>OY720153.1:4428365-6828365 GCA_963082725.1 Pedicia rivosa | reverse complement strand
ATTTTTGTTTGTTTCTTTAACTACTTTTATTTCTGTTATTTCTATTTTCAACTCAATTATAAATTATCCAACTTTTCTGTTTTCATTTCTGTTTTTCAATAAAAATAAATTGGGCAAAGGCAAAAATATTTCAATTTTTGTGACATCATTAACCCGGATCAAATCGAAAAAAAGAACAAAAAAAAAAAAAATTGATGTCAAACCGTATAACTTTTTGATTTGTAGAATTTCTCTTTCTTTTGTAACAAAAATATAATTTGATATTTTTTATGTTACTTTTTTAGCAAATGTCTAATAATAATAATAACAACAATAATAATCCAGAAACATTGAAAACATTTAGTTGAAAAAGTGTAATAAATAACTCGATATTTTATTAAGAGTGTAGACATTTAGTCGATTCAGTTGGTATTTTTTCTTTTTCTTTGGGGTTCATCGACTTAATTGTGAAGAATTATTTTTGGGTTTGTTACTGATAAGAAATGAGAGAATAAGAAGAATATTAAGGAGTGGTGGTTCTTTCTACTGTTACATTATAGAAATCAGACAAATATATTTGAAAATATCGAATTCTAATTATTTTCATTATTTTCATTTTAATCCTTTTTCTGATTTTGGTTTTTTTTTTTCAGAAAATTTTCAATAAATTTAATAGATTAGAATATTGATCCAGTAAAATATAAAGAATAGATTTATTTTGAATTTAATCATCATCAGACAAATAAATAAATGTAAAATTTAATCCATTTTCTTTCAATTTTTTTATTCTTCTATCTCTCTCTCTCTCTTACTTTCTCTGCTTCACTCTTTTATTTACAAACATAAATCCCTTATTATTATTATATTTTCGTATTTAAAATGAAAAATGTCAACTTCAGTTCAGACTGAACATAATATTAAGAAAAAGGAAAAAAAGATTGTAGAATAAAAGAGAAAAAAACCCAAGAAGCCCAAACACAAATACACACAGATACACAAAAAAACATAGAACCAAACTCTTTTTAGTCCTTTTGTTTTAAATAAATTAAAACCATAACCAAAAAATGATCGACAAACAAACAGTATATACCACTTTTCATCCTTTCTACCCCATAACTTTAAAATTGTTGGTTTTTTTTTCTACAGAAGCGAGCCAATATAATCACAACAATAACAACATGAAAATTTTCCATTTTCCTTACAAATTTTGTATTTTTTTTCCCTTTTTCTTGGTCTGCCCTTAAGGCGCAGTGGGAGAATATGGTGAAATGGTAAACATCTGCACTTTTTCTTTTTCCTTTATACTTTATTTTCTGTGTAAGAAGTTTTTCTTTTGTAAATTTTCATATTTTTTCCATACAAGAAAACAAAATAAATAAATATTTTCTATAATCTTTTTGAAAGTGTCTGACGCGTTGTGTTGCCTATACGTATGAATTTGTGTATGTATGCGTATATATGTGTGTGTGTGTGTGTATAACATAGTGTAGCCTGTGCATATAAATATTCACTTTTTTTTTTCCTTTAGTTAATTTATTACAGAAAGTGTAATAGCTAAACAGCTTCTCTATATTTCTTTTTTCTTCTTCTATGTGCGTTGGGTTGTAAATTGTAACTCATCGTACTGCGGCTAAGAAATATATAACAACAACAACAACAACAAATAATACAATTGAAAATAAAATAAATTTTCATTTTTCTTCTCGTTTTGTTTTCATTTTAACATTTTTTTTTTGTTTTTTGTTTTGTTTTCTTTTATTTATAATTTCCTTCCACAATAAGTTTTTTCTTTCCCTTTTCTTCTGCAAACATAAAATTCTTTTTTCTCTTGTTATTTCTTTCTTTATTTTTCGTTCACTGAATTGAACCAAAGGCAAGAAAAAAAAGAAGAAACATGGAGCAAAAAAAAAAAAAAAATATTAACCAAAGTGCGCGATGTTTGTTTATTTCGTTTTTTTTTCTTCTTCTTCTTCTTCACTTTTTTCTCATACGCTACCCCAATCATTTGCTGCTGGCTTTGGTTTTGGTTTCAGTGTTTTTCTTTATGCCCCGTTTATTTATAGAAAAAAAAAATAGAAGAAGAAGACTGAGTAGAAAAAAAAATTGATGAAAAAGAGACCAACCCAAAGAAAGAAAATTCGTTATAAAGTAAATTATTTTTCACCAAAAAGTAGAAAAATAAAAACAGAGAGAAAAAAAAAAATGGGAATCAAAAAGGCATTTATCACTGTGGAAATTTATGCAAATGTTTCATTTTTCTTCTACATTTTTTCCTCATCTTTTTCTCTGGTTTGAATGATCTTTTTTTTCCTTTTCCTATGAGAAGAGTGAATAAAATTATGTTTTATAATTTTTTTGTTTTGTTGTTTTCTGTGTTGTGTTTTGTATTCGTTTCTTTGGATAAAAAAAATGTTCTTCTTGTGATTATTTATCTGTCTTCATTTTATTTTGATCTATTTCTCAATTTAGATGTTTCGATATAAGATTCCTAATTGTATTGTATTGGAACGAATCAAACAAATAAGTGTTACCAAATGCATTGACGTATTTTCTAGATAGTCACGATTTTTATTTACACGTTGAAACAACAGACCATCCATTATAGCATCAAATATATGATTTCGATGTTTTTTTTAGGTATTATGGATTAGCTTACGAATTATGTAACGTGTTACATGTAACTGAATATTGCCAGTACTCAACACGAATGGATTATTAAAATTTCTAATTAGGTTGGATGTCTTTTGATGGATTGAATATAATAATGGATTAAATTCTTGTCTTATTTTTCATTTGGTGTTTTTACTCAATTTTCACTTAAAAATTATTCTCAATCAAGACATACGAAGCATAAGTATTTATTACTTAAATTTGTATTTTGCATAAAACAAACATTTACAATGGAAAAATCTAATTTTCATCATCTGGGTGTAATACCCATATTGCGTGGAAAATATTTTTGTATTTTATAAGACGTCGATTAAATGTAATAACAATTAGTCAATAATTCATTTATGGTAATTGTTTTTTAACATGATTGAATATTTCAACTTCTTCGAAAAGAATTATTTCAATTAAAAAATAATTTCTTATTATTTGGATTAAATGAAATTTTATTTTGGGAGCAATTATGATTAAAAATACAAATAAAAATGAAACATGTTCTTCAGTCTACAGAAACTTAAAGTTGATTCATCATTTATTTATTGAAGATTATAAAGGTACGATGTTCTGTATAAATATGTTTAGTTTAACAGAAAAATATAACATATAAAATTATAGTAAACAAATGTGTTTCATTATGACCACAAGAAAAGAATAATTGTATAAACTGGTAAATAAAAAAATCAATTCTGCCCTCTTAAATAATAATTGATTTTACGACCGACATAACAAAATTAAAGTTACAAATAGGACTCAATTAATTATTTTGCTTAATTTAATTCGATGCAAATATATTCCCAACCATTGTAATTAAATCTAGAATACTTCAATGCTAATATTCAATACAATACAGTTTGAACTAATCCAAACATTCGATAATATCTGTTACAATTCAATCATTATTTAAGTGTGAAATTCCTTTAATTGAAAACTTACTATACCGTTCATTGAAATATTTTAATTATTTATGTTTTTCATATGAAAAATATTTTTTTTTCATATGATGAAAATAATTATTGTTTAACGTGAAATTTATTAAAATATTAATTTTGATGATTGATATTTTTTTTATGAATTTTTAATGAAAGAAATAATTAATTATAAATAATAATAATATTGTATTAAATCACAATAAAATAAAGAAGAGGGGGAAAAAACCGGATGATTGTACAAATAGTTTATTTTATTACTTTCAAATAATCAATTATTTATTTATTTATTTATTTTTTTGTGTCTGTCAATGTGTCAAAAGGAAAACGAAAAAGAGAAAAAAAACTATTCGACTATACTCAACACTAAATTCACGCAAGAAAATAATGAATAAAAGACAACAAAAAAAAAAAAAAAAGAAACATGAAAGATAAAATAAACAAACCATAAAATAAATGTCACATTCGCATCGTTAAATTTGACTTTCATCTATTTATTCATTCATTAATTCTTCATTCATTCTATTTATTTTTATTTAAATATATATTTATACAAATTTCCCATTAATTTTCCTACAAAAAATGAAAAGACACAAAAAAAAAAAAAAATAGAATATGTTTGAAATATAAAAAAAAACGCATCAATAATTTTGTATTTTGCTACTGAAACTTTTTTGATTGAAAAAAACCAATAATAAATCTTACCAAAAAAATTTCCGTTTTGCAAATATAATTCCAGTGCAAAAGGCATAATTTTTCTGTTCCTTTATTCTTAATTATTATAAATATAGAGCAAAATGTCAATGATAAAGAATAATCCACAAAAGTAGAATTTTTTTTTTGTTCATTGAAAAAATATTAGAACATCGTTTAATTCAAATTATATTCAATTTAATATTTTAAATTTATTATTTTGTTTTTGTTTTTGTTTTTGTTTTTGTTTTTGAACCATCAGGCAAAAATATATATGTACGAGTTATACACACACAAACACAAATATATACAAAATACAGATATACGTTTAATATATATACCCAGATAAATCGACAAGCGGAACCAAAAGAAAAAGCAAAAAGTGAAAAATAGAGAGAGAGAGAGAGAGTGAGAAAGAGCGAGAGAGTAAGGGAAATTACAAAAATCCATCTAATGTCACAAATGTTCAAATGGTTAGTACAAATGTACATATCTACCTACTCTACCCCCTCGTACTTATTTTCCCCTATTCATCTTCTTCTTCTTTTTTTTACCAAACTCCAGTAAACACACTGACACTTGTGTAATATTTTTTTGAGAAGGTTTTTTTGTTGTTATTTTTCCCCTCAAAATATTCATTTGAATTCTTCTATATGTACCGTGTTTTATATAATCCAACATTAAATTCTCTTTTTACAATTTCTAACATTTAAATTTTCTTTAGATTTCGTGTGTTAACAAGCGGAAGTGTGAGTGAAGTTGGGATGAGTTACAAAGGAATAAGTAAAAAAAAAAATCAGAAAGAAACTAAAAATGACACGGAATCTATAGGGTAACACAGACACAGTGAATTATTAACAATTTAACATTTCCGTCACACAATAATATTGAAACAGATAAATATTTTTAAATTCGAGTCATAATTAACACGATCAAAAAAGCGTTACTTCAAGTACTTATTTTCGATACAAGTGAAAATTATCTTAAGTTTATTAGTATTTTGGTTCACCCTTATGATTAAATTAAGAATTCAAAATATAAACTCTATTTCCCGAAATATATTTATTCTATTTTAACTTTATTTAATTTTGATTTGACAAAAATAAGAAGATAAGAAAGAAAAAAAAATTAATATTGAATGAGCAAAAAAAGAATCAATTTAGACGAACAAATAATTTAACTAAAAAGAGATTATTGTTCACGTCCAACACAAATTTAATATTTAAATTTAAAATAAGAGAAAATTTATTCTCATTCAAAACCAATAATGTAGTGAAAAGTGTTTCTTTATTTTCTATCAATTTAAATTTCATTTCTTTTTTTGTTTTTCTTTTCCGTTTCTCCTGTGTCGGACAGGAGGTTCATTTTGAAATTCTAGTGAATTAAAGTTATTTAGTTATTTAGACATTCAATGTTTCCATTTTAGACGAGGTTCAAAAACAGAAGAAATAAAAATTATACAAATAGATTTTTAACTTTAAATTACGTTTTCTTCTTCTTCCTGTGTTTGTTCTATTTTTCTTCTTCTTCTTCTTGTATTTGTTTTATTTTCTTTCTCATTTTTTTTTCTGGCTGTTGTAAATTCTGTTTGAAAATTTTAAATGAATTTTATTTGATTTTTTGATTAAATGATTTGAGGCAATTAAATATCGATATAATATTTTTTCTTCATCAGATTTTTGTAAAAGATGTCTGAACAAATATACATTGGAAAATAAATACAACCGACTGTATATATTTTAATGGCGTTCAAAAGTTAAATAAGAAGATAAAATTTTTTTTTGTGGAGACGCCAGGTATTTTGTTAAGACTATTAAATGTTATTGGTGATGGAGGCGCCTTGTTTGTTTTAATGAAAATTTTCATAGAAATTACAAAATAAATAAACAAATAAAAAAATGTAACTAAACGAAAAATAAACCACAATTTTTCTAGTCTCTGTCTTATTGTGTGACAAAATTACATTTTGTGTGAAATTGATCTTCAGGTAAAAAAAAGCAATTCTCATTTGTCTACAAAATTAATTCCACAAATGCTAATAATTGTTCATGCAAAATAAAAAACACGTCGATTGAAACAAAAAATATGTTTATTTTGGTTGAACACATTTTCTTTCCCCGACGAATTTGGAAAAATATTTTTCAAACTCTGGGGATTTTTTTTTTGTGGTTCAATATTTTCTGTAAAGTTAAAATAAACATTTTTCTGTAAAATAATCTATGTATCAATGTTACTCGATTTTTCTTTCTTCTTCTTCTTGTTCATCTATTTTTTTTTTTTTTTTGTTTTGTAATGTTAAAATAAATTTCAATTCGTTCAATATGATTGCGTCAATATTTAACTAAACGGAATAAAAAAGAGAATGAGAATAAAACAGGAAAACGGTTAAACGAATTTTTCACTCTGTGATATTTTTTTTTTTTTGCAGTATTTTCAGTATTTTCTATTTTTCTTGTTTAATCGAAAAAAAAAAGAAAATTTTTGAACGATAACAATAACAACAATCAAAGTTTTTTTTTATTCAGATTAAATTGAAATTTTTCTACTTTATTGAGTTGCAAAATGTTTTTTCGTTTATTTATTTTGATTTACGAAAAATGAAAAAAAAAAAAAAATTTATAACATATAGAAAAAGAAGAAGAAGAAGAAGTAGATGGAAAATATGTGTTTTTTTTTTGTATTTTCTGAAAAGTCACAGGATATGAGACGATGGATGAATGTCACTTTTTTTTCGTATTTTTAAAAAAAAATGAAAATTTTTTTTCTCTTTCTTCTAATTTTGGAATTCCGATAAAGTTTATTTTCTCTCAGTTTCTTTTTTTTCCATATTTTCCATGTCTTGTTTGTTTTTATTTTCGCATGTCAAATATTATATGAAAAGTTGTCGTTTAAAAAGAATTAATTTAAAAAGAAAAAAAAAAAGAAATCGGTAAAAGTTAACATGTCTCAACAGAAAACTCAAATCGGATTTTTCTTTACCGCCCTGATTTTCCCCACGTATGATTGCAACAAATATAGAAATATAGAAAGTTTTTTTTTAATACAAGACAAATTTCTGGGTATCGATGAAAATTGCTTTCTAAATTATTGTTGTTGTTTGTTATTATACGTTCAAGAATATTCAACGTACTTCATGTTTGCGCTCGTAAGATTAGAACAAAAAAAGCCAATAATTTCATGTCTAATTAAATTCTATAATTGAGCTTCTAAATTAATTTTTACCATTTTTCCCTTTAATCATAAGAAAATAATAATAACCAATTTGTGTAAATCCTTAGAATTTATTTGAAAAAAAAAAAGAAAATTTCAATAAATAATTCTTTCAATTTTTTGTTCCAGTTTTTGGTTCATTTTTTTTTTAATGACTTTTTTTCTTGCTAGCCAAAATATTTATGAAAATTTCATAAAGTTTATATTATAATCGGAATAATTAGTTAACTAATTGCTATAATTTATTAAAACTTATTTTAAGTCATCATCAGGACAAAAATCTATAATCCAGAATTTATTACAATAATTTTATAAGAAAAAGAAGTAACTTTTATAAACTTGCCTTTTTCTGTATGTGTGTGTGTGTGTGTTTTTATTTTTACTCTTAATTTGTTGTTGCTACTTTTCATTTTTCTATGTTGTTGTTGTTATTTCTGTTTCGTTTTTTTTTTCTCTGTAATAAATCCGATTATTCAACTTTTTCTTATAAAAAATCTTTTCTCTATTCTATAGGTATAGTTTTTTATTTTATTTCATTTGCCTTTTCTGTATGTGTTTGTGTGTGTGTGTGTTTACGTGTATTCATGTATAAGTGTATATAAATTTTTTTTTATTGTTTGCGAAAGTTAAGCTGATATAATTAATTAAGGTTTCTTTGTTGTTGGTATTTTTTTTGTTTGTTTGTTTTTTTTTTTTGTAAAAGTTGTAAATTTTTTTCTATAAAAAAGAAATTTTAATAACAAAAAGGAAAGAAAAAAAAAACAAAACAAAACTAAACAAAGAGAGAGATGAAGCTCAAAAAAAAATGATTAGCATAAAGTCTAATAAATAACAACAAAATGTTATTATTTTTTTTTTAAACTTATTTTAAAATATAAATTAGATTTTAATGTAATATTTATGTGTGTGTATGTCTATATATGTGTGTGTATGTGCATGTGTGTAAATATATAAGTAGTACTTTATTTTAATTGAAATGTTCATGTTTGTGCATGAAGGATTATTAAATATTATAATAATGCTAACTCAAAATTATAAAGGTTTTAGTTGTTATGTTGTTGTTGATTGTTTTTGTTGTTATGCTGTTGTTACTTGCTGTTGTTGTTATGTGTTGATGCTTTTTGTTTTTGTTATTATTTTCTACTGAAACGCCTTTTTAATAAGTATTTCACGTTTGTGTGCGTGTAAAAGTTTGTGTGTGTGTGTGTATGTGTGTGTTTTTTAATCGCATTTGTTTTGACATGTTCAAATACATAATAATTACAAATAATATTAATCAGAGAAAATTTTGTAATAATAAATAGTTTTTCAATTAAATTTCATTTATAATTATTTTTTTTTCATTAACGAAACTAAACTAAATACGGAAAATTATTTATCGTGTTGAAATATTGATTTAATATTTTATTATGTAAAATAAAAGCGACAGTTTTTTTTTGTGAATTTTCATGTTTGGTTTACAAATAAAAAAAAAAAATGGGACAACACAAAAAAAAAGTGTTTATATTTTTAGTGTAAAGTTTAGTCACGTTTTATGTACGTACTCGTCGAATGATGGTCGGTGATTATGTAATTTTTTTTCTCTGTTACACAACTAATGGTTTATTGGACTTTGTTTTAATCAATTCTCTGTTTCATTGTTTCTTTTTGTATGGACAATTCAAAGAAAATTCTCTATGAGTGAAAACCACCTGAAGCCGAGAAAGAAATTAATTTAATAAAATGATATTTGGAGTGAGTCAAGATGGTATCCATCACTACGTCATGCTACTCTTTATATAATTTTTCAATTTAACTTTTTAGTTTAATCTTGTTACTCTGAACAGATCAACGGTCATTTTTTATTTTTCCCCAACCCTTTTCTTTTCTTTGTTTTTAGATTCATATGTAAAAACATCTATACGCCGAAAATAATAAAAAGAACAGAACAGTTGAACAAAAAAAAAATTCAATAAATTCTTTACGAACTAAATAACAGAGCAGAAAACAGATCATAATCTCACACCCAATATTCATTAAAACCAACCAAGAAAGAAAGAAAAAATAACAAAAAGAATGAAAAAAAAAAAGGAAAATAGGAAAAAAAAAGAAAAGAAACGAAAAGTTCAAACAATTTTTACTCAATTTCAAAAGTTCAAGTTATAAAACTCTTACAAAACTTCTTCTGAAACAACTTAAGAGTTTCACACTCTTAGTTTAGAATTGAAGAAAAAAAAGAAAAGCACAAGGCAAAAAATAAAATATAAATCGAAAGTCTAGCAAAAAATCTATGAAAAATCTGACAAAACTAAAAGTGAAATTTCTCACTATTTATGATGTGCTTACATTGTGATTGCGTTTTCGTGTGCGTGTGTGGTTGCTATTTTTTGTATACATTTTTAAGTTTAATATTTAAATGCGATGCGTGGTAAAATATTATCAAAACAGATGATTTCAACTGAAATTTGTTACGCGCGTCGATCATAATTTGCGTCAAAATTTGTGATTAAAAAAAATGAATAAATAATAAATAAGGGATGACTTTAGGCAACACCGATTGGCTCAAATATTTCTTTTATTATATTTTTTGTAACGGTTTGTTTGTCTGTTTTACCCTGAATAGACTTTTTTTTTTGTCTTGCCTTAAGTATAAAGAATAATACAAAAGAAAAACGAAAAGTGTTTGTTTCAAAGAAAAATGTAAATTGTTTTCAATTTAAAGAGAAAAAAAAATATTGAAGGTCGACAGATTTTGACACGTTTATATTAAGTACAATCATTTTGTTTATTTGAAGGATGTCAAGCATCTTTTACATTTTTTACTTTTCCTTTTTTCTTATTCTTGGAGATTTTCTTGTTTTTTTTTTCTTTGGTCTTATCAATTCTTCTCTCTCTGTCTCTGCCAAATAAAACCACGAAATAAAAAAAAAATTCAATTTCAATCGTAAAATAGTTCAAAATTTTTCATATAAAATAAAAAATTTCTGTCACAAATTGAAGACGGTTTGACATAATACAACAACAACAAAAAATCTGTACCATAAAACCATTCTGAGAAACCAAAAAAAAAAAAAAATACTTTTTGTTTCGTTATTTTGTATCTAAAAAATGTTTGTGTGTAGTTTTTTCCTCATCTCTCTCTCTCCCTTTTATCTAAATATTTGTTCCTAACCTCTTTGATAGACCAATAAAATAATCTGTGTATTGATTTTGTATTTATGGGTGGGGACTTTTTCTGTGGTTGTTGTTTTGTTGTTTTTATTTTTTTTTATTAAGGTTCAAAGTTTTAATCAAAGTTAAGCTGTTGATACTTTATTGTATAATCATCACACAGCAAAACTGTGAGGCAATATTTAATAGAACAAAGTTGTGTCTTTATTTTTTTTTTGTGGGGTCCAAAGGTGTTTTCAATTTTGGTGTATTTTAATTGAAATTAAATTATTTGAAGCGAGTCTATAGAATGGATCATTAAATGTCTTGGAGAATAAAACATTTATAATCCAACGTTCTTTGTAAAAAGGTTTTTATTTTGATATTCTTTGTAAAAATGAAAGAAAAAAATAATAATAATCCTCCAACAACCTAAATTCTTTTTATTAGAAAGAATTTAATGGAAAAATCGAAAAGAAAAAAAAATAATAATAACAATCTAAAAATATTTCAAGCAAAAACTAATTTTATATTTTGGTAATATTTCTGTAATTGCGTAGCTACAATTCTTCTGGATAATCATATTTACAATTAATTTTTAATTAATTATTTTGTGTATAAATGTAGAGATAATTTTTAAGTGCATAACAATGTAACATTTATAATTGGTTTAAAGGTCTAACTAGAAATCAATCGGAGTCAAAAGTCTCTCAGTTTAACGACATTATTGTACGGAACTATAACTTGCAAACATAATTTAGAAGAATTCAAACTATTTTCGAATCAATAGAATTGAAAATAAATGATTTTATTCTTGTATTGAACTTTCTAATTATGCTGGTAAAATATTCGTGAAGTTTTGTAATTCGAACAACAATTAATATTTCAATATAATTGTAGAAAGAGAACAAAACACTTAAAATTTATCAGTTAAATTAAAATATGAATAAAAATTTGTAAAATACATTTTCATTAGTTACATAAATTAATCCCATCAGTTATGTAACCAAAAAGAGATATTCTGTTTAAATTTACGAGTCTTATGTTAAAAATATGGTCTACATCCTTTGAGTTATTACATATTAATAATGAATAATTTCAATTGGTTGTAAAGGATTCTTTTCTTATAAATAATATAAAAAAAAATAAGGTAAGTATATAGGATCTGTTTTATTTTGTCAAAAATATGTATATAAACGTAATAAACATTCAAGGACTCAAAGGTTTTAAATGTAATATTCAATCCATTTTCTCTATTGTAATCTTATTTAGATTATTTATGAATACTAAATTAAATTTTAAATCCATTCATTCATATGTTATAATTTAATTAAAAGACTGATCTATTTGTATTCAGAGCAAATATAACAGTTGAAGAGTGGAAGAATCTTTTGTAAAATATTTTATAATGCAGTCAACCCTTTTCAAAAAAACATTTTTTTATTATTTAGGAATTCAACAATATTGACACAAAAATTCATATGGGTTAAATTTTAAATTAGCTGTTGGAAAAAAATAAAAAAAAAATAAATCATTATATTCATTCTATTTCCCTTCCTCTTTCTCCCTATTAGAATTTTTCTCTGTCTCTTTCTATTTTGTCTTAATTACATGTATAAATATTGAATCAATAATTTATTGTTATTGTATGCAAAAACATATAAAAACACATTTTGTTTTCCCCCAGTCCCACCATCCCCCACTCTAACATAAATTGTAACAAAACAGAAAAAGCTTTCTAATATTCTTTAACACCTCAAACCATTCGGTAAGAACTAACGAAATCAACACAATCTATACAATTCAATGAGTGGGAGAAAGAGAAGAAAAATTACAAATTTCTATTTTGTAACACGACATAATAATTTTTGAACTAAAGAAATGATTTGAACATTTTTCAATGTTAGTTCCGGAAAAATATGTTTTTCGTTTTTCTTTCTTTCTGTTTTTATTTTATTTTTTTTTTTTGCAAATTTTCCATAGAATTTTTGCAATATTGGATATTCACAGAGAAATTTATAAAATTAGTTGAGAAATATTTTAACATAGAAAATAACATTATCATGCTACACACACATTTCCATATACATTATACACACACACACACATACACACATACATATTTGTTGTATGATAAAGTGTGACAGAAAAAAAAGTGAGAGAGAAAGAGAAGGATGGTAATACTAGAGAAAGTACTCTACAATGAAACTGTTAGATTTGTTCTTTTCTCTCTATAAAATTTACGTAACTTTTCCAGTTTAAAAACAAACAATATTGTAATAATAATGTAATCAATGAATCTTAATTTAACAAAAAAAATTTTTAATCAAATTTTAGAAGAAAATTGAAAATTTAAAGTAAAATTGAATCAAAATAAAAAATAGTTGAATTAAATTGGGTAAATTGTGTACGGGTTAAGTTGAAGAAAAAAAAAAGTAGAAGATACGGTTGATATTATTTTCTTTTCCTTTACATAAAAACCGACAGACAAGTGTATATAAATTTATTGAAAAAGCTTTTCATTTTATATGTAAATGCAATGTATGTGTGTGTGTCTCCTGTGTTTGTGTGTGTGTGTGTGTTTGTGTAAGTATATGTTTACTATATATATTACATTGTATCTGTCTCTTCGATAAATACAATTTGAACCCAAAAAAAAAAAAAAAATGAAGAAAGAAAGAAAGAAAGAATAAAGAAGCAAGAAAAAAAAAAAAAATTCCACAAAATAGTCAAGTCGATTTCATTATGTAACATTGTATACAGTAAACAGGACAATAAGTGGGACAAGGATCAGGAGGTTTTCTTTTTTTTTGTGTTACAATAAGTGATGACATTTCTGGTTGGTTTGACTATAAATTAAATATAATAAAATGGTAATAAGTAATTTACTTTGAGAGTAAAAGTAAAGACATTTTTGTATTTTGTGGAAAACCAGCAACTTTATAGATTTTGTCGAATGTGAAAATAAAAATAATTGCTTTGTGTCGGTTAACTCAAATAAATGAGTGTTTGTTGGATATTAATTAAAGTATGGCTTAGGAAATTCAATATGGACTTTGTAAGACCCATCCATTCTAGTACTAGTTCTATTGCCACAATTTGGTTTTAACGACTTTATAGATTAACGTCGGACGGATTGACCACTTGATTACGACATTTCACGCGCAAGAATTTAAGAGTTCCAGTGCGCTACGCTTTTAATTCAATTCAAATTCATTGCAGATCCTAATAAAATAATTTATTAAATAAAATTCTTAATTGATTCTTAATAAAATTGAATTAAATAAAATCAAGAATCAAAAGAATTGTTAAAAACTGCACAAGGGACAATAAAAAAGATTAAGAACAAAATGAATAATAATTACAAAAGAATAAGAAGAAGAAAAAAAAGTACCAAAAAAACACAAGGGAGAAGAAGATGGGGAGAAAAATGAAATGAAATGAAAATAAAATAAAAAGTAATAAAATAAGAGAAGTAAAAGAAAAGAGTTTAAAATGTAATAACAGTCTTAATTTCGATGTTCATAAATTTTATTTGAGCTTATAATAAAAGTTTTCTAATCAGAGGGTTGAAGAAAAAAAAACACGAAAAAAGAAAAGTATAAAATGAAAATGAGGAATAAAAAAAAAAAAAGAAAAAGAGGAAAAAAATGGAAAAGAAAAATAAAAGGAAGAAAAGAAAAAAAAATCGAAAAATCAACGAAACTTTTTTAATTAAAATAAAAATAAAGAAAGCAAAAAAAAAAATACATATAAATTTGGTAAATTAGAAACATCGTTTGATTATCATTTTCTTATGGATCTTCTTCTTCTTCTTGTTCTTATACTCTTTTTCGTATTTTTCTTTTTGATGGAAAACGTGCAACAATCACAACGCTCTTGAATTTGTTGTTGTTTTTTATAAAATTCGAATTTTGATGTTTGGTTTGTTTGTTTGTTTGTTTGTTTCTTTCTTTTTTTATTTTAAAGGTCGGATTGTCCAAGGTTCTGGTTCATGGTAAGTTTAGTTGTTGGTTATAGAAAAGCGTGTTTTAGATCTGTATCAAACGGATTTGGTCGTACAATAATTAGAGTTTTCGTGTTTGTATTAGTTTTTTTTTGTTTTCTATTGTTACATAATGTACAAGTCTCATATCAATTCAATCATTTCTACCCTATTTATGTATTTTCATATATTCCTCATATAATTTAACATTTGAAATACGTATATGGGCTCGTGTTTTTAGCTTCAAACGAAACAAAAAAAAAATGATTGTTGCTTTTTCTTTTATATTTCTCTTCCTTTTAATCCTAATCCGATTTCGTGCCTTGAACATACTTATGTATTTACGTCATCATCATCATCATCATAACAATTATAAATGTTCATATTCACTCTTTTAACCCTATCACGTACATGAAACGTTTTAATGCCCCTGATAAATTTATTCTAATTTTTTTTTTCTTTATTTTGCTTTTCTTCGTAAAGTCTTTCTATTAAATTATTTATTTTTAGATTTTTCTCACATAATTTTTAAGTGTTTTCAGTTAAAAGGAAATTAAATATTAAATAGTTTAATGGAGCGTTGTTTGCGAATATTGTTTTCTTAGGTAATGAATTTTTTTTTTCTCTACATCATTTTTCCTACCATCAATTCAAACAGACTGTTAAAAATTGAATGTTTTAGTTTGAATGGAAACTTTATGGTTTGAATAGGAAACATTCCTACAAATAATTTTGTTGCATCACGTGTCATATGATGCACACGATATGGCATACATTTCGTTTCTCGTTAATTGAATTACCCAAACAAATTATTTTTCATTTACAACAAAATAGACAGTTAAATGAAGTTTTAGTCGTTAATTATATGTCTGACATCGATTATTTGTCTGTCAAAAAATTAAAATAAATTGTTATACTAGAAATATTGAAATTAAAATATAATTGAAATAAGCAACGTTGAAAAATCATCGTTATAAATATAACCAAAGTTTTTATTAGTTTAGTTAAGAGTTAAGTTAATTATGAGAAAATAAAACAGTAACACTTCGTCATCATCATCATCAATTATTTTCTATATTTACTTTTACAATAAAAAACAGCATATTTAACACACTTATAAATTTTTTTACATTACAAATTTTTGATAAAAACGCGCAAAATCAAAATGTCCAAAATTATTTATCACAAATTAATCTTTAAATTTTGTTATTTTCTTTTAAATTTATACAATAAAAAATAACAAATCTTAAAAATTTGTCACGAAAAAACAATCATATCATTAAGAAAATACATAAAGTCCATTTTACTTATTTTTCCTTTCTATACAAATTTTCTTTTATGTTGATTTTGGAAAAATATCACGCAAAATATTGTTGGATATTTTACTTTTAATTTTGATTTCTGTTAATTTCTTTCGTTTTTCTTTTTGTATTTTTATAAAATGTTTGTTAGTTTTACTTTTCACTTAACACAATTTAATGCAAAAAAAAAATGTTAACCTTCACCCCATATTTTACCGTAGACAAATTTTTTATTCATTTTTATTGTTAAACTTTTATTGAAATTTATCATGAGAAAATTAATTGTATTTTAAGTAATAACCTAGGTAATCACCCATAAATAATATTTAATAGAGTTGAATTCATGTTACAGAAAATAGAGTTTCTTTTTTTTTTTTGGTATTTATGATTACATTTTTTTTAATGAGATTTTGTGGAAAATCTTAAAGAAATTTATTTTAGACAAAACAAAAATTGTAGGTACTTACCAAAATGTAAACACCAAATGGCATTACAACAACAGCGACTAGAAGATCAGCAATTGCTAGTGACACAATAAAATAATTGGTCACTGTTTGTAATGTTCTTTCACGGCACACAGATATTATAACAAGTACATTACCAAATAATGTTAAAAATGGAAATAATACTAAAATTAATGCCCAATAGTTGTAGTGAACTGAAATGAAAGGAAAAAGAAAAAAAAAAATATATATATAAAAATAGAAATTGGAAATCATTTTTCATAGATTTTATTTGTATACATTTGTTGTTTTTGTTTTTATTTATTTATTTATTATTGTTTGTTGTTCTTATTATTCATTATTATATTTTTCTCTTGTTACACACGAAATGGGCAATGTCTGATGGATATTAAAAGGCAAGTAGGTAAAAAACAAAACAACAACAGCAGAAAAAAAAAAGAAAAGAGGAGTAATGGAATTTTATTACTTTATTCTTTTGAAGGTCAAAATATTGTTACAAAAACAACAATAATAGCAACAAAAAAAAAATGTATATTTAGGAAAAATTTGATTCGATGATTAATTGGAAAAATCATAAATGGAGAAGAGTTCAATTGTTGTTATAACAATAAAAATAATCATTTTTTTTTAATATATCGATGACATGTGTTTCTTTTGTTTTTCATTTTTCTATTTTGCTTTTTCTTTTCTTTCTTTTCCTTTCGTTCATTTTTTTCTCACTGATTATGTTTTATTGTTGTTGTTTTTATTATTATTATTATTATTATTATATTGTTGTTGGTGGTAGTGGTGGTGATGGTGGTGGTTATGATTATTAGGTACCATCCATATGTTGTTTTTTTTTTTTTTTTTGAAATATCATCATCATGTAGAAAAAGAGAAAGAAAAGAAGGAAAAATGAGGAATATTTTTGTGGTATGAGTGAAATGATTATGGATTTGATGAGTGTTCTTTGCGTATATTTAAAATTCTTGTACAGATAAGGTAAAATTTTTGATATAATTAAGAAATTTTTGCGGTGTGTTCTTTCTTTATTCCAGAATATTTTGTTAAATTTTTTATTATATTATTTTCTTTCATGTATTCACATTTTCTTAGAAAATAAAAAAATTAAGAACAAATGATGATGCGGTTAGGTACTAAGAAATAATACTTCACCAAATTAATGTATAATTAATGAATAGTGAAAACATGTAAAGGTCAGGTTCAATTTGAAATTGTGTGTTTATATTTTTATAAAAAATAATGAGAAAAATTCACGTCTGGTTATAAAATCTAAGAATTATGGTAATTACATAATTTTCATTTGACGTCATTTTATGAATACGATAGTTACAGACATACACGCGCACATACATTTTTATTCATTCATACATACATAGAGGCACACTTCTGTAACATGAAGAGAAAAAGAAAAAAAAATATTTCGTCGTTTAAGCTATGAATAAGTGTGAAAGTCAAGTCCAAATAGTCCAAAATAGTCATCAATCAACTGCCAATCTCTGCGTCAGTATGGCCCCTTTGGGAATACTTTAAGTCTTTATTTTATGTCGTTAAGGTTAAAACACATATACCAACATACACACACTCACACATAAACACAAAAGAAAAAGAAAGAAGGATTATTATAGTGAAGTAAAAAAAATATATATTTATATATTTTTTTACGACTTTCAACATCTTTATCACGTTCACTAAACATTTCAACGTTAACCTTCTTCTTCTTATTTTTTTCTTCTTCTTCATCTTCTTCTTACCGCATTTATATAATATTATATACATGCAATTTTTTTCTTCTTTTTTTACCACCAAATCTGACATCATCATTTTTTCCCCTCACTGATTATCCGTGAAAATAGTATCACTATATCCGTGCAAAAAAAAAAACATAAACAAATACGATTAATCAAAAAAATAATAATGAAAATCAAAAAGAAAATGCATTCGGAATAAAAAAATTTAAATTAAAATTAATTAAAAAAAAATCACAGTTAAAAATTAAATCAAGCGTGGAGATTTAGATTTAAATGGTGTGGGTGAATGTGATGTACACCACCCAAAAAAAAAAAATGATTTATTTGGGGATAATCGATTTACCAAAAACGAAAAAAAATAAAAAAAATAAATATAAAATATAAAAAATTGGAAATTCAGCGAAATTTGAAAAAAAAAAAAAATTATTCTAGCTGATTTTTGATTTTATTTTTGGACAAAAATTTATATTGGAAAATGGAATGAGAATTAAATAGCAATCAAATATAAATATATATTATATTATATTGTATTGGTCACGTGACGTAGCAGAAAAAAATGTATTCACAATATTACATAAAAGCAAATATTTAAATGAAAAAGAAAAAATAAAATATGGCGCAACAAAATTAAATATTTAGAAAAAAAGTTTCATTTCCTATATTCCTGCCTCTTTTATTTTATCTTTTCTTTTTTCTTCTTCTTCTTCTTCTTCTTCTTCATTTTCTTTATATTTGGCGAAAAGACATCAAAATAAAAAAAAAGTTCATCCTTTGACAGTAAAAATTTGTTCAAACAAATCATCCTTAACTTTTTCTTCTTTTTAAGTATTTACACATATTTCCATGCACACACACACACACGCATACGCATACACACACGCACACTCATCGCATACAAAATATGACGATATATGAGATTTATGTGTGTGACAAATAACCCTCTCTCTGTCATCTCCCTTTCTCTTTTATTTCCCTTTCACTTATAGTCAGAAACGCGAATAAATTTTTCATATAATATTTTATGAAAAGTCAAAATGTGGAAATTCGAATAATGTGAAGAATTTTCTTTTTTGTTTCTATTTGTTTGAAAAGATCAAACATGTTGAACAAGACCATTAATGTTTGATGGAAGTTTTTTTTTCTCTCCAGCAGATGTGAATTTTTCTTGTTTTCTTTTTGTTTTTTTTTTTATTCATTTTTTTTTCTGTCCTGTCATTTGGTCATCAGTTGTTTAGGTGTTATAAGTACTTTGCTGAACAGGACAACAATGGGATTATAGTGAATTTGAAACAAAAAAAAAAAAAATAAGAGGAAGATGGAACAAAAAAAAAATGTATCCCATATAAATAAAGTTGAAAAGGTTATAGTCATATATTATGTGACTTTTTATTCGTTGCTGGAGATGAGAGATTATATAGAATAATTAATCTCAATTAGAATAGAATTGTTCCTGTCAGAACAAGGACAATTTTTAATGTCCAACACAGATAATTGATTTATATTTTATTGTCTGACATAATATTAAACGAAAAAAAAAACGCATTTCAATACAATTATATTCAATTCATTTCAGTTGAGTTACAAACACAAATAAAATCATTTTGAAAATTTAGAAAGAATTTTATTTAGTTTAAAAAGTAAATTAATTTGTTGTCTCAGGGGGTGATCTTTTAATAAAAGAACTTTTATCTGATTTGCTAGAGAAATCTTAGATAAAATATGAAATGATGAGTCATAGTACTTTGGATGAAAAATGATTCAGAAATCACTCAATGTCTGTAATTCAAAATTTTCATTTGTCATGAAAATATTGACAGAACCAAATTATAGATTATTAATTTTCCTTAATTTAATTTGTAAAATTTACACTGATGTCATCGTGAAGCAAGTCACTCATGATGAGTTTACGATTCAGAAAGTTGTTCAAATTCGTTAAATTTCAAAATTATTTTAGAATTGTGTGAGTTATTAGTTTCAATCGAACTCAATTGCTCCATTACTCTTCTGAATTATTTGAATTATGGGAAAAAATTAATTCACAAAAGTATCTTTAGAATTTTAGTAAAGGAATAATTTTTGGAAGTAGTTTTTTTTGTGTATCAATGGAGGAATTAATATTGCCACAATGACACACTTAATAATATGATTAAAATGATTATTCTTACTTTCAGTAACATCAGCACATGTTGAATTTCCTGTTGTACAATTAATATGAAAATAATCATCAGTTGAATTATTTATTGTTGCACCGGTACCATTAAAATTATAAAAATATTCACCAAAATCTTCAAGTAATAACATAAAATTACTACCAGTTTCAAATGATGGTTTAATCGTATCACTTTTATTATTATCAAGTTGATAATATAAACCTGAACCATCTTCTTTTGTTAAATTTAAACTATTAGTATTATTACTATTATTATTATTACTATTATTATTATTATTATTATTATTATTATTATTATTATTATTATTATTAACAATATTATTATTATTACGATTATTATTAATCGCTGTCTCAAATAATTTAAAATAATCTGGTGAATTCCATGCACCTGAATCGTTCGCCATTTTTAAACGTTTTCTTTAACTTTTTTCTCTTTTCTTTCTTTTTCTCACAAAATAAAAAAGAAGAAAATCAAAAAGAAAATCAGTTTTCAGAGTGAATTATTATTCTGATTTTATATTTTTATTTCTTTTTACTATTTTTTACTTTCTTTTGTGGAACATTTATCGTTTAAACAGAAAAAAAAAATATTGATTATTTTTTTATCACAATGAATCACTTTATTGCTTCTTTTATTTATTTTTTTATTTTAATTAAATTTTTATAAACCGAAACTAACTTTTTTTTTCCTTTTTTTTTTAAATTATTTTTTTTGTTGTTGTTGTTGTTTTATTGAGCTTTTTGTTATTTTTATCCTTTTTTTTTTTTAATTTATTTATTTAATTATTTTCCTTTGACATTTTTTAATCGCAACACAAATTAATAAAATTCAATTTTTTCTTAAAAGAAAAAACAAAATGAATAAGAAACGACAAACAACAACAATTATTTCAATTGATTCTTCAACAAAAGAATTTCTTTTTCTTGTTCTTCTACCCATCAACGGTGGACAAACTTTTTTTGGACAATTTAATAAATTGTCGTAAATCAAAAATAAGAAGGAAAAAAAAACAAAAGATAAAAGTTGTTTAAAGAGAAAAGGAACCGTTTAACTAAACAGACCAGAATCTATTATTATTTTTTGTTTTGTATTTCTTATTTTACTTTCTTTTGTTTTATTTTGTTGTTGTTGATTTTTTCTCGTTTTTTTTTGTTTGTTCAGTTCAGATCCGAGGCTGATATTGAATCACGATACTTTAAAATTGTACATAATACAGTAACTTTTTTCAAAATTTCCCATATTTCCCTTTTAACTTATTTTCTTATTCTTATTCTTATTATTGTTATTATTCTTTAAGTTTTGTTTTTAATTTTTTTTTTCCTTTATTTTGCTTCTTTCCTTATTATTTTATTTTTTTTGTTTTAATTTTTATTTTTTTTATTTTTTTAATTTTTGTATTTTTTTCCCCTTGTTGTTGTTACTTTTTTAAGTCAAAAAAGTTTATTTTCTTTTAAGCTGCGTGAAAAAAGAAAAGAAATGAAAATGAAAAAAAAATTGAAAAACAGAAAATAAGAATTTGAAAATAAAACAGAAATTATTTATTAATTTAATAATCTTAAGGTTTTTCCTTCTTTCGTTTTCTTTTTGTTTCTTTGTTACAGGAAAGGCAAAGGAAAAGAAGAGAAACAAATATAAAATGGATTTCTTCCTTAAATATTTTCCTTTCTTCTCTTTATCTCTCACTTATACATTTTTTTTTCCTTCTAAAGGGATTTCATCCTTCCTTTTTACCACATTTTCTTTTTATCATTGTTTAATAACATAATTTCAATTTTTGTTTTCTTCTCCACCTACTACTACACTACCAACCCCCACCCACTTTTTTATTCTTCTTCCTTTCTCTTCTGCATCTTCTTTATTTCTTTATTATTTTTTTTTATTTCATAAGAATATGAAAATTTAATCTTTTTAAAAACTGTGTAAGAAAATATAAACTTTCTTCTCTCGTAAGTAAATAATATTAATAAGATGAAAATAATTCTTATTGTTAATAAAAGAGAGAAGAAAAAAAAACCAGAAAATGAGTTGGAGGGGGGAGTGTGGCAACAAAATAACATGTGAAAAATATTTTAAGTAAAAATGAGTGGGTCCATTCGCCTCCACTTAATGACGATTATTAAATTTAATATTTTTTTCTTCTTCTTCTTCTTCTTCTTCTTCTTCTTTTTATTCTTCTTAGACTTTCTTCTTAGACTTTCTCTTGTACGAATACGCGAAGATATAAAAGTCAACTTATAAAAGGAATTTTATTTTAGACATGTGTGTATGTTGTATGATTGGGTTTGTCGTATATGTGTATGTGTATGTTAGTGTATGTGAATGTTTTTTTGGTGAGAAATAATGTATATAAGATCTTTTAATGAGCATCTGGTTCTCTCTTTTTTTATTATTATTATCATTTTTATTCTTATTCTTATTATTATTATTATGATCAGGATGACCTAAAACCCACACAATCCCACCCCCTCATTACATCGAAAAGCTTACATAAAAGTTCTGATAATTATATCCGAAATTATAATCATAAAAATGAGTAAAAAAAAAGTTTGTGAATTTCTGTGATCCTGATCAAAATAATTCAGTCAGTTTATTTGAATTTCATTGGCTAAAGAAAAGAACAAATATTTTCTTAAACAAATTATTTTAAATAAATTTAAAATCATTAAGTAGAATTTAACTAACGAGATTCAGTTGAATCAAAAAAATGGAGAATGGAAAAAGGAAACGAAGAAAAAAAAGAAGAAAGCTTTCACAATCAAATTCTATATAAAAATGTCGTAGATTATAAATACACATTTAGAATTCACAACTGATAAAAAAATAAATAAGAAAACAAAATAAATAAAAAGCGAATTAAATCAAATTGGAAAGTTGGTCCCGATCTGAATAACAAAATTTTCTATACATTTTTTTTCTTCTTCTTTCGTTTCCTTGCTTCTTTATTTTTTTGTACAAATTTTTCTTTATTTTTTTTTTTTTGCTTGCTGGAAAATGTTTATTTTTCTTTGTCATCGTCATTATTTGTAAAAATTTGTGATCGTATTTTTCTCTTCCTATAAGATATTAACTTTTGTATAAGAAAATTATACTTTTTTATTTCTTTTAAAAGAAGAAGAATGGAAGAAAAGAAAAAAAAAAATAGGATGTTCGTGATTCATTTTATATGAGACACGAAAAATATATATTATTTTTGAATTAACAGTCGTGAACACTGGAACTGAATGAAAATGAAAGGACACGCGCGTCTTATAAAACTTATTAACAATATTTTCTTTTTCTCTGCGATTATTTTTGGTTTTTGTTTTTTAGATTTTCTTTTTTTTCTGTCGTTCGTATAAAATATTTTTCTATTCCAATTTAAATGTTAATGGGTACGAAAAAATATCATAAAAGACGAAAACTAAAAAAGTTATAATATTTATGTCATTTGTCTTCATTTGTCTTCTTTTTGGTTTTTTCTAATCTGAATCTTGTCTCCTTGACAACCTGTCTAAAACGGAATACAAAAATCAACAATAAAATAGAAATGGGAGAGAAAGGGACCGAATGGCAATACAATTTCTATGTAATAAACGTTAATATAAAAATGCAATTTAATATTTTTCTACTTGAAAAAAACAATGGAAGAAAATAAAATATCAAAAATAAAAAAAAAATAAACTCGTCTTCTTCTTCTTCTTCTTCTTCTTCTTCTTCTTCTTCTTCTTCTTCTTCTTCTTCTTCTTCTTCTTCTTCTTCTTCTTCTTCTTCTTCTTCTTCTTCTTCTTCTTCTTCTTCTTCTTCGTTTGTAATATTTTATTCAGTTTTTCTTCTTTATTTTTCTTCTTTTGTTTTTTATTTTTTCTTTTTGTTTTGTTGAGCTTTTCAATTCAAACGGGATTTTACTCCATATATCCGATGTATGATTGTCTGTAAAGCTTTGTGTATGTGTGTGTGTGTAAAAAAATATTATTATTTAAGATTTAGATGAAGACAGAATCAAAAAAGGAATAGATGTACCAAAATCTAAATATATGTATATCCTTAAAACATAAGAAAGAAACAAACTGGGATGACGTAGGACGCATTCTGGCATAAGATTTGTTCTTAGATATATGCCAGAAAATAAAGTAGGCGAATAGTAGTGAGAAGGGTAGATTTCTTTTTTTTTTTGATTCAAAGAAATGGGATATGATGAAAGGAAATTTAAAAAAAAAAACAAAAAACAAAAAGAAGATAAGACGAGAATGAAAGATTGTTGCTTCTTCTTTTTGGTATCAAATGTTTATCGTTTTGGCAACGTCACAAACTGATATGACGTTCTTATATTCTTTTCATTCAATTATGCTTTTAAATCTTTAAGTATGAATAATGGAATCCGATTAAAAAAGAAAGAAAAGGTCTTTAAAGGGAGCACACCATCTAATTTTTCTTCAACTTTCCAATTTTCCAATTTGTGATACATTTTTCTTTTTATTATTTAGCTGTTTTGTTCAGCTGATAAATTTAAATTTTATATACCAGCAATAACCATTTGAAATAAACGATAGGATATGAATCATTCAACTATAAATGGAAGCTAAAAAATCTGTGCATATCAAGAGATCTAAAACCATTAATTATTTTGTCACTGTTTTTATTTTATTTTCTGTTAGAAAGAACCGAGGATCCAATTCCTATAAATCTCTCAAATGAACGTTGACGGTTTTTTTTTCTTGTTTTTCCTGTGACTGAAAGAGATCAATAATTGATCCTCTCGTATAAAATACAAAACCTGACTATGAAATATTTCTATTTATTTTATTTTATATATTTTTATTTTTGTTCTTCAAATCGTGAAAGAAAAGAATATCACGAGTCGTTTTAAAAAGAAAAAGAACGACAACATAACAACAAATAAATTCTTCTTATTTCAGACAAACGAATGAAAGTAGAGGAATAAAAAGAAAACTTAAACTCAAATGCCGCACGCGAATAAAACCTTTAAAATATCGACGATGAAAAGAAAATCACATCAGAATCACAGAAGTTTTCTTTTTTTCGTCTTCTTCTTTCTTTTTCTCCATTCTTTATCAACTTAATACATTTTTTTTTCTCTCTACACAGCTTTTCCTACACTTTTCTTCCCTACTTGGGATCGAAAAAAAAATTACACAAAATTCAACATAAGGAAAAAAATGAAGAAAAATATCAGCCAACAACGAAAGGAGGAAAATAGAAGAAGAAGAAGAAGAAGAAGAAGAAGAAGAAGAAGAAGAAGAAGAAGAAGAAGAAGAAGAAGAAGAAGAAAAAAGTGAGTAAATAATTTCATTTTCATATAAAATATTTTTCATAATATTTCATGTGTGTAACAAAAACATAGGAGAAAAGGGAGAAAGAATGAAAAAAGGGACGACGTTGTCGGATGTATAGATGAAATGGATGGATGGATTAAAAATCATAAAAAGTATCCACGATCTAACAGATTTTTTTTTTTTTTATTTCACTTTTTTTCTATCTTTTGTGTATATGATTTTGAGGGTTTTTTTTCCTATATTGAAATGGTTTGTGTGGAGAAGGGAAAAGGAGTGAAAATATAAAAAAGAAAAAAAAAATGTGAAGAGATGAAGAGAGTTCCGTCAAAAAGATTATAATATATTTCAGTCGTAACGTAATATATTTATGAAACGTAGCCTGGTGCTTATTTTATATACACGTACCCGTGTTATGTTATTTCATGTTTCTAATACATATTCCATTACTCATACTAAGTGTCCTTTTTTATCCTTTTTTTCTGCCATATACACTCAGTGTGTTACACAGTAAACCTTTTTTTTTCTCTTTATTTCTATAACTAGATTTTACCTTTTAAAACTTATAGCTGAGAGGTTAACCAAACCAAATAAATTAATCTATATAGTGAAAAAGTTAAACCATTTTATGTTGTTCTGTACTAAGAAGGAAACAAAGGATAATCTATGGAAGTTTGTTTAAAAATTTTGAAATTTCAACATAAGTGAAATAATATTCGTGCTAGTGATTTTAGAATTGGTGAGTCTAGTTCTTTTAAAACGATTATCTAATAGTTTTAGACAACAGTTGCAACAACCGAATTGATTTAACTTTATTTACTAAAAATTTACTGTGTACAGAGAAAACCTTCTTCTTTTTTTTGTTCATCCAGTGAGTGCTGGTTTGTCCATGAATATTAAACTTAAGTTTTTCTCGCATTTTTTTGTTTATTTGTTTTCGTTTTTTGCTTTTGTTGTACTGTTCTCTTTTTTTAGCTTAATAATAAAATCTCATGATCCAAAAAAAAGAACAACAACGAGAAGAATAAAATGAAGAAGAAGCAATATAATATTTAATCCCTTTATGAATTAAGGGTTGCACAAATGTTATGTCTGTGTTTGTATATATTTCTACATATGGAATGAACTCATTTCTCTTAACCTTTTATCTCATCACACAAATGGTTTGATCTTTCTAACGTTGTTCTTCCGGCCTTCATTTATTTTATTTTTATATTACATGGCCAAACAAACAACAACCAAAAAATGTGCCAGGAACAAAAATTCGAGAGATGAAATTAAAAGAATTTAATGCATAAGTTATGAATTGTTGTTCATTTCTTTTTCTTTCTGTCTTTCTTTGTTTTCATTTTCTTTTCTCTTTTTCCTTCCATTTTTCGCTTCTTTCTAAAAAATTAATTTAAAAATGAAAGATCAAATCGTCATCGTCATCGTTATAGTTATACATTTTGTACATAAATTTATGTCTATAAAAAAAAACTGAACAAAAAAGGGTGCAAAAGTTGTCTAGAAAAAAATATATAAAAAAAGAAAAAAACAAGAAATAGAAGAAAAAACGACAAATCAAAATTTTTAAATCATTTTTTCTTGGTATTTTTTTTTTTCGTTTCTTTAAAAATGAAATATTTCTCTGTTATTAAATTAAATTAAATTATTTAAATATTAATATTCTGTCTGCGGAAATTTTATGTACATAAAAAATCTACCTCTATATACAATCTATTTTCTACTGCAATCCATTCTTTGTATATAAAGAATTATTTTCGACTTTATTTGAAAAAATTACAAAAAAAAAGAAAACGTTGAAGAAAACCAAGATGAAAAAAATGCACTATTTTCCCATGCGGTTACTGTTACGTTATGGTTAACGATGCAGAAGGAAAAAAAAAACAACTGCACTGACAGGAAATTATAAAAATACATAAACAAAAGAATATTTTTAGTGAAAAAGGATTGGCCGACTTTATATAAAATTAAATTAACGGAGGATGAAGTTGTCGTTGTGCGTTCAAATCCCACGGTGGGAGAAAAAAAAAACACCAATACGGTTTATGTTTGTTTCCTTTTGAAAATAGATTTATTCTGAAAGGAGCACAGATTAACTAAAGCATACAGACCACATAAGCTTTAAACCGATATGTGGGGAAAGCTTTGAAGTTTTAAATGGCTACAAGTTTTTAATTGAATTCTGTCATAATGGGTAGATTGAAAGATGTAAAGGTGATTAATTTGAATGGATTTTTTTGAACTTTTGATACAATTGTATCAATATTTATAGAAATAGATGTTTTCTAAGTTTATACAAAAGCTATAAATCTCAAATGAATATTTAACTTCTAAGTCATATGCATGTGGAAAAAATGCTGTTTCATTAATATGGTTATTCCTGGAAATTTATCATAACTTCCCATTAATTTTGTGTCAGCTTTCATTTTGAAAACTATTTTTAAAGTACATCAGTATCACATTTTAAGTCGTTCTCTATTGAATTGCACAAATAATTTTCTTGAAACAAAAAAAGCCTGTTGAAAGTTAAATCCAATAGAAATTGATTTTCACGATAATTCTATTCTACATTTACAACGTTAATCCAATGAATTATCTGCCCACTTTTACAATTTTGAATTATTATTAAAATAAAAAAAATATTTTAAGATAAAATTATCCAACACAAAAGCTACCGTCTCTCTATAAAATTCACCTCAATCAAAAATTATGTAAATTATTAAAATCTCTACGAGACTTGCAAAAAAGAAAAAGAAAAATTGTGCGAAAATTTTCGATAAAGCGATTATTTCTTCTTCTTCTTCTTTTCTTTTTATATTCAGAGAGAAGAAAAAAAATCCCCAAAAGCTTTATTATTATTATTTATTATTATTTTTATTGCATAAAATAAACGTAAAATAAAATTAAAAAAAAAAATGAAAAAAAAAAAAGAAAGAAAGAAAGTAAAGGAAAAAGCTTTATTAAAATGACAAAAAATAAAAGGAAAAGAAAGGAAAAAAAAATGAAAGATCTCCGGATTCAAGGTTAAATGTCAATTTCAATATTATTATATTAACTTTCTAGGGAGAGTAAAAAAAGACAAAAAATATGAAGAGGAAGAAGAAGAAGAAGAAGAAGAAATAAAAAATGAAACATTTAAAAAATTGTGAAAGTTTAAAGAAAAAGAAATGAAAAAGTGAAACTTTCATTCAGTCAGTCAGTCAGTTTTTTTTTCTTTTTTCTTCTTGTTTTTTTTTTTCTTATTTTTAAACTTTTCTTCTTTCCTCTTTTTCTTTTTGATGTTTTTCTGATGTTTTCATTCTAATAATAATTTTTGTGTAAAAGGCAAAAAATAAAAAGGAGAAGAAAAGAAAAGAAACGAAAAAGAATTCCTCCTCTTAAGACGCACCCAGAAAATTCGAGGTTCATAAAGTGTGACGAAGAGAGACAGACACATCAGAGAAAAAAACTTTTAGAAATTATAAAAAGATAAGAGAAACAGAGAAAGAGAGAGAAAAAAAAAGTTAAACGCGGAAATAAGTTTTTGTCAAACAAAAATATTAAAACGGAAGTTTGGAAATGAAATTTCTGTCAGAGAAAAAAAAAGAAAGAAAAGAAAAGAAAAAAATATGTGAAAGTTTTTTTTTTTTATTTCTCCTGTTGAAGAATAGTCTTCAGATGATAAGATCTTCTTTCCATCTGATTTTCAGTCATGTCGTCTTCCAAAAAGGAAAAAAAAAAAAAAAAAGAAGTCAGAAGAAAAGAAAAAGAAAAAAATACACATCTCTTGAAAAAAAAACATCCATCCCTTCCTTTAGCACCCCCTCTCTTTCATATACGGCACATATACAGCACCCAAGGGATTGAGGGTGAACACAAACTGAAGCCCATATTTACGTAACGTTTTTCTTATTCTTTTTTTTCTTCTTCTTCTTCTTTTTTGTTGTTGCTTTTTTAATGGAATTTTCCGATTCTTGATTTTATTTGCCGTTTTTTTTTTATTTTTTCCTTCATTTTCTTCTCTCTACTTTATTTTCGTTTATTTTTTTTTTTGATTTATTTAAACTCAAACTCAAACTGAAAATAAGAAAAAAGCTCAAACTCTTTTCTCTTGTTGTTTTTGTTGTGTTGTGATTTTCTTTTGCACACACACATACACAGTTAGTAGAGTACAGTACCGAGAAGGCACACAATGTTTAATTTAGAGAGATCAAACTTTTTTATCCTTTAATCAAAATAAGAAAAAGAAGAAGATGCTAAAGAAAAATAAAAAGAAACAGTCGTAGAGAGAAGAGAAAAAAAATAATGTGAAATTAACAGAAGCAAAAATGAAGAAACAAAAAGTCAAACAATCATAAGATTATTAAATATTAGGATGAAAATGAGTTTTCGAAGGGGAAAAATGTAAAAGTTAAGAATGACATATCAAGGAGAACGGGAGAAAAAATTTAAACTCGTCCCATACACAAATATTGACAATCTTCTAATTAGAGATACTTAGAGATGCAAAAAACAAAGAAAAAAATAAATAAAAAATCCGCCTAAAGTTTTTTTTTAGATTTTCTTTTTCCTCCTTTTATTCTTTCATTCCTTAAACTTTCCTCTTTGTTTTTTTTATTTTCCTCTTTTTTTTTTGTTTAAAACCAAAAACCGCAAGAACAATTTTCTATTATGGAAAATTGTTGTCCCTTGACGAGAAAAAAAAATAAAAAGTGGAAAAACAGAGAAGTTAAAGAAAAAAGAATTAAAGGTAAAATATTTTGGTGCGTGACTTTTTCCGTCTCTTTCCTTCTTTCAGTAAATTTGTGTGTGTGTGTGTTCAGGTATTTGATAAGACTAAGAAACTTTACATTGAGTTTTTTTTTATTCTCTGTTTTTTCTTCTTTCTTTCTTTCCGCCCTTTAAAGAAAATTAAATTTCAATCAATTTAAATTTTCCGGACAGAGGAAAAACAAAAAGAAGACGAAAAAAAGTAAAAAAGAAGAATATATAAAGAGAGACAAAGATAGAAACAGGATGACAAAGAGAGAGAGAAATCGCATTAAATCCAAACGTCAATAATTAATAATTATAACGTTGAAGATCATCAAATTTAATGATTATGTTTCCCTTTTATTATATTTTTAGTGGGGTAAGGTGAAATAGAGGTTTGGGATTGTATAAAATGAGTGAGGGTAACTTTGAAAACAATCAAACATTTGAACATTAAACAAAACTCTTTTTCTTCATCAGCATCATTATTATCATTATCATCATCATGATCATCATCATTTACCAACTTTATTGGTACATTAAAAAAGAAAGAACAAAAAAAAAAAATATAAAAATAAAAATGAAAAAACTTTTGTTTTCTGTTTGCTCCTTTTCCTTTTCCTTTTATAAAATACAAAAATAAAATATAGATAATAATATAAGAATTAAAGTTAAAGACAAGATAGAAGACAGTAAATAAAAAATTTAACATCCGCATTAAAGACCAGAAAAAACAACAACAAGAACAAAGAAAACAAAAAAAATATATATAAGAAAGAGAAAATAAGTAAAAAGGAATGAAGAGAAAAAAAGAAAATAATAAAAGTTTAACTTTCAACTTCTTTTATATTGAAGCCTCTCCTTCAATTTTCTTCTCTTTTTTTTTTTTTTGGGCACAAAAAATTCAATTACTTCCTTTATCAGAAACAACAACAACAATAACAATAACAACAATAAATAAAGGTACAAAAAATAACGAAGAAGTAAAAGTAGAAGAGGAAGAAGAAGACATAGAAAAGAAAACCGTAAAAAAAAAGGGAAAAAAAAGGAGAAAAAAAAAATATCCTTAACAAATAATTTTCTGATTTAAATGGGATTTTCAACGGGATTCCCATAAATATATCTCATAAATTTTCGAAAAAAAAAAAAAAAATGTGAAAAAGGAAATAGAAGAAGGTAAAAAGAAAAGTATGCGATATGGACCCCCTTCAGTGGATTCCTTCAATAAATGGTTGTATTATTATTCTTTCAATATAATAAACGAAAGAAAATGGGCAAAGCAAATATCTTAACCACAAATTAGAAAGAAAAACTATATCGTAAAAATATTTTCTTTTATTTTCTCTGTTTTCTTTTTTTGTTGTTGTTGTTGTTTTGGTTTTTTTTTTTTTTTGTTTCTTCTTATTAAATAGAAATTAAAGGTGTGAGTGAAAAAGGGAAAGTAATTAAGGAAGTAATTACTTGGCACATCATAAATTTCACTGTACCAAAAGAAAAACAGAAGAAAAATCTTACACAACACAAATCGACAGAGAGAAAAAAAAAACAGAAGAAAGACGAAAGAAAAAATCTCAATTAAATAGAAGAGAAAATTGATTTTTTTTTTCTTTTTACTCAATTTTTCTTTCTTGTAGAAGAAGAAGGAAAAAAAAGGATCCTTTTTCGTCTTAAAAAAAAATACATAATTTTTCTTCGCATTTTTTTTTAATACTTTTTTTCCTGTTTTTATTTATCGCAAAGCTTTCTCCTTTTTCTGTTTGAGACAATTTTCTTTTTTTTGGTTTATTTATTTCTTTTTATATTTAATCCTTTAAAAATCACATTTTATTTTTTTTTATCTTTGTTCTCCTTATTTTCGTTTTCCCTTGAAACTTTTTTTTTTACACAAAAAAAAACAAAAAATTATTCAAACACAACTTTTTTCTTTTATATTTCACTTTTTCTTCTTTTTTGTTAAAAAAAACACACACACACACAAAAATGTCCTTATTCACCGAGCAACAACAGAAAAAAAAAATAGACAGCTAAAAAAAAAAAGAGTCCTTTTTTTTTCTTTCACACAAAAATTCACCTTTTTTTTTTACTTTTACTTTTTTCTTTCTTTAAATACTCAAGACAACCGTCGTCGTTTCACTCAAAATATTTTTATAAACAAAAACCAACAATAACGAATATTTTATCTTCTCACTTGACAGAACAAAAAAAAAAATGAAAAGAAATGAAAAGAACTAAACAAAATATTTTAAATGAAACAAAAGAAGAAAAATGAAAATATTAACACAAAAATAAATAAAAGGGAAAAACAAATTAAATTGGGAAAATTTTAAGTGGAACAGAAAAAAAAGAAGGAAAAATGTGAATTTTCTTTTTTTTTGCTTAAGGATTTATTATCCTTTTTCCTGTGTCATAACAATATTGCATTCATTTTAAATTTATTTTAAAGTAAACCAAAAAAAAGAAAGAATAAAAAGAAACAAAGGAAGGAAAAAAGGGAAAAATATAAAAATAAAATTCAATTAAAAAAAAAGAACTTATTTTATTCGATTTGAGTGTTTCCTCTTTCTTTTCAATTTATTTAATTATTTAATTTTCTATATATTGTGTGCGTGTTTGTGTGTGTGTACTTATATATTGACTAATTTATGATTAATAATTTTATTAATTCTTTAAATAATTTCTTCTTCTTCTTATTATTATTTTTTTTTTGTGAAAGAAAACAAAAAACCGTCTTAATTTTAAGTAAAATTTTATAAATTCATATAAATACGCGAAGGACAATTAAATCCTCATATGTTAACAGGGCGGTGTACCGAGCCCCACTGAACAAATTTTAGTAGACGAACAGGCGCTATAAAAAAAATAGGGGAGTTCTCTATACCTTCTTTTTTTCCTTTTTCTACATTTTTTTTAAATAAAAATTCTCTCCAATATCATTTCATACACAAATATGGAAGTGTGCATATGCGTGTGCATGTGTTTACAGAAAGTTTTTCTCCACTTTGAGAGTAAAGTGAGAAAGAGAGAGAGAGAGAGAAATAGTGAAAGGAGAATAAAATAATAAAAGGAAACAGATTTGAGTTAACTTAAAATCGACAAACCCAACTAGGAAAATATTTAATAAAATTTTGAGGTTGGTTTCTCTCCAAATATCGTATAGAATGTAAAATAAGGAGAGGGTTAGTGATAAAGAGAGAGAATATATAAGAGAGAGAAAGTGGAGTATAAATGATGGGGAAACATAAAATATAAATTTGTTCGAAATGGTTAAAGGACGAACAATATTGTTTATTATTTACGTTAAAGAAATTGTTGTTGTTTTAAGAACGCAGGTGTTTCCTTTATTTTTTTTTTTTTTTGTTATTTGACAACAACAACAAAATGAAACTTTTTTTTTCTTTTTTTTAATAGAAAATTGATTAATTATGAAAAATTTACTGACCTTTAAAAAAAGTAAAAGTTTTTTTTCTTTTCATAAAAATATCAATTGAAAATTGTCTGATGGGTAATTTCTTGTTTTTTTTTTTATAAAGGCAAAAAGAAAGTTATCTCCTTTTTGTTCCTCTTGAATAAATACTCGTGGGACATTTTTATTTACTTTTGTTGATTTTATAAAAATATTTTTATTGTTGTAAGCTCTTTCTATAGTTTTGTTTTATTGTAGAAATTTTATGAAAGCTCTGCGGGCACCTCTACAATGTGACATTCGGAAGCAATATCAATTGGTAGAGTTTTAGATGAGTTGACTTTGCTTCGGCTTTATCTATTGCAAATCTTTTCTTACAATTCTATAAATTTCAGTTTTTTACATAAAATTTTTTTTATTACATTTTCAATCCAGTCTTATGAGTTAATGTCTGTTTGAATATTTTTCACTGACTATAGATTTAACTTTACTATTTTCATTTATTTCAAAAATGTAAACGAATAATATTTCAACGTTTCTGTTAAATTTTCTTTTGTATCCGACAGAAATAATAAATCAACTGCAATTTCTGTTTTGTATAAAATTGGTTTATTGTTCTTTCGTTTTTAAAATAAATACAATGTTTCCTTTACATTCAGGTGCACAATTTTATCTTTATTTGAAATCAAGGATGTATCATAATAGAGAGTATTTTTTTTTTCGAAATAGATTAAAGGAATAAATTTTCATTCATGTCATAAGTAACGAAATAGACAATGTTTTTATTAAGAGAAAATTATGTGAATTAAAAGGATGACTTTAATTTGAATAAGTTCATGAAATTTAATTAGGTTTTAGATTATTTAAATTATTCTGTGATTGGAGAACGTATGAATAGAAGGTAATTTTATTATTGTACATCGAGTTAATTATTGAATGCATGTAAATACATGGGCTCAACCTTATACAAAAGAAAAATGCCCCAACAGATCTATTAATTGTTGAGGGTCTTTTTATTTTGAATAATAAATTACTTCCGAGTTTCAAGATTATTCTTGCAATTATTTAATTTTCTCACGAAATCCTTTAAATGCCTAAATCTATAAATTACGAACTTCCAAACTACGACTAAATTGCATTACATGAATTTTATTTTGAAATAAATAATCGGATTAGTAAATTTCAAGAAAGTTAAGATAACCTTTTTAATCTTAAGAAAAACAACTTAACAATTACAGTGACGTACCTATATAAAGTATAACAACAATAATAATAATAATAAAGATAAACAACAACAACAAAAACAACAAGAAAAAAACATTAGCAGCAGCATGAAAATTAACTTCCTGTTTTTAAATAAAATTAATATCAACCCTTGTTTAAATGAACAATTTCTATTTTTTCCTTGCATCATTTGTCGTTTTTTATCTTTGAAAACAAATTGATATCATTTTTCATAATGCGAGTGGTTTTTCTATGTTTAAATTTTATATGAAAATGGAAAATAATAAAAGAAAAGAAAAAATATAAAAAAGATAATAAAAATAATTGTGAACGATATTTTTATTCATTTTGCAAAGCTTTCATTTTTCTGGAATAGCTTAAGTTGAAGGAGGTTTAATTGGTGATCGATCATAGGGGTATCTAGATAAAAGTAATCAATTTCAGGTAATGCAATCGAAAGAGTCTAAAGAGTGCACCATAATTAAGTCAACTTTTTCATTATTGTTAGTAATTGTTCATTGTTGTTGTATCTGCACAAGACATTCTGGAGTGACTTTGTTAACTCCCAGATTATGAAATAATAATAAAAGTGAAGGTTCTTCAATTAGCTTCAAAATTATTTCATAATTGTAAAAGAGGAATTAAATTACGACAACAATTTACGTTAATAAAATTTTAAAATTTGATCCTGATTTGTGTGTCAAAGTCTAGACAAAACATAAATACGAAGGTGTTATCACAGTAAAATAATTTTAAGGCATTTAAAGGATTTGATTTTCTTTTTGGTTGTTTTGTGTGTATATGTGAGTGTGTGTGTGTGTGAGTAAAATGTTTCAAATAAATTTTTGTCACTATACGAAAATAAGGTAACAGGAAAGAAGCGTCACGACAAGTCACGACATGAACATTTATTTTAAACAATTTTCTATATAAAATATTTAATAAATTCTTATGAAAAAAGATAAGAAAATAAAAATGATTATAGTTTGACGTGCTAAGGATATGAAAATTGCATTACTCTCTCGCACACAAATATTCTTATATGAACATACATAATATAAGATTTTCTCATATTAAATGATTGCAGTTTTATCAACGTCATCATCATCATCATCATTATCTAACACAGTCAGCAGAGATGATTTGTAACTAACAGCTCATTTTTCTTTCCTCTTCTAAAACCATTAAAAAATTTATGTATACCAGAGAATGAGAATGAAAGAGAAAGAGAGGACAAAAAAATATCAATTTTTTTTTCTATTTTTAATAAAAATATATAAAATAATATTATGGCAAACAACAGAAAATAAAATGTTTTAACCATAAAAAGAAAAGTAAAAATATTCGGTTATAAAAAAAAACGGGATTACTGAGAATCCATATATACATCTACATACACTTGCGCATACAAAATAAAAAAATTACATCCACACAATCTGTACATACAGATATATATATATTTATTATTATAAATCCTTAAAATACAACAAAAGGAAGAAGAAGAAGAAGTCAAAATAATTTACCTTTATAATATTTCATGACTTTTGTTGTAATATATTCGAATTAGATTGAGTCACGGACAACGTAAATTATGTTCTTTTGAGCTATGTCCACGATTTTATTTAAACAAAAAGAAAAACCACCCCTCTCACCCTTTACAACACACCACCGCTATACAATGTTTTTTTCTTATTTTTGGCACTCAAACTTTCGTCTGTTTTTTTCCTCTTTTTTTTTTGCATGAAGGAAATGGAAAATGTTTTCGTTTCTTATTTTTTTTTTGTTTCAAATAAACAAAAATTTACCATTGTGATGATTAACTAACAACGATAAGAAAAAAATTATTATATGTAATTTTATACTCAATGTTGACGTAACATTTTTTGATGGGTTAATTTTATGTTTTATTTATGACCTTACAGTTTTTTTTCCTTTCTTCATTTCTTTCATTTCTTCTTCTTAAGGTCAACACATTTCATATATTTATATTTGTTTAAGATTGTGACCAGCTGATTTGGTAATAAAAGAATGCACGAGAAAAAATATGAGGTAAAGGATTATTAGGTTATGTAAAAATTGTATCAGAGTGTAGAAATTAAATGATTACAGTTTTCCCAGAAACGGATACTAGAAGCTAAAGTCTAAAGTCTTCCTCTAAAAATTAAGGAAATTAAGAAAGCAAAGAGAATTTAATTTTGCATGTAAATTCTCTGTTGTAATCAGATTAAAGAAAAATTAGATTTTCAGAAATTAATTTTAATTATTAAAAACTTTATTCCAAAATATATATTCAAAAGAATTTTGAAGTTTAAATGTAATAAAGACAAATCTTTGTTGTGATGCATTTACTGTCTTTAGTTCTGAACAAGAGACAACAGCTTTAATATTCTAAAATTCCTAAATAAATCATATTAATGTCATTAAATTTAATAGAGCAAAAAAATGTAAATGAAGAAAAAATAATTTATAATTTCTAGCTAAAAACAATTAGATAAATTTTGTGGTGGACATTAAAAAAAAATTGTTTTAAACCTAATTAAATAATAATGTCTTTCATTTAAAATTTATCTAACAGAAGAAAATTTTAAATTTTCATCTGTACATAAATATAACCAACAAAATAATCATTAAAATCATTATCATGATCATCTATATACAACAATCATCCATGTAACCAATTAATGTCATATGTCTTTTGTTTTCATTACTTTATAATCTTAATAGAATAAAAATGCAATAATGGACATCCTCTGCACGTCATTAAATTTTGTAACCAGATTTTGGTTATTGTTATCTTCACTTTAGCTTTAGCTCTTTGTTTGATTTTCTTAAAGTTATGTAAACAATCACAACAATAGCAACAACAACGATAACTTAAATGATTATACATAATTTCTTGACGATGATTTATTTTTGTGTGTACGAAAATTTATTGGATTTTCTTTTTTGTTTACTTTAAAGATTGACTTTAATAATATTACAAAACCGAATTATTTAAGGCACATATCCGATATTTTTGTCTTTTTTTTTTTTGTATATCAGAGGGATATCGAATTATGGATTTAATGTAGAGCTTCAAGAAAAAAGAAAACAAAAATTTAAGATAAACCAAAAGATTTAAGGGGACAAAATTTCATTTTGTGAATTTCGTTATACGTTTCTTTTTTATTTCTTTGCAATTTCTGTTCACTTAGAAAACCAAGCCTCAAGATTTTTCTTTTTAAAGATGACGGTCTGTTTTTAAAAGTATTTTATAAATCCACGTTTTTTGTGTTTTATCGAAAACAATATAAAAAAAAAGTAAAAGAATTCAACTTTAATATTAAAGAAAAATCAATTGAGATCATTAAAACTTTTTTGTTTTATTATTTTGTGAAAATAAATGCAAGCAATCTAAATTGAACATTAAATATAATTATTGATAATAAAATGCTGTAAGGCAGTTAAAAGCACACCACCATATGCCAACTAAAATTTGACCCTGCATACATAATTTAAATACAACATTTAACGAGCTTTGACTGTAAAGTTAAAAAAGAAAAAATACAAAAGGGAGAAAGGAAAGAAAAAAATCAAACAAACAAACACAAATTTTATCGTCTTTAAAGAAATAAAACTTATTGTGTATTTTTCTTTTTCTTCTTCATATTTTCTCATCCACCTCTTTAATCCGTCAGTCATGTTCTAATCTTCAATCAAATGAAAAGAGCTGGGTTTTTTTTTTCTACCCCATTCTTTATACTATTTCCGTATAACTGGAATTTGCTTTTTTTGTAGTTCTAAAAGTTTTATTGGTTGGTTGAATTTATTATTTCTCTGACTGGGAGACGACCTTAAAAAAAAAATAGAAAGAAAGAACGAAATAAAGAAAACTATTAAAGACGAAGTTAAAGTTTATTTCGTTAAATTTTTGTTATGGTTTTTTTTTTCTTTGCGTTATAATAAAATACAAGAAATATTTGCTCACACACACACACACACACACACACATACAAACACTGTAGAATATTTTGTTATCATTTAATAAAATGCAATATTCAACAAAATTTATTTTTCTATTGCATTTTTTTTACATTTTTATGGCATTCAATGTGATCAATATCTTTTTATAGTTTTTTTTTTTTGTTAAAAGTAGATTTTTTGAATGACGTACTAAATCACAGTTAGAACATAATAAAATAAAATCTAATACGTTTGACACACTAAAAGTCTTAAGTAAAAATATCCGGATTGAATTTTTTGATCCTTTTTTCATCACCATTCAATAATTTAATCCAGAAATATTATGATGTCTTTAGTTTTTGGTTTGTCAAAAGGTATGACAAGTTCAGGACAAGTACATATTCTTAAGAATTCCTTAGAACAATGAATGTACCAACTCTCCCTATTTAATATACAATTTCAATTATTGAAATTGAATTTCTTTTTTTATATTTAAAAGAAGAAGAAGAAGAAAAAAAGAACAAAAATAGAATGTTATAAATTCCTATAGACGTCATTTCGAAATTGTTCTTAATACAATTTTGATTATTCAAAAAAGCAGAAAAAGAGAAGAAAGAAAAAAAAAGGAAAGAAAATATGATTAGGTTTGAGTTGGATTATTGAATTTGATTTTATTTTTCCATTATATAATTTATTATTTTATTACGAAAAATTCACTTGAACTTTTGTACCATTACTGAAATGGATTCTATTGAATATTTTCTGAAATATATATACAACGAAAAGAGAAGCAAATAAGAGATAGAAAGAGAGTGAGAGAGATGGTTGGTTTTTTTTTATAACAACAACAAAAAAAATCTTTGCGTAAAAAAGTGTTGGCATTAATATACGGTAGAAAAAATTGCATAAAATAAATTTATTGAAATTTATTTCTTTAATAAAATTTTCTATTTATGCCTCACACAGATAATATTATTCTATAAAGTTAAATTGAAAAAATTGTTTAAATTATAAGATGTTGAATTAAAATTTGTATACTGTTATTTCTAGGAAGGAACTAATAAAATATATCAACAGAATAAATAAGGAGTAATAACTAAACAAAATTGTTTAGGTTCAAATATAAATTAAATTAATAAAATATGGTAAAAAATATTTCAACATGGTTTGATTAATTTTTCAAAATTTCAAAGGAAAACAAAAGGGAAAAATATTAACACAGATATGTTTAGAATTTTGAAATGCAATCGGTAGTCCCTTTGACAGCCTCTGGGAAAGTGTCAAAACATGGCAAAGCTATACCTCAAAAATAGGCACTTTTATGTAAATCTAATTAAAAATATGTCTTCATGTTCTAATTAAATCTAATAACACTGGGACTATAATAATGTTTAGAATATTATACAAGAAATCGATATACTCATAGTTGATATCATCTTTTGTATATAATTCATTCCGCAACCCGATCCCTTTCATTTACTCTATATAAATCCAGGACTTCCCTTCACTTTGTATATATTGTAATATTATAATATTACATTGTGTACTACACTGTACTGACATTGTTCCTCTTCGATTATCCAGGACATTGTTTATGGACACAAGAAAAAGTGAGATGAAGAAAAAGAGACTTAAAACGAGAAAAAGGGATAATTTATGTCCTTTACATGTCCCATCGTAATCAAATGTCTCATGATTTCCTTTTATTCTTTGTTTTTATTTTCTATTTTCTATTTTCTATTTTAAAGGAATTTTTATGTATTTCTTGTTTCTCTTTTTAACATTGTAAAAAACATTTGTAATAAGAGGACAAATAAAAGTAACGAATTTAAGCATATCGAATTAGAATAAAAACCCCTTCATAAAAATTTTTCAAATGTAAAGTGTATTGGATAGTTTTATAGGAATGGGTAAGGGATAAAGGGGGTTTCTTTCTTTCAATTCAAACACATTCGTATATGGGAAAATTAACCCGTGACCTTGTGGATAATTGAAATTTCCTTACAAAAAAATAAATACAAGAAGGAATATTTGAACGTTTTTGTTTCTTATTCCATAGAATTCTATTTATATAGAAAATTGTTTCAAATCACTTCTTTTATGGCATAACAATAAAATGAAAATGTGAAGGCTGGAAGGGGGAACACAAATATCCTATAAAAATACATAAAACAAAAGGGAGATGAAAAAGAGAAAGAAAAGAAAAGGATAATATTGTATATGCATTCCTGTACGGACCCTTATCAAATCTATTATTATGATCAATGAAAATCAGAAATAAAAATGTCCTTTAAATGATTTTTATTGTTTGTTACAAAACATTTTTTTCTTTCCTTATTTTTATTTTCCTTTCCTTTTGTTACTTTTTTTTCTCTTGTGTTTTATAACTTTTGATTTTAGGTACTTTGTACGTAGGAAAAAAGGGGAGTTTTATTAGATTTAGGGGAAAAACGAAGTAACTGATGATTTATTAATTTCTAATATTGATTTTACATTTTTATGATCGATATTTGCACTCTGTTTTTCATTCAGCAGAATTTATGGATGAATATTACCAAGTTGAGTTATTGTGTTGTTGTTGTTGTTATAAAGAACCTAAATTATTATCCGCCTCTTAAAACTATGTAATCTCAAGTTATTTATTTTGATTTCGTTCATAAACAGAAATTCCAAGCACGAGTTATTCAGGTAATTATACCTAACGTAAATCACAAGTAAAAAACCAACTTCAAAATATTAAAGATACTCAGTGCCAGCAGTTTTGTTTTTAATTGCTAAAAATTCTTTAAAATACTGAAGTCAAAGTACAATGAACTCAAATTACCAAAAAATCGGGGAAATGTATATTTAGAAAAGTACTTAGGGTCGTAGGTATTCCCTAACTCTGATATTGTTGCTCAATATCAATTTTCTTTCATTCAACTTTAAATTCTAATTTTATAACCTTTACCTTAAAAATTAAGACGATAAGAAATTAAAGCAATAACCAATAAAGAATAAAAGTAAAATGAGTCGTCTTATTTATAAGAAACTTTGCATAGCATGTTATAAAACTTTCTCTAACAGAATATATTTTTATAATAAAAATGTGCGTGAATTGAACACATCAATTATTAAATTACTTTTATCATTTTATTTTATTATGTCAAAATTTTAACTTATCAAAATCAAATCGAAAATTGTTTTGATTTTATTACATATAGAATATATGGTGTGAAATTCTATCAAAATGAATCAAAAATATATTACCACCAACTTTTACCATAAATATATATTCATACAATTCCAAATATAGATTTTGATTGATATTATATATTATTATCTTCGATATTCATATAATAATAATAATCATAAATTTATTATATGTCAAATTCTCAGACAAACATCAGACTTAAGAATTTTATTTATGAATCTTTACAATTAATATATTATATTTATATGATAGTGGATGTGTTTCTTTGATATTTCTCTATATTCAGTTTAAATAGTCTTTATATAAATAACGATAAATAGTACACACTTTTGTATTATGTGTATCACAAACACGATTAGTTAATATGACTAATACTAATTATTTCCAATTAATCCTCAACGGTCCTTAAACAAAAGTAAACGTCTCACTAAAACTTTGTCTGATATTTCCAGTTTTGAGACTTTGTAACAAATATTTGTTATGATTTGTCACATATAATTAGATATATTACAAAGAAACACATCTACTAAGACAGATATTTTATTGTGAATCTTATAAATGAAAATCTTTTGTTAATCAACTTTAAACAACTTTGCATAATATATTCAATTTCAATCAATATAATATTTATGCCCAGTCAAATTCAAGTCTTTATTTAGACATGAATAAGAAACGTTGAATGTAATTTATTTTGTCTTAGTTTTAACCTTAAATGGCTGATTTTTTTTTCTTTCTTTCGTTAAATTTACATTTTTATTTATAAAGTTTTTGTTTGGTTTCGTTATTTTTATTTGAATTTTAAATTTATTCAAATGGATAAAGATAAAAAATAAAATAATCTGTTAATTAATGTTAGGTTTTAATTATTGACTTCAATTTATTGACACATTCAGATGGAATTAGCTTTTATATTGATTTAACAGATTTCATTGGCAAGGTCATTTAATCATTACATTTAAATAAAATTTAATTGCCTCTCATAATAAGATTAGAAAAATTACTTATGATTGTTGACATTGAACAATTATTATTGTTATTTAGTCGTGGTCCTTCTGAGAATGACAATCTCGAAAAGATAATTGTATCAAACTTCAGAACCTCCAGAAATCTCAGAAACGAAATGTGTAAATTATTTATAACGTCGTTTGTTCATTGTATTCCCAATTATTCATAGTCAATCCCCAGTCTAACAATGCTTTCCATCGCATCTCATCATTAATAAAATATTTTTCATTCTTAGAATCAGTTAATCCGTTCTTGGATTTTTAATGAAACCGATGTTTGTCAAATATTTCTTATAATCTAATATTATTTAATAAAACATCCTGATTAGACTTTAAGACACAATATACATAATATTTATATTGAACAGTCCAACGAATTATTTAAAATTCTTAATTTAATTTTATGTTGTTGTTTTTTTGTTTCTTGTTTCTTTTGCCAAATTATATATTTTTCTCTATAGATAATATTTACTGGCCTTCAAATCTTTTTATATCCTATAATAATCTTTAATTTTATAAAGATTAAATTATATTAAAAGTATCCAAATAAACAAAAAAAGAAGAAAAAAAAATACAGAAAAATGAAGAAGAAGAAAAACATTAAATCAAATTTCAAAATATTTTCCTTCTTACTTTTTTCTCTCTTCATGTTTTCTTTTTTTTTTTTTGCTTTTCTTTTTTTGCTATCAGAGAAAATATTATATTTTTGTTTGATTATTTTTTTTTTTTATATAAATCCACATTCATACATCTTCACATTTTCTTCTTCTTCTTCTTCTTTTTTTTTATATTCCTCTCCTATAATAATTTCAAAGGAATTATTATCTATAGACGAGACTGAATACAAAAAGAAAAAGTATACATAAGAAAGTATAATATTTGCACAAACATGCGAAGAAAATTAAATCGAAACAAGAAGAAGAAGAAAAAAAAAATGAAAATGAAAATAAAGTCTAATTTGGAATTTTATGTTTTATTTTTTTTTTCTTTGGTGCTGGGTCGGAAATTGGAAAAAAGAAGGAATTTTCTTCTCTTGTAAATTAAAAAAAATTAAATTTATTCTACTTTTTTTCTTTTTTCCTTTTTTTGCGTTCATTTTTTTTCGTTTTCTTCTTAAATAAATCTTATCCCGGATTTTAACATTTTGAACATGTAAATAATAGTCCTTCCTTCAACAAAACAATTTATTCAAATGATTTCCACAAAATGAAAATGAAAAATATAAGAATGAAGAAAAAATATAAGAAAGAAGAAAAAAAATTTAAGAAAGTAAGAAGAAGATGTAGAGGAGAAATGAAAATATTCCAACACCAAAACTAAAACCCTTAAATCCCTTTTTACATAAACAACATCTTGTCAAAATCTCCGTTATCATAGTTCCAATTTGATCCTTTAATCCAAAAACTTTCCCTTAAGAAATAGAAAATCTAAATCTAATTTTAAATTCAGGATAAAGGCCTCTAGGTTATAGAAAGAAAGAAGAAATAAAAAAAAAAAAATAAATAAAACGGAGAGTCTGAGTAGATCCAAAAAATAACCCCATCCCAATAAAATTACACATATACCGTCTGATTTTCTATTCTAGTGAAAAGGAAAATGTATTTACGAAGTATTATTTTAGAGTTATAGCTTTTTGGCTGACCCAAAATTGAAACATATTTTCTTCACTTTTTTCTTTCCTCCTTTTTTTTTTATCCTTTGCTTTTCCCTTCATTCAACCATTTTCCTATAATATGATTTGGCCTAAAATATAAATGATTTTGACCAAACAATCACGTTTAGTACCAACATTTTTCTTTTTTTTTGTTTCCTTCCCTTTTGTTTGTTTATTTTTTTTTTTTTTTCTTACCAATCACGTTCAGTACTAAATATTATTTTCCGTAAGCCAGTTGGAAGGTACTTTCGCATGTGTTTGTTTTGCTTTAGAAATTTCATAAAATAAAAGATTTTTTCCCCATATTTTACTGTTTGATTGAAGATCCTTGTTGAATATTTTGATTTATTTTTTACAAAAAATTATAACCACAACTACAAGAAATACCAAATTTTTTAGAATTAAATCACTTAAATGTCAAAGTTATAAAATGTCACGACTATATACAAAAACATTAGAGACAGTGTGGGTGCCACAAAGGAATAAAAACAAGAGGAATGAACTTGAATAATAATTAGTACCTAATTATTTCAATTCTATAAAATCTAAAAGTTATAATTAGAATCGTCTACATTTATGGTTAATTTTAAACATTTGATCTTTGACATTTTCCAATGATAAATATTATTAATTTTGGGTAATTATCTCGTAGCTATTATCATTTCATAATTCTGTCATAGATAACAGTTGTTTGTGTATATGTATAAATTTTTGAATAATGTGAGTAGGTACGCCTAGCCAAGAATATAATTCCTGGAATAAGTTTACATCAGGTATAAATATCATCAAATAGAATCAGTTTGATAATTTATGATTTTTTAACTTCCATCATTTATGGTCTGAACTTCTGAGAAATTAATCATGTGGTTTATTTTTACTTGTTTCTATAAGAATTATAAAAGAGATGGGGGACCTTTAATATGTTTGGAGTATGTTCAGCCTATTGTTTGATGAAACAGAAAGCCCTGAATAAAATAAAAGTCATACAAAAGTTCATACGTATAACTGCAAGAATCGTTTTAGTATTTTCGCAATAAAATATGAGATCATAAAATCATAAAGGATCTTCACAAATTACTAGTTAGTGCAAATCTATGCACTAACGTTTTTTAAAAATTCTAACAACACGATATTAAAATATTAAAATAAACAAATGAATATCGATTTTATAAATCAATAATAAACTAACGTTCTCATCCTTTCTTTATTACATTAACTATAAAATAAATATTCTACTACAAATGGATTTTTATTCTAGACCGAAAAAAAAAAACACAACACAAAAAAAAAAAAACAAAAATCTCATAACTCCTAATATAAACCCCAATACAAATATGGGATACTTCATCGTGTTTTCTCATATACGTTTCAAATTTATTTTCGTTCAATATATACTTTTTTTTATTTCTATTTATTTATACCAAACAAACACTAATAAATTAGTTTTAAAAAGAGAGAAAAAAAAGAAAATAAAAAATAGAAAGAAAAAAGTCAAATGCGGGAACAGAAAATAATCAAAAATGAGAGAAAAAAATTTTTTTTTACCAAAAAAAAAACATAAAGCTTTAACTTTTTAAATATTGAAATACAACAAAAACCACAGCAAACAAAGAAAATTGCATTTTAACACAATTGAGTGGATCAATAAGATTTTAAGTTTTTCCGTTTTGAATTTTTTAATAATTAATATTTGGTTCCAATTTTCACATTTATTTATTATTAGAACGTTAATACAGTAAATAATCAATTTCTATTCTATTTGTTGTTGTCTTGCAACAAATAAAAAAAAAGGTTTTTCATTGAAGAAAGAAAAATAAAAAAAAAATCTCTCCCCTTTCTTGACCTATAAGATTATTTCTCTACTTTTATTTCTACACACACACACACACACATCTAACAATTTTCTTTATAACCTATATGTAGTGTGTGTGTGTGTGTGTGGTTGTGTTTGTATGCTCCTCGATTATTTATATTTATATATTTTTAATTTCGGTTTTTCAATTGATTTTTGATGGATTATTGGTCCTTTTTATGTGGTTCAATAAAGATGAAAATTGTTCAATATCTAACAGGTTATGAAATTACGATGGTTGTATTCTTAAAGATTCTTTTTTTTTGTATAAAATAACTGAATTACCTTCTTATAAAACAAATAAACTTTCAGCACAAAGAATTTCTCTTTTAATATTAAACTTCAATTTAAGGTTAAATTATTTTAAGAATATTTATTTTCTAAACACAAATGAAAAATCATTTTAGAATATAAATTAGTTTCATTTCTTTTGCATAAAAAAATAAGCACAAAAAAATAACAACAAAAAATCAAAATTTAACATTTGAAAATAGAATTAAACTTCTTCTACAATTTTTTCTCCACACTTCTCTATTTATTTCTCTCATTCTGAATCTAGGCCAAACTAATTTAAATAATTTCAGTTTGGTCCAACTTTAGGTGACATCATTATATGGTGGAATGGGTGTCTAGATAATAAGAGCAAAAAAAAAAAAAAAGAATATGTTTTTTTAACAGGGATCGACAAAATTTTTTTTGACCTTTTCCTTTTGAAAGAAAATTTAACAATAATATTGAACGTAACCATACGCATACTATTACAAAGAGAAACTGAGAGGGAAAACATTTAATACAAAAAAAAATAATAACAAAATGAAACAAAAACGAAACGACTGAAACTTTTTCTTAATTAGAAATTGTATTAAAACAAAAACACAGATGGCGGTACTGGATGAAATGTTTGACAGTTGACAGTTAATTATTTGTGCTGTTTTTTTTTACCCCACCCACTCTCTTTTATATTTTTATTAACCTTTAATGTGTATCCTTTTGTAATAATAGTCTCTATGAACTTGAAGATAAAGAACGATACAAGACAATATCCAGCCAACAAAAAATTATATAATGAAAATAAAAAAAAAATCTGCACGGTCATTTGAAATCATAGAAATTATTAAATTTCTTTTTGTTAGTCAGCTCAATCGTATATCAATTGCTTGTGACGTCAGCAATACTTCAAAATTAGTATTAAATTCGTTAACTTAGAAAAAAATCATATATTCAGGGCATACACATATGAGTATGACTAAACACAGCAAGAAGTTTGCAAACGTAGACATGTTTATTGTGATATGATATATTTGGATTGAAAAAGAAAAACATATAAAATGTTGGTCAATGTGTCTGATTTGATTAAATATTTTTTTCATTTAGAAAAGAAAAATCATCTTTTGTATTTAAATCAAAATTATTCTTACTTTAAGAATTTTCAAGTGAATTTTGCAGATGTTATTTTTATTATAAAAGGAAAAATTAGAAGAAAAATTTTCATTTAAATAGAATAATGTGCTGTTGTTCCTATAATATTATTGAATATTTTATCATATTAATTTCTTATTGATACATTAATATTCAATATAATTCCTATATTACTTTTTTATTTATTTATTGATAAACAACGTAAGCTTTTATTTAATATTTACTTATATTACTGATGGTAAATAATTAATTAAATGTAAAATTATTTTGTATTAGTCAATTATGTAAAATCTACAGAATTTCGATATATTTTGGAATAACATTAATATTCCGATATTTATAACATAAAATCCTATGCTCATTTTATCACATTTAAATAAATAAAATTTCTCTTTTGGAATTAATACTTAATTAATATAGATCAAAACAGATTTGAATTTCTCTAAGGATTATAATGATATTTTCAATTTTATTATTTTACTAATTAATGAAAGTTTTTAATAAAAGAAAAAAAATATATAACCTACGAATTAATCTGTTAACCCCAGTCAGACCTGACCATTTATGAGATCAATGAAAGTTATCTGAATGAAATAGGAAGCTACATACTTTTCTTGACAGTTCATGTGATGAATGAATAACTGATATCTTCGTATATATTTTTTCATTTTTATATAAACTTAATTTTAAGATTATCAATATTTTAAGAATTATAAAAAAAGTTAAAGTAAAAAATGTTCGTTCACAATTTTTCGTTCACAAATCACAACAGAATTAAATTGAAATAAATCTTTAATTTTCATTTTAACTACACTTGATTAAATCTTTTACGTATAAATAGAATAAAGCCTATGTATGTATTGTGAAAAATGAACAATAATAATGAAATTAATAACTAATCTTATATGACTCAGTTCATCTATAAATCAGTCGTCTTACATTATAACATCTCTATTATTACATATGTGTGTATATAAGTGTGTGCAGATGTGTATGTATTTGTGTATTCCATTCTCATTTATTGTAAAAAAAGAAAAAGGTTATGACTGACTACAACAGAAAATGCTCTATTGTTACATCGTTTAACAATTGACTTGAATCCCGAGGGTAATTTACCTTCTTTTGGACTCTCTTTCAATATTTCGTTTTATTATATTTTTCAATATTACGAATTGAACAGAAAATAAAAATTTTAAATCTGATTTCAGTTGAATATTTTTTATTTCTTAAGAAATAAAAAATATATATATATCTAACAAAACAAAAAATATTATTGGTATATTTTATATCCTGTTGCATCGTCGAAAAATCCATTTGTATATATGAGAATAACATTGAAAATTCTATATAATTATTTATTTTTTTTAAGAAAAGGAAAATGTATGTTTTTTTTTTTTTTACTCAAAGAATATAATATGAAAAATGATGGGTTTTACGACCTGATTCAGATTCAATATACGTATAAAGAGGCAAAAAAAAAAAAAAAGATAGAGAGAGAGAGAGAAAGCTCAATTGAGAACGCCTTCAGGCCCAATTATTATTATTACATCATAAGATTTTTCTTCTCTTTCATTTTCTGTTTTATAAAAAAAAAATATATAAAATTGTTCTTTGAACGAAAGCTTCTTTTTTTTTTTATCCTATTTCTATTATTGTTATATTTTCCAAAAGATATTTTTCTTGTAAGTGTGTGCCATGGATTTTTTTTTGTGTATAGTACTTTCTTATCTGAACCGCCCACAAAAAAAAAAAAAAAAGTTAACCCAAAAAATTAGAAAAAGCAAAAAGGTTTAAAGCTCCTATACGTTTTTGATGAATTTTTGTTGACGTATAAACTGAGAATAAATATACGGTTTAAAAAAAGAAAAATACTTTTTTGTTTTCCTTTACTATGAGAACAGAGCACCATGGGATATCACATCTTATATATAATGCAGTTACTCCAGAAAAATCATAAATACTTTCTAACACTCATTAACTTTGCGCAGTGCTGACATATCGAAGCTTATAAGAACGCAAGAAAAAAAAAATAAGAAAAAAAAACAAAAAAAAAAAAAAACGACCGAATAAAAAGAAGAAAAATAAAAATAAAGAAAAGAAAGAAAAAGTTTGGTCTTCTCGTATTTTTTTTTTCTTACCTCCAAATAATAAATTTTATTAAGTAATAAAGGTGTCATGGCTCCCTTCATCATGTGCGAATAAAATGTGGATGGAGAGATGGGTACACAAGAATATTTACACCGTTTGAAAAATGCTACCATCGATGGTAACTGTAGCATCAGGGAAAAGTAAAATTCATTCTATATATTTGGTATGAGTATAAAAGGAAAAGATACTGACAGAAATCTAGGTCATACCAAAACCATTCCAATGTATAATATAAGCATGATGGCAAGCCAAAAATATACTACTCTCCCACCCTCAAAAATACACTTTCTTTCTAAATTATTTAAATTTAATATTAATTCAAGCTTTTAGTTAAGACTTTTGTTTAAGAAAAGAAAAAAAAATCGCACACAAAAAAAAAAGAACGGAAGAGAAAAAAAATGTAGAAAAAGAAAATGGGAAAGGACGTAAGGAAGACAGGAGAGAAAAATTAGTCGCGTTGTAATTAAATTTTGGTTCTCATGGCAAAACAAAATAAAAAATAATAAAAAAAAAATGTTGAATGAAAAATTGTTTATTTTCTACTAAATGGAAATAATTTAATTTTGTTTTTTTTTCTTCTTATTTTCCTTCGTTTTCTTTTCGTTATCCTAATTACAAAAAAATAAAAAAAATAAAAACAAAAAGAAACTGGAAAAAAAAGATAAAAAAAAAGAAAAGAAGAAAATATTGAGAAAAAAATAACCTGAAATTTTGGCGAGCCTTTTATTTTTGTATTTTCTATACATTAAATACGGACGTCAATGTCAATAACTTTTCTTATTTTCTTTTTCTTTCAAAATCAAACAGAAAAAATCGAAAAAAAAAATAGAAAATTTCTTACATGACGTCATCAATTCTATCCAATCCACACACACGCAACCTTTACATTCTTAATATGTGTTGTTGTTATTATTGTTATTATATTTTGCTGTTGTTATTCTTACATATATTCTTTATCAAATTCGGCATTATAAAATATTAGATGCCGTTAAAATATGAAGACAAAAAGGAAAAAAAAGTGCGTAATAGATTCACCATTTTTTTTCCCTTTTTGGTTTTTGCCTCTTTCTATAGAAGGCATTTTGTGGGATCCCATGCGTCGTAATATAAAAAATGGAATGAGATGAATATACGCACTCAAAAATTCAATCGGCAATTTGGTGGCGACAGCTGTGTCCTTTTTTTTCTCTCTCTCCTCTACCTTCTTATTCTTCTGCTTCTCTTGTATATTTCTTATGTTTTTGTGTTGTAGAGGAGTTATGTGAAATGATCGGAATGGTGTATACGGGAGGTAGGTTGAGTTTGTTATCCTGAAAAGACATAATCCATTTAAGAAGCAAAGTTTCGTTTTGGTTTTCTTATACAATATATATATATAATTTTTTTTCCACATAGAAAAACAGTGAAAAGAAACCCAAACGAGTGATATAAAGCATAATAATAATTTTGTCTGTATAAATTCTGTGTGTGTGTTTTTTTTTAACTTTATACGGTGGGAGGAAACAGGAAACTTTAGATTTTTAGAGAAGAAAAAGAAGAAGAAGAGTAAAAAAATGTGGATTCAATAAAATATAGGGTAATGGTATATATTTGCCTATATATAATGCCACAAGATTGGTTATATATGAGAATGAGTTACGATTAAGTAAATGTATAAATTTCAACTCTGTGTTTTCTAGGATGTAGAATGTTTGTGAGATCACTTAAATGGGCGCAACAAGGAGGAAAAAGAAAAATTATAGTATAGAGATAAAAAGTGTTCACTCTGATAAACAAGAATTTTATTTCTTTTTCTCGAGAAGGAAAAAAAAACAACCAGAGACTGTCACATTTTTTTCTCTGTTTTTTTTTTTTTTTTGGTTTCATTGTTGTTGTTATTGTTCACTTCACACTTTCACTAATAGCCTAAAGTTCAACACACTTAACCCTTCAAGTCTGGACATAAACGAAAGAAAAAAAAATAAGAAGAAGAAGAAAAAAATGTTATAGACCAAACGGACTTTGACTCCAAACAAACGTCTTGCTAATTTAAAAATGAAAAATCTTCTTCAACCAGACTCTTTCCTTCTCACTCTCTGCATCTACGTTATTTTTTACAACGACTTATTATTAATGATCTGAAACACCAAGGCATGCATACACACATACATATGTGTACATAAATAGTAAAAATAAAGAAAAGTTAAAAAGAAAATAGATAAAAAAACATCCAAACAATTTCATGAAAGCTCATTGAAAAGCTTTTCAGAATAAAATCAAAGTGTGACAATGTCAAGCAAAACACTTCAATTTTTTTCTTTTTTCTTCCGTTTCTTAGTTGATTTTTTTTTAAGGGTTTATTTTTATTTTTATATGAATTGTTATTTTATGATGCGTCAGCACGCTCTCTCGTCTGAACTCAATGAGTTTCTTCTACATTTGTTCATCACTATGTCACCGTATTTCTTTCATTTTATCTTTTTTTTCTTTCTTTCTTTTTTTTTAGATAATTCAAAAGAAAAGAAATTTTTTATATAAATAACATAACACAGTAGAGACGCTAAAGTACTTTAGAGATTTGTGTTTCTCAAACTATATTCCGTCACCCATATCATCGGTTGTTCTTTGCGCGACAATACTGAAAAGTTGTTCATTATTTTAAAAGTTTTGTGTGGTTTACATTAACAAATAAAATAAACATTGTAACATGTGTGCCACAAAATGTTATAGCGTAACCGCCATTGTAATAAGAAATTTTAAAAAGAGATTCACTGAATAATAATTCTTTGTCTGGGCGTTTCGCGGTTTCAAACAGTTTGAGAAATACTACTTTATATACATACAAGTAGGAATATGACCTATGAATCTGTAAGGTAGGTTTGTATGTTCAGTTCGTTGTACTTGTTGTATATATAATATATTTGGATAATTGAATTGAAACAGTTTTGTTTGTCTTTTAAGATCATTACATTGATAAGTGGATCCATTTGTCTCTTTTTTTTTCGTGTTTTTTTTTTTGCAAATATATTTATGTATATCAAAAGGGAAGGTCTTTTCCCCCATTTATTTCTCGGTAAATAATTTTTTTCTGTTTCCACAAAAATTTATCAAACAAATAGAACACAAAAACGAGGTCATGTTTCACTAATTTTCAATACGACAAAACATTTAAATTATTAAAAATGTTTATCATTTGTAGAAAGCTATGGAAAGAGAGTGAGTATGTGAGAAACTAATTTGAGAAGTTTCACATTATTGGTTATTATTAATTCTTAATTAATGAAATTGAAAACTTGTGAGTATGTAATCAAAACACTAAAGAATGAAAAGTTTTGTGAAATCGGTTAATAATATATTACGTAAGATTAAAAATGTAAGAAATAAGGGAACTTCATGGTAATAGTAGGTATTTATCAAACACTAGCAGTTTATACAAGAAACGTTAATAATCCTAAAATAACTTACCCACCTTTCCTTTATAAAATTGGATCATCTTATTTTTCATCTAACACAAATATCCCACATTTACAGAATATTCTAACAATTTACTTACAATTTAACTTTCCTTTAAATATATTGAATAATGCTAAAAAGTTACATTCAAACAATGTATTTGAGCAAAACATTTATACTGCAACCTTTAAATACCGGAAACTTGGAAAAACAAAATGAAAAACGAAAAAAATATTTAAAATTTAAATTTTCGAATGAAACATCAAAAATCTTTCAATCTACTTAACTTAACTTTGAATATTTTTCTTTTAAAACTATAAATTGTAATAAAACTCAATAATAAAAGAACTTTATATTTATGCTTATAAATGTGGTCTTGCTAGAGAGTTTAAAAGAAAAAGACATGTCTCAACATTATGAGCACTTTATATCACCAGTTTTTCTTCCTTGTTTCATTGAAAATATCAAGTCGGATAAATAAACTTTTTTCTTTCAGTTTTTTTTTTGTTCTGTACAATATTTAAGTTTTAGGTTATACGAGTAACCATTGATTTATTTATATTCATATTTTCTTCCCGTCTCCTTCATGTTTTATCCCATTTTAAACTTTTTGTTTGTAGAAGAAAATATAATTTTTTTAAACAAGAAATAAAAAAAAGAAACGAATAGAAGAAATTACAGGAAATCGTATAAAGTGGATTGTCTATAATATTGTCTATTGTAAATGGAAATTGGAACTGATTTAAAAAAATTACAATAAAAAAAATTTATCGTAAAATTATGTTTACAGGGTTGGGGTGAATAATTTAAATCAGGATATAAAAGTAAAATCTAAATAAATTTTGTTTGTTTGTAAAGCTTAGCAATAATCTTATAATATTTTCCTATTTCTTTAAGAAACTAAACCCAATTTCAGGCAATTACATAAACAGTGTTCTATATAAAAAAAAAAAAGGAAAATAATTCCAATTTTCGATTGTTGACAATTTTTGTCAGTGTTTAAATGTGTGTGTGTATATTATGTTTCATATTCAGTGGCTGCTTTTATGAGTGTTTATGTGTGTGTGTGTTTATATAGACATTTGTTTTTGTTTTTTGTTTTTATAGGGTGTAAGACTTTTGACACTTCCCTAGAGTATAAAAATGGTGACACTTTACACATAAACCTTTTCAAAAAATTTGACAAATCGTTCCCGTGATATTCAAAAAGTCGCCATTAAACATTCAGAGTGTAGAAGTTTTGTTTTTGTTATTGTTTTGTTGTGCTTTGAGAAAATATATATCTAAACAAAAACAATACAAACAAACAAATAACAACAACAACAACAAACAAAAATAAAAAAGAAAGAGAAAAAATCATAAACGAAAAATTTTTATGTTTTCGAATATAATAATTTCACTGGGTTGGAGAATTGAAAAGTTGAAAATTAGAGAATTAAAGTATTGGATAGTATAGAAGTGAACAAAAGAGGAAGAGTGAGAGAGATAGCTGTATGTATAGATTGGGTGAAGAACTAAAAAAAACTATCTTTTATCATAAATAATTTTCTCCTTTTTTTTGCTTTTTTGAATCGACATTTTTATATTTTATAATATTTTAGTAAAAATATAAAAAAAGAAGAAGAAGAAGAAGAAAAAAAATCCCCAAAAGAATCATTGTTTCCCATCCAGAATACAAATGACCAAAAAACATTCTTTAGTTTAGTCTTTTTATTTTTTTTTATACAAAATAAGAAGAGGAAAAAATAAAATAAAAATAAAATGTCTTATTTAAAAGGATATGATTGTGCATCATTCACTCTTTCCTACCAAACAAAAACAGAGAGAAAAAAAAATACCTTCCTTTTTCTTATTCTTCTTCATCTTAAGGAAAAAAACCACCCCATTTTAAAAGAAAAAAAAAGAAAAGGGAAATAAAATAAAAGCTCAACTCAGAGAAAAGAAAAGGAAAGAGAGAGAGAGAGAGAGAGAGAGAAAAGAAAATCATTTGAATATTTTATTTTATTGAACTTCACTTCACAAAATATATAAAATGTATACACGCATATCCCTGTATAGAAGAAATAGAGGGATATATAGGTAGAAAGTCCTTTAAAGGAATCCCTAATGTAAGTATTGAAATTTTGATTTCCAAGTTTTCTTTTTTCATCTTTTCTTTTTTACCTTTTTTTTCCTCTTCTTCTTCTGTTTTTTTTTTGAACGAAATTGAACGACAAATTTGGTAACAGAGAAAATTGGTCTAACAAAAGGAATATAATATAAAATATAAGATAACAGAAAGGAAGAGGAACAAGGATTTAAGGATGATTGTGTAATGTTAAGGTATATACTTCAATCAATGTGAGATATTCTCCTTTTTCGTTTTTTTTTGCTCATCATTTTCTTATACATTTTTTTGGCCTTCTTCTTCTTCTTCTACTTACGTTTTATTTTTCTTTTCATTCTTTTTTTTTTTTGTTTGAATAAATAAATTTTTATTTTATTTTTAGTTTTTCTTTTTTTGCTTTTTACGTTTGTGAAAGGAAAATGAGATGGAAGGAAGTTGAATCCTTAGAATAATACGAAAAATGTTCCGGTTGAGAACAACCAAGAAAAAAAAACAAGAAAACGGAATATGAAGAAACAGAAAGTAAATAAATTATATCAAAAACATTGTCAACTTTTGACCCTTGAACCTTCTTCATCATCATCATGAGCATCGATATCCCGCCGTAAACATAACATCCTTAAATTTTACAATTTCTTCTTATTTTTCTCTTCGCTCCTTTTATCTTCTTCCTTTTTTTTTTGTTGGTTGTTTTTTTTTTCTTTTTTATGATAAAATCATTCCTCACTTTACTTGAACCAAATCGAGAGTCTCTTGAGAATTTATTCGTTAAATTTACATCGGTTATAAGTTGAAGTTCCTAACCTCATCTTTCCCCACCACCATGCCCATCTAAATTTCTATATCGTCATTCTTCTTTTTTCTTCTTCTTTTTTTTATACGCCTCAACAGCTTTTATATACAAACAAAATCCAATATGTTGATGGCATTAAAAGAAGAAGATGAAGATGAAGATCAAGACGAAAGTAATAAGAAGAAGAAACAGTATAGAGAAAAAAAGGGTGCACCGATTTCAACCTAAAAGGATTATAGTTTAAAACATTTTCAGTATTTTTTTTTTTGCCTTGCGTTGCTGCCTTGTTGTTATTGTTGTTGTCGTTGATTTTCTCCTCTTCTTATTTTTTATTCGCTTATTTTTTATCATCTCCTCCTCGTTTTTTATTTTTTTTTGACAAAAGTTTTAGAAAACAATCTTGTGGGAATTATATAATATAAAAAAAGACGAAAAAACGAAAAAAAAAAAATCCTGGAACGTGACTAAAGTTGATAATAAAAAAATATGTATAAATATTTTTCTTCGATTTTCTCTTCGATATGAACTAAGAAAATGAAAATCCAAAGAAAAGAAAAAAATATATAATAAAATTCATAAGGGTGGGGTAGGTATAGACAATTATGACGTCACCCACTTATATAGTAATAAATATATTTATTTAAATTATTTCTATATTTTATAGAATGAATTTCAAAGAACCAAAAAAAAAATGTAATCATTTGAAAATGAATTATCATTTTTTTTTTTCTGGAATAAAAATTATTCACATTTTTCTCTCGCAAAAGAATTAATTTATTATTGAATTATGAAACTTTATGAGAGTTTATGTTCTAATGTTATTTAAGAATAAAATTCAACTCATGTAACCAATGAAAATTTTCAAATGATATAAATCAGTCATCAAGTATACGTCATAATTGTTTTTATACATATTTTAAAGAAGTTGTCTTATATTTCTTTTATACATAATTTAGAGTATATGTTTGTAGAAAATAGAACAACAAATAAAATGAAGATAAAATTTAACAACAAAAAGTAATCTTATCCATAACTTGAATGGTTCTTTCCCTGTTCTACATTTTCGCAATTAAGAATAAAATTAAAAAGATAGAAAAGTTAAAATAAAAACACAAACAAATAAACGAACAAGTAAAAAATGAGATGGGTGATGCAGAACAAATAATAATAAAATCACTGTATAATCATGACGTGTCATATAACATGGTGCGGTATGCATGTTATGTGATCTGAACATTTTTCACGAATCACATCAAAACAGATCTTTGTTTTTGTATTTTGATGAGACAAAAAAAAAACAAAAAACCAAAAGAAGAAGAAGAAGTAAATCTAATAAACTAAACTTTCAGTTCATGGATCATGCTATACGTAAAGATCACGTCACTTTAATGTGCAGTGATGTTAGTATTAAAAACAAAGAGCAAGAACACATGAAAGGGAAGAAGGAGAAGAACAAAATGAAGAAATAAAAAAAAAAAAGAAACAAAACAGAAACAAAAAAAAAACAGAAGCTTTTATTTCAAGTTTTTCTCTATAATAAAAGTTTCTTCACGGTAAAATCGGTGAAAGATAAATTTGAACCTTATGAAATGACATTGAGAGATTTATATTTAACTATATATTTATTACAACAACAAATAAAATAATAAAAATAGTAAGAATGAAAATATATATAAAAAAAAAAAAGCAAAAAATTTATACACAAGTAAGTAACGATGCTCTGATAATAATGAAATTTTTAGTGGAAATATATTTTCTAAATAAAAAAAATATCGTACATAATAGAAATGAATTAAAAAATGTCGCGACTTGACATCGTTACACTTTATCACTATGACCTGTCAAAATTTTATTATAGATCGTTTCGTAACCCATTTAATATTCTTACCATAATATAATAAGACAGAAAATGCTATCAAGAAAATTAACGATAGCATAATTAACAGTCATCAACGAGAACTATGGTTAAACATAAATATATTTACACTAAAAACATATATAATATTGAAGTACTTAACACTTTCTTATATATGAAGGTGACTCGACTTTTATTATTAATTACTAAAGATGCCAACAAGAAATGTATAAAAGTGAGAGAAAAAGAGAAAAAAAAACAAATAAACGAATTATTTAAGTAAATTGAAAAATTCCACAGAATTGCAATGAATTGAAAGAAAAGGAAAAAAAGAAAAGAAAATGTATATCACTTTTTTAAAATATTTTCTTAAGGCAACTTATATGACTCAGACGGTTGATTTCTAATAAATAAACAGTCATCCATTATTATTTACAAAAATTAACAATGCAAATTTCTATAGTTGTACTTCTGTTAATTAATTTTTCCTTATTAAAAGTACTAATTAATTTATATGTAATTATAATTACTCGCCGATATTATTTATTTTTTGTTCTTACTTAACTTTGTCATTGTTACTAATAAATAAATTGAAATTAAACAAAATTACATTTATAATCCTGTAAGTGTTAATGACGACGATGATGATGATGATGATGATGATGATGATAATTAATATTAAATAAATAATACAAATATATAATTCTCCACTATATTAAATTAATATTTGTTCTGTATATTCATTTATAAACCATCAGAGAATATTTTCAGTGCAAACTAAAATTTATATTGGAATTACAGAAAATAAATTTTAATTCAAAAATGAACTGAAATCAACTGGTGAGTCAACGTTGACATTTTAATTTGATTTTTTTGTATTGTTGCAAATAGTTTTTATTTTTATTTTTGTATAAATAAAAATAATAATCAGAATTTAGTTTAATTCTTTAGCTAAGTACACTTAGTTAATTAATTTAAATTAAAACAAATATTTGAATAAAAAAAACATTTTTTACATAATTTTTATTTTCAAAGAAATCTTTTTTTTTTTATGTTTTTATTATGAAAACAAAGCATAGAGGAAAGTACAGAATATTTAAACATAGCCGCATACAAATACACATACAAAAACATGCATATTATAAATAATTAAATAAACAGACGATTTTGGTTCATATAAACAGATTATATTGTTAAAACTTTTAATCTAAACTTTACCAAAAAGAAAAATAGGTGAATAAACAACTTTTCACAATTGTGAAATTAATGCGTCACAACCATCCATGGTGAATGTTAAAGTTTAGCCCATGTTATAGTTTTTATCTTTTGTGTGTAAATTAAAGTGAAATTTTTCATAATAAAATGTTACATAAGTGAGAAAATATCAATATCTTCTAACTCGTTATCATTCAAGATTATTTATCAATAATTGAAATTGAAATTCAAGATCAAATCTTTCACGTACAAAGATTAAGATGAAATACTTATCAACCATCTGACCTTTAAACAGTTCAAATGTCATTCATTTAACATTTGGCCGTCTTCACAATACTATACCAAAAGAAAAAAAATATATATAATTCGTTTTAACTTTTGTCAAACTTCCAAAATTGCAAAACATTTATTCTTTTCGCACACAAAAGTCAAATAAAATTTATAACCCAAAAATTAATCAAACCGGGTTTTTTGATCGGTCCAAAGGATGCGGAGATGAAAAAAAATATATATATATATAATAATATAACATTGCTCTAGCTTACACGCATACATTCAAACACACGCACACATATAGGATATACACGCAATTTAAGAGACATAAACTTTTGGTAAAAGGAAGAAAAATTGATGTTGGGCACAATATTTGAATTTTATTTTATTTTTTTTTTGGGTCTTTATGCTTACCTATATGAAAAAGAAAACTAAAGAGAAAATGTGAATGTGATGGAGGGAGGAAGAGAGGAAGAAAGGTATAGGCAAAAAAAAAATTCTGTAATAATAACGTGACAAACTTTCACTTTACTTTCTTCCTCTTTATTTTTTGTTTCTTTTTCTTTTTTTTTTTTTACTTTTTGCTTGTTGTTTGAGTTTGACATGTGTGAGCGTATAAGTGTGTGTGTGTGTATCTTAGGTTCAGTTTATATAAAAAATTCGTTTCTATATGATTCTATCAAATATTGACAAACTTCTTCTATTATTCAATTGAAATCTATAAAAATGTTATAAAATTTTCAAGAAATGAATTTGTATTTTATGAAAGAAAAATATCGAAAGATATTTTCTTTCGTTGCTTTATAATATATTAAAATGTAGGACAGGAGGATGTTTGTGTTCTTCCATTTTATTCAGTTTTTCTTCCTGGAATTCTTTTTTTCTTAGAAACTTCTGATAACGTTTCAATAGAATTTTTCATTTTACAAAAAAGTATGAACAAGAAATTCAAAAATATAAAAATTCAATTATGTCTTTGAACCCAAACATTCTTCTCAATCAATTTAAACTTCAATTTTGGTTACTTCATATGTTTGGTAACTTTTAGACAATCAAATAAGTGTGAATTTCTAAATCAAACGATTGTTTGCTATATGTCAGAGTCATGATTGTCCTAAATTGTTTAAGTCTGCGTTTGAATTTCAATTAGCCAATCTTTGAAAATATTTTAAAGTTAACATGTGACTACTGAATACTGAATTAAAAAATTACATGTTCTGAGTAACACTGTTAACAGTATGCTTTCTATCAAATAACAATTGAAAATCTATCAATGACTAAGACTAATGTAATGGGTAATAATTTCACTAAAGTTTATCACTCAACACGTATAATCTACCTTTTTGTAACGTTAAAAATAAGTAAGAAATTGTTATAAATTCAGCAAAGCTCAATTACAGTGAACCCCTATTTATTACGTTCCCTCGATTATATAACGTACTTTTCTTTAATCTTTTAAGGTTCACTAAAACATACTTTTACTCTACATAAAATTCGAGTCAGTTTATGTATTAGGTCAGGTTACTTTACATAACAGTCGGTTATTATACTAAAGTATCCGTGAATAATAAAAAGCAACAACAACAAAAAACTTAAAAACAAATATTTCTCTCCTGAATTTCTATTTAATTTTATAGAATATTACAAAAATCCATCATCATCAATTTAAGCATAACATCAGTCTTCATCAGCTTAACGTTAACTTTAAGTTTGAAAAATAATTTTTGTTAGTTAAGAGAAGGAAAAAAAGAAGCAACGAGAAGGTAAATTCTTAAACCATTTTTTTTTCCTTTTCATTTTAATCTGAAAAGTTTTTGTTGGACTAACATAGGAAACTGTTAAAACTTGTAACTTACACTGCAGTTCTTTCATAAAATGAATTAAGAATAAAATGACGCAAGAAAAAAATAAACGGAAGCTGTACAACTTTGATGAATTTAATCAGTTTATCTGCACAAATTAAACAAAGTTCGTATATATTGCTCTGAACGGATTAATGATTTTTTTTACCAAGAATGAAAGAATTAGATTTAATCTTTGCGAATAATTAAAATTTCTATTGAGAAAAAAATCCGTTAAGTAAATTATTTTTAGAATTTTTAATTTGTCGCTATTTTTATCCCCTTTCTTTTTATCCCCTTTTTTAATAATATAAAAAAAAATATCTAACCTTAGGCAATAAAGAATAATTTGTTTTGTGTTAAACAGTTCAAAATAAAATAAACCTTATAATGCTGAATTATGTTATATTCATCCTTCAAAGTGTACACACACATACACACACATAGACATACAAACACATATTCACACACATACAAACAGTGCCATACAACACAAATAATGTAGGTAGGTTAGGTACTACCTTTTCTGATTCTCATACGTATTTCTGTTGTGTTCACATGTATTGCTCAGAGATCCTTTTTTTCCTTCTTTTTGTTGGCTTCGTTTTTTTTTCTTCATAGAAAAACGAAAAAAAAAGTAATAATAAAAGCACAAAAAGTTTTTCCAAGAGCTTTTGATGACCAAACGATTTAACGTAACATTAAAATGAATGAATGAATGAATGAATCAACTTATGGTTGAATAAATTCCAATAGTTTTGGTTCTTCCTCTTTATTCTTATTTTTTTTTCTTTTTGCCCCTTTATTTTTCTATACACATTTGATTCCCTCTTTACCCTACGAATACCAAATGATTTTTCTCCCTTATATTATTTGTATACATTTTCATATTCTCAGTAGAAGATTTTCCCATTTTATTCAACAACAATAAATGAGAGAAAAGAAAAAAGAAATAAAGAAAAGGAAAAATCTAAAAATCAAATAAACATTTTATCCTTTTCAATTTTCAGGAATAATTCTGGAAACTAAGAATATTTCGTGTTTCAATGGGAAACAGAAAAAGAAAACAGAACACATGTGGTTTTTCTACATATGGATTTTGTTATAAATTCAATGAAAAATTAATGTTTTCCGTTATTTTATCCCATTTATTAAAGTGGATTTTTGAGTCCGTTGACCGTGTATAAAAAATTTGCATGGATTCAAATAGATTAGAATGGATGTTCGTTGTTGTTTTATTTTTTTACCCATAATACAGAGATGCGGTGTGACTAAATATATAATGTTACTGGAAATTTTATATTATGTAAGTTAATCAAAGTGGGTCTTCCATATAACCATTAGTAATATATTCAGATAGGACAATGCTCTTCCGTTTATTCATTCTATTCTATAAAATCTTTTATATTATTGTGTCTTTTTTGTTCTTTGATAAAAATTTTATTCATGATTAATTTCTCTATTTTGTATCAAAATAAAACATATGTCTGTGTACGTTTATCATATTTTCTTATGTCATTTTTTTTCTTTTTCTTTGAACTTGAATCAATCACAGTAAATCAGTAAAATTGCAATAAATCAATTTACAAAGAAGAATATTCTTATAATCAAATAATGACCTGGTTATTAGGAGAATATAGTTTATGATAGAGTAGAATAGTCAGTCATTCAGTTAGTCAGACTGTTGGTCATAACATATAGAGTCTATGTGTTAAGGATTATGGTAAAACGATCAACTAACTCTAAGCTATGTTTGAAGACAAATGGAAAAAAAATGAGAAGAAGACCAAACATAATAATAATAATAACAAAAAAAGTGAAAAGAAAGACGAGTATGCCATTTAAACTTAATCGGAGGGAGAATCAATTCTTTATTTGAGTTTGGTTTTCTTTTAAGTTTTTTGTTTTTGTTTGTTTTTTGATGAAATTGAATGTGCACGATTGAGATCATCGTCATTTTATATAAAATTTAGATTGTATCCTTATGATAAATAATGAAGTGTTTCTGTTTATACATGTGATGATTCTTTAGATGCAATCTTATAATATTTTGTTCATCTTTAAAAGGATTTCTTTTCAAGAAGGTGTAAAATGTTTTTATTTTCAATTGAGATAAAATGATAAAATAAGAATTGTAATGAATTTCTCTTTTAACGAATCAAAACTCAATTGAAAAATTAACGCTATTATTTAGTGTGTTTTGTCTAAGAGGAAAATTTTTAGGAAGGTAAAAGGATTTATCACGTATGAGTTTAAACTCATGACCCTGTCGGACGTGTCATTTACTTAGAAATACCAAAAAAATGTGAACTAACCAATACAATATAACGACCTTTAAACCTCTATAAAAATTAAACCTTTGACAGAAATGGTCAAGAACTTGTTTGAATATGAAAATAATAAAGAATAAAATGATGGTAATTAAATGGGATAACAAACATAAAAATCTACACAACCAGTAACAATAATTTCCATCTAAACTAATAAAAGTGTATATTAAATGAACAACCAGACAATGATTCATTTAAAATATCAGAACATAAAAAAAATGTGCAGAATTTAATTTAAATTAATCTAAATGAATATAATTATAAAAAATAATTAAAAAAAAAGCGAAGTATTGTCTGGTCGGTCAAAGAAAGAATTAAAAACGTAAATAAAAGGAAAATTAAAAGTTTCAGCCTTCTTAGACTGAGAAACCCTTTATAGAAAATAAGGGGAATAAAAACAAAATATTTTTGAAGGAAACCAGAAAGTCAGTGTTAGGGGTAAGGTAAAGAGAGTAAAAAAAATTCAAAAGTTTTAAATATTGTTTTTTAAAGAAGTTAGAAAATATCAACTTTTCATGTTAACCACAAAAATTATTTTTTCATTGGAAATGTTTTCAAAATTTTCAGAACCAAAAAATTAATAATCCATTCAATAGAATTGGTTATTGTGATGTTGGTTCAATAATCAACATCATCATATTTTTAACGATATTTGCTGCTGTTGCTTGTTTCTTATTCATAAAATATAATTTTTATGTAAAAAAGTGAAAAATAAAAAAAAAAAACACAAAAGAAAAGAAAACTAAACTTTTGAACAATAATCGAAGTTTTTCACTAGAATGGGCTGGAAGGCTGATTCTCGTTTCCTTTCTTTTTTTCTCTCTCTCTCCACAACAACCAAAAAAAAAAATCTCACCACGTATAAAACATCCTACTAATTAATATTCAAAACAGGATGAAAGAGAGAAAAAAAAATAAAAGGCACAGAGAAAAAAAAAGTATGAAGGAACAAAAAAAAAAATAAAAAAGTGGAAAAATATGAGGAAAATGGGGAAAAAGGGGGAGTGAAAAAAAAATTCTAAACGAATTATAATAAAAAATGAAAAATGAAATGACCATTAAAAATATTTAATATTTAAAGTAAAACGGGGCTTTATGCTTGTGAGCTAAGCTTTTTGAAAAAAAAAAAAACAAACTTCGTTTCTGTAAAAGTTTCGTTTCATTTTCCATTTTCCATTTTTTTTTTTTTTGATTATGATTGTTATTGTTGTTGTAAAAAGCTTCTGGTTTTTGTTTAAAAAAAAATAAAAATTAAAGCTGCTATTTTATATTTGTGGATTTTTTGTTTCTTTCCCTTCTTTGCTCTGCTTAAAACTTTTTCTGTTTTTTTTTTTCGTTATTTTAATTTTGTATAATTTAAGAATTTATTGGTAAAGTCTTTTGAGTTTTTTTTTTCACTTCCTTGTATTTAATAGAAAATTCTAATGGTTGAATATAAAATTTTATAAGGATGCATTTTTAACATTATTTAAGTTTATCCTTTTAGTCTTCTATCTAGTAAAGTCTAGTCCTTTGTGTAATATCTCTAACATACTGGTAGCACGGAATATAAATAGCAATAAATGTTTAATATAAATGCATTATAAAGAATCCTCTGTACACTGTACACCATCAGTAAATATTTTGTTATGTATTTTTACCATTTGTAGTGGAGACACAGCAATAGAAATTCATATTAAGGATATTCCTTATTCTGTTTCTTTTCAAAAATTTAGATCTAATAATAATTATTATAAAAGACATTTATTCTTCAGTACAAAATATCCAAAAGTAACAATGTTTTTTGTGTTTAAAATATGTTCACTGTAATTCTGTAATTGGGCAGCTATTCTGGTCTAGTAATTTTATTAAAAAAAAATCTTTAATATTAAATTTGTTTAGAATATTTAAAATGATAATATTCTTATTTTCCTTTTAAATTCTATCCGGTTTCCAACTAATTACTCATTAAATAATAATATTGTTTGTTTTCCAATTATTATTTTTTTGACTTCATTATGGGTTCAAATGAATTAAGAAAAGGTTAAAAATAAAGAGTTGTATTTTCTTAAATTTTATTTTTTGTAGATTAGAAGAGAAAAAAAAATAATAATCGGAATTTGTTCAAGAAAGAAAAAAAGAAAGTATATTTAAAAAGAATTTAATTTGTTCAGTTTGTTTTTCAACTTAATTTGTTATATTTTCAAAGAACACAAAAAAAAAAATAGAAGTTCAGAAAATATTAAAACGTTGAAGAACAATAATATCATTTTTCTTTTGTGTTGTGTGTTGTGTGTAATAATATTTTATTGTATTAATTTTGTAGATTTTTAATTTTTGGTATAAAGTTAGAAAGTTAGAAAGTTGTTATGATAAAACAGCAAATTTAATGAAAGAAATTTAATACAAACCGTAAATTAGTTGTACTGCTAAATTAACGTTGGGAAAATAAAATTAATGGATGGCATTTGTAAAATTAATGTTATAAAATTTTATGTGACAGATAAAGTCAATGAGATATAGAAGCAATTATCGACGTTATGCTCTTGTTAATTAACCCACTGTATGGATTTATTAATCAAATCTTGTATGTTATGATAGACTGATAACATTAATTGAAATTTGTTAATTTGACAATTATTGCTAAAACCGAGACTTATTTATTGCAACTCATTGGATTTCTAGAGTTTGAAAATGAACTCAATTAATATTAACTAAAACTGTACAATCCGAAATTACATTTCATTCAAAGATTTTCATTTATTTTATTAAAGAAATAAATAATAAATGTTTCATAATATTTAATTGTCTATTGGCATGCCCTATATTTATATAGTGTAAGATATGTGATACAGAGGTAAAAAAAAATTCAAAATAAGATTAAGTATATCAACGTGTATCATCCGAAATATATACATAAAATATTAGGAAAACTAATCGTAACATATATACCTCTAATACATATCAGGGTTTCTGAAACATTTTGCAATCGAATAACTTTAAGAAAAAATAATTATTTAATGTGTCATTCATTTACTACGTTAGAGTCCAAAAGTGTCTTCTGATTAAAAATTTAAACCAATGTTGTAGTAAGTTCTAATTACAAAAGTGTAAGAATTAAACAATAATAAGACGTCTGAGTTAACAAAGAAAAGTCTTATTAGTAAAATTGTGGCAGACGTTACAAATACATGTGGCAGGCGTCACACCATGAAACAAAAAAAGCTCCTTCATCTGTACGTTAGTAACAATTAAATAAACGTAAAGAAGATGAAGAAGAACTTGAAGACAATTATATGAGAATAGAAGTGGCAATTAACGCACTCATAAAAAAAAATGTCCAAATAAGTTGGGACTCTACCAAATAGTTATCAATTTTGATGTGAATTAAATAAAGTTTAACTTTTCAAAGATTCCGAAAAAAATTGGCTATGTGTTGACCGTGGAATACACAGTTATAAACCGCTGTTGTACAACTTTATCTTTATTCTAAAGAAAAACACAAAAATAATTTATAAGTTTTCTTCATATGTTTCGATATAATTTTTACTTTTCTTTCTTCTTTCTCACTTTCTTTCTTCTTTTTTTTTGTTGTTTAAGTTGGTTTTATTTTTCTTGTCTTGTTTATATTTCTTGCAAAAACAGCAGAAAAAATAAAAATAAAATTAAATACAAAGAATACACAGAGACAATGTTTAGTTTAGATAATGTGCCAAGTCAGAGTTAGAGTGGATATATAAGTAACTTGGGTTAGGTTAGGTTAGTCTTACTGATTGAGTTTAGTAGATAATTACGATGAAGATAAAAAAAAAAATATTCTTCTTACTTTCTTAGATTTTCTTTTTCTTCTTCTTCTTATTTCTCTTGTTTTTCTTTATAGAATCAATTACTTGTTATTATTGTTTTTATATGTTACTTAAAAAAATAAACAAAAGAAGAGGATGAAAAGATAACAAAAAAGTTGGAAGGCTGGGAACAGACACAAATGTAAAGGAATAAATAACAAATTTTTACACATCCAAAATAAAATAATCTCTCCATTTTTTGTCCAAAAAAAAAAAAAATAATCGAATTAATTGAATTAATTTCAACGATATTTTATGTTCTTATTTTGTCTGGGTTTTTTTTCTTCTCTCCTTAAATTTTGCATATTTCCTTAGTCGATACTTTTTTCTGTTTTTTTTATAGGATCAATTCGGTTTTCAACGCAAAAAAAAAAGTTTTTTAATTTAATTCTTCTTCTTTATTTTCCTTCTTTTTTTTTGTACAAAAGATTAATCAAAATGCATATCACAAAATGAGCGTTTGATTACTGTAAAAAAAATAAAAAAATGAGGAAGATAAAAAATGAAAGAGACAAAAAAGTCGCTTCTATATCGTTCTTTGTCGTTTCATTTCATTTCTTTTTTTTTTTGAATTTTGTTTCGTTTTTTTTGTTCTTTTTTCAGTTCTTTTTTTTTCTACAAACCACGTGAATCTGACTTTAATTACCCAAGAGTAAAATCTGAAATTTTATTTTTTAATTATTATTCCAGACATTGAATTTGTCCTCATTCCAAAGAAGAAAAAAAAAAACAAAAAGTAAAGAAAGAATGAAAGAAAAAAAAATCCTTATAATCACTAAAAAGAATTTCATAAATTTCCCATGAGATTTTGCTGAAGGGAAAACAAAAAAAAATAAAAAAAGAACTGAAAATAAAATAAAAACACAACAAAATAATCCACTTTTTTTAAGAATCGTATAAATGGAAATCCTTTTATATATGCATCATATTTTCTAAGCCTCTTCTATCGCTTATTTTCTATTTTCCATTTTATATTTTCGATTCTGTTGAATGCGTTCTATTCTTCTTTTATAGATTCAGAATAAGTAAAAATAAATACAAACAAAATTTAAAATCTCATAGTCCCAATGCAATTGATATGGATACTTTGCTTTACAAAAAAAAAAATATCTATTTTTTTAATGTCAAAGAAAATGTTTTTATCTCTAGATAAATAGCAACAACACAAATTTTTTAGATAGATAAAATCGATTAAAATGTTAAATTTAAAAAAAAAAAAAAAAAAAGTGAAAAGTAAAAATACAAATCGTTGAATTTTTATACCAATTGTTATTCCATTTGAATCAATCATTTATATGGTGAAAGAATTCTTTTCTTATAAGAAAAAGAAATAAAAATAAATAAAAGAAGAACATAGAAAGATAGAGAAAAAGATCTTTAAAGAACGATGTTCATGTCGCGAACATTTTTATATAATTTAAATAGATTTTCTGCGTGACTGTCATGTTGTGTGAGTGACTTTTGATGTGAATACTCAACGGATATTCATTTCTTTCTTTTTCTTTTTTATATGTACATATATTTATATATGCGCTTTAGATACCTATCTTTCTTATCTATACAATCTAATGTTATATAAGCAAAAGTAGATTCATCTCACGTTTCAATGGTTTACCATTTTTGCTTTCTATCTCTCTTCTTTTACTTTCAAAAGGAACTTCTTAATAATAATATTCGTAAAATAAAAAATGAAAAAGAAAAAAAGGAAAAAAAAAAAGAACACAGAAAAGAAAAGTCTAGACTCTTTCAGACAATTTGGGATTAAGTCATCATATGTTTAACTTTTGTGATCGCACAGCTTTTTTTTATACTGTAAAAAGATGTATCGTCTCTTTTTTCTTTTTTTTTTTTTTATTAAAATCAAAAAAAAAAAAAAAAATTGATATGGACAAAAGAAAAATCAGAATGAAATTTATTTCGCGATGGAGTTTAGAACAAAAAAAAAATCCAAAATCGATAAACTAATCGAAAAACAAGGAAAATTGTTCATTCGTTCAAACAGAAAAAATGATTGTTTTCTGAGAAAAGAAGAGATTGTTATTTGTTCCATTGTGGATTTAACCTGAATATGAAGGATTAGTATTATATTCTACATTAACTGGAACTTAAAATTCAATTCAAGATCTTATCTTTAAGATTTAAGTAGGTTTAATGGAAAATCTTTATTTATAACGAAAAGATAAGCGTTCGAATGTTTCCCAATTTACTAAACTTTTATCTTAAAAATCTTGGAAATTTCACTGACTCACTAAACTTCTTTCTATTATCTTTACTTGTATTGAGTGGTCTCAATACCACACTTATTTTTACCTAAAACTAAAACTAATCATATGCAATTATTTTATAACTAAAAAAGTATATAATTATATTTAGTTTACGCTGGTAACACATAAACTGTGATTCAATTTAAAAGGTTGTTAAATGAGACAGGTTTTATTGTACTTATAAAATATTTTTTAAAAATGTTTTGAGATTTTGGTTTTAGGTCAAAGAAGGATAAACGAAAGTTTACGACACTAAAATGAGATTGTTTTTCTCCGATTATCTTACTTTCTAAAAAAAAAAAATGTTTGTCTCTTTCCTTTTATTATTCTTTAGAAGATTTATTTTATCATTTTGAACGTTTTTTTCATTTTTTATTTATTTTGATAAGCGAAATAAATAAAAAAATAATATATGTACATATATTTATGTTTAGGGATTGGTGTTTTTTGATTCTATAAAATATTTAATCGATGATAATAAAGCATTGATTAATGATTAATTGATGTTGATATAGCGGATCGGATGTAATTGTTTGTTGATACACGATAAAAGGTTTTTACATTTTTTGTTTATGTTTTTTTTTTTTTTTTATACAAAACACAAAAATCAATTTATTTATGCGGAAGAGAAATCACAAAAAAATAAATGGTACAGGATATAAATTCTGTTCAATTTCATTGAATAACAAATTTGAAATATTTTTTCTTTTTATGTAACGACCAACACACACGGTTATTTCAATTAATCAAAATGAAATTAAAATATTTTTTATCAATATGCAAACTTTTCTCACATTTTTTTTACACGTCAAATATTGGCAATTTCAATATACCTACATAAGCCATAAGTCATTAGACAATAGAAGATATGCAGAAAAGTTCATAATGAACTATGCAGAAAAGTTTTACCCCAGTGAGATCTAAAGTTTTCTTAGATAATATTTTCACTGGATATAATTATGAGATGAGACTTAGGTAGGTTCTTAATTGACGAAGAATTACATACATAATTCTCATATTATTATTTTGATGAGAAAATTCCTCGGGGCTTTCACAATATTCTCTCAATCAAGAAATTAGAAATTTTATAATAAATTTGTTGGCTTTCTCGAAATAAAAAAACAAAAGAATGACGCGAAAAAATAGTTATATTTAAACGTTGATTGATTATCCATTGAAACTTATCATTATTTTACTGACACAAATAGAAAAAGACTATAAATAAAATGTGTCCGAACAATCACTTTGATTAGAAATAAAACACAAACAGCAAGCATAGAAAAGTAAGTAAAAATTTTTTTTCTTTAGATCGATCGTAAAGGATTCAAGTGAAACAAATTCAAAGATTTACGACCTGTAACAAAACGAAGAAAATAAAGAAATACACATATAAGTATTGTGTATGCCTTAAATCACTTCTACCTCTTTTTCATCCTTCCACTCATTTAATATTACAGAAATAATGTCAGAAAACTAAAACAAAAAAAAAAAAAGTATAAAAGTGGAAGAAGAATATTATTTGAATACATCTATTATTTAGTGCGAAACAAATACCATGTACTAAGTATGAATATATTGTTGAACATAAAAATTTTTCTTTTATATACTGCACTGCGTCTAATTCTCACATATTTATCTGGATTTCAATATGTTATATTCATAACAAAAACAATCTCTGCAAAATTTTCCAATATGTATTACGATATTTTGCACTTGTTGTTATATAGTTTGTTTTTTTCCTCTTCCCTTATTTTTTATTATCTATCTGTATTTGTTTTTTACATCACCGGAAAATAGACAATAGATTAAAACATAAAATGCATTTCCCACTTGTAAATAATATATGCAAATAAATCAATGTGGTGGACACAAAAATGAAAAAAAAATGTGATTTTTTGTTGTGATGAATTGTTGTTTTGTTTGAATTTTAAAATTTTTGAAAAATTTACATTTTATAATGAAACCAAATTTCAGTTGATTACATTTCAAAATAATAATAATTATTATTATTGTCAATTTCACAGTGAACAAATTTTCACTGATTTATCAATAATATCTAAATCGTAATATATTTTGACTAACCTTAATTAAATGAATGCATCCAATATATAAATGGGAATTAAAATTAATAAATAATAATTACTAACAACTATCTATTCAATTCAATTCTAGAATTCTTTCTAAAACATCAAACAAAAAACTCTTCTTATTATTGTTTGATCCATATTGAAAGATTCATATTTATTGTATCAAAGTTTTATTTTTTAACATTTTAAATATTAAATCTTTCAAGAGATTTTAAAAATTTATTAAAAATACTTTCATTCTTATAAAAAAAACAACAACAAACAATACAACAACAACTGCACAACAACAGCAAAATATTATAAAGGAAAGATAAAGTCAGAATGATGTAAAAAGGATTCCTTCAAAAAAAATGCTTTTATGGTCTTACATATTTTACTGTAAACAATTTCACTTCACATAACATGACAGAAAATGCAATAAAAAGAGGAAGAAGGAAGAAATACTCAAAAAAAATATTTTTTTTTTCAAAAATAAAAAAACATAATTGTTCCCTTTTATCACTGAAAGAGAAGTCACTCTCTTCGTTTAGAAGAAAAAGTCTTATATAATCCCTTTTTTTTTCTGGTCTTATATTTGACACAAAATATTAACATTTTTTGAATTTCAAATTCTTAACAATAACAACAACAAAAGCAACAGCAAAAAAAAAAAAAAAGGATGACTATAACATGCAAATTAGAATAAGGATATTGAGTTAAAAAATAAAAAAAATTCCTGTCAGGAACTAGAAAAATGTCCACATTTTTTGGGTAAAATTCAATAAACATAAAAAAAAAATAATAGAAGACAAAATTGTTTTGTCAACTCAATATTGTTGTTGTTGTTATTGTTTCGGTTTTCATCAAACAATTTAAAAAAAAACACATAAAATTTTCATTTAAATTCGACAAGTTGTTAAATTTTATTATATTTTAACATTTTGTATCACTGTCTGTGTGTGTGTGTGTACTGTGTACCTTTTTTTTTTTATTAATTTTAATTTTAATTAATAAATACAACCAGACAACATTTATTATTTACACAATATTTAATATTGTCTCATTTAATGGGTGAGTGTAAATATTAAGTGTAATGCGATACAACGAAAGTACCAAGGGACACTTTTTTTTTTTTTTGTTTTTATCCTGTATATAAAAAAGTATAAGTCTTACCTTCAATTTTTTTTTATCCTTTTTTTAACCTCAGAAGGAGAAGGAAAAAAAAATAAAAAGACACAATAACAGAAAAAGTATAAAAAATAAATAACTCACCCCTCTCATCTAATATTCATTTACACATTTTAAACATTCACTTAGATTTTTATGATGAAAAAAAAAGTAAGAATAAATATGAAAATATAAACAAAACAAAAAAAAAAAAATAAAGTGCATTACATTTTCCAACAGATTATAACCATTTTCTTCAACTCTAAAAAAAAAAGAGAAAGGTATATAAAAAAAATGAGTAGGTAAATATTTTCTTTTAAGTGAATATATTTTGCTTGTCAAAAAAAAAAAAAAGAGCAGCAGAACAAGGGAAAGAAAAGAGAAAAAAGAACCCAGAATAAATAGGAGAAATAGACAAGAGAAGATTTTTTTTTTTTGCATTTTCTAGTAAGTTTTAACATGAAATTCTGTTTACTAAAGCTCTACAAAGAACATTTATATAAATATTATGCATTATTCCTGTAGCTTTTTGTTGTTGTTGTATTTTGTTTATACCTTTCGTCTTATACCTGCTTAAAAAAATCTATGATGTTTTGAATAATGCTAAAGAAAAACGAATAGATTCATAAGGATGACTGAAGTTTTTTTTTTTTACTGTATATTCAGGAATTGTAATTACGTAAATGAAATATTAGCATTACATAAGAAAATAACTAAAGTTTGATTTCCAGTATAAATATTTTTCACTATTAAAGTTTTTAAAACTAAATTCATTCAATAAGCTTTAAGGTCTATAAACTCATATTGAAGTTAACAAGAATATTGTCAACAACTTAATAATTTTATTAATTAATTAAATCTCTGATGACAAATCGTGTCTATTCATTACAGAATATATGTCTTGTCACAAGCTTTAAAAATAAGGATCCTAATTTTGATTTGGAATGAATTATATAATGTAAAACTTAAAATTAAAAATTCTTTAGAGTAATGATAATAATTATGATTAAACACTAGTACTTATCACTTTTATAACATAAAAGATTTCTTTTTTTTTGTCTGACCTAAGATGAGTTCATGTCGTCTACACTGGAGTGTTTGGGGATGTTCTCACGAGAGAATTACAAAAATGAACTTTTCTAACTTATAATAAATCATTTCGTTTCTTATTCTTCTTCTTCTCTTATGAATATTTTTCGTTGCATTTTTTTTTTCTTCTTTATAGAAACAAAAATTATAAGTACCAACAGTCCCAGGCGAGACACTTTATAATCACTTAATACTCCTTCATTCTTCGTACAACAATAACAACAAAACCTAAAGAACAACAAAAACTTTTCTTTTAAATAAAATTAATTTAAATTCGAAAAATTTCAATAATTTTCTCTCGTTTTCGATTAAAATCAAAATAAATAATATTCGTTTGAATAAAAGGTAAAAGATTCTTTTTCTTTTTCTCTCAGATATTTGTAATTTTCCTTCTCTGTTGAACAGAAAAACGTAAAACTTTATTAGTTACTTTTATAATATTATGGATGGAATCTAAGGGGGGAAAAAAAGGATAGACACTTTTATTTATGATGATGATAGAAGCAAACTAAAGTTTTATTAAAAATACAAAAAAAAAAACATTGAAGAAAATATGTTTCGTTTACATTTTCTTTTTATAAAGTTTTAGGGGGGGAAAAAAAAAACTAAAAAATAGAAACTTTCAAAATGTCATTCAAAATTTATTTCTTTTTTTTTTTTCCTTTTTTCCTTTTTTCCTTTTCTTTTTTTTTGAATTTTGAAGAAAAACATAAAATTATGTAGAAAAAATAAGAAAATGTTTATTGCAGAACGTGTCGTTATGAAATATGGCATGATCTTTTTTTTTACAGTTAAAAAACACAAATTTCTGTTCTGTACATACCAACTCTGTATAGTCTGTAGGTGAATATTATACGTTGATGTATTTTCTACTTAACATCTCGTCCATTTTCTCATATTTTTTTTTTTGTTTATATAAAATAAAAAAGAAATTTGTAGATTTTTAATCAAAACACGACATAAAAATGAATATTTTTTGTTCTTATTCTCTTTTTATTTATATTTTTATAAAAATGTCGTAAAAATTTGTGTTTTTTTTTTATTCTACATTATTCGGGTACAGGAAATTAAGTTTTTATATTATATAGAAAAACTTATAGAAATAAATATTATATGTTAAGGATGTTAGAAAATTTTATGAATTTTTCTTGTCATAGACATATTCAATATACTAAAGTAAAAAAGATTTGCTTAAATTATTTAGAGGAAAACGTGTGAATTACACACACACCTATATATTCATTTTAATTTATCTTTTTAAATATATAAAGAGATTAAAAGATTTTATATAAGAAATATTATTATTCTTCTGTTTTTATACAAAATTCATATCGTTAAAATATTTAAGTATTTTTTGTGTTATAAAACTTTCAATAAATGAAAAAAAAAACTTTATATTTTGCATAATCAATTTGTTTATTTTAAAAAAAGTTTGTTTCTTTGTAAATCAACAAATATAATAACATGATGTAGTTAAATATGACAAACCTAAATATAAAATAATACACTGAGAAAAATAAATTTGGTTGAATTTATTTATATCATCTTTCAAATACAACATCAGCTTGACTTTTACCACAACTACATTTATGGTTGATTATTGCAACGAAATTCAGCTGTAACCAAAATCATCATTATAAGATATTGCTTACTTGCTGATCATGGATCAATTATCAGGGCCAAAACATAGAATCTACAATTATATCGGAATCCAAGCCAATTCTATCAAACCTTGAACTCAAGGCCCAGTAAACAGTCGACGTAAGTGTTCGGCCACAACACAAGAAATTTCTTCTTGCTGTAGAATTTACGCACGTACATTTTTTCCGGTGTTTATATTTGTACATAAGTTAAAAGGAATACTAAAAAAAAATCTATAAGTACATAATAATAAAAAAGCAACGGGGAAAGAAAAAATAGAAGACAAAAAAAAATACGAATTCAGATATTTCCGTTCCTTTCTTTCTTTCTTTCTTTTTTTTATCATATTTTCATTTAATACTTTATACATTTTATACTACTACTGCACACGTCATCGTAAAAACGTCATCAAAGAATCGTAAAATAGTCAAGATATATAAATGTCAAATGAAGATCCTTTTTAAGATCTTTTCCATTTTCCTTTTTCATTTTCATCTTTTATCTTATTATATTTTCCTTCTTATTTGTTGCTATATATTCCTTTTTATAATAAATAAATAAATCCTTTTGTATATCTGATGTCCTTAGACTTAGACAGTGCTGGCGGATATATTTATAAGAAATTTAAATAAAATGAAATAATTCAACAAATTATTATTCACCCGATTCTATGCTGTACCTACATTCTGGAATATTTTTAATTCACACAATTACACTGAAGTCATTAATTCATTTATTTAGGTAATTGATTTTAATTTCACAACATTCATAATTCATTTTATTAAATCAATTACGTAAAATGTTTCATCTTAGATCCTATTTAAGATTAAAATCTTAATCTTAATTCCAACAATTACATATTTAAAGATTATCATTTAATTTAAATAAGGAAATCCTTGTTATCTTTATCTGACAATATACAAAATAAATAACAATAAAAAATATCGTTGAATACAAGAGAAATAATTAAGCGTCACAAATATACGATCAAGAAATTTCCACACGAATTATCATTGAATATTTCTCTAAATTGTTAAAGAAACATTTTTGTGATCACTGTTCCAAAAAAAAAGTTTTGTCCAAAAAGTTTAAAATGTAGGGATAAGCAACAACAATGAAAAAATTTATAGCTAAATCCATATTTATGTACATTTGAAATAAGAAGACAAAAAAAAACACAAATAAAATATTTTTGATTGTCTAATTTCAGAAGTTTTTCTTTTACGAATTTTACCTTTAAATTCAAACTGAATTGTATTATTTGAACGTATAATTTTAATATTAAGAAAAAAATTATGTCCTCTCCTACCAACTAAAAGAAAAAACCCTCAAAAGCCCGATAACGAAAAATACTTTTAATTAATTTAATTCAATTACAAAAACAAAAAATAGAAATTCAATATTTTCTGTTTTTTTGTTTTTTTCAATCGTTTTGTTAAAAGCGATATTAATTACAACAAAAACCTTTATCTTCAAGAGATTCTAAAATGTAAAATAGAAAATGGAATATGGGGGAAAAGAAACAGAGAAAACAGAGAATGAAAAATGTCAATAGTTTTTTAACTTGAGATTTATTTTTTTTTGATTTGAAAATAAAAACTTTCTTCTGATTATAATATGGAAATAAATGCTACCTACCTTCTTTTTTTTTGCCATTTTCCATGTTTCCATTGTTTCATTTTTCTTTGAACATTTTACAGATGAGTCTGATAACAAAAAAAATAATAAAAGAAGAAAATATAAATAAATAAGAAAACAATTGAATTGAAGAACTTTTCTTCTTTTTTTTTATCTTACTTCAATTGTCAATTTCAATTTTCACAATATTTTCAAAAATGTTACATTTATTGAATTATGGTACTTCCATTTTTTTTTATCTGTCTATCGTCACAAAGTGCATTGATAAGTGGATTCCTTTTTTTATTAAATCTCATTTGATTAATTGACTCGACGGGAGTATTTTTTTTCTGTATGCAAAACGACGTATTTTATAGAATAGAAAGGATTATTTTAATAAATTAAATGAAACTGATACATCCATAAAAAAGATTCATTAGACAGAATAATGCTAATGGATTATCACATTTTATTTATTTAGTCTGAGAGAGGTGAAGTCACTAAAAGTGCACTCTTGCACCCGGACCTCTGTTTCAGACCATTCTCTACAAAAACATCTAGTTTCAACTCGTCTGATAAAAAATTATCTTGATTCCAAATTAATTTTAAACAATAAAACATTTTCTATTAAATTCTAAATAAATTTCTCTAATCTTAATATTGAATCAATTCATAATTGAAAATCCTTTAAAATATAGAATTACCTTGTGTATCCTTATGTAATATTTCCTTGTGTATCTTAAAGTAAAAACGATTATAGATAACATAATGTAATAAAATATCTATACAACCAAATCATTTCTTGCCTAAAGTTATTTTGACTTTGTTCGTTGATAATCAAAAAAAAAACCAATTAGCAGAAAAAAAAAAGAATTTATTAATAATTTATGTCTAGACAGACAGACACATAATACCTTCAATGACATTATTGATGATACTTTATACACTACCCCCCACCCCCTTACCCAACGAGGAGAAACACCACCCTACACCCCATAGATGAACCATTTATAGTTGATGAGACAAACCTTCTGTTAAAAAGGTGTAATATATAAGTAATTGTAAATATGATTGGAATCTAAAATTTTATACAATTTTCAATTTCCAATTAATTGAAAATTTTTTTTTCTTTCTGTTTTTTGTTTTTTTTTTTTGTTTTTCTCCTTTTCTCTCGAAAATAAATTATTTTCATGAATTTCAATTATTTAAAAGATCATTTTGATGTAAGGAAAAATATATAAAAGTAAAGGGGAAGAAAGTATATAAAAAGAGACAAAAAGAAAAATTCCAATTATAACTCATAAAAGGATATCTTTTATTTCCAATTATAAATTCACGGAAGAGAAATGAATTAAAATGGTGTGAGAATAAGTAAATGTAAGGAAAAAGGAAAGAGAAATAACAACAACAATCAAAAGAGAGAAAATAAAAAAAAATGGAGAAACTTTTATCGAGAAAATATTTAAATTCAGTTTTCCAATCTTTTTTTTTTGCGCCCAGTTTAATTAACATCTTTTTAGTCTATTCCAATAAATTATCTAATTCAATTTTTTTTCTCGTTCTTCTCATACCCTTTCATCTTAGCCAATTCCACGCTTTTACCACTCCACCCCCTCCAAAGAAGAAACATTTTTAACACTCATCATAATTTATTAAGGGAACGTAAAAAAAAAATGGCTCAAACAAATAAACATTGCGAAAGACAAACAGAATAAAATTTTCTCGTTTCGGCCTTTTCACAGGAGAGAAAAAAAAAAGGAAAGAAAAAAAAAGGGAAACACAAAAATATAATATTTGACTATATTTTTTCTTTCCCGTGCCCAATGGAAATTTTTCACGCATTTTCTGTTTTCTTTTTTTTTTTTTTTTTCTTTGAATTTATTCTTGAATATTTTAAAATTTTTAATAATTTACAAAAGTTCTTAATGGTTTAGACACATCCCAATCGTTGTATATAGAATTTATTTACACATCCCAGAATGAAAACAAGAAAAATAAATTAAATGATAAATGTTGACAAAACAAAAGTGGACAGATTTTTATTTGTAATTTTATTGACCGCGTCGCGTCGTGATACGGACGGGTTAGAAATAAAATATGGGGTTGTTGGGGTGACTAAAAGGCCAGACAGACAGATTAAAGTCATTTATAATTTTCATAAATCAAAAGACTTAAAAGTGTTAAATGGTAAAAAGTCTTTAAAAATTTATATAAAAAGATTTTTAACTTCATCAAAAAAAATTCGTTTGGTGGAACAACAGGAAAACTTTGGAATATTATTTTTTCTTGTATATTTAAGAATGTAATTATATAAAAATACACACACACTTATTATCTGCCTCTTTCTTTTAGAAATAAAAGAAAATTGAAATTTAATTAGGATAAGAAAAAACATGTAACTCACTGAAAAATTTTAATACCAAAATATTTGACATTCAAGGAAGAATATTGTATTGTAAAGAATTTAGTTTTTCTATTTATTTAAATGTTTCTAAAGTCCAAAGGTAATAGCAAAGCTTAATACGATGTTTTCTATATACTTTAAGTTTTGTTTGAAAATAAAACCACAAGAATTTCAATTAAGTTAATCCAAATTATTATTTCAACTATTTTGCTGAATATAAAATAATCAAACCAAAAAAAAAAAAACAATCAAGGTTTACTCGGTCAAGATTAAGGGAATACATAACGTTTGCAGAATTCCAAAAGATTATTGACTAATGTTAATTATCGATAATATAATAAAGCAAACAAAGAATCTTGTAACTGGGTCGCAAATATTTCCCTGCGGGTTCTAAATATTTGATATTTATGTATCATAGAGTATATATAAAAGCAACAGGGTCATCAACAAATAAAAAAAAAATCAATATTCTATAAGGGTTATTTTTAGGTATATATATTTATATATATAGAAGAATTTCCTAACGGGCATTATCTATTTCCTTTTGATGTGATTTTATAACCAGTTCTACCATATTGAAAAAGAAGACAACAACAACCACAAAAATTGACATTTCTAATTAAATTCTTTTACTATCTCTAAGAAAATTCCCAAGATGTTTTGTTCTCTTTTTTTTTATATAATAAATTTTTTATATTATACTTTTTTGTTTAATGGGAAGTTAGTTTTTTTTTCGCTCCCTTTTTTCTCTTCTTTCATCTTTCAATGGCACACAAAGTGAAATATAATATATATATTGCCAATAGGCAATTCCTTACATCTTTATTTTTATTTTAATCCTTCGAAATAGGAACAAAATTTTAATCAATGAATGACGCTAATTGGTATTGGTTTTGTTTAAACGAAAAAATAAATATATTTAAACTTTTTATTTCCGTCTTCTTCTTCCTTTTATATATATTTTTTTTTTGTATGTTTCAATTTTTGTATTTTAAAACAAAATGCGAGCTTTAATATTGATGTCTTCTTTTTTTTTCTACTTTATATAATTGATTTTAATTGGCCATCAACATAAAAGCATTACGTACGTATTGTAATTGATTTACTTTTATAAAGAATGAAGAAGAAATTATTCTAAATAATGTTAAATTATAATTGATTTCAGATTGTTTTACATTCTTGTGGTTAATTAGTATCAGTACACACAGAGCATATTGTGAGGTGAGTGAAACGTTTTATTAGAATAATTTTTTTTTTCTTTTTTTATACCTTTAATTATTTTCACATTGAAAATATACGTTTATCGAACAAAGAAAAAGTATGGGAGAAAAACCCACTGACACAAATACTCCTTTTTGACGAAATTATTGTCATTTGTTTTTCATTGAATTTTCATTTGACATTTTTTTTTTTTTGCTTTTCTTAATCAAATTTTGTTTTTTATTTGTTTTAAAGCAGAATATATATTTTTTATCCAAAAAAACGAAAAGTCTATCAAATTTTCCGATCTTAATTTTATCAATAAAAAAAAATACAAATTTACGGTGCTTTTTTATATAAAGAAAGAGAGTCAGATAAATTTTATTGAAAAAAATGACCTACATTTTGTTTATTAAGAAGAAAAATTGAAAAATTGTAAATTGATTCTGATGTTCGTGGTTCAAAAAAATTTCACAAGAAAATGGGAAAACTCCCACGAGAACAATAAACATTGCGATCGTCTCAATTCTATTTTGCAATAGATCACGAAAGAGGTAAAACTCAATATATAAACTACACACATCAATAATTTTTCTTAAAAGGAAATTTTAATTCAATTTTCACTATAACTAAAACGGATGTTGAACTTCAACGTAAAAATAAATCGATTGTCAAAATATATTATTAGTTGGGTGTTATTTAGAAAATATCAATTCTTACAATTTTTACGTAGTTAGCATATGTCTCCAAAAAAAAACAACATACATACTTTCTAAGTGTACCATATATGATTATATGAATATGTTAGACTTTACCCGTAAAATATTATAATTACCTAAAAACATATCAGAAAATACAAATAAATTAGAGAATTAAAAACACATGTAATCAAAGTAAAATTACATTTGAGGCAATAATATTTCAACATTTTCATTATATATATATATATATACCTACCCTTACATCACCTATATATATATATATATGTATATTTATATACTTTACATAAAGATATATGTTTCACACACGAGAATATTAATTTTCTAGTTTTTTTTTTCACTCTAATTCTCATTCCATTTTATTATATTTTATATACTTTAAATTACAATAATATATATATATAAGTGTAAGTGTAGTTGTAAAGTAATATAATACATAATGTATTATAGTATAAATTGTATATAGAAAACTTAGGTATCCGTCATCACATTAATTCATTAGGATTTACATATGCGCAATTAACATAAATCCCAACCTTATTTTAAAGGATCATAATTATAAACTAAAGATATGAGTGCGACATGTTATATGTTATTTAAAGTTAATGTTAATGGAGAGAGAGACTTTTATTTTTTTCTTTTTCTCTTTTTAGGTTTGTTTACATTTTATCCTATATTTACAATAAAATGTATTTTATTTACTATACATATTTTTATGTTTAGTTATATTTTCATATTCCATTATATTTTTTTCTCTCCATTTTCTCATTTTTTCTTTATTACAATTTTTGTATTATTTTTTTTTTCTCGTTTTTCTTTTTGTTTTTGTTGTTGTTGTTGTTTGTCGTTTGGTGTTATTAAAAGATTTTTTTGGTTCTATTAAATTAAATTAAAATTTTAAAAAATGGGAGAATACAGAAGCAACACAAAATAGGTAGATACAACAATAATTCAAAACAAAAGAAAAAAAAACCATCGCATAAGATCTTACTAAACACAATAAAAGGTTATTATATTATATACAAATTTAATAACTTCCAACAAAAATAACAACAGCAACAGTGAAGTAACAATAAAAATAATAATAATAAGAAAATTATAATAAAGAAGAAAAGGAAAAGAAAAAGAAAAAGAAAAGGGAAATAACGTAAATCATATTTAGATTTAACTCCATGGCATTTCAAGCTTAATATAAGTAAATAAGGAAGAAAAAATAAATATAAAAGAAATAGATGGAGCACAGTGAAACTGAGGTTCGAACAAGGAAAGGGATTATGAATTTTAATAAAGCAACGAAAATCTGTCGCATGATAACAATAAAATTCAATGTCAAGTAGAAGAAAATTTTCAAAAGAGAAAAACGTAAATAATTATTTTTGTTGTGTTTTTTTTCATCTGGCTGAAAAAAAAATAGGAATATAAAAAAAAATGAAAAATACAATCTAAAAGATAATCGTAAAAACCACAAAATCAGTGTAGTCTAATTTTCTTTGGATAAAAAAAAACTCAAATCTTCTGATATAATAACATCTAACATTTTCATTTAATCCTTTTTATCTGTACTCGTAGGAAATAATGATAGTCATCTTACACTTTACTTTATTATTATTATAATGTCTTCTTTTTTATATTTTCCTTTCCTATAAATTCAATTTTTTTTTCTTCTACTTCTTCTTTTTATATTTCATTCTTAATCTTAACTTACTTCAAATAGTGAGAATTGTAACTGTTGAACTTGAATTGTATTTATTATTATATTCTAACGAAATCCCTTCGTTTAAGACTTGACTTATAACAGAGAGTTAAAGGACAACAATTTAGAACAATAACAAAATAGTAGCTATTGAAGAAAGAAACAAAAAAATATATAACAAAGTTAAGCGTGTCCAAGTCTAACTGTCATCTTAACATGAACACTTTATAGTAACAACAAAATATTATATCCAATAAAAATTGTTTTCTTGAAATAAAAATCATCTTTGATTTTCATGGATCAAATGGGATCAAAAGAATAAACACCAAATAACAATATAATATTAAAGGCATAAAAATATATTATTTGAAGTTTAATGTATAAAATATGTTTGCGTGTAGGTTTTCACATATTAAAATTCTTTAACAATTATTTTTATTGTATATAAGTACAAAAGTTATAATAATGATATATAGAAATATTAATATAATTTTTGTAGGATGGTAAAGATTGTTGTAAAACGGGAAAAGCTGTCTCAAAATATGTAAGTAAATTTCCAATTATATTTTTTTTTTAAATTTTATACGTATTTATTCAAATTATTTTCGTACAAGAATAATTCTTGGAAAGTATTTTTTTTTTTTATGTTGAAATCAATGTGTGTACTTATAATATTGAATATTATAGCAAATTTAAGATCATAGAGAATTTTTTCAAAAAACCTTGAACGTATTTTTATACCCATAAAATCTTTTTGTATAAAATGTAAGGTAGTGTTCTGTGACATATTACGTTCTTACATTCTAGACAATATGGTACAGACTAAAACATATAAGATAAGTTAAATTAAAAAGGAAGTAATTTAGTTCTTGAAATGAACAGAATATTTTACTAAAATATTACTAACATATAAAAGTGTTCTTATTCTGAATACAAAGCCATTCATTATCCCACTATATTATCTTCTTCCTCCAACAGGGTCTTTTTTTCTGTGTAACAGTTTTTTTTTTCTTGTTTGTTCATTTTTTATGAATTTATCTTTTATATTATAGAACGACTTAATGACTTTGTAATTAGATTAATTTTTCGAACAGTAGAACCATATACCAAAGTATAGTTATAGAGAAAAAAAAACTCTTTATCTAATTTTTTTTTAACCTTAATTTCATTTTTTCCATTTAGTTTCGAGATTAATTGTGATATTTTTAACTTTTGAACTTTTATTCATAATTTTTCTATAGACAATATGTTATTTCAGAAGAGTTTCTAGAGAAATTTATAACTTTTTTTATATATTTTATTACTATAATAAAATCAAAATCCACGAAAAATATTTAATATTCATACAATCAATAAACAAATATTGACATTAAAATTATTTACCAAAGATGTTATTCAATGTGAGTTCAAAGTTATAACATTAAAAATGATAAGAAAAAACCACAATTTAAGTGATTAATAGGTTTTTTGGAAAAACATGTATGAATCAAATTCATTGTTTATTATTTACATATTTCTTAGTCCGATAAGATAATAGTCGTATGATTTTCGTTAAAATTTTAATTTCGCGCGTATCAAAAAATTCATCGACGATTAAAAGTAATACAACGAGGCCACTAAAACGTAAACGACAGCCATGCGCTGTGCTAACTGAACGAAACAAAACAAAAAATATGACTAAACACATTTTTGACATTTCGTATTGGTTTGGTGTTTGTGATCTCATTGCATTCATTTTCATTTAAATTTGAACTTGAACAAGTAAAACAAAAAAAATACAGTCGGTGTTTTGAATTTAATAAGCTAAATAATTAACTAAATAAAATTGTGTTATTAATATAAGTTAAAAATGTTACCAAAGCAATTAGTTTTACTATTTTTAATAGGTTTCTGTTGTGTGAACGCTGAGTTTTTAAGGTAAAAAAAATTGAAATATTTTCTTTATTCGTTTGTACGGCTTCGACATTGATTATTTTATGCTATTAGCAATAATTTCGTAAATTTTGTTTCTAATTAATTATTAATCTATGGATTATACAGAATCGATTAATATAATGTCTTCTAAATTATATTTTGTTACATTGATAGGATTTGTCTGTAAATAGAACAAAAAATAAAATTTCTGTGTGATGTAATTTGTTTTGACGTTTTATTTGCCAAAAACAAAACCGAAAATTTTCTTTGTTTGTCAATTATATATAATTATGTGTAATTGAAATTTATTCCTGTTTTTGTGTTTATAATTTCTTTTTATTTCTTTTTTTTTAAACAAAACAAAACCAGAGTCAAATTACATAAAGTTGATTCGGTGCGTAGACATTTTTACGAAGTAGGAACCGAAATAAAACAATTAAGACTGAAATATGGATTAGGTGGCCCAACGCCAGAACCTTTATCTAATTATCTTGATGTTCGTATTTTTTTTTTTTGAGTTATTTATTGTTTTTTGTTTTTATAAATTAATAAATTACAATTTAGGCACAATATTTCGGGGCCATATCGATTGGAACTCCGCCACAAAATTTTAAAGTTGTTTTTGATACAGGATCATCTAATTTATGGGTGCCATCAAAGAAATGCCATTACACAAATATCGCCTGCTGTAATAATTATAAATTCGTAATATTTTCTTAGAATTATTTTAGTTTGTTAATATTTATTATTCCAGTGGTACACAATAAATATGACAGTAAACTATCTACTTCATATCAACCAAATGGGACTGAATTTGCAATTCGTTATGGATCGGGTTCATTGTCTGGTTATCTTAGTACGGACGTTGTTTCTGTAAGAAATTCATTTAATTTTATTGTTGTATTGGTAGAAATATTGACTATTATTTTTAATATTCGTCTTTTTTTATGTTTAGTTTTGCATCAAATTAAATATACAATCAGTTTTCTTATCATTACATTTCTATTTATTTACTTATTTATATTTTAGTTTACGATAAGAAAAAAAAAATTATGTGTATTTATTTTTATTAGATGGGGGGAATTGCGATTGCCAATCAAACTTTTGCAGAAGCTATGAGTGAACCGGGATTAGTATTTGTTGCTGCTAAATTTGATGGAATTCTTGGTTTAGGATATAGTTCGATATCTGTTGATCATGTCGTACCAGTTTTCTATAATATGTTTAACCAAGGACTAATTCCAGCGCCAGTATTTTCATTTTATTTAAATAGAGATGCATCTGCTGCTGAAGGTGGCGAAATCATTTTTGGTGGTTCTGATAAAAATCATTATACTGGTGATTTTACTTATTTACCTGTTGATAAAAAAACTTATTGGCAATTCAAAATGGATTACGTAAAAATCAATGGTAATTCATTTTGTAAAAATGGTTGTGAAGCAATTGCTGATACAGGCACTAGGTAAGGTCGTTATTAGAAGGTCATCACATATAACTTAATAAGACAAGACAACTAATCGAATTATTAGAAGTTACGGCAAGTCAATATATTATAATTAAATTTGGTGAAACCTGTTTGGTTTTTTCATTAAATACAAATTGCATTTGTCTTATGTTCTATTTATCTTTATGTAAACTTTAAGCCCTTTACTTTCTATATAAAAAATAAATAGAATAAGTAGACGAAATTTAAAATTTATTGCAATGAAATCTTACCTAAAGTTATGTGATGTATCTTTAGAATTTTGATAAGGGAAGGTTTTTATTTCATAATAATTTATTGTGATAATGTCTACATTAGTCTTATTGCCGGACCAGCTGAAGAAGTTACAGCAATTAATAAAGCAATCGGTGGTACACCAATTATCAATGGGGAATATATGGTTGACTGTAATTTAATACCAAAATTACCAAAAATTGTTTTCACACTTGCTGGCAAAGAATTCGAACTTGAAGGAAAGGATTATATTTTAAGAGTATGTATTTAAGAACTTATGATCAAATTTTTTTTTAATTCAATTTAATTTTTAATACAATATTTTAACAAAAATTAACAGATTGCACAAATGGGAAAAACAATTTGTTTGTCTGGTTTTATGGGAATTGATATTCCACCACCAAATGGTCCACTATGGATATTAGGTGATGTTTTTATTGGTAAATTTTATACCGAATTTGACATGGGTAATAATCGTGTTGGATTTGCAACTGCTGTTTAAAATTACAGTTTTACATATTACTTTTTTTTTCTTGTTTTTATCACTAATTGTTTGCTATAGAAAATAATTGTTTGCAATTAAAAATGTTATTTTGTAATCCCCATTAAATAATTCTCTTTTTTTTCAGAAAATTTTTATTATAAAAGTTAATAAATTTTTCATTTGAAATTGAATAAAAAATAATTAAAAAAAAAAAACAAAAATAATAATTCAGAAAGTTTTAAATTATCCTCCTTCCATTTTACTTACAAAAACCGACAACAATAATAACAAAAAAAGAAGAGCTCTTTTAATTAGTCCTTCTTCATTTGAGCCAAAATAATAAAAAATAAACTTTTTGATATTTTGTTATTGTTGTTGTGATTATCCCAAAAAATTAAATATATGTCGGAAATAATAAAAAGTTCTAAATTATTTAGACTTACTTAGTTTTTAATGGAAAATTATTAAAATAATAAATTATTTTTTATTGTTGATAATTTACGATTTAGAAAAAAATTTCTTTTTGTGTATTTTTTTTCTTTATCCATCCGTTACACATTATTCAGAATTTTAAGAATATAAAAATAAACATTGTTACTTTACTTTACTTTGTAAGATTTAATAAAACTTTTGTTCTGCAAAATTTAAGATGATGTGATTATTTAAAGAAAACAATTTTAACTTCCTGTCGATTAAAAGTGCATGACAAATGTTTTAAAAACAAATTTAGATTGCATACCAACAATTTCTGATTAATTTTGTGCTGTAGGTATATTTAATATTTTTCTTTGTCAAGTCCAATAATTTGGGTATTAAATTTTTAATTTTGTTTTGTTAGCAATAAATACTTTTATTCATATGGCCAGAAAACGATTAAAATGAAATTAGTGTAAAAAAAAATCGTAAAATGACTGAAATAAAATATTGTGTACTTACATTATTTCAATAATATAATTATAAATGCGATTAAAAATCATCATCACATTTATATTATATAACACACAAAATATGATTCACTTCAGTTAGTGACGACGTTTAAATGTAAACCAAATATAAATAATTTAAATGAAACCATAAAATAAATATAAAGTTACAAATCGGAATTATTTTCTGCGTGTGCAACAAGTAAGTAAGTGTTAAAATATTCAATTATTTTTACAGAAAAAAATTAGATTATTGAATGTATAATTTTAACGTAAAACTCATCAAAAATATTTGCTAATTCCGTTTCAATCGTTGATTTAGAACAGCATTTCATGTTGGGCAATACTTAAAATTTTGTAAAAATCGTCGGTGAAATATTCTTAGCATATAAATTTTCAATAGTTTTTATTTTACAAAATTTCAGCCATTTTTAAATTTGATTCACAACAGTTTTTTGATGAATTATCAATACCATCGTTTATTATTTTATGTGTTACGAACACGTGTGATGTACTTACGCCTTTCCATCAAAATCTACCTGTTACCTCTTTGGCATTTTACCTTTAGAATACTTGGAAGAAAATATACAAACATATTTCAAGTATTTAATCACAAATATGTGTTATAAAATTAATTGTGTGTGTCAGAGGTTTTCTTTCGAATCAATTAAGAACGATCAATTTTATACTAGAATGAAACTACTGAATAAAACACTTCTGCTTTTTTTTTTTTTTCTTCTTTTGATAGAATTTACCCGTTTGCAATTTAGCTTTGGTTTTGAAAAGAATATTCTGAATGTCAATGCCGATAATATAAATAAATGATTAATAATTCATGATTTTTTTTTTGTGTAATAAGTTCCACTACGTAGTAGGTACGCCCAAAAAAAAGGGGATTTTTTTTTATTTCATGCTTTTTGCCTTTGTGCTTTTATAAAAGTTATAAAGATGAATTAGTTTTAATCGACACGTTTTTTCTTTTTAATTTATTGAATTTTTGTACGAATTTACTTGGATAGAAAAAAAATGAGCTTGAATAAATCTAATAATTTAATCATGTCAAAAGTTGAAAGTTTAACGGAATTTTAGCAAAATGCTTTATTTCATTTCACAAATAAATAAAAAAAAAAAAAAAATTCCCCTCTTGATTGAAAATAGAAAAAAAAATTAATTTTCAATCTGACACTGACACCTTAATAGCGACTTATTATTTAATCTATAATTAAATCAAAATTGTTAACTGTTATAACACATGACTAACCTTAATTGATTTTAATTGTATGAAATCACGAAAAACTAACTCTACTAAAAATGTGGGTAGGTAAATATAGTAAACATTTTTCATATTGATTTAATTTTGTTGTAGTTCTTCAGTCTGTTACTATATGTTATTGCGTATTAAGTTAGTTAATTTAGTTAATTTTTTTACTTTTAAATAGGATAAACACATTTATGTTGTGTTGCTTTTAATCCACTGTTGTAAACAGTATGGAGAACCCAAATATGTTGTTGTTATTCAGTGTTTTTTTTTTAGAAAAATAATTTTTTAAGGATTTCACAAGTGCATTGAGAAAGTCATAACATAATAAAAAAAAATAGAAAAAGCCATATGGGAGAATATCATGTTTAAGCGAGTAAAAATGATTTAATGTCATTTTAAAATATTTGTAAACTTTTGTCTGTTGAAATCATTAAAATTTCCAACTCAAAATAATTATTAAATTTATCAAATTTCATCTTTGTAATAATCATCGTCGCTTATAAAAAAATAATATTGAAAGAATTATGATTGTGTGGATTTTTGTGTCAAGTAAGTCAATTTAAAATTATTATCAAACAATATTAAATTGTTTTCTATTATCCTTTCTCGTTTCTTATTAAGTGATTTCATCATTTTTATTATTATTATTAATTTTTTGTTGTTGCCAAATAGTCTTTAAATTAAATAAAAATTGTGTACAGCTAAGATAATAATATCTTTGGGGATTTTTAATGGTCAAGAAAATATTATTATTCTTCGCTTTATTTTTATATTTTTAATTTTTTTAATAACAAAATTTATTTTATAAATTCTCGTAAAGATCTATTAGAGTCATACTCTACATTCGTATATAATAAGTTTTGATTACATAAATGCATAACCATAGAGAATAAATAAACAATACGTGTTGATTTTTATTATATTCCTTTGACTTCTTCGTATTCCTAAAATTTATTCTAGACTTCACTGAAGATAATATTCACACATAGCATACATTGTTTATATTCTGTAATTTACTAAATATAATTATTATTATCTTATGCATTGATGATTAGTATAATGAATTATTATTATTTGATCTTACCTTTATTTATATAAATTTTAGTTTATTTTTATGTTTAATGAAAAATTAATATTGTTTATTATTTAGCATATTTAATTCAAACTAAATTTGAGAGAATTTATTACAAAAACAGTTATATTTTTTACTTGTTATTGTAATGATAAATGATTTCAATAACGTCGTAGTATTTTTATAGTTGTCATACACAAAACAAATAATGCTAAAAATAAAACAAATTAGTCAGCTGTCAGTTTTACAAAAAATCAAATATATTTTAATTGTTGTTAGTGAAAATAAGTAAAATTAAATCAGTTTTAGTTAAAAAAAAAATGGTTATTGGTTCAGGAGGATAAATTATCTGATGATTAAGGAATTTTTTCCAACAAATTCCAAAGAATTAAGGTAAGTTTAATAATTTCATGTGTATTTATTCTAAACTGGCTATATTGAAAAATTTCTCCTGATCTTTATTTTTTATTGGTGTAAAAAAGCTTCTCGAATACGAATAATTTTTATTTAATATTGTGAATTGTATTTCCTCTAATCAAAAAGCGTCAATCTAATTTTAAAATTTACTTTTTCAATAGAAGATGGAAATACGTACCTTAAAATATTGGACTACTATTTATAATAGGTAAATATATTTATACTTAACTGTTAGATATAAATATATACTGAATACAACAAAAAAAAAAAATTATGAATATCACGTAATCACAATCGCATATATGGTATGTACACATAGTACATATATGAATGTATATACCTATACTTATATTATATATGAATAAAAATAAGCTAACTTAACTTGATCATATCGTAACAAATACACGATAAGCAAAATACATTTTATATATTATATTATATGATGTATATATAGGTAGAGGTATATATAACTATACACTAGAAATGTAAACCTATACTCACAACAACAGCAAACACCAGAAAAAAAAAATGAAAAGAAAAAGAAAAAAAGAAAATATAAGAATTTATATTTCGACATCAAATAACCAGATTTAGTTCCACTCTATTTACGAAAAAGCATAAAAAGGCTTTTTATCCAGATGAAGCAGCACAAGAATACGAAACTCTTAATAATATTTCGCACGAGTTGATATTGCACCCTTGGTAGGTGTCCTACTTCTTATATTTTCTTCTTTTATTTTTTTTATTTTTCTTATCCCTTCTTTACCTCGTATATTTCTTTATATTCCATATTCTAACTTCAATAAATCTTTTAGGTCTCTCTCTCTATAACATTGTATACATCATATAGGTTAGATTGGTTGTAGGTAGCACATATAGTAGCTCATATTTTTGGTAATGTCATAGGTATATAAGTAAAAATATTTTTGTGGTTTCTTCCTTATAAATATATCCACAAAATCTGATTATTTTCCTAACTCATTTTTTTTATTTTTCATTTTTTGGTACAAAGTAAGAGTTTATATTTTGTCGTATTGTTGCTGTTGCCATTCAAAAAGATGTCTCTCAAAACTCAATATTAGAATATAAAGAATGAAAGAAAAAAAAAATCAAATTTCTTATTATTTAAAAAAAATACACACACACACACACAGAATGAATAAAAAGTGGAAGCATATATTAATAAATAACATGCGGGTTATGAATGATAAATGTATATTTTTATTTAGTCGTTCATTTGGCAAAGCAAACAACAACAATGACAAAAAACTTGTATATCTTCTTTTTCTTTCTTTATTTCTTTATTTCTTTTCTTTTCTTTACTTTTTTTTTGGATTAATACGTCAAATGAAAAATCTTTATTAATGATCCGTGAAAAAGGAAGAAAAAAACGATTTAAAAAGTCTCTCTGACAAAAAAGAAAATAAAATGGAAAAATCTAGATCAAAATCCTTACTGATTAGTGATTAATTATGAATATTTGAGTTTATTTTTTGTCTTTTTCAACGAAATCATAATTTGGTGTTCGTAATTTAGAGATTTAAGAAGAAAAGTACTTTATAAACTTAAAAAATGCAACGAATAAAAATCTGCTCCTTATTTTAATTTTAATTGTTCAAAAGTAAAACAATTATAAAAAATGTTCTTATAAGAAAAAATCCAATGTTTCAGACATTCTCTTTAAATATTTTAAAGTAATTTTTAAATTTCACTTGATTTCTTAAATGCAAAACAATTTAAAGTAGAAAAAAACGTAAATAAAAGGTACTACGTAAAAATGTCCCATTTTTTTTTCTTTTCCTCATAAAGTGACCAATCGATCACTGGCTATTATAATATCCTTCATATATTTGATATGATGTGATATATTTATATAGAACCCTTCGACTATTTTTCTACCCACATACTGGGAACCGTAGTTAAAAAAAATAAAACTTTTTTTTTTCGTCTTTTATGTTCTCTTATCGCACGTTTCATGTTGGGTGCGTGTGTTGTGTACAGTTTTGATCTGGAATTGAATACTTATCCACCTCTTTCTTTCGTATTTTATATAAATATATTTTTTCTTTTTTCTTTTGCTTCTTATTTTTATCCTTTCTTTCTTACCTCTCATATAAAGTTTATATTGATATTATCGAGATTATCGATTATTAGACGAAAAATGTAATATATACTTTTATAATATAAGGAACAAAAAAAAAACGATATTTATGGTGGAACCGACACCAAGATGTCCAATAAAATGTAAAGAAAAAAAAAAGGATTTAAAATCGGAATCAAAATCGTTTATTCGTGCGTGATTTGAGTAGATTTTTTTTTCCCTCAGTCGGTCTTGAGACGTCCCAATAAAAGAGGGTCACCGATCATTAGACGATAAAATATATTTACGATTACAATTTTTTTTCTCAAGACAATCTGAACGTAAATCGAAAAGTAAAATTATTATTTTTCTTTGTTAAACCAATTTTTCGTGTAATTTGAATCTTTTTCTTTTACTTTTACATTATTCTTTTTTTTTTTGTTCTTTTCTCTGTTCGTGTCTCACTTTTTTATTGACAAAACTTCTCCCTTTATATTCATGTTATCATATCAAATTTCGTGTCCTGGAACATATAAAACGGGACGATTGTCGTAAATTTTTATAAAAAAAAAGTCAACGCATTAAATTTTATACTTTTTTTTGTTGTAAAAAAAATTGATAATATCCTTTTTATCGTCCATTAATTTCTCACTTAGCCAACCGTATATAAATCTGTGTATGCCCATTTCTTAGTCGGTATACCTCTTATACTATATACCTAGTCAGGCAGGAAGTATTTTGTAAGAAAACGTTCATAACATTTTATGATCAATTGACCAAATTATAGATGTTTAAGTTTTTTAACATTTTTTTACATTAGAAATGCCTCAGTGATTAGAGTCTTCAACATCACAAAATTTAATTTCATCTAAACAACATCGTTTACCATTATTCAGTACTCAACATTCTATACTCTAGTTATTATAAGACAATTTATATTTTTTTGATTCTCTATTTTACTTGCCATATCTTAATTTTCTATGTTGAAAAAAATAAAATACTTATTCGTATATGTTCTTACGTCACAACAATCAACATAACACCATCTGGCATCTCCTACTCATAACTTTTATACTTAAGTGTTTCATCGCAATTACATGTTAATGTTACACCAAAAAAAAACCATTTTCTTCAATGAAAAATCAATATAAATTTTAATAGGAAAAACCATGTGTAAAAGTTAAACAACTAAATATTTACCGATTAAATAATATAAAATAATATATATTTTGTATACCTTACTTGTTATATGTGTACGTATATATATTTATCCTTTCTATTTTTTTTTTGTATATACCTAACCATAGACATTAAATTATATATCTTATATTAAGAAAGTCCCAAAACTGTAGTTAAAAAACTGAAACATTGTGTTTAGTACATTTATTTAGAACATATTTACTTTAAAAAAAATAAGTAAGCAAATATAATATTTTTTAAGGATGGGAAATTCATGTTTTTCTTATCCCTCTTTATCTGTTCATGTTACAAAAATTATTAGCTTAAATATTTAAATCTTTTATCTCTCTGATAAAATGTAATTTCGTCTTTTTTTTTTCTTTTTTTGGTAAATAGTTTTTCAGTTTTAATCTTAAAGGGTTTGGATTTGGTTAATATTCGTTGAAAAAGGATGTCGAGTTGGTCGATTGTGGAAAAGATTTGAAAAATAGAAAACATGCTTTTTAAGTGTATAAAATGTATACGATATTATTAGGATTCTTTTCTGTATTTAATGAATATTAATTGTTATTGTTGTTTAACGAATCAAAACATTGAAAATTATTACTGTAATCCTTAACAAAAATATAATCATTATAATGTCAATCATATGTAATTTAACTTTTTATATCCTATTTAAAAGCTTTGTATATTATACCTGATCACACACGATTTGTTACTGTAATACATTTTGTTGTAATACTTGACATAATAATCCATTACTTGACTCAATCTGTAAATAAATGTATATAGATAATATACTTTTAATATGTGTATATATAAAAATTCCACAACAATATAATAATGTTAGAAAACGATAAACGAGAATGTGTATACAACATAAATATAAGAGGAACTTTTCAATTGGATATCCTGTCCTGGGTATCTATTATATACTTACCTTTCAACAAACAATGAATTTCCTTACATTGTTGTGTTATTTTGTTAGAAAGTAAACAGTAATATGTCGTATATAAATTGTATCAACAAAATACAAGTAATATGGAATTGAATATAAAGTATATTATTCTACTTGAATCTCTTTGAAATATTTATATTCTGTAACCATTAACTTATTTTTATTATTGTGGTCTATGGAAGTTGCAAGACAAACATCTGTATCACAGGAAATACAAATTAAGTTAAATCCCTTGTATTTCTTTCTCCCTCCACATTATTTATTATTATTTATTTTATAATCAGTGAATTTTTGTTGGTTACCCAAGTGATCACTTCCATTTAAAATTCTAAAGACAATAGTTTACCATAAACATGTTTCATTTGTTACTGGACCATATTAACTGGCAGCCGTATAATTCTCGAACTTTGCACTTTAATTCCATACTATTTCAATTTCATTGTTATAAATATAAAAGATTACATTTTGTAAGTACGTAAATCAAATAGGTTCAAATATAGTTAAGTATACATTGGAATAGTCTTTATAAAAGAAAATAGAAAATAGATTAGATACCTATTATATACGATCATTGATATACAACAAACAACAACCGGATTAACTTTTTAACAGAAAAGAATAAGGAAACTTTGAAGAAAATAGAAATAAAAATATAATGGGGGGAAAAAGTCTTATGTGTGTGTGTGTGTGTTTTGTGTTATTATATATGAGTATGCGTGTGTGTATAACTACAAGTACAGACAGATGGTTGAAAGAATTTATCTTATGATTGAATCTATTGAAAAGTTTTAAGTGAATTTTTCTTTTATTTTCTATAAGTTAAAATACCGATCACGATCAAGACCGCTTTTACGTTATAGATTTATTTCTGTTTGTGTTTGTATTTTGAAAAATTGATTTTTTTTTTGATTTGTTTGCACATCAAAACATGTTAAGGTATCAGAAAATGCATTAAAAAATTTCTTTTCTTTATTTGTGTTCTGAATTGACAAATATAAAATTCATTCATAACTTCTTAAGAATTATTTAAACAAAACCATGGTGATTTTTTTTCAATATAAAACAAATTGATTTTAATCCTTAAATAAAAAGACGAAAAAACTCCATTCATTTAGTTGATTCTAAAGAAGGAAAAAAATTGTTTATTTTTCTATTATAAAGGTCAGACTTATATGGACGATAAAATGATTCCCACTCAATCTCTTTATACAGCTTATATAAAAGACACAAATTTTTTCTTTCTACTTCTACTTTTGTTTGTGCGTTAATCTAAAACAATTTTATCAAAATGAATAAACAAAAAGTAAAACAAAACATAAACTTTTCTATAAAAATATACCAAAGAAAAAATCGCTTTCTTTTCATATTATTTTTTTTCATCTACTTTCTTCGTCTAAGATTTATCGCTTTAATTTCTAAGAAAATAAAAATATAAAATAAATCCGTCATTTCAATTTCTATTAGAATAAGAATAATATTTAAGATGAAAAAAAAGAAGTAGAAAAAGAAGAAGAAGAATAAGAAAGAAAGCAGAAGCAGAGGAAAAAAAATTGTTATTGACTTAATAACCAAATGAGAAGAGAAAAAAATCTCATAAATAATCCAACAAAAGGAATAAAAATGTGATAGAAGAGTGGTGGTGCACGCATACACACACATATATAGTACACTCCTTTTTACCATTATAGAATTCTGCAGAAGAACAGTAAAAAGATGGTAAAATAAGATGAGGAAAAAAAGAAATGATAAATTTTTGGTTGAATATTATTCAAGTTTTAAAACCGTAATTCAAGTAAGACGAGTGAAATTCATCAAAACTGAAATTGGACAAAGATATAAGGAAATCAGTGATAAAAAATGGTGAAAATAAAAAATTTGCTGTTGTGTCTTAAAAAGAAAAAGAAAAAAAAAACAATGAAAAGAATTTAACCTCTACCAGAATAACCACCATTATTTCTCAATCCATTTACTTCCCTCAGTACCCCCAAACCCTACTTTTATATAAACGCCTATACCACGAAGACTATCACGCTTTTAAGACATAGAGCTAGACTTATAAATAAAGTTCATCATAACTCATCTCACTCATGACTTTCTTTTTCTTTCTTTCTATTCCTATTCTTTTTCTTTTGATATTGGAAAAGTTTTTTCTTTGTTTCTTTGTTTGTTTGTTTTTTTCTCTATATTTTATTTCATTTTTATTTTAAAAATAGGAAAAATATAAAAAAAACAGGAGTCAGACGATCATTTTTTAATATTTTATGGTCGGGCCAAGCAAGCAGAAGTCAAAGATTTAGAGATTGTTTAATATTTTATTATGTTTCTCTTTTTTCTTATAGAAGAAAAATTCTATGTAACTAAACATTGGAATTCGGTTTGGGGTGTATATAAATATATAATCAGTTGTTTCTGTTATATAAATAAACATAGATTTTCTTAGGTCAAAAAAAAAAAAAAGATGTACACACAAATGTTTCTAACAGCAAAAAGAAAAACTAAATTTAAAGAAAAAAAAAAAGAATGAAAGCACAGAGAAAAAAAATTAATAAATAATTGAGTTGGAGAAGGAAGACAATCAACAATTTTCTGACTAAATAAATAAAATAGATATAAAAGAAAAAGGTGTTAAATGCCAAAAATATATATTGAACATTTATCTAATATTGAAATATTAAAGTGAATATTATTATATTGATAGCACACGAACATATAACAACTTGTTGAAATGAATAAAAAAAAAACACAGAAAAATAAGAAATGGAAGAAGAAGATGGAAAAGAAAAATAATACGAAAAAACAGCAGAGAGTTTACAGTTGATTTCATGAAGCAACAAGTACAATGTACATACAATATTATTTTTATCCATTCTATTCTTTTCGGTTAAAAAAAACGACAAATCTTTTAAACATTAGAAATTTATAACAAGGATTTTACTAAATCCCCATTGTAAATTGTTGATATTGATCTCCGGGTCCTAGGATCGCATCCTTGTTTACATGCATGAAACTGCAATTCTGTTCAATAATTTCCGACCTTTTTATAAATCTGTTTTAATTCGAAGAATTTATTTTACCTTAACTGTAGATATTCTAATAAGTCCTGGGTCAGATGATATATTCTCTTGTTCTTCAGAACTAAATTAAAGAAGTCTTAAATTTTTAAATAATAAATTAACTCAAAAAGTTTAACTAAAATTGACTCGACACTTAAATTGAAGAAAACTTGAAGAAATATCATACAGAAATTGAATAATGCATTTTCATTTAAATTATACAAATTTTAGTATTCATAAAATTTCATTTTTGATTTAATTCCACAATAATAATAATAATTAAAATCCTTTTCTTTCTATTCTTTCTTTTTTTTTTTGGTAAATCAAGAGTTTTGAAGCGTAAATTTAATTAGTAGTGCTTCAATATTATTTATATACATAGAGGAGTCAGAGTGTCATTATTTTATATATTGCACACTCAAATTTTCCATAATATAATATACTTGAAGTTCATCAAAATGGAAATGATGCATGTATCTCAAAATTTCATGCTTCACAAATCCATTTATTGTTATCTTAAGTAAAAGAACAAAAAAAAAAAAAAAAGAGAATTTATAAAGCTTTGGTGGTGTGCATCAACTAGAAACTGTTGATTATTTTTGTTTTCTTTTCTGTTCTGTTCTTTTCTTTCTTTTTCTCTTTCTCGTTTTTTTTTTTTTTTTCTTTTATTTTGACTTTTTCTTTCGCTTTCTTAATTTTCTTTTCTTTTTCCATCCCCCTCACTTCTTTCTCTCTTTTATGTTAAGTGAAGTTATTGTGAAAAATTAGCATATATTCAGTCGTTTAGAAGGCTAAAGAAGCAAGATAAAATAAAAAATATGTACATAAAATTATAACAAATGAATAATCGATGAAGATCCTTATCTTTTGTGTGTATGTATGTATTGTCTGTGTGTATGTGTGTGAATTCATTAAAGATTTTTTTTGAAAATGCACATTAAGGGATTTTGTAATTTTCATGTATAAAAATTTTCATGTACATATAAAGCTTTAACTTCTTCATTATTGAATATGTTTTGCGTATTTTCCAACATTAAATTTTATTAATTACATCGTTAAAATATTTTCTTAGTGAGGAAAAATGATTTCTTTCCTTGAATTATTTAAACTATATTTAAAAAAAATTCAATTAAATTTTATCGATTAACAAAATTTCCCTCACATTGAATTATTTATACTTACCTTAAACGTTTGCATGTGACTACATTTTACTATAACGTATATACGTTTCATATTATATTTATTTTTAGATTCATAATTACATAAATTATTTCATTATTCCATTTTAGGATTACTTAACAAAGATAATTATCTAATAATTTATAAATAAAGTAGCAAAATAAAAAATAAACATTGTTTGGGGAAACAGAAAAAAAAAAATATAATCAATTAACCAAACCATAATTATAATTTTCAAAAAAACAGTATAAACCCTAAAGGTATAATCTCTAAAGCCAATGTCCACAACTTGATGATAAAATCAGTTTAATGTATTGTAATGTAATTGTCTTTGATATGCTGAATAAAATCAATCAATCTGGACAATATAAATATATTCAAAAATTGAAACAAGATAAAAATCGATTATTATATTTTTAAAGGTTCTATCATTATGAATTTAAATATCCGAATAAATATTGATTATTGGAATTTTATAAGGGAAAAAAAATCAAAATATAAATTGACTATATGATTAAAAAACGTCATGAAGATGATTTGATTTAAGGTTTTTATGCCTTACAAATAAAGTCAAGTAAAATATTCTTAAACAGAAAACCTGAAATTAATAAACTTAACCTTTAATTATTCCATAAAATATTATTTATTCAGTAAAATTGAATAATCGTTTTAAACAGAAAAATTCCAATTTATAAAGTGTAATTTGATGGAATTAATCAAAGAAAAAGTAAGATTGTATTTGATGATATAATAAGCAACTGAAAATACAAGTGATTTTATTGGGCATCGTTTTTATATTTAAATTCTTAAATTGAACAATTCAATAAAAATTTCAGTATAACTTTGTGTAATCAATAATAATTTATAATATTCCAATTTTCGCATTAAACTTAACGGTATAGACTTCGTTCACCCAATGTATAAATTAACAATGCACTAATTATTATTTGTTACGTTTAAAGTTCATTACTCAACTCGATGGAGAATTTGAATTATTCAAAATAAACGAACTGAAAGAAGTAATTTTTGATTTTATTGGGATTTCCTTCTAGTTTCTTGTAGAATCTTTACAAAATATAATATTTAAAAAAAATCTAACAATAGTAGTAACTGGAAATATTAAAAAAAAGAACTCATATTTTAATGGGTTTTATGAGATTGGATAAGTCTCAAAAACAAAGTGGATTTTTTTGTAGAAAAAATATCCATGTTACGTTACTTTTACCTACGAACTAAACTACATTATTTATTTTCAATGGAAGTTCATGCCTAAATCCCACCCTAAAATTCAATCAACTTACTGTAAATTTATAGATTAAAATATTTACTTAATCGTAATCCATAAAATTTCAATGAATTCTATTTTACAATTTTATGTAATGTGAACGCTTTATTTAAATTTAAACTTTTCAGTTTATATTTTACACTCTGACTAAGAATTAACTTTAATCCGACCTTTATAATATTGATTTTTCACTATAACCGATCATAATTAATAAATAAAGACTTAAAACTTTCTATATTATATATTTTCAATCAATTATTAAATTTGGTTTAATGTTTAACGTTAAACAGATTTTCGTATATTCATACGTCCAAAATAATGTAAAAAATTCAAAATAATTATTATTTCAATTTACATCCGTTAATTAAAAATTTTTGCTAACAAACAAATAATGTAGAAATAAAAATGTTAATTTTCTAGAATCTTCAAAATATTATTTTCTTTCAATCAGAAAACTTTTCAGTAAAAATATTTAGATTTTATCCGAGAATAATGAAGTTTTTTTTCTCTTTCTCTTTTGTTTTTTGATTTTTAATAAATTAATATTAATGTTGTAATATAAAATTCTTGTGTTTATATTTTATATAATGAAAGTTTATAGGAACGTGTTTTAATTAGGATAAGAATATCTCTATAAATATTTTTCTTCACCTTCACCTTATTCTTTTTCTTCTTCTTCTTTTCCTTTTTCCAATTTAATTTTTTTTTTCTTCTTCAAATTTTTCTTCTTTTTCTTTGCGTCTAAGTCAATTTTCATTCATATTATTTTGTATAAATATAATTTTTTTTTATTCTCCTCCTCTTTTCGACCATCCGCAGAAAAAAAAAACGTTCATAAAATATTAAATTATTCGAAAGACTTCTTATGAATTTGAAATTATTTTGATGAAAGTTCTTTTTCTTTTTTTATTCTTTCGTTTCTCTCCTCTATTTTTTTTCCTTTTTTCTTGCATGTATGGATGGAAAATGAAAATTTGAGAATTAATAAGAAAGGAAGAAGATAAAACCTCTAAACGATATCAAAAGAGAAAACAAAAGCATATTTTTGAACTGATTCTATGTAGAACGGAATTAAAAAAAGAAGGCACGCGTGGTTTTGTTTAAATACCGCCGCTTTTATACTTTTCTTATACATTATTATTATCATATCTCTTCATACCATTTCCCATAATAAATTTTTCCGGTAACCAACCTGACTATACCCACAAAGAAAACAGATAAATTTATTGATTTTCTCTCTGATTTATAAATTCATAAATAATATGACCATATAAGTAAATTTTTACGATTATTAAAACAAGTTCAATTCTCATATGCGAAGGAAAAATATTTCAATTTTCTTCTTTTATTTTTTTTTTTTTATTTTAGAAAAATCATCCAGAAAAGCAAATTTACAGAAAATAAAAATAAAACCGACGATATACAAATAATGTAAAAATTGAAAGCACGTCGTTTATGGTTTGAAGAAAAAAAAAAAGAAACTGCATTTATTTATGTTAAACTGTCTTTTTTTTTTTACTCGTCTCTTACTTTATTCATATTCATTCACATACATTCATTTTCGTTTTATGCAAATAATTCCTCTATTGGGTATTGTATTTAGTAATGGTTTTCTTTCTGTTGTTGTTTCTTTAGAAAAAAAATAATAGAGAATTGATAATATTGAAACATGTAAGCGGAAAATTTATTTTAAAATAAAAGAAAATAGAGAGAAGACAAAAACTTTATTTTAAACTCATTTACTTACTAATAAAATAAAGGAATAATAAAAAATATTCAACACATATTGAATATTTTATAGTATAGAATATATTGTACAGAAATATTGTTTATTGTAGAGTCGTGGAAATTTTTCCAATTTTTATAAATTTGATTGAAAATTTATCGTTTTATAATTTCACTTAAATTTTTTTACTGATGAAAGCATTTTCAGTTTTGATGAATGAATTTTATCAGCAAATATTTACTGTCGAAATAATAATTAATTTAAATGCTTTCTGTGTAAAACACACACACACATTACTGAAGAATTCTAATTCTGTATAGGCATGGAACGATGGAGTTACAAAAGTATTAGTTTATTAATTTAAATCGAATAGTGTTGTGATAAAAGGTTGTTATACTTAATGATAAGAAAAAACATATTTTCAGAATCAAAGAAAAAACAAAATGTGTATAGGTTATCAATCACATATTAATTACATATCCAATGGTATGCGGTATTGTGCTTATTACCGTGTCCTAGAACGTCTGGTCATTGTGGAACACGAATATTAATTAAAATACATAAATTTCAAACAATATACTGAAATTGTATTATTTACATCAGGTGAAACTAAAAAATCATTTTCATATTTTTTTTGTTTGTTTATTTATTTTTGTATAAAACAAATAATCCTCTTGGGGTAGACGGTTTTCTTTTTTTTTTTTGTTTTTATTAAAAATGTGTTCTATACGTTATACTATTTTAATATAGATAACATATATATAAAATCGCACATATAACAATAATAATAATGATAATAATAATAATAATAATATTTGAGCAAAATATTATACCATAAAAGAAAGAAAAAAAAGTGCTGAATATATTTTATGATCGTTCCTTTACGTTCTATGTATTTTTTTTTTCTTTTTTACATTTTTATGAAAATTTTTAGATTTATATGCTACACGATAACGTACAAAAATCTTCACGATTTTCTTTAACCTTTTTCGTTCTTTCTATTTTTGGTTATAATCGTTCAATGATGAAAAACGAATCAACTAAAAAAAAATCATTTTAAATTCAAATAAAAAGAAACAAACGACACGAATTTTGTATTATTCTAGTTCACAGTGACAGACTGTAGGTGGCGGCATAAAATTATATATATATATAAAAACTTTCATAAAACAGGGAAGATATTATTAATTAATTTATTTTTATTATTATTGTGTAGGTTACTAGGAATAATAAAAAGGAAAATCTAACAAAAATTTGTATTATGCAAACGTGGCATTTTAATATTATTTTATGATCAGGATAAATTTTAATTTAATAGAAAAAAATAATAATTGACAGTTATCTTCTTAGTTCTATTATTTTTCTGTCAGGTGTTGAATAGCCAATTTTTTTTTTTCTCATTTAAAAAATAAAAGTAAAAAATTCTTTTTTTTTTATAACAAAAAATCTATAAAAGACAAATCCACTTTGTACAAATTTTCTTTCCGTTATGACTCAAAAAATCATAAAATAAGTCTAACGCAAAGTCGTGAAATCAAGTAAATGTGTATATACGTCTGTCTGTATGTATGTATCTTCCAAAGTTTTTCTCCAAAAAAAAAATAGAAGAAGAAGAAGAATCACAAAAAAAAAGTTTCTTTCTTTTTTTTTTCTTTCTCAATCTTTAATATAATAGAACTACCATCAACAGCCCCAAAAAGCAAATAATGTCAGTTTTAAGTGTCGTGAAAGAAATTGTTCGAAATACATAAGTTGATGGTGTTTTTGGTTACAGTGAGAAGGGGGTGTGAAGGTTTTTTTTTCTTCCTATTCTTTTTTTATTTGATGTGAGTATATGAGAAGAAAAAAAAAAGATTTTTAGAATGAAGTTAAAGTCAAAGATGAGAACATTAGACGGTACATTAGGGGCGAGCATAATAGTCAATATTATCTTTCTTATATTATTCGAAAAAATAAAGGAAGAAAGAAGAAAAGAAAAATTATTATATTGATTTTGAACCCCCAACAGTTTAAGTGTGTAATTTTCTATACGCCTTGTTTTTTTTTTTGTTCTTTAACCACCTCATCTTTTACGTTAAATATTTACTTTTTAACTGTACGTTTATTTATATATTTTTTTAAGATTTTGTCTTCTGAATTTATTTTCTAAGATTATGCATACCATAAAACATTTTCTTTTTTTGTTGGAAAATTGGAATATAAAAGAATATATTAATATTCTTATATGTGTATCTACATATGTAGGTCTCGGTATATATACTTTATGTATATTATATGGATTAAAATTAACAGGTGTAAAGATAGTTTGTAGACAAAAGATAATCAAATCATTTTAAGTTTAAATTTCAACGTAGCTCTTATACGTCATATATGTGTTTAAGATTTTGGGATTTGTTATTAGAATAATTATGTAGATTAGTAAAAATGAAGCCTTATACTTTAAACGCGTATATAAGATTCAAGATAATTATATTTTCTCTTTTTATAAAAATGATTATATTAAGTTTCTTTATTTCATTCATTTAAATAGCAAAGTCTGTACATTTTTAATTCTCATAACCAAACTGTATTAAAGTGACCTGCCTCAAATAGAATACCATGATAAATAATTTGTTAACTTCAACATAATGATGATAGTTATTAATTAATCGTTTAAATTATAATTTTTCTATAATTTCTTCAGAGTTTGTTTTCATTTCGTTATAATAAATTTAACATTTGATTCAGTCTTTACCTATCTTGTATTATCTTAGAAGATATTTAAAGTTATTTTCTAAGAATTTTTATGTTATATTAATTTATACTTTATATAAACACAATAAGGTGTTTAATCTATTTTTAAGTTATAATATTCTAATGACGAGTTATATTTCTGTATACAGCAATAACTATCTCTTTTTCTTATATAATTGTTTTCAAATTATATACAGACTTTTCTGTTTATAAATAATTAATCATCTAACACTGATTTAATTTGATTTGTTTATTTTATTTCTTAGATTATCTTCATTTTATATTTTTTTTATTCACCTTCATTTTTATTTAAATTATTTATGTATAGTTAAACTTAGTTTAGATTAACTTTTGGAAAGAGATACTATTCTGGGTATTTTTAACAAAAACTTAATTAATGTTTATAATCTGATTATGAGTTTTAATATTTTCACTTTGGTTTATTTTCTTTTAAGTAAAAAGGAAAACGATGAACTTTGGTGATATTTCAAAAATCAAACATTTTTTGTAGAACGTTCAGACATTTGATCATTAACTTCATTATTCAAGCATTGGCTAAATTATATGAATCCTTGTTACAATAAACTAAAGATTTTTACACAATTTTTTATCATTTAAAATTTGTACTTTATTTGATACAACAATAAAGCATTGAAAATGATGACCAACTAATGTTAAAATGCTCATGATAAAAAAATGACCCATAACAAAAGAAACAACAAAATGTGGACACATAATTTTTGAATAAATTTAATTAACAATATTTTTAATAACTATTTTCCCTTGATTTTATTTTTTGCTAATTCTTACAATTAAACAAAAACAGATGACACTTCTATATTTATATTTGCATATAAATATTTTACCGGTAATTGAGTGGTCTTATTGTTATTTTCTCACCGCACAAAAAACCAAATCAACAACCATCCTTGCCGCCTACCTATTATAGTGATTATACTGATTTTTTTTGCATCATACGGAAAATATAGGTGTGTATGTGTGTGTGTGTGTGTATGACTAGAAATTTAAAACAATATTTAAAAATAAAATGGAAAAAAAAGAGTATATCGTGTTGTTGTCAGTATCATTTACCATCATCAAATTTTGATATAACCACAGAAACCACATTAAAATTAAATTCTTGTTACGCGTATTTTCATTTTAAAATACATAAATATGTATTCGTCATTTTGTTTGTGGCTATATACATTTGTATTATTTATCTATATATATAGATATTTATTATATCTAAATTTATGGATAATTTTCAAGGGGGAAAAACACTTCATGATGGTTGTATAAATTTTAAAATAAGAAAATACACACTTATGTTATAGTAAAAAGCACCTACTGATAGAGAAATTCACTTATAGATCAGTAATATAATTTTCTATATATATACAAATTTACAAAAATATATATTTACTACATATTATATACATACATGCACATACATATAATGCATATGTATGTTTATATGTATGTTAAACTTAAAACCAATGGAAAAACAAACAAATAATATTATAAACGTGAACGCTTTTTCTAACAAAATATTGGTTGTGGTTTTCAAAAAGTTATTTGATTTAATAGGATTTAAATTTAAATCTTTCTATTCTAGAATAATATTACTCTACAACAATATATATAGAAGTGAAGTGAATATATACAATACCTTATGTACCATACCATAGTTATGTAATATTGAAAATAATTATATAATTATGGTATTTAATATTGGTATAAGTATAAGTACAGATATAAAATCAATTCCTTTATTTATTGTATAATTTAGTTATGGCTTTATGTGTGCAAGTTCATTTAAAATTTTAAAGATTTTGATAACATAAATAACTAAAATATAGTTTTCGTGTTGAAATTTAGGTGGAATTCAATAAGGATCTATTTTGCCTATAATACTATTCTCTGTATTGAAAATCATGATATCGTTTATGATTACAAAAATAAACTTAGGAAGTTATTGCTAAAACAGAGGCAGCAGAATTAATTTTGTTTATTCTGGGTTTCAAGCATAAGAATAGTGGTGAGAATTCCAAATATACAGAGGGAGTTTCCAAACACTTTTCAAATACTTAAGTCTTCAGTGTAAAACTATTTTGTTTTTTTTTTTTTTTGCAGCAAGAAACAAATAGAATAAAATAACATTACCATGAAACTTTAGGATGCAGAATTAAATCTATGTAGTAATAACTATTTCAACGATTATGATCTAATTATTAATTTTTGTACACATTTGGTGAGGTAGGAATTAGCGTTAAATCAGGCTACTTTACCTTACTTGTAATTCCAGAGGTTTATAAAAATGTACAAAACAAATAAAAGAAGCAGACAAAACAAAACAAAAAGTAAAAAGGGGTGTTTAATATGAACACACACCCTACCCATTTATACTTAGAATTTATATATGATATTATCACTTTTCGTGTGAATCATTATCTTAAAATATACATTATTTTTTATTATTTACAACAAAATATCAAGATTAAACTTACCTAAACACACACACACCCTGTTAGAAATTTTATTTATATTATTATGTTCTACTTCATAGAAAAACAAAACAAAAATTCAAAATAAATATTTTATATTGACAACTTTTTCTATATAACCCAAAAATTCTCCTACCAAGTAATTTTATAATTATTATTATGAAAATTAAGTAAAAAATAAAAAAATATAGAAACAGGTAAAAAAAAGCACAAGAAAAAAAATAGATACAAAAAATATTTAAAATTATCAAAGGTCAAAGTTATTTTCAGTAAAATTGTTTCAGTATATAGAAGTTTTGTTTTGTTATTCTGTTGTTTTTGTTTTTATATACTTTTCTTTTGGAAAATGTATAACATCTGGAAAAGGTAAAAATAAATGGAGTTTAGAGTATTAGACACAGCCGGTAGGTTCTCTATAAGTAAAAGGGTTAAAATATTATTATATATTATGTTCATTCTTATATAGTTCAATTAGCAAATTTGTATATTTTAATATGATGGCAACTATAGAAAATCTCTCATACCACTAAGCACAGTATTATGATTTCTCTTAAATGGTTGCTCAAGTATAAAACATATTTAATTTTTTTTTTCTTTTCATCCTAAATATTTTCTCTATCTTTTATTTTTTGTCTGTCTTTTTCTTTTATAATGTTTATTACGTTCAGTCATTTCATATAAATCATAGTTAATATCTATTTTTTTATTCATTTACATTAAAACTGATTTTTAAATAACATAAATATCTGTACGTCACACACACACGCACACACACACAAATCCAAAAATCGAATGGAGAATAAACAAACAGAGAAGAATAAATAAAAGGATGTATGTGCGTGGGTGAAAAAATCTTAATTATGTTTACTTAATGATATAAGATGTAAATTCCAATAAATTGAATAAATCGAGAATCAGTAAACGCAAAAGAAAAAAATTCATCTCTATAAAAGAAAAAACGTGTTTAAGTAATTTATCATGATCATGGAAAAACTTAAAACGTTAAGTAAATTTTTCCCCTTTTTTTTCTTTTTTTTTTTTTTTTTTGCTTGTGTTATCCTTGAGATGTTTTTGGTTTTTGTTTTTCTTTTCTTGCTGTATTTATTTATTATTATTTGTAATAACATTGAAATTCACTAATTTGGTGTTGTTGTTGGTTGTTGGCTGTTGTTGTTGGTTCCTGTGTGTTTATAATGAATTATGAACAATTGCCGGATGGCACGCTTTTATTTTTTTTTTGCCTTTTACTTTTATATTCCTATAATTTTATTGATAAATTATCATGATTAAAATACAACCGCAGACACCGTATAAAATGAAAATAATTCTTTAAAGAAGAAGAAGTAAAAAAAAAAAATGTAAACGAATTTTATTTCAACGAAAAGCAAAAGGAAAACACGCAAAAGTTATAAAGTCGTATATGGCAGTTTTTTTTTAACAAGAAACAAAAAAAAAATATTATGCGACATGAATTCTTTCACATTGTAAAGTTTCTGGTTTCAATCGAAATATATTTAGGTTTAACAAGAGTTTTATGTACTATATGGGTAGAAAGAAAGTTTTTTTTTCTTTCTTATTCTTATAAAAGGGTTAACTAAGAGTGTTTTGGTTTAGAAAAGGATGGTTGGTATAGTGTTAAGGCGTTTTATGCTATCACATTTTTAGAAATATAATACTAAAAAAACAACAACAACAACAAAAATATATAAACAAAAACTTTTCAATTCTTAGAATTTTTGTCTGCGGTTTATACATTTTAAATTTGTATGTTCACAACAAAATACACTTTCACGACCATCCCAAATGAATTGGAAAACTTTAATATGAATATTTTACATAATTCTGATTGGCTAAAATGAAGTATAATAATTTGTCGTCAGTTGGTTGATTTTCTGTTTGAAAGAAACAGAGAATAAAAAACCACTTTTGTCACATATGTGAACACATACACAACTTCGAAATCTTCAAAAGTATAAAAGTTTTATTAATTTAATCACTGAATGAGTTTTCACTTTTCCTTTCATAAAATAATAATTATTTTTAATATTTAATAATTTACTTTAATTGAATAATGAAAGCTTTAAAAGCTTTATAATTTTTTTTTTTCGGTAATATTCTAGTGGAAATAATTATTTAATGACCAAACGTTGAAAAAAACTTTAAAGAAAGAAAAAATAACATCGTCAATTAATAATAATTTTTCTGTTAAGAAATAATTTTTTTTTTGTATTGTCATTAGAGAATTTTTTTTTAACTTTTAAATAATGAATAAAATGTTAATAATTATAACAAAAATGCTTTTGTGACATAGACACTTTTTTTTTATCGCATGTGCTACTGTCATTAAAAATACCTTTCCCCTCCCACCCACTGTAGAAATAACAATTTTTTCTCTTTATAGTTTCTGTACCTCTAATTTTGCTTTTATTTTCTGTTTTGTATTCCTTCGTTTTCCTTCTTTTTTTGCATATCATAAATAAGATCCATAATTGGTTTTCCGTTTGTTAATTTCAAGGCCTTAGGAAAAAAAAAGAAAATGGTGAGGAAGAGAAAAGGGAAAAATTGTATATTATACAAATTATATACATAAGTATAAAGGAATATATCTGATCATGTTTTCAGGATGTATTAGTACTTTTTTTTTATTGCAAATTTATGGATGGGGTTTTTTTTTATTTGATGTTCAAGGTATGAGAAAAGCACATTATTTGTGTGTGTAATGCGAGAGAATAAAAGATAAATGTCTTAATTTTTTTTCATTTTTTTTTCCTTTTTTATAACTTTTTCTGCTTTTCTTCTTTTTCTTTTTCTTGTAACCACCAAAATACGTGGAAATATTGTGAAAACATTCATAAAGAGAAAAGAGAGTTATTTTTTGCCTTGTGTAATATCTTTGATTTAAATCAGACCTATGCTTTATACCAATTATTATACGATTAAAGATTCTAAAAATATGAATTCTGAAAACCCACATTCTTTATTCATCTACGTAATCGTCTCGTGTGGAAAGCTTCCTCTATCTCCCTCTATTGAATAATTTGTTGGGAAAACTTTCTTATAAGAAATAAATAAATAATAAAAATGAAGAGTTATTATTGGATCATAACAAAAATAGCATTTTTCCAGTGGTTTAATTCCAATAATAATCAAATATCTAAATTTAGAAAATACAAAAATATTGAAATAAATAAAGATTGAGAATAAGACGATTACACAAACCTTTTGATATTTTCAATTATAATCACGAGAATGTTACCATTTGTATGTATAAGATATTTTCAATAACTTGTCTAATGGGGCCGCATAAATTTTACTAATAATTTTGTACTCAATAAACACAAGGGTCTAATTAGTTAATGCATGAACAAAATATAAATAATTTCCATTTGATTCGTTTCGAGTGACCATCTACTAGGGTCAATAGATTTTACATTAATTGGAATTTATGGACGAAATTTAATTTATCGAAACAGAGAATAAATTATTATAATTAATTAATTTTTCACTCTTGTCATCATTTTGTTATACAAAAAAAAAATTATTGTCGCACAGAGATGCAATTCAACTTTTTGTATAATATTTAAAAGCACTTCCGATAGATTTAATTGTAAAATAAGTCTTAAATTTTAAAAACATTATTGTATTGGTTTTTATTTAAAACATAAAAAGTAATAATAATAATTTAACACAAATGGAAATGGTCCAATTAAAATTCAATATTGAAATACATAATTGGTCTCATATTTTATTATTAAATAAATTATTGTGTATTACGATCGTAATAACAAATTATTGTTATTATTATTATTAGTACAGTTTTTTTGTTGTTTTGTGTGTTGTTTGTTTTTTCCCCTCATTTTTATTTCATGGAAATAATACAAAATATTTTATTGGATTTGGTTTTTGGTTATAAAATTAAAAAAGTCAATTATAGGAATTTAGCTTACATCACAAAGCATTTATATAGTTTTTTAATTTCACTTTAAGCGAAATACATAAAAATTATTCTTAAGGATCATAAATTTTATTATTTTCATACAACAAAACTAAGCCAATGATAAAAATATATAAGAGAAATAAACATTAGATTGATAACCTTAATTTGTGATGGAAATATGTATTTTATGTATCTTTCATTTAAGTTTAATTGATGTTTTTTCTCTTTATGATTGTGGACCAAAAACATCAGATAAACAACTGTGGGCGCAAAAGTATTACAAAAATTGTCAGCAAATAGCGAACCAAAAACATCAGATAAACAACTGTGGGCGCAAAAGTATTACAAAAATTGTCAGCAAATAGCGAACTTAAATTCACAGATGAAAAGAGATCAAATTTGTTAATTTTTATGTTTCAATTCAAAGCAAAATAATTTCCAGCAATATTAATCAATTTTCTATTTGAACTTCAGTGAAAAATATTATTAACAAAAATGAGTAGGTATGAGCAGGATTTTACAAACTAAAAATAACTGAAAACTATTTCTTTAAGAATACTTAAAATATAATCGAATGTTTGACGTCATTACAAGAATATTAAGTATACTTAATTATTATTTATAGTTTTCATTATATGAATTATATTCATTCATCCATTCTAAATAATAATCATAACATGACCAACGCCACAAATAAACAACACATTTTTGTGTTTTTCCCGATAACCGTAACGCAATATATATATTTATTTCTATATTTTCTATAGTTTTCTCAGGGAAACGAAAATAATTTCAAAAAAAAAAAAAAAGAACAGAAAACTAAAGTCTAATTTTGACGTAATCATACACCGTGAATATTGAATGGTTTAAATACATGCGATTTAATGTTCTCTATATAATTTTTATTTTTTTTCAAAATCCCATTAATCCATTTCTATAATTTCTCTAAAATAATTCTTTTATTTTTAGTTTTTACTTTGTTTCATTCTTGTACATATTAAACATTTTCTATTTTTCCTATTTTATTTTATTATTTTTCCTTTCTTTCCTTTTTAATAAAGTAAGTAAATACCCTGTTAAAAGTTACACTAACAGCTTCCTTATGAAATCAGATTCATTTTCGTGACCTCTAAATTGTATAATAATACAAAATGAAATAGAAACAAGGGAAAAAATATATATATAATAATATAACTACTTAGAAGAAAGAGAAAAAAAAAACAAAATTCCTATTTTCAAAATTACTTTGAAACACGCAACTTCCGTATATCCTCACTCACTCATATACTTGTGTATTGGTATGTATGATATGAAAGCACAATACTTTCTATATTTTCTCTATTCTGTTTATATTTATAAAAAAAGAAAGAAAAAGAAGAAAATATAGGAATTCTCAAGAAATTTATATATGAATTGAATGAGAATATTTTTTTACATGAAGACGACTAGAATTCGTATAAATGAACGATATAAACAACTTCTATTATTTTTTTTTTCTTTGGGTTTTGTAAATGGAGCGATACCACTACCACTCTCTTATACTAAAATGGTACTTCTATATAGATGCCAGTTTATTTAAAGGTAATATTACTAAAAAATATTTCATAAGATGTTCCCTTACCAATAAAAATATTCAATTTTTATTCATTTTGTTATTGCTTGTGGATTCACTCAAGCGATTGACTATATTTAAATTGATTAATATGCATCAGTTTCATCATCAGGTGGTAGAATTGAAATAAGATACAAAACACTAAAAATACATTTCTTTCAATAAATAAAAAAAGAAAAAAAAGGATATTTTTATAAATATAAATTTCTTTACTTTGTATTTGTCGTTCGTAATAATTTAAATAATAAATATAAAACTATCGATTGAATACATTTCAGAAGCGTCAAAGTATAATCAATCAATAACTTGATTGATTTTATTGACATCAATTATTCATAATCAAATTTATTATAATTTGTTTGCACTAAATGTTTTAATCATTGAGATTTGGAAGAATTTAACAAATTAAATATGAGAAATCAGATGGATATTTTATTTAGATTTATAAAAGAGAATCTTATACTTCGATCGTAGAATTTATGTGTGTGTGTCTCTATTTTCACTTTATTATACTAAAGATGATTTATTTATCGTATAAAATTCAAACAATCGATCAGTTTTCAAAGTTTATCATCTTTGTTCTACCTCTCTCCCTTTGAATTAAATTTTATTCATTTGTTATTTTTAAAAAAAAATAATTTCTAAGTATTTTTTTGACGTATAAAAATAATAAAAACTTTTTTAATTAAAATATTAAAGACAGAATTTAGCGTGTATGTGTGTGTATGTATATAATTGTACTCGTAATGGTCTTTATACGTGGCCTATTATTCATTAGCAGATAATTAATTGTTACATTTAATTTTTTTTAATTTTTCTCATTTTTTCCGGTTTATTAAAGCGAAGAATGAAAAAATACAATTTATATATTTGTATCGCTTTCCTTCCTTTATAATTAAAAAAAAAAAATATTGATGAAAAATTGGCTTCACTTAAATTGAATTTTTATTTTGATTAAATGTAAAAATAATCAATGTTTTTTTTTTGCTAGAATTGATAAACACAAGATGATATTTTATATTTAATATTGAAAAGTCATCAAGATATACCGTGTTTTGTGTAACACCAGTGTTATTACATACATACTTTACATATGTATGTATGTGTGTTTATGTATATATATATATATATATATAAGTTTTGTTGTGGTTCAAGTTCAAATTGTTGAATCTGATGAGATATAATTTTCTACACTATACTATTATACTTTTATAACAACTATATGGATAATATAATATTATAGTATCGCCTTATGTTCTCTGATTACAATTTAATATTACCATCAAAATCCGCTTTTATTCCCATATGAACAAATATATAATGTATATATATTTAACAAATACAGACAAAAAGTATATAGAACGAAGAAAAAAAATTTGTTAGAAGAAAAAAATAATCTTATGTATTTCGTTAGTTTTGTTTGTTAAACTTTATCAAAAGACTTCAAGCAAAATTTGTCTCTCGCGCATTTTCATATTATATTTTTTTTTTTTTTCATTTTGTTAAAATCCCATTGGGAGTTTGATGTGATGACGTATATTTATATGGGTTGAATACATTTTTTATTTCTACCATATATTCAACAAACCAAACCAAACCAAACAATAAATGAAAAAAAAAATGAAAAAAGAAAGAAAAATGTAATCAGTCACTTTAATATTGTTTGTTTAATAAATTAAAGATCTTTGAAAATGAATAACCTCAATACTTCTAACATAATAAAGAGAAGAAAAATGGAAGCTAAAGAAAAATTATTAAGACACAAGAAAAAAATGTTACATTATTCATTTAATCCTTCAAATTCATCTCCCATAGTAATAATAATATCGTCTTTTTGTGTACACGTCCAGAAGGCAAAAATGTACTCTTCTGGCTTTGTTTAGGGAATTTTTCTTTTTGTTTTTTTTTTGTGGTTAAATTGTATGAACTGAATAAAAACACAAGAAAAAAAAATTTAGGAAATGGAAAGAAAAGAAAATTAAGTTAAGAAAAATAAATGAATAAAGGAATAAACATGAGATGAATTCACATTATTTGGTTAATTATTTGTTTCATTTTCATTCTGTATCTGTATGTGTGTGTGTTCTGTTCATTTTTTGGTTTACTTTAGATACAACCAAAAAAAACAAGAATAAAAAAGTAAAAGATCAAGAACAGTTTTACAATATAATTTAAAGCTCGAAAGTAACATGTATTCATTTGGGAAATTTCCCTTCTATTCATTAACATTTTCCACATCCTTCTATATTATGTTATTCCAATTTCTAATTTTTATACGCATCAAATGAACAATTATAATAGAATATTTTACATTATACAAACATTTTTATAGTCTTGCTCTGTTGGAGTCCCAGATTGGAATCATAAAAGTGAACAATAGGAGGTTTATGTTGTTTTAAAACTGGCATGTATATCCTTAAATACAATAATAATTAGAAATCATATATCCTGAATCATCGTTGAAGGGAAGGATGTATACCCTCAAAGAATTCTGAGTTCTAGGCTTTAATGAATAATTTTTATGTTCAAATAAGTGTGTGTGTGTGGCTTTGTCTATCAAATTCAGGTACCAAAACGTAGAGAGAAATATTGAAAAAAAATTTAAATAATTAAATTAATTTAATACTTTATTTACTGACTCGTTTCTAGTAACGTTAACAAGCTTACATTTTTACCATAAAATTTTATTAAAAGCTTTTAATTAGTTCATTTTACATTTAGACTAAATCAAGTTATAATATAAAACATAAAAAGCGTTTCCTTCTACTTTAGTAATTAATGCAGAAATCATTATGAAAGTAAAATATTCATCACCAAAAACTATTGAAAAATTACTAAATTTTTTTCACTATGAAAATTATTTAAAGTCTAATTTAAATTGCACTGATTCTGCCAGTTTTCATTTCCAGCAAATGTGGAGATCCCTTACTTATTCTATGGGGTTTCCCCCATTAATAAACGTATCGGCTCAGATAAGATTAAGAAGAATGTTCAAAATTTAAAATCAAAAGAATAAAATGAATTTTTTCGTTTTTATTTCATATGGGAAATACCGTTTCTTCCCCTTTCCATATTTATTTCCACCATGTTATTCCAATTTCAAATTGATCCATATAAATCGCAATGAACAATTTAGATCAATTTCATTTTCTTTCAAGCTAAAAAGAAAGAAGATTTTGTCCATAAATTGATATAAATATAAATACACTCGAGTTGAGTTTCATTTCATTTTTGTTTCGTTTCATTTGAAAAAGACAAAAAAAAAAGAAACAAGTTCAAGGAAAAAACAAAAAAAAAATATAATAAAAATCTCTAAATCTGTTCCCTTTTCCTTTTTTGTTTACTTTGTTTTTGTTTTTCTTGTTTTTATGTTGTTGTTGTTGTTGTTGTTGTTGTTTTTTTTATTCAGTCACTAACCCTTTCAATAATCCATATATAAACATAATCTATAAATATCTAGATGAAATATTATATCGACCAATTTTCCTTCTTTCTACAGTTTTGTTTTTTTTGTTTTTGTTGTTCCTTCCTTTTTATTTTTCTCTCTCTAAAAATATCTCATTAATAATAAAATATACGATATAGAAAATTTTCCACTTTAATACACTTTCTAGCGTTATGAGCTTTTTCTCTGTTTTTCTTTTTTTTTTTAATGTAATTAAAAGAAAAACAAAAAGCAAAAAAGAGAAAAAGAAAAAAAAAATTATCACCATTTCTATAATTAAAAAGCAACAACAATACGTGTGAATGAGTGAAAGAGAATGATATATACAATGTGAAATTATATCTGTTTTAGACATTAATAGAATATAGTATACTACCCCCTCCTATATTGTACCATAATAAAAATCTTCAAAAAAGAAAAAAAAAAGAAGAAAAACCTTAACCTACTTCACCTCAAACTCTTGTTAAATAAATTCGAAAATCACAATTCAAGTTTTTTTTTTAAGTGTCCAACGACATGACATGAACATAATCCCCCCCATCGCTTAAGGACACAAAAATTACGATCATTCTCAACTATCCAATTATCTCCATTTTCGAAGCAATTTTCTTTATCATTTCCTGTAATCAGAGATACAAATACTCACATACATATTATACACTTCACAATATATACTTATGTATAATAGGAAGTAAATATATCTGAATACATTTGTATCTGTGTGTGTGTGTGTGAATGTATATAATTGTATAAACCATAGGGATAGGATCAAGGGATAAAGGATTTTTTTTTATTTCTTAAATTTTTACTTCTTCCATCTCATTCTGTTTCTTTTTGTTGATACAAAGAATCGCTTCAGTTGTGACTTGAGTTTTTTTTTTTGGTACATTAAAAACAAAATTTACAACGATTTCATATTATATGCATATCCTTTTTTTATGGTTCTTATAGGATTGCTGTGTCCTTAGGGATGAATTTATGTTTGTGTTGTGTTTTTTATACTCAACAACAACAACAAAATAATACATAGAAAATTTTTAAGTTTAAAATAAAAGTAAAATTCGTGTGGATTAGCGAGGGATCGATTTAAGAAACTTATGTTTGTCTTCATTCGTTATAGTGTAGAAAGTTATAAGGAAGTAAGTAATATAAAGTGTAAATACAGAATAAGATGAATATCTTATAAAAGTGCTTGTGGTTCGTTTATTTAAATTTTATCATTGTATGTAAATCTTATTTGTCGTCGTTTGATAGAAAACCATATTAACCACAATGTCATTGTCGTCATTCATATAGATAATTGAAATATTATTAGAGAAATTTATATTCTATAACTTGAATATTTTCTATTTCTCATCTTGCATTATGGCCACAATGTGTTCATGTATCCTGTATTAAAAGATGACGATGATACATCTGGGTCCGTCTAGTTTTTTTTTCTGGTTCACCGCATTTAATTTTTTTTTCTACAAAACAAAAAAAAAAAAAATGAAGAAAAGACACAAAAAGAATACGATTGCTCATGTTTAAAATATTATCAGTATGTATAATTTAAGGAAAATTCAGTTCAATGGACCTTTTACTCTAGACTTGCGCATTTTCTATAAATATAGAGCCAAGAAAAAAAAAATTGTTTTCCAAACTATTTCAATTTGAATAAATTTAAATTAGTTTTCTCTTTGTTTGTTTCTGTAATCATGCTTTTTAATTTTGGCGAATGGATTAAATTAAAAATTTTCAATGATTTTTGGTGGAGGCGCCTTATCATTTCAAATCTATCTTTTTCCACAGACTTGTAATAGTATTTTACGAAATCAATATATTCAACGAATTTTTTTTAGCTATCAAAATTAACGTAATTTTCATTATTCTCAACCATCCATTGATTATCGTCAAAATTTCTTGTAAAAACAAAATCTTCAGTTAATGATTCATTATATAGAAATTATTTTAGAAGTTTATGTAACAATGAACAGCAACTAAAAAAAACAAGACGAAGATGAATCCGCTTATAATGTTTAAAAATGCTTATATCGTTCGACCTTCGTCAATCATGATATTCCTTTTCAACCCCATTCCAACCCTTTCATATAGTTAGTTTCAATATATAGGTATATGGTACAGAACATTTTTACACTGTCCGACACACATTTTATGTATTGAATTCATTCATTCCACTTAAACTAGTTGACCTCAATTTTGATAATATTCCGGAATTAAATGTATTGTATATAAATGTAGGAAAATTTTATATAAAATATATAATAAGGAAAATCATTGATCATGTCTGTAGTATAAGTGCAACCACTTGTAGCAGTCAAGTATATCGTATTTCATATTCTGATTCTGACAAATATCTTTTATATTTTTACTTTTATGCTTTTGTTTTTTGATATTACTACTTAAGTATAAATATAAATTATTGTATTATATAAGGATGTTTGTCTCTGATCAAAAACTTCTTGACTTTATAACAGACTATAATATTTCTTTCTTTATTTATTTTGTGTTTCTTTTTCTTTTTTTTTTTTTAACAATGACGTACAAAATTTTACCTTTCTGACGGACCCTTTCTACGATATTTACTTTTTTTATTTATTTTTATTTTTTATTTTTTTGCTGAGAAAGGGATTGATTAACATAAATGAAAGATTTAAAACATCCGTCACATTCATTTCAACTTTGTTCAACTTTCATAAATTTTCTCTGTTGGTCATTTTCATTTCTTTTTTTTTTTATTAAAAATATTTTTCTAAACATTGGAAAAAAATAGTCAATCCACTTTAATGGAAAATATAATTTCATATGTCTAATAACTATATTAAGAGGGGGATCATCTTCCAAAGTACATTTAAATAATAAAATAAAGGGGGGTTGAAGCATAATTTTAATGTTCATCTATAAAATGGATAATAATAAATAATTTATTACTCTGCAATAATAATAATAATAAAACACAAAATTTTAAATCTAATTTATATGTTGTGTTTTTTTTTTTTTTTTTGGGTTATATGTATTTTCTTAATGGCTCATTTTTATTATTATATTATTTAAAAATAGGAAGAGGGGTGTTATACTCTTAAACAACCACATTCTGTATCTCTTAATATAAATATTTATGATTGAAATTTGACCATCAAATAAAAGCAGTTAAATAATGATGAAAAATGTGTTTATTGTAGATAGATTTTATGTAAAAAATTAATTATGTCTTTATCGATTCATAAAAGAATCATCTTTTAATACTTAAAAAAAAAAGAAGAAGGGATAATCAAACCGGATCCCCAAACATAAGCAACCGTATGTATAATAAAATGAGATTTACGTGTAGTCGGTTTAGAAGAAAATATTTAATATTAGTAAACATTCTAAATTGGTTATTCAAAGGGAAATGACCTGACCTATAGTAGGACAATGATTAAGTATGGGTGGGTATATGAATGCCTTTATCAGACATTGAGCAAAGTGAAGAAAATTGATAAACGAAGCAGGAACACCCTTGAACTATCAACTTTTTTGTTTTATTCCTAGATATTTTATTTTTATAAATTTCTAACGAACTAATTTATATAATATTGTACAGTTGACGTATCAAACATCTAAGATAATTTTTTCTGCCCTCAAACTCTAATTAATGAATATAAAATTATTAAATTTCACTCATGAACAAATCAAACTTATAAAGGAAACAATTTCAAACGCCGCATATATAAAAAAGGGGTTATGTACATACATATACACATATTAATAAATATGTGTACATAATACGCACACACACATACACAGACATATTCAAATAAATATATTTATATATACATAATTATATAATATATAAAATGATGATAGAAGACTTCAAGACTACAAACAAAAATTGATTAAAATTTTTCTCATAAATGATTTCTCTTCATATTCTTCTTGTTTAAGAATTTTACTTTACAACAAACGAGGATAAGGAAAAACCAATGACACTAAGGGTGAAAATATTCTTATGTATATGTATGTATGCATGTATGCATGTATGTGTGCGTGTGTGTGTATGTATGTAATCATATACAAAACTTCTCCCATAATATTAATTTTTTTTTTTTTTTTGAGTGAAATATTCCAACGTTTGATATTATTTTAGCTGGTGAAAAATATAAAATAATTTTTCAATGAAGACTCCACAAAATACAAAATAAAAAAAAAAAATAAGAAGTAGAAAGAAAAGAAAAGGAAAAAAATCATGAAATGTGAAATGTGAAAAGAAAAATGAAAAATGAAAAACGAAAAATGTTGAATAATATTAATTTATTTTGATAAAAGAAAAAAATCAATTTTTAGAGAAATTTTGTTCAATTATTAAATAAATTCCATAATTTAATTTTGTACCATTACCAAACCTATATATATTTTCACCTCCTCCCTTTACCTTACTCGCCAGCCACCATTTTATGATTGGTATCGTGTTTGAAGATGGTTAGTTGATGGTATATTATTTGTAGTCATATGGAATTTTATGGAATGTTTGTTATTTTATTATAAAACATGAACATTGAGGTTTTTACTTTTATAGAGTGAAAATGAAAAAGAAAACATTAAATGAATTTTGAATTTAGAAAATAAATAATAAAGTGAAAAATTTTGACAATTTCATTTATTAAACTAATTTGTTTGTTTTTTCTTTTCCTTCTTCACTCTAATTTTTCATTTGTTTCTTTAGAAAAAACATTTTCATTAAAAAATAAAATAAATTAGATATTTGCATAATTTCGATTGGCGTTTAGATTTTATATTTTTTTTTTGTTATTTTTAAGATGATGGATGGATGACTGAATGAATGTATACAAGGAGATGAAGTGATTATTTTGTCATTTTTAATTTGTTTATAAATTTGAAAATATTGAAATTAAAAATCAGTTAATTATGAAAGTTTTTTGGTTTTCAATTTTAATTTTATAATTTTATAGAAGCAAAAATTTAATTTCCAATTGACTTTAATAATTAATTTATTATTCGTAATACAAAAGGACATCGTCAAGTTTATTCGAATTATTTCCATAACAAATTCAATGAAGAAATGGGGACTCGAAAACATTTTTTTTGTAAATCTGTTCGAATTACATAAATTCGATATTTTTTTGCATCAAACTCCTGAAGGAAAATTTCAGATTGTTTAAAAATATCAATTTCCATCTTTGTTTTATCTCACTAAAGGTGAAACGAAGTTTATTTATTCCACTCTCCAGTCTAGTCCCTTTCAGTTTTTACACAAAAATTCGATATGGATACAACAATTTTCCGTAAGCTCACACGCATAATAATTTATTTGTTACTAAATTGAAATCAATTTTTATTAAATAAACATTTCATTGTGATAATAATTAATAAATTTATCCACGAATAACACTTTGGATATGACACCAAATATTGTAGAATGAAATAAAAGAAAATATGTTTTAATATTGAAGTTATGAACAAGAAAAAACAAAAAAAACCAAAAGAGCAGAAGAAAAATATACGTCATGTTGTGTGTACCAACAAACGTTACAAATTAAAATCTCCTGGGGTGTTTTTTTTGTCTTCTGTCTGTTTTTTTTCCTTTATTTTTATTTTCTTCTTTTTTTTTATTGTTTAGTTTAACCTCATGGCGATATCCGGACAGAAGTTTATAATAATAAGAAATCTTAACACTCTAAGGTACGATAAATTTTGATCCGTTTCACCCAAAAAATAAAAAGTGTGAGTAGGAACAAAAAATAAATAAATAATAATAAAATATAGATAAATCTGATTAGCTAAATTATGTATTGTAGTGTTCAATTGATATACATTTATGCATGTGTGTATGTGTATGGGCATATGTGTTTGTGTGTTTTTGTATCACTGAAGTTTTATATAATGTAGTCCAGTCCGCATGCTTTGAAAATTATTAACCCTTTTCTTCATTGAAGACTACCCGCGTGGGTGTTCCCATCTCTATATTTTCACTATTGAAAATTGAAGGATGAGAAAATTTACTGCTGCTGCTACTGCTGACCCTTTTTCTGGTTTTACCAAAAAAAAAATCTGGAAAAGGGGAAAAAATATAAATAAATTTATATGAAATTAAAATGTCTCTTTGTTAGGATCTGAGCCTATTAATGTGTGTGTGTGTATTCAAACTCAATATTTTTACCAAAAAGAAAGAATAGAAATGCAAATAGATAAAATAAAGAAGTCGAAGAAAACAAAATTACGTAAAGATAATTTAAATAAAAACATGCGACACCAACAAAAAATAAACAAGACTAGGTTCTTTTTTTGAAGGATTTTCACAGTGCGGATATTACATATTTCCGCTTTAGGAAATGCTTTTTTTAAGAAAATATAAAGTATAAAGTATAAACAAACACAATACAAAAACAAAAGACATGCATCACCTAATTCTTTTCCTCTTTTTCTTCTCTTATACTAAATGTTTTTCTTTATGTTTTCTTTTGTTTTTTTGTTATGTAAAACTTATTTTGGGTTATTTAAAAATACCGGAAATACTATAAGACGACGATAAATTCTTGTGTTTTTAAATTTAAATCGTCTTTTTGAGTGATTTTCCTTCATTCTTATATTACTTTTCCTTTTCAGTTGTTTTTTTTTTCATCCTCTTCATCTTCTTATTTTTCCTTTCTTCAAACTTGAAATTGAATTGTATAAACAAAATGTTGGAATGATGTCTACAGTCTATATGGCCACATTTTCTTCCTTCTTCATCTACTAATTTTAGTAGCTCTTTTCTTGTACATCTTTTACTTCATTTAACTAGGGGTTAAAAACATCAACAACTTAGTTAAAGTTGAAGTCTGGGTTCTTTTGATCTTTAAAGAGTTTCTTCGGAGTCTGGAAATAACCCAAAAAAAAAGTAATAATGTAAAACTGGTGTACTTTCTGAATCAACTAATGTCTGAGTGTTCCTAATACACATTGTATAATTAAAATTAATGTTTAAATTCTAAAAACAAGACCAACATACATGAACAATTTACATGTAACGATTAGAATATATACGATTCACAATTCAATCACATTTCAAATGATTTTAAATTGTAATATAAATTCTAAATTCTAATTTACATTTTAATCTTCTGCAAATCTTCTAAAACATATATTTTATAGGCATACACTATAACTTGAGTTAAAAGATTGATTGGTTTAACTAATTTCACTTCTATTTCTTTCTTTCTTCCTTTTTTTCTGCTATTCTCTATTTTTTTTTTTTTTTTTGATAAATATATTTAGGGATATGTACATAATTGAAAAGTCCCTTTTTATTTTTTGGGAAATATTATAACAACGTTTCTCTCTATATTATTAGACTCGGTTTAAATGGACTCTCATTTAAAATACTTGGAAAAAAAGTCGTTTTGGTTCGTTACGTTCAATCTCTATAAAATATTGTATATTTTTTCGTTTTTTTTTTTCTTTTTTGGGTCAGTTGCTGACTTCCTTTTGCACAAGCAGAGTAAAAAAAAAGGTTAATGCTTTTAATACGGGTTATTATTGGTAAATGTGGCATATATACCGATACACGTGCCTATATCTATATTGTATATACAAGTGACTATAAAGCATATATTCACTGACTTTGTGAATTATTAATTTACTTATTTTATTTTTTCCCTAAATGATTCTATATGTATAAATAGACAATTATGTGTATGTGTGTTGTGTGTGTGTATGCATCTTTATTCTATTGCTATAATGTAGTATATGAAAGTAACTCTATATATATATATATTTATGAAAAGGACTAAAATAGAATAATTGCCTTTGATTCTGGAATATTTGGTTTACTAAACTAAAAACTTTTGTATAATATTTTGATGGTATTTTAATGAGTTAATAGTTTTTTTTTATCTTATATATCAATTGATTATTTTAACTTTTTTTTTTATAATAATTTCTTCTTCCCATTTTTGTTCTATTTAAAGAAAACTTGAAATTATATTAAATTTTGATTTAACATTGAAAGAGAATTCAATTTAAAGTTTTCATTTAATGGACATTTCCTTTATAATAAAGAATAAAAAACAACAACAAATGAAAGTTGTTCATTTCAACTGATCATCCTTAAAACTTACAAAGAACATAAAATATCAGGAAGAAAGTAATGAAAAGTTTTTTATTGTTACAATTAGAAAAGTTGTTACATTGGACATTCGACAGTAATGGCTTGCCGGAAGTCGATTAAAACAATAACAAATATTTACACCAGAAAAGATAATTAAGAATTTATCTAAGAAATACATTATTATTATTATTAAACCACAACCCATAAGAAATAGGTAAATGTTATTATTTTACGGATTGAATATAAAACAGAAACAACAAACTAAAAATTTATTAATTAAAAATTGTTTTTTATAAATTGTTTAAAATTTTTAACAAATATTCAATGAATCCCGTACGGCATTCCTAGAAAAAATTTTGTGGATAAATTTCATATCGAAAATCATTTTTTTTTCAATTCATTTCAGTTTCTTGGTAAATGTTTGTTATTTGAAAATAATTCCTTCATCAGTCAACGACGCATTTTTATTATTATTATTTACATTTGATTTTTCTCAAAATTAAAATTAATTGTTAATGAGTAAATTATTCATAAATTTCCTCCTCAAAAAAAAATAGACATATATGTTTTATGTTTTTGTTAAAATATGGTCAATTGGCTTTAAATTGTCAACGAGCTAAATCTACTCCTTTCATCCCTTTTATCTATTCCATGACGTTTATTTTGATGAGCTTAATAATTTTAATCTCCATTCAAACATACATTTAAACTAACCATATATATCAAAAATATGTTCTCTTTAATTTTGGCATAAATTTTCAATGAAAATTAATATGAACATATTTACAATTTACCGGGAAATTATAAGCGGGGAAACTTTTGCATTTTGATTTTTTTGTGAAAATGAAATAAATGTAAAAATTTATATTTATTTTTAATTCGTTTATTGTAATTTTGCAGAACATTAAATTTTTTAGAATACGATGATTGCCTTTGTGTTGTAGTCTGAACATAAAATTACAATTCCAAAACTCAAAGAATTTTAATTGAAATCTTTTGAAAAACTCAAAATTCTTATTAAAAAATTCATGAATTTAAGGAAATCAATTATTCATCCTTATTTTGTTTAATTTTCCTTATTAATTGAAAATTATTGCATGTAATAGTTGCACTTAAAGCTCAATTACAATATTTGAAAAATTGAATTTAACCAATTTTAAATCATTTACAACTAAAAGACTTTGCATCTAACTTAATGTCCAATGACAAATAATTTTTTATTGAATTCAAGAAGAATCATTCATAATCTTAAATATTTTCATTTCTTAATTAAAAAGGATTCAAAATTTATGACCGTATACAAATTTTTAATAATAAAAACCACAATTAAATATTCTTTATCGTAAATTTAAAAACAAAGAAAAAAAAGTGTGGAAAAAAGGAAAAGAATTTTAAACATAAACACAAATATTTATTCACACAAAAAGCAAAAACAAAAAGTAATTAATTTTATAAATAATTAAAAACGGAGAAATGACTTGAGAAAATTTCATCAAATCTAAATGTAAGAAAAAAAATTTTTTGTGATTTCATTTGAAAGCTTTTTTTTTTTTAAGAAAAGGAAGAAAAAAAATTTATACATAAAAATATAAATTTAGATATTCGCCTTTCTTTTATAGATAATTATATTATTGCCTCTTTCCTTTTCTTTTATTACACTAATTTTATTCATTTAAATTTTGTTTAATTGTTTTATATGAAAATTATGATTTACGATTGTAATTTTTGTGAAGACTTGATTCAATGATTCTTTAAACAAAAACAACAATAAACAATCTACAAAATAAAAATAAAAGGATCAGATGAAAAGCATAGCAGAAAATTCTGCTATTTCTTAGAATTTTTGGTTTTATGTTATAAAATTTTTCCAACCAAAAATTTCTTTTAACTTTTTACACAGATTTTCTTTCAAAAATAAAAAAAATACTGAACAGAACAGAAAAGTCCAAAATTGCACCGCATATACAAAACAACACCATCTAACAATTTGATAAAGTGTTAAAAAAAATACGAAAGAACATGTATTGTGAAAAGAATATATTGAGACAAAAAGTAAATAAATAATGTTTACTTTACATAACAATATCACGGAATAAAAGTAAACATGTTTCAAATAATACAACAAAAAAAAAATATATTCATGAAAATTATTATTTTACCGTCTTTATTCCTAGATTTTCATTTGGTTGTGAAAAATGTTTCCATTGGTTTTGAAACACAATTGAACATAAAATGAATTTTATTTAAAACATTGAATGGCAATTATAAAAATGATTTTAAATTATAATCGTTAGGTAATAAATCGTGTGAAGTATCATCGTTATTAAAAAAAAAATGTAATTCAGGTAAAAACTTAATTAATACTTTTTCTGTGTAAACTAATCGAATTTATCTTCAATAAAACGTAATTCAAGTACAATTTCTAAAAATAACAATTGATTTGAATTTAGATTATGTTGCGGAGGTAGTCCCAATTATAAATTATTTAACTGATTTAATTTCAAATTTTACACACAAATTTTGACACAAAAAAAAATCAAATAAAAACATAAAAAAAAATTTATAAGAATCCAATAAAATCCTCTTCAAAGGTTGCTAACGCCATTAAAGTATAAGAAAGAAAATAATGTAATTTGAATTTTATTTTTTTAACTTCTTTTTCACTTCTTCTTCTACGTCTCTTTCTACTATTTCAAATTATGTATACTTCACAAATAAATCAATAAATTGTGTCAGTAAATTCATGTACTGAATTTGTTAAGAATGTGTAAATGTGTAAGTTCATTCTATCTATTAGGATGTCATTGAGAATCCTCAAGATAACACATCAAAATCCTATAATAATAATATACAAAAGAATTGTTTATGGGAACTTAACCCATGGATATTCATACGTATATATTACATATAAATACACACACACATACTTATCTCTGTATATAGAAAGAATTTTCGAACATAGAGATAAGAAAAAAAAATTCTTTTATAGATCAAACGCACGTACAAAGCAAAAAACATCAACGAATCAAACAGAAATAAATATCATATATAGAACGATATGTAGTGAAAGTTTAACAAGAAGTTTCGATACTGATTTATAAATAAGTTCATGATGTTTTGGTTGTGATTTTTCTGTTTATTTTCTCTGTTTTGTGTCATCGACCTATTTAGAATTCAACGAATCATCAAATATTGAAGCGTTATTACACTTTAACTTTAAGGAAAAAAAGAAAACAAACAGCAAAAATCATTTATAAACTTGCACATGACCCAACAGTTTTTGTATAAAAAAAAGAAAAACTCTGAAGTATCTTTAATCTAAACTTTTATAAAATTACAACAAACTTATCATTCTAAACATTGGATTTTATTCTATTTATCTTTCAGAACATTAGATTTTGTTCTATTTATATGAGTTAACGTTCAAATTGACAATTATAGTTTAATACATCATTACCAAAGCTCATCCTACAGGGCATTTTCTCTGAAGACAAAAAAAATCCCAAATATATGGAGTGTGAGATCTAAATCTCAACATCACCCTTCAAATAATCAGATTAACCAACAGAAAAAAAAAACAAAATCCCAAAAAAAAAAGAAAAGATTTACAGAATCAATGATCCCCTTTTGCAAATGACTAGGCGCCGCCAACCCTCCTTAACACGCACCTATATAACCATCAACATTTTTGTGAAGAAAAAAAAAGGACAATCTCATACCGTTCACCACCCTATTTGTCTCGATCGGTTCCAATGATTACAGTAAAATGGTTAATTAAACGCATCTAATGCCCTGACTTAAAATCTAATCAACAGGGATACCGTCGTCGGTTTTTTTTTCTTCTTTTATTTTTAATTTTCGACTACCGGATTTACTTTTTTTCTTTCTTGTTATCAAGTAATTCAGGTATAACACATATAAATATACAACATTTTAATCCATTCTAGTCTTAATTCTTTACTTAAATAGAAAATTAAAATTGATAATTAAATTTATGGACAATTTTATGAATTTCATAAATATCCTTTGTTTATTTATAAAACAAAGCATTGTTCTCGTTATACTTTCATTCTTTCTTATAAAGCCGTTTAAAACTTTTGTGAAACTTAAAATTTGTTTCATCCATCTTATTATTATCAGGATGTTAAAATTTCCGTTTAATTTCAGATTAATCTGTTCCAAACTATAAACTTCTTCATATTTTCTATCAATTTGATTTTTGGTTCATATTATGTCACATCCAGTATATTCTCTCTAAATTCAACATATTTTCCTACATACATAAAACATATTAAATGCTTTTGAAAGTTTCCCCCATATTTATCTAATTCTCCTCTGAAAATACTAAAGTTATATCTATAGGCAATACAGAATAAAGAAACTATAAAGCATATAATAAGAATAAGAAACTTTTACTATTAACAATTATTGTACCATCTGCATTCTTTTAATATGAGAAAATAATTTTCTATATACTTATATTGTTTTTTGTTTGTATTATTTGTACAAATATAATATAAAATATTAAGTCATATTTATATAATTATTCTTATATTATATAGACACACACACACACACAAACACACAGATCTGTTTGTATAATATAATTTTCAATGTAAAATACATTCTTGTTCTTCGAGTTAAATATAAAGTTTATTAATTCTGTAAACTATAAAGATGAAGAAGATAATTCTAAAACTAAAATTTAAGGTAAAGAATCAATCTTGTAGTTATTTTCTCTTTTCATAGGCAACAGAGGCAAATAAGTATGGCAGTAATTTTAAGTAAGCCCAATTCCTTATGAACAATAATTTTTTTCAAGATTCATTGAAACATAACACCGTTTGTAATTTTAAATTCATAATATTATTAACCTAATCCATTTCATCCTCAATATATTATTTTTATTGGATTAAATTTTTATTTAAGGTAAAATCTTATTTTCTTTACAAAAATAAAATTCAAATAATGATTCAGTAATAAATATTAAATTATTTGCTGACAAATTTCAGTCAAATAGCATTAATATTCTGACTTCCTGAAAAAAAAAACATATAATTTTTCTTCAAAATCAAAATTATTTTATTTAATGGAAAAGTATTTTCTGTTGAAAATGTAACATTTAATTACAGATTTGACAGTTCAATTACGATTTAAAGATTTCTTGATTTCTGAGAAAAACAAATTCAAAATAATAAAAAAAAAACAATTGGATTTTCAATCACAAAAAAAAAAAAACATTTTAATGAAAGAAAAATTTTCTTATCATCTTTTATAAATATATTCTTGATTTCTGGAAAGTGTTCACATGGTGAAATTATTAAATCTAAATTGATACAAATCCTTGATATTTCTGTCAAAAATTTTTTTTTTCTTTACGTCAAACGATGAAAATACACTTTTGTTGTGTTTAATTAAAAAAAAAAAAATAATCTTTTAACAAATTTAATGTAAATAATAATCTTTAAGAGAATTTCACTTTACACAAGAAATTATATTTTATTTTCAATTTCAATTATAGAAATTTAATGAGACTTCAAATTTACAAACTCACGAATTATTTGTAAGGAACCTCATTAAAATATTCATTATTGAAAGTTTAACGGTAGACAGTACGTTTCAATATATAACGAAATGGAATGAATTGTCATGAAAAGATAATTTTGCAAATACGGCAAAGCGTTCAAAAATGAATTTGCAACTATTCTTGAATTTCAGACAAAGGGAAAAATAAACGTGCAAATACACAAAACAAAAAAAAAAACAATCCTGTCAAAAAAAAAAGAAAAAAAAGACAATTGTATGCCCTTTATTCCATCTTAACTCTTAAGAGTGCGGTATTGCTGATAACCAAATATATTATATTTGTGTATCCATAAAAAAAACATACTTATATAACTCGTTCAAAACCTCTGTGACGCCTAATGTATCCAAATCCATCAAGACTTTTTATTTTATATATAGAAGAAAAAAATACAGAAAACACACTGAACTTTGCGTCTCCACGCACGTTTAACGCATTTATAATCAAATTATTCTCAATATCGTTGAGAAAAAAAAAAAAATAGAAGCAGAAAAGTATAAATTTTATCAAAGGCGACAAAAATGCAAAAAAAAAAAAATTTACTGAAAAATGAAAAATGGAAAAAAAGGAGAGAAAAAAATATATTTCTACCGTCTCAAACCATTTCCACCACCTCCAACAACACCTCCTTTAAAAGTCCTTTAAAAAAAAAAAGACCAAGCTCAATCAATCAAAGTGTCTATTTTTAGTGAAAATTTATTCAAGCGATTCGATTTAGTAAGAATATTAAGTAAATTTTTGGCGATTTCGCATTCAATTTAGAGTCTTTTCCAATTTTCCTTATGGCTTCCTATATAACATTATATCTATAGATTGGTTTTCATTCTATAAGAAAAATTTCTATAAATGTCAACTTTCATTTCTTTCATTTCTTTCTCTTAATTTTCTCATTCCATTTTATAACTCCCCATTTTTTATACTTTTCTATAAATAAATAATATTCTTCTAAAACCTAATCAATAAAATTGATCAATGAAATAATTTCTCTCGTATTCTTTTGTATTTTAAGTCCCTTATTATTTCCTCTTTAAAACAAATAATATTATTATTGTTGTTGTTTCTATATATTTTTCCTTATTCTATTTTTTTTTTGTTCTGTCAAAACTTGGTGACTTTTTGTACGTACTTATTGTGTCAAATATTTTAAAAGTGTCGTTAGAGGTGTGTTTGTGTATCAATGATAAAAGAAAAGAAAGAAAGAACACCCTCTCCTTTCCTAAACTATACTACTATAAAAACACTCTAAATTATTAATAAGGTTTAACTTATCAAATGGTGAATTTCCCATTTTTTGTTATTCTCATTCCTGTTTTTCATCCCTATCGATACATTTCTATTGGTAATTATTATTGAAAATATTACAATTAACTGAATTTAATTTTTCAATTAAAGTTTTTAATTCTTTTTTTCTGTGAAATGTACATTTAGTAACGAACTCCTGCGAGTGACCGATTTTTTTAAATCTTTCCATTAAAGCAAACATATAATTAACGAAATTTAGCGTGTTTTACAGAAAGACGAATTCAATACATTTGAAGCTTTAGTCAATTTATAAAGACCTCTTTATATTATTATTTTAAGTGTTTATAGTATTGTGTGCTACTGTTGTATATTGTATACTGCTCTATACATTCTTACTTATATTTAATTGAAATTCTAATCTATTACTTTGATAGTAAACATATAAATAAACTTAATTATGCCAATACGAAAATCTATTTAAAACGAACAGGGAGAATAAAAAAAACATACATATACGTATTTTTTGACGTATAAATAGACGAAATGGCCTGAAATTTGTTGGCGCTTGTTTTCTCCCTTTTTCTTATACCTACTTTCCTTTCTTTCGTTCATTTATAAATAAAAATATATATTTTGGATCAGAAAAAAAATACGTAGAAGAAGTAGAAGAAGAAAAAAGCTTCCAGTATAATATATAAAGTTCCGCTTCGTTCGTTCACATTTTAGCCTCTTAATTAATATGTACGTGGTACGTGTGTGTGTGTCCCTTTATTCCTCATCTGTTGTTTTTGTTGTTATTTTTGTTGATGTGTGTTGTTTTTTTTTTTTTTTTGGTGTGTTGATTATTTTTGTTGTTGTTATTGGTGTTATTGTTATTGCTGGTGTTGTTGTTTTTGGTTAGGTAGTTCTTTGGATTATTTTCTTCTCTTTAACTTTTTGTTTTATGATAGAAGACAATTAAGTATACCAAACTCATTTATCTTAGTTTACGTCTGTCTGTTTGCGTCAAACAATTACCCAATTGGGGTCTTTAAATGGTTCACTATATATTTGTACGCATGTGTGTTTGTGTGTATGAGTGGTGTGTTTGGATACGATGCCTTCCTAATAATTCTGAATGAACGTACGCTTCTTTTAATAACTTAATAACATTTTTCATTTATGAAACTACAAAAAAAAATCTGTACTTAAAAGATTTTAATGGGTTAAAGTTCCATATTTTTTTTCTGTTTCTTCTGTTCGTTTATAATATTAAAGATAACGATTCTATAAGCTTAAAAGTTTCTTCTTAAATAGACAAAGTACTTATAATTTTCTTTATACAAATGCATTTCAATGAATTATAAATAAGAAATTAAGTTAAAATAGAAAGGTGTACACATATTATCTATGTAAATTAAAGTCAAAGCCTAGATATTTTCAAAAAGAATAAATAATCAAAATTGTCTACCACTTTTTTGCTTTCTTAGAAAAAATATATATAAAAATATAATAGTCACATTACTTAACCCCTTTTTTCTGCATCATATAAGCATAAAAGAAAGTGTTCGCCCACTGTATTTTCTTTCTTTCATTCTGTCATGAAAAGAAAAAAAAACAACTCTGAAATAAATAAAAAAAAATAAAATAGAAATAGAAAGAAGAAAAAGAAGGATTTGTTAGACTAAAACCGAAGCTAAAACACAATTCGCACTTGTCACTAATGGAATAATATTCTCTCAGTTTTCAATTGTGCGTGGATTTATTTCTTTTCATGTTTCTATTTTTTCTTCGTCTTCTGTTTATTCCCCTTGTTCTCTTTTTTCTTCTTCTTTATTTTATTTATTTTTTTCTGTGAAGCTTTTTGGTTTGAACGGATATACATATACATGCTGTGTTATATATGTACATGTAAAAAAGGACGACAAAATAAATCTGACATCAATTCATCAAAAGAAGACAACGAAAAAAAATGGAAAAAAAGAAAGAATATCAAGAAAAAAAAAAGAATAAACATGAAACTATATTCTCGTGGATATGTACGAGCAATATGTCCTATATGTATTTATATATGAAAGGAAGGAATTGTAATTTCATTTAAGAATGTATAAATATAGATAATGTATCGTATATGTAGACGCATATATTGGGACACAACACAACAACAACAACGATAACAAATAATAAGAAAAAGAAAACTAAAATTTGTGTGTGTGTGTGTGTTCACTTGATGTCATTTAAAGTTTTACTGATCCTCATTCAACACGTCAAAAGCTTCACTCTGTAAAAATGTTCAGAATTTACAAAATTGAATTTTGCACAAGCGCAATTGAAAGCTTTCTCAAAATATTCAATTGGTGGGGATAATATTTTTCTTACTCTCACTCCCTCCCTCTCTCTATCACAATCTCTTCCCATTTTTATTCTCTTTATTATTGTTATCAGAACAGTAGATGATAATAAAATAAAGCGATAAATTTTGATCGAATAAATTTTAAGGACGAAAATATTTTTTGTCCGAAAAATAACAACAACAAAAGAAATAAAAAGCCACAAAAAAGAAAACAAGGAATAAACAAAAACAATTCATGACAATATATCCCTGCGGCGCATACGACGTTTATGATGTGTTATTGCATGTCAAATTACATCGCATTCATGTCAGACCACATGCTGCTACTTGATGTAATAGATCCTTTGTTTGATTAACTTTTTTTCTTTCTTTTTTTACGTTCCTTTCGTTTTTATTTCGATATTTGTTTTTGTATTGTTGTATTATTGTGTACAATGTTTTTTCTTGTGTAATATGTTGAATATGTTCACAGGAAATTAATCTTTTCTTTTGATTCTTATACAATAAATGGTTTGAAATTATTTATGATTGAACTTTAATAATTATTTTTATATTTTAGGAGGAAAGGACACAAAAGATAATTTGTGTCAAATTCACGCCATGTGAATTCAATTATTTCGTTTTTCTTTTAATTGAGAACAAAAATCTTAAATTTCTCTTTCTTCTTCGTCGACATATTTTTTTTCTGTTCATCGTTTGTCTTTTAATTTTTTTAAAAGTCTATTTTAAATCAAGGATACCAAAGAAAAAGGAAACTTTTAATACACTCAAAGGTGCTTACATCCTTTGAACATTTATGTAAACGTCCTACTGCGATTCTTAAACCATCCCATCATTTAACTCCCTTATTTTCTGAGTAAAACCAAAACAAGAACAAGAAGAAGCTATAGAAAATTTTAGAAGAAATGTCCAAAATAAATATTCTTTGAATCAAAAAACAGAGAAAAAGAAAAGAAAAACAGAAAAACCCAAAAAAAAATTTTTCCATTTTAGAAACATTTTCAAAATGTAAATTTAAATTTAAATAAAATAAATATATTACCTACATAAAATAATATTATGTGGAATTACATTGTTTTTGTTTAATTTAACTCACCATGCCCTTTGGGTGCTTATAAAATGTGTATATACGCATGTGTTTGTGTGTGTGTGTGTGTGTGTGTGTGTGTGTGTATGTAAATACTGTTGAACACATTCTTTTAACATTTTATATTAAGTATATAAAAGACCTACTTATATAATAATAATAATATATAGGCAGGCAAGCAAGTAAATATATAAACATCACTTACCTTTCACTCTTTAGACATATTTTTTTTTAGACTTTTGAAGAATTTTTTTTTTCTCTTCCACGCCTTCGAATTTAAAATTCCCAGAAACAGAAAATACACAAAAAACAAAGCAAATAGGAAAACAAAAACAAAAGCATAACAAAGAATATTTTTCATATAGACTGGCTGTTGTTTTTTTATTCTCAGTCCTGGGACTGACTCCTGGGAAAGGTTCCTTTTTTATTCTTTCTTTTTTTTTTTTTGTTCTTTTTCGAGCAATGGCTGTAAATTCTGTAACAATTGTGTCATTCAATCTAACCACCAGTTCATTCTAAACAGGATGTTAAATATGTTATAAGCTTCCGAAATGTTATAATATTTTTTTAAAAGGCTAATATTTGCCCTTACAAAATTTTTTCGTATCCTGAAATTTTTTGTTTTTTGTTTTTTTTTTTTTAATAATTATTTAGGATCTTTTTTTTCTCTTGTTTTAAAAATTTTCCTTTTTCATAAAAATTATGAGGTTAGTCGACAGACCCAGATTTTTTCGAATTAAATCATTAAAGTAGTTTTGTATTTTAAAATTTAAATTGAACTTTTAAGTCCAAATGGATCAAAACAAAAATTTGACTTTTGTGAAAGAAATGTTTTTCCTGTTAAAATAAAACAAAATTTGAAAATAAATGGAAATTTTTCAAGTAAGATTGATTTATTTGGTTTGTATGATTTATTATTTTTGTGCCAGAGCTCCTTAATTGTATTTACATTTATTTCACTTTGACAGACTTTTGTTCAATTGAAAATAAATTTCCAATTAATAAACAAAAATATTATCATAAAGTAATTGTCAGTTTATGAATTTCAAACTTAGATACTTCACAAATTTTCACTTTTCACCGCATGTATTTCAGTATTCGGTCTATGAATGCATATTAGTATTTATTGAACGTAAATTTTTCTGCTCAATTGAATTCGTGTCTGACCTCGAATGAGAAAACATTTTGTTCGTCTAGCAATGAACTAGACGTTATGAAGAAAAATTATTTTGATAAGGATTTAAATGGATTTTTGATGGAACTTACATGATTCACATCACGTTTTTCCATATTTAATGTAAAACGTTTTAAATATTCCATTGGTTCTTTTTTTTTATAATTTACAGCAGTATCAATATTTCTGCTTTATGATTGTTTGTGACAAAACAAAAGCAAAAATATAAACTTGACGACTGAACATTTTACTGTATAAAAAAAAACCTGTTGTTAATAAATTGGATTGTCATTTGGACAATGATAAATCGTTTTGATTTAAGTGGTCATTCTATAGAGGTTAAACAACATAACACTATAAAACAATATAAGTCAAAAGAAAAAAAAAAGAAAAAGAAGAATAAACGACAAATTGAAAAGGACACAATTGAAAAATATAAAAAAAAAACAAGGAATTCAGACGTGCAACAGAATAAAAGTATAAATGAGACATGTATTTATGAGAGAAGTTAAAAGTGGCTAGTATATAAAACATGATTTGAATTTTGTTTAAATTTCTCAATAGATTTTCCAATAAAATTTTTGTCATGTCCTTTTTTTTTATATCTCCTATATACAAAGTTTGTGAAACTATTGATCTCTTCAAAAGCACAAAACAAAATCCGTATATATAAACTAAAGTCTAAACATGACAAAAGCTAACATAAAACATAAAATACACAGTCAAATATATTGATTCTGAATCTCCTGAAAATTGTAGAGAATTACAAAAATTGTAAACACAGAAAACAAAAACAACATTTTATGACATTCAATCGGTTTAATTTTCATTTGCATTTTGTTACTATGCTGTCTACTCATTTTAATTTTTTAGGCAAAAATTGATTTTGTCGTATTATAACTTGAATAGCTTTAAAACCTCAAAAGGTAAATATAATCTAAGTTGTATGTATGTACATAATACCAATTCTTTATAAAAAATTATTTGAATTCTTGATTTATTTTGATTGATTTGTTTTTTTGGTCCGTTTTAAATTGTTAAAACAAAAAAATAAAAAGCTCAAAAGTACTAATGGGTCTCATGAATAAATTTTCAAAATAATAATACTCAGAAAGGGTAGACACATCAATACATACACAAATACAAATACAAATATTTATATATTTAACGACCACAGGAACTTTGAAAGCTTTTATCCTATATTATTATAAAATTCGTTATTATAATTGTTGTTAGTTAGTTAGTTAGTGTTTTTTTTCATGTTTATTTGATGATGTAAAATAAACATTTGTTTTAATAAAAGTAAAAACAAAAAAAAAACATGTTTAGGAATTATATTTCCCTTTACAAATAATATCATTTTATTTTTGTTTTTGTTTTTCTATTCAAATAATAACATTAGCTTTTAATTAATATAATTTAATTTACATTCTCTATACATTTATATCATTGACAAACTATTTTTGTTTTATACTTTTATACTTTCATTAATTTAATTTATAATTTGTTTATTATTAAAATCATCAGAATCATAATCAACCTCAACAACATTATTATCATCAGAAGATGTGCGTCATTAATCAAATTCCAAAAGTACTAATAAATTTGTCATATTTTATGCAATCAATTTTGAAGAATACATACTCAGACTTACCCACACACATAAATATACAAATATAGAGTTTAATAGATAAAAAATGGAAAGACACAAAAAAAAAAAGGAAAATACAGAATGAATGTCCTTAAATAATATTCACCTTATTGAATATCGACTGGCCTAGACAAATATTTAAACCTACGCCGTTTTATATACCTTTAGAAGACGTAACAAATCTAATAGGTAAACTATGAATAAAGTTCTACCATTTTTTTATGTTCATAAAAATTGTATAAAAACAAACAGAATCTTTTTATTGATAAAAAAGGATTGAAAAAAGGACAGTAAATAAATTTTCTTTATTAAAGACATTTCTGCGCATTTCTTTTGTTAACATTTTATACTTGCATGTAAATGTGGGTGAATTTAAATATAAATTATCAATTGAGCTCAGTATCATATTTATACTCAAATTATAAAAGACTGAGTTCAAACTTCATTAAAGTTCTAGGTAAATAAAATAGATTAAGATTCAATTGTGAATCATTTAAAGACAAACATTAGATCAGATTTTAAGTGCAAAAATTTTTAAATAAAATTCCAACAGTAAATATAAATTTAATTTCTTTTACTGAGAATTATAATTCGTTTTAATAAAAGAAAAGAAATTATTCGGCATTTTAAAGTCGATTTAAAGACTGATTTTTCCAACAGCAACAACAAGATTAATGTAAACAACAACAACAACAAAATTTTTGTATTAAATACATTAAATGTTCATTAAAATGATAAAAGCATAAATTTAAACATGATTAATAAATTACACTTTTATACCTACTTGCTTACTTGCTTGTGGTAGCATATATAATATAAAAGAAGTTCAATATTTTAAGTGACATTATTATGAACGATAGACTCTCGTGTCTTAAAAATTAAAATCAATTTCATTTAATAACATAATTATAATTGAATGTCTATATAAGAATAATAATGTATTCATATTGAAAATAATTAATTACTAATTATATAAAAAGGGTTTTTTTTTTACTGAAATTAAATTTTCCTTCATAAAATAATAAAGCATTTTGTAATTTGTAGTTTTCTTAATATTCAAGTGTCGTATATATCATATGATAAGACATTCTTCGTTATAACATTTATATATTTTATTACACTCATTATTTTTAAGCTAGTGAAAATATAATTAAATTTCTCTCACTGATTATAATATGTTTACTTGAAGAATCTACTCAACCCAATTAAGTAGACACAAATTTATTTTTCAATAAAGGAAACTTTTAAAATAAATAAACAAAATTTAATTGTAATTCTTCAGAATTTCAATTGATTGTCTTGAGTTTATTAAAATTACCATTTTGATTTTTACATAAATAAATTGTAGTGATTTTTAACAAAAATGCTTTTTAAAAATACTTAATCTTTAGCCAATTAGACTTTTTTACGTCACTCTATATAATTTACAACAAATTCGGGAACAATTTTAATTCCATATGTTAACTATTATCTTTAAAAGGGGTTTACGTTATTTTTTTATTTCTTTTATTAACGACACATTTCGTTGCTTTTATGAAAACAGTAAATCTAAATAGTAAATCCAAATAAAAATATTAATTATTGTCTAAGAAAATTTGTTAGTTTATTATTGTAAAGCTTACAGAAAAGAAGAAACTTCTTAGTTTTATTAATAAATAATATCATAAATTTTATAGTTAATGGTTTTGACCAAGAAACTTTTGTTCTTTCGTATACACAAGCACAAACTAATCGTATTATTTTTCTGTGTTGAAATCTGTTAAAAAGTTTTATTTTATTTCTTCCAGTTCCAGTTAATAGAAGATTTATTGAAAAGAAATTTTCAAACCTTTTAGATTTGTTCTAATCCGATCAAATGCATTATGGACACATTTTTAAGTTTTAAGTTGTTTATTTATTGATAATTGTGAATTTTGTCTAATTGTTTAATTGAATTCTAATTGGGATGGAACAGCAAAGACTTTAATATAGATTCAAATTGTAATTTTAAAAATCAGTAAATTTTAGAACAAAAAGTATTATAAATGGAATAGGTCACAGTACAAATTATAAAATCCTTGCCAATTTATAAAATCTAGAAGATGTATGCAAACCCATTATAAATATTGAATTGATATCGTAATATTTCCATACAACAATATAATTTATTGCAATAAAATATTATACGCATGAACATACATTTTTCATCAACCTTTTTTACCATGGAATGTAATGGTATGTTTGGTGACTGTGACCCAGATGTACATATGGTAATGAATTTACAACATACGTTTTAATGTTTTTACCCAACAACAACAACAAAATATTATACGTAAATTTATCTGCATTTAAAATAATTAATATTTGGGTTCTGTTATTCTAAATATTATCGTGGATCATTTTATATTTTTTGTTCTTCTTTTCTTTTTTTTTTTTTGTAAGGAAGACGATGAGACGATGAGAATGAGAGAGAAAATGAAAAAAAAAAAAAGAAAATATTTTAATAATGTCCGGAGATACATAAATTTAAATAAATATTTTTGTTTATTTTATAACAACAATATTTTAGAAGTAAAACATGAATATCATACCTAAAAACAAAAACAAACATTAAAATTAACGAATAAATAATTTCATTTATTATTTTGAACTTTTAAGTAAAAGGTCTCTAAACATATATAAGGTATATATGTATATGTATGTATCTCATTTATTTTCTTCTTCTTTTATTATTTATTTAAAGCTTTCAGTAAATATTCAAGGTGAACATAAACAAGGATCATTTTTTACAAGGTTATAATTTTTTCATTTTTATTTCTGTGTTATCTCATCATTTATGTCCACGTCGCGGCTAAGTAGATAACAAATTCGACACTCTTGATTTTCAACCTTGGAGTGGTAGCACACATTACTTTTGATTCCATTATAAAAGTAAATCCCTTACATTAAATAGCACAAATCACGGTAATCACCAATTAACCAATCAACAAATTTCGCCTAAGTAAAGCCAAACATAACCAATAATTAAAATAGAAAGTAGGTTTTTTGCTAAATTCGAAGGATCATTTATTAATGATAATAAATTCAAATCTCCGTCATATAGTCAATTTCTAATCAAATAGAATTTTTCAGGGCATTTTCTGTTATTCTCTTATCGACTCTATAATTTATGGCATTAGAAAAATGTTTAAATTGTTTTATTCTGGCATAACGCCTAATCAATAATGTTATTACTATCATTCCAACTGCAAGTTATTAAGAGAAATCTACTTTATTATATATTTTTTCCTCGACTACTTATTATAAATCCCTATACCATTCCAGTGTTACACCATTAAACATACCCATATACAAGCAACGGAATATAGCAACCAATTATTATTTAATATCTAAATATAAATCCTTCTATGATTAATATAAATATTTTATATTTAATCCTAAATAGTTTTGACCGTAATTCCATGAACGTGCCCTTTCATGTGTAAAATAATTTTATCTAATATTTAAATTATGTAATAAAATACCATCATTTTTTTCTGCTTCTTCTTCTACATCTTCTTCTTCCTTTATCCACTGTACCTAATTTATAATTATTATTTATATTTAATAAAAAAAATTCTGTGCTTTTCATTTGCAACACAACAAAGAAAATTGTAAAGGAGAAGAAGAAAATTTTAGATCAAAAGCATGAAGAGAGAAAATTTAATCTACTAAACAATTTTTTTTTTTGTTCTTGTATTTTTTTTTTCCCCATTTTGTTTGTAAATAAAATATTTTTAAACCAAAAAGATGAATGTTTTGTTGTTGTTGTTGTTTTTTTGTTTGCCTTGATAAATTTTAATAGAACAAATTTAAAAAATAAATGTATGTATGTACCTACTATCTACTATACTTTCCAAAAGATTAAAGTTTCTATAATTGAATTGTCAATTATTTATGTTAAATTTATTTAAATTATTAGTTAAAAGTAAACTGTTGGAAGGAAAATAACCATAAACAAACAAAAAAAAATGTACTTGTCAGAGTCAGATATTCATTGGATTTTTTTCTTTTTCTCCTTTTTCTCGTTTAGAATGAAAGTTTTCTATTTTTTCCTATTTTTTTTTTATTTTTTTTACTAAAGTTGTAATGTTTTTCCTCTATTTATTGGTGTTGTTCTTTTTTTTTCTTTCTGTTCAATTCTCTCGTAAAAATATTTTGGTTGGTTTTATTTGTACAAAATTAATTTACATTCACCATACTTTACGGGTTTTTTTGTTGTTGTTGCTTATATCTATTTCTTTTATCATAAAGCTAGAGAAAATTCAATTTTCTATTCACTCATTTTGTAAATATATTCTGTATCTTGAGTTAAATAAACGTAAATGTATGTTATGTACCTATAGAGAATATAAATAATGAGAATAATGAATTTTATAGAAAGTTTATATCAGGATGTCAATCTATTTCAGATTAAAAGTTGTTGGAAAATGCATTGAAATAATAATAAAATGGAAAAAAAAACTACGGTGTTACATTTACGTTTTTTTCCATTTATTTAGATCCTTTAAAATAGTTGTCGTGTCAAATCAAAATACATTTTATTGATTTTGTTTGTTTATTTTTTGTAATATATTCTCTCTGTCTCAAGGATACGAATATAAATTTTATAGAAAATATTCTAAAAATAAATAAATAAAAACGCAATTTTTTTGTTCTCTATATTTTTAATCTTATAAAATAAACATAAATACAAATTATTTAAAAATTAAGAATTGAAAAAATAAAATAAGAATATGAAAATAATTTAATTTAATGTGCTGATGTATAGCCATATTTTTGTTGTCCATAACCAACTTTATGGAAACCTGTTGGTTGATTAAATTGAGTGCCATAATTAAGCGAAGAACCATCGTAATGTGTAGCAAAACCTTGTGGCATTGAAGCTTGTCCTAATAGAGAACCATAAGATTGTGATTTTCCATAATCAGCATTATTATAACTTTGATGTGTTGCTAATATTGGTTGTTGATTAATAAGTGATGCTGTTGGATTTGCACCATGTCCCAAATGTTGTGTAAATGATGAATAACTAACAGCACCATTATTTCCTGAATGTGTTGTTTGTGTTGGTGCCAATGCTTTATATTGTTGAATTGTTGCTAATGTTGGTGAAACAACTTGTTTTGCAGATGCAACTTGAAGCGATGGTTGGACTGAATAGGCTAATGAAATTATAAAAAATGATAAATTTAAAAATCGCTTAATATTTCAGAGGTAGATTGGCGAAACTTACCGTAAACTTGTTGTTGTTGCTGTTGTTGCTGTTGTTGTTGTTGAGGATAAACATTACCATCATGATAAGTTCCATAATATTGACCTGTCGATGGTTTAGTAATAGCTGCTGCTTGAATTTGAGGATATACTAATTGGTATGCTTGAAAAGGAGATGCATGTCCTAATGACATTGTTTGTTGATGACCTGATAATGAATATGGGATCGCTTGTGTATGTAAAACAGATCCTTGACCAATAGCTGATTGTTGTTGTTGAGCATAATTTATAGTTGGTGTATATGCCTGTTGAACATAACCAGCAGTTTGATGTGTATAAGCTGTTGGCTGTTGAACATAACTAGCTGTTTGATGTGTATAAGCTGCTGGTTGTTGTGAGTAAGCTAATTGAACTTGTGGATAAGCAACAGGAGTTGCATAATTAAACTGCAACAATAATTAAAATTTTTCATTTAAACTAAATTAAAATACACAACAAAAAACAAATTCAATTTACCTTTCCTGTTTGTGGTGAATAAGTAACTTGTGGTCCAGCATATGCTACCTTTGCACCAACTTGTGCAACCCCAGTATAACTATTTGCCTGAGGCATTTTTGCCACATAAAACTGTAGAAAAATTATTCAATAAAAATCAAATTAATTACAATACTTGTATAGATCAGTTTCTTTAAATATAATTAATTGTTTAGTATTTTTTCTGAACATTGTTTCGTGCTAGTAATAATATCCCTGGAGGCTACAAAAATAAACAGAGAAACAAAAAAAACCTTTTTTTCTATAATTTCTTCCATTCTTTCTTTTTGTTTTTTTTTCTGTTGCTTTTGTTTTTCTTTTTGTTAATTTAATTCAATTATAAATTATAATTTGCTCGTCGACCATAAAAATAATTAAAGTGAAATAAAAAAGAAACAAAACAACAACAAAAATAAACGTAAAACCTCGCACAATTTTTTATCCAGAAATTTTATTAACGTTCAAAAGTGTGAGTGGAAAGTTATAATTATATTTTATGTGTTTTATGTGTGTGTTTGTGTGTGTGTGTGTATGTGTTAATGTTTGTAAGCATTTAAATAATCACATAACAACTTTAGAAGTTCATTTGCATATTCAATCATTTGTTGTGTTAAAATTTATAATTATTATTTCATTATAAATAAATCATAATGTTGGTGTTACTTTTTTTTATCATTAATTTAGCATAATTTATAAGTGCAAGGTTGAGGCAAGGTTATTGAAATTGAAATTCATTTCTTATATAACTTTTTCCTTTTTTATTCTCCGTACACAGAATTCCTTTTAATTCAGTTTTATTTGTTTAGTATAAAGTTCGATTATCTTTGAACGATGAGTTTAACCCTTTTCTGTTTATGAACAATTTTTCTTGTTTATTTTTTTTATATATTTTTTGCTATGTCGTTTATATGATTCGTAGTTTATATGTGTATACGCTTATATATAAAAGGATATTTACAACAAAACCATAGGATATCGTTTCCTTTATTATTAGAGAGAAAAAAAGTCATAATAAAGTATATTTCAATATTCTTGAATCACGTCCCTTTAAAATTCAGGTCAAATGTCAAACTAAACCAACAATGTAATTTTTTTCTTTTTAAAAAAAAAAATCAAAAAATATCCATCCATCAAATTTGAAAATCTGACAGCCTCTCTAGAGTTTACTCTTCATCAAAAAAAATTTTTCAAAACAGAATTTTTCTAGCAAAAAAAAAAAAATAAATCGCACATCGCACGTATGCGTAAATTCATCTTATAGGTTCATTTCATTTTCATAAAATTCATAGGTGTATTAATAAGTATAGGTAACACAATAGAATAATAAACCTTAACAGATGTGACGTCATATTAATCTGAATTATATTTATGAAATTCAATTAGTGTACACGCACAAAATAAAAAGAATAAAAAACAAAAACACAAAGAAAAAATGATTCGCTGGGTGCGTTGAGCTTGAAAAGAAAGTAATAATCATAACCGGTTCAAGTGCACTGTCTTACATGGAATGTTTTAATAATAATAAAATTTTCTTCGAACTTGAAAGTAAAAACATTGAAAAAAAAAATCAAAGCAAAAAAAGTTGAAGTTTATGGAAGCAAAAAAAAAAACAACAAAAACAAGACGTTCATAGTGAAAGAATCAATCAACGCACACGTCATAAACAACAACAAACACTTTTGGATTAATATTTTTTTTCCTTCACTTTTCTCTTGAATGAAAAAAGCAACGTAATAGAAAATTTATAATTTAATGGTGGAATATTTGTATATTTTCAAGAACAACAAAATTTTTATCTAAAACACTTTCAATTTTTTTTTCTTGTTTTCATCAATTGATGAAAGTTTTAAATATTCCTTTCATTTTATAAGAATGTGCTTACCTGCATGCATGTACCATTTATAGTTTTTTTTTATCTCTAACGTTCGTTCTTTTCTTTCTTTCTTTCTTTTTTTTTACTTTTCTTTGGTCGAATAATTATTAAAATTATAAGATTTCGCGCGTTTACTTTCATATCAAATTTTTTTTTTCCACGATTGCACAATTATAATTTTTTTTTTTGAGAAACGCCGTGACTTATTATTATTCGTCACTTTAAATAAATCGGAAACAAAAAATTCATACACAAAAATTATTGATGATGAAGCATGTTTTGTTTAGAAAATATATTACATTTAAGCCTAACATCAGTAATTTATCCAATCTTGGTATTATAATTAGATTAGATTAATTATAGGTACAAACCTGTGGTGAAGCGGCAGCTGCTTGTGCATATAATTGATTTACATGAGCATAATTTTGTGTATTTGAATATAATGGTGTAAATCCTGTTTGATAACTAGCACCTTGTTGTGTTTCAGCACCACGTTTTGTTTGTAATTTTTCTTCTTTATATTGTTGTAATTTAGCCTTTTGCTGCTGTGTCGCATTTACCATCAACAATATTATTGTGAATACAAAAATACTTTTCTATTTAGGATAAAACCAGAGAGAGAGAAAAAAATATGAATTCATTTTTAATTAATTTAGTCTATTAAAAAAAAATAACAACAACAAGAAAAGAGAAAAAAAAGGATCAAAAAGGATTTTATTTTGATTAACGTTTTTCACTTTTTAAAACAATTTATTTTTATATCGCGAGCGCGGATTGAACCTTTTTTTTCGCTTCATTTTCTTTTGTTATATTTTTGTTTTCAATCAATTCAGCAGAAAAATAGAAATCCATTTGGATCCATTGAAATTAATGTATTAAAACAACAACAACAACTATAGAGAATCAATCAAAAAAAATAAATTTTTCCCACACAATCTAAATTAACTTTATAATTACGTTAATTTCAAAGTAAATTTAATTAGAGGTTACGTTTTTTCTTTTTGTTATTTGAATAATTCTTTTGATTCAAATCGTTTATATTCAAAGTAAAATAAATTGGCAATTTTATTTTGTGAAATTGCATTGAAATAGAAAAACGGTGAAAATCCCTTTTTTTTTTTCAATATGGAAATCCAATAAAATTTTGTAATTAGTGGAATCACCGTAACTTTTATAATTCGAAATATTCAGTTATTTGAATTGTTTTCTTTGTCATTTGTACTTTTAGAAAAATTTAGTTTTAATTAATTTTTACGATATAAAGACGATACTCCTTGCATTTATATTTACAGACGATATTTTGTTTCGTTAAGTCGAAATTCCCATAACTCAATTTATTTTAGGTGACAAATCGCACTTCGAATTACAAAGGTGTTCGGCTTTAATTTAACGACGATTATTTTAAGTTAAATAAAATTCAATTCAATAATTACCATAACTCTCATATTGTTTACTATTTTAATATCCTTCAGGATTAAACCAAGAAAACAAAATAAAAACAGGAAAAAAACAACTTTTTAAAAAATCACAAAAAATAGAGAAAATAATTTATTTGTTTGGAATTTTGACACAAAAATTATTTTTGAAACAGAAAATTTTCAATCAAAACAATTGACAATTTTTAATAATTAATTGGCTAAAAATAATAATAATAATAGACAATTACAACACAAACTAACAATATAAACTGAAAGAGAAATTGAAAGTTATTTAGTTTTTATAGGAAAATTATTTCAATCAAGTAAATTCCCTCCCCAGTTGTTTTTTGTTTTCAACAACAAAAAAAAAAAAAATAAAAGTTAAACTTTTAGATTTGAAAGAAATTTTTAAGAGGAAAAAAAAAAAGAAAAGAAATAAAATCTGTACCTCTACTTTATTCTTTATGTTTGGTTTATATTTTATAATCGTATGATCGTTTCTTTAATTTTATCTTTTAGACAAAGTACGTCTTCTTTTTTTTTTTTTCTTCTTCTTCTTCTATTTTCTTCTTTCTATTTTTTTTTTTTTTTGTTGGCACAAAAGAAAATGGTTTTTCGTTGTACGTTTGTATACCTTAATATTGAATTGTTGAACGCTTCTTCTTTCTTATCTGATGTTATATAAAATTATAAAAAGAAGAAGGACGAAAAAGGATAAAATATAATTTTAATTAGTTGAATAATAATTTAAGGGTTTAAAATTAAAAAAAAAGGAACGAAGTTGATTAATTGTTTAAATTTATTGACTATATTTTGCTGCGGGTTTGGGTTTTTTTTTTCAGATAATAATATAATTCATAAAGGTAAATTATTGGTATTATAAAAAGGTATAATAAATAATAAAGGGTTCGTGTTCGTGTTCATTGTCTAATACGGTTCTGTATTTTTTTTAAGAAAAAAAAATCTATATAAACTCACATTATTCAACGTTATACAATAAATATAGAAAATGCACGTATAGCGGAATACAAATAAACGTCGAAATATTCTCATCCATTAAAGAAAAAATCTCTAATACAACGAAAATTAAATCATAAAATAAAAAAATGTATAAAAGTTGAATGAGAGAAAGAAATAAATAACAATAACTTCAATCATCTTCATACAATTCACATAACCTAATTATAATTTATGAAAAAACAATTAAAAATCACATAAGAATTTTCATAATAAAAAAAATATATTTGAAATATTTGAAATTTTTTGATTTGTTTTCCTGTAAATTGGAAATTTGCACTGAAATTAAAATTCAAAAAAAAACCTTCAACGGGATTTCCACTCAAAAGAGTTACAGAAAAAAAAACGAAGATTATTAAAATCTTCATAATAATCCCACACTTTAAAGTTTAAATCAATAAAAAAAACTTTAATCAATCTAACAAAAACACTCACACACACACTCTCACACATATACACATTGATGTGTGCTTGGCTGCTTAGACAAATATTTTTTAGTCTATAATTAAATTTTCTATGCAAATTAATAATTTTCTATGCAAATTAATAATTTTTTCCAATAAATTAATTTTCAAATTTATTATTAAGATTTTCATTAAATGTTTTATGAAAAATACAAATACACACACACACACGAACGCCACGATATTACAGAAGAGGTAATATTAATGATTATAAATAAAGAAATAACGTAGAACGTACGCATATTAATCTACACTTTCGTTTTTCTTCAATAAAAGACAAAAACAACTGTAGCAAAAGGAGTTCTTTTTTTTTTTTCGTTTATTTCCGGTTTGGTAATTTTTTCACCATAATCCGATGATTTTTTTTTCTACTTCTCCTTCTTCTTCTTCCTCATCGTCTTTTCTCTTCTTTTCTTCTTTTTAGTGTTTTTTTTTTATTATTTGTTTGTTTGTCAGAAACAACTTAACAAGATTTTTATAGAAATAATTTTATTTTCTTTTGATATTTATTTTTTAATTGAATCAATAAATTGAAATTATGGAGAGCAAAAAGCAGTTTCTAAAATTCAATGTTCTCACAAACACACACAGTATTTATTTTTTTTTGTTTTATTTCGATCATTGTCCCCGTTTAATGTTGTTTTGTTTTTGTTATTTTTTCAAAACTGACAAACCAATTTTACATAATAATTTCTTTAAATTTGTTTTATTTTTTAAAAAAACATAAAAAAGACAATTAAAAATGGTTTTAATTGTACTCTATGACCGAAATAATTGTGACCAACTATTTGTCATTTATTTATACGAAAGAAGTTTCAAACTAATTATTTAAAAGTCATAAAAAGAAATTATTAATGACTTGATGCAAGAGATAATTGACTAACTAAATTAATGTACTTATACACAAAAAAAAAATGACTTGATTTGTCTGAAATGACAAAAATAAAATTCAACACACATAACATACATTTCATATTACTGTCGAGACATGAGCATGGGTTATTTATTTTGTTGGTTAAATATGGTTAAAGGGATGACATTTTGAAGATCGTTTATTTTTGGTTGTCAGTTCAAAACACATAAATGTATAGATATAATCATGAACTTTGAACTCAGAAACTAAAGTAAAACTAATTAATTTATTTATTTCTTTTCCCCCTTTTTTTTCAAAAATGAAGAAAATTAACGAGAACTAAAAATAATATTTTCTAAAAATTTTAATTATAATTTTCTTTAGTTTTCTAAATTGAAATATTCATTATTTTTAAATGAATTTGTTTGTTTTTATGCACAGTAAATCATTTTGCCATAGTCTTTATTTTATGCAGCTTACGTGCTTATGTGTTTTGGCTTTTAATCTAATTAAATATTTAAAAAGTTTACTGAAAAAAAAAGTGAAATGAAATTTGTACAAACAAAACAAACAAACATACAAACAAATAAACAAAGAAACAAATATTATTCTTAATTAAAAAGAATTTCTTTTGATAATTTCTCCTTTAGACAAAAAAAAAATGTATTTAATGTGCGTTAAAATAAATAAAAAGTGGAATTTAAGTAAAATCTACCTATAGGTGATTAAATCTTTAAACTCATTTAAATTCCCCCTTCATCTTTTAAATCTTAACAAATTATCGTATATATTATTCTGGATTTCATGTTTACAACATTTATTTAATTATCATAAATATCACAAGAGTGTTATAATTTTTGTTTTATAAAATTTTCAACATAAAAATTATAAAATGTGAGTATAAAGTGGTAACCGTTGAACGATTTTGTTTCTAACTAAATGCACACAAAAGTAAAATTTATTTATTAAATAATATATAAAAGTTTAGCAAAGCGTCAAAGTACATCAATATCATATGAAGCCGCATCATTGAGCTTTAAATAAATTTATATAATAATGTTATCTTTAAGTTAAGGAGACGAAGAATATAGGTACAGTAAAAACTAAATATGAGACATTTAATTTTACCTAGAAGTTTATCTAGTAATTCAGATGACACAATGTTTAATCTGGTTAGTTTCATTAATTAGGAGTCCGATTAAACCAGGTGCAATTTTTATTTTTCATCATTTACGATCAATAATTGATTTTTAATTATTTTAATTTTGTTCAGCGGTGAAGTTTGTAATATTCAGACTTTAATAATGACGCTTAGCTAACGAAACGTTCTTAAATTTATGCAATTTATGTAAAGTTAAAGGTGTTGAGTTTTTATTTAAACAAAATTTCTTCTTTTCACTTATTTTCGTATATACATGAACAGTGGACTAGTAAGTGTTGATGTGTAACGAATATTTAAATTCACACGCTAACAATATTATGAGGATATAGAAAAGATTTTCTAAGATTAAGATTAAGATAAGAAGATAGAATAATTGGCTAATGTTGTATCAACTGCATGTTCATACTCAGATGAGTATTTAGATAGAAACGATAAACAGTAGAATCCTTTTTATGAGTGCCACATAAATTCAATTATTCTTTTGTTAGCAAATTGTATGAATATTATAATTGATTCTGTAAGTAAGATTTTTAATGTAAATATTTTCATTTATTTCATTTCTAAATTAAATGACATAAACACGACTTAAAACAAATTTATTTAGATTAAGTAGAAATTAGTAGTGGAAATTATTAATAACGTTTTATTGTAACCATTTGAATTTATTAAAACTTGTCATAATCAAGACAAATCAATAAATTTGCCGTAAGCATTGCAACATAAATTTTATAATCTTAAAGAAAATCAATTTCCATTTAAAAAATTATCAATCAATATTTATAGATTTTATAAGAAACATTTATCAAGAAAAATGATTTTATAAAATGAAAATGAAAATTCTGTTTAATAAAAATAAATAAAATTTATGTTGAATTTTATAATTAGAGAAAAAAAGCAACATAAATATAACTTCACGTCTATTTCCTGTTTTAATTTATTCATTTATTTTAATCGTTCATCGTCATAATATTATTGCATTTTGATAAAAATAAGAAATATGACAACGTTTATATAGATGCATCAAAGTCTGTGAAATCGGATGTTGCATATAAATTTTAATAATATCTTTATATGCGTCTATTAATTTTTTTCCGTTTGTCATTTAATTATATCACATCTGTAGAATTGAAATGAATTTTTTTTTCTCTTTATTAAGTCACCGACATTTTGTAATTAATTCAATGTGTTCAAACCGATATTCTATAAATTTAGGTCAAAAAAGATTTTGTTTTTGTTTAGAATTTTTGCACTTTCGACGCTACGTTTCACAATTATTTTAAATGATATTTAGTTAAGAATATGAGAGACAATAATCAGCAACACTTGTATGTGTTAGCAAAAAATATTTAAAGAGCAACTTAATAGTTTTTGTGAAAATCGTAATAGCAATGTTAAAGTTTTCAACTTTTATATAATTGACGCAACTAAATTGAGGACACTATTGGCTGATTATTGTAACTAAACAAATATGTAAATGAACTTAAACCCTTGGATTTAGATACAGATTTTATGAACAGGGGACTAAAGCAAATCCAATCAAATTAAATTATTAACTCTGTCAATAAAATCAATTAAATCCCGAAATATGTTTAAAATTTTATAAACTGAAAATCAGTTCATTTGAGAATTATTAATTTGAAAACGTGTAAACCTGAAACAAATTTCCTTTAATAAAGTTTTTCATGAGGAAAACTCTGTAATTAATTATGGATCAATAAATTATTTTCAGTTTTTGTAAAAAAAAAAAATTCATTAAATTATAAAAACAGGAAATTGAAGCGTTCCGCGGCGCGGTATTTTCATATTTCGTTACGTTAAACTTGATCCGTATATTTATTTTTAAAGGAATCTCACAAAATATCCGTATTTTTACCCCTAAAAATAACTAACATCTAAAAATGCTTCGTAATATTTCAACTTGAATTACATATTTTCAAATTGAAAATTCACAATTTTTTCTTTACAAAATAAAATAAAGAGATAAATAGAATAACAATTTCACCCATACTCTACTGCTTTACCGACATACTTTTGTTCTTCTATATATATATTTTTTTTTAGATAGAATGAAAATTTCGTATTTTATATAGCATTAAATTTTCGTCTCATGTTTCAATTTTATATCACGATGAATTTTACATGTTGAACGAATCTCTGCACGGATATCCTTCGTATTCACATTGTTCAAAGGTATATAGGAATAATGCCCTTGGGGTTGAATAGGACGAATTATATCGCATAACAACATTATTAATTAAACTTTAATTTTATTTATGAAACGTTGTACAACAGATGCAAATGCATCTCTACATTATAGTAGACTTAACCATTTTTTTTTGCATAAATTACGATGTTGGAAAGAAATCATCTTAAATAAAAAAGAGATTGTTTCATATATTTTGTTGTCGCATCTTTATTAGCGTTGTTGTCATTCATCTTTTAATAAATAAGAAAATTTGTTTTTACTTTAATCAGTTTAGTTGAATGAACGATTTAATGAATTTCCAAAATGATAATCGCCTTGAGCAAAATTACATTTTCTAATTATTTACTTTTTTTTTTTTTGGTTTCTTTTGTCGCCTTCGTATAAACTGCTTCTTCTTATTCCTCTTCCTCCTCTATTCATCATTTTTCTACATACAATTTACAATGCACAAATCACATAAGCTTATACACATCATCATGATTATTGATTGACAGTTTCCTTTTGGTTTTTATAGCAAACTGACAACAAATAAGAATGAAAACGTTTTTTTCTTCTTCTTCTTCTTTACAAATTAATTACATTTTTTTTTTTTGATTTCATTTTTATTTTGTTGTGTTTTTGTTTTCTTTCTTTTTGTTTTTTTCTTATTCTCATTTTGTTATCGACACTCGCTTCTTTTTTCATTGGGATTTTTTTTTTCAACTGGAATTTTGTAATTATTAAAATTTTACTTTGGTTTTCATTTAAATTTAATATTTATTTGCCCTTCAAAAATTTTCTTGGATTTTCTTTTGAATAAATAATTTGAATTCTTTCAATATTTTTATACTTTTGTTAAATCGAAATTATTTAAATAAAATTCTCATATATGTGAAAAAAGGGGGAAAAAAAGGAACAACACATTTGAAAAGTTACAAACACAAACAAACAAAAAAAAAAAACACAAAGATAAACATAAAAAAAAATCACAATTTATTTTTTTCTCTTCTGTTTGTTTTGTTTCTGCGTTTTTTTTAGAGAAATAAAAAATAAAATGTAAAAGAAAATGCTAAATCCAATTGACCATATTCATATTATATGATGATAGCATGACTATACTTTGTCAGGTAGATTATCTATTCTCAATTCCCTATAGACTGAATCCTGAATTCTGAAATCCTCTGAATACCAGATAGATATAAAAATTTAAAAGACAAAAACAAAAGTCAACAAATAATGCAAAAACCTTTTTTCTTTTTTTTTTTGTAAAAAAAAATCATTTATTTAATTTTTTATTTACATGCAAATATAAATTCAGATTATTCCTTTGACAATATTCGTTGTCATTGTTGTTGTTGTTGTTGTTATTATTATTATTGTTTGTTTTTACGTTTTGTATTTTGTTTTCTTTTTTGTTCGGCGGTCATTATGCTCATCAATTTATTTAAATAAACATTTTTTTCTTTAAATTCAAATCAATGATAATAACCAGTTGAACTGTAACCAACACCACCATACGGATAACTTTGAATTGGATTTGTGTAACCAACTTTAACATATGGACTGTATACAGATTTTGATGCATATCCAGGATATCCACCAGTATAACCAATACCATTATATCCTGATGATAATCCATAACCATGTCCATGCCCTGAATAACCAATTCCACTTGAATATCCGTTTGAATATCCATTGTAACCATTGTGTCCTCCTAATCCACTGTAACCTAATTAATTACATTAAAATATAAATAAATTAATGAAAAATGACAGAAATAAAAAGAAATTGTTATAAAAAAAAAATGGAGGGACAGACAACAGAGAAAATTTTAATTTAATTGAATTAATTGTTTTTCTTTTTTAATTTAAATAATTAACAAATCTTTAATATAATGAGCATGTTTCAATTTTTTCTAATAATAAAACTATACGCTTGGTTTTATCATATTTTTTTTGCAAATCGTGTATGTCTGATATTCATATCATCATCATCACCTTACTTGTCATCATCGTTATCATCATCAACAACAACAATATTATTAACAATTATATACAAATTTATCTTGGATAATAAAGCTACAAAATGATTCAGATTAAATTAAAAGTCGCGTTTACATCTTCAGTAAAAGTTGTTGATTTAAAATTTTTTAAATTATTTTCAGAACAAAAGTATGAAAATTTTGCTACTTTGACATTGACTTAGATCAGGATTTCACAATTTCAATATTTTCGATATTTCTTTTGGTAATTTAATTTTCAAAGTAACGACACCAGCATTTTTTCATTGCTTGAGAATTTATTTTCTACGACCTTTTTTACAGTGAGATAGAGAGAGATAGTAACGGGTAAATTACAAAAAAATAAAGAATACAATTCGCATAAAATTTCTAACAAAACAAAAAAAGATAATTTAAAAATTTCATTATTTTTAGAAAGAAGAAGAATAAAAATTTTCTCGTCTATAATCAATCAATTTTACAATAATTTATAGCAATTTAAAGATAATAAAAAAAAAATACAAAAACAGAGCAACCACAAAAGTCCGTATTGATAGAAAAAATATTTTCAAAGTCAAAAGAGTTTCATTGAAATTTCTGTAGGTGTGTGTGGTTTTTTTTTTTTTTGTTCGTATATGTTTGGGCAACGAATTAAAATTCAATTTCTAACTCATCAAATTTAATGAAAAACTAATAAATATTTAAAAGAAAATTTTGTAAGATCAAAAATAATAAAATTGAGTTTGCGTATCTGTACGTTTGTGTGTGTGTGTTTGTTATTTCTCATAATTTACCTTCAAATTTTATTAAATCCAAGCATGAATGAATTTCTAGTTATTGTTATGGTTGGATAGTTTGGGGCAGTAGGTTTATATGAATATATGTGGTTACAGTCACACTATTGATTTTAATTTCCTTGGGGAGAAACAGTAGTGCAACTTACGTACAGGCAGACACACATAAGCATATATAAAATTATGTATGGAAATTTTAAGAGTAAACACTGGTACAATCACCTGACTCTATAATATTAATTGATAGAGTATTCAACTGATCACAAAATCAAAATAGACAAAATCAAATTGAATAAATTTTATATAATGGATAAAATATAGAGAAGAATCTTTCTGTAGGTACGAATAAATATTTATGGTAATTGACTTGAATGTTGATTCATTTAATATTTGATTTTTCTCTTAATAAAATTTTGTTTATGATAATTTTCTTTATTCATAGAGAAAAATCTGAAAAATTGTAATCAGATTAATTTTTAATGTATTTAAATTATGCTTACCAATACCATTTCCATAACCAATTGATGAGACAGCTGATGGTGCATAACCATAACCACCACCTCCACTATAACCACCTCCACTATAACCTCCTCCACTATAACCTCCTCCACTATAACCAACTCCAGTATAGCCAACACCATTATAACCACCTGAATAAATTCCACCACCATTTAGTCCTTGATCATAACCGTAGATACCACGTTTCTCAATTGTTTTCTCATTTTTAACATTTTCAACATTTTCTATTTCTTCAGCAATGGAAACATATGCAAGGGATAACACAAAGAATATCTGCAAAAATAAAAAGAAACCAAAGAAAAACAAAAATGTTTAATTTCGTTCAAATAATCCAAAAGAATATTAGGTGAATTGCACTCACCAACACTTTCATGATTAAAACACTGTTTTTTTTTTGTTATTAACAAAATATTTAACTTAACAAAATCAACACAGAAAATCTAATGGAAATATCACTTGATTAGGATGACAACTGAATTAGGAATGACTTAAAATTTTAATAATCAACGTATTTTATATAGAATTTTTTCTCATTCAAATAAATATAAATAAAAAAAAACAACAACAACAAGAACAACACACTAACTTATTTAGCATTGCATTGTTTAAAGAAAAAAAAAATATATGTACGAAGAAGAAGGAGAAGGAGGAGGAGGAGAAGAAGAAGGAGAAGAAAATTATGTAATAAAAAAAAAATAATAATAATTTTCAGATAGAAAAATAAAAACAAACAAAATAAATATTGTTGTTCTTTGAAAGAAAAAAAAATAAAAATTTTAAGACAAATGACCTGTGCATAGTAAATAGTTTCTTTCTTCCATCTATTCTCCCCTCTCCCGCCCCTGCTTCACACTAGTTTTATTTTTAGTTTTTTTTTTTTTTAATTGTTTTTATTTTACTCGCACTGATATTTTGAATGGAACTTGACTTAACTTGATATTCACAATGACGGTAATTACTTAACAATTTTCAATCAATTAAGACACTTTAGTGGCAAGATTAAGAATGTAGTTTAATTAAATTGATTAAGGTGATATGAAGGCATTATTTACTGCTGATGAACTGAATTTAACATTTGATTGGTTTTGACAACTGAAGAAAGGAAACAAATTCAAATTAAAAAGATAAGATAAAACTTTGTGGTTTGTTCAGTTTAACTAGCACAATTGTACACTTCACCTTGGATTATAAATTCACACTTGTATAATTCCTGAGTTATTATTAATTCATACATTTAACTAAATGCTCTTAATTTCATATAATGTTAAATCTCGCGTGTCTAACTAACATTGGTACTGATCAGCCTGTATAATATTTACAGACATACAATGAACTTTCCTTTCATACATTGTGAACTGAATTTTCAAAACCACAAAAAAAATTTTTATAAAAATAAGTTTTTCGCTAATTTTTACTTATTTAAAAAACAAAAGATTTTTTTGATACAAACCATATATTGAATGTACATAAGTACAAGTACCTATACTCACTCACTCAATTTTTTTTTTAAGTATAAAGTAAAGTAATTACTTTGAAAAAATAAAAAACGTAGCCGCAACTAATAAAATTTTATTAAAAATTTCCTTTAAATTTTTGTTTTATTTAAATTAAAATTGCGAACAATGAATTGGTTAATTTCAAACGTAAAAAATAAAGAAACAACACAAGAAACAGGTGAGAATAAAAGTTTTTATTGTGTTTATTTTATTTTTTTTTCTTTACAAAAAAAAAAATTGTTAATTGTAAAAAATTTTGTTAAAAAAAATCCGATTTTGCTTTTTTGCATTGCAATTATGATGTGACGTCATTTTAGGAAAATGTATTTCTGCTCGTTTTTTTTTTTTGTAATTTATAAATTTTCCTGAAAATCAATTTTTTTTGTTTGCGAACAAAAAAGCTGAAATATTCATATTTTCAATGCAATCGTCTTTATAATTTGTTTCGCCAATTGAATTTCACATAACAGCCAATACCCGACAATTGATAATTTAATTTACATTTTTGGTTAAGAAATAATAAAACAGTCGTGTCGTTGCCAAAATAATTTTTCCTTTTATAAATTGGCCAACCCCACAAATAAGCGACATTTTTCTTTATTATTTTTCATTTATTTTTAACAAACAAAAATAATAACGAATTGCGATGATAATCCATAGTGATGTCTTTTAATTAAATTTCAAGGTTAAACCATGTACATTAATAAAGAATAATAATGAATATAAAATCGATTAAACTAAATTTCAAATTCAATAATTGATTTATCCTCAATCAAAATTTTCTGTTTTTTTTCTTCAATTTTTCTTATAAACCTTCTTAACTTCAATGGAATTAAAGCCAAAGGACAAAACAAAACAAAAATATATAAAAGAGAAAATGCTTAGATAAGGGTTTGTTTTTTTTTTCTTACATTCCAATAAATGGTTGGTGTAGATATGGTGAAAGAATGAACCGTAATATATTGTAAATTTATTTATACTCAATTACACTGGATGGAAAAACTTATATAATTAGAGAAAATTGTGAAATTGATGTGAATTTTATGTTTGTCGATTATTTACTTCTTTTTTTTTTTTTTTTGTTGTTGTTGTACGTGAACTGAATAAATTCATACATTTTGATTTCAAATTTTTCCAAAAAAAAAGAAAAAAAATACAATCTTTGTGTTTATAGTTTTTGACCGTTTCTCATCAAACAAAAGATTATTATTGTCTATTTATTTTTAGCGGTTTACAAGAAGGTAAAATGAAAACAAGAAATTATCAAACATATATGACATTTTGTTATGTAATAAAATGTAAGAAGAAGAGGAAGAAGAAATGTTAAGTTATTGTTACTTATATGATTATATAGACAGATAGATAAACATTATAATGAATCTACATTTAATATATAATTTCTACAATATCTGCTGGTTTTTTTTTTTTTCTTAATAGTTTTATGTGAAAATATATAAAAAAAATTTTGGTTTATTTTTATTTTTTTTTATTCATAAAAAATAAAATAACAATCAAAATTTAGTTCATGGTTAGTTGGAAAAAATGTTTGTTGTGACTTTTTTGTAGGTATTTATCTATTTGCCTTCTTTATAAAATTTATGTGTGTTTATAAATAATAATGGGGCAGAATGAATGGGTTAAATAATTTTCTATATTTTTTTTTTTCTCAACTTTTTGGTACTTGAAAAAATGAAAAACTAAAATAAATCAAGAAGAGGCGTCACGTCGCGTTGAAAATTTTATTTAAAATAAAACCCTCAAACCTTTCTTCATCTCTTTTGCCAGTGTAAAATAGAGAATAGCAAAGGCAAACCTAAACCTAAACCTAAAGGATTCTTCATTTATTATTATAACAAATCCTTGAGGGACAATTTACATCCCAGCCATATAAATTTAAAATTAACGATTAATGGTTTAACATTTCAGAGTTATAAGAAAACCCATGGAAAAAAAAACGCAAAATTTAGTGTTTGACTGGAATTTTATGTTTTAATTGCATATTTATGCCTGTTCCTCTCTATGGCAGGCAGTTCTCTTTTTAACTTGACCTTTGAATAATCATAAAATCCTTTTGTAGAGGTAGGTAATTTTTTTTTTCATTACATTTTGCATTAAATTAAAGCTAAAAATGTTTTTTTTTTATTTTGTCCAGTATATAAAGTCCCAAAGCTATAAAGAATATCACCACACGCAAGACTTTAAATTTAATTTTCAAATTAAAATTGATTTCAACTCGAATTTAAGAATAAAATTGAATGTTGTAGAAAATTTTATTTGTTTCGTTTTTATTATTAAATCAATCGTAATTTGCAATTTTTCTCGTCTAAAAAATTTGATCTAATTCGCAAGGTCAATGCTCATAATTATATTAAAATTATAATTATAACGATTGAATAATAATATTATTCTGGAAAATGATTTTATTTTTATTAATTACGGTTTTTCCATAATTAATTTTTAAAATATGGTTCTGTTCTGGACTAACACCTGAAATGCTGCAACAATTTCTACTTCTTTAATAGTATTGCCAGAGGTAAAATTTCACGAAGCGAACGAACGCACAAATTTTATTATTGTATTTCAGTTCAGTGATAAATCGTTTTGTAAGATAAGAATAAGAAGAAAGATAGAAAAAGTTTAGTTTGTTGGTTATCTCAAATAAAGAAAAATGTCACATTTTACATGTATAAATTGTAGTGTAAGATTTGCGGATGCTGATATACAAAGAGATCATTATAAAACAGATTGGCATCGATATAACTTAAAACGTAGGATAGCTTTGCTTGCTCCAGTTTCTGCGGAAGATTTCGCAAAACGTGTAATACAACAACGATCAGCTGAAGAAATCGCATTACGAGATAATCAGACGTCATTATATTGTAATGTTTGTCGTAAACAATTTAATTCACAAAATGCACATGAAAATCACTTAAATAGTAAAAAACATAAAGAAAATGTAGACAAATTGGATCCAGAACAGGCTGGAAATGTTACAACAATAAAAACATTACCGAGGAATGTAGAAGAAATTGATGAGTCAAATGTTGAAGAGGTAAATTGATTGAATTTCATCATAATTAATTCAAAGTTTAATTATTTTATTGTTTTTGTTTTAGGTTGATTCTGATGAGTGGGATGAATTTACAGATAATCCTATCGAAAATAATAATTGTATGTTTTGTAATGCACATCATGAAGATTTTGTTGAAAATTTAAAGCATATGTCATTGGCACATTCATTCTTTCTTCCCGATCCAGAATATTGCATTGATGCGAAAGCACTTTTAATGTATTTGGGGGAGAAGATTACACGAGGTTTGTTATGATTTCCACCAAAAATAAATTCAATAAAATTCTTAGTTATTTTTCCGTGCAAATACAATAATTTACTGTTGACAGTGACTAAATTAAATGATTTAGTCTTAATAAAGTGTTAAATTTACTGTAGTTAAAATTTTGTTATTTACAGATTACATTTGTATTTGGTGTAATGATAAGGGCAGAACATTCTATTCATCGGAGGCTACACAAAAACATATGAAAGATAAAGGGCATTGTAAAATGTTACATGAGGGCATTGCGTTAGCAGAATATGCAGAATTTTATGATTACAGTGCCAGTTATCCTGATCACGTAAGAGAAAAATCCTTTTAATGAATTTGCATTTAATTGAATTTTATTTTGTATTCAATTTTATAGAAAGAAGGAATGGACGTTGACGAAGAAATTGAAATGGAACCCGAAGATGACGGAGATGGAGAGGAATATCAACTTGTTCTTCCATCTGGTGCAGTTGTTGGACATCGATCATTAATGCGTTATTACAAACAACGTTTAAATCCAAATCGTGCACTTGTTCATAAGAAATCTGATAAGAAATTGCATAGAGTTTTAGCTGAATATCGTTCTTTAGGTTGGACTGCCACACAACAAGAATCGGCTGCTAAAAAAGCACGTGACATACATTTTATGAAACGTCGTCAATCAAGATGGACAATGATGCTTGGTTGTAAAGCAAATAAATTACAAACACATTATAGAGAACAAGTTAATTTCTAAAATGTAAATTTATAAATCCATGTTTCGTCAAAATAAAATTATTCAAGACGAAAATGTGTTTTAACTCAACCCTGTGTTTCGTTAAAATAAAATCATTGAAGACGAATATTTGTTTTAACTCAACCATGTTCAGTGAACCTCCGAACGAATCAGTTTAACGTAGAAAAAAAGTCATACATAACCTCACAAACCATTTTTTTTCTGTTTCATAATATTAAATATTAACTTAAATTTTTAATTAAATTAAAACTGTTATAAGATTCCCTTTAAAATTTGAAGTTCGGAATGTTTCTGACAAATCTCCTCTTAAAAAAAGCGAAAGCTAAGTAAGTGACATTTATTCAATTTTCTGAGTCGCAAATCTTAATTTTATTTACATTCTTAGGAATATTATGGTGATAATGGAAAGTGCTGTCAGTGGACATCAATTTACAATGATCAGAGAAAGATTAGCAGACAAATTGGAACTTATAAAATTTGATCCATTTAGTAAGGCTTTTTTTTCTAAATAATAGATGTACTACAATTTTCAAATGTTTTTCCTTTAATTTTCAGTTCAACAAAAATCTGTTTACAGAGAACGAAAGAAGATCAGAAGTATGTAAAGATTAGAAATTAGTTAAGTGTAATAAAATGTATGAAATTTTGATGAAATAAAATATAATTAAATTAAATTAATGGAGGAATGTTTTCATTTTAATAAACTAAATGCAATTAATTTTTTTTTAGTTATTCCACAATCGAATAGTTTGTTACATCAACACTGACCTCTTAAGAAATGGCAGCTTCCAATTAAATAGTTCTTACCGTTCATAATTAAATATGAACAAATAAATCTTTTTAGCCGAGACACATTTTTATTTCTAATATAAAAGAAATGCAATTAACTTTTCGCTAATTACTCCTCAATTGGTAATTATTGAATAGTTTGTTACATCAACACATAAATTTTAAGAAATTGCAGCTTCCCATTAAATAGTTCTTACCTTTCATAATTAAATTTGAATAAATAAATCTTTTTAGCCGAGACACATTTTTATTTCTAATATAAAAGAAATGCAATTAACTTTTCTCTAATTACTCCTCAATTGGATATGATTGAATAGTTTGTTACATCAACACTGACCTCTTAAGAAATGGCAGCTTCCAATTAAATAGTTCTTACCTTTCACAATTAAATTTGAACAAATAAATCTTTTTAGCCGAGACACTTTTTTATTTCTATTATAAAAGAAATGCAATTAACTTTTCTCTAATTATTTCTCAATTGGATATTATTGAATAGTTTGTTACATCAACATTGAACTCCTAAGAAATTGCAGCTTCCCATTTAATAGTTCTTACCTTTCATAATTAAATTTGAATAAATAAATCTTTTTAGCCGAGACACATTTTTATTTCTAATATAAAAGAAATGCAACTAACTTGTCTCTAGTTATTCCTCAATTGGATATTATTGAATAGTTTGTTACATCAACACAATAATTTTAAAAAATTGCAGCTTCCCATTAAATAGTTCTTACTTTTCATAATTAAATTTGAACAAATAAATCTTTTTAGCCGAGACACATTTTTATATCTATTATAAAAGAAATGCAATTAACTTTTCTCTAATTATTCCTCAATTGGATATTATTGAATAGTTTGTTACATCAACACATAAATTTTAAGAAATTGCAGCTTCCCATTAAATAGTTCTTACTTTTCATAATTAAATTTGAACAAATAAATCTCTTTAGCCGAGACACTTTTTTATTTCTAATATAAAAGAAATGCAATTAGCTTGTCTCTAATTATTCCTCAATTGGAGATTATTGAATAGTTTGTTACATCAACACATAAATTTTAAGAAATTGCAGCTTCCCATTAAATAGTTCTTACTTTTCATAATTAAATTTGAACAAATAAATCTTTTTAGCCGAGACACATTTTTATTTCTATTATAAAAGAAATGCAATTAACTTTTCTCTAATTATTCCTCAATTGGATATTATTGAATAGTTTGTTACATCACCATTGAACTCCTAAGAAAGTGCAGCTTCCCATTAAATAGTTCTTACCTTTCATAATTAAATTTGAACAAATGAATCTTTTTAGCCGAGACACTTTTTTATTTCTAATATAAAAGAAATGCAATTAACTTTTCTCTAATTACTCCTCAATTGGATATTATTGAATAGTTTGTTAGATCAACACTGCCCTCTTAAGAAATGGCAGCTTCCAATTAAATAGTTCTTACCTTTCACAATTAAATTTGAACAAATAAATCTTTTTAGGCGAGACACTTTTTTATTTCTATTATAAAAGAAATGCAATTAACTTTTCTCTAATTACTCCTCAATTGGATATTATTGAATAGTTTGTTAGATCAACACTGCCCTCTTAAGAAATGGCAGCTTCCAATTAAATAGTTCTTACCTTTCACAATTAAATTTGAACAAATAAATCTTTTTAGCCGAGACACTTTTTTATTTCTATTATAAAAGAAATGCAATTAACTTTTCTCTAATTACTCCTCAATTGGATATTATTGAATAGTTTGTTAGATCAACACTGCCCTCTTAAGAAATGGCAGCTTCCAATTAAATAGTTCTTACCTTTCATAATTAAATTTGAATAAATAAATATTTTAGCCGAGACACATTTTTATTTCTAATATAAAAGAAATGCAATTAGCTTGTCTCTAATTATTCATCAATTGGAAATTATTGAATAGTTTGTTACATCAACACATAAATTTTAAGAAATTGCAGCTTCCCATTAAATAGTTCTTACCTTTCATAATTAAATTTGAACAAATAAATCAACAAATAAATCTTTTTAGCCGAGACACATTTTTATTTCTATTATAAAAGAAATGCAATTAACTTTTCTCTAATTATTCCTCAATTGGATATTATTGAATAGTTTGTTACATCACCATTGAACTCCTAAGAAAGTGCAGCTTCCCATTAAATAGTTCTTACCTTACATAATTAAATTTGAACAAATGAATCTTTTTAGCCGAGACACATTTTTTTTCTATAATAAACGAAATGCAATTAACTTTTCTCTAATTATTCCTCAATTGGATGTTAAAAGGAAAAACACAAAATTTAATCTAATGGTTTTATTGGAATCAGATTCGTACATGATATAATTTTTCTTTTTTGTTTTTTACCGAGTCTATATTTGGATACATAAAACATAACATATTGAAAATTAATGATAATTATATAAATGTTTTTATATTTTGTCGACGATAGGAAGTACTTAAATAATAGTAATTAATAAATAATTGTAATAAGTAAGTATCCCCTTATCTCGTAAGTCGTAACTCAATCATATTTAAAAATGCTTGATTTTCTATATTAATTAATTATGTTTAATTAATTGGTTTTTACATACATAATAATCCCATCAAACATCATTCACATCGTTTCGCATGGTTGGTGGTTTTTGTTTAATGTGTGAGAGAATAATGAAGGGAAAAGGGACTCAATAATATAATAATAATTAAATTTTTTTATTATGTTTTTTTTTTCATTTTTGGTTTTACATTTTTTTTTTTTTAATTTACAATTAAACTATTTTAAATATTTTAATTAATTTATAATTCAGAATAATAAATATAATGTTTATGTGTTTTTGTTTGTCTATTTTTTTTTTCTTCTTCTTTTAATTTATCTTTTTTATTTTATAAATATTAATCAATTAAAACAGAATAAATTTTTTTCTTCATTCTTCTTCTTCTTTTATCGTTTTTATTTTTACTTATTTTTTTTTTTAAATAATTGAATTTTGATTTGTTTTGTTTTTATCATTTTTATTTATATTAACTTTTATATTACTTTTACACCAGAGAGAGAGAGAGAGAGAGAGAGATTGATAATTTTCATAATTATAAATGTTTTTAGTTGGTGTGGGGAGGGAGGATGAATGATTTTATAAATTCACTTTTTCTTTTTTTCAAAATATTTATTAGAAGAAAAAAAAAAAAGTGTCCATTCTGTTTAGCCACAAAACGAAGAGATAAACACAATTAACTTTTACAAATGGCGAATAGAAAAAAGAATAATTTAAATAATTTAACCAGAGATACGAAAAGTCTCAAGAGTTTTGTTGTTCTTTTATTTATTTAAAAGGGATTATGTGTTTTTTTTTTTTTTTTTTTTAATTAGTATTAAGGCCTGGTTTTCTTTTAAGACGACTATTTTCTAATCGTTTTATATCTTTTTTGGTTTTACTTTTTTTTTTTTTTGAATAATGATCACAATTTAAATTTAAAAATGGTAACAACAACAACAACAACAACAAAAAAAAAATAAAGGAATAATTTTTTTTTAATTAAAAGATTTGACTATTTTAATACACACACACACACACAAACACACAAATACGTACGTACATTCAATCAGTAACAGGCAGACAAAGACAACAGACACACACATTTATTTTCTTGTTAAACTTAATTTTTTTCTTTCTTTGTTTTTTTTTTTTTTTTTTCTCATTAAATATGATAATAAATTTGTATAATTATAAGAAATATGATGACTGACTAGTTGGTTGATTGGTTACTTTTAGTTACTTTATATGTTTTTTTTTTTTATTTATCAAAATTCGTTTTATATGGATGAAAATAAAATGAACGCGTTAATTTATCTTTCATTTCCTTTTTTTTTTTTTTTTTTGGTTCAAATCTTGATTATTTTTTTTTTGTAGCCCTTCCTTTGAAGTAAATTTCAATATTTATAATCAATAAATGAATTTCATCCTGGCAAATTAGAAATAATTTTGGTCACGTGTAAGATATTTGGAACCAAAAAAACAAAACAAATGTTGATCATAACTTGGCCGTAAAAGAAATTCACAAATTATGAAATTAAATTTTGTGTTTTTTTTTTCTTCTTACTTATCCCCAAATAGAACACAATTTAATTGCTATTCCCGTGGATAAATTAATGAATAAAATTTTCTTTTAAAAACAAAAAGGATTTTTTTTTTTCTTTTGATATTTTTTGTTTTCTTCTCATTTTATAAGAATTAATTAATAATAAATATAATTTGTTTTGTTTTTCTTGTTTTTTTTTTGTTTTTGTTTTAATAATTTTATAATAATTTATATATGGAAAAATATTAATTAAAAATTACTTAAATTGCTACATAAGATCGTTGCCATTTTTATTATGGTGTATCGTGATTTTTTATTTTTGTTAATATAATTTTTCATTTTTAATTAATTAAGAATAATGACTCAAGCGTGCAGCTAATTATATATTTTTTTTTAATTTAATTTAATTTAATTTAATTTAATTTAATTTGTTATCTAAATAAGTTTTTTTTTTTATTATTTTGTTACTTTTTTTCTTCTTTTTTTTTCTTTGTAAAATTGACCAAATATAAATTTATTAATTTTAATTTAATTTATTTAATAAAAATGCAAATAAGAGTTTTTTTTTTTGTTTTTTTCTTTTTAATTGGGAAATATAATTACGACACACCAATTACATAATTGTTTGTTTTTTTAGGCTTCTTTTATTTATTTTTTATTTTTACAACTTAGCCAAATTAATTTCGAAAGAAATTGACATCCTTTAATTTCTCATCGTCCCGGCTGTGACCTTTTTTTTTTTAATTCATTTGATTTCTGTTGACTGGATTTTCTGTCTTAATTAAATGTAAATGTTCGTCACACCATTTCGTTGGAAATAAAAATGCCAATTCTGTAATAATTTATTTTTTCTTTGTTTTTTTTTTTTTTTTTAATTTTAATTCGTTTTTTGTTTTTGTTTTTTTGGTGACAAAAAAAATTAAATTGGAACTTAATTAAAAAACAAAAATAATAATTGACTAGAATAAAATATTAATTTATATGTACTTAGAATAAGAAACACATATATGGTTTTAACGTGTGAGATGTTTTTCTTTGAAATAACAAACAAAAAAATAGTAATTAAAAAAAGACAAAAAAACAAACGCTAATTCGTAACTGTCAAAATTATTAGCATACAAAATGGCCGCTTGTAATAACAACAACAAGAAAAAAAAAACAATAAAAACGGCTCATTTGTATAGCTGAACGTTTAAAGAAAAGAAACCAAATAAAAAACTACAAAATACTATTTAGAAATTTTTGTTTGTACATTTGTTTTGTCCAACAAATATTATTATTCATTAATAAATTGAGCGATTTACTTGTAAAAAGTAAAAAAACTTTCAAGTTTTTCAATCATTTTCATTCAGCATTCATTTTTTTTAGGCATATTTAAAATGTTATTAATTTATTGATTTAGGTTTCATCCCTCATCGTTTTTTTTACTTTTTTTTTGTGAACTAATTTAAGGCACAGTCTAAAATTGATCACAGAGCTACGGGGTTTTTTTTCATGTTATAATTTTCTTATTTTTTCAAAACATTTAAAACAAAAAAAAATTCTAAATAATTTATGCAGTTCTGAGGCTAATTTTGGTAATTCCATTATTATTCTTTCTTTGGTTTTTTTTTTTAAATTTACAAATTTTATAATTAACAATTATTTTTTGTTTTAACCTCAAAATTGTATACGTTTTTACTAGATTCTAAACGTGTAAAAGTGAAACAGACATTAAAAATAAATAAAAAAGAAAACACATAAAATACACAAAAATTACAACAAAAATAAATCGCTCAATTTATTAATTCCTAATAAAAAAAATGTAGAAGAAATTTAAATACTTCCTGTTTTAGTTTCTTAGAAAACAATGTCAATTTAAAAACGAAAAAATAAAGAAATTAAATTCAAATATTCGTTTCATGATGATCATATGTCGGTATTGACATTTATTCCTCTCCATCTTTCTCATTCTATCTATTTCTTTAACTGTTCTTGTTTCAATGCATTTTGATTTGTTTTGATCTTATCACTTTTATTTAGTCCTTCTGTAAAGGTTTTTTTGTCTTTATAATATTGGACCCTGGTCTGGGTTTTAGTGGAGGATAATATATAAGAGGATGTTTTGTTGGATAATTTGAAAGTTTGAAGTTACGAGCGTTTAATGATTTCTTTACTTAAACACAAAATAATCTCTTTGATGTGAGATTGTATTCCTCTTCCTGTGACTTGTACATGTCCATAAACTAAAATATTTAAATAATTAAAAATTATGGATTAAATGAAATGTTAAGCTTGAATTAAATTGTAATATTTTCAAAATAGAGAAGAATTTCAAATCAATTTTTAAATTTTCAAACATAAAATCTATATTAATTTTTTTTTTAAAAAAAGCATTTTTCAGATATGATTTGGATCAATCTTTAGCTCCACAATAAATTCTAATGTGATGGAATGATTAAATCTAATAAAATAAATTGTCAAAATTGAACACTGTACTGTTCAGTGGAATATTAATAAATGCTTCAAATAGAAATTTATTGTAACTAATTATTTAATGAAAATAAAATCAAATTTAAAAAAAAAAAACAAAAACTAATTTAATAGAAAATATTTTGAAATTATAAAACAATAAATAATAAAAAATAAAAATAAATCTTACTTTTTGTGTTTTTTTTTAGAATACACAGTCACACAATATAATTAACTAAAATAAATAAAAAGAATATAAAATATAAATTAATTAATGATAAATGAAAATGAATGAAATAAATAATGTTGTAATAAAAAAAAAATAATAATTAGAAATACAATAGCACACACAACATCAAATTATGACAACAAATAATAATAAGTGATTTCCTTTTTTATTAAAAAGCGAAACATCTTCTTTATTTGTTTATCAATATAAATATCTAATACCTTTTGTACATCCTGTTGTAATTCATCTAATTGCTTATCGTGAGTCACTTTAAGTTTTTGCTTTTCACGTTCTTGTTTAATCGTCGCGGTCTAATAATTTAAATACAATTAAATTAAATACTTCCGGTTTAATATTTAAACTAAATTTAATTAAATACAAAAAAAAATAATGTAACCTTTTTCTCATCCATAAATCGTTTTATATTATTTTGTTTTTTCTCCCTTAATCGTCTATCTTTTTCACCTTTGGTTTTAAGAGTTTTATCATTTGCAACTTCTTTTGATGTTTCAACAGAAATCTTTGCTTGACGTGCATTTAAGTCTTTCACTTCTCTATTGAATTAAAAAAATATAGAAAAAAATTAAAAACGTCTTTGCAATTGTTATCTCTTGTATCTTTGTCTTCATCAATCAATTAAATAAATTAAACGGATATTAAACGGAAACAATATTTTAATTAAATAGAAACTTTTATAATATTTTAAATGACAGTTAAACAAAAGTTGAAGGACATAATTATTTTAAAAAAAGCAAAGACACAATTGGGATACCTGAAAAAATAGAGAAAAATAGCAGAGACACAAATTGATAAAACTGAAAAATGTGAAAATAAAAAAACTGAACGAAAGTAAGGTTTGTGTCATTGATAAAGCAGTAAAATATTAGCAGTAAAATTTCTTTACCTTTCATGTTTTGCTTCCATTTGTTTCATTTGTGACGCTTGCACCTGTTCCATTAAACGTTTTAGTATTTCCTGTTGATCTTGTAATTGTTGTTTCAAAAGATCCCATTCTTCTTTTTTATGACGTTCAACCATTTCACTCCATTGCGTTGTTTGATCAGCAATTATTTTCTTAACATTTTGATCATTACGAATTTCTTCAGGACTAAAATCATTAAATCCTTTTTACAGAAAAAGAAAAACGAAATAAGACAAATTTATAAACATACTTTCTTCCTTTGATTAATTTTTCAATTGATGAGTTTTGTGTTTTTTGCACTGTTGTTCGTTCTTTGGCATGGCGTTTCTTCAATGCATCCAACTCTTTCTGCTGTTTTCTGGCAGTTTTTTGGAATCCTTTTTCCTGACGTAAAGATTCAACTGTTACTGGTTCAAATACTAGTGGTGGTTCCTCCTTTAATATAATATATTTCACATCGACTTTGTTATTAAATTTCAAAATATAAATTTTTTTAATAAAAATAAGTTTGCTATTCTTACCTTCTTCTTTTCTTTATCACGCATAGCATCACTAGCACCACCGCCAGCTGTTTCTTCAATGCCTAAAGCCTTCATATTATCTGATCGTTCTTTAGCAGCACCCATAAATGCACGTGGATCAGATAATGCCGCCATAAAATCTTCAAAACCATCAGGAACATAAATCTTTAATTCAATATTACAAAAAAGCATTGGAAGTGACATTGGAAAATTGGCTTCAGTACGTAAGGAAATATGACGATAACCAGCTTGTAATCCATCCAATGGTAATATACGTTGACCCAATAAACGACTATTTTCATCATAAACACCAAAACGTAATACGGCTAAATCAGGTAATACAACTTTACGAAATAAGAATGGTTCCTCATTATATACTGGATTTAAACCATTCGCTGCTACCATTCTTGTACGAAATTCTTTTCTTATTGTATCTGCTGGTAATCCATACATATCTACTTCAACATATGTACCAATTTTTTTATCTGATAAAAATTGTCCAGCAATGATTTGCACAGAACATTGGGCAGCAATAACACCATCAACAGGTGCATCAGCAAAAGGATCAAAACTACGATCAGATCTTCTCATGAAATCTGGTTTCAATAAGTAACCACAATTACCGTTGTATTCAAATTTTCCTTGATTTAATTGCATGGGCAAATCTGATGTTTGAAAATTTAATGAAACCATTTGACAACCAGCATTCCAAAATACTTGTGGCATATAATTTGATGAATCAGCGCGAGTACCTCTTGGATAAATACGTGACATTTGACGTTTATTATAATTAACAAAATCAATTGCTTGCTGTTTTAAATAACTCATTCCCATTGTTTCAGCAAACGAAGACATATTATGATGTATATTTTTTGTTTCAGCTTCCTCGAAAGTCTGAAATTTAATTGGTTGTGCATAATTGACCATAGACGATAACCACGGATGAACATTTGTTGTTGAGCCAGTGTATTGAACTGGTGCTGCTTCAGCTTCTGGACCTTCTTGGGAACCAGCTGCTGTTACTGCAGCAATTATTTCCTCAGGTTTTTTATCAACTGATGTTGCTGTTGCACTTGCAGCATCTTCACGTTCTTCATTTTCATCAATTATAAATTGACCTTGTAAAAATAACTCAAGTTCTTGTTTTTCAACATCCGGCTTAAGACGTTTATTCTTTATTAATATTTTACGTTTCAATAAAGAAGGTGGTGGCAGTGGGGCACCTGGATCAAGCTAATCCAAACCAAAAAATAAATATGGTTCATTTCAAATACGATATTCGGTTTTTAAATCAATCATCAGTCATAACCGGAATTTAAGTTGGAAAAATTTACATTAAATTATCATCAATTATCAATGGTTACGTTTGGTTTATTTAAATTGAACTCCAAAGTTAATGGAGAGCAAAATTTAGTTAAAAAGGATTTAATGGAAAACTTACCGGATAATCAGTAATTTGTTCTTTTAATAATAAATCACCAAAAATTTCATCACAATATTTGGCTAATTTATATTGTTGCGCTCTGCTACAATGATTTTCAAATGATAATATTACAGGATAGTCTGATGTGACAAATGCTGTATCTCTAATTGCATAAATTACATCCTTTAAAAAAAATGAAACAAGGAAAAAATAGAATAAAATAGAATCAATTTAAGATGATATTTTTTTGTTTTTTTTTTTACTTTAAATAAAATATCAGTACACATAGCCATTCCATGTGTTATAATTGGTTCATGATCTTCTGTTCTACCATCCCAACAATCAAGTTCAACACAACGGCAACCAGCTAATAATACTTGACGATACATTTCAACAGAACTTTTACCACCAAATTGACGTCCAGATAAATATGTATTATGTGATGAATTTATATAATAATGTGATAATGGTTGATCCATATCCATATAAATATCAAGACGATCTAAAAATACTGGTGCATTCTCATCAGACATTAAGTAACGAATAAAACCGTCTTTTGTTAATCGTTCTATAATTTAAAAACAAAGAAAAAAGAACAATAAATTTTAAATTAAAACAATTTAAAGCAATCAACAAATAAATTATTTAAAATTGAATCAGATTTTTTGCTCTTGTTGTCGATCAAACAAAATAAAGATATCATATTTTCTCATTGAGATCTGCTTTGTGATTATTTATTTGATTTTGTAATCCATTTAGTAAAATAATATAATATCAACTTTGGGTATCACAACAATTTAAAGTGAGAACAAAGACAAGCAACAATATGCGACAGGAATTAAAGAGAGAATACAATCTAAAGAATCATTTAACAGGTTTATCAAACCCGATATTAAAAAAGTAATCTCAACAAGTATTATTCCTTTTTCTGCTTAATTTAATTAAATTTTTCTTAAATGAAAATAAAAGAATAAAAGAAATTCACAGAAAACTTACTTTCAGTTTTGGCATCATCACATTGTTCATATGTATCAATTATTTCACTAGCACGTTTCTCATCATATAATGGATATAGAATTTCATTCAGTCGTGGATCTCTCTGTTTTTCATTTAAAAAATTAATAAATTGTTCCACATTAATGGAATCAGCTTTTCCTTGCGTACTAAAAACAAAACAAAAATATAAATATTAAAAATTAGACACAAAAAAAAAAATGGAAAATTAATAAATTTAATTTTATTTTCACTTTATTTTTATTATGGCCGATTTCACAAAAGACATAATTGATAATTTATCGGTTCATTTATAAAATTTAATAAAAACCTTTATTTTTAAAGGTTAAATCATTTAAACAAAAAAATTAGAAGTAAAATAAAATTGTAAGAAATTGCTTTTACGAAAAAAGAAAAAGAAGAAACTTTTCTTTTAATTTATTAATGAAAATTAAAAGCGTAAAATTTATTTAATTTATGTTTATGGAACCAAAATAAAATGAAAAATTGGAAGACAGTAAATATTATGTAATTATTAAATATATTTTTCTTACATTGATCTAAACAGCTCTTCGATATCATTTCTGGGACAAATTTTATGATATAAACCATAAAATTTCTCAAATGTAAAATCATTTTTTTCCATAGTATCATTTTTACCACTTGGCAAACCAAGTTCTGATAAACATTGATATACTAATTTTTCTGTTTTACCAGATGCAAATGTTCTTGCAACAACTTTAACTGGTACTTTACCTCTTGCATCAACAAGAAAACCCAAACGCATCCAACTAATTTCATTTTCAAATAAAAAAATAATTATAAATTGTGATTAATTGGAATTTAAATAGTTTTCTTTATGTATTCTTGGAAATAATTTCTTAAATAAATAAAAGTACATAAATACTACAAAAACAAAAATAAAAAACTATAAAAAGCATCAATTTTATTCTTAAAATAAAAACACAAAAGTCTACTCTCTGCTAATTATTTTTAATATTTTTTTTTTTTCATTTTATTCAAACAACGGGGAATTATAACCTCAAACTTTCTAAAGTGGCGAACACTCGAATTACATTTTCTTTATCAAAAATACATCTTTATGTTTCTTTTTTTTTATTATTATTATTTATTTGATCATATTTTATCAAGTATTTTTACTGATTAAATTTTCGTGGGTGAAAAAAGAAAAATAAGAAGAAACACAAAAATAAAGAATGATAAATTTTCCCTCATTAAAACGAAATTAATTTACACGAAACAATTATTTTTTGATAAATATTTAATATTTTTTGATAAAGTTTAAGTGTCCGCTGTTACTAATAGAAAATTGGGCGATTTCTATAAAAACAAAAAGGTTTCATTTAAAACAAAACAGTAAGATAAAGAAAGGGTGGGTAGGGGTTTAGAAGAAGTTAAAAAAAAAAGAAAAAAGAAACATTCTCATTAATTGGACATTATAAAATGCAATAACATCAGCAACCACAAATAACAACAATAAATAAACAAACAAACAAACCAAAAAAAGAATTACAACAACAATAATGTAACATTGATGACAACAAGAAAAATACCTAAAAATAAATAATAATTATTTCAATAAAAGACAAAAGGTATTTAGGAAGAGAAGATAGGATTAAAACAACAAAAATAACAACAACAATATAACAACAAAGAAATATTTAAGTCTAAAAATAAATGGAGAAAACATAATTTGCGTTGTTTCCTTAAATTTAATCGACCCTCCTTAGGTCAGGATCAGGTCAGGTCAGGGTCACTTCTAATATGTGAGATAAGTGTGTATGTGATTGTGTATGTGTGTATATGTTTAAGGATGGAGCCTTTATCCTTTTCGTTTTTGGTTAATTTTTTTTTTTTTTATTAACGTTTTTACTTCTCTCACCCCTTTTTTTACCTCTTCAACCCACTATCACTCTTTCTCTCTTACACATTTTTAAGATCCGAATATAATATCACGTTTATTATATTTAAGATCCGATTACAGAGTTTTATTTTCTTTCTTCTTTTGCTTTTCGATAAAACTCATTGATTTAATTGATCAAAGGTCAAATGGTGGAGTGTACAATGAAGAACACATGAAGAAGTTAAAGGCTACAAATAATTTTATATAGACAAACACAGAAGGGATTTTACTTCATTTTTTTTTTTCTTGTGTTTCTTTGTTGTTTTTTTTTTGCCTTTAAGCTACCTAACATTTACTCCTTCTACTCCTATTTTTTTTCTTTTTTCATAATTTTCTTCTGAATTTAATCGATTAATTATTTTAGTATATTCATAATAATTTACGGTATTTCAAATTTTATAACAAATTTGTAATTTAAAACAAAAATATGTGAATTAGAAATAAGACAAAAAAATGAAAACATAAAACTAAAGACTTTAATAAATAATCACGATTGAAAGGTTCCGACATTTTCTTGACCATCAAGTTGAAAAGAAAAAAAAAAAGAAGAACACGTTTCACATTCTACGTTTTTTTTTTTCTTAAATTTATTTGATTTTTTAAAATTATTGACTGAATCTTTGCCAACTTAAAATTTTTTTAAAAAACATAAACTGTCGATTACAAATATGAAAAATGTTACAATTCTTAAGATTGGAATTTTTTTTCGCTTTTTTTTTTTAAATTTTATTCTAGAAACGATGATTAATTAATATAAACTTCAGTCTAGTTTATCTTTTTTTAGTCTTTTCAAAGTATTGTTACTAATAGACTGGTATAGTCAAGAAATGAAGTTATTTTCAATTAATATAAATAAAATTTCAACATGAAAATCAACCATTACTCCCCCCAGCAAAAAAAAAAAAAAATAGTCGACTAAAGTGTAGGTAGGAAGTAATTGATGTTTTTTTAACCGTCTTCTTCTTCACTTCTATCTTTTTTTTTTTTTTTTTTTAATTTTATTTTGAAAAAATATTTTTCTTTTTCACTAGTCGCCTCCAAACATTTCAATTTATGTGCTAAATTTCCCTTCCTTTTTTTGTTCTTTAGAGATAATTTATATTTTCTTGTTTGTTGTTGTACAAAAAAATAAATATTAAATAATAAATAATGTATGTTTTTTTTTCTTTAACTTGGGTGTTAAAACAAATGAAATTCATTAGCGCCTTACTTAAATACATTTCTATCATTTACAAAAGATTATTAATATTTTTCCAGAATGGATTTAGTTCAGAAAGTAAGATAGAATGAGACGAAGAAAAAAAAAACAATGAAAAAATTTTAATAGGATTAGAATATATTTATAGATTTTAAATTTGTTGAATTATTTCAATCGTTAGATATAATTAAAAAAATTTATATGAAAAACTACCGACAGAATAATGTTATTTAAAAGAAGAATTTTTCTTTTTGATTGACAGGAATTCAAAATGGCCAACTGTGATTATGCAAAAAAAAAACAACAAAAAAATTTCATTTTTACAAAAAAAAAACAAAAATACGCCATTTTGATTTATCAGTTAAAAATCTTTGGATTTAATTGATTTAAATATGACAGAAAAAAATCTCTACCGTCGATCAGTTATACATACACTCACAAAAAAATATAAATCTTAATAAAAAAAATTGGTGAAATTCTATTTACATCTTTTATTCTATAAAATATGTGTAAATCTTTAAAATTTATTCGTTATTCTTTAGGTTCAATCTTATTACAAAAAAAAATTCTTTAAATTAAAATAAGAAGATACATTTTTTTTTCTTTGTACATACAATTTTCCATATTTACGGAAAATGATAAATGTAATTTAATGCGAGAGTAAAATATTTCCCCCTTTTCAAAAAACGAAAACACGGGGTGAGAGAAAAAAGAAAGAAAAACAAAAATTATTGCAATATTACAATAAATTGAATAAAATATTCTCTCCTCTCCCTCCCTCTTTCGTTCATGTTGTCTATTTGATCATAAATTTTATACATTTTTTCTTCTTCTTGTATACAAATAAAATAAAGGAGAAAGAAAGAAAAAAAAAAGAAGAAGAAGAGCAACAACTAAGTAACAATAATATAAATTAACGTTCAACTTTTATAACTTAAGTAATTTATTTAAATAAAAAAAAAAAAAAATAAAAATGAAAAAAAAGACGACACAAAAAACATAAACAGAAAAGAGAAAAAAAAAATTATATAGAATATTGTATGAAGTTATTATTAATAATTTAAAACTTACTGTTTCATTAAATTTGTATGCGGACATACAGTATTGATTTTATTATTGTGTGTTATTTGACGTAAACCAGCCTGCCAAAGCTGTATTGTGATGGAATGGAATATGATGGTTAGAGGGTTGATAGGGGGCGGATGGGAATGTATGTTTTAGAATATGATGAAGAGAATGAGACGACCATAATATACCAAAAATGTTAAGGGGATTTTTTTTTCATACCGACATTATCATAGGTTAGTGTGTATGTATTATGTAAAAGATAGTATTTTATTCATTTGTAATTATAATTTGTAATTTGATACAAAAATGATATTTAATTTTGTTGTATTTTGTTTTTTTTTTTTTTTGTGTTTTGTCCAAAAACGATGGAAAGAGAAAATAATAATAACGAAACACAATCAGCAGGAAAAATTACAACAATAACATGTTTATATATTTTTTTTTTTATTGTTATTTTTCAAATGAAATATTATTTAATTTTTCCCACAAAAATGTGTACATGGTGTGTGTGTGTGCGATAGTGGAGGATGAAAATAAAAACAGACATCAGAATAAAAAATAAAAAAGAAGAAAATAAAAAAAAAAAAGAGTAAAGTGATGAAAAAAATACAGACAAAACGGCCAGAAGCAGCGTGCAAAAGAAAAAGAAATAGAAGAAGAATAAATAAAGAAAAATCAACAACAACAATAACATATTAGAAAAGAAAAAAAGAAAAGAAGAAAAATTAAGAAAAAAAAAAATATTAAATTAATTTTTTATTATTTTTTCATCCAAGAAAATAATATTTTTGTCTTAAAGATTAAAGTCTGCAATTGAGATACAACAACAACAAAAAACACACTAACTAATAAATAAATTTAAAAAAAAATACTGTTATTAATAATTTAATCAGAAAAACTTCTTAAGAAATAAAATAGAGAAACGTGTATGTGTGTGTGTGTGTGTGTGTATAGATAGGTAAAATTATAGACAACAAAAAAAAAATAATATAATTCTTCTCTGCTCTGTCCTCACTGTTGCTCACATGCATTTTTTTGTTCTATAAAAGAAAATAAAAAAAAATATAAGGAATGAAGTTGTCTTCTTTTATATTATTTTTTGATTGTTGTTGTTGTTGTTGTTGTTCTGCTGCTCAATTCTATAAAATAATTAATATAATAAATTTTGTGTCTGCTGGTGTTCACTCACTTCATCTAATATTCATCTCCCTAAAGACAACAATAACAATAACAAAGAAACAGAAAAAAAAATAACAACAAAATAACAATAACAACAAGAACAGCAGCAGCAGCAACAACAAAAAAGATTGAACAAGAAAAACCAACTAAAGAAAAAAAAAACACAACAAAAAAAAAACTAAACAATCATAGTCACATCGCAAAGCATTCATTTAATTATTAGTAAAAAAATATTTATATAAAAATGAACAACGACGACGTCGACTAAAATGCATTTTATAGAAAATTTTGTAAAGAAAACAGAAGAAAAAAATTGATAAAAAAAAAGTGACATGAAGAAAAAATGAAAAATGAAAAATTGGAAACAGCAAAGAAAAAAACAAAATAAAAGAAAAAAAAAGAAGCAAAACAAGAATAAGAAAAAAAAAACGTAAATAAAACATAATTTTATGAGTGTGGAAAATGAAAAATCAATAAATAAACAAAAACAAAAAAAAAAAAAAAAATGAAAGAAACAAAATAAAACTTACTGCTTTTTCAAACATGTCAATGGACAGACATTGTTTGCTTTAACATTGTGTGTGATTCTTCTGAGTGCATCCAGCCAAATCTGTGATTGATTTTTTTTGTTTTTATTTTTAAAAAAATAATTTTCTTTATAAAAAAAAAATAAATGTAATAAAAGAAAAAAAAAATATATAATTGACAGAAAAAAAATTTTAGAAACTAAAAGAAATCTAAACTAATAAATGAATTTAATTCGTTGTCTTTCACTTCAAATGTGTCCAAATAATACAAACTCTTTCACATCAGTCATTACGATAAAAGCTTCCACTAAAAATCATGAATGAAAATGGCGAATTTTTAATTGGAACGCATTTTGATTGTCGATTAATCGTATGAGGAATAAATATTTTTGTCATTAAAAGTACCGAAGAAATAATTGTAAAAACCAAAACGATTAATCGAATTTATTTTTCCTTTATAAATTTTTAAATTCTTTTAAACTAGACAACTTTAATAATTGTTGGTATGTAAATGTCGTTTTTCTTTATCTAAAGTACTTAAAATTTTAGGAACTTAGTATCTGCCTCTAAATAAAAAGAGGGTTGATTCTCTTAAAATTTAAAATGTCAAAAAGGGGAAAAAATGTATTTATAAATAAGTAAAATAACCCGAAAAAAAAAGTAAAAAAAAAAAAATAAGAAGAAAATACAAGAAAAACATAGACGTGATAAACACCTAAGAGAGTGAAGTGTGCTCCCTTACGCGGCGCGTTTTCCTTCCTTTTTTCTTTTTTTTTTTTACATCTTTTACTTTTCTCCACCTCCTCTTAAATTATCTCATACTCTCTCACTCTATTTCACTCTTCCTCTCAATTTTCCCGCGCGTACAACCACCTATAAAATAAGTAGGTATGTTTTGTATATACGAAGAAGAAGAAGCAAAAAAAAAATTAAATTGAATTTGACATGCTTTCAAGTAGGTATTCCACCTTTTAAGTTTTTCTTACTTCCATATAAAAAAAAAAAGAAAATTTATAAGAAGGGGATGGTGGTAGTAGAAGAAGTGATGGTGTGGAGGTATATGGGTTGTATGATGGGATTATATAAAGTGTTGCTGATCCAACATTCAACATTTCAATCCCAATAACAACAATATATAACAAAATATCTCTCAGCAGCAGCAGCAGCATCAGTGGAAAAAAAAATAAAACACACAAAAATCAAAATATTTTGTTTTTGTTATTTCTTCGAAAGGAATTTAGTTAAGAAGAATAAGAATAGACGAAGAATAGATATAAAATGAAGGGGGAGTGGGTTTTGAAGAAGTGGATAAAAAATTTTAGCTGTCAAATTCGATTTACTTTTATATTAGTTAGTACATCCATTTTATGCCTTCGCAAATTTTTCCTACTTAATTGTTTTTCTTAGAAAAAAAAAATTGGAATAAAAACCAAAATGATGAAATTTTCGGAGAAAAAGAAAATCTCATAAGAAAATATAGAATAATTAAATAATGTAAACTAATATAAACAAAATAACTACGATTAATTACAATTTTCTGTTTCGTGTTTAATTTTTTTTTTTTATTTTACTAAAAGGCAAAGAAAGAAAAAAAAAACAACGGGCGTGAGTGTTGGTCGGCGGGGGAATGTGGGGACACAAAATAAAAAAAATAAGATTTGTTATTTTGTTACATTTTTCAATCATTTTCAACTATAATACTTCCTCTCTGTCCAATCACATCTGCTGCCTATTAAATCGTAACATTATTTTATAATAAAATAAAGTTATTTGGATAATTTACTAAAATTAAAGGAAGTAAGAAAAAAAAAAAAAGATCTTTACTAAAATTTAAATAATATTTGTTGAAATAAAAACTTTTGTTCTTTAATAAAAATAAAGAAAAAAATAATGTTTCTCTTCTTTTTTTTTACCATTCTGAGTTGACCGAGATAAAATCTGTAATTTATATTTATTTAAAGAATTTCTATAAAATTATATAAATGTTTGTTTGTGTGTCTGTGTGTGTATGTGTTTGAAATTTTTTTTTTACTATTATTCGTTTATTTTTTTGAAATGTTGATTTAAAAATCTGTTATCAAAAGGAAAATATAAAAAAAATAATAATAATAATAATAAAAACAGAAGAAACAAGTAGAATAAAAAATTCCATTTAATTTTCTTTAATCTTACCTTAGCTGTGGCAGCATCTGGACAAACAACATGTTGATAATTGATATTTATATAATCAGTACCAGAGCATATTGTAAGTGATTTGTCATCAAGTGTATCACCATGTCTATTGAGTAAGCTGCTTGTTAGTTTCATGTCCTATTCGAATAAAAATAGAAAATCAAAAATAATCAAAATAGAAAATCAAAAATATTATATCGTTGAATCACGATAAAAAAAAAATATTGTCTCCTCATTCACCCATTTTCACAGTTATATATTTTATCTAATTTTCTTTCTTTATCTTTTTCTATCTTCCTATTCCTATTCCCATGTTATTATTTTTTCCCTCTTTCTCCTACCTTTTTCTTATTTATTTTGTCCATTTTGTAATGATGCTGAAAGCGTTTAATCTATTTTTTTGTCATTTTCAATGAGGAAAAAGTCATTTAGAGAGTTGAGTGGGTCGAATGGGGAATATTTTGTTTTTATATTTTGGGTTGGTGTTTCTTTTCTTTTTGTATTTTTTTTTTTTTTTGGGTGGCTTTACTTTCTAAGACAGTAAGACAGTAAAAACTAAAAACAAAAACAAAAAAAATAACAAAAGAAAAAAAAAACCGCATACAATCGCACAAAGATAATATTATTTTACATTTAAGTATATTTTGGAGTAGAGTTTTTTCAAGTAGTTTGAAGATGGTAGAGTTATAATAGTTTGAAGTGGAGTTTTATGGTATGAAGTAAAAACCATTTTGTTTTATAATATAAATATATAAATTCATCTGAGAATATAACAACACACAAAGACATAATAATATTTTTGGTTTGGAACGTTTTTCTAATTGCATGTCTTCCAATTAGGCATGTTTTTCTTCTTCCTTTTATATTTTTTTTTTTTGTTTCTTCAGAGAGAAGAGACAATGTATCGTCTTGTGTGTCGTATTTAGATAATAAGTATGTACACCATAATATTACGAAAAAGAGACAATTATAAATGAAAGAAGAAGAAAAATCATCATCATGTGGTGATGTAAATAAACACGAAAATAAAATAATAATTATTATTTTTCTTGAACATTTTCCCTTCATTTCTTTCTTTCTTTCTTTCTTTCTTTATTTTTTTATGCTTTTCTTTTATTTTGATTTTTGAAATTTGATTCGAATCAAACAGCAGCCATTTTTATTATTCTTCTTTTTTTTTGTGATTTTCTTCTCTTTTGTTGGAAAAATATATTTTTTGTATAGCGTGTCAAATGAGTATTTGGATTTAGATTTGGGTTTGGACAGGATATGGTGTCTCAAGAGTTTCTATAAGAAAAAAGAAGAAGATGTAGAAAAAAAGACACTGGAGAAAGGGGGAGACGCCAACTTTACCATTAAAATAATTCAATTTTTATTTTTCATTAAAAATTAAATTAAAAAAAAAAGATCAATATCAGACTTTTTTTCTTCATTTTTTTTTTAGATTATAGTTATTACGTCATTTGTCATTAACATTGCACTTAATTATTCCATTCATATTAAATGACAAAAACAAGAAATTTTTCTTTTTATAATATAAAAATTCTTTTCTATACCACTTGAATCAAACAAATCACCCATCCATATACCACCCATCCACCTACACACTAAAGTTTTAAATTTAACTTAAAAATATATTATACGTTCAATGCAAACGACATTATTCAATAATTTTTTTTTATCATAAAAAAATATATAAAAATTTCTGTAATGAACAAACCTTTGGTAATCCACCAGCACGTATATCACTAACTTGGCAAAGTTCTATTACGTCACCCTCCTGTTAACAGAAAATAATAATAAAAAAAAAACACAAAATTTGTTTATTGAAAAAAAAAAAGTGTCAATCAACTCAATTTAATTATAAAAATCATTAAAAGGTAAATTCATTCTCAAAAATTGAAAATAACAAACTTTTTTTCTTTTTTTTGGAATTGGATCATTCATAAAGGTAACTTTTATGTCCTGTCATCTAACTTCACTAAGAATTCTTTCATGTGGAAAGTTTTTCTTCTTTTTTTTTCATTTCACAGGTGGGGGTTTTCTTTTAAAGAATTTATTGAATGTTAGTAAAGTCAAAATAAAATAAAATAAAATAAAGTAGATCGGAAGCAGTCTTATACAAGACTGAATTTATATCAAAGTTACAACAAATTTTATGTTTTAATTTACTTCTTTGTATAAAGAGCAAGTACAAGAAATATACATCAATAACTGATGTAATTTGAATAACAATTACTTAGAAATAATTACGAGAAATCAGTCAGTTAATTACATGATTACAATTACAAAGTCCAATACAGTAAAGGTTATATTTAACCGAATTTTATGATGATTGCGAATACACGAAAATTTTGAATTTTTTACTGTGATTAAATCTCAAATTTCAACAGAAAATACAATCATCTAGAATATTAGATAAACTCTGCAGTAAATTAACTTATAATGATTAGTGCGATAAATAGTTCTTCAAAATTAAATTAATTTACTGTTTTCTTAAGAAAAGTGAATTTTAGATTCACTTAAAACGTAATTGTAAAATATATTTTATCATTTATCACTATCACAACGCCAAAATCTTACGACAAAAATTTTATGAAAGAAATAATGTACAATAAATATATATAAAATTAAATGATTTAATGTCGAAAGTGTTTGCGTACTTTAATGTTAATCACATCGTCATCATCATTAATGTGAATGTACCTTTTCAGAATTATTCTATAATTTATTGTATTGCTAAAAATTTCACAAATAATTTTAAGTATACGTTAACTTACAAACATACAAAGTGTCAATTTAACTGACATTTAAAATTATTGTGAAACCAGAAATTTAGTATATTTAAGGTAAAACAAAAAAGTACTTACCCTTCCATCACCTTTCCAATAAATAAAAAAACCATATTCATCAACTTTAAATGTACAACTCAATTCCAAATCGGTATTATCTTTTTCTTCTGTCCAACGATCAAATACTGCACCAGTTAATAATTGTTCAGGTACATTTATTTGCCAATTGAATTCAAATTTTTTTGTCATTTTGATATTTTTTTTCTTTAATTAAAAATAAATAAACGAACAAAAAGAAAAACAAAATAAAAAATAAACAGAAACAATTTTTTTGATGTTACAAGTTAAAGTTGAAGAAAATTAATAAAAAAAAAACAATTTTTTTTATTAATTATAATCTGAAAAGACAAAAGAAAGAATAATAATTATTATATTTAAATATTTAATAACGTTTATAGGTATAAGAGTTAAAATAAAAAACAATAAAATAAACAGATAATTTTATCTGTTGTCCTATAATCTAAGAATATTTTAAACTTATTTTTATTAATTTAAGTAAAAGCTAAAAAATTAAAGTAGGTAATTCACCATTGCATAATTATCTTTATAGTTTACTTATAACAAATCTTTAAACAAATCTTAAAAATTAAATTTCTGTAATTATTTAGACAATTTTTTCACTCAAAAATTTTAGCTTGTTTTCTTATAAGACGATAAAATTGCTACAAAATTATTTATTTTACATTCAAATCAATAGACACACAGCTTATGGATGTAAAGTAAAGTTGTAATTGGTAGATACTTAAGTGAAATTTATTGCATTAATTTAAATGGCATTATCGTTGTACAATCTATGCAAGAAAGATTAAAATCAATTAGACATACCACCTACACTTATGAATTTTGGTTAGATTAAGTTTAATGTTGTGGAAAAATGATGTTAATGCAATGATGTGGTGGTTTATTGTCTTCCTCTCTTTTTAATAAGATTTAAAGGACTTTTTTATGATTCATCCTGTTCTTTGAACAAAACTCAGAATGTTTCTTAAATCAAACATTAAATATATGTACAAAACGCATAGAATTCAAAGAGAACGTTGCAATTGAAATAACACTTTTAATTTTACGCATGAAATAATTCAAAAAGATTTAACGCATTTGAAAAAAAAAAACACGTTTAACATGAACGTGAACATGAACTAATTTAATTTAATTTACTCTTTCAAAAATTTTTATTTGAAAATATATTTCTTTTCAGATAATTCTTTTTTTCTGTTTATTTACAGTATTTATTTTTTTTTTCTTAAAAAGAATTTTACGAGTTCAAAACTGATGTCAAAGAAAGAGGGCAATAAATTAAAAAATACAAAAAAAAAAAATAAAAAAAATTGACAGTTAATGGATGTAACTAATTATCATAAATTACAGTCATACTTAAAATAAATAATTATTTAAGATCAATTAGTGGACAATTGCAACTAACGATCAAAGCTATAAAATTTAATGGCACTTAAAATTTTAACAGCTTACGTTAAGGTGAATAAATTGTATTTTTTATTTACTGAAAAAAAATCTACGAAACCAATGTTTAAAACTCATGGTTTATACCAAGAGACGATCACTTTCAAACATTAATGTTACATTGCACAACTTCTTCATTTTTGTAGAGACACTAATTACGATCATTTCGTTACGACAGAAATTTTTTAATGCGATATTATTTTTATAGTATAAGATATTATTGCTCATCGGAATAAGATTAATTTAATTATTACTTAATGTTGAATTATCAATAATTGAGAATAAAAGAAATATTGGAATTAAATATATAGGCTTAAATAATGGATAATACGTATGTATTCGTGTATTAGCGTATTCCTAAAATTTCATTTATAATTTTATCATTTGGAGTTGTGTAAAGATAAAACTACCTAAAAAATGAAAAAACAACTGGATGTAAAAAACGAACAACTTTTACTTAATCAGTGGACATGTTATAAGATACCATTTAAATTTTTTTTTCAATAATTAATTTAAATAATTACGTGTAGATAGATAATAATATAGTCGCCACTAATTATATTTATCACATTTCAATTTTTTTTTTCATTTTTATTCACAAGATAAGTAAAACAAAGTTCAATAATTAAATGCATGCCAATAAAAAAAAATTAACAGTAAATTAATATTCATAAGCGTATGAATTATTTTAACAAAAAATGGTCATCCGCAATGGTGGTTGGTTTATAATAAAATTTTATTTATACTTTTCAATAATTTATGGTATACGAACATCAATAAGTAATCCTTTGATTCTGTTATTTATATGTGTTTGTTGTTAATTTTAGATTAATTGAGATTATTTATGTTGAGATAAATTCGAGGATAAATTAGAATACAATATAAGTATATGGAATGTTTTTGGTATACATTTTTTGTATATTAAAAAATGTTTCCAATTGTGATAAACACAAAAAATAAATGCCAAATTTTGTGCTATTTTTAGTTTGTAAAATAATGACGTAGGTATAAATTTAAAGAAAAATATTTTGATAAAAGAACAAATAATCGATACCAACTTATTATTTTCGTTAAACAAAAAAAAAAAAGAAAATCCATCACAATTGACATATTTAAAAGACAGAACAAGATAAGATAAAACACAGAATTAATTAAAAACAAAAAATTAAAAATGAGGGAGATAAAAGTTTAAAAAAGAAATGTCTATAAACTTCCAACATATTATGTACCTTCACTATGAATGAGCATTAAAATGAAAGAAATAACACTCTTTTAGAATAATATATATTATTAGGCATTGAGCTTTAGGTGTTACCTACCTACAAAGTATTAAAATTATTTATTATGTTGTTATTTTAGTATATATTTATATACTATTAATATCCTTATTAATAAAAACAAGTTTAATAATATAAGTAAGTAAGTAAGTAAAGTAAAGTAAAGTAAGTATACTTAATAACGTATTTATAAATTCATGCACATCTATAGGGAGAGTAGGTAGGTTTATTGATAAATGATGATATAATTAAAAAGACATTTAAATAATTAATATCATCATGTCGTTTAATATTTTTGTTGTGTGTGTGTGTGTGTAAACTTCTGTATGCCTGTATACATGTCGAACACTGAAAAACACTAGATTTATAATTATTGTTGTTTGTTTTGTTTTTTTTTTGTGAGTCGATAAGAGTGTTGATGTTTCACTTTACATACAACACACACATACACATACACATATTGTATTTTTTTTGTTTCTTTGTTTTTAAGTATATATTTTTATATTTATACTTTGACTAAGTTCAAGTTCAAGGGTTTCTCGTCTCACACTCTCTCTTGTTGTTTATGTCGTCATAAATATTTTGTAGGTCAATCATTAATTTACTTGTATATTTTATGAGTGTTAAATGTTTTTCAAACTAACCACGATATCGTAATTAATCTCAATTCAACACAAATATAAGAAAAAAAATATACTTATATAAGGTGAATGACTTGACAAAGTTAAATACGGGGGTGTAACAACTATGTGCACTCTTGGGAGAACTTACGGTGATTTTTTGTAAAACTTTACGAATCTTGTTTAATTTTCAATCAGTAAGGAATAATGTGATTTCCCCCGCGGAATTATTTAACTGATTGTAAGGGAGGATAAAACATTGATATTTAATAAACAGGCAATTTGCATTCTTATCTTTTTTATTCTATTCTAATTTTCTCTTTGGCTCTTTCTTATGAGACAAACTCCATCCAATAAATATATATAAAAAAAACCGTTTATTTAATTCTTCAGATTTACTGTCATTAGATTTCAAAGCAGATGGTGGACTTTGAATTTGGTTTTCACAAGATTATAGGATTAAATTCAAGATTATCAATTCTCAACTAGAGATAAGTAACAACTTAATTTAACTTATAGATTTATTATAAGTATGTATTAACGTCGGGTTTCACAACAATTTTAAGTAACCCCCTCATTAAAACGAAATAAAGAACAATATAACAGATTCTATTGTAGAACGCGAAATTAACATTAAATCAAGATTCATTCAACGACGTCTGAAACAAACTTATCCTTATTATTGATGTAAAAAAAATGTATGCATTAGAAATAAAATATGTAATCGGTTTTTTCATATTTCGAAAAAAAATCAACTAAAAATTGAGCATCGTTTTAATGGAAGACAAGCAAAAAAAAACGCTAGTTCTTTTTTGCAACGTTCGTAATATTCGTGCTAATAGAAAGAATTTAATTCCAAAAAAGTATACAACTTCAAGTAAGAATTATTCGTCTAGTATTTATGGAGTTTAGTTAGAGGTGGAAGGCAGGGAAAAAATTCAGATTCAGGCTAAGTAATTATATATGGTCCTACCTAAATAAGTAGGTAATACATGATTAAATAATTCATTGATTCTATTAAAAATCCACAAATACCCATCACAACCTTATAAATTTCTCGAATCTTTTTTTAACTATATTTCTTATAGTAGGTATATCCAAAACACAAAGGGAAACATCGATACATCTTCGCACAGACTCATAACAATAAATCTTTTCCGATTTGCTTCTTATTCTTCTCTACATTTTTTTTAACCCATAAAAAAAGATCTTTGTAGGTACGAACAGACTTTCCAAAGAATATTATATTTCGATTACTACAACAGTGGCGTCTGATGACACATGAAATCTATGTCGTTTACATTCATTCTTTTGGGTACGACGTATTGTATATACAATATTACAATTTTGTCTCTGCATGAAAACTATAAAATGAATTAAAAAAAAGGTTCATTGATTCACCTACCACTGAATTGTGTCGCCTGTTCTATACTTAACATTTTATTTATTTATTTCGTGTTGATATTCTCTTGGTTTTTTTTTCGTCGATCGATTTTCTATTTTCTTAATTTAAAAATTTAGAAAATTTATGATATCATAGAGTATCACCCTCATTATAGAACATTTTGTTGCCGTTGTAGTCTTTTTTTTTGTTTAAAAATTTTAAACGCGCAACTCGTTTTTTTTTTGCTTTATAAAATATTTACTTATTTCACTTTAGATTACTTCTTTTTATTACAACAATATTCGTATTCGTATTTGTATTGTTTTCATTTTATTAATTAATTCAATTTAAAATTCTAATCAGATAACAATTTCCCTGCTGTTATTATGTGTATATATGTGTTCATGTTTGTATATTTAAATAATTGTGTGTGTGTGGGTGAATGTTTGTTTGAGAGTATAAAATAGAAAAAGTAAGTATATGTATTTGGTAATGTTCATAAGAAACGATTAGGTAAAAAAAAAACGAATTTGTATACGACGATGGTATAAATTTATTCAGTAAATAAATAGTTAAATGTGTTATTAAATATATAGGACAAATAATTATTGTAATTATTAAATATACTTATTAAAAATTAAAATAATAAAAATGTTGAAGGGAAACAATTTTAAATTTTAATAAGTATCTATTACACAATTATACTTACATTAATAAAAACACAAATATTCTACTGTTACTGCGCTGTGATTCAAGCACAAATGAGTGTAACAGCTTATACACAATAGACGTAACTGACTTTGTGTTCGTAATGAATTTTTACTACTTTAACATGTTCTTCTTTAATTTTACCTTCATTTATATTAATTTCGCTAAACATTATTAAAACTTTGTTCCTACCCTTAGATTAAGTATTCTGTTTCGTAATTTATAATATTTGATAATTGTTATTTCTAAGCCTCAATTAGCTCTCTAAATTCGGCTCAAAATAAATATAGAATCAAATTCAGAAAATAATTTGTAGGATTCATTAAAAGGAAAAAGATGTGAACGTATAAATTTTGTTATGAATCATGCTGTGAATGTTATTGTAGTTGGAGAACGAGAGGTTAACTATGGGAGAACTCATTGGAAATTTTTGTGAATCTTTTCGAACCATTCGAATTCATCATAAATAAAATTAAACATTTAAAAGGTAATTTATGAATCACACAAAAAAATTAAAACTAAGTATTTTTCTCTATACGATTCCTTCTCCTTATATTCTTTTCTCTTTACATTCCAAAAGTTACTCAAATTATATTTCTTTTTTTTCCCCATCATTTTTATTGTCTTTTAATCTAATCAAAGAAAGTGTATTTGAGTATGTTTATGTGTATATGTGCGTGTATGTAATCCTATATACGAAATATACAATATCCTCCTATCTAAGGGATTCATCTTTTCATTGTTTTTTTTTTCCTTCGTTTCACAAAATGTGATGATAAAAATTGATCAAAACAAAATAAATAATAATTTAAAATTGATGAAAATTAATGGCAAAACAAAAAAAAAAGATTATATTGAACTGAATATTCTAACAACGAACTAAACTCAAACAACACGTCACATGGAACTCAACCAATTGTTGTATATATGTTATTTATAGATTTCTATAAAATTAGTCGGAATTATATTTGGATTGTTGTGTATAAATATATAATCCCAACCCTGAATTGTTTATTTATTTTTTATACTTCTATACTTTCACTTATCATCAAATGATCAATCAAATTTAAATCAGGATAATAAAAAAAAACACACAAAAAAGAAGGAAATATATTTTTAAGTAAGTAGGAATAATTTATATTACCTAAGTAAGTATATAAAAGAAATAACTTATTATTAATCTTTTAAGTGCACGATTATTGTGTATTATTATTACTTTACCTATTTAATATTTTTATGTAAATTATTCGATATTTTATCAAGGGACATATAATATTTTGTTTTATTTGTTGTTGTTTCTTTGTTCGCCTTTATTGAAATAATCAAATAGATATTATATGTATGTATGTGTGTGTATAAAGTTACTTAGTTTATGATATGAATAATGATAGGAATTTTAGTTTATTGATGAACAACTGACTACCTTTGGGCTGTATCTATTTCCCTAAGCTTATCAATATTATGTTTAGGGAAATTATTATGTATCTAGATTTAGTTATGAAGAAGTCAACCACTATGTAAAATGTGAAAGAAAAAATGATAAATTATTGTTTGCAAAAAATAAACAACGTGTAAACCCTTAGTATTAAAATAATATCCCTGTTAATTTATGAAAAGTCTTGTATAATTTAGAGTTGGAAAACAACAAAATATTTTATTGAGATATTTTTAACAACTATATTCGAATTCACACTAGACTACAATGCAGAATAGTAGACTAGTGCAATACTAATACAATTCTATAGTTAAAATATATGATTATTCAACTGTTAAATGTCATATTGACTTTTTATTTTTGTTTCATCAAATATGTATCAATTTTAATATTCTTCTATTCCGTATTTTGTGTATAATAAAATAATTATAGTAACTATACCTAAGTAGTATTCCACTAGTAATTTATCCTTTGGATCTATAAATCATTAAATTTCATGTAGTTGATACTTACTTACTTATTATAATTATGTACTTACAAAAACAACAAATGAAATAAACAATATTTTATTCAAACATTTCCAACAATAGACACACACACATTATAAAAATATATAAGCTCCCTTATCACATATAATATAATCGATGGCATTGAACTTAGTTTTATAATTATTTTCTAAGGGAATTTATAAGCTTATTTAATATTAAAAAAATTTCTTATTAAAATCTTTATTAATGTTCACCTGGACAATAAATCTCACAATAAATCAATTGTTAGGATGATGCGTGTTAACCCAAGGGGTTAACAGGGGTGTGCAATCCTGGGAGAACTCGTGGGGAATCTTTGCGAATCTTTGTGCATTATGTTTGTACAATCCTTGAAATAAAATTAGACAATTAGGAAAAAAAAGGATTTCAAATTTGAAAAGAAAATTGTTTGATTTCAATTAAGAATGAATAAAATAAAAGTTAAGAAAAGAGCGAAAGAGATAGACAGAGAGAAAGAGAGAGAGAGAGAGAAACAATTATTTTATTATATGACAGAAAATTAAAATATTAAAATATTGTCGCAACAACTAAAGTTTATTGATAATTAGATTGTCGGATGTTGAGTTTCAATTAAAAATATCTGATATGATTAATTAACACATTTTTTTTATTTGACACGCGCAATTTTTAATAATAAAATTCACACACACGTGATCAAAAATTATATAACACTGGAGCTGAATTTAATCGAGTTAATTATATTCTTTTTATAACAATTTTTTTTTTCTTTTAATTGTTGTTGTGTTTTATTTTATTGAATGACATTTGATCTGTCAGAAAAAAATACAAAAAAAAACATAGTTAAAAAATAAAACTAACTAAATCATATATGTGACAGATCTATTTAGTGGACTGTGAATTAGGATCACTTATAATAACGACATTGTATGTTCAAAAATTAATTCTAAATAAAAGCTTAAAAAGTATACGAAAGGAACAACAACAACAAAACAACAACAAAACAATTATGTAACTTAATCGTCATATTTATCATCCCTTCTTTACCGCTTTCATATAATCCGTTTACATTTTAGTCAATATTTTCTTTTATAGCTTCTTGTTTTTTTTTCTTTCATTTAATTTATTTAATTAATTGAAATTGATTCTCATAAATTCCCCAAATGAAGATAAAAATTATATTTTAATTGAAGGGTTTTTTTAGTCGAAAATACTTACGCGTTTTTATAATAAAAAAAAAAAATGTTTCAAAAAAAATGTATGTCTCATTGATTAGAAATTGCTTTACAATCATAACAACTCGGATCAATTGTAGAAAATATCAACCAAAAATGAAAGACTTGTGCAATTATGCGCAAATATTGTGCAATAGCGTGCATATCTTTCTTTTTATTACTTTTAGTTAATTCCCTAAAGTAAAAATATGTTCACTTAAGTATAAAAAATATCATTCACGTTTAATTTAAAAACGTAACTTTTTGTTAAACTTATCAATTCCCCGTAATCCAAAAAACTTTAAGTTAATATCTTATAAGAAGTAAAAAGGGAGAAAAAGCTCAAACGGAGAATAATTTATGTACAAGAGTGAGATATAAATACAAATTGCGAATTCTTCTTCCATATAGAAAAAATCAAAAGAATTAGAATCGAAAAGTATTATTTACTCATACTGACCAACTTTGATATATTTAATCAGTAAAGTTGTTTCTAATAAAGTGTTATAATGGTATTTCGATTGCATGATAAGAATCATGTCAGATTTCTGTCTAAATTGGACAAAACAGAAAAAAAAAAAGAAAAAAAAATGTATCAAGAATTTAAGTGAAGCATTTTCATTAATCGCTTTTGTGTAAAAGATACCAAAACGCAACAACAAATTTGAAACAGACATTAATTAAAGAAAAAAATATCCTTAATTTGTAGAAATCTTAGAACACGCTACAATACAAACTGATAAATAAAAACGAAGGTATATAAATCAGTAATCAATCCTTTAACATACATTATCATCAGTATCATTATTTAAAGACACGCATGCAATACGGTAAAGGAATTAAAATTTAGTTTCAACTCATAATAAATGAATAACTGTGAGTCTCATCTCTCTACGGAATTTTATAACAAAAGAAAAATATGACTTAATCTTAACTTATACGTACGTATTTAAAGATTAACAAACAATTTTTTTTTATAAAAGCAAAAAAACCACAAAAAATTCATTCTGCTTCCTCTTTATTGCATAAATAATTTTCAAATTCTTGTTAATCAAATTAAGTAAGAAAAATAGAAAAAAAAAATAATTCATAGATGATTTACAAGAAAGTAAAAGAGAAAATAGAAAGGAAAATTGTATTCTTATGTCAAATGACAGAAAATCGTATAAAAATCAATAATAAAATATTTTATTGAATTTTATTAAGGTCAATTATTACTTTATGTTCTATTTTTTGTGGGGTTTTTGAATTTCAATTAAGATTGGGATGACGAGATTAGTTTATTTAAATTATAATTGGCAAAAAATTTGTGAGCTTTAAGTTGCAAACAAATTTGATTTAAAATTTTTTAATTATTCTTTTTTATTAGCTAAAATGTAATCCACTTTTTTTTACTCAACAAGACTAAATAAGTACATATATTGGATTTTTATTTAGTTTCTTATTCAATAAATAACGTAGCATGTGCTTTTCAAGGTTTATTTAAAATTAGTAAGTAGAAGTACTTATCATAAGTATAAGTGTCTAAATAGAATAATTCTTTTGTGTGAGTGCGTGTGTGTATGTGGGTATAGTTGGTTTTTTTGATATTTTGTAAAAAATGATAAGCAAAAAAAAAAAATTCAAACCAACCAATAGGAATAGATAAGCTGATGTGGCTCACTCTTTTATATTTTAAAATTATAAAAATATACAAAAAATTAAATGTTGTTAAGTTAAAGAGAAAATAATTTTTATTTCAACATATACTTACAAAAAAAAACTGATAATAAAATATAATTGTTGGACCCACAGCAATGACCAAGTTGTTGTTGTTTAGATTTCTATAACTCAAATAGTTTTCTTTGAATTGTAAAAAAAAAAATATTTTAAATTATTTGAATTGTTTTTACGTTGAGTTGGATGAATTTTCAACGTGAATAAAAAAAATTATTTCAAATAATCTGAATGCAAGCACAGTCCACTAGAAATCGAAAGCACAAAATAATGGTTTAATTTATGTATAGCTTCGATTTTGAATATCGTCTTCGGTTGGGAAAGTTCATTAATTTGTAATTGCGACGAAATCAATTCAAAGTTTGTCCTTTTAATAGAATCAATACAGTTTTGGCTTCAAACTTTGGATTGCTAAAAAAAATTATCTAAATTCCATTACACAAGCAATCAATCAATTTTATAGTAGAGCCACTATTTTCTTCAAATGTCCCGTTTCCATGTTCGATTGAGTAGAAAATCTGCCCTATAATAATATATTTACAGCACACACGCCAACACACATACACATACATTATCACACACACACACACATAATTATTTATAAAGATACACTGACTTAAATTTTAAAAAACGGAATTAAAATTTAAATAAGAAAAACATAAGTTTTTTGCTTTTTTTTTTGAAATTCGTTAATTGTTTCTTTTTCTTTTCTTCAAGGTTTTTAAAAAAACAACAGCGAAAAAAAAACAGTAAGTAGGAAACAGAAAAAAAAACCTAAACCAATAAAAAAAAATAGGTAAGCAAATAAGAAACAACTGATCAAATGATTATTATATAATTTATGTTTTGTATTTAATTTAATCATAAAAACCACTAATTAATTTATTACAATATTTCCTGTACCTAAGCAAAACGTCTTTTCCTTTCTTTTATCAGAAAACCGAATAACGAACAACCAAATCAATTAATTAACTGTTTTATTTTTCTTCATTTAAATTTTATCGTACGGATTAAGTATCAATTTTTTTTTTATCCTGTAAAGACTAAAAGCTAAAAACTAATGACAAGTAAACTGTACAAAACTTTATAATTTCCTGTTTCAGACCAGAGAGTGACATAGATCAGAGTTATGAAATCGTATTAAAAAGGTTACAATTATTTCTGTTAACAAAAAAACGCTCACTAAATACATGCTGTTAATCAATAAAATATTTGTCGTTTTCTCTGTTATCAATGCACATAAACCACACAAAACAATATTAATTTAATTAAAGAAAAGAAGAAAATTAAATGAAAAAAAAAGAAATCAAACGAAATTCAGAGAGAAACAATAAAAAGAAATAGGGGGGAAAATACAGATTTTTGCGTGACCAGAAAACATTAATTTTCTATTATACGATGACTTTTACTTTACTGCATAGAACTAAATTTAGAACAATTGGATTGTCCTAAAAGAAAAAAAAATAATAGAAAATCCACTCAGTAAAATTTGTAATTCGTTGATGAAGGTGCGAATGAAACAAAATATAAATATAAAATGCCCATTTAGTGTTGATTTTACCTCTGTCTGTACATTTATTTGCCCGAAAAGTGATCAATTCACAGAAATAGTTTTATATTTATACTTACAAGCGATCATGAATATTAAGACTTCTCTCAATTTAAGTCCACTACCAATCAAAATGGCTTTAGTTTCGAATACCAACCTTATAAATTCATATAATTTGAGGCAACTGATTCACAAAAAAGCTTATTCAATTGAAACAGAGAGAGAGAGAGAGAGAGAGAGAGAGAGAGAGAGATAAAAAAAATGAAAACGAATTGTAGGTACAAAGAAAATGATTGCAATCAACACAATTGAACGTTTTGGAAAGGTTTTTATTTTAATAGAAAAGTAGAAAAGAAAAAAAATACAGGAAATATGAAAGAGAGAATAAGGAAGAAAATTTATGTATAAGAAGCCGTTCATGTCTTTATTTTACTGAGGGTAATTACACTACTACTCTTAGGTAACACTTTGAATATATAAATTTTATCAAAAGAAAACGAAAGAAAAACGAAAAATAAATGAAATGAATTTGGAAAGACTAATTTTTTTTTTTTAAACTCCACATTTTCATTCATCAGCTTTTTTTTTATTTAAAAAGATTTAACGAGTTCTTGTGTCTTTTTTTTTGCTTGTAGTTAAGGCCATAGACTTTTGAGTTAAGTACTTCGGTATAAATATCTGCCCCTCGATACACCCTCATAACTACTTAACCTTAATGTGTAAAGTTATGTACTTGCAGGAGGAAGGAAAGGGAAATCAAAACAACTAAAGAATAGAGTTGTTGTTTTTTTTTGATTACTAAAATTAGTTTATTTAACCGCTTCATCATACCTTTTGTACTAGAATCGTTTACCATCAATAAGAATTTCTCAAGATAAACAACAACAACAAATATTAATATTTTTTTTTTTGGCTGAGTCAAGAATTAGAAAGATTTTTGAAGTCAATAAAAATAATTTACGCAAACGGAAAAACACACAATAATATTCAATTATTAACAATAAATTTATTCAAGATTTAAACTTCATTCTTTCATCCGATATAAATGAATGAATTATTCTGTCCAATTGTACCAACCACTATATCCCATCCCCACCCCTGAAACTGTATACTGTTGTTAAGATGTCAACAAACTAAACAAAGTTAAAGCTATTATCCACTTAAAAATTTAACACGTTTTATTGTTCCCTTTTCTAAGTAAGTATACAAATATCCCTAATACATAATTCCTTCTTTTATTAAATTAATTTGTTAGTTAATTTCTCTTTGATAGAAAATTAAATTAAAAAATCTTCATACAAAATAAACTTTATATTTAATAGAATTATGAATTACGAATAGAAAATTAGTTATAGTTACATACACATTAGTGTACCGAACAATATAAATTCGTTTATAATAAGAAATAGCCTTAACCGATATCAAATCACAAAAACATTTATATAAGTAACTTTATTGGAAAGGAAATAAAAAATTAAAAACAAATTTAATTCAATTAAAGGAAAAAAAATGTTGCAATAAAATATGAAAGAAAAATATTCCATTTTTTAAATAAATAAAAAATTGAAGGCACGGAAATAGGGTAAAAGAATATCCAATTATCTATAGTTACGTCTGTAATTATTATGTATCAACCTTTGTACATGGAACGAGATGGGATCCTAATTTTTATTTTTTTTAAACGAAAATCAATTATTAAAAATATTTTTGAAAACTGTAACACGCACATACGTTTCCTATAAGTTTATTTTTTAATTTTATACATTTGATCATTAGTCTTGTCCATGATGTCCATGGTATCACAAGGAAATATTAGTTATTATTCACAATGCTACAGTAAGAATAGGAATTCCCGACTCCTAAGAGGTTAAAAACGATGAATGTCTGAGAGAAGTTATTGATAAGAAATATTTGCTTGCGAATCATTCATTGTGCAAACTAGAATCAATGCATAATAATTTGAACTAATATTGTAAGATTTCTCGGTACCTCATTAACTTCTCTGAGTATTTGATTATTAAATTACATAAAATTTTGATTTTAAATTTCCCACTGTTTGTTAATCCAACCATAAAATTTTCTTTTCTTGATTCTTATTTTTCTTTTGTTCTTTTGTGAGAAAAATGAAAATGAAAATTTCTATTTTATTTTTCTTAATTTCCCTGAATTATTCTTATAAAAAATAGTTCACAAACACGATTGTTGTTGAATTAATTTATCACAAAGTATTATTAAATAACGCTTATTAGTAAGATTCCAATTGTAAGAATCAGAAAAAAAAGAAAAAAGAAACAAAAAAGAAAAAATAAAAATAAATTCTCGTGTAGAAATTACATTAAATTACTAAGTTGTAATTAATAATTCACGCATGATTTAATAAATGTATGTTTTAGACACTTACCCCGTTTCAATTATATAATACGTATAACTAAACTTAATTACGTCTCATTCCAATAATCATCATTATCACCATTTATATAATGTTCAGTCAATGATGATTAGGTCAAATTTGACCAATATAAAAATATGAAAAAAATTATGAGAGAAAAAATAAGAGAAAAGAGGGAGAAAATGGGAGGAGGAGGAAGAGAGAGAGAGAGAGAGAGAGAGAGAGAGAGAGAGAGAGAGAGAGAGAGAGAGAAAATGAGAGGAAGAGAAAAATCTAAAGATGCATCCATCAATAATTCTGTCATAAACATAATAAAAATCTTTTATACATAATAATAATGTAATTATCCATTCAACCAAGTTGTGGATATTTTTTTATATTTGTTGTTGTTGTTGTTGTTGTTGTCAACCCTTAATACTTCATGTCTTATCATCATATAATGATGATCATGACACAAATTCACTTTCCTGTCAGAATAAAAACAAGACAAGAAAAAACGATAAAAAAAAACGAAAATAAAATACAGTTCATATCCGTACACACATTCCAATCCAATCCAAAAAGAAAAAAGAAATAAAGTCTTTCAAGTCACTCTTATAAGGCGCACACGCGTCTAAATCCAAACAAAAAAAAGAATCCAAAATCCAATTGTAACAAACAAAAGGGAAAAAAAATGAAAAACGAAAAAGAAAGGAAAGCCAATATAATTGGATGACATGACATAATAATAAATTCGAAAACGATTTCCCAGTTGGTGTTATACTCACACCACAATATTTGTTTCTGTCCCCTCTATACTTTTCACACTAAGAAGGAAGTACTTTTCTTTTTACACATTAATATACGCGATTACACATTCATATGTTGAATTCACATGTATGTCACAGTACCGATTTGTAACCAAATTGATCATTCATAAATAAACGTCTACCGTCCATTAGAACTATTATTTGTTTTTCTAAAATATTATGACAAATTCAAATACCCACTTTACGTAAATTAACAATAAATAATAATACAAATTAATACCTACAACTTTTCTATTTGATTATTTTTAAACAATTAAGTAACCGAAGGGGTAACACAAGTAAATTTGCATTCCCACTGATGTCAAATTTCACGAAAATTTCACAAATTGCACATTTGATTCCTGAGGTTTGCACATAGTGGTTATACCTTTGCAATTAACCCATTGCAAAATTTGTCATAATCTAACACATAGGTACAATGCATGAGCAAATGAGAGAAAAATATATTAAAAGAGTATTTTTAATAAGTTAGTACCTATTAAGATTATTTATGTCTGGTTCATTCAATATCAATATGGATTAAATAGAATTTTACAGAATAATTAAATAAGTTTCTTATTATACGCAATGGACTGAAAGTTATTCAGTTATTCACTCATCCCTGACATACAGCAGTTTACACAATTCACATTAAAGAAATATGTAAAAAAAATTTGAAAACCAAGCAGATTTTATCTTTACTTTCATCTAAAACCCCATTCCCCCTTTTTTTTCTCTCCCTAATCCACATAAATTTTTAGAGAAAAAAAAATCAATCCAATTTTTATAAGAAAAAAAAATTTGCCTCTATTTTTCTCTCTTAAATCAACAAAAATTAACAGAAAAAAAATATAACAACAACAAACAAAGAAAGAAAAAAAGAAAGAAAAGAAAGAAAAAAAAAGAAAGAAAGCAATTTTTGATTAAATTTCCTATTAAATATATATAAATATACGTCTTTTATACGGTAGTTTAATCGACTCCCCCTAATAATCAAGTCAACTCAACTCAACTCAACTCAAGTCAATAAATAAAAATGCTTTTTAAACCAAACATCATTTTGATCGATTTTTCTCTATGATTTTTTTCTTCTTTATTTTTATTATATTTATTTTATTTTTTCTTCCTTTCTTTATTTTTTTTTAATGTTTGTTTATCTTCTTTTCAGTTTCATCTTTTACTTTTTTTTCTCTCATTTTTTCTTCTTCTTTCATCGTCTGTCCTCCTCCTCCTTCTACTTGTGCTTCTTCTTTTTATTCTTTAAACTTAAAAAAAAAAAATAAGTAAAAAGATGAAAATTATATTATACATCTAGAAGATAGGTATGAACACACACACATATATAGTTAGCCACAGAATCCATTTATATTAAATGGGATATTTTTTTGAGAATTTTTTTTTTATTAGCAAATTAGAAAAATCCAAAATACATACAACAAAAAAAAATCACTAATTTCCTGCCTACACCAAAGTTTAATTATATTCAAGAATCAAATATTTTATTCGAATTTTTCTTCTTCTTATTTGAATTTTTTTTTTTTTCTCTTCCTCTTTTCCGTTTTTTTTCTAAACATCCGCGCGTGATTTGATCATGTCGAATCATATGTTTTCAATTAACAAACAAAAAAAAAATCAATTAAAAATTTAGCATCATTGCATATGTGTTTTTTTTTCCTCTCATTTGAATTGAATCAATGAGAACGCGAACGATCGAATTTAATTTAATCAAAAATTACAAGATTATTTTCTCTGTTATTTATTTATGCTTTTTTTTTGTTTGTTGAACATTATTGAGTGAAAGAGAAGGCAATATTATTGGAATTATGGATGATGATGAAATGAATAAACAAAAATATTCTAAGTTATACAATAAAAAAAAAACGTATATTGATTTCTTTCTTACAAACAAAAATGTTGTAGTTTTGTTTTATTTTGATTCACGATCCATTTTTGGAAGAGTTTATTAATTTTAATCAGAGATGACAACCATCCCAGAGGACAATATTAGGGGATCACAGAAACTATACGGCAGAGTACTCAAAGTTCTAATTTTGTTTATTTTCATCAAATTAAATCTCAGTTGTTAGAGGTTGCTCATTTTAAAACTTTTTACTAACTTATGGATGAACCAAAAAGTGAACTTATCAGGCTACAAAACGTTTTTTGAAATTGGACATGAATAAATAAATGTTAAAACCGTTCTACATTGTTAACATTTTTAATTTTTATTGCTTAGAAGTATTTTCGGAGAATTCATTTGAAATGCGTGAAAAAATAAAGAAATACTTACTTAAGTAATTTTGTAGGAAATTAAATTATTCAATAAAATTTGTCTCAAGTGGATATAAACTGAGGATGAATTAATCTATGTTCCAAAACGAAAAAAAAGCAACAAAAAAAGTATTTAATTTACTCAATGAACAAATTATTTACTTGAGTACTTACTTAGATAAGTAAAGTACAAAGAACTTTTTTAACTTTTGTCATCATTTAAATTTTTTTTTTGAGACTGTTAGATATTCTTTTGATTCTAATTAGTCACTTTTAACTATATACTGTGTGATACATGATCAACATACATCATCATCATCATCATAATTTTGTCATACTTATACAGAAAACATCACAAATATTTATGTAGGTCAAGTTGGAATATAAGTTTATACTTATTATATATTTTCTTCAAGTGGTATATACATACACACACACACACACATCAACACATGAAAAAATACACAAAACCTCAAAGAGGAAATAAAGGATCTGAGATTCTTATATCGAAAAGAATATATCCTCCCGTTCATCTCACATCTTCCCACTATTTATAATGATATGAATTTTTATTTTATATTCTTTCTTAGATTTTCTTCCTATTGTTGTTGTTCCTTTTCTCCTCCTTGAATTTTTGACACTTTTTCCTCTCTCAAGTCAATGACTGTTTTTTTTTTCTCTGTATCAAATTGTGTTTATTTTTTTTTTCTGCTTTTCCCGTTTTTATATTTGATACGACATTTGACATCTTTTCTTCTTCTTTCATCCTTATTTTTGTTTTTTTTTTGTTTGCCGTTATATGGAAAAGATTTATTTATTGTTTGCGATCAATAAAAGATTTGAAATTGAAATCATTCGCACCTTTTAGTAAGTTAGTAAGTATTAGGGATAGATATAAGAAGAAAAAAACGATAGAATAAGTAGGTATAGTAGGTACCTAACGTACCTATAAGAGTGTAAGAATGAGAGGAATTTAAGGAGAAACATCTTGACTTTGATTATACAGATAAAAATGAAATTACTTTATTTTTACACAAAAAAAAGAAATTCCTAGAGTGCGGAATATGCAGCTGATGTAAATGTGCATGTAAATTTAATAAAAAATTTGTAACATTAGTTAAGTTCTTAGTCTATGATTATATGATTTTATGAGGTTAGAGCTTAATTTATATAGGAAGTCGAAAACCAGTTAAGACGAGTAGGTAAACTTATTTCGTTCTCACGCGCACAATTTTAATTTTATAATTGAACAGAAAATATATTCAATTATATTTGTAACAAAAATTCGTCTAAATGTTTTTCGCTTACTTATAGAATTTTGATTTAAAATTATTATTAAAGATATTTGGAGTACGGGAAAATCCAAAATATATTGTCACTTGGCCAAATATCTAAAGATAATCTCTTTAGTTTTAGTAAAGCCTTCACTTTAACTATAGTCAGATGTAATTGCGAATAGTAATTCCAATAACGAAATGGAAATGGAGAAAATTTCTAACTAAATTTCAAATCATATAAAAAATAAATCACACTTTTAAATAATTAAATAAATTTGTAACTAATTATGACAATTATTGAAAACATGCAAAACTCATTTGAAAACTAAAAAAAAAAATTAAATCAAATTAAACTCGCAGCAAAAAAAAACTTGTGAGACTCGAAAACTTTTTCAAAACAACAAAAAAAAAACAATGTCTAAACTTTTTCCTTACTCACGTTTCCAGCAGGAGAAACACAATAATTGCATTTAACGAAAACAAACTAAACTGAATTTGTAGAAATTTCACTAGAAAAAAACTATTTTCTATTTTATGTTGTGAAACCTTAATTTTAAATAGTTTTACAAAGTTTCTTACTCTCTCTCCCTCTCAATTTCCTCAACCTTTACTTTAGTTTTTCCCATTATTTTCGTTTTTTTTTTTTAAAAAACACACATTAAACAATACGTGTTAGAGGAGGTGCACACAAAAAGAACAAAATAAAATAGAAATAAAAAAAAAAAAAACTGAAGCCAAACAATATAAAAATGTAAAATATGTTTTCAAGGAAATTAAGAACAGAGAGAGAGACAGAAAGAGAGAGAAAGAGAGAAAAAATATAAAAATAAAAATAAAAAGAAATCTCAATAACACGTGATGGACTTAAAGTTATAAGACCTTCTCGTCTTTTTATTTATGTAGGGAAAAAGCAACAACAACAAAAATAAATAAAATGACATAACATGCTTATGGTTGTGCTTACGATGGCATTACATAATATTTGATTATGCCCAAAAGCTGAAATTTTCAAGTCCCATTAAAGTATTGAAGAACTTATGACAATTTTTTCTTTTTAAATTGAAAATAGATTTTTGGTTAGAATTTTTATGCGATTTTAAAAGAGATTTCAAATGGATTTAAAAATATATATATATATATAAATAACTGCGGTAATACCGAGGATAATTTGATTTCACTTTTATTTTATGAACTAAAGACAATTTTCGATTTTTTTTTGTTTTTTATTGTTTCATTTGAAAGATAATTTGTGGAAACACGTTTTTATTTGAAATGATCGCAGAAAATATCTACAATATTTATGTCCTCCGAAAAAAAAAAACACAAAAAAAAAAAGGTAACACTAAAATTTAAATAAAAAAAACTAAAAGGACACTTTTTATAATAAATTTAAAAAGAAAACACTTTTTTTTTATGTCTACTTTTATCGGCTTTTATAATCTTATAATTTTTATTTTTAATTTTTGTTTGTGTTTTTTTTTTGTTGTTTGCATTTATGGAAAATTTGTTAGTTGGGGATTAGGAGAGAATTAAATTTTTAAAGGTTATACACTTAATTACAGTTTTTTTTATTTTCGTTATTATAAAATCAAATACTCGTAAATCCCTAACTACCTACTTAATGGAGGATCAACGTTTGAAATCATTTAGAAGTAGACCAAAAAAAAAATTAACAAACAATAATTTTAAGGTTGTATACATAAATACAGGAATACAACAGCAATCAGCAGTAGTTTGGGCAGTTTAATAACAATAATTTAGTTTAATTTTTTTTTTGTTGTATACAAATTATTTAATGAGTCAAACCTCAAACGTTAAGTGAGACTACGTAAATATAATGAAATGCGATTACACAGAATGTTGAAAAATAATAATTAATAATCAAATGTTCAAAGTAAATAATTTTTATCAAAAAAAAAATATAATTATCTTTCTGATGGTCAAACAACAAAGTGAAATGGAACAAAGAGCAAATTGAATAAAATGTGACGACCAAAATGTTTTTCTATTGTCAACTTAATTGCTGATTTCTGTTTTTCAGTGTCTATTTTTTTATAATTTACATAAATTTGTCCAAAAAAAGAAGTTATTTCCTAACTGATGCGAATCCCCACGATTTCGCCCAATAGTTAACCCCCTCGGATCTACCCAACTAAAACTAAGCTATTGAAACACTTCACCTTGATCGAACAAATTATATTATCTGAGTTCAGACAGCGATAAAACAAATAAGAATTTTATTTAAAACTTTGTGAATAAATAAATTTTGACAACAAAAAAAATAGTTTTTAATTTCAGTAAATTAATATTTTATAGATTTTTGAGAATATTGATGAATATTGCGGAATAATGTTAATGTTATGTGACACTTATTAATCACCTTCAAAGTATCAGATTATTTGCTAAAAAAAAACAAATAGAAAAAAAATTCAATTTGAATAAAAAACGAGATGTGCAATCTTAGTCTCTGATTTGACATTATAACTTAAACTCAAAGTGAACTTAGAAATTTGGTTTTGTTTTGTTTTAAAATATGGTTCAGTATCGTGATTTGGGTCTCCTAAATCCAAATAAAATGAATTTGATTATTTACTATTAACCGAATTCCTTCACTGCTTCGTTTAATATATTTAATAATGAGAAAAAAATGTAATTTAAACCTAAAGGCTATATTGAAGGTAAAATTAACGTAGGTAACTGTTTTAATGCGATTACCGACGTTGTTACCCAATCCCATTAATAATCCTCGGGAATTCTTAAATAATGAATTTTTTTTTTTTCAATTTTTTTTATGTTTGAATGTCATCAGCATACTTAAACTGATACAAGAAAATGTAATAACTTGAACGCATTTCTTTTTAAAGTATAGTGTACAAATATTATTCTCAGCCATTGCTTCGTAATGATAAAGCGAAAACAACAAATAAAAAATCACCTTTTACCTTTACTTACAAAAAGAAAGTTCATGAAGACAAGACACGTGGTAATGTAGAACAAGAAAAAAAAATATGATCACATTTAAGTTATTAAGTTTCAATTATGTAACTCCTTATGGTTTTTTTTTATGTCTACATTGATAATAAGAAAAAGGTGAAGAATAGAATGAAGGAGTAGAAAAGAATCAGTTTTCAAGGTTTCTTTATTTAGCTTATTTATTATTATTATGAAAAGGCAATCAATTAATGAAAAGTAAAGTCACGTGTTTTCATCTTCTTATTAAATTTAATTGAATTAAATAAAGTACAGCAATAATGACAAGAACAACAACAAAATGTATATATTTAATTTGAGTAAACTGATAAAAAAATTACTGTAGATTTCTGTTGACAAAAATCATAATTAATTAAGAATAAAGAGTGGGTGTAATAGAGGGAGCAAAAGATCAAAGAAAAAGATAAATGTTAAAACTTTTTTTTTATAAAATCACTGATGATATTCATTCTCTGTTGGAAATTAACTACGAATTTTGAATTTTGTATTTAAGTAGGTACGGAGAAATATATAAATCTTCATTTTATTATCAACAGAAATTTTTAAAACAAAATAAAATTTAAATAAATTTTTTCATGTTTTAATTCGGTTTTTACTAAGAGACATTTCAAATTATTGTGAAACTCAACATAAGTGACGTAATTGAATTTACGTAATGAAACACAATAAGAATAAATCGTTAACTAACTATACCATGCAAGTATAATTCTAAATTCAACATTTAAACCACCAAATGAAATCAACAGATGAATTCACATTACGAAATAAACTCATAAACTAAAATTTTCTCCACGTCCTATTCGGCGAATCAATTTTCAAAAAAAAATAAATGAGAATTCCAATAACTTTTATTTATTACGTACTTACCTTGAGTATATTTTACTTAAACAATATTTTATAAATATTTTAACAGGATGACCAATAATATACGATCAGCTTTTATACTTAGAGAAAAATCAAAAAAAAATTAGAAGAAAAACAAAAAAAAAAACTAAATCAATTTATTTTCAATGTCCCCCCAGAGAGACCAAAACTCAATTAATTATTAATTTTAAACACGCAGATTAATTTTTATAGAAAAGTTACTCATAATGTATGAGAAAGACGCACGCGCCAAATTAACTATTTGTTATGTTCACACATTTGTTTCTGTAATAATATATTTCTGGTCTGTATTATTACTAATTAATATTGATGAGAACAACAAGAATTACTGATCCGATCATAAGGTAAAAGTGTAAGTAAGTATATGAAACAGAAACTCTTAGAGTACAAGAAATACCAGTTTCCAGTTGTTTTTTATGCTTGAATTTTTTCGTTATTATTCATAAAATTCTAACAGTTTAGGACCAGTTGTCTTATAGTTGTAATACAAGCTTTCATATTTTAAGTATTAGTTATTTTGCCTTAATCAGAATTACCTTGGAATTATTGTTTGTCTCATGTAAACGGGTATATTACAATGAAAGTCAACATTTTAAAATTTTATATGCGTTAACATTTTATCCATAATTTCAATCAGTAGCTAACCGCCTCGAGTTACAGAACTTACAACCTTTCGATAACGTTCGACAATTTAAAAAAAAATATATGGACCATCTAGCCCTTAATTAGTGTTATTATACCTATGTTTGATTATCTCAACTTTAATATTCTGGATATTCCCTTATCAACATTATTGTTAAAAAATGCAAAAAAAAAAAAAGTAATTAAAGGGCGTTGTTACTCTGGTCTTCCTTTAGGGATCAATTCATCAATCCCCCCTTTTTTAACATATTTGTAATGCCTAGATAGTTAAACACATGCAAGCACAGGCACACACACACACACAGGTATATAAAAATAATTTAGGTAAGCAAACGAAGTGAACATTCATCGCATTTAATGTTTTAATAAAAAAATATCATAACCAAAAAAGAAGAAGAAGAAAAATAACTTTTGTTTTATAAAATACGTAATTTTTATTATACCGTATCCATGTGTGTTATATGATGACATAAGTAAGTGTGTGTGACTGTGTAAAGCTGTATATACCGGTTAATGTCAACAACAAATAACAGAAGTATAGTTACATTATCTAATTCGAAAGTATCGCGTGTGAATTTAAAATAATCTTTATCTAAAAATAAAGGAAGTACAACAACAAAAATTTAATTATTTCATTGATCAAAAGATTCTTTTAAAAACAGCGCGCGCGTCAATTAAATTTAATATTTAGAAAAAAAAACATAAATTACTTACTTAAGTATTACTTAATTATTATTTTCTTAAGTGAATAATGATTATTGTTTTTTATTGATGATGATGATTGCGCGTTAAATGGTGTTGTGATGATTTGTGTTAAGCGATGATTTAATAATGGAGAAAAAAAATATAAGTAGATTAACACAAATGTACCTACACAGAATGTCTCTTTTGTTTTATGTAGGCGCACATTTTAAATACTTTATTCAAACTTAGTTATAGCAAACCCCACTTATAACAATCCCTCGGCAATTACGAACTTTTCGTAGCGTAACGTTCGTTATAACCGAGTTTAACTCTATAGTCTATATTGATTAAAATTAATGAAATGTTTTAATTATTAATTCCGATAAGAACAAATCTCGTGAAAAAGTTTCAACATTAATTAATAGGAAATAATTTGACTATTCGAATGTTATTAAAAAGTGAGGAGGGGTAACCACTATGTACAATTCAGGGAAATGCGTGACCAATAATCAGTAGGGTACGAACTTTCTTAGTATTGTTACCCCTCGTGAAAGAGTGAGAAAAATTCAATAAAGGAATAAAATTGAATGTTAATTGAAGAAAGAGACGAAAATTTAATCGTCCCTCTTTTACAATTGAATGAAAATCTTTAGAATTTTTGACTGAAAATTGAAAAAAGAAATATCTACGTTCACGATGCATAAGTAGGTAACATTTTAAATTCATTGCTTATGACTTTTATAATGTTTAAAGAAAAGAAGGAGAAAATATAAAACGCTCGAGAAAAAAAAACGGAAAAACGTGTTCAAATAAATTAACTAAATTGATGTGGAGGAGTGAAAAATTATATTTTTCACTTAAAAAAAAAAACAAAAAAGAAAAAATGAAAGAAAGAAAAATTGTTTTGATTTTCTTTCCTCTGTTTTTGTTTTTGTTGTTGTTGTAGTTGTTATTGTTGTTGTTGTTATTTTCCTCTTTTTTCCCCCTTAAAATGTTTATTTTATTAAGACCAATTCAAATTATGTAATTTTAATAAAGCTTTTTTGTGATGTTGATGTAGATGTATAAAAAGAATGAAGGAGGAAAAGGTCATAAGGTTATTGTTTTTCTTTTACGGTTTTTGTTTCTGTTCTCTTCTTTAATATTCTTCCTTCTCAACTTTACATTTTTTTTTTGTTTTTTACCCTCGACTTTACTTGTTTTTCTTTTACCTTACAATAACAGCATACAAACACACAAACACACATAGACAATCATTTTCAAATAAACAAAAATATTATTTTTGGAATATATGTACTTTACACACACATACACATACAGGCATATTAATTTTCTTAAAATGTCCCGACATTTAGCTGACTTCATTGGTCTTCTTCCCACTTACACCTTCTCGCAAAATTAAAAAAAAAAAAAGAAACAAAAATTCAATACTTACTGTAGATCTTGTTGTTTTGATGACGTCAGTTGACAATTTCATCATTTATAAAGAGGATTTTGACATTAGTTCAAAACATTTTCTTTTTATTTAAAAAAAAAAATACAAAACTTAAAATTTTTTAAATACTTATTAAATTTTTTCTTTTAGTAAAATTATTGAATTAAAAAACAAACATTTTCTTATCAATGTCGATACTAGGTACAACAATATATAGGTACCATTCAATGTCACAATACTATAAATACAAAATGGCGGCATACTTAACAATTGGTTACTTATTATTAAGGGAGATTTACGTATAGGAACTGGAAAACCAGTGTACACTTTGATACTTACTTCGAAATAGACCAAACAGCACTTAGGTACTTTGTGCGCATTAAACTCTTTAGGTAACGCAGAGCGAAGGGTTAACCACTGTGTGCAATCTTGGGAGAACTCGTGGGGAATCTTTGTACAATCTTTGTGAATATTTGCGAATCTTTGTGAATCTTTGTGCAATCTTTTGAAATGTGCAATCAGTGGAGCGCAAAATTTTCGAGTGGTTAACTCCTCGACGCAGAGCTAGCCAAATTTTCAGTCAAGACTTACCTACATATTTTGTTAGGTTAAAAATTAAACTTATCTTCATCACGTGGTAAAAATTGTGTGTGTGAGTGTTACTTAAGCACCATAATAATAATAATAATAATAATAATAAAAAGAAAAATGACGAAGATGAAAAAGAAAAAGAAGAAGAAAAAGGTAAAATGAAGAAGAGTAGGTTGTACATTTAACGTTTGGGTGTAAGGAAAAATAAGAGTATTAGAGTAGGAATGAGTACATAACATTGAATCCTATATCCATTCAATGGTTGAATCGTCTAAATGTTTTTTTTGAGGGTTGTAATATGGTTGTTATAAAAATAATAAGAGGGAAGAAAGTGTGGAGTTTTTTTCTCTTTGATGAGGAGAGTAACTTGTGTACCTTAAACTTATTCTATTTAATGTGAATAAGACGCGTTTTTTTTTGTATTAAAATAAAATAAAAGTTAAAAACATACCAAAAAGTTGGGAGATAGAAAATTTGTACTTAACCCTAACTATCTCGAATGGGTAAACATAATATTAAATTACCCAAAAATATTTGTCATCATCGTTATCGTTATCATGTATGTTTATACTTAATTATTACTTAAGAAGGAAGAATTACATTGGGTACTTACCATAAGTAATATTTTATTTATATTTCAATATTTCACTTACTTATGTAGGTTGCATCCGAATGTTTTACTTTTTTCTAAAATTCTCCCACAATACCAAGATACTACGATTGTACTTAAACTATAATAATCTGCATCTTTATAATACCATCAGTAGACAAAACAAAAAAAAATGCTTCAAAAAATCGATGAAACAAATTGTTTCACAGGTTATCACATATACACAAATTCTTCTCTTTTTATTACAAGAATGAAAAATTCGAGAAAATTAAATTAAAAAAAAATTATTTTATGAAGTTGTGTGTGATTATGTTGTTCCTTCATTCTTTCTCTTTTTAATTGTTTGTTGTCTCTCTTTCACCTTTTGCTCATCTACTTTGTTTCTTCTTTCTTTAAATTTGACTAAATATTCTAACTTGTAAGTAAGTATATTATTCTCAATTATTCAATGATTTTAAATTAAAAGCGGGTAAAATCACCCTATATTTATTCTATTTATATATGCATCACCGCCCCTACTTCAAATAACACACACACATACTTAAATACTTAGGCACAGGCATATAAAGATAAATACCAGCGAATCGAATTAGATAACACCAACAACAACAAAATATTATAGAAAAACAGGTTGAAATTGTTTATCACAAATTACCTTACAGGGTGGTAGCTTCGCTCTTTCATTGTAGTAAAGCTAAAGTGTTGGAGTATGAAGTGACTAAAGAAAAGCGAAAGAGATGATTTTTTTTTGCTTTTATGTGGTACAATATCAGTCCCAATTTCAAATTGATACAAACACAAACACATAGAAAGACAAAAAAAACGCACACACACACACCCATGCACACATGAACAAAACTATATTTTTATTCTCACTTCTATCAATCGTCGTGACGTGACGAGAACGTGATTGAATTACAATTTTTTTTTTTACTTTTCTTTTCTTTTCGGTTGATTCTAAAAAAGAAAATTTTTTTCTTTGATTTGAAAAAAAAAAAACTAATAAATATTTTCGATGGCAAAAAACAAGAAGAAGAAGAAGAAGAAGAAGAAAACAAATGACGAAATAAAAGAGGAGCAAAAAAATAAATGAAATGGAAAATTATTTTTCATTTTCAGTCAGATGGCAATTTGGATAATAGAAAAGTTACAAAAAAAATCAGGTAAATTGCTTCTCTAAATTCGTGTGCGTGTGTGTCTCTCTCTCTCTTCCTCTCTAATTTTTAATATAAATGTGTGTAAGTGTGTATTTTTGATGGCGATAAAAGGAGAATTTAGAAAAAAAAGAAATAAAAGAAGAAGTGAGATAGCGCTAATAACAAAAACAAACCAACCAAAAATAACTTCTTTTTTTTAACTTTTTCTTTTTCTTCTTCTTGTTTCTTATGAATAAAAAGTTATTTTGTTTTTCCAAAACAACAACAACAACAAAATGAAAGAAAACGAAATCAATCAATAAAAGTAAGAAAGAAAAAGATTTTTCTTTCTTTATTTTTAAAAATAAAAACAGCAACAAAAAACGAAATAGAATATTTTCTTCTATAACTTTTATTGACCTTAGACTCATATCCCTCCCTTCCTCCAATCACCCATCCACTAAAACACAACAACAAAAACCAAAAGAAAAACTAAAAAAAAAATCAGAGAGAGAGAGAGAAAAGAATTTAAGTGGAATGAATGAGTAAACGAGATGCCATCACTTTATTTTCCGATATCTAAAAGGGATTCTTCTTTATCTTCCTTCCTTTTCTGATGTTACCTATAGTTATTGTTGTTGTAAAAGAAAAAAAAATCAAAAGAAAAACGGAAGAGAAGAACCAAAAAAAAAAGCAAACGAACATAAATCACAGAAAGAACAGGGGAGTGAAGGGAGAAAAAAAAAGATTTTTGCTTCTTCACAGGTGGGTGGTTCAATAATATGGGTTGGAAAAATCATGACATGAAGGTTTGAGAGTGCAGAGTGATATAAAGTGAAAGAGTCAGTATAATGGGTGGGGATGGTTGTAATTGTGGTGGGTGGCAAGATATAGATTTTAAAGTTAACTCCAATATCTGATTAAGAGTTTTTTTTTTTCTTTAGAGAAAAAAAAAGGAAAAGGGGAGAAAATTTTTTGTTTTCTTTTTTTTCAGTTTTGCTTTGCCAGGGAAGAAAAATTTATAACCATTTTTTTTTTTGGAACAGCAAAAAAAAAAACCAAAAAAAGGAAAGAAAGAGATGACAATACTTAGGTAATTTTTTACCTTTTTATCTCGAAATACAAAAAAAAAGCTTTTTGTCTTTTATTTGGGGGTTTTTTTTTTGAACTTATCATTTGTTACGAATTAACCTCAGAACTCAGAATTAACTCAAAAGAAATGGTTAAACATTGATCCTTTATACTTACTCATGGATAATTTCAATTTAGTCTTTGAACACATGATACAATTATTGTGAACCATCAGTTAAGATGTGATTTGAAAAAATAACGTAACAAAGTTAACAAACGATGATTGATTAATCCAAGATGAAATTTTGTGACGAACTGTCAGAGTTGATTCAAGTTTCCTAATGAGACAACACTTAACACGACAATTTAAATTTAATATTTTATTTCCAATTTTATATTTAGATAAGTACTAAGCACCTACATGAGTTAACTAATCAGTGAAATTGTATACAATTTGATGTGAAATCTGGTGGTTTAAGCTAAGCTAATATTTTTGGATGAAACACAAACATTTTTCTTATGTCCTCTTTCACTTACTGACTAATATTTTGTTATTATAATAAGTACACTAAGTATACACATCTAAAGGATACGGATACGAATAGGTAATGATTACAAAATAACATTTCCAACCATTTTCAATGTTTCACCATAGGTGATAGATTCAATCGGATGTAATTAGATTTCATTAAACACAAAGGAATCAAGTCACTAGGTACTAATTGCAGATTACACAGAATCCATACTAATTGATGGAATGAGCGTATCAAAGTATTCAAACGATTACACCATATAAAAAAAATTATCACAACTGAATGGATTTTGTTCAATTTGTCAAAACTCAAGGAATGTATAGTTGATGATGTGGATTATGTGCAATTTTTGTGCAATTTTTAAAAATAGAAAACGTCAATAATTTTAAATGAATTTAAAAAAAAAACAAATCAACTACACCAAAAACAAAAACAACTAAAATATTCTCTATGGAAAATTAAATAAGAATAAAAATAAAAGAAGAAAATTGGAAAATGACGATGAAAAAGAATGGGAAATCAATAAAATATTATTCTTTTTTATTTAAAGGTTTTTCCTTCTTTTTCTTGTTTCATTTTGGTTCTGTATTTTGGTGAAATTCTAAAAATAGAAAAATCTAAATGAATTTTTTTTTTTGCTTTTGTTTTCTTGTCTTTTTTTTTTTGTTTCCTGAAATATGAATTTCTCATTCCATGTTTCCTTTATTTTTCTTTTTTCGTTTTTGTTTTTTTTTTTTATTAAGAAATCAACAAAAACAAATAACAAAAAAAAATTGGATGAAATTCTTGCATTATTTTTGTTGTTGTTGTTTCTTTATTTTTCTTTTTATTTAGAAAAATAATAAGGAGAAGGGGAAAAAAAACGTTTAGAGATTTTTTTTTTATCATTATTAATTTCTCTTCTTTTTTCTCAACAGAGGACGCAAAATGTAACAGAAAAAAAAAAAAAACAAAATTGTTTAGAGAAGAAAAATTTGAACAAAAAAAAAAAACAAAACAAAAAATAAAAATAAAAAAATTTCAAACGGGGCAAAAAATAAATGAAAATGAAACGCGAAAAACACAAAATTTATTATCTCTTCTCTGTTTTCTTGGCCTGCATATATATGTGTGTGTGTGTGTGTGTTTTTTTTGTTCTGTGTATTTGTTTGTATTTAAACAAAAAATCAGAGTTTTAGTTTGTATCGGACATTAACAAATCAACACAAAAATAGCTTACACTTGAGTTCTTCTCCCTCTTCTATTTTCTCTCTTCGATTTTCTTCTTTTTTTTCAAAATAATAAACACAAAATATAGACACACACACATACACACTTAGTCGCATTCTCAACAATTCTAAATAATTTTCAATACAAAAAAAAAATTAAGAAAAAAAATTCAAAATATCGAATTCGAATTCACATAAAATATTCAAAAAAATGAAAAGAAAATCAGATCGTTCTAGTCTCAACAAATTTTCTCCGTTTTTTTCTTCACCACAAAAAAAAACACTGAACTCTGAACTCCAAGAAAAAAAAAAGAAAAGGAAAAAATAAACCTAAACTTTTTCCTTGTTTTTTTTTTTGGGCGGTTTTTTATTTTTATTTTTTTATTTTACATTTTTATTTTTATTCTTACCTTTTTTTCCTCCTTTTATATTTTCCGTTTTCTGCTTCGCTTTCGTAATGTTCCAGTCGTTTGTTTTTCGTCGTGCCTGTGTGTGTGTGTGTGTGTGTGTGTCGCTTGTTTCCTTCCTTCTACGTTCTTTTGTTTATTTAACTTTTTTTTACACCCACTTTTAAATATTTTAAGGCTTTTCTTCTTCTTCGTTTTATTCTTTAACCTTCTCACACCACACTTTTTACGCCCTCATCTTTTTTCTTTTACCGAAATAAGAAAGAAAAAAAAAGCACACACAAAATAACAAAAACAAAAACGAATAAAATTGCACTTTTTTCTCTTCTTTTTTTTTTTTTTTTAATCAATATTCACACGACAAACAACAACAACAAAAGAAAAACGAAAAAAATTAAAACAAAAATAAACAAAAAAAAAATAAACAAAAATTGAATACAAAAAAAATTCACGTTTTTCGTTTTTCTTTTCTTTTTTAATTTCTTTCTTTCGTTTTCCTTCCTTTCGTTTTGGTTATAATTTCACATTAATTTTCATTTTCTTTTTGAAACACTTTTTTTTCTTATTTATTTTTTATTTTTTATTTCTCTCTCTCTCTGTTGAATTCAAGATCAAAAAGATCCGCCACCGAACATCAAAAACAGAGAAAAAAAAAATACACACACACCAACACAACCGAACAACAGCAACACACTTATTTAACACTATTTTTTTTTTTCTTCTTCTTTTTTTATCTATAAAAATGAAAATGATTTAAATTTTTTTTTTTTTTTGTTTGTTATAAGAAAATTATTTTAAAAGAAAAAAGAAAACGAAACACCAACCAAAAGAGAATAAGAAAAATTTCCACCCACTACATAAAAAAGGAGAAAACCGATTTAAAAAAAAAAAATAATAATAAGAAAAGAAAACGCAGAAAAATTTTTTTCGATTTTATCACAACTTTTGTGTTTTTTTTTTCTTTCTATTTTCTTAAAAGATTAAAATTTTCTTCTTCTTATTCTAAAAAATATTATCGGCGTTTTTTTCTCTGTTAATTTCGCTAAAAACTCATTTTTTTTTTGGTAAATTTGTTTTCTTAAAAAAAGTTATCTGAAAGTGTGTGTGTGTGTGTTCCGTCAGATTCGATTTTATAATATAAAAAAAAACGCCACAAATGCGTGTGTGTGTGTGTGTGTAGTGTCAGATTTTTTTTTTCTTCTCCTACTTGATTCTTCTTCTTTTTTTTTAAGATGAAAAAGGGATAAAAAAATGAAAATTACCCACAGCCCCAAAAATAAATAAAAGAAAAATTTTGAAGTTAGAAAACTTCAAACAAAAATTATTATTAAGAATTTTATTTTTTTTGTTTCATAATATTCTACTTTATGTTTTCTAATAGAATTATGAATAATTTTAATAAAAATGTTTATGGTAAAAACAGAAAAAAATTATTTATGTTGCAGAAGAGAACAAATTTTAATCATTTTAATTCATTTTTTTAAAAAATAAAAAATGTTAATTATTCTTTCTTAATCATAAGTTGGAGTTTCTCTGTTTTCTTTTTAGAAAAACTTGTTTATTTAATTCACTTTAATTTTATTATTTTATTTAGTAACTAACATTTTCTTCTTGTTTCTTTTAATAATAAAATTTACATATAATTAAAATGAAAATTATAAAATACAAGAAGACTGCGTAATCTTCGAAAGATAATGAAAAACTGACTGAAGAAAAATGGAAAAAATGTCAAATTATTATTGCTACAAAAAATTTTAGTACGCAAAAGCTACACAAAATATATATTATGCTCCATCTGTATTTACGCACACAATTAAATTAGGATTGAGTCTACAATAAACATATGAATAAAATGCATCGAAAATTTGCATAAAAAATAAATTGCAGAATAAAAAAATCTATTTATTACTGAAAATAATCAAACTTTCAATTTTAAATTTAAATTGTTTACTATAATGAAAAATGTGACCTTTAAATAATGAAGAATCAATGATGTTTATTTTAAAATAAATTTCAAAAAAAAAACTTACACAACAAATTTTTTTTTAATTTGTAAAAGAAATAAACAATTTTATACTTTAAAATATTTACCGCATGAATTAATTTTAACTACTGTTTTTAATTAATACAATTTAGAAGAAAATGAAACCATAGAAGAAAAATAAACTCTTTCAACATTAATGACAGAATTATTTTGTTATTTAAATCTTATTATTAGATTTATGAAATAAATTGAATTTAATTTGAAGAATGTAGGTATGATTGTTTATGAGATTCTAAATTGAGGAAAATGTTAACATTTCTTTCTGATTCTGTTGTCGTATTAATATGGTTTTGTAATAGAAAATAAGACATAATAATATTTAAATGAATATTAGAGGAATATAAACACATGTGTAATAATAAATAAAACAAACAGATTTTAATAATATTAATTTTTTTTTTTTTGTTTTTATTTTTTTCCCATATATAATCAGTATAATTTATGAATTTAAATACAACTACCAGTTATTATCTCATTCTAATTAAATATTATTTTTTATATAATTATTTACGGTTTTGCAATTACTCTTTTTTTTCTATTAATTCCTTTTTTTTTTTTTTCTTTAATAATTCACTCTTATTTTTATTTTTTTTTAAAGAAGAAATTTATTAATTTATTGTATAAAAAATGTCTCAACTTTTTCATCACAATTTTTTTTTGTCGTATTCGGTTTTTTTTTTTTTGTTTCCCCCATTTTGTATTTTTATTTATTTTTTTTTCCTTAAATTTTGTTTTTAGTATTACAATTATAATTATTTACATTATAAATATTACAATATAAACTTTTCCACATAAAAAGAAGAAGAAAATAAAAATAATAAAATGAGAGAAGAAAATTTAATTCAAAAACTAAACTAAAAAAAAATGGTTTTCTTTTTTGTTTTTTTAGTTACTAAATTTCCGTCTTTTGCTTTTGTATTTTTTTAATTAATACCTAACATATTATAAATGAGTATTTTTGTTTTTTTTTTTTATTTGTGTGTGAATATATAAATAATAATAATAATAATAATAATAAAAAAATGTTTAACAATAAAAATCTCATAATAGTTTCGATCGAAATAATTGATCGTGAGTTCTGTTTTTTATTTATTTTAAAGGTAAAAGAGAATATTGAATAAAAATGTTAAAATTAAAAATTAAAATAAAGAAAAAACGAAAAAAAAAAATATTAGGTATGCAGAACAATTAAAAGTTAAATAATTAAAATTACATCAGACAAATATATTATTATAAAAACAAATATGAATGTTACAATAACAAGTGAAATAAATACCTATACAATTTCTTTTATCTTTTTCTGCTTCTATTGAACTTTTTTTTACAATCTTTTTCAAATAAAAAAAAAATTAGTCCGCCATTTCTTTTTTTTTTTTTTTGTTAAATTTTATTTCATTTTAAAATTCTAAAATGTCGGTTATTTTGTCGTTCACAAATTATTTTTTTTAATCTATTTATCATTTTGTTTTGAAAAAAAAAGTTTAAAGCCCGAAATAATGTCGGGATGCGTCAACAAATATTTATATAATGGCGTCTACATTTTATCAATTAATTTTGTTTATTAAAATTTTTTCTATTAAAAAAAAATCATGGTTCGTAGTATTCGTTTAGGTCGTCACTGTCATTATTAAATTAACTTTTTTTTTATAAAAAAAAAAACGATTGATGTGAAAAACATATTTTTTTCTTTCTTAATAAATTCTAATTATAAAAGACTAGAATCTGGGGTGTTCTTCTTTTTTTCTTTGTAAAATTGAAATGATTAAAATAGAATTAAAAACTAAAACAACTAAATTGATCATTTTAATTTTTGATCTGGTGTACTTTTGAGAATATCTGGTTGACCACCTGAACTCATTGTATGTACAGTGTAATGTGTATTTAATGTATGTGAATTTAATGAATGTGAATTTAATGTATTGTGCGCTGGTGTTCCTGTTGATGATCCATGAGGACGTGATCTGTAAACAAAAAGTGTTTTGTTTTTTCAATTGTATAAAATAATAATTCTAACAAGCATCTAAAAATTAAACAAAATAACAAATCAAAATAATCTTTTAATTCGAATAAGCGAAAAAACTATGAATTGATTCAAAGCTGAACTATTTATTGCTCAGTTCAAAATATAATTGTCTTGACTAAGACAATATCAACAAAATCGCTCAGATTTTAAATGTTATTTAATGTTATTCAATTATTAAACAATCTATTAAAATATATATTGTGTGCACGTTGATGAAATTATATAGGAAGTAAGATGTTTAAATTGAATTGTAAAAAAAACTATTTTCTCTAATGTGAAATGCAAAAATACCTTAAACTTCTATGACTTCCATTTCTAGTGAGTGTATTCATTTGTGGTGTACCTGGTAATGTATGACCCAATGCATTCATGTAATCAGCTATTAATAATGTTATTTCAAGAATTTTTGGTTTACTCATAGCAAACAATAATTTTTGTTCTGAATTTCTTTGTAATGTATCTTCAGAACCAATCACAACCATAAAATCATCTTGACACCCGCCAAATGTCATTATTGAACTGTATGTATAACGAGCTAAAGGTACCATTGTTGATAATTCCAGTACAGATAATGCATCTTCCGATACCGATAACCATGCCATACCTTGATCTGAATGACGTGGCTTTGCTTGAAATAGTGATGCACCAAAGAAAGGCCATTTTCTACAACAGGTCAAATAAATACGAACACAATCTAATGTTGATCTTCCTTTTAATAATGTCCATTTTGAAGATAAAATATCTTGTAATTCTTTTAATCCTTCTGGTGTTAAATTATCACGATATCGATAAGGATAAAATTTGTCTAATGCTTGAAGTGCTCCACGATTTTTTTCATGTGTATAATCACCCATATCTATTTGTGCCATTAATGATGCTAATTCTAAAGCCAATTCTCTTGATAATGGAAACCTTCCTTGAACAACTGTAGAATATAAATATTACATTTTTTTTTGATTAGTTTAAATATCATACTTTGTTGATGAACGAAAATAAATTTAGATGGTAAACAGAAATAATTTGAAGAAAAAAAGAATATATTTTTCGATTAAAAATTATTTCAGCTGCCACTTTAAATATTCGTTTAGACACTTATTTAACGAAAAATAATTATATACATTTGAGTTTACCTTGCTGATTTATTTGGTAACATAGCAATAATCGTTCTTTATCAGTTTCATATTTAGTGGAATGTTTCCAATATAAACGATTTTTAAATGTTAACTGAATAACACGTGAATTCTCGAATTTACCAGAACCTTTTTCACGTAATGCTGTTTCCCATTTTGATATAACATCACATAACTGTATTTTATAATAAAAATAAATAAACAATAAATTAATTCAAATGGCGAAATAATTTTTAATTTAATGAAAATTTTTAACCTTAGTTTCTGGATCAAGATAATGTTCTAAATCTTTTTCAATTGGATCATCACTAAATAGTGTAAAACCATTTGTTGCATCACGACAACCAATCTCTTGTGTTAATGTTGTATGAAATTCATCAATTGTTGTTGAACCATCAAATGACGATACCTGATATGTACCATTCATCATATGTACAGGTATTGCATGAGGTAATGAATGATGATATGGATTTTTCATTAATATTGATAATACTTCCATACGTGATGGTTTTGTTTCACGACCATCATTTTGTATTGTACGTTCTAATGCACGTTCACAATATGCTGCATATTTACCACATTCTGTTTTTGAATCTGCATTTCTAGCCAAATGTAATTTTAAATACCATAAAAGTCTATTTTACGAAATCAGAGAAAAAAGAAAGAAATTCATTAAATATTGAATCAATAAAGATTTAGAAAAAAAAATCTTACCGACTATTTTTGGGTACAAAAAGTGAAACTGCAAGAGATAACAATTGCCAACCTTGGACAAATGTATATGTTGGTGGATTCGATTTACAGTCAATTGGTGGAACCACAGGTGCCTAAGATGAAAAAATATAGAAAACAAAATAGAATATTTATTTTTTCCCTTTTACCAATATAAATTACACTAAATTATTCATTAAATTTTTATAATATTTAAATTAAACTTAAATTATTTATTATATTTATCAATAACCAATAACAAAAATATTAAAAATTTATTATTTTCCTATTATTTTTTTTTTCTCTTCCAGCCCCTACCTGAATAGAAGTGGGAGAGATTCCATTTGTCTGCGATGTATTGTCACAAGTGAATAAACTCTGCGTTGCGCATAACAGCAATTGCTGTAATTATTATCAATGGAATGCTGGACTCTTTAGATTTTTATTATTTTAATTTTTTTTTTGTAATTTTTAAAAGAATAAATCACCCTTGATTTTAATTAACAGATTCTAATAATCATATTCAAGTTTTAACAACATATTTAAACATTTTGAAATGATAATTAATTTTTCTTCATTTTAAAATTTTCTATAAAAAAAAACTTATCCAAGATTCAAACCATTAAGTACGATTACAAATTTTCATTTTTTCTTCATAAACTAAAACTAATTCCTAATAATTAAAATGAGTATTCTGACCGTTATTCTTCTAATTAATTATTAAACCTAATTTTCTTAATTTTACTAATTAACTGTAATATAAAATCGAATGCATCGATAAGAGATATCAGAACAAATGAAGTGTAACAAAAGGAAAATAGACAGGAGTGAATTACATACAATCAATGAGAACTAGACTCGCATATACATGATATTATTTTATTAAAAGACGAATTATTGAAATTCAAAATCAAATTAAAATTGTTTTTTTTTTCAGTTTGAATCTTATAAAAATTCTAAACAGTAAATAAAAAAATCACTAGAACAGATAAAACTGTTTATGACACATTTTTCGTTAATATCAAAAATATTGTCAAAACATAAAAATTTCCCCTAAACCATAATAATCATTTCATAAAAAAAAAGGAAAAGGAAACATAAAGACTATCGGTCGTTCAATAAAAAAAATGACGAATCGAAAAAAAAAACACATTTCTCTATTAGTCTACTGTTGGTAAAAAAAACAAAAACAAAATAAAAGGATTCCAACCCCCTTATTAATCCATTATTTTCATATACATTTATAATAGGAAAAAAAAAAAAGAAAGAAATAATAATATCTAATCATAAATAAATTTGATATAAAGTTCAGCATTCCATTAATTTTTCTTTGATTTCTTTGTTTTTTTTTTTTTTTTACAGCAGATTAAATTTTTAAATAATTAACAAAACGAAATTATAATGAAAACAATAAAAGTATAAAAACTAATAATTAAACAAAGAAAAAAAAATAATAATAGAAAAATCAACAATAAATATTAGTTAGAAAATAGAATTAAGTTTAGGAGAAGAAGAAATCATGCAATTGTTATTTTTTTTTTTCCTCTCAATTTAAATAGAAAATAATTATAAATTATTATTAGTAATAGGTAATTAGTAATTTAGGCGTAGCTTAGTGCGTTTGCAGATCAGCCATTTTATGATGCAAATACGTCAAACTAAAAAGTAATTATTAATAAATAATTTTGAGTTTGTTTTTGTTGTTATTATTTTGTTGTGTAAATAATTTTTTTTTGTATTCTCCTCTCATTTTTTTTTTGTTTCTTTTTGTTGCAATTGTTCAATCAAATGATTAAGAAAAAGTACCCGACCCACCAAATAATATTTTAATGTCACTGTAGTGATGTCATCATATCAACTATTTATTTATACGTTAAATCTTACTCACCATTTCTCATTTAGTTAGGAAAACTATTAGATGACGTCATTCATTCACACTCAATATTAATTTATAAGTTACAAATCGATAATCAAAAAGACAAATGAAAAATATATATAGTATAGATGAATTGATATAAATTAATATGTCATCAATAATACAGATAATCGTAGGATGTTATTTATAATAGACAAATTTTACACTCATCAGTTATTACAATAATTGTCAAATTAATTCAAAATTGGTGAAAAATAATGCCAGTCTTTATGTAATTAATGTTTAAGTCCCAATTATTGGAAAACGATTAAAAATATTTCATTTTAATTTAATGGAGTATAGATTTTTTCGTTTACTTTAGAAAGTAATTTGAAGATTATTCTCTTTATTATTATTATAAACAAATATAAAATCTTTGGTGTTTATGTTATGGCATTGGAATTAATTCAAACGTTATTTTTGTACTCCATACTTTTGAATAAATTAATCTTAAAATAAATATTTTCTACTGAGTCATCAGATCATAAGTCACCCCTTCCATATTATACCATTGAATGAACAATTGAAACAAAACTATAGGATTTCATAAATTTTCCAAAAATTTCAATAAAATGTTACAAATTCTTTTCTTTTCTTTGTTAATTTCCAAAATTAAACCAATAAATAAAAAAAAAACTAAACTAAAATAAACTAATAATGAAAAAAAGCACAAAAAAGCGCCAAATAAACTTACGCGGGTTTGCTTGCCCAGTCTCTTGTTTACCTGGACCCCAACACCGAGTTTCTGTCCTGTATGGCGTGATGTTTGCTTAACAAGTGCACATATTAATTCTGATTGTAATTCTGACATATCTAAACATTGTTGTAATGCATTTTGTGCAAGTACAACATGATAATCAATACCCGGTTGATTAACAGCAACAGACATAAATAGTTGACAACACTAAAATAGAAAAATAATTGTATTTGTTTTATTAAATTGAAATTATCACACAATTTATGATGGCTGCATTAATAAACATTAAACAAGAGTAAGGGTTAATAAATACCACTTTCCACTGAGCACATTTAATGTGTTACAAGTAGCATAATCTTTTATGATTTCAATAAAATAAAAACTGTTTTACTGAACCGAATTGAGTAAAGAAAAAATTAAATCGAAATATAAAGCAAAAGTAACTAAAAAAAATTTCAATCATTAAATAAATAAGTATAAAAGCAAACCGCGCACACATTGTTAAAATTAATGAATTAATACCTTAAATAATTTAATAGCCTCAGTCTGTAGTGTTTCGGAATGTAAACTAGTTAAAGGCGAATTTATGTTTTCTTTTGTATATAATAAAGCCGGATGACGCCATAAAACACAGTCTAAAATAAAGTATACATAAGATATTTTAAGTAATTAAAGATCAAAAGAAAACCATTAAAAAAAGATATATTTACTCGGATCTCCATCAGTCTCCATTAATTTTTGTATTAATTGTTCATATTGTGTACCAGCATTTGGTCCTCCACCAGAAACAACTGTTAAATGATATAACCAATTATCACGTTCCTGTTTACCAGGTAATATTAAATATGTTGGTCCTTGATGTGCTGGATATATTGCAACAGTTAAACGTGCTTGACTTTGTGCCGGATCTTCACGTTCTTCTGAATCAGAATCAGATACATGTTCAACTTCTTCAACTCTTGCGTCACGCATATTTATTTGTCCAATTGGATTCTGTATATAAAATTCAATATAAAATTCAGAAAATAAGAAGGTAAAACAAATTTATTACCGTTTCTCCAGGCGCTTTGAAATATAAAAACATTTTACCCAGTAAAACAGCCCAACATTTTTTGGTATGACCATTTTTAACTTTTGTTACCCAACCTTGTACAGTTGGTTTTTGATCTTCACGACTTAATAATAATTTGGTAGCATTTCTTCTTTGTACATTCTAAAACAATGAAAATAAAAATCAATCAAAATTTAATCTTTTGTTTGGAATGTGTAAATATAACAATACAAATATAATGTCTTACATGTAAAACACGTATCCAATCGTCCATTGTTGCAACTGAATCAGCTGTTAAATAATAAGTCTTCTTTCCGGTATCAATTTCAAATGTTGGTGCACCATCAGCACGTGTTATTCTACACATATCATCTAATATTATTTGTCCTTGTGGTTTTTTACTTGAATCATTTTGATTTTTCCAATATGATAATGTACCATTTTTAAGAACAAACCAACGTTTACGCCAAGTCTTTAATTTACCACCAAGTTTTCCTAAATGTCCAATCTAAACACAAGATAATTTGATTTTAATCAATTTAATTAACAACAAAATTATTTCAATTTAATTCAAACCTTTTCCAATGATTCCATTTTTTTATTTGGTGAATCAGCATAGGATGTTCTCATTAATAGTGATGGCATAGATACATCAATACATGTTGTTGATTCTGAATTTGAGACAGCATCTGGTGGTATTGCGTAATCATCAGACATGCCTGATTCAAATGAAGTATCTGAAATTACTATTGCATCAAGGAGCAATGTAAAAAAAAAAAATTTAAACGAAAAAACAAAAAAACCGGAAAAACGAAAACAAACACAAACAAAACAAAAAAAATAAAATCAAAAACAAAAACGAAAACGAAAACGAAACAAAAAAGGTTTCGCCAGAAGCCAACCGTTTAAACCGTGTGAACCGTTTAAAAACAAATTATATAAATAAAAGTGCACTTCCAAAGCAAAATACTTCACCCCAAAAATTTTCACAAAAAAAAAGAATCCCACAATTAAAAAACTTTACCTCTAATTTTTGTTTTTGGACTTTCAGAACCACTACGTTTTGCCGGACTTAAACTGGACGAAGTTTTTAAACTCTTTGAAGGACTTGATGCACTACCCGATGTACTTGTTTCTGTATTATCTGTTGATGATGAATTATGTGAATTATGTGTTGATGTTGTACATGTCATCATAACAGCATGATCTTCACCATCACTTGAATCATCACTTGAGTCACCAGTAAATGGCATTGAACGAATTTGGGATGCACGCTTTTTTTTAAAAGAAGAGAAAAACAAAATACAGAAAATATTGATTATTTTTTATCTTTTAGAAATTATAAAGAAATATGTATATTTGAAGATTACATTTTGTGACATTGGAATTGAGGTTTTAGTGAAAATAACAAAATTGTGGTTTTTCAAATTTTAAATCAATTTTTGCATTAAATTTAAATATATAAAAATTTAAATTGTTCATTAAATTTGGATCATGAATTATTTGTAGAAAAATAAATTAAAAAATTACTTACGCCTTTAACAGTTGCATAAACTGGTACACTAATATCACAATAACCACCAGAAGCAGTAGCTTGTGCTCTTGTTGTAACACCAACAACACTTGATACCATTCCTGTTGTAGAATCACGTTCATGTGTTTCAGATTCATTTCCAGCTAAACCATTATTGGCAACTTGATAAATTTTTGCTTCCCAACTAGGAAATCTATGTAGTGGTGGTGTTGGTGGACGAGGTGTACCAACATCAGCACCAACTGAATCTGATGTGGTTGTACTTGAACCAATACTTGATGGTCCTTTATGCCATACTGGAACACGTTCACGTGATGGTGTATAAATTTCTGCATAATCATGTGCAGTATCAACATCTGATATTGGACTATTACGACCTAATGGTATTAAATTTAAACCATCAACGGCTGCTGCCAAATCTCTAGCCAATTCTTGTGGTTCCATTGATAAATTTCTTCGATGATTTGTGGAAGTTGGACGATTTAATGGTGGATCTAATGATTCACTACGACGTCGATTACACTTACGTTCTAAATCTTGTACGTCTAAACTCAAACTACTTCGTACTGGAGGCTGAATACTGTTACGGTTACTGGTTGCTATATGATTTCTATATTTATACAAAAAATAAATAAAGAAAGTTTCAAAATTTTAGGAATTGAAAATTAAAATTATTAATGAAAAAGAATATAAAAATTAAATCACTCGATAATTTTACCGGCATCTAAATGAATAGAGCCGCCATAACAGATAAAACATTTTAAATCTTTCAATTTTATCCATTATTCAATTAACTTAAAAACATTCGGAATGAATGACCCGTCCAAAGCCAAACCATCTGTATTAGTATACAGGTAGACGGTTTTAAACTTTTTGTCTACTATCTTAGAATGCACCTCCAAAAGTATAATTGCTCCTAATATTTGCTTCAGAGATTAAATATCGTGTAATAAAAGATATATGTGTGTATGAAACGAACAATTAAAGAATCATAAAAGCACAAAACAATATATTTATTTACCTTAATAGTTCTAATTGTTGATTACACTTTAAATTTTGTTCACGTAAAACTTGATTTTGTTCTTCTAATTCTCTTAATTTATTTGTAACCCATTCCTTTATTTTTGCTGCTTTTGCTTCAACTTGTCGGGCGTCTTGTAAACGTAATTGTCTTTGTTCTTCAACTTGATTTTCTAAATGTGATATTTTTGTATCACTTTCTGGATGATTATTTGTTGTTCCTGGTGAATTCCGGTTTTTGGGCCACTCAGACAATCTTTGTTCCATGGCCCGAAACTGAAAATAAAAAATTAATAACGAATAGATAATTAATGAATGATAATAATAATAAATTACAAATAAAAGATGAATCGTTTTTTTTTATTAGTTTATTTATAGAAAAGATATTAGGATGAAAGACACGAAGTAAATGATTGAAATTCAGAATTCTAAGACATTTCACAGAGACGAACATTTTTTGTGTGTTCATTTTTTTTTATTTATTACACTTCCTACAAACAAAATTTCAGATCAACGTTTCTTAATAGGGAAAAAACAACAGCAGCTTAAATTAATTAAAATTAATCAAATTGAATCGAATTGTCAATAATAAAAAAAAAACAGAAAACAATTTTTGATCCGATTGAATTCATCGAATTTAATCAAAAAACCAACATAAACAGCTGACTCATAGTCATTTATGATTATAACATTTGTCTCGTCAGTAGTCGTCACTCGTCACTCACCAAAATTATGATGATTCAATTAATTAATTTATTGTTTCATTTTTATTCTGTTCGTTTTATTTCTTTTTCCCGTTGCCTTTTTTTTTCTTGCTTAATTTTTTTTTTTAAAAAAACTCATTACTTCTGTCTCGTCACTTCTCAATGTTTTTTTTTTTCTCTCACACTGAAATTTGTAATTTTTATCATGTTGTGTTACTGCACACACACACAAACATCAAAAAAAAAAAAAAGAGAGTGTTGTAAGAACAAAATTGAATTAAACAATTTTAAGTTAATTAATTAAAGAAAGATGATAATAAAAAAGAATTTTACTACATCGAAGATTGAGACAGAGACTGAGTTTGTTATTTTCATTAGTTTCAATTTGTTTTTTTTTTTTTTCTTTCTTTTAAGATTGTTGTTTGTTACTGTTGTTGCTGTTTTATTTTTGTAGATAAGAAAAAAGAAAAGAACGCAAATTTTTTTATAAACATAAATCTTAGTTTTGTCAATTGCTGTTTTTTATTGTAAGAATCAACCCTTCCTTCCTATCTTTCTTTTTTTTTGTGTTCATTCTATTTGGTTCGTGATTCGACAAAGAAAGTTTCCTTTTTTTTATTTTTTGAACGAAAACTTTTTAAAGGGATCGTATGTATAAAGGTCGAACGTTAGTTATAGTTTCCTTTCAAAAAGTTCTTTATACCGAAAAAGCTAATAATTGCATAACTTTTATTTTTTGGCTTAAATTTAATTGGGATTATTCTAAAATTGTTTAATGTCTTCAATTTAATAATGTTTAGAACATTGAAAATTTTTTTTTAAAAAGTGAATCTCATATTTTCTCTTTCTCTCCCTTTTAAATCTTTTGTCATAAATATTTCACCTCATAATAATATGACCTCATGCATAAATACACACACACAAATACACAACTATACAGACATTCATTGACGGGTAGTGGAGTAAAGGGGATGACTGGATTCAAACGATTATTATTTTGTCTCATTTTAACACAAAAAAAAAGAAAAAAGAAAAAGCTACTATAAAAAAAATACAATAAGGGTTACATACACACACAAATAAAAACCCACAAAAATACATTTACACATATGACTCGACCAACATATTCATATATGTATATTCAAAGAGTCATCAGTGTGTTCAGTCGAGCATGTGTTTTGTTCCTTTTTTTGGAAGGGGGAACTGAGCAAAATTACAAATTAATATTTTTTTTCTGGTTCAATTCAAACAAAAAAAAACAACTAAAAAACTAAAAAAATAATATAAATACGATTTTTAATTACGAAAAAAAAAAATGAAAAACACAAAACACAAAAAAATCCAATTATTATAAAAAATAAAAAGGGGAGGCACACGAAAAAAAAACAAAAGAAAACAATTAAAAGGGAAAAAAAACAAAACAAAAATATGTAAAAAAAAAACAATCATAGGGATTGCGTTTATTACTGTGTTGTTGTTGTATAAATTGGTACATACAAAAATGATAATCCATTGAAATATCCATTTTGCTATTGTTTCGTTTCTAAGGTAGTGTGTGTGTGTGTGAAGTCGCTTGTCTCATTAAATTTTAAATTAAATTAAAACAACCAAAAAAAAAAAACTAATTCACTGATATTCCACATATATAATGACGTCACTTTATGGATTCACTTTTAATCGATTTAGAAACGAAAAATCCTTTCCACCCTCTCTCTCTCTCTCTCTCTCTTTTATTTCTTTCGTTTTTTTTTTCCTTTTTCTTTTTAATTTTGCTAAAAACAAAAAAAAAAGAAAATAAAATGTAGAGACACACAAAACACACAAATTAAACAACAGAAAAGAAAAACTAAATTAAAAAACACTTTTCTTTTTTTTATTCAAAAAAAAATTCTGAAATTAAAATTCACCAAATTAAAAATTAAAAAATGAACACAAAAAAAAAAAAACTAAACAAAAACAAAAAATATATTTATTGTTGTTGTTGAACTTTATTAATAATTTTGTTCTAAAACAATAAAACTCATGTTGGGTTATTGTTTGTTTGTTAGCGAATTTCCTTCTGTATTCTTTTTTTTTTTTGCTTTTCTTTTTATTTATTTATTTGTACTTCTGTTTTGTCGCGACTTAACTCAACAACACAAGAATAAAAACTGTGTTGTGTGTTGCGTTGCGAGTGAGTAGTTTTTTATTCTTTTTTCTTTTTGTTTTTTTTTTTTTAGTTGAGTACGAAATGAAAAATCGTCGCGACGACACAAATAATAAAAATGGAAAAAAAAAGGAAAAATGGAAAAGAGAAAAAAAACGCATTCATTTTTTTTACAGAGTAAAAGAGTTAGTTATATAAAGAAAGAGTGAGAGAGAGATAAAGAGAGGGAGAGAAATTTGCGCATACATTACGACATGTGTGTGGATCATAGAGCATCCCTGTTATTTGTTGTTGTGCAAATGAAACAAAACATTTTTTTTGTTTTTTACTCTTTTTCACATTATTCGCGAAAATTTTGTAATCATCAACGAGGAAAATTGCTTAGAGAAAATCTTTTCATAATAAAAAAAAAAGAAATGAATTGGTTTAATTTTTATAAAACATTCGACTTTTAAATTAAGAGGAGTCATCGGATAATCCCGTCATTTTCATATGCGTTTAAATATTATAGAAAAGACACAGACCAATTTTGTCTGATTATACGGATTGGCCGACAGCCAGACTAGACACAATTTTCTTGTCTCTTTCATTTGTCTTCCAGTCTTTTTTATTTTTTCTCTATTTTTCTTTATTTTATTTTCTTCTTCTCTTCAACACACAAAAATGATACGGTTAAAGGTATAATTTTTCTTCCTCTCTAAATCTCTCCAAATACTGAAAATTTATTTCTCACGTAGGCAAAAAAAAATGCAAATCCATATAGACACACACACACACACACAAACACACAGGATATATACAATAATCAACATCTTGAATTAAATTATCCATTCAATCGTACAGATTTTTTTCAAAGAAAAGCGTGACACCAAAAAATAAATAATAATAAAAAAGAAAAGAAACAAACATTTCGTTGTTGTTGTTGTTGTTGTTGTTTTGTTTTTTTTTTGATGTGTTGTGATGGAGGCGGGGAAAAACTAATTTTGATTTTTCTTTAGCGCAGAATAAGAAAAAAAAAAAGAAGAAAAAGAAGAGAAGAAGAAAATAAATAAAATATGAATATTATTTATTATTATTTTCTTTTTGAGACAAACTCACAATAATATTCTTCCACTTCAGTGAAAAGAGAGAAGATGTTTACGTAAAAAAAAAAAAAAAAAAACAGAAGAAAATGAAAAAAACAAAATTATGTTATTTAAAAGATTTATGGGGGTGGATGAAGTTGAAATGAAAAGATAAGTGGAAAAACCAATAAAGGACACACGTCGATATTTAGATTGAATTTTTTACATCAAAAAAAAAAAAAAAAAAGGAAAAAAAAAACAACGAAAACATGGAAAAACATTTTTTATTTGCTTGCTTTTGCTTTTGTTTCAATTTTATAAATAAAATGTAAAAAGTCAAAATTGAAATTGCATGTTTGTTATTGTGACTGTACCTTTATAGGGTTTAGAAAGAAAATTTGAGAAAGAAAATTGTTTCTTTTTTTTTTTTTTGTTTGATTTTCTTCTTTTACATTTTCTTTACTTTTCGTTTGTTTTTTTTTCCTCTTTTTTATTTTTTGTTTTAACGCCAAACGATAGAACCAAATTTAAACCAACTAAAATTTATGTTTATTTTGGTCTTAAAAAATATTAAGTTCGTTCTTTCTTCTAATTATTTTTATTTATTTTTTTTTTTTTTTTTGATTTTCTTTTCTTTTTTTCTTTTTTTTTGTTGATTATTTTAGTTTTTCTTGTGGGTTAAAAAAAGATACACACACACAAACTATTTTTGTCACATTTTGAGATTTAATACAAGAAACGATAAAAACAGAAAAAAAAAGAAAAAAAAAAAAAAACGTCCAATTTAAACTTAAAAACCATAAAGTAAGTGAGATGACACAAGTGTTGTCGTTTTATATTTTAGGTGAATAAACTAAAGTATCTTTTACTGTTATTATTTAAGATTGAAATTATTTTTTTTTTTTTTTAGAAACATTAGACATTAGAGAAACATAAGAATGTGGCAAACTGTTAGATTATCCTTGAAAATATTGAATTTCATTGTTTGATTGATTTTTATTCATTTTGCTATTTTGCAAATGATACGTTTTATTATTTTAGGAGTGTCGGTGGTCCCTTTTTGTTCTGTTTCTTAGTTGTTGTTTGTTCTTTTTTTCTTTTAAGAATTAAAACTCTATCAAATAATAGAAATTCAATTAAATCAGTAAACTATTTGAATTAGACACGCACACAAACACAATGACAAAACGAATTTCAATTAATCCATATTAGGAAGAAAAAAAAAAAAAGCCAGAGAGAAAAAGAAAAGAAAATGTTTTAACCTTTTTATCAGTCCATTAACATTTTTCTTTGGTTATTCAAACAAATTTGTCGAGACATATCCAGAAAGCATTTTTTTATTTTTTGTTTTTCGTTTTTAAATTTTTTTTTTATAAAAAAAAGAAATCACAGTAAATATCAGCTGCTATCTGCAGGATAATAATTGTACATTGTTCTCAGATTTTTCCTTCTGTTTTTCTTTTATTCTTTTACTATTATTATTTGCTTTTTATTGGATATTAAAAATTTTACTCGGAAAACACTGTAATTAATCACAATTTCACGAACACAATCATTTAATGTTTAGATTTCGATTTCTAGGCTCATAGATTTTTTATTTTGTTCAAAGACAAGTAAGAAAAAAGAAAAAAAGAAATACTTTTATCGAATTTATAACAGGAAAAAAATAAATAATAATAATAAAAAAAATCTGTACGTATAAAACACAGGACAACACACACGCGTGAAATAATATTTTCTACAAGATGGCGTTTTTTTTTTTTTGTTTTTTTTTTCTTTTTTTTTTTTTTGTTTTGTATAATATTTACGGGGAAACTACGAAAACTGTTGAAAAATCAATAAGTGCGACAGAAATAGATAGAAAATGTGAACGAACTTAAAGAGGGTGAAATAAGGGTAGAAATAAACCACTCGTAGCTTTTACATATAAAAGAAAGAGATGAATATATAGACGGTTATTTTTTCTTTCCCTTTTAAATTTTTTGTATTGGGGATGATTTTTTGTTCATAGGAAAAAAAGGAAAGAAGAAATACAATCTTTTATTGAATGATACATGAAGTTAGCAGCATTTAGGGATAGAAAAGCATTAATTTTTTTTTATGCTGTTTTCAATTTTCCACCTTTTTTTGTGGTTGTACAAAAGAGACCAAGATGAAAAACAAAAAGAAAGGGATGACTATTAAATGGAAAATGCAAAATGCACTTCAATTAAACTTTATGTAATAGTACTTTGTTATGTTGCAAAAACTTTCTTGAGTATCTGTTTTTTTTTATATCTGTATGTATGAAAAATATGTGTACTCATTCAACAATGCAACCCTCAGAAATATATAATTTAGGGTCTAATAGATTTGGGGTTACAATACATATTATATGATTTGCACAATGACAAAATCAATTTATAAACGGATATGTCATCGCAATTCATTTTCAACCATCATTATTATATTGATGATAAATATTGAAATTCATTAAAATAAAATAAATATTTACTTTATCTTCAGCTTCTTCCGCTCTATTTTCAGCTTCAATCACACGTTGCTCAAGTTCTGAAAGCTGAAAAGAAATTAAAAAAATATGAAAAATATTTTTTTTTAATATAAACTAAAATAATATCGTTGTTCATATTTGGTAATATAAACATTTTTAAACTTTTGAACTTAAATATAAAATTTAATGCACAAATATAATACACTGGTATTATTATATATTATATTTGACACAAACCATTCTAGCGTCGACTAGTGAAACTAAATATGTCGAATGAAATTGTGTCCATGAAACTGGCAAAATTGTTATATTTTATCAGGGTTTTCAACTAGAAATCCAATACACAAATAGCTTAAAGCACCTCTAGTGGAAATAAAACAAAATGAATTAACGATGCAATGTATTTATTCTTTTGGAAAAATTAACAATTTGAAAATTATTATTATAATGGTTTCATGGTGAAGATAAAGACTGCAGAAATTGTTTTTATGTAATGGAATAGTGGTAAAGAACTTTATAATCAACTGAACCATTGCGAGATGTTGTAGAAAAAATATTAAACTTATCATTTTAAATATAAAAAGGGATTACATCGAAAATGGTTTATAAAAAGAGAAAATTTATGAAAATTGAATCACCGAATCTATTGTTTTTTTTCCATCTTTTTTCTAAAAAAGAAAAACCGCTTTGCTATGCAAAATAGTCATTTTAATAAAAGAGTGTAGGGTTTTTAAAGGAATAAACCAAAAAAAATCGCATTTTTCTTATTCCATTAACTAAATAGAAAGAAATAGAGACGCCTCGTGATAAATTGAGATCGATTTCGTATAAGAAACGGGGAATTTATTGTGTTGGTTTTTTTCTCTCCATTTTTTTCTTTCCTTTTCCCCTGGATCGAGCATAAACAAACAAAACAGCGAAACAAAAAAAAAAGGATTCAGATTAAAAGCTTTAATTTTTTTTTTTCATTTCACTGTTTTTCCTGTTACTGTCATTAATTGGTTTTTTATTAATGGAGCTACCGCGTATATATATATAAATATATACACAGACAGTGCACCCATCCATCTCTCTTCCTTTTTTTTTTTTGGGGCTCTCTTTTCACGTTTTCTATTTTGCATATTTATTACCATGTTTTATTCATTATTTTTATGCTTTTTAACATCCTTACAGAGTTCATTTACAGTTAATTAAATTTTAGCAGACGCCTTTTTTTTCTTCTTCTTCTTTCATTCTTTCCTTTTTCGATGTGTTTTTTTTTCAGTATATCTTTCCTTTTGTATATAATAATTGAATGAAAACACTGAATATTATGAGAATAAATTTAGTATCAGTTACACACTTGGTCATGATGGGTACAAAAGAGAAGAAACAGGGAAAGAATAACAACTATAACAAAAACAACAAGAGAAAAGATAAAAAAAAATAAAACCTCAAGTTTATTTGTGTATAATTTATTTATCTCTAGTTGAATTTCCTTTTCATTTAGTAAAGGAAAATATGTGTGAATGACTGTGTGTGTAAATGTGTTTGTATGTATGTGCGTATGGGTATGAATAGTAAGAATAGATGTTTGAATAATTTTAATTTTTGCTCTATATTTATACCGATTCTATTTATCAACTACGGTTTGCATCATTTCAGATTCATCTCCATTTAAATTGCACTTCGACTTTCTTTCAATGAATTTCTACATCTCAGAGAAAGAAAAACATATAAACAAGACAAGTTACCTACATAACTTTAATCAATTTGTATATAGAAGATGGTTATATTATTTATTATGCACCCTTCGTCGTCCTTATTATGGAGTGTTGTTAAAAACAAAGTAGATATATTTTTTTTTGTGTTGTTGTTTATTTTCTTTATTGTTTTTTTCTCTCTTTCAGACCCCTTCTATTTTTCTGTGTCTTTTTTTTGTAAGGGTAGGTAATATCAAAGTACAAGTAGCGCAAGTAAACTATTACATGATGTCTACAAATTGATATAAATTGTCCTAATAATCACTCAGTTATCATTATTTATAAATAAGCGTAAATACGTTTTATATGATACATGATTTGTTTAAAGAGAAGGACTAAAAATGAGGGCTATAAGCTCCTACATTAAAAGAATAAAGTAAAGGCGTTGCTATACAAAAATAATGATCGATTATTTAGATTATATTTCGGTTATAAATATAAATTAATGTCATTGATTTAAATTTATTTTTGTTAATATTCAATATATCAAACGGATTTGGTACTTAGAGATATACATTATTTTGTATTTGGGTTCAATCAAAAATTCTCGTCAAAATTAAAATAGCTTCATTTGTAAGATTCTCATATACTAATATAAAATGATCGTTTATTCCCTTTTAAATGTTAGAATTAGTAATTCTTGTAAAATATTCAAAATAATGTTGTTTACATTAAGCGAAAATATTTTAATTTTATTTATTTTTTTTATTTTGAACGAAATATAATCAAGCCTTTAACCGCCTACCTAAAAACTATATATACATCTTATGTTTACCATATTAAAAATTCAAAAAGTAAAAGTGACAACCATCTTTTTAAAATGGTTATCCAAGTTTTCTCGGAGAAAAATGAAAAAACGAAAAAAATTTAAATAGAAAGGAACATTAAAAATTCTGTTTATAATGTAACGTATTTTATATTTTATAATAATGAAAATAATCGTCAATTGAATTACATTTTTAATAATTTTATTATAAAAATTATACAAAAGTTAAGAAGTAAAATAAGAAGAAAAAGGCAAAAAAAAAAAAACAAATAAAAATAAAAAGAGAATTTTTATTTATTTTCAGTTTAAATAATATTCTTTAATAAGAATGAAAATGAGCATAAGAAGTTTATATATTAAATTAATTAAGAAAATACTCGATGTTTGAGTTAATGTACTTTAAACGTCTTTTATATATATTTATATATTATTATAGAACCATTATATAAATATACAGATTTTGCACTTTATTTTAAGAATTTATGTAATTTTACAAACAGTTGATAAATTAAATTTTCAAAATGTTTTTTAATTAAAAATATTCCTATACCTGAGGAGTTAAAGGTATAATTAAGAAATTTAACGACAATTACCCAATAATTCATATAATAGGTGACTATACTGGCTGCTTTATAACAGTAAACTAATCATAAGACTATAAATTTATACAAACTATGACCACCATCGACTAAAATATTACCATCAAATAATTTTACATTTTGTGTATGAGGGAGCGGGGGTTGTTGGTATTTCTTTTAAAAGAAAAGAGTTTGAGTAGAAAATTTGGTGACACAGCCTTTTGGTTTTCTTTTGTAATAAAGTAGTGTAGAAAGACTATTCATTTTATTAAAATGAAAAAAGTTTGGTGTGGTTGATACACACAAAGAATAAAAATTGTATATTCTGTATTCATTGACACGATAATAATATTAAGGCGCTCATAATGTAAAACAAACAAAAATACAAACGATAAACATAAAAACATTATAGAGAAAATATAGAAATTTTTACGTCAACATAAAATTCTTTTTATTTATATTTTTATTTTTATAAGTAGCTTGAATAACCTAAATTTATTAATAATATAGTTAAATATAGTCCTATGTCTGACCTCAGCTTATAATAAAAATGAATTACAGTATTTCAATAATTATTAATTGTAACATTGTCTACGTTCTATTACTACTACTACGTATAATACAATAATAATAATAGTAACAGTTATATATATTTGTAACTAAATGTAAATGTAGTTATATGTATCTTACAAATTTTGTAATACATTGTTTATTTTTGCATACCTAAATACCGTCGCATTATTGTCTTTCATTTACTCATGTGAATAGTATTCTAATGACTAGTCATTATATGGTCAATGTACATATTATTGCAACATTATATTAGATTTTAGTAAATGCAATTTATAATTCTCATTTGATTGATTTTAAATTAGAAATTTTGTTTAATACAAAATATAACGTACATTAACTGTGACAAAACAAAAAGAAAAAAAAACACATTAGAACAATGTATGTAAATTATGATATGATCAATTATTATAATAATGTAATTGAATGTAAATTGTATTGTGATCAGTAGGCCGTTTCAGTAAAAAAAGTCATAAAATTCTGGTGTGTCATAATATATTTTTACCACCTGCATAGTTATGACATTTTAAATTAGTGTGTTTCAGTAAATCTGGTCATAACTTCAGTCTTAAAACTCACAGTATTTTAATTGCATCTGACAATACATTTGTTTTGACGTTTTAGTTGACATAAGATTTTATTCTATTTTCAATATTAAATATAATAATATTAATTAATAATTAATCTAAAAGTGTATCCATAATAAGTAAGTATTTACGTTATTAGTTAATTCAATTAATTTAAAAGGTGAGGAAAAAATCTGTTAAGAATTTATTATCGTAATTCGTATTTTAATGGTTTCATTTATTTTTTTTTTTTTTAGAATCTTTTTATATGGCGTATATTGGACTCTTATTGATAGCTGCAGAAGAGGAAGATCGACTTCATCAATTAAGAATACACAGAAGACATCTTAGAGATAATTGTGATCCATTTGATGTTCCTGAGAATAGGTTCAAGGAATTATATAGACTTTCCCGAGATATTGCATCGTATGTGTTGCAAGAAATTGATGAATATGCATACAAAGGCATAAGGACCACTTACATCCCACTTAATATTCGTCTTTGTGTTGCACTTCATTTTTTTGCAACGGGTGGAAATCTTCGAGATATTGGACAATCATTCATGGAAGCATCTAGTAAAACGTCAGTCTGGAGAATGATCAATGAAATTAGTACAATATTAGAGACTAATTTATTATCAAAGTGGATTCAATTTCCAAAATCAAATCAAGCTTTGGCAAATATTAAGGAACGGTAATATTATAACTTTATATCTCATTATTATAGACTCTTCAATATTTTTATTTGTAGATTTTTCACAAATACAGAATTTCCGGGAGTTATCGGTGCAATTGATTGTACACATGTTAGCATTGCACAACCAAAGCTGAATGAACACTGCTATTTCAATAGGAAAGGATATCATTCCAAAAATGTTCAACTAGTAGAGTTACTTAAATTATATTTATTTAAAATAGTATTAATTTTGTTCTCTCTTTAATAGGTATGTGACTTTGATTTAAATATTTTAAATGTTTTTGCAAGATATGGAGGTGCAACTCATGATGCTTTTATTTGGGATGCTAGTCAATTAAATGCATCACTTGAACAAATGTATTCAAGAGACAACAACATTAATCAATGGCTCATTGGTAAAATATAAGTGTATTATTTATTTTCTTTTATTTATATTATATTTTATTTGTAGGTGACTCTGGTTATCCTCTCCAACCTTGGCTTCTCGTACCATACAAAAAAACAAATGGAATACCACTTACAGATACAGAAATTGCATTTAATAAAGGGCATGCGCAAGCAAGAAATTGTGTCGAACGTCTTAATGGGGTGCTTAAAGGCAGGTTTCAATGTCTGTCCAAAAAGGTTATGTTAGATGTGGATCCAAGGAAAGCGGGAAGAATTATAAATGCCTGTTGTGTGTTGCACAATATTTTGCAATTTCACAAATTTGGTGAAGAAGATTTCGATGATGATGAAGATGTTCAGTGTGACAATGAAGAAGAAAATTACAACAATAATAGTAGACTATTGACGGCTGCAACTATTATTAGAAATAGAATGAGACAACAGTATTTCTTATAAATGTTTATTAGTTGTAAAAATTTTTGTACAAAAATTACAATTTAAATAAATTCAGGAATTCTATATATCACTTTTTCTTATTTAATATAAGTCTTTAATTCATTTGATAATTCAACTATAATATAATAATAATAATAATAATAATAATAATAATAATAATAATAATAATAATAATAAGAAGAAGAAGAAAAAGATACTATATAATACGTATTAATGTACAGATAGTAAATAAGGAATTATTGAATTTAATTATTGAACTAGTTTTTGTTTTGATTTTGAATTGCGTTAATCAATCTTTCAAACAATGCTTTGTTTTCTTCATGATTTTTTTGCATTTGTGCCATCATTTCCATATGCATATTATCAGCTTTATTAGAAGCAGTTGTATATCGGCTACTTGCACTACACATACGCTTACGAGGACGTCGAATCACACCAGTTGGTGGGGTATCTCGTAATAATTGATCATCAACAATTATTTCATCTCCAATTATTTCATGAACTTCAATGGATCTTTGTGATGGCCCAGCTATTTCTTCATTAGTTATATTATCCACTATAGAGACGGTCTGAAATATTTATATAAAACATTGAAATTTGGTAAAGGATAATTAGTAACTATAAATATTACTCGATTCGCCACTCCTGCCTCAGGAGTATCACCATCTCCATCTACAGCATCATAAGCTATTATATTTAACATAGACAGCTCACTTTCAGACAGGGGTTTAGGTGCATCATCACCCCGTGCTCCACCTCCTGTCTTGTTGATATATTTTTGCTGTTCATTAAACCTTTTTTTTGTTAAAAGTCTCATATCTCTCCAACACTAGTTGTTAAAAAATTTAAAATAAATATTCTAATTAAAATCGACATATTATATATTATATATTATTGAACAAACTTTTTGCCACTGCAACACGGTTTTTTTTACGCCTCCGGAAGCATGAAGCACTTGTCTCAATTCCTCCCATTTTTTTTGCAAGTCAGAATTACCATCTGCTCCTTCAAATTGCCCTCTGGCAAATTTGATGTTGTTCTTCATGAATTCAGCAATTATGGATTTTTGCTGCTTCGTAATTCTGGATGACCTAATCTATAATATATTATATTTCAGATGTATTGTTATCAAAATTCAAAATTTTAGCTTATTTTAGTATAAACTCTAATATTTAGCATATCTTTAAACTATATCTTTGATAATTAATAATTTACTTACATTTTTGGGATCCATTTCGAACAAATTGACGACTGAATTGGCAGGTGATATTATTATGACAAAAAAACACTCTATTCCGATATGACTTTGTTACAGAAACACTTTTTAAACTGACAGCACGCAACAGTCATAATATTATGACTCGGGAATTACAGAAACGTATCTAGTCATAATTATTTTTTTAACATTTTTTGATGACGTTTTTGTGTTAAAAGTATGACATTTGAGTTACTGAAACGGCCTACAGATATCGAAATTAATCAATTAATCAATTCTTTACATGCGTTTTATATACACTTTTTTTTTTAACGGTAAAATACAAAATGTAATTAAATGGTTTTTTACAAAATCAAAATTAAGTGGAATAGAAGAAAAATACAAAAACAAAAATAACAACATATTTCAAAAAGAAAAGAAAAACGTCAACGAAAAAAAAAAAAAGAAAAAAAAAACTTTTTAATTTTCGTAAATCGAAAATTTCAACACAAAAGAAAGAAAAAATAAAAAAAAAAATCTGACAGAAATTATCATAATTTACACGCCTTAGTAAATTCAAGAGTGTATATATGGAAATTATCCTTATTTGAAAAATGGTTTTCGTTTATTATCCCTTATTTTGTATTTTGTCTATATTTATAATCTTCTCTCTTTTCTTTCTGTCTTTCCTCCTTTTTTTTTTTCTTACGCAATAATATAGAGAAAAATTTCCCCGGTAAATGTTCATTTCTTTTTCCTTTTTTTTTTTCTTTTTGGCTTGTTTATAGAAAATGAAAAACAAAAGAAAATTGAGAATGACTGACGGAATTTTATATAACGAGACTAAATTATATTCTTTCTTCTACCCTACTCTTGTCTGTATTTTTTTTTGTTGGTACTGATTTTCTTTCTTTTTTTTTTACAAATTAAAAATGAAAATATGTTTCTACTTTATAGTAGAGAGATGACTAAAATACTTAGAACGGAAAATTTGATGAACAATTTTTCAAAACATCAAATGATGGAAAATTGGAAAAAAAAAGTTTTTTTTTTTGAAAAAAAAACTGAATTCAAAGAAAATTAAATTGGCAAACAAAAAACTCACACAACAAAAAAAAAAATGTTTTTGTTGTTTTCTGATCCCGAGACAGACAAGTCATTTTAATGTTTTCTTTTCTTTGCAGTAAACGGAAGGTATAGCATAGAAACTTTTCTATGTTACGAAAAGAAAAAACATCAAAATAAAAAAAGACAACAACAACAATAATAAAAAAAAAACACCTCAATCCTCTCTACCACCATCCTTTATTTTATACAATAAGTTTTCTTTCTGGCTTCTTTTTCTTCTTTTTTTTTTTTACCACTTAACGATAGAAATTCTCTCTCTTCATGATGGTTTGTTTTCTTTTTTTTTTTCTTTGTTTTTTTGTTTTGTTTTTTGTTCAAAGATTTTTATACTTTTCCTACTGGGTGCTATCAAATTGGAATAAAAGTGTTGGAAAAATGTTTGAAATCAGTGTTTTGATAGGGTGGAGAAAGGATTGGCGAAATTTTACTTATACTGCTGATAGAGGGGAATGGGTGTATGAATATAGAAAAAGTACAAAAGATCATATGTGTTTGTTTTCCTATTTTATTTGAAATACAAATAAAATGTGTTTTAAAACAGAAGACAAAAAGAAAATGAAGAAGACTAAAGGAAAATATGACAGCTGACACGTGTTGCGTGTCGCCATAATCTTCATTCCATTTTTTCTTTTTTATTATTCTTTTTCTACTTATTCTTCTTCTTCTTCTGAGTTTTTTTTTTAGAATTGTATTTATATAAACGGGATTGTATTGTACCAAAGGAAAAGAGAGAAAAATATAGAGGGAGGACGACGAACGAATGGAAAATTAGATTACTTGAATTTAGTCAGTTACAGTTTTTTTTTGTCATGAAAGATTTTTTTTTTTCAAGGGAATGGCACAGCTACCAGATACAGATACCCCGCAACGTACAGAAAATGGATATAGAAGAGTTTGATTGATGTCGCAGATAACGTGAATAGGGGTTGTTCTGTTGGGTTGAGAAAAATCTTTTTGAAACGGATCGCGGCGAAAAGAAGGAGTAGTAAAATTTTATAATGCAATGATGACGGAGCTATATTTCAAAAGAATATAAAATTAGACTGAGAAAGATAATCGTTATTTATATCTCAAGGGATAATTAAAGTGAATTAAAGAAAGAAAGTAAAAAAAAAAGTATATTTTGTTTTATTAAAAAAAAAAACAAATTCAATCTAAAAAAAAATATTAAAATCATAGAAAAAAAATCAGGAGAAATGAAATTTAAGGGATTAATGAAACCTCGTCGCATTTTTTGTTTGTCTTCGATTTTTTCTTTTTCCTACAAATCTTACGACGATTAAGACAGACAACGATTAATATAAATCCACGCATTTGTATACACAAATTATATACACGCGAGATTATATTTTCGCATCCATCAAATCTGTGAAAAAAATTTTCATTAAATTTGTCGTTATCGTTTGTGTCTGTCTTTCTTCTTCTTTTTTTTTATATATATCTTTGCGATGCGATTGATTTTCAAGCGCGTAATTTCTTTAAACTCGACACACGCAAATCAGCTCGTCTCATACTAATATTATATAAATTTATTATATAAGAAACAAAAGGAAAAAGTATATAAAAAGGAAGGAGCAACTGATGTAGCCGAAATGATGTGAAATTTACGAGGCCACGTGTGTGTATGTGTGCGTATGTATGTTCTCGAGTAAATGTACTTAAAATATGAAAGGTGGAAGGATGATAAAAATTGGAAGGGAAAAGAAGAATCCGCCACTCGAGTATTGATAAATGGATGATGGAAATATTATTACGAGCGTTTTTCTTCTCTTTTATGTATTTTGAGCATTTATTTTCAATGGAAAATCCGCAGATATAAAATATTTGAAAACTTTACAGTCTCTATATAAGCGAAGGGAATTATATAATATAACGTTAGAAAAAGAGAAAAAAGAAAAAGAGGAAAAAGAAGAAGAAGAAGTAACAACAAAAAAAATGAACAGATGACTCTCGTTTTCTTTATATGCAAAAGAAAAAAAGAAAATTGTCCCACAACGAAATTTTTTCTTTTTTTGTTGCTTTTCATAACCCATCAACACAAATCTAATTTTTATAATTCAATTGTGTGGAATATTTTATGTGTATGAGGTATGCATGTATATATAGATGTATAGAAAGATGATAAATGGATTTTGAGTGTCGAGATGCCATTGAATAAAATTTTGAATATATACAAACGACTATATGTTCACACAAAATCCTTTTATCCACCAAACAAAATACATAATAATCTGCATTCAATGATTTCAATATAGTGTTGAGATCCTTCAATGACAAAAAAAAAATCTTCATCTTTTTACGAAATATAAGAAAATTTATGAGAACTTTTTAAAGTGAATATTTTATAATACTTTTGTGTCCACTTGACTTAAATCGATCCTATAATAAATTCCAAAATATTCTCTTTATAACAAAGAAAAAACCACAAATTTTTTTTAACAAATCGAACCCCAAATTTATATACACATATGAATATATATGACGACCAGACCACAATTATAAGTAATATGTATTATAGAAAATCACGTAGGACCAGATTAGAATATTATCAGAATTTTGTATTGTGTTTCCCTATAGTCGATGTATTATATTGTTCAAACACGCGATATCCTTTTTTTCCCGTCTTTTTATCACTGAAAATATAATCGTGTGTTTGTGCAATCTATACTGACTGACTGAACCATACCAACTATACGAGCACCACCCTCCACCGCATATATAGTGTATAATATTGTATGTTATTATAGTAGGCTATATACACTAACACATCTATACATATGAAAATTGTCTCACTCAAAATGTAAAAATATATGCAACGGAATGCGGATATCAAACTCAAATCTACAAGTCAAACGTCGAATTGTCCACAAAAAAAAAACCTGATTTTATTGAGAATTTCTTATCGTTTTTAACCCCTTGACTTCGAATCGTAGGGCTTTATGACACCACATCCCACATGTTGTTCTTCTTGTTGTTGTTTTTTTTTTGTTTTTGTTATTATTATATTCACCTCGTCCTTTATAAAAATATAAAAAAAAAAAAAATATCCGACCATTCATTTCCACCTTCTACACCTACCAAACGACTCATACCTATATACGAAAACTCCAACCAAAAACATTATAACCTCCCTTTTCTATTTAGTCTTGTAAAAGCACTGGATTTATTGCGACCAATTTAGTTTTCATGGAATTTTATTTTTCATTTTATTTTTGTTTTTCTATTTTTTATATTTTTCTTCTTTTTTTTCATTGCTGTTGTTTTTGTTGTTGCTTGTGTGTTATATGTTTGTGTATCAAAAATTTCTCTTTTTTTTTCACGTTAAAGTCACGATGATAAATCGAGAAAAGTGATTTTTAATTTAATTCTTCTGATTTTCAAAGACCGCACTCAGTAACCTTTAATATTTTGTATAATATAATATATCCAAAAATTATGGGTTTGAGAGAGTATAGGGGTAGGTGACTTATGGGAACGGTTTAAATGTTTACGACAATGTTTCAAAGCTCATCAAAGTTTATGGACCCAACCAGTAAAAACTGTTATTCAACCAAATTGGGTCAGCCTATGGTACCTCTGGGACAGATAGGACAAGGGCAGAGAGTACTGAAATAGAACTCCACTAAATACAGTCAAACATGGTATATTATGGAACCCAATCCCCTCAGGGAAGGCCAAGATGGACGAGATATTATACGACCTTAAGTTGTTATACATTGATTCTACTATATATATATACTAATTCAGATTTTAATATAGGGTTTGGTGGAAGTATAATATAAACAGAGAACTATAATATAAAAACAACCGACGGCTTCAAAATAAATCCGCGCGCTCTCCATCCATATAATATTACTAACAACAACAAAAAAATAACAACACAAAATTTCCTCACACCATTTTCATCCTCCACGGGTTCTGTTTTAATACACGAACACGGTTTTTGTGCCTTATTTTTCTAAACCTTAATGCGATTTTAATTCCGGTTGTATGGCAAAGAAAATTCAATTTAATGTGAAAACCTGAGCTTGGAACGTGCATGTTTTTCACTCTTCAAACTGAAACCATCAAAAACTTTGTTTGTGTTTTATGTGTGTGTATCAGTGTGTTTATGTATGTGAGTGTGTGTAAAACCATTTCCCACACACAAAAAATGAGAGGCGACAAACTTTGAACATAACCATTCAGTCAATTGGTTGTTTAATGGAAGTAGAATTGGCACAAAAATGTGTCCTTAAAATCCATTTACCTTTCTCAGCATGTCGTCCAGGGAATCCATATCTAATCCAGAATAATTATTGTTTACTTGGCTTGAACATGAGGACGCTGTGCTGTATGAATTTTTTCGTAAAATTGGAGAATTTTTTGTTGAATTACTATTTTTAAGAGGGCCATCCAAAGGCGTCTCCACTAAAACTGGCGCCTCCATCGATTAATTCTATTTTTATTTTGTTTTTCAATTTATTGTAAAATCGATGCAAACAAAAATAACTTTAACTTGTATAACAGTCATTTAGACATTTCACTCATCGTATTTATTTTTACGAATTTCACTCAACAAACAAAACTAATTTCACTTCAAACCATATACACGTTTTAGAAGAACAAGACAAGACAACGAAACACTTGACTGCACGATTACGACTGATTTTTATTTATCAACCGATGTTTGAAGAGAACTGAAAGGGACGGCGGCGTCTCTTTGTCTGTTTATTATTTGGAGAGAGGAAATTCCTTTGCTTGTTTGAACGTCGGCGCAACTAAAAGAGAGGAAAATTGTGTTGCACGGTAATATAAAAAGGGGAAAACTCATGAGAGAAAATTTGTAAAATTTAAGGGTGAAGCTCACCAACTAAACTGACTAAATTTCAGAGAAAAGGAGAAACGACAAACATTTTTATTCTCTGTTTTTGAGTAAGTTTTTGAGGAGTGCGTGACGTTACCCTTCGAAAGTATACTAATAAATTGCCAATTATATACAGACTGTCACAAATATTCAGAATCTCCGATTAGAATCCCCTCCGCGCGCGCTTATACATCGTGAGTAAGTGGGATATCACGACGAGTATAAAGTTTTTTTTTCTGTTCAATAATATATAGAATACAAAAGGTGAAAGTTAAAGTTTGACTGTATTATGGATGGACGAGAACAATTGTTTGATGACAGGTAACAAATAGTAGGGTACACCAAAATGGAATTCAATAGTAAATTGTTTTACGTTCATTTTTTTTATTTTTGCGATAGAATTAAGTAGGAGTTGAAAAGTGACAGGAAAAATAAATTCTAAATCATATTATATTATATCTGCACACATATACAATACGAAGACGAACATAATTTCGCGTCATTTAATATTGAATTGTGCCCTTTTTTCTTTTGTGTATATCCATTCCAAACAAATCCCCCAAAAGCTCGTACTTTCGGAGACAACAATAATAATTTTTTTCTGTTTTCATTCTGATAACAAATTGGCTGTTTGATTTTGATTTTTTGGTTATTTTTTATATTTTTTTCTGTTGGGTAAAATGATTTGATTCATTCGGCAATTTAACAGACACATCGAAGTTCCATTTCTGCCAAACCAAACATAAAACATATACAAAACAAACGCAAACAGACAATTTAGGAAAAAACGGAAAATTTGGGGTTAAATATTCTGCATGAATCGAATTGAAAGGGGTTTGTATTAAGAGGATATGGTTTACATCAAGAGATAGTGTACATATATAATACATTCACATTATACACAAACATACGTGTTCTTTGGGTGACAATTTTATATGATCAATGATAATCATTACACGCTGCGACGACACGAATTACTCAAAAATGTCATGTTCTCTGCGTGACAAAAAAAAAGAAGAAAAATAAAAAGAAAAGATATCTTGCACGATAATCTTATAGATGCTGTTATACCCCTTCCGTCAAGACGATTCACGTTGTTGATGTCACAATAAAAGACATTAGTGTCCTTGTCACTGTATGACAGAGTCCATAACATAAATGTAATACAAACATGAGTAAAAAGAACTATATATATACCGGATTTTGAATGAATTCATCCATACAAACAAGAACTCAAGTTATAAGATGTAAGTGGGAGGTGGTATAAGAGTATAGGACACACAAAATATAAGAGGATTTTTTATCCATCAAAAAACAGATAAAATTTGATGAAGCAAGTCTCTACAAGCGGAGACTATAACGACACAATCATCCCTTTAATGTCATCCATGGCAGAGTATGTATGTATAATATACATATTTATACATACATATGTATATATAAAATTTCTAAAGGGTGGATGGGAAAAAAGAGGAACCACGACCACAGGCTATTTTTTTGACAATCAAAAGAAAAAAAAAATATACATATATAAAACCGACATTTATTTGCACAGTTTGTGATGTCTTATGTCAATTATCCTGTCAAACACTAAGAACTTTGGAATTTAGACAAAATTTTCATGCATGTTTTTTCCCCATACCTACACTACCACACCCCTCTAAAACCAACATTTTCCTTTTTTTTTTTTTCTTTCTTTCCTTTCTTTCTTTTTTTTTATAAGAAACTCGATAGGGAAATATGAATATATTTTATTCGTAAAACAATGACAGAAAATTGTGTATTTATTTTAAATTTTGTTTCCTTTCCAAACATTGCCGTAAATGACATATGTTTATTATGTAAATGACGGATTCAGTTCGGTTTCATTTTATTTTGACATTTTTCATTTTCATAAAACAAAAAAAAAACAAAAGTATAGCAATATTCTTGATTTGATTGAGTGAATATTCCGCGTTCTCTATTCTATAATAAATATCACAGTAAAGTATTCTAATAAAATGGGATAAGTTAGGACATGCATAACGAGAGTCAGGCATGCAACAATTGAAGCACGGATTTTTAAAACCGAAGCCTAATATTGCTTCTTCTTTTTTGTATAGAGCACAAACAAATTTGTGGTAGCTTAACTGAAATTTATACAGTGACGTAGATTAAAACTATTATTTTGACGGACCGTAACAAAACCGTCTTTGTTATCTCGATTGGAAATATGATGTCTACATTAGTATTTTCTTATATTTTGTATAAAGATTTACAAAAAAACAACAAAAGTGGAGGCGCCTGTATTCTGTTTTCACTTTATTTTTATGTTGTTTAGTTTCAAATTTTTCTAAGTAAAAGTCAATTCAAATTTATGTTTTTGTGATAAAATACAGAGGTTTGAGGTTGAGGTAAGGGATGACTTTCCATCATCGTCGTAAAAATAATTGATTTTTGTTTGTTATCGATTAAGATTTTTGGTCGATACGGTGGCTGACGCTGCGGGCGTGAGATTTTTTTTTTGGATGCTAGCTTTATTTTTTGTTCGACTTTTGTATCATCTCCAGCAGCGCCAAAATTTTTAGACCAACATATATCATGGTATCTTGCTGCAAGAACAAGACATTTCTGTTAGTTTTTTGTAATATAAAAGGAAAAAGTTTTTCCTTTCTTGACAAATGCATCCCGCTGGGTTCGTTAGAAGTTTGAATCCCCAAACTCTTTACATTGCTCTTATATAAACAGACACAATTTGGGAGGGATGATAGAAAAGTGACTGTTTTATTTTAGATAGTCCGCCCCACAGACCAGTTTCCCTTCGACAACAGTCCGTCGGTTGCGCTGTTGAAATCGGTGTAAAATAAATCACTTGGCCACCTCCCATTCTTCTATGTAATATTGCTACCCCCACATTCGCCTCTGCAATACATTCATCTACCTCGAGCTGTACAAAGTTTCTAAGATAATCTCGGTTTCTGTATGATTTGGTGAGGATTTCAGATTCATATGGATTTATACAATATTTCATAGAGTAAATGAGTGCGAAAGAGATAGATGTAGATAACGCTATGATAAATAAGCAACAAACGCCGCCATAAATTTCCCGAGTTTTCATCTTTTGTTTTTGTTTGTTTTTGTTTTTATGTTTGTTTATTTTCACATTTGGGTATGATTTAGGAAATTGATGTTAGACCGTAAGTTGACAGAAGAGACGGGTTTATAAGATGACCAAAAAATCGATTTTTATGTTTGTGATATAAGGAGGGGGAAGAGAACGATATAATATATTTTTGTGCCTATATTTTCTCATCCATATTCTTATTCTATATAAACACATAGAAAATCAAACAAAACAGATAGATTATTTATTTTGTAACAAACTTTTAGCTAACTCACCCAAACCTACAAAACCTAAACATACACAATATACACATATAAAGATTCACATAAAGCCACCCATTTAACTCACCCACCTGCTCACGAACAATTTTCAACTTTAAACCAATTTACTGTTTGCTTAAAATCAATACAAACTTTAAAACTATTGTGGAAGGGCTTTGCAGTTCTGAATTGACTTTGATTAAATTCATAAGTTTAAATGGGATGGTATATACATGGTGGTTGTTTGATGGTTTACTCAACAACGCGCATATATCTTCGCGAAACAAAATGCATGTCGCCTAATCAACGTAACCACACTTTAACGTTGCCTCGTTTTTCCCTTATGGATGTATGTATACACTTATACAAATAAATAAACAAACAAACAACAAATAAAACTATACACAAACACATACATAAAACTTTCTTTGACTTTGTTGAATTTCATAGTATAAAGACGTACATCGTACATACACATTCATATATATATATATATATATATATATATATCAACATCCTCAACATCCTCGTCCCATAAAATTCTATACCCAACCCACTCATCCCCATCTTGACTGACTCTCGTTTAATCTTTGTCATCATTATTCTACTTTGGGCTTAAGTTTCTGTTCTCCAAAAACTCATCTCGTTCTGTTCGACTATGCGAAATTTATGAGAGAGAGAAGTAGAGGAAAGTTAAGAACTTGGAAGATTTACGTCGGATGAAATTCTTGACAGAACAACAACAGAAAATAGAAAATAAGCAGCTGACTGATGTCGCAATGGAATGAGTAAGCCGTTTCAAGTGCAGACACTTTGGTGAGAATTTCTTCTTCTTTCATTTTTTTCCTTTCTATATATATTTTTTTTTGTTTTCTTTTCGATTTTTTATGGGATTTATATTTCATGTTTTTTCTGACGGAAAAATGATCTCAGGGCTAATAGAAGGCTTTTCGTCCATTTTTTCTTTTCTTCACCCACATTTCGTCAAAAACTAAATTCGTTTCGTTTGTAATTCGATCGAAACTCGTTCTAAATGGAATCCCATCCCTTTTATTTCCTCCCTCTGCTCCAGTCATCCGTACACAAATCTCCTTAAAATATTATGTTTCATTTTGTATATAACGTAAAAATTCAACTCCCAAGTCCCAAGTCCTTTTTTCTTTCTTTTCCTATTTGTTTCTTTTATTTTTTTCTTTTCTTATTCTATATTATATATTTTCAGACTCTTCAACGAGATGATTAAATTTTGTATTTTGTTTGTCTTCTGAGCCACAAAATTACTGAGAAACTTTTACCTAAGGTCTTCTTGGCATTCGTACTAGCAATCGTGTTTTAAAGAAATTAACAAAAAATAAATAAATAAATAAAATAAATGGAGAAATTTCTATTTAAGAAAGAAGAACGACAAAAATTTTTTTTTTTATTAGCGTCAAATGAAACCCTGTCCCATTCTATCATTCATTAAAATCGAATTCGTACATTTCAAAGATTTAATTGAGTGCGGGGACAACGTTCTCGAAAAAAGAAAAAAAGTAAAAGAAAAAAGACAAATTGTTCAATCGAGAGTGAAAAGATAAGACCCCACACCCGCAATCAAACCAACCCTTCTCCTTATTTTGTCATTCTAGTGCGGAATTTCGTTATAACATTTTGAAACTCAAAGACTAAAAAATTCGTTTGATCACAAAATATATATAAATACGCCGAATTAAATTGAAAAAGGAAAATAAATTTTCAACATTTGACCTAAACAAAAATATTTTCATTTCATTCTTATTCTGTGTTAATCCACCAAAAACAAAAACACATATATATTTATATATCAATCAAACAAAGGAAAAAAAAACTATTTATGTGTATGTAAGCTCCCGATATCAATACCTTAATCGTTTTTCCTTTTAATTTTGTTTTGCTGGTGTTTTTTTTTTTATTTATATTCTTTTCATTTCATACAAAAATCGACTTTTATTTTGTTTCTATTTTCTTTCAATAAAAGTATATATAGAAGAAGGTTGCGGAATTAGAAATCAAGATTAAGATATTTCACCAGCTGGCAGGAGATTTTTGAAATAACAAACAAACCACACGTATATAAAATATATATACCAACATCAAACTCCATTCAGTTGGTAAAAGGGGTGAAGTGAATCGCATATATAAAAATGGTGAAAAGGCACAATTGGAAATTGTTCATGCTGCGAATTCTTCATTTTCATAGTCTGGGATTTATGTTTCGTGAATTTATATATATATACGTACACTCATTCTTCTGTTTCGTAGACCGTCATCCTCGTATCACTAAAAATGGACCAACTTTTTGTTTTGTTTTGTTTTTGTTCTCCGTCCACAGAAAATAATGTCAACGTCAATGCCAGTTTATTTTTTGCTATATTTATTTCTCCCAAAAAAAAAAACTTTCAAATAGGATCGTCTGTTTTTGACAAACCTGACAAAATGTTTTATGAGGGAAACCATTAATTTTGATATCAATATTATATACGCCTGTATGCCTGTATAATACAGCCGCCGCCGCGACATACATATATAAAATTAAGTTAAATTCTTTATAAAATGTTAGTATTAAATTATATATAAAAGGACTTAATCTCAATCTAACAAATTCAAATAGAATCAGTATCAATCCAAACACCCCACAAAACTCACACTCTATAGAAAATTTTATATCTTTAATATCTGTCTCATTAAAAGTTTTACCTCATTACCCCCGTATTTTCTCAAAAGAAAAAAAAACTCTCTCTCTAATTATTCTTGTTTGTTTTTTTTTCTTACTTGGAATCACTTTCAAACCGAGCGCGCGCGAGAAAAATTAATCGATGGTGTTTATTGTACCATGGAAAAAGAGTTTTGACTGTTTTGTAACTAATAAATACAATAAAATTATTTCAATATAAAACAATAATTTAATGCAAAAATGAAATATAACAGAAACTTTGAATTATTATAAATATACAACAGATTAAAATTATTGAGAATCCAATTTAATGTTATTTTTATAATGTAATTAATCATTTTTATTCGTTTTTATTTTGAAATTATAGATAAAAATAAAACTATAATCGAAGAAACAAAATAAACAAACAAATAAAAACAAACACCATAAAGGAAATTAAACGAAATAAAGTCAGAAGAAAAAAAAAACGAAACGAAACGAAACGAAATAAAGAAAGAAAGAAAAAAAACATTCGCAACGTCTTACAAGATGAAAAATTGTGCAAAAAAAAAAAGAGAAGCGAAAATCTTTTGGGGAAACAGGAAATTGCTCCGATAATACCTTCGCTTAATGAAATGTCATTATTCATGAATAGCACACTGAAGGGATGATATCGATCTTAACAACAACAACAAAAAAGAACAACAACAACAAACCCAACCAAGAAAAAAGTTTTAGACAAATCACAGCAAAAAAAAAAAAATGAAAAGAAAAGAAAAGAAACGAAACGAAAAGAAAGAAAAGCAGAAGAAAAAACAACGCGAAAATAAATCTCATTCTTTGAAAAGGAAAAAGAAATGTTCATTGACACAATTCTTTTATATGAAAAATTCTAAGAACGAAAAAAAGAAATAAGTTATGAAAAATGATTTGAGACAAATGTTGACCCAAATTTATAGAACTTTTGACTGAATTGCAGTCAATATATAACAAGGTATAAACAATATATTGCGAATTGTCTCTCAAAGTGTAAGGGTTGATTATATTTAATGTGATTTTAATCTTATCGACTGTTACGTTCAACACCCTTTTAATTGTCTCATGATCCTTCAACCCCTTAATTTACATAAAAATAAGCCGAATGAATTGATTTTTTTTTTTAAATTTAATTTAGCACAAAAAAAAGGACAAAACGCTACAAGTCAATACATAACGAACATGAAGATTTATCGGCATTATTAGTACATATATTGATGAGGGTGGTTTATAAAAGTGGAGGGGCGCATATTTTATATTTGCATCAAAATAATAAAAAATCTAAAGTTAAACGAGATAAATTTTATATTCAAAAGTGATACAGGGTTTTCCAGACATAGCATCATTCTTTTCAGCAGCCGTTTCTCGTCAAATTTCTCGCACCCTTTTCAAAGATTCATAAAAAAAATTGTGTTAGTTCAATCAATTTACTTTCGTTTGCACTCATTCCCTTACCAATTTTATCTGTTATCACATTCATTTCCTTCCAACACATTTCGTTTGCACCACCTATTTCCCAGTCTCCATCGTATTTTTTTTCGTATATATATCTTTTCCTAAATCTAACCCCCATTTCTTTTTTCTTTTCCTCTTCATTTTGGCTTTATTTCTTTTTTTTTATTCTCGCAAATATTTTTCACGAAAAGCTTCTCTTTCATTATCATCGTCACCTTCATCTTCTTCTTCTAGTTGAATCCATACGCACACAAAATTATTGACTATTCTTTTTCCTTACCTCTTGACCATTAGTTCCTTTATTTTTCCTTCACCTACTTATCTTTTTGCTTCTATAGGACGCTCAAACTCAGTAACTTACTGTATAAATGAGAGATTTCAGTTCTTTTTTGTCTAATCCATATTCCCATACCGAGAGTTTAACTTTAACGAAGAGTTTTATTGCCCAAAAGAAAAAATTTAAGGATTTTCTTAAAGTAGTATATTATATGTTTCAAAGGATGCAGCTGTGATTCTCTAAAAACAACGGAATTGTTGGTTCAAATTTTATGTATTTTTAAAAGAAACTAAACAAAAGCAAAAACAAAAAAAAACCGACTGCTTTCAATTTAACGTTGTAAAATTGTAAAACGAATTAGGAGTGGGTGGATGAATGATATTTTAATTATACAGATTTTTTGTAATTATTAAATGGACTGAAAACACATCTTTCAATAAAATATAACGTTAAATTTTATATATGAACTAGAATGAGTTGGTTTAATAAATATATGTAAACTAAAACATCTTTCATTCAAGTGATGACCCTTCAACATCTATTTCAACCAATTTACCTTTTTTTTTAGAAAATCCTCTTGGGGCAACACCGGATATTAATTAATTTAAATTTGACTGTATATACACAATTGGCCGTATATTGTCACTATACTACATATGCTAGAAAAAAAGAATACGAAAAACGAAATATACCCCACTCAATAAATGGAATTTACATCACGAGTAAGGAGTAGACGGTATAGTGATGGAATTGTTGTAAAAAATCGAAAGTAAGAAGGTGCGGGTGGCAAAGCAAGTGTTTGACTGAACCAAAAAAAAAAGTTGGATTTTTATCAGAGTCAAAAAATGTAATGTGATTAATGGACAGAAAGCAGGAATCACCTGAACATTCTGCGAATAGAAAGTAAAGGAAGAAATGAATAAAAAAACGAACAAAACACACAAAAAAACACATCCCAGAATAGAATCCATTATATTAACACACACACTGGCAAATACACATACACACACACTTAGAGAGAAAAAGGATTATGCAATAAATAAATGTTCACGTGAAAATGTGCGATTTACATTTGGGATCAAAAATATGTCGGATAGCCATGGAATTCGTATATAACCAATACAAAACACGAATATTAATTAGAATCGTTATTAATTGCAATTACTATCGCCATTATAGTGTATATAAATTATTTCGGATATATAGTAACAACATACCAGGGGAAAGTCATTTGATTATTTAAAATATATAAAAATAATATATTGTATAATAAAAATCTTGCTCTCTTAATTGAATCCTCAACTTAACTAAAATTATGAATAATTCACATGGACAATAGAATGGTTAAGAGTCAAATATATATAAAATAAACATGGCACGGCAAGTAGAACAATAAAAACTGTGACTACGCATTGTGAAAAAAAAATGGTATGAGATTAAATTGTTTGGTGTTGCATGAGAATTTCTGTATCAGGTAAATGGAAAAATTGAGAATGAGATGAGAAAGACTTAAAAACGGGTGCCAATGATGATTCGCACTATTTTTTGAAGAAGGCAAATACAATCTAAAATAGGAAATGAAAATTCTACCTTTTTACACTTGAATGAATTTTCAATTAAATTAATTATAAAGGGGAAATAGTGGAAAATGTCATTTGCACTTTGAATAATAAATTTTCAAGACTTGAAATTGTTTTGGGTTAAAATTATTTTAATCTTTGCGTATATACGAAAATATACTATATATAAAGAAATTATCCACCTTTTTTTTTTGTTGTGTGTTGAAAGGGATATACCCCTATTAGCGTCACTAACATTCATCTACCTGAGGTTTATCGGTAGGTCTAAGGATTAACGTAGGCACTTATACATAATATAATGTATATATATATATATACATATATATATTATATATCTATACTATAATATACTGAATGAACAACGGACCAAACTAACTTAACCTCAATTTTGTGGTAATTTTATGAGAATCCTAATTTTCTGTGTGTATGTTTTGATTCTAGTACAATAACATGCGGCGGTCTTGATATAAGCCGGTTTGTTTGTTATTTGAAACCTCTACCCCCATTTTCATGTTATTCAAAATTAAACGAAAAAGGACTAATCCTATCAGTTATATGTCCAAAGTAATTTCGTTTAATCATTTCGTTACTTGATTTTGTCATTTTTATTGGGAAAAATTAATCAGTTACGATTATGTGCCCGTCTCTCCCTTTAATTAATTTCTACATCACAATTCAACTTTGTTCAATTATTCATGAGACATCGAAGTCAACTGTGATGTTCTATGATTAATTAATTTGGCCCCATACATAACCCCCAACTATACTCGTCACCCGTTCGACAGACACATGATGAAATGTTTGTCTACACTGATAAACGTTGAAATATTGTAGAAATTGAGATGGGGAAAGGTGATTAGGAGGTAGAAAGGGGTAGGTTTACAGATGCAAATATAGTTTGTATACAGTAAACGCGGGTACTAATTAATTATATACATTTTTATTATTAATTGTTGTCTGTCTGATTTAATTAGAGTTGAATTGAGAGCGTTTGATTAATTAGTTTTGTTTATAATGTGTGATGGACATCATTTATTGTTGTGGTGTGAACATCTGGTTACATTCCGTATTCATTCGTTCTACTAAAATTCGACACCCTACACTTTTATATTTTCTTTTACCCATCATCACTAACACTCACATTTCAAATCACTTTGTTTCGCCAATATTACGAAAAAGTGCTTAAATAACCATAAAACCCAACGTGAAAAACAAACTTTTTTCTTACTACATATCTATATATACGATGATGAATACGGGGTCGAATCTAAAAATACAAGAAGAATAAATATATAGAAGAAAAAAAACACTAGTCCCGAAAAAAAAACTCATAACTAAGCGACGAACAAAATGATAAACGCTTTAACCAATAATGTCCCTTGACGAGGAAATAATCGAATTAAGAAAAAACGATGAGACAAAAAAAAAAACATTTGATTCAAATTTAACAGCAGTTTCTGTTGTTTAAGATTATATACATACATATAAATATATATATATATATACAATTCCATATATAAATATTCACATACGCAAAATAACAAATACTGAAAACATACAAAATACAGGGATTTCGCGCGTACAAAATTCATAAAGAAAAAACTTCCGCTTCATAAAAACATTTTCATTTGATGGAAAATATCATTTATAATTCGCATAAACCTGTCGTTTGTTCTTTCATTTGCCGTTCATTTCATCAAGAAAAGGTTCAGTATATTTTCAACGTTTTGCGTCCCATGAATATACGTATATTTTTATATATATATTTATATATATATAAAGTCAGACCCAAAAAAGAGAAAAAAAAGAGACTGTGTAGTATTGTATATGGAACAAAGAAGGTAGTATGAGGCGTTTACATACCTAAATAATTTAGTTCCGAGTATATGAAAACAAAACGGAAATGATTAACGTCGTTCGCTACTCGTCTTGTCTTCTGTTGATGTTTACGTATAATTCCAAACTGTTGGATAAGTTAGATCTGGCATTTATATAAGATTTACACCCAGAAAATGAAGGCAGAATAATGACTGTTGAGGGGTTTGGTATTAAGACGCAATAAGACGAAATCATAGAGCTTTTCTTTTTTCTTTGTTTTTGCTTTTTGTATGGCATTTCACATTATTAATCAGAAACTGTTGAACTTTTTACGATCTCATTCACATCATCAATCCTTAATTAAAATGCATACTCCGACTTGGGGCAGTTAGATTTCAGAGTCATGTAGAAATTCTGTTATATTTATTTTTCACTAAACAGATCTTGGAATGAGAGAAATCTTGAATTCAAATCTCCAATGGAAATTGTTGTGATTATCGTCTAGAAAAACGACACGAGAATAATATACAATTGCAAATAAAACTTTGAACAATTTCAATTATTTTTGCTGCAATCCCAGACTCCTGGTTTTGAAAACTCTTATTCGTTTGTCGTCTTTTGTTCTTGTTTTCACGTCGAAACTATCTCGTTGTCTCATAAAATTTACGGGCGACAAAGAAAGTGGACAAAAAACAAAGAACTAAGGAAAAACTTTTCTTGTCATTGTTTGCCTGTTTTAGTTTTTTTTTTCATTCTTTCCATTATCTTTTGTTTTTGTTTCTTTCTTCTTAAATGTCGCCGATGACGTCGTTTATGTTGATTGCAAATGTATATAATGTGTATAGATATATCTGTATGTTATGTGAGACATCATTGATTTACTTATATATATATATATATATATATATATATAGGGATAGGGATGAGATTGACGCGACATTTTATTTTATGATATACCATCAGGTTAGTTGGTTTGGGTAAAAAAGAATGAATGGTCGTTGTCACATCAAATAAACGATTTAATTAAAAAAAACCAAGATGACATTCAAACGGTCCAATATATTCTTTAAAGCGTTACTCCTCTATTGTACTTTGTCTCTGTTTTACTTTATATCTTTTGCATTCAATTTTCCATTACGATTTTCATTATAAACAGAACCATTTGTGGGGGATTTTTTTTTATATTTTTCCACAAACACTAATAACAATAATCGAAACACTAAAACGTCGTCCCACGAGAAATGAGTTCTGTCTTTAGATTTTTCTCCATGTGTATATGTATGTAATATGTATGTATATATAACATGTACATATATATATATTTACGAATCATTTGGTTAGTCATTTTAACGTCGAAAACTTAAAGAAATTCTTAAAAAATAGAAATCAAATTCGTATTATCGCACGAATGAATGTTTAAAAAGGGCATGAGTTAAATTGGTATGAGATGATGGGGATTTGATAATGTCCTCCCCTATTTATATTTGTGTACATTTTAACGTTGATATGATGTACATGTCCTTGCATTTCATTATCGACTTAATTCAACGTCAACGTTGCAATGGAATTCGAAAAATAAAACAGAAAAAAAAAAAATTAACTGAAGTGGCGCGGAGGCAATTCTAAAACTAGACTATTGAAGATAAAGCAGACAACATACAATTCGATAAATACTCTAAACTATATGCAGGAGAATGCGGATATTTGGGATGATAGTGGAGCATAATATGCGGTATATATTTATATACACAATTTAAGCATATGTATTTGTATGTGTATATTTCTGAAAGAAAATATAAATTTCAGGACTTTCTGTGAAAAGGATATGAATATCATTGGTATTGCGTATATAGATGAAAAATATTCTAGATTGATATTTTTGATATTTAAAAGGAAAAAAAAAAGATGTAATTTCCGGTTTAAACATTATTTGACCATTTTATTTCATTGCAGCCAATCCCAAAAATCATTCAACCAAAACTATTTATATTTTTCACATTTTGCATTGTTGTGTACTCCATTTTTTTTTTTTTATAAATTCTATTAAAATTGTAAACCTTTTCTATTTCATATCAATATAAATGTACTATTCTATATATGTGTTAACTTCGTTTGTCAATTTTCTTGAATGATATATTTATATATATATCTCATTGATCATGCAACACAAGAAAGACGAAAAGACTATAAAAATGAAGAAGAAGAAAGAAAAGTATGGATATAAAAATAAAAGGGGTACATTCACCGTTTGTCACATCAATCAAATTGAAACGAAATTAATTTCTTAACTTGGTAAAACTAACGTTATAACAAACATACACATATAAAACATAACATTCATCACATGTTAAAGAAAATCTTGTTTAAGTTTGTTTCACGTTTCATCCATCATATTCTGTTTAATTCTAAACGACACAATGAATTCGTTTTTGCTATTTCAATAGTAGTTGTTATACTCAACTTGAAGAGAGAAAATTCTTCCTTTATGATTGTTGTATAGCACAACATAAAACACACCTGTGTTTTGTATGAAAATACAGTGACAGCGAAATGTGGGTGGACGAATAAATGGGTGAATTGTATAACAGGGTAATGCATTACTACTGACAGATTTTCAAAATGATTGGTATACAAAAGGAGTATTTGATATTTGTTTGTTTGGATTTTGCTCTGAAATAACGATAGTATTTTCAATATACATATATGTTAAGAAAAAAGAAATGAGTTGACTGCCCTAACCTAAAAAAACCCCCCATTTCCTCCTAAGCATTAATCTTATTTATTTTGTATGCCACTATATTTTCCCCAAAACAAACAACAAACGACCACAAAATATAATCCTTTTTTTTAGTTGTTGTTTTGTTTATTGTTTTTTCTTATTTGTTTTTATTTTTGTTGCTAGAACAGCATCAGAATAGCAGCAAATCCTTAATCTTGAAATTTTAAAGTTGGTTTTTTATTGAGACAAATAACTTTTGGTGGATGACGGTCTAAAGTGCACTCATATATTTAGTCGACAATAAAATATAATACCAAACAACAACGGCGATGAAAAACTAAAAATATTTACGTTTGGTTTAAAAGTTGTCGTGCTAGAGGGTGATGATGACGGAAACATAACTAGAACGAGAAAGAAAGTACTCTAGAGTCTAACGTGGAGTCTAATTTTGTGTTTCCGTCGTTAAATTAAAACTTTGAACATAATAAATTATCGTTTACTATTAATTTGCATATCATTTTCTACGCGGGAATAAAGTAAAAGCACGTTCGTTCAACCCTTTTTCCCTAGTTTTTTTTTTCTTTTCACTCCCCTCATTTTCCTTTTGATCTTGTTCAATGCGAACACAACGAATACATTTATTTTGTCTCAAAGGTAATGTCAACACAACAAACTTCAGTTGAATTCATTTTGTGATGGTTCCCCAAGGACAATACCTCGACTCAACGCACAGATTCGCTGTCTCGTATTTCTATATGCGGAACGCAAATTATTCTCTTTTCATACGTTTATTTCCATGACACATCAGAGAATCAAAAATACAAACGGTAAGAAATGTTTATCTTATAATTTTAAGTGGCTTACCTTTTCCCGTAGCATATCCCTGATTCGGCCTGCCTGACTTTTAGAGCGATGTAATTCAAGTTGAAGCTCCAAACATCGTTCCTGCCAATTAATCTATAAACACAAAAATAAATGCAATAAGAATTTACAATAAAATCGAATGTTGAGAAAAAAACTTACTTCTGGAAGACCTTGATGATAATTATTAACTTGATGAGCGTCAATATGATCACTCGAGGAAGTAAAATGTGGCCAAGGTGCATCATTGTCTAATGCAACAAGCGCAGGATTAGCAATAAGTGCAGCGTTAGGACGTTGTGGAATGGCCGGTGGACGTGATCTTTTTGGCATTAATCGTGGACTATTTGGTGTTGATCGTGAGCCCATTAAAATTCTTGAATGCCCATCCATATAACCAGTTGGTACACCCATCTTTGTACTTTGATTCGATGACGATGATATCGATGCTGATGAACATGCTGATGGTTGTTGATTGGTTGTACATTGTTTTTGTGATTGAGTACTTGTACTTGAATGTCCATACTTTTTATTATTATCTTTTTGTAGCTGCTGTTGGAAATCGCTTAAACAAGACAGTGATTCAAATATTTGTGATAGACGTTTTGTCGGACTATCGTCAGACATATTCTCATTTAATTGCTTAATTTCCTGACCTCATTTCTGTAAACAATATAAATGGTACATATAATAAAAATTTTATTAGTCCAACAGAATTTTAATAAAAAAGACAAAATGAAATTCATATAAATTTTCTAAAATAATAATAAATTTATTTAATGAAAGAACGATTCCAAATACAATTTATATGCATATATTTGATAGTATCATTGTTATAACATAATACATAAATTTTCTGGATCCTAAAAATATCACATATTCTGACTGAATATTTAAAATGACATAAAATTATATAAACCCAAGAGTATAGACATAGTTAATAATATCATATGTTAAAATAATAATAAATATATGAACTAATCCTGCGTCCGCAAATATTCTGTTATCAATAAAGGCTTATTTTTACGCCTCCTTTCACCATCCCAATAAATATTCTAAACATTCAAAGACATCATCCCCCCATCAAAGTAAAACATTGAATATTTGATTTTGTTTATAGAAAATCGAGAAGGAATATAGCCTAACCTCACTGAATTATTTATGACGATCAAACCAAACCATCACATATATTTTGGGACTACAAAATCTAAAAGAGGCCTTGTTTTTCATGCATGGGGGGGTTGCATGTGTATATATATATACATGTTTGAATGTGAAAGCTTTTGTTATATGATTTCCAATCGCGCGATATTGGCGTGTGATGGTTTTTTATTGTTCATTTTTTTTTTTTTTTGCTTCTTTGTGTATGTTTGTGTGTTTTTTTAAGAATCCATAAACAATATCATATTCAGAAACACTTAAAAAATTTGATGCTCGCGCTTCGGTTTATATAGAGTTTATGTTTTATTTTTTGTATATAATACCTATACCTATGGATATCAAAAGAAGACGCGAGTCGACGAACGTTTTATATATATATACATTGTTGTTGTTGGTACTGTTTATATTTTTTAGCCAATAAACAAAAATATCGCGACTTGAACGTATAATCTCCTCGCAATAAAAAAAAAAGAAAGAAAAAAATTATATTTTCCACATTTAATATAAAAAAAAAACCAAATTGTGTATGGAAAATTGGGTTTGTAGATTGTGGAACGTATGCATAATAAAAGAGTGGAATGAAGAAAACCAAATGAAACAATAAAATATAACGAATATAAAATCGTCATTCATCCAGAGTAGACACATCAACTCAACTTCACGACGAATTCATTTTTTTTTTTTTTTTTAAAAAAGTGTTGTTATATCATACCTACAACCAAAAAAAATGTATATACTTTATTTTTGTTTCTATATATTTTTTGTTTCTACATTTTTTAACTTTTTGTCATAAAATAAAAATATAAAACTCAATATTTTGTTATAAATCTCAGGTTTTGATCGATTTTATTCTTTTAGATTTTCACAATGTTTAAACGAAGCTTTTTATTTTGTCATCTTTATTTTATTTTATTTTTGTACACGGATATCTATACAAATTGAAAAAAATTTCAATTGTTTTTTGATCTCAACATTGTGATTGTTTATCTGTTTTACTGAGCATTAGTAATTTAAAATGTATATATGTTTTAGATATACAAGAAAAATATGACAAAAATAATATTTTTCTAAAGTATGTAAGACATTGAACTGAATTATTATTATGTTGTATTGAAAAAATATTTCTAATATAAATAATAAAGCAAACGCTTGAAAATGCTTGAAATTTTTCATATCGATTATTTTTCTTTTCTCATTTCATTTTCAACACAAATTGCAGCAAATTTTCTTATTTAATTCTAAAAACCACAAATCCCATTTCACTAATAAACCGTCGCATTATATTTACTGGGTTGGAGTTCATTTGTTACATGTCTCTGATAAGAGAATGAGAAAATGTATAAAACAACAATAGCAGGTAAGTGTATACCTAGTAATAGTGACCTTCTCCGACTACAGAGATAAGTTTTGCAACAACGGCGACAATACAAATTTCTAACATTTTCCAATTTTCAAGTTTTCATTATACGCTTCACACGAAAACTGGGTCACATTATATATATATACCGTCAATGATGTATATAAATACAAATATGTAAACACGTACCCACACATCGCAGCCACATCATTGTCACCATCAAAAAAGTTTTATTATTATTACTGTTAAGCTCCTGTCTAACACCCTGACACTCTCATATATGACACTTTTCCTCAACCCCACCAAACCCTAAGGCCAGAATGCAGTGAAACAATACGCACCAATTGCGCGTAATTCATAAATTTACTAATATTCTCAACGTGAACATGTATATAGTATTTATATTTAGGGTAGAGGTGGTACAAATAATGGGTAAGGGAAACGCATTAACATCCCAACGACAAACAATCGACGACACACAGTTGTTGCTTTTAGTTTTTGACTTCATATTTTGTGTCTTTTGTGACCGACTTTTTCCCCCTTTCGTTTCACTCGACAAAGTACACATACATTCATATACACATATATACACACAATGAAAGAACAAACATCACAGAATTTATGAACGAAATCCTGCCCCAAAGGCATTGTTCATTTCTCTAATGTACGGTCGTGTAATGTATAAAGGGGAGCAAAGGAAGGTACAAGGGTTTGTATATGAACCTCTATTTATATATACATGTGTGTTTATATATGTATATGCGTATGTGTTAGTGTGTATTTGTTTTTTTCGTGCATTTGCGGGTATGTTTTTAATGTCCAAAACAGTTTGGCTCCATTTAAAGCCATTACTAACAGACGCTACGCACATTTGTGTGTCGTCATATTTGTTTGTACGACAAAAAAAAATTACATACACATAAGGTAGATAAATACAGACACATATAGAAAAATCTAACTCCCTTGTTTACTCTGGCACACAATTTTTGACGGCCAAATTTGGCAAAATCCAATTTATTTCGATTTTTTTTTTATGCACACAAAAAAATTTTTTTTATGTGAATCTCGCGCAAACGAAAGAAGATGAATCGACTTTACCGATGGGAAATTTCATCTGAATTTCCATTTTTCTTAGAGAGCTCATTCGTTTCTCTTCTTTTTTTTTAGTTTTTTCTTTTGATCGAGGGAAATGACGGAGGTAAATGCAGTCCCCTGTTTATAAACTTTAGCAATATTTCATACATGAATGTTACACTTTTGCATATTATGTGTGTGTGTAACACATAAAATAAAAAGGGACGTTATGAATAACGCTGATTCAGAATAAACGAAAGGTTCGATATGTGAAAACAATCCGTATACTTAATGTAATAAGGAAACGAAAGAATTTTTTTTTCTATAAGAATAAAAAAACAATCGCGAAAAAGTTTTCATTGAAAAATGGAAAATTTTTACATTCTCAACGAAAACGACGTCAATAATATCAAAACTCAATGGCCAAAATCAAACGATGATTTTTTTTTCATATCTGAATTCTGAATAATATATGGAAAATCAACATATACAAAAAAAACATTTTTCCAGCCAAACAATGCTCATCTTTAGCTTCAAATCAGCATATTTCCTTTGTTCAAAATTTGTACACAAAAAAAAAAATAAGAGGAAAAACTATGAATTGGATTTTCCTTTAAATTTCGATCAATGACAAATGGTTGCAGATTTTCTATCACACAATATTTTTTCTTTATATAAGTAAAAACGTTGAATACAAAATCTAAGAGAAAAACCAACCAAATTTTTGCAGACAAGCAGAAGAAAAAACTAAAAATGGAAATGATCTAACTAAAAAATGAAAAAAAAAATCCCAGACAAACCAGGCGTCTCCACTATTGAAATTATTTTATAACAAGAAGGAACCAAAACAAAAAAATGGACATATATACAAAAAGATGAATCACAAATTTAGGCGATGTTGTATCACTTGACATACACTTCACCCTCCCTCAAGATGTGACCGACCTCGTTCACAAAAATAGAATTTCAAAGAAAGAAAAAAATAGAAAAAAAGAACAGAAATTGAAACATTGAATTTGATTTGAAAACGCAAAAACAAAATCTGTGTCGTTAACCCAAAAACACACAAATAAAAAAAAAATCGTTAACGTAACAACAATCAAGCGTTTCCTACATCCGCAATCATAGATTGTAAATCATTCCTCTGAGTGAGTGAGTGTTCGTCCGTCTGTCATTGTTCAATGGATGTCTATTTATATAAAATATATTTATACATTTATATGTGTGTGCAGTATCAATGTATTTATACATTATGGGTGGATGTGGGTATAAGAATTATTGTGAGTTATTTGGTCCAAAATGTGAGAACAAGTGGAAAGAAATTGGACGATACAATTTTCTATTTTTTTTTTTTTATTTTGTTAAAAATATATAAACTTTCAATGAGCTCCAAAAATACTTTATTTATAAATTGATTGGTTCGAATTCCCCCCTTCAGAATTTATTAGTGATTGTATTTTTCTTCATTGATTATATTGTCAGTTTTAAAATTGAATTTAATTTGGGTTTGGTACGATACAATATATTTATATATACTGAATAGGACTGCTGATGATGAAATTTAAGTGTTTCGCGTGTCCTCCCAATTCATTATATTGTAATTGTGATTGTGAAACCAAAAAAAAAACGAAATTCGTTTAGAATTGCCCATTTCATATGTGTGCGAGATTGCAGAGAAAGACTAAGGAAATTTAAGTTTCTCGCTCCCCTTTCGATTAAATCCTGTTTCATCAATGCAATAACAGTTTGCATCAAATCTGAATAAAATATCAATAAATCGATCGTTTGATTTTATTCAAAATACATTTATATACGCTCCCTCCTGGAAATCCGCCCCGTATGCCACCCATTTACTACCGCACATTATTCAGTCTCATCTCCGTTTCACCCATTTATTTGTACACCCATACACAGCAGAAATATATTAGGAATGAGTTTATTATAGTCGTATCTGTATTTATATATGTCGGGACGGACATCGGGTGTTATGACAACGACCGGTTTTTATGACATCACATCAGCAGAGACATATTGCGTTAGATTCTGGCTGATTTGTTTTCAATTTCGTCAAGTAATCGTGATAAGGCGCGTCATCACAGCATCCAGAAAAAAAAATTGATATGGACGCCCAAAACGGAAAGGCCATCTATGGACCAAATCTAAACTGACAGTCCACCCTTACTTTCAAATCACCCAACTCTCACACAACAACATCAACAAAAACACATTTGACCTTAATTCTAAATTCAATTAGGGGACAGTTTTTGGTATCCCCCTTTCACTCTTATCGGAACGCAAAATATATAAAAAATATAAAAAATAAAATCTCATTCTAGGAGTTTCAGACCCAGCCCACATTTTTTTTATGCGGGGAGTCCTTCTTCTCTCTCTTACTGTATTTCTGTCACAAAACAGGAAAAAATATGAGCTCCACACACGCACGAACGCACATGAAATTATCGTCTCCTTAAATTTAATGATATTTATTTGCTTTTTCGAATGGACACAATTTTTGTTTTTTTGGACAAAACGAAATTAAAAAAAAAAAACAGAAAGCAAGCGGAGAAAAATATTTATTGCTCACGCTAATCCCTAAAGTTCAGTTCATGCGGCACAAGAAAACGTTTGCGGCATATCGGAGAGGATTGGGGAGAATATTTTTTTTCTTGATTTCAAAATTGGATAATAGAAATTATAGTTCGTGATAGGGATTGGCTTGTTCAAAAGTTTCGATATTCAGTCTCGCGCGGTTTCATATTTATTTTTTATAATATTGTTTATATGCGCTTGCTAAAGTTAACAAAAACAATATGAGTTTGTCGCAATGGGATCATTCAATTATAATTTTGTATAATATTTGGTATATAGAATATTATCAAGTATAAACGACGACCAATGAGACTCTTATATTCTTATAACGGATCTTCAATTACTAAACTAAAGTTCCTTAATGTAGACTCGTACTTAACTATGCACATGTATATAGCTACATATTATAATTTCTTAAAAAGCATCATAGTCATATATAATAACTGCTATTATTATTAATACAAATAAACGAGCGAAACCACTCAAAACTCGGAACTTTTTTTCAGTTCTTTTTTTTTTTTTTTTGGTTTTTGTCAACAATTTTCATCATCAGATTTGGAACATTCCAAAAATATTATACTGAAAGTAAAACACAATAATAATGCCCAACCAGAGATTAAACATATTTTAATTGTTAAACGAGTTTAGGAAAACTTTAATCTACGTCATCATTTAAACATTTCTACCTTCTTTCCAACTACCCATTACCCATCACTCCCTCTCTTTCTCTTTGGTATATATAAATATATAAAACTGAAGGGAAAATTTTCAAATGTTTCGTCTCGCATATCAGAGTTACGATTATTGTAAAATATTCATAATTCGGGTAAAAGTTTTACAAAATGCGAAAGGTAAACTTAATTAAAATGTGTGCGTTATTGTATGTATATATATATAAATATATATAAGAAAAAACGGAAGAAGAAAAGAGATACTTTTTTTGTTCTCGTATTTCCTTTATAATAAGAGAGAAAAAAATAAAAGCACATCGACACACATATATATACATAAATATATCTAATACCTATAGTGTCTTTAACAAGGCATTTTTCCTACGTATCCTTCATTTTCCCTTTTTTTTCTTCTTTTCTTTTCTGAGTGGTGCGAAGTGCCGTATTTCATATATTGGAAAAGTTACACACAAACATAACAACAACAACACCAACAACAATATATTGCTCGCGGATGGAAATAAACTCGAAGTTTTTCTCTCAACAATAATAAGAAAAAACAACAACAAACATCATTCAATCAGAAATGAAAAATGATATTTGCCAGGAAACATACAGAAATGGTTCGTGCAAATATTGGGTTTTTTTGAAAAAAAAAGAAAGAGAGAAAAAAAGTGATCGATTTCAAAAGATGTTTGCCTTAACTTTTTATATTACTATATAAGAGATGGACTATTGGTATGAGAATCGAACTGTGGACTTTAATATGATTTCCGTTTATGTTGTGCGTGTGTGTGTGTATGTGTTTATTTTATAGTCTTCCGTTTTGAAGCCCTATCCCATTCTATATAACAATTTGAACGAAAAATTTTGGGTCTTACTCATAAAACAATATTAACCCAAATGTTTCCAAAAACCAGACGCACAGACATATTCATCCTCTCTCTCCCTTGTTTACAGAAAAAAAAGAAAAGAAAAAGAAGTTGCGAAAAAAAACAATAAGAAGAAAACAATAAAAATTACAGTGGCTGGGATTTATGAGTTTTTTCTCGTCTTGTTCGTTCGTCTGTTTTTTTTTTTTATTTTACGATTTCCTCTCTCTTGTTTGCGTTTCAATTGTAATTGCTGTTCGTGTACGTCCACTAATTAAAAAAAATAATTACAATGTTTTATGATCAGGCTGGTTCACTCTCATTGTTGTTTAACCACCACCACAACACGACTCTCTGGGCTCTCTTCCACCCTCATACTACATTAGTCAGTCACAAAGATTCTTTAGGTCAGATTCAAAAACAAACCGAAAAAAAATATAATAAAATCCCTCCCCGTAATTCCATCCAGTTCTCGCGAAATCCATAAAACTCAAGTCTCTGCTGTTGCTTTAATGCTTCTGCTACTATATACTAAATGAGTGACGTGTTCTGTTCATCTAATTAGCATAAATGTCGTTTAATTCATTTCACTTTTTATTATTATTATTTTTTTTTACAAGATACTTCCCGTTTTCCCACCGTTTCAAATTTCAGATGTTTCTTCTTAATGAGTAATTGCATGAGTTATTGCGATTGTATTTGTGGAGAAATATGGTTCCTCTAAAATGGAGACGACTTGTGTATACGTTTGTGTGTGTGTGTGTGTATGTGTATATATGTTTAAAAGTGTATATGATTCTGCATGTGTGCGCTGTTATTTCATTTTGGCTCGTTAAGGATAACAGAAGAGATGGAGTATAGGCTTATATGCCTACATATATAAATGTATAGGCGACGTTAGAAACATTTTCGTGTTTCCTGTCAGTGGAGGAGTTGTAACAACTCAAACTCTTCGACCTCACCTCATCATCATCCCCTAAAATTATAAAAAGAAACACCACACATATACATAAGCATACATACACCCAAACAAACAATTCACGAAAAGTAAATAAACTTTGGCTCTTTTGAATTTCAAATGTTGATACTTGAGAAAAAAAAAAGAAGAAAATAAAATATAAAGAAAAAATAAACAAATTTACTAAATCATTTTTTGGTTGAATCGCATTTATTCCGTCATCTCGTTTGGCCCAACATCCCTTAGCTCATTCCCTGTAGTTGTTTCTTTTTACTTTTTTGTTGTTTTTGTTGTTTTTAAAAACTCAACGCGATACACCTCACAGAGTACCTACTATATTATATAAGGGTGGCAAATAGAATAGAATTATCTTTTCAAGGCACAAAGCATAAGCACATATATACTCACATACCTATACGCATACATACACACTTATGAACGCACGCAATCATAATGTTTATGTTTTCATGGACACTTAACCCAACTTCATGTTTATAAATTTACTTTTTCAACCAAACATAATTTAAAAATTTTTACATTTCGTTATGAACTGCCCCCGTATGAGTAATGCCAACAAATTGGTTTGGTGATGCTTGATGATGAAGAAGGGATACAGGAATATGTTACAAAAAAAAGGGGGTTTAGGATGATGCGTAAATATAAATTGTTATATACCAAAACTTATGTTTATGTGTGTAAAAAGATATATTTTAAGTTTTAGATTTGTATGCAAAACAAAGTGTCTCTCCAATCAAAACGTTTTCATTTCATAAATCAACACACCAAAAATTGTAAGTTCAAAGTAACATTTTGCGTTTGTAAACGCGAACACAAAGTTCACAAAATATTTTACCAAAAAGAAAAAAAAAGTTTTCGTTATTCTGCTTCTTCAACTTAAATTTTCCAATTTTATAATGTAAACCAAAACTTTAGAAAACATATATTTGTATACATAAATGCAAATAATATTTCTGTTTTATTAATATGTTAACTTGTCTGTGATTACACTATTATTCTACAACCCCAATCCATGTTTTATTTTTTGTTTTGATCCAGTCGCCCAGCATATTTTTGCTAAACATAACGAATATATATATATATATATATATAAATAATATTGCCTATTCTTCTCTCAAACTGTGCCTAATGTCTTCCGTGCGGACGTGGTAAATACAACTATATGATAGAAATGAGGAAAACCACAAACAATCAGAACACGAAATCTAAACTCAAATAATGTCGTCAAGTTTGTATAGTTACATTATTATTATATAAATATATTTATTTATATACACAAGTAAATTCGTTTTAACTTTATTTGTGCAGACATTGTAAGTGTTACACGACGACACGACAATCAGTATTAGATATATTATATTTTTATAATAAATAGTGACCAAACGAATGTCACCCATACCACCCACCAAAAATGCAACTAATATGTAAAATGAAAAAAAGAAAAATATTTTCATTTTTTCAATTATTTTAATTTAAATCTAATGTCAGGGTCTCTCGTTGTTAAGCCAAACTTGGTGCAGTAATAAATTCTGAATCTGTCCCGGCTGTTTAGTTCAGTTTTACTTTTACTACTATAGTCATAAGCGCATACATACACACACAAACACACACACACACATATATATATATATATATATATATATATATATATATATATATATATATATATATATATATATATATATATATATATACTCATATTGAAAAGTATCGCCAAGTAAAAAAAAAATACCAAAACACAGTGTTTGAAACGGAAGCAAATGGATTTCATGTATATGTTAGGTGAAACGGATATGCGGGAGGAGTAGAAGCAAAGAGAAGGTATATAGTGGTTTTTGTATTGTGTGTAAATGAAAATAGCGCGAAAGAAAAAAAAAGGGTATAGGTGAAGGAGGTGAAAAGAGGCAGGGTTTTAGTTATAGAAGAATAATACAACAAAAAGAACATATCGTCGACAGAAGAAGTGGTCAATATAAAAGGGTACATATATTAGATGAATAGAAGAGAGGAAATAATGTTTGTTGGGGTGGGAGACACAAGCGGAGCCTTATTATTTTTTTTTTGTTCGATGGAGTCGGATGGAGTAAATTAATACTGTGATAAATTTATTCGATTAAATGAGGTTTCTTTTGTTATTACCTCGATTAGGATTGTATATTGATCGAATTTTAGGTGGTGTGTGTAAATATAAAGGGAAATGAAATTTGGGGTATAGAAAGAGAACCGGAGATACAATGTTTGTATGTTGAATCAAATGATTTTTTTTTTGTTATGTTTTCGGTGATAATAATGTGCGGGTCCATTGATGAGTAGCTTAAGCGTGAGAATAAAGACTGCCGTGTTTGTGTTACATGTAAGAATCGTGCGTTTAACATTTTCGAAAGTATTAATTTGTATCCTTTTTTTGGTTCCTTAATGGATCCAATCCAATTATTTTTAACATTAAGATGGATTACTCATACTTTACTTAGAGAGAAAAACAACAAAAAAAAGCATTTTTAGAAGATAAAAGACTTGATCCATTAATGGACGTATACACAATACAAAAAATGTCATTGTGAGTGAGTTCAATCAATCACATTCACATGTGTATCGAAAGACAATTTTTTTTTTGACACCTTTTACTATACTGGACTTAATTATATAAGTTCATATAGGATGGTGTTATGTTTGATATAATCCCAGATTTATTTATTCTTTATTTATTTATTTGTTCATACCAGATGGATGTAATATAATTCCCAAAAACAAAACCAGAAAAACCGCAAGGTCACAAACCCAAAAATCGTACCGCAAATTATTTTATTATATGTTTATTTTTTTTTTCGTTAGGTTTGAAGTTTGGACACAATATATACTGTTCTTATATTTTATATTTAGTCACGATATAAATTCATGTCCAAAAAGAAAGAAGCAACAAAACGAGAAAAAGAAAACGAAAAGAAGCAAATAAAAAAAAAAAAAAACTGATAAATTATTCAATTCAACGATTTGCTGAACGCACACACAAAATCAAAGACACAAAGATAGACAGCCAAACAAAACCGATATTTATTTATTTTCTTTTCTCATTCTCTCTCTCTTTGAATTTTATCATTTTTTTTTTATTGAATCGCGATTTATAAATTAACTCATTAAATATTCCAATTTATGAACACACCTGCTGTCGTGTATATATCGCATCGTAGAATATGTACAACTAATATCTGAGTGTTCGTTTTGGTTTGAATGCGTGTGCTTTTAATTGTTCAATCGTATCGTGTATTTAGTTAGATGCAAAACTCATTTCAAATATGTACAATAATAATAAACTAAGTAATATAATAACAAAATTTTGAATGCATTTGGAATATTAATAAAAATATTATTATTATTTGTGTTTTCATTTCCTGGAATTGGGGATATATTCGCTTTTTATATTAATACACAAAATAATCTAAGTGTATTAAGTTGAAGGTGCAATAACATCTACTATGTATCTTTCTATATGTGTGTATGGCTATGTATAGTTATACTAACTAATATACTTCCTTATTTATATTTTTTATATAACTAATGTGATTACGTCTAACATAATATTAGAAGAAAGGTAATTTTTTTTTGTCTAGAATACATTTTTTATATGATATTTATTAGAAAATGTCCAGTCAAAATATTCGTTTGATGTTCGCCCAATAAATTTAAGCGTTTCTTCTTTTTATTATACTTTATATCATTCATGACAACAACAACAATAAGAAAGAAAAAAAAAGAAAGAAAGAAAGAAGAAAAATAAATAAATAAAAGCAAAAAAACAACTACAAATACAAAATACAAAAATGTGTCATCTTAGTTGCACACAATCTATTTGAGATAAAATAGTTTTTAAAAATCCACACATAAATCTTCTCTCACACCATTAAAAGATCTCTCTCTCTCTCTCCCTCTCTCTCACATTTCTCGTTGGAATAAATGTATATTTATTTATAAGCAGCCAAACAAAATACCTACATATATATCACATATAACACACGCACACATACACATACATCTATAAAGATATATATTGTATGTACCTACACATATTCATTCAATCCAGGAAAAACACTCGAGGAAAACAAACCTGAATAAATCATGACTCTTTTTTTTTGTCTCTTTTAGGTTCCTCTCCATCCCTCGTTTTCTGCCCGTTCATGTCCCCGGGTCGCATCAAAATCCCATATCCGGTTTATTTTATATATACAAAACTTAAGGATTTTTTATATGTGAAGAAGAAGGAGAAAAAGAACGAAAGAAAAAAAAATCAGTGCACGCAATTTTACGGTACATGAAACATCTGACCTATTGAGGAGAGAGCACACAACAACAAAAAAAGAAGAAGAAGTAGAATTTCCCAAAAATCGCGTAACGATCATCTTCAATGTTACAGTTTTTATGTATGAAAGCTATTGTTTCGTTTGGATGATGAGAATGTAGACGTCGAAGAAGATGCCTAGAATAGAGAGTTTGGATCGTTTGTTGTCGTTATTATGTGTGTGTGTGCATGATTTTTTTTTTCTTTTTTTTTTGGGGTTCTTTCAAAGAATCAAATAAATAAATAAATAAATATACGAATGTGACAAAAAGATGTTTACGATTTAGTATTAAAGTTATTGTTTATAGGTTTTAAGATGGTATTCGACATGGTCATGCTATCTGCAATAATTTATATGATAGGGTTTTGACAAAATAAAAAAAAAAAGTTTTAGATTTTGTTTTTTTTTTGTTTCGTTTTTCTGTTTTTTCTTATATGAAAGATCATTGTGAAATACCAGCTTAATATTTTGTTGCTTTTTTTTTTGTTTATTTGTTTTTTTTTTTTTTTTTCATTGATATACGATATACGATATAGATAGACAGTTTTGTATTCTGTACATTTAAGATATAATAAAAAGATATAATTTAAATGCATAATAAAAAGTAGGAACAACTAAGTAAAAAAAATATATTTGTGTAATAGAATAATAGAAAAAAAAAAGTAAGTAAGTATAATGATGATCGCATGTTTCTAATTATAATTTTTCTATTTATTTGACATTTTCAATTTTATTTATTTAATAAAATAATAATAATAACAAAACTATAGAAGCGTCAAGATTAGGAATTATGTAAATAAAAATGAAAATAAAATTGGATTTTTTTTTCTCTTTCTTTTTCACACTTTCTATCTTTCTTTTACCATTTATACAATTTTATTTATATATTTTATTGTTTCTTCATAATTTTTAGATTTTTTTTTTTTGTTTGCTTGTTTATTTGTGTTTCTTGTTTGTTACATTATTGTATCTTTTTTATTTTGTTACTCTTGAGAGTATTATTTTCTAACCCATTGGAGACAATTGAACGGCAACAGAAAAAGAATAATAATAAAAATAACAACAGCAGGCAGTAAAATATAGCAAACATAAAATGTCCAACAACAAAAATAAAGGTAAGTGTGGGATTTTTAAGAAAAAAAAGAAAAAAAATTATGATCGACGACCTAATTACCAATATTGTCTACGACTTAATTTAAACAGAGAAACCGATAGAATAGAGAGAGAAAACTATTTCTAATTTTATTTTATTATTTATGTTGACGAGTTAGTGTCAAACAAAAACAACAACAAAAAATAGATATTCCATATTAGGTGAAGACGTCAAGTAGAGTGGACAGAAATCATTCAATAATCAAGTCAGTTTAGTTTAACCAGTTTAATTTTAATAAAATAACATAAATCTGAAAAATAAAATTTGTTTTTTTTTTCTTTTCGAAGAATGAAGTTTTATTTCCTGAACTAAAAATTATTATGTTTTAATGCAATATTTTTGTACCAAAAAAATAATAAAATATAAAACAATGTCAACAAAATAATTAGTTATTTAATTAAAGAAAATAAAAGCGCACATTGTTCGTCGCATAGAAATCGAACCCAAACCATAACATTAAAAAAGAAAACACCTCCAACTACCCAAAATCCTCCAAAACAACCCCTCTTTCATTAAAATTTCATAGCGCCACACACACACACACATACATCGTGGTTAGAAAATCGGATCCACATCCACAACCACCCTCTTCTTAACAAAAAAAAAAGTATAATTTATTGAAATAAAATTCATGTATCGTTTTGAATGAAGTTCAGTTTTCAGTAGTCCAAAATGTATCGGAATTTTATAATATTTTTATTAACATCATTTTATTGTGGTTTTTTATTAAAAGATGTTTATATTTTTATTTTATTGTTAGCTTTGTAATAAAATAAAAAAGAAGAAAAAAAAGAAAGAAAAAAAAATAGGCATAATAATGAAATGGTTATACATACAATGTTTAAAATTGAAATAGACATTTTTTATCCAATATTCCATGATTTAGTAACAATATTCTTAATTTTTACACATAACTTAACAAACATAACATAACAAACAATTATTATTGATAATCAACATTATATTATTATTATAAAACATACTTATTATTCAATTAAGATTTAAACAGAAATAACTTTTTATTTTATTTTAATTTAACATGATTCTTTTTTTTTTTTTTGTTCCTTCAAACTTCGATATGAAGTTGTTAATAAAGCCTCCTTATACTCACCATTCTCTTGTTTAATGTGTGGTGAATTTCAACAATGTTGCCAATACAATGGGAAATTTTCAATATTTCCCTGTATATAAATTAAAACCTAGGGATTTTTTTTTTCAAAAATTTAATTAATTTAAACGCTAAAAGCAATTATTTAATTCAAAATATAAATTCGTTACAATTATATTTAATATTTTCTTATAAAAATATTTATATATTTACAAAGCACATTTTACGTTAAAATAAATTTACAAATATTATGGAATTATAATTTTTTATATTTCCCTATAATAAATGATTTCAATTGTTTTTCTTTGAATAAAATAGAAAAGTACTTTTATTTATAAGTATAAATTCTTATGGTTTATTATTTCTAACGACCTAATCATAGATTGAATCATTTATTTAATTGATTTTTAAAATGTTTTCCCCTATTTTTTATAAATTATTTAATGAAAATAAACTTTATTAAAAATAATATGCGAAATTGCAATAAAAAATATATTTTATTACAAAATTTCTATCCACTACAATTATACAAAAATTATAACTTTAAAAAATAAACTTATTGTCATTATATTTTTCAATTACATTTCACAATATTTTTTTGATTATTATCTAAAGAAAGCCATAATACAATAAGTGCTGGTTTGACATTTTTTTTTTCCCCACCTGCATCAAGAAAGATAAGCATGCAAAAAAAAATTTCATTCAATAAGGATTATTTTTATTAATTAAAATACATAATTTATATGACACAATAATAATACATAATTGAAAAATTCAAGTTGATTTGAATGGTTTTTACTCACACAATATTTTGTTTTGTTGTTTTTTTTTTGTTCTCACTCCGCAACATAAAGAATATCTGAAAAAATATGCCACTTAATTATAAAGTTTTCTCTCGAAAATATTATTAAAAATTATATTTTCATTCAATATGACGAAAATGAAAGAACAAAAAAAAACATAAGAAGTCATAAACAATCAAGAAAAAAAATTATTAAGGTAAAAGTGGAGGCGGCCGTTTTTATTGGTATTTCCTGTCAGAAAAAGAGAAAAAAAAAAAAAATAAGCGAATAATGAATGAAAAAAAATAAAGGAAATTAAATTAGGAAATAAATTTTCTTGTTATTAAAATATGAAAATTATTTGTTATAATTTTTTACCTATATAGAGAGAGAGAGAAAAAGCAAAGAAAAAAAAACAGAATAAGAAAAAGAAAGAAAAAGGTCAAAAAATGATTTACAAAATTTTGTAAAATTATAAAGGTATCCGGATTTTCATTTGAATGAAAATGACAAAAAAAAAAATAAGAAAATAAAAACTTTTTTATAAAAAGAACTCAACCAAAATAATACAATAATATCCCCTATAATCGAAACATTCAAAAAATAAAAAAAATATTCAAATCAGTTCAACGTAATAATGGAAGGGTGAAAAACAAGAAAGAGAATAAGAGAGAGAGAGTAAGAGAGGGATAGAGGAAAAAAAAAAATTTGGTTGAAATCAAATTTGTTTCTCTCTCTCTCTCTCTTTTTATATATTACATTTGATTTTTTTTTTTTGTGTGGGGTGAAAGAAAAAGACTCAACAAACATTTCAATTCGTTTTAATCAGAAACAAATCAAAAACGGATTGATGTGGGAAAAAGTTAAAAAATATATTAGATCAATTACCATATATGCATCACAAAATCTTTTACCACCCAAATTTTCAACGCCTCCTCTTGCCAAAGGAAGTTTTTCTTGAAATTTTTCGTTTTTTTTTTTATGTTCTCCGATTTTCACCAGGAATATTTTAATTGAAATCTCGTTTGATTGATTTTTAAATTAAATTCAGCAGATATTATTTACATGTTTTTTCTCTGTCAAAGTTTGGGTGAGGGTGTGTGTGTGTGTGTATGTATAGCAGGGGCGCATTTAGAAAATTTTGGATTAATTGGGGAGTAGGGGGGAGATTTTCTATTAAACTTTTTTTAATTATTCCAAGAAAAAAAAAAAAGAAGTTTGATGAAACATTTTTTTCCCAATTAATTTTATAAATAAAATTGAATTTTTATTTTTAGAAAAATTCAAAAAAAAATTTATTATGAACAAAGTGAGGTGAAATTCTATAAATATTATCCCACCCTACCCTAAGTACAGAGTAAAATGTAAATAAAGATTGTGTGTGTTGTTTTTATTTTCTGTCTCTGTTTATTTATTTTTTTCTTTTAAATCTTGTTGGTTAGTCAAACTCAATTTGACTTTATTAAGAAAAGAAAAAACAAAATTTTAATTGATGTGCGGTTTTATTATTGAGAATAAATAATCCTCATAGATAATGTTTTAAATAAATTTACTGTGTTTATTTTAAAATAGGGAGGAAATTAAAAATCTATAGACTTTTCATACGAGAAAGATTAAATGAAAATATCTTAATTTGTTTTCTATTCAATTCTATTATTTTGTGTTTTCTGTTTATTTTTTTTTTTTCTTCTTTTTCTTTTTCTACATTTTAACAGATTTTCATGATGAGGGTTTTATTTTCAATATCAATTGACTATCAGTCGGATAATTAATAAGAAAAGGGAATAAAGGGGAACAATTGTAATGGACAGAAAATAATAAAAAAAATTTGTTAAGAAATTAAATTATAAATAATTATGATTTGATTTTTAAAGAGAAAGAAATTAAAAATTAATTATTTATCAATTTAATTAGAAACTTATTTGCTTCTTATTCTTCTTCTTTCTCTTCTTCCTTTTGGTCTTCTTCAAATTAAAACTTTTATATAAAAGAAACGAATAAAAAAAAAAAAAGTAAATATAATTAAAAATTTATGACCTTCTTCTGTTTTTTTTTTCATTAGGAAATTATTAAAAAAAAAAAAAAAATTTTTTTTGCTTTATTTTTTTGGACAAAAAAAGAAACTTTTTTTCAAAGCACGAAATAAAAAAAAAAAAAAATTCTTTAGCTTTTTTTTCGTTTTTCTCATCATTCGTTAACCGTGCTTTTGCGTTTGTGGGTTTATTGGATGAAACATCAAAAAAAAAAGAAAAAGAAAAAGAAAAAAGTGCCTTTTGATGTTTTAAACAAATCAAATAAAAACAAAAAAAAATAGAACAAAAACTCTTAATTATTATTCATAATTAGTATAAAAGATTTACTGTGAGAATTTACGCCTGTTTAATTTTAAGATAGAAAGATTTTTGTTTTTGTTTTTTTTTTTTTGTTTTTTTTTGGGGGGTTTTGAAAAAGATTAACTTTGATTTTTATAATTATTTATAGTAGAATTTTTATTTAAACACAAAAGGTGATAAAAGGTAATCAAATAATTTTTAACTTAAATGAATTTTTGATCTTTGAAGTTTTGACCTTTCTTAAAGGGAATAATAATTTACATTGAATTCTGTTGAAAGTTTTTGTACATTTTTTTTTTATTGATGTTCCTTTAAATTCTTGAATATTTATTCTACCAGTTTTGTTTATTCCAATAATGTACTTATGGGATTTCTCTCAAATATACTTTGGTATTTTATATCAAATAGAAAATTGTCATTAATTGTTGAAATAGAACAAGGATGGTAAAGTAAATAAACAAAAAGCGTACTTAATTTTTTTTGTTTTTATTTAGAAAAATTAAAAGGAAGATTGTCAGTATTGGGAATAAATGTTATTCAGAATCCAATCAAAAATTATAAATAATAAATTTCCTTTTGTCTATGAATCTCTACATTATTTGAATTAAATTCAATACAGAGAAATATTACTTCCTTCTCGCTCCCCCACTTTCGTGTTGACATTAAATTCCAATTTTATTTTTAAATATTTTTTATTTTTATATAAAAGAAAATTAAAAATTGAAACTAAATGAAGTAATTTTACTGTTTGTTTAAATATTTTTATTACATTTCTGTAATAATAAAAAACAAAAAAGGAGAAAGAGGAACAAATATTTGTTCATATTTTCCAAAAAAAAAAAGAAGAAAAGAAAATAATGAATTCATAAGAGAAATAAAATGAAAAACGTAAAGGAGGAAGAAACAAACATACAAAAAAAAAAGAAAAGTGCGCCATAAAAGAAAAAGGAAAAAAAAAACAAAATATCATTCAAGAAAATCTCTTAAAAATTTAAATATTTTTCAATAAAACATTTTTTCAATTTTCCAGCACACACACACACACACACACACACATACACCCACACACATGCACACATTCATATGTAGGTATACATTTATTATATTAAATTATATCTTATCTATAAATACGAAAAAAAAAAACACAAGGAGCAGAACGAAGAAAAGAAGAAAAAAAAAATCAAACATAATAAAAAAAAGTAAAAGCGACAAAAAAAAAAAAAAAAACAGAAAGAAAAAAGAATAAACACAATAAAGAGATTTAAATCCTATTTCGTCATTTTCCAACATGATTTTTTCCTATCTATGATTTTTTAAGACTATATTTATATATGTGTGGATTTTTATGCGTAAAAATTTCTTCTTCATCGTCCTCCTCATTTTATAAGGCAAGAAGGAAAAAAAAAGAAAACAAAAAGAGCAGAAAGTAAAACAACAAAAAAAAAAGAAAACAAAAAGAAAATGTACAAATAAAAAAAAAAAAGAAAAAAGAAGATTGCATTCGATTTTCTCGCGTCAATAAAAGTCTTTTTACGTTATTTTTCTGTCTTTGTTTTTTTTTTTTTTTTTGTTTTTTTGTTTTTTTGTTTTTTTGGTTGTGCCATCAAAAGGAAATAAAAACTAAAGGGAAAGAAAAAATCTGTGTCATATGTGTACATATGTGTACACATTTGTGTGTATTGTATATTTTAAGGAGTTCCTTATTTAGTGTTGGATTGGTTGCTATAGGGTTTGAGATTTTCTTTTTTTTTTTAAAGTAGAGATGAATAGATGGATGGATAGACAGAAGAATGGATGGATGATGGATGATGTATGTATATATTCGCGTATTTTTTTTTTTTTTTATATAACAAAAAAAAATATACAAATAAATAATAATGTTTAAGAAGAATTTCACATTTAGAAAGTATAAAAGAAAGAAAATATAAAAACAAGTGAATAGAAAAATAAAGAAACGTAAAAGTGAAAGAGACATATAAGAAAAAAGTTGACTGACACATGTTGCTTGTAACATTTTCTTCACTTTTTTTATTTTTATTTTTCATTTACGTTTTTTTTTTTTCTTTTAGAGAAAAAAAAAATCATTATTTGTATGCGATTGAATTTATGTTTTTGCTTGTCTCTCTCTCTATCTATCTCTATATGTGTATGTTTATATGTCTCTGGATGTTTTGAATGTTGAAATATAAAAGAATAAAAAAAAAAAGGAGACAAACAAATTTGTGATAATGTATGTAAGAGGGAAAATAATGTGTGTAAAGGAAAAACAACACAAAAAGTATTCGTATAAAGTGTGACTAGGGAAGGAATATTTGATTTGAAGAAAACAAAAAAAAAAAAAAAACAATATCAACAACAACAACAACAACAATAACAATAACAAGTCATACAAAACATAATCAAATTCATTTCTTTTCTTTTTTTGTATAATAAAACATTACAGAAAGTGCACTTTCAATATTGAAAAGGGGTAAAAAAAAGTGAGAGAATTACGACAACAACAACAACAACAACAACAACACCAACAAGAGAGTGAATAATATGACATATTTTTACAACAACAACAACAACATGTAATTTTATATTTATTTTTTTATTATTATAAAATATAAAAAGCATCATCATAATAATTTTCATAATGTTTTAAAAATATGAAAACAGATAATTCTTTGAACTTTGACTTTTAGTTTTTCAACAAAAAAAAAAACAGAAGATCCATTTCATTAGAAAGGAAAATAATGTACTGTTTGACAAAGTTTAGGGAAAACAGAGGAAAGAAAATATCCATTTCTTTGTATTTCTTTTTTACCTATATACAAATTTATTCTTTCAGTTGTAACATAATTTCACCCGACATCAGATAATCTAGTAATAAGATAATAATTTGTTACAATTAATCAAAAATGATTAAATGATTAAAAACACAAATGATTCTAAACAAAACCCTTTCAAAATTATTTCATACAAATAATTCATTCTTTTGTAAAATTTTCTATAAATTTTAATTCAAATATTTCTTTTAACAAATCACAAAAATCTTTCAATTCAACTGAAAGACGAAAAAGAAAGAACGCGTTGCATTCATTTTCCTGTTTGACTTTTAGATGAGTCCGTTCATTCAAATTTTTTTTTTTTGAATTTCTTTTATATGGAAATTTTAGATTTAGATTTTGTTTATATTGTTAGTTGTTGTTGTTGTTGTATATAAATTACAAAGATCCTTTTTCATTATATATTTTTCATAAAATATATCAACTAAAAAAAAGGTACATATAGAAAAATTTACCGCAAACATATTTTTATTTTTTTGTGTTTGTTACAAAGAAACAATTTTTAAACTTCAGAAAAATGTATAAAAAGGTCAAAAAGCTCCCCTTTTCCCAATACCATAACAACCATTTAAATTTTTTTTTCTTTTCTTTCCTTTTTCTTCTTTTTTTTTTTTTTTTTTGAATATTTTTTGGTTTACAAAATTTAATTTTAAACTCCTGAACAATAAGTGGAAAATAAGTTTTAAAGTCATTTCTTCTTTGTTTGTTTCATTTTTTTTTTTGTTTGTTTGTTTGTTTTTTTTCTTGATGCCGTTTCTATTTTACTTTCTCTTATTTTCTTTTTTTGTCATCGTTCTGGATTTTTTCTAATTTATTAATTAATTCTATCTATGATTGCAAATTTTGACGAAAAAAAAAATAATTTCGGAATTCTTGAGCTTCAAATTCCGCATATACAATCCCTACTTCCTACCCTTTCTCTCTTCAATGAGACAGTACCCAAAAAGGAAAACAAAAAAAAAAATTAAATGATAAATTCAAGTGTGAGAACTTAATTTTGATTATGTGAAAAGGGTGAAGAGGAATTGTCAATTGTTAATCTAAATGTGAACTGAAGGATTTCAAAATTTCTTTTTTTGATAATTAAAAATTGAACGAACTTCTAAATATGTCCACGCTAATTACACTACATTTTTAAACAAGAAAATATTTTTAAAATTTCACCCATCTCATGAAAGTGAAGGACTAACACACACATCGCGCTAATGTTTGTTTTTTTTCCCCATTTTATTTATTTTCCCTTAAAAAATGCTTATCATTAAATTTGACCAGAAAACGAAAAAAAAAAGTTTTGTTTATTTTACCAGCTGCAATGTTAAAGAAAATCTTTAAATTTTGTTTTTTTGTTTTTGTTTTTTTTTTTACTTTTTCTTTTCCCCTCTACAGTTTTTTTTTTCTTGGGCAATAAAAACTCATCGTTATAAAGTTAAATTCTCGGTATGGGAACTTTGGATTAGAAAAAAAAAGCAAGAGTTGAAAATCTCTCATTTATTTAGTAAGTAAACTCTGTTAGAAAAGTTTGGATCGTAAGAATTTTGTCATGAAAGAAACACTGCAATGGACCAGATGAAAGAAATGAAAAAAAAAACAAATCGAGGAAATAATTTCGTGTTTAGGCCGTCCGCCTAAAATATAAAGAAGAAGAAAGGTGACGATAATATAGAAAGAACGTTTTTACGAGAGAAACAAGAATTTTTTTTTCTGTGAGAATAAAAAAACTAAAAGAAAAAAAAAAAGAAGGAATAAAGCCAAAATGAAGAGAAAAAAAATATATAATTCGGAATGGGTTTAGAGATTTAGGAAGAGATATTTTTTTTTTATATATACCAACGGGAGAAAAATATTGTAGGTGGTGTGAGGTATTGTGTTGAAAGGAAATGAATGTGATAACAGATAAAATTTTGTTAAAATGTGGAAGGTGTGAGGTGAATGCAAACCAAAGTAAATTGATTGAACTAACATGTTTTTTCTTTGCTTCTGATTGAAATGAAAGGAGTTGTTTGCTAAAAATGTTGTCTGATGAAAAAAAAAAAAGGTATATAAAATTTATTCTGTATAAAGGATATACACACACACACACACACACAAAAGAAAAAAGGATGAGAACTTTTAGTCTGGTAAAATAACATAAATAATTTATCTTTACTAAATTTATGATTTCTTATTTGCATAAAATAAAAACTGTACGTTTGATATTAAAAGAAAAATATAAATTTAAAATGTTCATTTCTGATTTTCTTGTTTTTCTTGTTTTCCCGTTTTTACTGTTTTTTTTTCTTAATAAAAATATTTTCATTTCTCTCATTTCGCTTTTATATATATTTTTCTTATTATTATTATTATTATTATTTTCATTCTGAATAATCACGGAAGAACTTTTTTCTTAGAAATTAAATTTTCAACATAAAATCTCACTCTCATCATTTACAATAAATTCTTTTTTAAATAGCTTATGGGGACATAACAAAAATCAAAAAATGAGGGGGGGTTATTTTTTATAAGATCAAAAAGGGAAAATTGTTAACAATTGAAAAGGATCAAAATCTTAATAAAAAAAAAAAATAAATAAATAGAATCAAAACCCCTTTTGACGTAATTGTTATATTTTTCGTCTTTATTTCCGTAAAATTTATTTTACAGAGAGAACAAAAAAAAAAAAAAGGTAATTAATCAAAATAGAAAATTGCTTCCCATTTCTGTTGTATAAATAAAGAAAAAAAAAATAATAAAACAAAATAAAGAGAAAATAAGAAAATAAAGTCTTATTTGAAAATTTTATTTTAATTTCAAATCATTTTCTTTATACAAATTTTGATTTAATTTTTCAAATCAAGAATATCATTATTATTCTGACTAATTTAAATATAATTTTTAATGAATTTCTTAACTATAATGACGATGAAAGAAAATTAAATATAAATTTATTTTATTTGAGGATATAACTAAAGGAGAAATAATATATTTTTAATAGATTTTCTAAATAATTATTTCTTTCTTCTTTTTTTTTCTAATTTACTGAATACAATAAAAATAATAAAAAACACATTTTGAAGAGTTTGATTTGTTGAATTATTATAATTATTACGAGAATATTAAAAGATTTAAAATGGAAACACATTACATATTACAAATGAAAATAAGTTGAACAAAATATATTTTATTCCTCCATCTGAAAATACAAAACAAAACTTTTAATAAGCTCAAGTCCAAAACTGTGACTAGAAAAAATTTAAAATTTTATTGAAACCGATAAAGATAAATGAAAGGCATAGATTTTTCTGAAAAACATTATTTTATGTAAATATTATAATGCATCATTTAATATATATTTAAATTAAAATTATGGATCAAAAATTTCCCAAGTGAAAATTATTTCCAAATGAAGATAATTATATCTCATAAACAAAAATCTTTTCAAAAAAGTTTAATTTGTAATTTTCAATACCAAAATAAAGTTAGAAGAAAATTTAAATTTTATTTTTAATAAACTAATTTATATAGTTTTTGTAGAATATTTTTATAATTTTTAAATTTATCAGGTTTTTGATTAATTTATTTTTGACTCAAACCAATTTTATTAAGACTTCAAACCACATTTCAAAGTGGTGTTTTCAGCCTTAATTTTTTTTTATTATTCACCATCTTAAAGGTTAGTATTGTTACGTACTTCATATGAATGGTGATGTCATAAAGAACGAAACGTCAAACATTTAATTTCTAAATTAATCAAATGTGTTTAATATTTGTTTGTTTAATAATTAAATAATTTCTTCATATAATAAAGTCTTTACTAATATAATTACTCTATTTGTATATTCTTAATTAATTGAACAAAAAGAATGAAAACCTGAAAATTTATCGATTCAAAATTATTGTGCAAATCTATTGTCAAAGTCAAAATTTTTTTTTTTTTTAAAATGGATCTTGTAGATATTGACAAAGTTTTAGATGATTTAGAATTAAATGAAGATAATAGTGATAATAATAAAACATCATCAAAAACGAGTAACGATGATAATACTAAAAACATAAAAATAGGAGTCTCAACAGCAAAACCTACAATAGCAACAACAACAAATAAACAAAGCAATGGTAAAGTTGTGAAAATTTCAATTCAGCCAAAAAAAAAATGTTTTGCTTAAATTATACAATTTACACAGAAAAAAAATATCACCGGTTTAATGTTTGTTTTTCCATATTTCACGCAAAAAAAATTTATTTGAAACTTAAATTTTTTTGTTACAAATTTTATGCGTTTCAATAATACCTATACTCTAATTAAATTTTCATTATTTTTTACATTTGTGTGAATGTGTTTGTGTATGTGTGTGTAAGTATGAAATTCTATGAAGTCCAAAAGCGTGCAATTGTGTTTGTTGACTTTTTTTTGCTTTCAATGTTCATTTTTTCGTACATTTCAATTTTATATTCATTTCTTAATCTCTCACAAAGTTTCTCTCTCTCTCTCTTTCTATGGGAGAATAATTTAAATATTACACGAAATGATCTTATAATTAAAATTTATTAAATACTACGCCATGGAATTTTTTTTTATAAAGATGCAAAAAAAAAAAAAAATTCAAAATTAATTTTATTCAAAATTTACAATAATTAAAATTTAAAACACGATTATTATTTTCGTATTTTTGCTGTTATCATTTTTTATTATTATTATTTATTTATTTATTTTTACAGAAACTGATAAACAGATACCTCAGTCATCATTAAAAAATAATTATGTAAATGTTTCAAATGTTTTTTCATCATTAAATGAATATGTTAATGCTGGTTTTAATTTAAATGATGAATTAGAAAAGGAAAATGATAAAATAGAGCTAAAGAATGAAAACAAAAATTTAAATGTTTGTGCTGTTAATGATAATGATGATGATGAACAAACAGAATCATTACCAAAAGATGATTGTGAAAGTGAAACACAAAGTAGTAAATTATTACAAGATCAATCAACAAATTCATCTGATTCACATCCAACACCAAATTTAAATATAAATTTAACAAAAAAAGTTAAAACAAAAAAACGTACTAAAATGAATCGTAATCGTAAATCATCATTAACAGTCATAAATAAAAAAAAGAATAATTTATTATCATCATCATCAACATCATCGACTTCATCATTATCCCATACATCACCAGCATCATCAAGAACAATTTCATCACAATCATCCGGTGAACAAACATCAACATCAGCAACGCCTACATCATCATGTGATGATCATGATAATAATCTTCGTCACCAACCTCATTCTACTAATAAAAATATGATAAAAAAAACAAAAAATTTAATTCCATCATCTGAAAATAATCACAATAATCATTCAATTGATAATAATGATTCAAATAATCAAATAAATTATTCATCAATATCAAAAACAAATACAATATTTTCATCATCGTCATCATATTGTTATAATGAAAATAATTCCAGTTCTGTAACATTCAGTAATGATATTGTTAATTTAGATGAAACATCATCATTATCATCACTTATTAATTTATCAAATAATTTAACTAATCAAAAACTAAAATCTATTGTTATTGATGAAAAAAATGAAAGTCAAATAGAGGAGGAGGATGAAGGAGATGGATTGAGAGCAAAGAAAAAAGATAATAAAAATGATATTGATACTAATTGTAATGATGATGATGATGATGATGATGATGATTTAACTGTTGATGATAAATATATTGTTATACCAGACAATAATAAAATAATATTAAATTCAATTAATCAATTAATTGCTCAAAAAGACGATCAAAAAGTTGAGGAAGAAGAAGATGGAAAAATAAAGGTTAATCCAAAGATAATTGGTTTTGAATCAACAATGGATGATGTTTCTGATACAGAATTAGAAAGTTATTTACAAGAATTTGAATTTGAATCAATGTCAACACAAGGAATTAATCCAACCGCTGATATTGTTGATGATTTAGAAATAGAAACGAAACCAGTTGAGGATGTTGAAACTAAAGAATTAGAAATTGATGATAAAGAGGAGAAACAAAGTAAATTAGATTCAATCACCCAAAATGGAATTAAATCGGTTGATATTGATAATAATGATTATGCTGATGATGAAAATGGTGATGCTGATGATATATCAACAACTGATTCATCAAGTGGTGATAATAAAGATGAAAAAATTGATAACATTTCACAAGCATCAACGGTTGAATGTAATGAAATAATTGAATCTCATACTGATTTTGATGAGGGATCAGAAATTATTGATAAAATTAATGAGATTGTTGTATCTGCTGAAGTTGAAACTGATATTGCAAAACCAATAATCGAAGAAAAACAAACAGAAACAATTAATGAATCTGGAAAATCTGAAAATACGAATGCAGTTTCAGATATTCCAATTAATCTTGAAATAATAAATGAAAATATTGAAATAAATTCATTAACAGAAATAGCAACTGCGGGAGCAGTTGTAGATGTAGAAGAAGTAGCAACTAACACAACAGTAATACCACAACAACATCAACCAAAACGTCCAAACACATTAAATTTTCCAACACCAATTGAACAAACATTACCGGGTCAAACACCAGCATCAACACATTTGCCATCACCGCCACCACCACAATCCACATCTACCGATGATATTGAACAAGGTCAATTATCATCAACTTCAAGTTCCGATGAACCCCAACAACATCAACAACAACCAATACCAACAAATATTGTAATTGAAACTGGAAGTGGAGTTAATGATGGTGGTAATTCAATGGATAATAGTATATCTGGATATCAATTAGGTAAAATACGTCCATATTGGGTACCAGATAATAATGCTGTATCATGTATGTTATGTAATACAAAATTTTCATTAATGAAACGTCGTCATCATTGTCGTGCGTGCGGTAAGCTATTATGTTCAACTTGTTGTTCAATGAAAGGTAAATTAGAATATTTAGGTGATGCTGATGCTAGAATTTGTATACAATGTGATGTGATATTAAATAATAAGAATAATAATTATAATAATATTGAAAATTATGAGAATTTGGCATCTGGGGGAAGTAGTGGTGGTGGTGGTGTTGGTAGTGGTATTGGTGGTATTGCCGGTGGAATAATAACACAAACAACACAAATACGGTCACCAAATCCAAATAATCCAATGGAATATTGTTCAATAATACCACCACATCAACAACAATACCAACAACAACAGCCAATATCTGTAATGGTTCCTGTTGGTGTATTAAAACGAGAAGGTGCAACACCAAAAATTGGACGTAAAGAAAAAAATGTTATATTTAGTGATGGTATAAGGCCTGGATGTGATTTAACTGAATTGGATACAAATTGGGGAAGTGGAAGCAGTAGTTATAGTAGAAAATCAGGAGGAGGAAGTAAACGGGTTCAAACACCACCTGGTAATTTTATTTTTATTTTTTTATTTGTTTTTATTGCCGCTATACGTATTGTTTGTATATTTTTTGTAAAAAATCCTGATTATCGAATTTAAAGTTTTTAAAAGACAAAAATTGTCATCATTTTTTTTCTTTCACATTTTGAGTCGCTTTTATTTGAATTTTTTCACAAATATTTTAATATTTCTTTCTTTTTTTTTTGTTTTGTGAAAAATCCGGATTATCAAATTGATCATTTTGTGTGTGAATTTTCATGCATTGTTTTATATTTGCATTTTAAAAATAATTAAAATAATTTCATTCTATGAAATTTCATCTTAATCGGGATTTAAAAATAAACAAAAAATCTGCTTTATTTTTTAATTTAATTTCTAACAAAAATGAATATATTTTTTTTTGTTTCAAATTTATTATTTTTTCTTTTATCCTCAAATTAAAACAAAAAAATACAATAAATAAACAACAATCAAACAATAAATAAAAGATCCGTCCGCCCGTTCAACATCATCAACATCACCATCATCATCATCAACAATAACAACATTCAGAAATAGCAACATAAAAATTCCACACATTGATGAACAAAATAAATCTTATATACCAAAAGATGATAATGCATTACCACCAATATTCGAAGCAACAACAAAAACAGATTATAAATTCACTGAAATTACAAATAATTTACAATTGATAACAAGATTACAACAAGAAGAATTAAAATTTGCAATACAACGTAATTTTTTTGTACGCGTTAAAATAATACAACGTAAGTAAAATTATTTTGTTTATTTTTTTGCTGGTTAACCCTTTCAGTTTTGAACTAAAATAGAACTTTTGAGAGGGTTAATTGAATTATATTTATTTTCAATGCATTATTATTATTAATTTGTTTTCCATTTACTATTTTTTTAGTATCTTGTTGCATCAATAAAATTGTTATAAATTTTACAACACAAGGATTACGTAATGTTGGACAAGATGAAATTATAATTCTATTAGAATTAGATAAAACACAATTATTACCAAAAGATATATTTTTACATTTGAATGAAATTTATCAAAATGCAGATAAAGGTGAAACATTAACAGAACTTGGTTTTTCAATGCCAGAAACAATTAATTTCTTAGGTTCTAAAGAACATGGAGGCTTCTTATATATACGTCCAACATTTCAATGTTTACAAAGTGTTATTGAACCAGAAAAACCATATTTAATTGGTATATTAATACATAGATGGGAAGTACCGTGGGCAAAAGTATTTCCATTACGTTTAATGTTACGTCTTGGTGCATTATATCGCTATTATCCCAGTCCACATGTATCAGAACGTTTACGTGATTCTGTTTATGCTGAAATTGCACAAACACTTATCAATTTTTTAGCGGTAAGATTACTATTAGAATTTTTAATTAAATATTTAAATTCATTCTATAGAATATAAAATTGATATTCTGTTTTGTTATTAATTCCATCAAAATGATCTTCACCATGTTTGTAATGAAATTTTTATTTTTAGGATTTTCGTACATATGCGTACACATTACCATCAATACGTGGTATGTCAATACATATGGAAGATCGTAAAACAACAGTTAGAATACCAAAAAATCGTTATGATCAAATGATGAAAGCTATTAATTATTCAAGTGATCATATATTAGCTATGGGTGGTAATTTTTCTAAAAAAGCTGATGGGCATTTAGTTTGTATACAAAATACAGAATCTGGATGTCCAGAAATGTATTCATATTCAACACAAGCTATTAATATTCAAGGACAACCAAGAAAAGGTTTTTTAGTTTTTTTTTTATAATTTTTACTTCTTTTTTGGTTAAAAAAAACTAAAATTGGAAAGAGTGTAAAGTAACTATTCCGCAATTCAATTTATGTAATATAAAGGGTAATAAAGTCAAATCAAGAAATGAAAAAATATCTAAATCCTATTAAGATCGCACCAATAGAATTCAAAATATAATACAAACTGATTTATTAGACATTTTTTATTTCTGAAAGTAATTTTTTTTAAATCAATTCGAATTGTTTTTCCATTTCTTTAATCGTCAATATTTAATAAAAATAAGTTTAACTTTTTTTAGTAACTGGTGCAAGTTTTCTTGTGTTAAATGGTGCATTAAAAACGACAAGTGGTTTAAGTGGTAAATGCAGTATTGTTGAAGATGGTCTTATGGTGCAAATATTACCAGCAACAATGATATCTGTACGTGATTCGTTAAAAAATATGAAAGATATTGATATTGTTTGTGGTCCTGTTGAAGCAACACCTAATCAAACCGAAACAGTTAGTTTAATATGGACAGAAAATGATTTGGAATTTAATTTGGGGTAAATAATATTCAATTAATTATATTTTAACTAAATAAGTTTTTCTATTAAATGTATTCTAATATCTAGCAAATGAATGAAATAGAAAATAAATATAGGAATAATTTTTATTTTTCGGTCATGAAATTTAAGCTTATTTTTATTGTATTTATTTAGATTTTTAATTGCGTATTTTGTTTATTTTTAGTGTAATATCGCCAATTGATAAAAAAGAAATGGATGGAATTCCAAGTATTCGTGTACATAAAGCACTTGATTTTTCGAATAATAATCATATGATACGATGGACAGAGGTTTTTATACTAAAAGTAAGAAAAACAAAAACCAAACTGAGAAATAAAGTTTTAATAGCATTTTTTTTTTTGCTGTTTGTACAATTTAAATTTTAACCATTATAGTCTGATGACGAGTCAGCTAAACGAGATCCTGTGGATATATCAAAAACATCTGAGAAGATTGCACGTAGTGCTGCAACGGCACTTTTAACATTTCTTGATTTACTGGCAGCAAATTGTTTAATTAAAATTGGACTGCGTGTTACATTAGATGCGGAAAATGTGAGTTACATAATTAATGTTTTTTATTTAGTTTTAGTCTTAATTTTATGTACAATGATAGAGAATCTTAAGATATTATTGTTTGAATATTTTTGGATATTTTCTTCTGTTTAATTACAATTTTCAATATGAAACAATAACTATAAACAATAGAAAATTTCGATAGTGACAATAATTTTCTGCATTCAACATAAGCTTTACTATAAAAATCAATTTTAATAATAATTTATTTATTATTTTATTTTTAGGTTTGTTATGAAGCGGGAAGTCAATATAATAAACTTCCACCCCTTTATATGAACGCAATGGATAATGAACTAATACCAACATTACATAGATTAGCTAATAATCTTCAAACAGATACGTCAATTATTCTAGAACTGATATTTAATGTTTTAGATAAATGATATTAAATTATTTTTAATGAAAAAAATTTAATTTAATTTTTTTTTTCAAATTGAAACAAAAAATATTCTTTTGTTTTTCGTTTTATTGTTTTTTTTTTTTAGAAAAGATTTCGTAAAATTGTTGAATTGTTGTTGTTAAACGTCGTGATTGTTTAAAAAATAGTAATTTTTTATTTTTTCAGTCAATTTTTTTGTATTTAAATTAAATTCTTATTTTTTTTTTGTTTGTTAAAAATACAGTAGAACCTGCATAATCAGATCATGAATTTAAATCAAATGATCTGCGAAATTAAAACGAACTCAACTTAATTAAAAATTCAAACAGTTGTTGTTTTTTAATGTATTTTTGTGATGTATTCGTAGAATTCTACCATAATTGATAGTAAAGGTATAATGTTTAAAGTTTAAAAATGTTGATGATCGTAATAAACAGGTTTTCCTGTATTCTATAATTATTTTAATGATTACAGTATTTTTTATCTGAATATATGAAAAATGACAGAGAAAAAAAAAAAAGACAAATGAAAAAAAAAATGGTTTAGTCAAAGTTTATTATTGAAAATAAATATTTTTGTTCTATTTTTTTTTTTAATTGAGAAAAAAAATATTAAAAAGTTACATTTCTGTTTTTCTTTTTTGTTATTTAATTAATCGTAAAACATATTTTCTTAATACACAAACATAATTTATGGAATTTATTAAATTGACTGAAAATAAAAAAAAAATTAAGAAAGAAAACGTAAAATTTTAATTGTGAATTAATTGAGAAAAATTACGAATTAAGTAAAAAAAAAAAAATAATCTAAAAGAAAAACAAAATCTAAAATTATTAAAAAATAAAGGCAAAACAAAAAAAAAAATGTTATTAACAAAAGATATTAAAAGTTATTTTTTTTTTTGTAAATACAAAATTAATCAAAGAGAATTTAAGGAGTAAAGTGAAATTGCGTAATAGAGAAGTTATATAAGACAATTTTTGTATAATAATTTTAATGTAATTTTCTAATTCTTATACACTAATTGTTCTAACCTACGCAATCAATGTTAAAAGTTTTTATACAATTTTGTATTAACAATAAAAACAGGATAAAGTAACTACAGTAACATATTTTAATAAATAAAGGGAGAGAATTAAAATAATAAACAAAAAAAAATCATATTTTTAGACAGATTTTCTCAATGAATGGTCACTTTAGAGCAGGTTTTTCTACAATAATATAATAATAATAAAAAAATCCAAATTTATATTATATACAGCACGTAACACACCAATACCACAATTTATGTAAGAAATTCTGTCCCTTAACTTATTTTCTCTTTGATAATTAAAATTAAGCATTAAATTAAAAATATACATTTTAGCAGAGGAAAGAAAAAAAAAATACCTAAAGAGAAAAAAAAACAACAAATAAAACATAAACTATTATACTTACCATTAAAATATAATATTAAAGATATTCAATATAATTATATAAATAAATAAACAAAACAAAAATATATATATAAAAATGAAGAAAAGTAAACAAAAGAAAAATTACACAGATTATTATATATTGTTAAAAATGAAAATTTATCTAGAATAAAAGGAAAAAGAAAAAAGTGTAAGATTCACAAAAAAAAAAAATTAATTTAATTTGTTTTTTTTATTATTTACCTTAACCGCTCGCTATTTACAGGAATTTTAATTAACAACAAAAATTTAGTGTTGCTAAAGGTTTTTAGTTTCGTTATTTATAATTAATAATAGTAAAGTATCATAAAAAAATCCTTTACCTTTTTTGCATTAAACAATCGAACTTAATTCACTTTTTAACGATGTATTTAGCGCGCGAAAAACACTATTAAATGTCAACATAAATCGAGTTAACCTAACAGTTTTTATAAATCTTAAAGTGCATATTAATTAATTAAATAATAAGAATATACATAGAACAAATATCTAACATTACACACAATTTTAACAAGACACAATTTTAATAAGACATTTGTAAATTCTTTGTTTTACTTCAAAAAAACTACTCCACCACATAATTTCCCCTAGCTGTCAAAAGTGTGGCTGGCAGCTAGCTGTCAAAAGTGTCAACAATAAGTTACATATATCAATAATTGGGACAAAATAATCATATATTAGTTCAGAAAAATCTCAAAAAAATTTCTATTAATAAGAAAATAACTAACAATGAATAGTGAAATAACAAAATCTATGCTGAATAACATTTCATCTAATAACAATTCAACAATTGTCGCAATCATAAAAAAACAAGTTTGCTTTTTATCACAAAATTTAGTTTATTGTTGTGATACAGAATTTACAGAAATTGAAATAATTGAAATACTATTGTCGAGTTTAGTCTTATCAAATATTATTAAAATGTCAAAAAATGAAATAAATAACTACACAGAAGTTGAAATTTTATTAATTAATGAATTAAAAGAGAGGAAAGAATATTTTGAATTAGAATTTTTTCACACAACTGACATTGAGAATATTTTTGATTTAGTTTCAATACAGATTTTGAAAACTAAAAATGGTGAAAAATTTCTTCCCATTATAAAAAAATATTATAAAATTTCTTCCAGTGAAGAATGTTTTACGAATATGCTTTTAAAATTCAAAGAGCAAACATTAAATTTAAGTGCAGTAGAACAATATTACAATTTAAATTTAAGTAGAGAGCAAAATCTTTTTAAGAAGGAAGCTGAAAGTCTATTTGGAAAAATTATAATAGGAACTGGAGATGATTTTGTTTTGATGATGAAATTTATTAAGAAAATAATGACATTTCAATGTAAAAATATTGAAATTGAACATATTTTACATTTAGTATTGTTATCAAATTCTAAACATGTTTTATCGATGCTTAATGGAATTACTTATTCAATGAATGTAACTGAATCACTGGACTTTTTAGAATTTTGGAAGAATATATTTTTAAAAGTTGATGAAACTTGTTTTCAGGCAATTTTTCAGGACTGCTTGAACATTCCAGTATTTAAAAGTGCCGTAATAAATCTCATTTCTAAATATATAATAAATATTAAAAGAGTTTCGTTGTCAGAATATAATGACATATTTGCAGTTTGTCAATTAGATGAACCTCTTCTATATAGAATATCATTTGTTGATATAATGAGAATGTTTCATCTGCTAACAACTTTAGATGAAAGTAATAATATTGTTAATGATATTTTGAAGGTTTGTCCTACAAGAGAAATACAATTGATAATATCCAATAAATGTTTACAATTTAGATTAACCACAAATTAAAATAAACAAACAAATAAAATCTAAAATAAATTGTTTTTTATTTTATTTTCCAACAATCATTTTCATTATTAATCATTTAAAACATCATCTAACCACTTTTGAATGTCCTCTTTACTATCATCATAAACAGACTCTGGTAAGTTGTCAGCACTTACTTTTTGATCATCAACATCAATCTCATCTAAAATATTAGATTCCATTTTTTTCTGTAACATTTGAAGATCAATTTTGGAATTTTTACTTGATTCGTCTTTAAATTTAACAACATGCTCTGGTTGTTTTATAATTAATTTATTGGTTTTTGCTACTTGTTCTTCAGCAATTTTTTTATAACGTTTTGCATTAGTAAGCGCTTCTCTTTCCATATCTTTTAGATTTTGAACCGTGAACAATGAAATATCATATCCATGTCGTTTGTAGAATGGAATTGTTGAAATACCGTCCACAAGTAACGAAATATTTAAACTAAAATTATCTTGGAATGGGCTATTGATTTCTTCTAATTCGGTTTCCCATTTTTTCTCTGAACTAAATTGGAAATGTCCACCAACATTCTTGTTCATCTCTATAATGTTCGAAAAGTTGGCTGCTAGCATTTGTTCATTTTCTTCGTCCTCAATTTCAACTTCATATTTCTCACGATTACTTACCAGTTTTCGTTTAGAAAATTTTGCGTCAGGATCAATTTTGGGTTCAGAGATTTTTAAAACTTCAGAATTCGAAGTAACAGGCAATTTTGACGTACTCGATTGTAGTAGTGGCACAGGAACATTATTATGATTTAAATTCTTGTGTTTGCTGTGTTTTCTCCTATTACTAAAACATAATTTATCATTATTATTAATTATTTAATGGTTTATTTTATTTATTTATAATTAAAATGTTTTACTCTTTCTTTAATGATTCTAATTCAGACATTTTCTCAAACTATATTCAGTATTGCCAGATTTTATTTAACTCTGACACACACACAATCACAGTTGGTTATTTACTTTTCTCATTTTATTTTGTTATTCTGACATTTGATCATAACAATTGCAGACTTTAAAGAATTTTCTGATAAATTGAAAAGAATGGAAAATTATCATTTCGGCATATTAACAGGTAAAATAATTAAATAATAATAATGTAAATAACTTATTAATGAAATTGTAGTGAGCGATTCTTGTTATGCAAAATCTACTGAAGATTTAAGTGGTTTATTGTTGAAACAACTCATTGAGAAAAATTTTAATGTATCGAATGATAACATTAAATATGAAATCATTCCAGATGATTGTGCAAAAATTGAGGTTACTATTGTCACATTAAACAATTCTTGAAATAAATACTATTTTCATTATTTAGGAAACTTTAAAATATTTCTCTGATGTTCACAAGTTAGAAGTTGTTTTTACAACCGGAGGAACAGGATTTAGTAAACGAGATGTAAATATATATGCTTATTGCTTATACATTAAAATATAACTTCTTTATTGTTGTTTATTTAATAGAATACTCCGGAAGCTACTAAAAAAGTAATAACAAAAGAGGCTCCACAATTAGCACTCACAATAACATTAGCAAGTTTACAAAAAACAAAATTTGCTGCTTTATCAAGGTATTATTTCGATATTTTTAGGAATAAATTTTCTGTTAAATTATGAAAATCAAAAATAGAAGGGTATTTTCGAATTTTGGATGTGAAGAACACAATATTTTTTATGCTGTTATTTTTAAATTAATTTCAGAGGAGTTTGTGGTATTCGCGATGAAACATTAATCATTAATTTTCCTGGAAGTAAAAAAGCAGTCGGTGAATGTTTTCAATCAATTGTAGAAATAATTCCTCACGCAATTCAATTGATTAAAAATGAATTAACCGATGTTAAAATATCACACAATAAAATACAGGAAATTAGTCAAACATCCGATGCCCATCATCATCAAACTCAACAACATGTTTGTCCACACAAAACAAAGGAAAGTGAAGTGAGTCTGAAAAAAGAAATTCCAATGACTAAATCACGAAGTGAACAATTATTGATTTCATTTAATTAAATCAAAAATAATTAAGCTATCCAATATTTTCTTAAATTTAAATTTCAGCATGATCGTAATTCCGTATTTCCAATGATTGACGTCGATATTGCACTTGATCAAATATATACAAACATTAGAAGACGTAAGAAAATTATAACTAACTGATTTTTTTTTTGTATTTTATTCTAATGTTTCTTTTTAGTTCCACGGATAAAAGTCCAAACCACAAGTCCAATTAATAATCCACCTTTTGACGCTTCTATTAAAGATGGTTACGCTGTTATAGCTTCCGGTGGTTCTGGCAGGAAAAATGTTATATGGAGCATTGCCGCTGGAGATCCAATATTTACTCCTACTTTTACAAATCATCAGTGTATAAAAATAAATACGGGTGCACCAATTCCATTACATGCGGATGCAATTGTACAAATTGAAGATACACGACTTCATAGAGAAGAAAATAATGTTGAAAAAGAAGTGGAGATCTTAATTGAACCAAGTGCTGGATTGGATATACGGTATATTTTATATTGTTGCTTATTCATAAATTAGAACTTTTTTTCTATTAAAAATATAGACGACTAGGAAGTGATCTTGGCATTGGTGATAGATTATTTAAGGGAACTCCACCGTTTGGTGTTGGTGAAAAGTCAATGTTAGCGTCAGTTGGTCTCGTTTTACCACCGGAGCCGGTTTGTTTTAATTAATTAAAATCAACTTTTATAAATTATCTTAAATTATTTAAAAAAATAGAAAATTTCAATTGGAATAATTTCAACTGGTGACGAACTCGTGTCACCCGGTAAACCATTATTAGATGGACAAATATATGATTCTAATACAACAATGTTAAGTCTTCTTGTTGAACAATTTGGTTTTAATGTAACAATGACTAAGATTGTTAAAGATAATTATACTTCACTTAAAGAAGTTATTTCTGAATGTAGTGAAAATTGTGATGTTATAATTTGTACTGGCGGTGTTTCAATGGGTGATAAAGATTTTGTTAAACCTGTTATTATAGAACTTGGATATGAATTAATATTTGGTCGGGTGAATATGAAACCAGGGTAAAAATTAAATGAGTTTTTTTCTATCACGAAAATTTAAATAATTTTTTTTTAGAAAACCAACAACGTTCGGATATAATGAATTAACAAATAAATGTTTCTTTGGTTTACCTGGTAATCCAGTATCATCCTTTGTTACATTTCATTTATTTGTTTTACCAGCATTAAAGCATTTGATGGGTTGTGATGATAAAACCAAATGTAAATTACCAGAAATACAGGTTGAATTATTAAGTGATCAAGTTAATTTGGATCCACGTCCTGAATATGCTAGAGCCTCAATTGTATCAAAAGATGGTAAATTATATGCAAAAATTACTGGAGATCAAATTAGTAGCCGTTTAAAAAGTATAGTTGGAGCTGATGTTTTACTACATTTGCCAGGTAGAACTATTGCACAACCAATTTTATTGAAAGGTTCTATACTTAAGGCGAGCATTCTTAAACATGATTTTATTAGTGAATATCTTTAAAAGAATCTTAAAATTTGGTTTCGGTTTCACCAGTTTGTTTTATTAATATAGCAAAAATAAATTTTCATTAAAATAAATATTGCATTTTTTTTTGTAAATTGAGGAACTTGAGATCACAAAGAAAGGTAATTAATAATAATGCTAACAAATAAAATAACAACAATTGAATTCAAAAAAATAATGTAGATTTACGATAACTGTGACAACGTAATCTTACCATACAAAATTAATTTTTTGTACTAGCTCGTCCATATACACTTTCTTCTGATAGTAATATTGTTGTCACTTACCTTTGTAATCAATAATATTTCTTAATATCAATCAAAACAAATTCAATTAAAGATTTCATCTTTTTTTTTTAGTAATAATATTTACAAATTTATTCAAAACAAAAAAAAAACAATTAAGTAATTATTTACAATTATTATAATAAAATTTAAACTCCAATAATATAATTTCAATAAATCTTAAACTCTTTGAACAATTCCTTGAACAGTTGATGCTGACGTTTTATTTTGTTTAATGAATGATGTCCTGCATGGTAATTTAACTTGAAATTTAGAAACTGGTGCTGATAATAAATAACGTTCACTTGGTCTCTGTTCCCAAATTGCATTTTCGATAACAGCTAATGCATTTGATGTTAAAATTTCAGCTGAATATTGTACTGTATTTGGCGCATCAGCATCAGATAAAGCTGAAAATATTTACATTTGAAAAATTTTGCTTCAATTTTTAATTAAAACTAATAAAAATATATTTACTGTATGGCATTGGTGCTCTAAATAAAGCTTCTGCTAATATGCCATCGGAATCTAAAGCAATAACGCTAACGCCAAATGGTTTTAATTCTTGTCTTAAAGCATCTGCACAACCTAATTTATTAAAAATAGTAAGTATTAACCGATTGTCATGACTGCATCCAGACATATTTCAAAATCGAAGAACCTACCTTCAACCGCAACACGTGATGTAGTGAATGCAACAAGTCCATCGCCTTTACTACCATTACCTAAATATATCAAACGTCCTCTAAAAAAACAGATTAGCGGGTTATGTTTCTTATCGATAATATTCAGTCAGTTTTTATAATTTTCTGCGTGAATACAACTTCATATAAAATGCAAAAATAAAAGTATTTTTTACCTTGTTGGACGTAATAAACGAACAAATGCTCTAGCAATTCTCAATGATCCCAAAATATTTGTTTTCATTATTGTTTCCCATTGAAGTGGATCTTGACTTTCAAAATTTCCTCTAAAAACGCAACCTGCTGTATTTATTACAGCCATTATTCCTATACAAGTTTAAATAAGCAATAATTAATTATTTTTACAATTAACACACGCATCTGCCTGCGATCATATACCTCTTTCTCCGGAATTCAAATGAGCTCCCACTTTTTCTGATGCTTCTCGAAGAACATCTTCGCGTGTCACATCAATTTCTAGTAAAACAATCGCTCCTGGCAGTGGAATTTCAGCATTTTCACGCATTTTTGTCCAACCTTTAAGAAGTTTAGCCGGTAAAGAATTTTCAGTATCTTTCATACCAGCAAAAACTCTACATCCTTTATTTGCCAAATGGGTACAAAGCTAAACAGAAATTTTTTTTGTTTTTAAAATAAATGGATTAATAAATAAGTCAACAGAATTTCTTTTAATTTTACCTGTAATCCAAGTGCTGTATCAACGCTTGTTATTAGAATTGAACCCTCTTGACCATTTGGTGTATTTCTTGCACCTTTAACTTTACAAAGCAAATAAAGTAAAAGCGCCCCGGCAATTGAAAATAATGCTAACAATTGAATTGTCAACACCAATGCTGTTTGTGTTTCCATATTGATTTGGTTGATTTTTGTTAAATCTCCTAAAAATTTGAAAAAAAAAAAATTATAGAAACTATTTAATTTATTTATTGCATTTGGTTCTCATTTCCAAGTAAACAAAACAGGGAAATACTCTAGAAAATTGCACAACATTTACAATTATATTTATTAAATTAAAGAAATAAATTTAATGTCAGTCATCATTGGAATTGTTTCATGTTCCTAAACTTTGACTTCTTCATAATAAAAAATAAAAATATAATAACTGCCTTTAATATATCTACATCCACACATCTTCAAATATTTAAGTACATTAAATCGATGTTTAACACGAAAACTTCATAAATAAATCTACGATTAAAAAAGTGAATAAGAAGATGGAAAGTCATTAAAGAGATGCGCGGATTAAATTAAAAACAAAACAAAAGAAACGACAAGAAAAACAAAAAGAATTAAATAATAAAGTATAATTTTTTTTCCCAAAATAAAAATGAACTTGACCAATTTCCAATGTCAAATTTTTTTCTTATTCTTATAATAAATATTTCGTTTCGTATTTCCCGAAAAAAATAAAAAAATCATCCTAATTATAATTAAATATTATACCTCCCCCTTACCTCATCCCGCACCCATCAACCCATCAGTAAAAAATATAATATTGTTCTTTATCGTTGCGTACTTATAAGAAAAGTCTTTTTACAATTTTTCATTTATTATTCATATCAATTAATTAAAATTATAAAAAAAAAAAAAACAGAATAACAAACGAGACAAATAATTTTCACTCCATTGTTTTGTTTTTTTTTTATTTATAATTTTTAATTTTTAAAATGGAAACAAAATGCGCGATTCAATTGTTCTTTTATCTGTGTTTGGTTGTTTGTTTTGTTTGTTTTGTTTTTTGTGTTTCGTTCCTCATTCTAAAAGAGACAATCACAAAGTGTGCGCGCGTGCTTCATCTTCTCCTAACTATAAATGCATTTTTATGTAAAAAATTGAAAATTTGTTATTGTTGCTGTTGTTGTTGTTGTTGTTATTTTGTCTTTGTTATTGTTTTTTTTTTAATCATAATCATTTATTGTATTTGTTTGTTGTTTTTTCTTCTTCATATTTTTCGTTTATTCTTCGTCTTTTTTCCACCCTTTACGATTTTCTAATTCTGTCCTGTTCTTTTCTATTCTTATTAATTATTTTTTAATAAATTTCTAATGATCATTATTCATTCGGATGTGATTATTATGTTGATGATAATGATGATGATTATCTAAGTAAATATAAATAAATCATTCCACTTCCATATTTTATTATATAAAATCTTATCAAATCATCATACGAATTTTTGTCATCACAAATTAAAAAGAAGAAGAAGAATAAGTAGAGAATAAAAACAACAATCTCATCGTGTTCATTTGGAAAATTAATTAGAGGATGAAAATTGAATTGGATTCATTTAATTTTCATGTTTTTTTTTTTTTATTATTTTGATTTTGTTTGTTCTAATTATTCAATGATTCATTTTTTCTTTCTTTTTCTTTTGAACTAAAATTTATGAAAAATAAAAATAAAATAAAACAAAAAAATAAAATAAAAAAGGAAAAAAATGTTGTTGTTGTTGTTGTTGTTGTTTTTATTTAATGTGATAATCGCACGTTATGCGTTACGTTTAATTTTTATGTGATACAAATCGAATTGATTTGATTTGAAATTTGACATTTTTGCAGATTATTTTTGTTAATTTAAATTTTTTTTTATTTTATTTTTTATTTGGTTTTTGTTTATAAGAAATTATGGAATTGTTCACCTTGACACGTGAGATTAAACGTTATCACGTATATTATGTTTTGTTTAGAATGAATCGAGAGAAAATATTGAGTTTTTTTTTTGGGTCATGAACGTAAATGAAAAATAATTATAAATAATAATTGAAAAATACAAATAAAAATAAAACAAGGTTAATCCAGATAAGGAAGTTCACAGAAATATTATGGTCAAAATCAAGAAATTTTGACACGATTAATCATTTGAATAAAATTTCTTGATAAACTTTGAATAAATTAATCCAAAAATTATACAAAAAAAAAAAAAATAATGAAGGAGAGAACACAATATGGGAACAATTTAAGAACGAGACTAAAAATTACTTAGATTTAAAAGTTTTCTGTTTCCATTTATGAAGAAAGTTTTATTTGATAGAATTACGTGAAATAAATTCTTCTTTCAAACATTATTCTTCAATTGTTTGCAATTGCGTTGATGAATTTTTATTAAATTACAGAACAAAATGTACTTATAAATAAAAACTATTCACATGAATTATTTTTGGGATTACATATCGAATGAATTACGACGTTAAAATTATTTAAAATTAAATAACTTTTTGCATATTATTTTGTTACGTGTAAGCCACTTAAAAGTTTCACACGTGAAATGGCATGCATGCGACTAAAAGAATTCTTCTTCAAAAAAATTCATATATAAAAATATTCTTCATTGAATTATGTCGGTGGAAAAACAGAAATTATTAGTCTGAGTTTAAATATTTGACAATATTCATTCTAGAACTTTTCCAATATTAACGAAACCTTTATAGGAAAATTTTCAATCTCAGGACATGTGATTTTTTGTCAGTTGTCTCATTTATTTATGGTAGACCATCAAAGTATAATTCCACGATAATGACGATGATCTCCAAAACAAGAAAATAATGGGTTACAATAACAAAATTAAAGGAAACAGTTGACAAATCAATCCAAAGAATTAAACAAAATAATAAAAAAAATTATAACGAGGCCAACAACGAACAAAAAAAAAAACAAGCAATTAATTGCATTAAATCATTTTAAAATTAAATCAAATTTTTTTTTGTTTTTTGTTTTTCTGTTAACTGCATCGACAACAATAAAAAGTGTCAATCAAAGAAATGAAAAGAAATGAACCTAAATGCAAACCAAAAATTAATTGTTGTTGAATAGAGAAAAATAAAAAAAAATAAACAATAAAAAAAAAAAAAATTGCCAATATGTAAATTTAAACTTTTCCATACAAAATAATTAATTAAAAAATCAGTTCATTAAAAACGAAAATTACACAGTTTAATATGAAATTTGACAAAAAAAAAAGCCAATTCAATCTAAATTAATCCAAAATAAACCAAATACAAAAAATAACAAAAACAGATTAAGTTTAAGTTAAAAAAACAAATTAACCAAGAAAATAAATAATTATAATAACAATAATAACAATAACAAATAGTAGCAACAATAACAAATAGTTACAAGAAAAATACGCTTAAATGAAAATGACCAAAACGAATTCATTTAGTAAATCCATAATAATTAAATTCACATTATATATAAACAACAACAACAACAAAAACATTTTAAATTTGTGTGTGTGTGTGTGCTGTTTCATGTGTTTGTGTATGTGTATTGTGTGTATATAGTTTGTATGTATGTGTGTGTGTGTTTATCTGTTATAATTTATACTGGCTTCCTCATTTCAATAATAATTACAACAATTTATTTTGTACGCTTTTTATTTCTATATATTTTTATAAGCTCTTTAAGCTTTTTTTTTAACTTTGATTTTGATTGGTGTATAAAAAAATACAAAAACAAATATAAATAAATTGTTCTTTCACTAAATCTTTCCTTCATTTTTGTCTTTTATTTTTTTTTTAAATCACGAATTTTTTTATTGTTTATTTTTCTATTGACGTTTTCGGTTATTCTGTTTTTTTTTTGTTTTTGTTTCTGGAAAGGCCCGCAACAAAATAATGAAATTTATTAATGTTATTTTAAATGAACATCTAAAGAAAAAGAAGAAGAAGAAGATTAAAGAAGATGATTGAAGATATAATGTAAAAGACGAAAGCAGGATAAAAATTGTATACCTAAGTTGAAGATTTAATAAAAAAAAACAAACAATAATAAACATTTAATTCATCATTAAGATCATAGTTAACAGTAACAATAACAACAATAACAACAACAAGAAAAATATTAACAGAGAAATAACGACAATAAAAATAAAAACCAGAAACAAATAAGAAAAAGAAAAACTTTTCTGTCTTTAATTATCAAATTATAATTTTTGTTGGTTCTTTTCAAAATAATTTTTTTAGTTTTTTTACTCAAGAAAGAAGAAAAAGCCAACAATAACAACAACAATAAAAAAAAAGAAGTTTTTTTTTTCATTTAAAAAATGAAAGTAGAAAAAAAAATAATAAAAAACATTCCGCAAAATCAGCTGAGCGCGATAAAAACCGCAGTAAACCACAAACAACAAGAGGTCAAAGTTAATGAATTTTTATTGGAAGAGGAAAAAGAATGAAACAAGTGAAGATTTTTTGGTTGTTGTAAAGAAAACGCATTGGAAATGGAGGACGCAAATTTTTCTTCAAACCAAAATAAACGTATAGACAAAATGATGGTCAACGATGGTCCATTGATTTTTCTTGCGTGTTTTTTTTTTTGATTTTGTGTTCTAAATTTTTCTATTTTTAAATTTAATCGTCAAATATTTATTATCATCAAACTTTCTAGAATAACTTTATTTGGTCAATTTGTGTTATTTTAGAAAAGAAAAGAAATGAAAAAAAAAATAGAAGAAAAAAAAAATGCCTTAAAAGAATAATTTAGAAAAAAAGTTCAATGACTTTTGATTGAATAAATATTCGGTCACGATTATTTTATAAACATTATTTTTTTTATGGCGATAAATCCGTTGTTATAATGTTAATTCAGATGAAGTTTGTTGATGATGAGTTCTTGTATATAACACCAGAGGATGGATAAAAGGTGTCAAAGTGTGGGATCAAAAAAATACCATAAATCAACAAAGATAATAACAAGAAAAATACACGAAGTGGGTGTATACCTGTTTTGTATTGTTTTCAATAAATAAAAATATTTAAGGTAAATTCGTGATCATGATCATGAAGTAAAGATGAGTTTTTGACTTTGGCGTAGGTCATTAATTAATTGAAGTAACAACATTTTTAACGTGGTTTTATTTCAGTGGTGGAATAATGTCGATTATTAAAATTTATTCTATTTCCTCTCATCAACATTAATTGGTTTATTTTCGAATTTTCCAGAACAATCAATAATCATAACTGAATTAGAATTTCCCTATTACACGTCAACGTTAGAATTCTAGAAAGAAAATCCATTCCATCCCTGAATTTAGAATTAAAAAAAAAATCTTTAAACTTCTTTTTGTGGCGTCAAGAAAAATCAACTAACAAAAGAGAAACATCGTCAATCATCGCCAACTTAAAAGTAAAATAAAAAGAAGAAAAAAAAATGCCCTGAGGTCATTTGAAGGAACGTGACGCCATTTTATATATTTATTTTATTTTTTCTACGCAATAATTTTAAAGAGAAATTTTATTATTTGATTTTTTTTCTTCTCTTTGCTTTTTTTTTTTTTATAAATGGAAGTGAAATTTTTTTTATTTAATTTTTATTTCACCATTTTTATAATTTTATAAATTTTTTTTTTGTACAAATAATCAAACCTTAACAAATAAACATATAAACTTTAAACGACGGAATATAATTAATATGTGTGTTGTATTGATTTTATATTTAAAGTAAGTCAAGTCAAGTCTTATGAAAGACTTAAATTCATTTACTTAACTATCAGTAAATGTTTACATCAAAAATGTTCAAATTATTAAGCAATAATATTCTTAAATCAATTGAAAATATTTTTGAATTGAACAAAAAAAAAAAACATACATAAAACGTTTTGTGTGATTCCATCGTCGACAGTTTTTTTTAATGGTTAATTTTATTTATTTAATCTTCCGTATTGGACAGGTTCTGAGTGCATTACATTTAAGGAAAGGAGTTTTAATTTTTATGTTTTTTTTAATGATGAAAAAATGTAATTAGTAAATTTAATTTTTTTCTCTCTTTAAATTAATTAACTGCGAGATGGTTCAACGTAAGTAAATATTAAAAATATAGAAATTAGAGCATTTTTTGTTTATAAATTGAATTAATTTTTGTTTCTTTAACTTTTTTTTTTTTGTTTTCTATAATAAAAATTGTAGGTAATTGTAATTTTCTTTCTTATTATTTCTTATTTCTTATTTTTTATTTTTTTGTAATTTATATAAATCAGCACACAATTAAATATAAAATATTGACTCGTCATTGGAAAGTATTTGTTTGTTTGTTTGTTTTACTTTGTTAATAAATTTAAGAAAGAAAAAAAAAACTTGAACCTTTAAAAATTGTTACAAAGAAAAGTTATGTGAATGACAACGCTTTAAAATATTGTTTTTTTGTTTTTTCTGTATAAGGAAGTTGGTATTTAATGGAAATTTCATCAAAATATTAAAGCCTTCAATTTAATTGAAGTTCAAAGACAAAAATATATTAAGATAAACAAGAATTTGCTATTCGTTAAAATTCACAAAAATATAACATTTTAAAAATGAAGAATTTATGGAACGTCCATCTACAAGGTTAAGTTTGACATCGCACATATATTCTTCTTTTCTTTTTTTTTTTTGATGACAAACAAGGAAGCTCGTCTTGCTTTTATATAAAATCTTATACAAAGCTAAAAAATTATAAACAAAATTTTTTTTTTTGTTTTTATTGTCATCTTTCTTACATAATTTTCTTATACATAATTTTACTTGTGATAATTTTATTTAATTCCTCAACTTTTGTCAAACACATACACACACACACACACATGCAAACACATATGTTGAACGATTAATTTATGTGATTGTAAAAGGTATTGTCGTTCTTGTTGATGTTGTTGTTGTTGCTGTCTTTTATTTATTATGTCGTGTCGCGAGCACATCTTCCTCTTTTTATGATGACTTTCATTTCTTTTTATTACAATAATCTTTTCACTTATGACCATAAAACAAAAACAAAAAGAAAACAATAAGAAAAGAAATGAAAAAGAAAAGACAAAAAAAAAATGGTAGTTCAACAACATTGCACCGAGTCAGTTCTTAATCTTAATAATCCACTACACGTACGTTTAACGAACTTTATAATTTCAAAAAAAAAAAAAACAAAGGAAACATAAAAAATTTTCATGGGGATGAGATTTTTTTTTTTTTTTGGTTTGATTGGAAGCGATTGCGGTTTAAATTTTTTTAATTTTTTATTTTTTTTTTTTTAGAGTGAAATCAAACAAACTTTTTATAAAATAAAAAGAATATTATTATGAAATGTGAATTTGTGTTTGGTAAATTTAGGAAAGCGAATAATAAAAAGGAGGAAACAATGTTAATTAACACGTTTCAATGATTTTAAATGTTTAGTTTTGTACGTTGTACGTTGTACATTGTTGTTGTTGTTGTTGTTGTTGTTGACGATGAGCAATAGTGCAAAACATAAAAAATAAAAATATGTTAAGGAAAATTTTAAATAAAGTAATTATAAAATAGCAGAATTATTATTATTATAATTATTATTAATAAAATTATTAGAATATTGTACAATAAATATATTTATGGTATGTGGTGCAATGAACTCATCCATATAAATAAAATAAAGTAAAATAATCTACGATATATTAAATTAATTCAATGGAGGGTGAAACAATGCATTAATTTAATTTTTATTTTTTTTTATAATGAAAACAGACCGGACACGTATAAAACCTATTTAGGAAAAAAAATGTATTCTTGATTTTTCTTTCTATTTTTTTACGATGAGTAAGTTGTATTTTTTTTTCTCTCTTTCCATTTTTCCATCTTGTTTTTTTTTTTTTTTTTTGGGGATTTTTAATAATATTTCATTATATATGGAAAAATACGTTTGAGTTTTTAATTGTCTTAAGTGCGCTTCTTATTTTAGTTTTGATGAGCTCATGCGTGAATACAAATTATAATTAGACGTTGTTGTATTTATAACAATTCCTTTTATGAAAATTTACTGAACAAAATCTTAGATTTTGTAGAATTAAGACAGGATTTTAATAATCCAAATATTTCAACACTTTCAAACAGCCAGTGAATAATTTTTTACCTCATTTGAAAATCTAAATCTGTATAGAAAATAGATTAAATAGTAAATATTGGCGTGTCAAAATTGTTTCCAAGGAGTTAAAAAACAATCCATCATCCAATTATTTGTTCATTTATATTTATTGTGTAACTTTCCGCATTTATATTCTCAATTTATAATTTAATCTTAACAAATAAACTTTAGTTTGGTGACATCTAATATCCTATTTGTGATTTACCCATGCGAAAAAAAAAACATTGTGTGTCTAATCACAAGATAAATGTCCGGTTTTACAAAACAATTAATTGACTATGAACATATTTTTATACCCTTCCTACATTCAAGTATCGTATATTGTCATCTTTGTTCGTTTTAACAAGATGTTAATTTGTATTGTTGTGAAACCGAACATTAAAGAAGGTAATACAGGATACAACGATGTCGATGTCGTTTGTATCTTTATTAATAAAAATATAAAAATTCTCATTAGTTAGTTGCCTAATTATTAGACCAGAATATTTGTTTTTATAATAACTTTCTCTTGTCTCGTAATCACAAAATCATAATCATTCTTTTATTAGAAATATTACCTGCCTAGTCTACTATTTTAAATTTATGGTAAGTTAAAGATAACTGCGTTCTTTCTACATTACATTTTTTTTTGTTTTGTTTATTTTGTGATGGTTGACGTATTTCTTTCTTTCTTTCTTTCTTTCTTTCTATTTTTTTAAACAAATAATCGTAAAAAATTATAAAAAAAAAAAACGGATTCAATGTGATAAAAAAATGATTTTTAATTTCATTAAAATAATAGATCCCGTGTCTTAAATGACCCTGGTAATTTAATACAATTTAATATCAAATCAAATCTTTCGATTTGTGTCTAAAATTAAAGACAATTTTTTTTTTTTTGTTTTTATCTAAACATTTCCAGTTGTCTTATTTTGTCTTAAGAGTCCAACCAAAAAATAAAATTTCCAAGGTCATTTTTGGTCATATAACCTTTGAAGTGTGACCACTTGTGACCACACATAATAAAATACTTGGTATTATAGTCGTACAGTCACATACAATAAAAGTCGAGAAAATTATAAGAAGTGAGATTTTCTTTATTTTCTCTACATAATTAATTATACAAGGGTCATTTGTATTTTATTATCTAGATAAATTATTCCATCATTCACACTTAATAGATTTAAAAATTATAATTTACATTATTTCCAACAAAATGTAATAATCATATTTCTTCGCTTTCAAACATTAAAAGATAGAGAGAGAGAGAGAGAGAGAGAGAGAGAGAGAGAGAAAAATGTAGATAAATTTGTAGTGAAAAAAAAAATTTAATAAATGGAAATTTAGTAATTCTGTCTCGATTAAAATAATTTAAACAAAAATTTAACAAAAAAAAATAGATTGTCACACTGACGAAGTGTGCACGGTAAAAACCTACACCCATGTTGATATTTTCTATATGGACAAAACACAAAATAAATTATAGAAAATATATGAGCATGAATATAAATAATAACAAAAAACTTTCTCTTATTTAAAATTATTTCTCTTTCTAATTAAATTTATAATTATAAATATAAAAATTACCAATTTGCTGTTGTTGTTGAAAAGCTTTTTGAATTGTTGATTTGTTGTTGTTGTTGTTGTTTTTCCTTCTATTATTATTTTATTTTGTTTCTTTTTTTTTTCTTATAAAATAATAATTGTATCCATTTAATTTTTTGTTCAGCTATTGACTGTTTTTTTTTAATTTTTAATTATTTCTGTTTTTTTTTGTTCTTTTATTTATTGAACAATTAACCACAAATGAATTACACCAACACACACATACACACACACACACAAAAGTCACCAATTTATTGTATATAAAAATAATAAATAAATGTCACGTTTGTGACATGTACACACACACACACACAATAAACACTAACGTATGCTGTATACAAAATTTGATGATTACCAAAAAAAAAAAAAAATGTTTTTCTGTTTTGTTTTTTTTTCTTCTGTTGACTTTACTAAAAAAAAAAAATTAAAAATAAACAAAAATTTAATAAAATTTAAGTAAAAATTAAACTTATGTAAAAAAAATTTCATTCTCTAAAATTTTATTTGTATTTTTAGTTTATTTTAAGATTGTGACGTGTTAACCCTTTCGGACTGATAATTTTTAATTATTGACTTGACTTGAGAGTGAATAATAAGAATAATGAACCCTACTCGATTGTTTATTTTTATGAATTTCTCAAGAAAAGGCGAGGAAGATCTTCCTATAAGAAGATTAACTGTCTAATCTTTCCTCGTTGTGTTTTAATTAATCGTTGCCCCCGCCCCTCCCCAATTTTATTTGTGTATAAAGTCAGGGATTGTATATAAAAAAAAATAATGACTAAATATAAAAGAGGAAATTAAATTAAAAACAAATTCAAATTTTTTTTTTTTTTTGTAATGCGCTATCAATGACAGTATTTATTAAGTTTAACTTTAACATTAAAATGTTAAGACTTTAATTTTAAAAAAAAAATGAAGAAAGACCAAATTAATCGTTTAAATTGTATTTATGAATTTTCCGTATATTGATCAATGCATTTGTCAATTGTTAATTGATCATTATTAATGATTCTTTATTATTTGAATGTGAACAGACCATTGGCAATAATGTCAAATAAAATTTTAGGTAATTAAATAAAAATCAAATAAAAGAAGAACAAGAGAGACAGAGAACAGACAAAGAGAGAGAGAGAGAGAGAGAGACTGAAATGACAAAATTAAAAATGTAGGTAAAGAATAAAAATGTTAAAGAATGAACAGAGATCATAAAGTGAAAGAGAGAGAGAGAGAGAGAAAATATATAAATAATCGTTTTATTTTTGTATAAAATTGTAATTAATTTATGAATAATTTTACTTTAAAGTTTAAATAAAGTTTAAATAAAAGATGATCCGATTGTTATTATGATGTCACTTCATTTTATATTCTTTTTTTTTTTTTTCTCTACAAAAATAATATACGGTGGCTTTAAAGTTTAAATTTTGTGTTTTTTATTTCAAGTATACATTAAAATGGAAGAAGAAGAAGAAGAAGAAGAAGACAAGAAGAATACAGAATGATTAAAATTCTTTGTTGTTTTTTTGTTTTCCTTTTAATAAAACTGAACGGGTTAGAGAAAAAAGACGTTTAAAATAAAAAAAAAAAAAAATCAATGCCTTTCGGCAAAATAAAACAACAAGAAAAACATTTGAAGAAGAAAAAAAAAGAAGAAAAACGTACAAGAAACAAGAGATAGACGAGAAACAAAAACACGTTTTATTTTTTATTCAAATATCTTTTATTAACGGTCAATTATTTATGAAATCAACAAAACTCATGTCAAAATTTAACACCACAAACGGCCTATACAAAGTAGAACACCCGATTGTTTAATAAATAAATTATTATTATTAAAAAAAAAAAAAATGTTTGTTGCTGTTGTTGTTGTTTTTGTTTCTATTTTTTTTTTGCTTTTTCCAGCATTCAAAAGTTGTTTGGAATGTAATGTGTTTGTGTAATTTAGTAATATATCGTCAAAAATATTATTCATCGTCAAAAATTCAATGAACAACATTTCATGTATAGTGACAATCCAAGGTTTTCTTTTTCTATAAATTTTCATACAAATTTTCACACAGATTTTTTTTTTGTTTAATGAAAATTCTATATAGAGTCTTTTGTGGGTTAAGATAATTTGATTGATTTGAATATCATTTCACATGTAGTTTGTGATCTAAACAAGGGAACAACGTCACAAAATCTCAAGGAATCACTTAAAAAAATTTTTCATATTAAAAAAAAAAATTCTAATTCACCTTTAATTATTTCTGTTAACTAAAATTAATCCAAATGAATTGTTTTTGTTTGTTGTTCCTCTAAAAAAAAAACACTGATCACTAAAAAGTCCAATAACAATTCGAATAAAAAATGAACTTTATAAGTGAATAATAAAACACGCGCGTTTAACTTTGATTAAAAAAATAAATAAATAAACTTTTTACGTTCACAGAATTAACTCAAGACTGTAATTTTTTTTCTTTCTTTCTTTCTTTCTTTTTATTTCTTTGATATATCCACTCTTTGATATCCACTCGATACAAATTCTTGTAGACAACTGACTCTTATTTCTTCATGTTCATATTTTTTGTTTCTGTTTTCTTTTTCTTTAGTTTTTCTGTTTCTTTTCATTTCATTTCGTCTTTTTCTCATATTTTTTTTTCTGATCGTTTATTTTTCAAAAGGTAAAAAAAAAAAATATTTTTGTGATATGAAAAAAAAAAAAGCAACAGCGACGAGATTTTTGGACTTTCGTATATAGAGAAACAAAAAAATATGAATTTCAAGTGAATGTTTTTGATTGTAAATTTTTTGTTTTTGTTTTTTTTTTTGTTGATTTTGTTCTTGTTGTTGTAAAGTTTCTTTAGTCGTGAATTGTGGTTTATTGTTCACGAATCTTATATTTGTTTAATTTTTCTTCGTGTCTTTGACAAATATTTTTACCGTTTCTTATATTTTTACAAAAACAACAAAATTTATATAAATCTAAGAGAATTTTGTTTGAATTATTTTTATGAAGAAAAATTCAAGGGGATTTTATCAAAAATAAAATATTAGGTCCATGATGAAAAATCTTTCTTTTTAAAATGATAAAAATGTTTTATCATACTTTACCTTCACTGGACTGGATTGTTTAAATCAAAGGTAAACCATCTATCAATATCTTAGCGGCGGCACAAGGAAATCAAGAATCAAATTTTTTAAGAAAATATGTGTGAACCACACACACCATACACACACACACACACACACACACACATAATACTTACATGTATAAATGACCCCATTTTTCTTCGCATAGTCTCCATCAATACTGTACAAAAAAAATAATAAACAACACGAGAATAATCTAAAATAACCAACAAATAATTTATTGTTATTATTTTTTGTTGCTATTTGGTTGTTGTTTTTTTTTTCATTAATATATTTTTATTGGTTTAGATACGAATGCAATTCTATATTATTTTATTCTTCTTCTTTCTCTTTTTCTTCTTCTTCTTCTTCTTCTTCTTTTTATTTAAGTTAAACAGATTCTTTTCTCTACCGTTATTATTACACGAAAGCACTTATAAATAAATATTGAATAAAATAAATAATATTTTTACTTCAAAATAAATAATTTTTAAATAGAATAAGAAAGAAAAAAAAAAAACAAAAACAAAATAAGACTTAAAAGACACTAATCAACAAATGGACACAAATTCCAACATGTTTTCAGTGGAAGAAGTTTGACGAGTTTTTTTTTTTTTTTTTTTATGATACAAAATAATTTTTTTTTATAAATAAATTGCGATAAAATGTATAAATTTTTATGTGAAGTTAGATGTAGACTTTAATGTACGTCTGTATAATCATTTCAAATAATTCTAGATCAAGAATATACCAAGAGTGACTTAAGTAATGAATTAATATAATATGTTAAGTCGTTTATAGTCACAAGACAAGAAGTAATATAAATTCTTGTTTTATTGTTCCACCATAAGTAAAAAAAAAAATAAAAATGAAACAAATAAACAAAACCTCCACATTTTTTATTTTTGTTGTTGTTTAAAGATCAAAAAAAAAAAAATTTTTTTTTTTATCTGGACAATAACATATTTTGTCATGTTAAAGATTTAACAAAATAATTTTTTCAAGAGACAAAAATCAATTGAAATAATTAAGACGTATTCCATTAAAAAGTTTCTTAACCAAATTTTTCGTTTTGTTTGTATTTGGGTGTGACTTTTTTTTAGCACTAAGCAAAACGCAATAGTTGCTTTTTTTTTTTTTTGTTTTAGAATAAAAAAAAAATAAATAAAAAAACAAAAAATAACAAACTGAAGTTTCAAAGTATTTTGTTTTTTGTTTTTTGTTTTTTTGTTGCCCATGAAAATTATATTTACTTGATCATAATTTATTATTGTAAATTTTCTTTGAAATATTTTAATCGAATATTTTTTGTTCTCATTTGTAATATAAAAATTGATACAATAAGAAAATGTTGACCTTACATTGAATAAATTAATCAAAATATGGGTCTGCTGTCTCAATATATATAAAAAAAAAAAAAATCAATGTAACATAAATAAATGAAAACAAAGAAGAAGAATTTATTGAAGTTAAACGATTTATTAGATGTTACATATAAATAACAAATACATCTTGAAGACATCTTACACACAGTGACTTTTATATAGTCTAGTAAATTGAAATTAAAGTAAGGTAAGAGATAGAAAATAAATGCTGGCACACAATAAAAAATTCATTAAACTTTATTTTTTTTATATATAAATTTTTTTTTTTATGATGACAAAATCAAAACCCATAACACATGAAAAAAAATAAACAACCGATGGATTTTTAACCCAAAAACAAAACAAAAAACGAAGTTCTTTGAAAAAAAAAAAAATTAGTGTTCCAGAAAGTTACCTCATCATTATTGTTCACGTCCTCTGATCTAATCAAATTAAATATTAAACAATTTCTATCTCTCTCTCTCTCTCTCTTTTGCTATCTTTGTCTCTGTCTAATTTACATATATGTTCATGACTAAGTTTATTTGTTTACTAATTTTTATAATCAAAAGTTACTTAATTTTTGTCTCTGTTAAGAACAATACAATAATATCGTTTCTCTTCTTTTTCTGTTTTGTTTTTTTTTTTTTTTTCGTTTTTTTTCTTTAAATAAAAAGTTTTTGAATATTTTTGAATACATTTTTTTTTTGTTTTATAAAACTTTAATCGGCTTTTAAGTCATTTGTCACGGAATTTTTCATATTATATTTTAAATCAAGGTCAAATGGGTCAGTTTCACAAAAAAAAAAAAATGACAAATTATTTAAAATTTTATTGTTTAAAAAAATATAATTGATCAAAAAAGGCAGAGATGAGACCAGAGATGACAATTTTTAATAGTTTTCGAAAGTCAATTATTCAATAAATAAATATGAAAATTTATTTTATTCCTCAATTCATTTAAATAAAAGAAAGAAAGAGAGAGAGAGAACATATTCTCTCAGATTGAACAGAAATGTATTAGGATTAGGAAGTGATTCTGATTACCGTGTAATTTATCGGAGGAAAAATAAAATAAAAATGAAACTTTTAACAAATACAAAAATAAAAAATATAATCAAAAATCACGTTTTAGCACCTGCCTTGAAATATAAGAAATAAGACGATATAGACAAACTATACATACATATACAAGCCTTGAAATAACAAAGTGGAAAAAATTGTAATGATGGTCTACTTCATACTAAACGCTTAATTTAGATTATTCAGAGTCTTGAAGAAAAATTGACAATTATTGAAAATTGTATTGAAGAAAAAGAAAGTTTTTTTTTACGTTGCGATCGTGTTATTTTTTAATGGTACAATACTTAATGATCTGGATCTGCTTCTAAATATCATATTTATCATATTTAAACATGACCAAATTTTTCTAAATATTATTATTTTTAAAATGATATTTCTACTCGTATTCCATTTAACCAAAAAAAAAAAAAAATAATGCAAACAAAAACAGACAAAACAAAAACAAAAACACGATGAGTTTTTGAAGGTGACATTTTTTATTTATTCTTTTCTGTATAAAGTAGTTGATATTTATTTGCAGTCCTCATTTTATTTTAAACAAAAAAAAATATATATATCCACCTTATACACAAAAATATCGTTTCTAAAATATGCAAATTATTTAATATTTACAAAAATAACATTCTGTTTTATTGTTGATCGGAAAAAAAATATAAGATACACAAACAAAATAAAATATTATCAATTAATTAAGAAAAATTCAATGAACAAGTTTGAAACTTCTTTTATACATTTGTTATTTTGTTTTTCTATACAATTTTCTTCTTGAATATTTTCAATATTCATTATTTCTTCATCAGAAAAACCAAAAATGTCATTTTCGTCATCCGATAAATTGTTATTTTCTTTTAATTCTTTTTGTTTTTCTATAGAATTTTCAGCTAAATTTTTATTTTCTATATTTTTATTTTTGGTAGACTTTCTTTTTCGAGGACAATTTTTTTTTCAATCAAATCAGTTCTTTGTTACATATAAATTATTCTTTGAATTATGGAAAATACTAAATTTTTTTTTTATTTATTAAAAAAATAACTCCTGATGAGAATTAATTAGAAAATTAATTGGAAAATTTAGTGACATATTAAATAATATTTTAGTTGTTATTTTAAAAAATTTTTTTTTACTTTTTTGTATTTTGTTTGTAATTATTTTTAAAATATTTGTAACTAATAATAATTATTTTTTGGAATATTTGAATTTTATTTGTTTTAGATTAATTAATTTAACCGACACAATTGAATTCAAATAAAAAAAAATTTCCCATTTGTGAACAATTTCCTACTTTGAGAGTACAATTATAATATTTATACTAGATGTCTCTACAGTATAGGAAAAAAACTTTGCTATTCTCCAAATTGTTAGTTACCACAAAAGTTGCTCTCCAAAATAAAACATCAAAATTATAAAATCGTTTCAAACTTCACATTATACAAAAAAAATTATACAGATTTTTTTTTTGTTAAAATAATAAGAAAAATTCTAAAATTGTTTCCTCTTAAATTTAACTTTTATAAGAAAGAAAGAAACTAAATTTTGTATAGGCTTAGGCCTTATAAATTAGTGACGTATGCCATTTAGGCTAACGTAAAAACTTAAAATATATAAAACGTAAAGAATTAGTAAAAAAAACAAAAACTAAAACACGAAACAAAAAAAAACAAAATCTATGTCAAAAATGTCAAATTTGACAACATAAATCATTTTATTAATCGTTGTGAATATTTTATAACTTATGTTTTTGTGTAATATTGTCTATATATTATAATATAATTGATTGGTATGAGTGAAGTTTAATTTAATTATATAAAATGAAGTTAATTTTTAAAATGTAGTTATTGTGTTTGTTCGATGAATTAAGAGAAATTGTAAAAAAAAAAGTACAAGAGAAAAGTAAAAGAAAAAGAAAAGAGGAGAAAGACTTCTTTGCCTAAAATTAATAAATTTTATAAAATAAAACATTATTTTCATTTAACTGGAGAGTAAAATTTCCCCAAAAATTTTGTGTATGTTAAATTTTTCATTAATTAATTTTCATTTTACTTTGTGTATAAATTGAATTTTCTTCATAATTTTTATAGAGTTATAATTAATTTAGGAAAATGTTATAACTTAACAAAAATAAAATAAAAGAAATGGAAAATGAAAAAGAAAAATGTACTGTGTAAATTTTCCAGACATCGAGTAAGGTACCTCTTTATCTATACACACGTACACCACACACCCACCCACCCACACTCATATAAGGTACACATGCATACATACATAAATATACCTAAAAATAAATAAATGTCACAAGCGCAAAAGAAAATTACATTGTCCTTGGGTGGAAGAAAATAAAAGAAAAAAAAAAGTTTGTTAGAAAAATGAAGAAAAACAAAATCATGATGATGGACCAAAGACAAATTTTTATCGATCAATAAAAGAATTTTCTTTTTGTTTCGCTTTATTAAGAAAATTGAATTTCATGAAAATTGAATTTATAATTAATAAATAAAAAGGGAGAAAATTTTACTTTATTTATTTAAAACGAAAAATTGTCTGTCTTGTGGAAAAAAAAATTCTCTTTACCTAAGAAAAACAAGAATTCTATTGAAATTTTTCTTATCTTCATTTTATAGAAAAATAAACTTTACCCCTTTTTTCTTGTTGTTTTTTTGTTGATTTTTATTTTCTAAAGAATTTTAATTTCAATTTCAACGGCCTGAAATTATTGTGTTTCTTTATGAGAATTTGAGTAGTTAACATCCTAACCGGAAGTTACGTCATGTATTTTGCTGGAAAACTATTGTTAGAAAATTGTCTTTTAAAAAATCATAATTTCCATTTAATTTTTATTTCTATATTTAGTTATCTTTTTTTGGCGCACTTAAGCCTGTAGTAAATTAAATGGAAGTGAATTTTTAATAAACAAACAAGGATTTCCAACAATACAAACTTTTAGAAGTTGACTGTAAATAATTTCAGATTTTATCTGATCATTAATTAATTTTCTTTTGAAGTATTTCACAATAAATTTTAAGTGAATCTTAATTGCAAGTTAAAGAAAGAATAATACAAGCGATGCAAAATGAAGAAGTGAGCCAACATTATTTAAATTCTTTACAAAATTTTAACACATTTAACATTTTGTTATTCCTGTAAGGCACGTGTCTCGTTTTAACGGGCAGAAATATGAAAACCTCGGGAGGCTACTTTTAAAATATAATCCAAACCTTGTTTTTTAATTTGTAATTTTTGTATTTGTATTTACTTTCAATTCCAAGTCAACATATAAGAATTATTATGCTGATGTTGCTTCGAAAAAAATTTTATGGCAAAGCCAATTCAAATACAAAATCAATTTCTTTTGTTAAAAGATTTTCTTCATTTAAGATTTTTTTTTTATAAATTTTAGATTTTGCTTTTTGTGGTAAAGTCAGGTAATTCTCTATTATTCAATGATATCCTTTTATTTACCTCATTTTTAAATTTTGCTTTCTTTCATATTTTAATCATTAAAGTAATCAAATTCAACTTTTCTTCTATTGTCATTTTTTAATGAATTTTTTTTTACGTCATCATTCCTAAATTTTCTTTTATTTTTCTTGTTTTATGATTTCATCAAAAAAGTAAGAATACGAAGATGTGAAAAAAGAATAAGAAGAAGAAAATCATTTAAAAAATTTTCTAGAAAAATAAAAAAAAAATACTTATGGCTCGTATTCACTGTTAAATAATTTCTTCTCACTCTTGTATATTTCTTTACCAATAGAATTTTCTCTTTTACGCTCTTTTACTCATTTTTAGAAAACAATTGAATATTTTGTGAATACGGCCATTTAATGAAAGTATGAAATTTTAAGAAAACAACAGAAGAAGAAGAGGAAGGAAAAGAAAACAAAAAAGTAAAAATCGATGTTTGAAAGGGAAAACTGAACTCTTCCTTCTAAAAGGAATATTTTTTTTCAAAATTATAGAAAATAAGTGAGTGTATAAGTATAAGTCCAAAAAAAAATGTGTAAGTGGCACGTGTTCAACAACTAAATAAAAAGTAAAAAGGAAGAAAAAAGGATATTTAAAGTGGATTCACAATTTCTTAACAAAAATTTCTTTTATTTCCTTTTCTGAGAAAAAAAAAACTTAACTTTCAGCTAAAAGCTAAAAAGAAAAAAGAAAGAAACATTTACGTAAGTCTACATTAAGAAGAGTAGAATCTTTATTCCAGGAGAAAATAAAATTTCAATTTTATTTTTTTTTATTCCCTGGGAATTTTCATTTTAAGATCCGTACCTAAAGTGTTAAGTAAAAACTATTAAAAAACAATTTTATTCTTCAGCAGTTTTTTTTTGTTCTCTTTCTCTTTTTCTCTCTCTATTTCGTTCTACTTTGTTAGATGTTTAGACTTAGAAGATTGGTAGTAGTCCAAAACATTCCATTAAAAAAAAGTAACTAAACGTGCATCATCATCGAATTGGGTTTTATGTCATTGAAGTTTTTTCTTCTTCTTCTTCTTCTTTATTGAAAAATCTTATCATTCCCACAGGAGAGTACTACAAACTCCCTAAACTCGTTATTCGTTTCAAGAAAGAAAAAAAAGAGGAAAAGTAGAAAAATAATATATAAAAAAAAAACAGAGAAATCAATAAAAGACATAATAACAAACGACCTTTCACCTTATCCCTATAATACAACAACAACTATGCGAAAGGAAAAAAAAATGTATAAAATAGAAGAAAATAAGCTAAAAGAAATTTTTGTACCTTTGACATTAACCAACCTATATTTTCACACTCCACACACTCTCAAACCATCATCACCACCTTTACCTTACTACATTAAAACGTTCACTCTCTTCATAAAGTAAAAGAGAGAATTAAAACTCTCACACCTTAAATATTCCCACACACAAAAAAAAAATCATGATCATCAAACCATGTTACAAATTAACGAGAATCCTTTTATGTCACGTGTCTATTACGTCACAATGTCCCAGAAGACATACACAAATTCCCGCATAACTTCTAACTTTTTACCCTCTGTCTCCATTTCTTACGGTCTTACGCTCACTGAATGAATGGACGCAAAAAAAAATGTTTAAAATTCGTTTTCATTTGTTCGACTTATATTTTTTTCTCCTCTCCACCCATCTCTTCTTACTGATATTGAATTTGATTCTATTTTTGAAGTTTGAAAATTGAAAAAAAAAGTCGATTATGTAAAGTTTGAACTGTAGAATTAAAGGATTATCTTTAAAAAAGAAAAGCAAAAAAAAAATTTTTTTTTTTGGATAAAAACTTGAGAGGAGAATTATTAGAATAGAAAAAAGTTTGTGCGCGTTCGAATTGAAATCAAGTATCGATACGCAATAATTTCATTTTTTTTATTTCATTCCATGAAAAACATAATTTGAATGATTGAACTTTATCGTGTGTCCAATTAGAATGAAGTTAGAATTGAAATTCGAACAAGAACTTAAAATCATCCAATCAAAATACATATTCGGATTTTTTTAATTTAAGTCTTTTTTTGTTTGATTTTCCACAAGAAATGTTTCTCGTTTATATGGAAGTTTTTACAAGAAAAAAATGTCATTGATCTTTTGAGTAACTTAATGATTCCAAGTAGGTAATTATTGTTTGTCATTTGTTTCCAAACGGGAGTTAGTTCCACTTGAATTAACGTCTGTTAGAATTTACTTCCCAATAATGAATAATGAACAACTGATTATATAAGAGTATAAATACCACACAATTAAATATTTTTGGATAAGATTTGAAATCCACTCATAAGAATGATTTCTAGTAGAGGAAGAATACCATTGATAATTTCGGGAGTAGTAATCTATGCTTCAATTTCTCTCAATATTAGCAGAATTTGTATTTTGAGTTGAATTTACAAAATATTCGAATTAAAATGAAAATTTTTTTGATTCTAAAATTTTAAGCAGTAATTAGTTCCAAAACTCCTACTTATTGTGATTTAATTGATCAAAGAAAATAACGTGTAAGGTCAAAATATTGAATTTCATTTACTTCTACAATTTCAATTATCATTGTTGGTTTTACTCATCATTAGTTATTTAATTTAACCCTCTCTTACTTGTAACTTTTAACCTAGTTTGTTAGTTTTACAATTGTCTCATTCTCATTCTATTTCAATTACAAATGTCGTGTTTACCACGAAAATTATTCATGGTATTATTCAGTATTTACTTCGCTGAGATTTAATCTATACGTACGTCGTCAACATATCCGCAGGCATTGAGAAATACATTGTTCTATTTTTTACGAAAGAAAGGGACATCAGATAATTGTAAATTTTAATTATTAATTATTGATTTTGTTCATTTCACAATATTGTCTTAACTTAAGATCAGAAAGGTCTTAAGGAGAAAATCTTAAAAATTAAGAGAAAAAAAGAAAACAAAAATATATTTGTAATTTTTAAACGTCAAAGATCTTTTTTATTTTCTTTTTACCTTTGTGCAGATATTTTGTACCTAACAGGTATTCGGTACCCATGACACATCATTTCAGTTAAAATTGTAAAATTTTAATGTATGTTGGGACCGTTATTGTTCCGGTAGCGCAGCTCTTGAACTTTTCAATAAGAAAAAGAATGGAAATAAAGAAAGATTGAATAGAAATGAAAAAGAAAAAGAAGAAGAAGGAAAAACGGTATACTTAAAAGCATAAACATTTAAAAATAATAAAATAAAATATTTTGTTAAAATTAAATTGTATTAAGCAATTTATATATGTACAGTAAAACCTGTCTAATACGACCATTGATATTAACAGATTAAATTTGATTCAATGAGGTAGGCGTTCCGATTAAATAATGTTGTTTACATTAAAAATAATGATAATGTAATTCGATGACATGCAGTTTCATTTTGAATGATACTCCATTTAGATGAGGTTAAATTACACAGGTTTTACCGTATTTTGTTTTTACGATAAGTTAATTTCTAAGAAAATTTACTCAACATTATTTACAGATTCCATATAAAAATAATTTACAAATAATTTAAACAAACAATGAAAACAATTGTACAAATATTATCAATACAATGATTGTAAATCAATTGTGATACTTTATTGATTAATTTTCTTTCGAGTTAATTCAATTTTACTTTTGATGAAAAATGTAAGCATTAAGAATTAACGGTTAAAACGTTAAAATAAAATATAATCATAACAGACAATTCACAATATTGTCCGTTCATAAATATCTAGAAAATGTTTTGTTAGTTTAACAAAAGTATTCATTTTATACGAGAGAAATATATTGAAGTTTGACTGTAAGTGAGTACCTAGATTCTAGCTACTTGATATTACTTACATTTACTTTTATCAAAACATAAAACTCATAATTGAAGTACAAATTAAATTAGCGTCTTAAATACTTTACTTTCGAATAAAATTGTAACAAAAACAATAAAATAAAACTAAAAGAAAAAAAAAATAACGAAATTCTAATTGAAAATAAAAAGTTATAAGTAAAAAAGTGAAGAAAGAAGTAAAAAAGAAATAAGGAAGGGAGAGAGAGAGAGAGATAGAGGTAGAACAAAAGAAAAAAAAACTACACAAAAACCACAAAATGTATAATAACCCGATTATTAAGTTTTTATAGAAGCAGATGGACGGACGTCTGTCTGTCTGTCTGATTGTCTGTTGCTTTTTTTTTTCTTCTGCTGTTTTTTTTTTGTTATTTTGTTTTGTTTTGTTTCTTGTTGCCGTGTTGTTGTTGTTGTTTTTTGTGTAAAAATACAAGAAATGGAACATTTGGTTGAAAATTGAATTGACTTAACTTGAAGAAAAGAAAACGAAAGAAAAAAAAAACTTACTTAATTCTTAATACAAAAAGTAAGTTAAATATAAAGGTAAATAAATATTTTTAAGAATAGGATAAATAGTTTCTGTTAGCCATCTGATGTATATCTGCTACATTTTCTGTTTTGTCTTTATTTTTTTTTATTTACCTTCTCTCTCTCTCTCTCTGTCTTTCTCTTTCTATATCGAACACATTTTAGTACAAATGTCAGTTCTAGTGGTTGTTGTTATTGTTAGTTTTTTTTTTTTAAATTTTGAAGGATTCAATGTCAGAGAAAAATACCTCTATTTATTTTGTATTTCAGTTTCAATTTTGGTAAGGATACCAATTGGGAGAAAATATAAAAAAAAAAATATGGCAGGTGTCGGTGTCACATCTTTTATATCCTTGACCTTATCCTAATAACAGTGGGTTCGAATTATTACAACAATTTTTTTTTTTTGGAAAACTTTACATAATTTATAAAATGTTTACAAACTAATTTTCCTTTCTAAAAGTTAATTGTCAATTGCCCCAAAACAAAAACATATGAAATAAAAATTTCATTAGATTAACTTTCACAATTGATGTAAGAATTCAAAACACCTTTTTTTGTTTTATTTTTTTTTGTTTTTTTGATTTTTATATGGCAGCTGAATTGACAGACAGTGCCCACCTTTTAAAACTTAACGATATCTCTTTGTATAGTAGGGTATATTGTGTTCTTCATCAAACAGATTCTTTCTTTAACTTTCTAAATAGAACACCTAAAATGTTTTCATCCTAAAAATAAGAACCAAAAATAGTTTAATAAATGGAAAAGATAAAGAGACACATGAATAAGACATTCCAGCAACCCTCTTTTTTTTCCATTTTCTTCCTTTAAATACATAAATAAATCTACACACAAAAAAGAAACAGGGGAGCTTCTTCTTTTTTCTCTTTTTTTTTTTAGGTCGAAAATAATAAATAAAACAATTAACACGTTTTCTTTTAATCGAACTACGTGATGTGAATAAAAAAATCTTATATTTTAACATTTTTACTTCTTTTTTTTTTTAAAACAAAATTTAATATTGAATGAAAAAAAAACAACAAAAAAAAAATTGCTAACATTTCGACAACATTCTGATATAAACAACAACAATAACAAAAAAAAAATAGCGAATAAATGGCAACAACAACAAAAAAGATAAAATACAAATTTCCAAAATGAAACAAAAAAAACATTATTAATTTTCATTTTGTTTTTTTTTTTTTAGAAAGAAAAAAAGAAACTTTAAAAAAAATCATAAAAATTATCGCAAAGCAAAAAAAAATGTTGGTACGCGCGCAAACGCAGATGTTTCAATTCTATTTCTTTAATTATAGTTTTTCTTTTAAAAATTCTTTCTTTCTTTCATTTTTATTTTTATTTTTTGAGTATTGTTGATCATTGGTTTTTCTTATTCCAGCAAATAATAATAATTATTTGTTTTGTATACAAAAAAAATATTTTTTTTTATTAGATTTTCTAATTAAATTTAATTATTATAGAATGAAAATGTACTTATACTTAAGTGTTGAATATGTTTATTATTGTTTTTCATTTTGTTATTTTTCTTTTGTTACTTTACAATTTATAGAAAAAAAAAAATAATGAAAATTTTGTTGTTGTGACTCTATTATCAACACCCAAGGTCATTTTCCAATTGTTTCCATAATAATGTTACTTCTTTACCATTCTTAAAAATAAAATAATTCACTGTGGTGTTTCACAAATATTTTAACCTCAATTTTCTGCTATCTCGTTCTACTTAAAAAAAAGTTTCCTTTTAATTTTTTTTTTTTTGTCCAGCCTGTCTTACATTAAGTTTACGCGTGAAACAAGACAAAAGTATGTTGTGTTTTTTATTATCCTTTTAATTAGATTAAACTACTTATGTTTGTTATTCACGTTTTCAATAAAAAAAAACACACAGTCAATTTTATCAGAATGCTTAAAATTCGAATCGAAATTGTATCGAAACATTGCCAAGAAGTTTCAAATAATTTGTGACATTTTTTTACTCTGCACATGAACATAAAAATTGACTTTTAATCTCATTAGTGAGAATTTCCTCCTATTTAGAATTATTGTAAATTATTGTGTTCATTGTTATTTAATGAGCATATTGATTACCGATTATTAACTTAATTCTCATTTTGTGTGCAATCAGAGAAAATTCTGTTCTTTATGTCGAGTTACGGAAATTATTATTGGTTTGCTAAGAAAGAGTTAAAGAAGAGGAGGAAAAAATTTGCTTAGCCAAATTGACAAATGACAAATGATTCGTCAAACTCTATATTTCTTTGATTCTTTAACGTCTTTGGCATACGTAAGAATTGCGTAGAGAAGTTTTACAACCTTCATAAATTTTATCTGAAAAATTGTAAGAAAATATAATAATTTTAATACAAAAGAACCAATTTGAATGTGGTAATTAAATTGTTGTTCGTATTTGGGTCAGATTATTGTGTTGTTATTTATTATTGGGAAATTAGTTTTTACAGCAAAATCATCAGTTAAAAAACTTTAACATTAATATAATTTTTAAATTTAGTAACAATTTATTCATGACATTGCCATCAACTGTATTTTCAATTTTCTATTTTTTAATCAATTCGATCAACATAAGAAAAATTCAACGTAATGAAAAATATTAATTCCAACGCACATTCGGAAAGTCTTAAAATTATAGAAAAACTGAAACTTAAACTAAACAATATTGTAACGTTCTCCTCCAACGTTCTCTCTCCAATGCTCCCTCTCTCTCTCTTTCTGGCATTGATAATATATTTAAGAGTGTGATAAATAGATTTTATGTCTTAATCGGTTAGTGTATAATTAATCAATATAGCAAAGAAAATAGCATAACATAAAAAACACTTTATTATAAGGAAGTTAAGATTTTATAGAATTATAATGTAAAGAGAATTTTAATAGAAGAAAACAGGGAAAAACAGCAAAAAAAAAATAAACAAAAAAAAAAAATTATAGGAAAAAAGTTATTTCTTAAATTTTTAAGACAGTTTGGCGTTACATTAATTTACCAAATTTTCTTCGTTTTTCTTATTTTCCACGAAACAAAAATAACACAAATAATATAAGGCAGTATCTATACTCAAAAAATTTCTTTAGAATTTTCCATTTTCTTTTGTTTTTTTTTTGCATTAAAAAAAAAATTCTTTAAGAAAATATTTTTTGTGAGTTTCAGTGAAACTTGGTTTTACCAAAACTCATACATCTAAACAAAAAGTTCGTTATAACCGAGAGAGAAATCGTTATAAGTGGATTTTGGTTTTAATCGAGTTTCACTGTGCTAAATTCTAACTAGAATGAAGATTTTTCTCCAATTTAAGAATGGCAATGATTGAAAATTAGTTGGACATCTAGAACGAAAAAGTGTTAAGTTCAAACCTATGTTGAAAATAATAATAAAATGATAGCGAAAGGTCCTGTGTTCAACTCATAGTTGTAATATCAATTTTAACTTTCTTTTAAGAAATCTAATAATAAATTGATCTCATTGAAGTCTTCACATAATCATTGCCTTTCCAATTTGTAAAACTCATTCTTATTATATGTGCACCGGTGTGTACTTAGAATTTACTCTGAAAATATTTAGACATAATCCTATTTACTTTATTTATATGAATAAGAATTGTAATAGTATGATATTATTTCATCCACAGGTGCAAATATGCGCGTTAAAAAATTAAAAGATAAAGAGACAAAAGTCATCACACGTAATAATACAATAAATAGTAATAAAATAAATAATAATAAAATAACTGGAACAAGTGGTAGTACATTAACTAAAGTATTACCATCGATAAATAATAATAAAATGAAAAATAGTAAATTAATAACAACAACATCAACAACAACAACAGCAGCAGCAGCAGTAGCAACAACATCAACAACAATAGCAACAACAACGACAATATCATCGGTACCATCAGGAACAACATCAACAACAACACCAACAGTAACACTTTCAACAGGAGCAACATCAACAACAATAACTAATGAAACAAATAAAAAGAAAAATACAACAATAACAAATGTCACAAAGAATTTACAAAATTCAACAGGAACAACAAAAACAAAATTACAACAATCGAAAAAGAAATTTTCCAAAGATATTAATATAGCTGATGATTTAATTGGTGATGTTAAAAATAATAAAACAACAGAAATTTCAACAAATAAATTAGTGAAAAAATTAGATGAGGGAATTGTTAAAAAGGCAACAGCATCAACAACAACAAATGTAAAAAAGTTAAGTGGACAAAAAAAATTAAGTACCAATTTAAATATAATTGATGATAAAAAAAGTAAAGTAAGTGCAAAAGTATGTAAAGAATTAAGAAATTTAGGTATTAATTTTAATTCAAATTTATTAAAATTATCAAAAGATGATGAAACAAAATTAAATTTATTTAAACAAGTTGATACAAAAACATCTATTTGTGAATCAGTTAAAACAAAATCAAGAATTTCTGTACAAACAAATCGTAATAATATTCTACCAGGATTTAGTGGTAAATTTAATAATGATGATAAGGATAAAGACAAAGATAAAGATAAGGATATTAAAATAATTCCGACAAGTGTAACAACCACAACAACATCGTCATCTTCTTCAAAAAAGCTATTACATGATGGAGCAACAACGGTGTCATCATCTAAAAAAATATTACCAGATGTAACGTCAACACCGTTTTCAAAGAAAAGTTTAGCAGATCTATCAACTTTCACGTCATCGCCTAAGAAATTTTCACCAGAATCAGTCACATCAACAGTATCATCTAAAAAGGTATTACCAGAAGCAACCACATCAACGTCATCATCTAAAAAATTATTGTCAGATCTAGGAGCTTCAACGTTATCATCTAAAAAAGTATTATCAGATCTAGGAGCTTCAACGTTATCATCTAAAAAAGTATTGTCAGATGTTGCAACTTCAACGTTATCATCTAAAAAAGTATTATCAGATCTAGGAACTTCAACGTCATCAGCTAAAAAAGTATTGTCAGTTGTTGCAACTTCAACGGCATCATCTAAAAAAATATTATCAGATGTTGCAACTTCAACGGCATCATCTAAAAAAGTATTGTCAGATGTTGCAACTTCAACGTCTTCATCTAAGAAAGTATTGCCTGATATAATAACGGCATCTATCACTACAACGTCTTCATCTAAAAAAATATTACCCGATGATATAATTGTTCATGGCCAAAAAAATGATAAAACTACTGATGACAATCATGATTTATTAACAATTAAAAAAAAACTCTTAGAGAAAGTGTCTGAACAACAACAACAAAATTTAAAAATTAAACCAAAATCAAAGAAAATAATTCTTAAAAAAGATGATATAAAATTAGCAAAAGTGAAACAACAATTGGACAATGTTAAAAAAGTTAAAGTACCAAAAAAATCAACAGCAAAAACAAATAACTTACAAATAAAGCAAAAAACTGTTAAAGAACAATTTAACATTGACGATTGTTCTAATCAAAGTCAAAAGAAAAAAACAGAAAAGAAAGCACAGAATTTATCAGTGAAAAATAGTTCAATTAAAAATAATAAAATTGATAAAGTGAAAGTTATTACAAAGAAACAAATAAAGGAAACATTGAAAGATAAGAAAAAATTAGCAGCTGTTAAAGCGGAAATTGATAGTAAAAGTGTAACAGAAAAAGCAAAAATTTTTGTTAAATGTTTAGACGAATTAAAAGAACAAAATCCAATTGAAATAAAAGAATTGATTAAATTAGAAGTTGAAGTTGTAGAAATTCTAATACCAACGGATACAAAAAAATCAATTGAAATAATTCCAAAAGAAAAAGTTTCAACAAAAATAATAAAAAAAATTGATAAAGAACAAAAAATTATTGTAAAAAGTAACGAATCTGAAACTTCTAAATTAGATATAAAAAGTATTAAATGTGAAACAAAAAAACAACTGAATAATGAAAAGGAAGTAACAAAAATAGATGAAAAAATTCAATTGATTGAAGTGAAAAAAGAGGAAGTTGAATCACCAGTAAAATCAAATGATATTGTATTAAAGATGACACCGAAACAACAACAACAAATAACGACTACTAAAAAAGAGAAAATAAAATCTATTAAAAAAGATCTGAATCCGATTGTTGTGAAACGAAAGTATATACGAAAGAATGCTTTATCTGTTCCTCCAATTTCTCAACAACCTCCACAGAACCCACCGCTTTTAACAATATCTGAACAGAAAATTGAGGAGCCTATTATGACAGTTGAATTAGAGATTAAATCTGATGAAATAATTGTAAATAAAGATCTACTAGATGTTAAGGATATTTATGATTTTAATGAATCAGGACATAGTGATTCAGTTGAGACTAGTAATACTGGATCAAAGTCAAATCTAATTTATAAGCGTAAAATTTTAACTAAAATTACCAAAGATTTAGATGAAAAAGAATCTGAGGAGAAAAGTGTAGTGAAAGAAGAGGATGATATTGAAAAAATTACAACAGAATCAGTTTGTTCTGATATAGATGAAAGTGTTAAAATTAAAGTTCCAAAACCAAAAATTCCGATTAAAAAAGTACGTGAAACAATTGGAAAAAGTGGGACTCTTGATAAAGTTAAATCTGAATCTGAAAATGAAACAAAAAAAGTTGAAGTGAAAAAGTTAAAAACAACATTAAGAAGTCATGAACTTTCAAGTAGTTCATCTGAAGATACAGATGATAATTCTCCTTATTCTGGTGAATCAAGTTCAGATACAGAAGGAACAACGAAAAAACGTTTAAAGGATGCAGCCAAACGTCGTACAAAATTTGGTTTATGGTCTGGACCAAAACGTCATAGAATGGCATCACTAAATGCATCGGCAAAAGTACAATGTTTATATGAAAATGAAGCTCGAACAGCTCAAGAATTGGGTCTATTAAAAGTACCAAACATACCTAAGGAACCGACATCACGTCCAAGGACAGTTAGTTCAAGTTCAGAAGAAGATGAAAAAGATAAAAATGAAGAGGTTGTTCTGACAACAAGAACACTTAGAAATGCTCCCGGAATGAGAGGTGCCGGAAAACATTGGGAAATGGATGATTTAAGTTCTAGTTCTGAATCAAATAATGCTGATAGTGATAAATCATATAAAGTTTCCCGTAAAAAACCAAAAAAACCAGCACCAAAATCTGACAATAATAAAACAAAAGTAGTTAATGTAACTGAAACAAAACCAAAACCTGAGAAAAAACCAAAACCACCAAGAAAACCAATAAAACGTGCAAAATCAACATCATCTGATAATTCAAATGATTCTGATAAAAATGATTCATCATCATCATCAGGTTCACGAGTAAATAAAAGGAAAAAAAGTGAAACAAATGTACCAGTTGAATTTAAAGATTTAGTTGTTAAGAAAAGGATGGCAAGTTTAAATGCAACAGCAATGTTAGCAGCATCATATGAAGTTGAACGTCATATGGATCATGATACTGATTCTGATGAAAGTGGTTTATCAGAAAGTTCTGATGATATACCATCGTGTCCAAAGAAAGTAAAAGATATTAAAAATGAAATTGAATCAGACGAGATTAAAGAGGTAAGTTTTCTATTTAGTTTCTTTAAATTTTCTTTATAAATCAAATAACACAAGTAAAAAAAATGAATCATGACAGTTCGACATATGTTTGTCTAGATTTTTGTCCAATATTAAAAGGGAATTTCCCCAAAATTTGTAAAAGAAAAATATTAAAGGCATCCATTTTTTTTTCAAAGATATTCATTTGAATTAATTAAAAAGAAATTATTCATGATAAATCTTGAATAATTAAGCGTAACAAATTTTTCACATTAAATGGTTTTTCTTAACAATTTAAAGATCTAATCAGATTTTATCATTATATATTTTTTGTTTTATTTTTTTGTCCAAAATGAAAGAAGAAGAAAAAACAACCTAAACCTAAATTAAATTAAATTCAACAGGTGCGACCAGTATCATCAATAACAGATGTAACAATTACAGGTGTCTATGTTAATTCAACACTTGGTTCAAGTCAGGAGGCCTACTGTAAAATGCAATATCGTGTTCAATCAAGTGTTACCGAGGAACGTGTTGTACGTCCGACTGTACAAGAACCACCAAAATCTTATACACCATTGGGTGCACTATCTAGTATGCGACCACCAGGAGCACAAGAAGGTAATACATACTTACTGTATTTATTTTGTTTATTTACAATATTTTCCATTTGTCATCGTTCTATCTTATAATTTAATATAATCATTAAGGACTTGTCTCAAAAGAATATTAATACACTGAGTCATGGACAATATTGTTATTTATACATGATACTATACTTACGATGACTCAACGTAAATTATTTTTTTTTTTCGCCTGTGCTTTATTTTTATTATTTTTTTCGCTTTTTTATATTTATTTATTTTTTTTGGGGAATAAAGTTTTTCTTCTTGTTTTGTTTTTTTGTTTTTGTTTATTTTAGACTCCATTAGTTTTATTGATTAAAAGAAGAAAAAGATACCTACAAACACACACACACACATATTATTATCAAATATAAATTTTTATTTCCTATATTTCGATCCTAATATTTTATAGATTCTCTCTACTCTCTTTTTTTTTTTTGTTGTATAAAAGAAGAAAAACGAAATAAATAAAATAAAACATAAAATTAGATTTATTTGAAAATTAACAAGAAGAAAATTTGACACATTTGACTAATAATTTATTTCTGTGTTTTTATTCTTCAAACAAAAACCTTTCGTAAAAAAAAAAAAAGAAGAAGAAAATAACAAAAATACAAAATACAAAATACAAAATACAAAAGAAAAAAGAAGGAAACAAAATGAATAAAATAAAACAAAACAAGAAAAAAAAACACATACACACACACACACACACAAAGCAAACTGTTGAATATTTCCTCTTTTTTAACAATATTCAAATTGAATTTTCCAATGATGATGAAAAATAGGGAAATAAACAAATTTTCTGTTCGTTTGGAGTTTGGACATACGTACGTACGTTTAACTATCCAATTCTTCGTCTTCTCCTTTTTTTTTTAATAGCAAAATGACAACAATTTTTTATGAGGAATTTTTGTTTTTGTTTTAACGATTAAAAAAAACAATTTTTTTTTCTTCTTCTTCTTCTTTCTTGTTGGCACATCATTTAGTTGTTTTTTTTTCTTCTTCTTCTTCTTCTTCTTTTGTTGTTGTTTTTCTTTATACAAGACGCCTGATGGTTTTTATGGGATGATTATTTTATGATGAGATTCTTTTGTTTTTATTCTCTATCAATGTATGTATGTGTGTGTGTGTGTGTGTGTGTGTGTATTTTATTTTTTTTATTTTCTATATGTCATAAGTTCATCATTGAGATTTTACGCATTTTTATGATTAACTTCTAAAACAAAAAGACAAAAAAAAAGACAAACTTTATGTGTGTATTTTTGTCGTTTAATAGTAAAAATTGTCATAATAAAAAAAATATCATTTGATAAGATGTAAAGCTTTTAAAATCAGTAAAATCGCACGTGTTTTATTTTTTATATATAAAATCATATTCTGACTACATACGTCATATTGTGTGTAATTATTTGTAGATTAATAACAATAAATTTTATATATAAATATATAATTATATTTTCATATATTATAAGTGTTGAAATTAAACATTTATACAATGTTTTTTTTTTCTTCTATATTTAATAATAATTTGTGAATGTATTTATGTATGTAGGTGTAATATCATCGTCATCATCATCATTGCAACATCCACCACAATGTGAATCACCAATGAGACGTCAACAAACATTATCATATCAGCCCCAACCACCACCTACACATTCAAGTGTTAGTGCATTTTGTGCTCCACCACAATCATCACATTCTGATTCTCCTGGTAAGTCTCATATTTTTTATTTCTTCTTCTTTAATTTTTTTTTTTAATTCAATTAAATTTATATGTTTTTAAATTGAATAAAATTTCTAACGAATAATAAAAATGCAACAAAAAAAAAAGAAAGAAGATTAACATTGTTGCCGTCATAATTTACGTTGTTGTCCATGTGCCACGAAATTTGGACATACGTCAAAAAAAAAAAACAACAAAAATAAAAAAACATTTGAAGTAAAAAAAAAAATACCCCAATAAAATCTTTATTAAAAAAAATGTGTATTTACGCGTGAAGACGAAGCCAACAAAAAAAAAAAAAGAAAAAACACAAAAAGTTTGAGTTTCTTTTAAGGTTATAAATTATTTTTATAAATAAGATTTTTTTTTTAATTCACATTTCTTGAGGTGGCAACAACAAATTACGTAATAAAATTTTCAAACTTAATGTAAGTTTGTTTAATTTTCTTTTTCTCTCTCGCTCTTTATTTTTTTATTTTTTTTTCTATTTCTGTATTTTTCCTTTTTCCACTTATTTTTTTTTATTTTTCTTTTTTCACGTATTGGCTTATAATAATGTACTTGAGTAGAAAACAGGGTGGGTTTAGTCTTCTATAGTGGGTGATAAACATAAAAATATAAGTTAGTTTTTTTTTTTTTTTGTTTTAGTAAAAAAGAAAAATTCGCAAAAAAAACAATATAAATGCGACAAACTGTTGCGGATATTCTTTATTGAAGACAATCGAAGGTGTCTCTATTAGTTTTTATTTTATATTCTTTACATTTAGTTTTTCTTGTCCACAAAATTAACTTCTTCAGTCTTTTATTTTGTTTTTTTCTTCTTCTTCTTCTTCTTATTTTCCTTTATAAGTCTAGTAAAACAATTGTCAAGTTTTGACCATAATCCATAAACTCGATAAAAAAAAAAGTTTAAATTTGAAAACTTTATAGGATACAACAACAATAACCAAATGAAATAAGTAAACGTGTTTCTTTTTACGAAATCAATTGGCTGCCATTTTGTTTTGGTTTCATTGTGCAATATTATTATGGTACTTAACTTATATTTTACTAAAACACATTTTTAAACTTGATTGTTCCTTAATTTGGTGAAAAAAAAAAAACTTTATTTTAAATTTAATTGTATATAAAAGTTGCAAGACGGGAAATGAAAGGAAAAACTTTTGGCAATAACATTAATAGCAATAACAACAATAACAGCAACAAAAAATCGATCAATTGTAAAGAAAAAAAAGCAAAAAAAAAAAAAATAAAGAAAAAAAAAACAGAAACAGAAACGTCAGGTAAAAGGTGTTTATTCAATGATAAGAACAAGAACTGATATTTTGTTTTTTTATTGCACTTAATTTAACTGTTTTGTATAAATGCGTTTTTTTTTTAAGTTAAAACAAAATTTAATTTATTCCAAAAGCCAGTGACGGTAAAAATAAAATATAAATACGTTACGTCACACACCACACGTGTTATTATTTATTATTTAAAAAGTAAAATAATGAAAGATATTTATTTTAAGGGTTGTGTTTTTTATTTTTAACATTTTTCTACCGGAAATACCAAAAAAAAAATTAAATGAATGCGGAGTGTGTATGTATATATGTGTATGCAATAGAAAACATAAGAATACTTCCCTTTACATTAAATTAATTCACCCTCGTCTTTCGTATTTAGATATTTAAGACCCCTTATTTTCGTACGGAATCGTATCATATGTATTCTAATACACGTAAGCAAAATATATCAATGATGATGATTGGTTGGATCAGTACAGTACAATGAAGTCACTTCTGATTTTGATTCAATATAATTCAGTTGTATTATTATTGGGAAATATTTAAAGTAGAAAAAGAAGAAGAATAGAATTTAAATACAAATTCTCTTCTTTTTTTTCTTTTTTCTTCACTTCATTTCCCTTCCCTTCATTCTGTTCATCATTCATCTTACACTCACATCATCGTGATATAATTAAATTAAATTGAATAATTTTGGTTATTTGGATTATTGCAATTTACAAAACATATGTTTCATATTACTAAAATGAATCATTTTATTTTAAATAAAGGAAATAATAATAATAATAATTAATTATTTATTTATTTATTTTATTAGTATTATGAGAAAAACAACAACAAAAGTATTACATTAAATACAATAAAAAAAAAGCTTCATGAATAACAAACACAATATTTTCAAGATCAAAAAGAGAACTTTTTTTTTTGTTATTTCGTATGATTTAAAAAAAAAAACAACAAATAAAAGAAAAAAAGTGCACACACATATTATTGTAGCACATATATTTATTTGTGATACCCTGATAGGCTAATCGTAACCATACACACTTACGTCACGTGTGGTTATATTCATATATAGTATCTGACTATACACTATTAGTAGTTGTATTGCATTTTTTTTCTGCTTAAGTGTGCAAATGTATTAGAATTTTTTTGTTGTGTTTACATATGTATTTTTCCATATGTATATAAATGAAAAAAACAGATGAATGTTGATATTCCCGTGTACATATAGTAAAGTTTTTATTTTATTTTTTTTTTGGTTATATATACACACACATGCGCACACCAATGTCAGCATGGGAATCTTCCAGATAGAATAGAAATTAGTGCGCATATCGTGTCGGTGTAGACGCGACAATATTCTTATATGTGAAATTATATTTAAATAATAAAGAAACTAAAAAGAAAATACATTTAAAAGTTTCTTTCACTGTTTTTTCTTTTATTAAGATGGTACCTCCCTCATTATAATTATTATTAATTTATAATAATAATTTATAATAATTGTAATAATTTAGAAAGTGATGTCAGTATGTGTTTGTTATGTATGAGTGCGTGTAATTGTGTGTTACACTTACAATGTTTTTCCATGTGCAAGTATTAATTATAACTTGTTAACATTTTATAATTTCGAATCCTTAATTTAATCAACAAACTTATTAAAAGTGATTGATAATCTTTCTTTTTTCTCTTTCGTTTTTTTTTTGTTGTTGTTGTGAAAAAGTTTTTAAAAGGGAAAGACCTTAACGAAAAAAAAAAAAGAAAACTCAAGAAATTCTTATTTAAGTAAAACGTTATGTTCCTCTTGACTTCAATCATCTTGTATATGTTTTTTTAATAAACAAGAAAAAAAACTCTTTAAAACTGACTTTACATATTAGTAAGTGCTCGTCTGTGTGTGTGTGTGTGTGTGCTTTAAGAAAAGTGTTGTATAATTGGATTGAAGGAATTTTTTTAACTGAAAACAAAAACAAAAATTCTAATTAAATGTGAGTTTTCCCCTTTTTTTTATAATTATTATTAATTGTAGGAATATATATTTTTGAATTTTCCGTTATACATTTTTTTTAATACTTATTTCTATTTTTAATCCTCCTCTCTTCTTATCATAAGATAACAGCAATTTCTTTTTTCTGTCAAATGATAAGGAACAGAGAGAGGAATAAATCAAAATTATTATATGAGCAAAAAAAAAAAATAAAACGAATTTTTTTTTTTGTTAAATTGTTGCGATAAAATAAAAAAAAAATGAAAATGAAAAAAAAAATAAGCAATTCAAAAAATTATGAAGCGTGAAATTTTGCGTGTTTATGAATTATTGTTAACTTTGTAAACATGTACGTCATACGCGTCACAAAATTCACAAATCATACGTCATCAGTTAATTTAAAAAAAAAAAAAAGGTAGAGAGAAAAATAACAAAAGAAAAAGTACCAAAATTGTTTTCGTTCTTTTGTTTTATTTTGTTTTTCTCACTCTTTTCTTCTTGTTCTTCTTCATCTTCTTCTTTTTAATCTATTTATTTATCGCCCATTTCCTCATTTGTTTTTCTATTCGTATATACATAATATAATATATTTGATTTTCCTTTGGCTATTGATTTTGTCTTTACCATTCTCAATTCTTATATTGAATATTTTTGTTCTTTTCTTTCGTTTTTGCTTTTTTCCACCGATTATAATACAATTTTTTTTTTTTCATCTTTTCCTTTTTACTTAAACTTTTACAAACACAACAGAAGAAGAAGAGGAACTAGCACACAAGCAAAGAAATAGGATAAAATTCTATTCCTATTATCCTTCGATCACGTGACATTTTTATTTTATTAATTTTTGTATTTTTATATTTTTGTTTCTGACAGATTGATTTTTTATTTGTGGTTGTCTTCTTTCTCTTCTTCTTTTTCGTATTAAAAGAAAAAAGGATAAAAAAAAGGGCACACAAAATCAAGAATCAAGAATCAAGAAGGCAGGGATAACATTTATAGTTTGACTTGTATTGTGTTTTTGTTGACATCATTTTTTTTTTCTTTTGGGTCTAATTAAATTGTTGCTTGTTTGCCGGGTTAAAGTTGATTGTGAAATTGGATTTTTTTTCCGTTTTTCTTGGCGACTTGTCCGAATAAATCTTGTTATTATTTTCCTTGATAACGTCATACTTTACATTGATGATGTCATACTCATAACATTAATAATATATTTGAAGTTATCTAAATGAAAATTCTGTTCTGTTTTTCTTTATCGTTTTTGATTCATTACAGTTGGAACTTTTTTTTCTTGTGTTTGTGTTTCTTTGCCAACTGAAATTATTTTCCCTTAATAGTCGAAATTCTTTAGTTTTTTCTAAAAAATCAAAGTATTTTCATTATGTTAAAACATACAATAAAATTTCTACGAAAATTTAACATGAAATCAATTTATTTATTTACTCTGTCACACATGTTCAATTAAATCAAATGCAACACGTTTAAATTGAAAATTGGAATTCTTATAAATTATTTTGTTTTTGAATTTATTACGATTTTAATTAAATTAAATAATTTCTTTCCATTTCAATACTGATTTAAAAAAACATATACCACGACTATATTTTTCATTTAGAATAATTCTAAGAAAAAAAAATAAGGAAAAATGAGAAGAAGAAAAAGAAGAAAAAAAACAAGCATAATTGAATTTCATTTGGCGTCATTCAGACAGCATCATCATCAGAGTATATAAACAACCAAAACTATTCAATTTTATTTTATTTTATTTCGTTTTTCTCACATTAATCCACAGACACATATACACACAAATAAACACATTCACAAACATATTTAAATAAATATACACTAATATTCATATAGCTTGACTGATTGCAATTGATTTTCAATATAATAATAAAAATGTCATTCATTTTGTAATTTTCATTTTATATTTTTATTCTGAAAAAAAAAAAAAATATAAAAAGAAAAAAAAGAAAGAAAAACGAAAAACGAGAAAAAAAAAATAATAAAGAGAGAAAGAGTTTTTTTTTTCGATATAAAATGTTTTATTGCGGATATATTTTGAAGGATATTAACAGAAAATCCGTACACATAAAAAAGATAAACAAAAATTTGATAGATTTATCGTCAATGCGGTTGTCTCTATTTATTTTTATATTTAATTGAAGTTTTTTTCCTTTATTTCTTTATTTCTTTCTTCTTCATTTGTAATGGAAAGAAAATTTTTGATTATTTATTTTTTCTTTCGAAATTTTATTTTACCTTTACCTTTTATTTTTATTTGAATTTTATTTAGTTGTTTCTTTTTTTTTTCAAAATAGAAAATTCTTTCATCTTGAAAAAAACTGTGAAAGAGAAAATAAATTTCTGTGTGTGTGTGTGTAGCCTATGTACTATATTTGACTAACTTTAAATCTTTTTTTTTTTTTTTGTATATAAATTTTCTTCTTCGCCGTCTTTTTTATTATGGTGTGTTTGCAAAATAACAAAGCTTAACCTTCGTAAGTTTATAGATTTTTATTTGTACAAAATTTTAGAAAAAAAAAAACAACAAAACAAAAAAACAAATTGTTATAAAATGAATGTCACTTCTTGTTTTTTTTTTGCATTTTGTTGTTGTTGTTGCCTTTACACATGAATGCCAAATTACTCAACATTACTTGTGATAATAATAAAACATAAAATGATACAAAAAATTAAATAATTAATTTAATGAGGTTATGATGAGACTTGTTAAATTTTTATGATTTACTTACTTAAGAATATTATATAGTGGATGACAAGAATGTGAAGTAGGAAAATTCAATTAAATATGTAAATATAAATATAGTCATATGCGTATAAATTTCAAGGTTCAGCCCGTTGTATACAATGGTAAAAGAACAAATATGCAATTATTGTACAATTAATGTACAAAATATGTGATCAGTGTGCAATAAATCTTCAATTGTGCAATCGGATGAGAGACTATTCAATTCATGTTTATAAAAAAGGAAAATATATTTTTCCTTCAAATCCGTTTTACAAAAAATCAAAAAGATTAAAGACATGCCACATCTAAAATCTGATCAACAGTATGACGTCTTGGATAAATATTTGCGGTATTATTGTTGTTATTGTTTTTCAGACTAAATTTTTGGCGTTGTTTAGAACAAATTACAATTATCTAAATAGTATAGTTTATCAGTTTCACCACATTTACTATTGTCGTTTATAAGAAAATATTTTAATTTAACTTAAATTATAAAGAAAAGAAAGATGTAAATGTCTTTTACGTTAATGATTTAAAAATAATAAAGACTCTTCCGTTTCATTAAATAAATTTCTTTATGTTGAACTTCCTAAAGTCTATGAACTTGTAGTTGTCTTTTATGTCTTGACACCTACAATACTGTCTGAAGTTCATTATTCTTCATATACGCGCGTATATCATCATTAATTATCCAGAAATATATATATATATAAAAAAAGCAACAACACACAATAGTTGTACACACAACTTCCGTATTTGGATATTATACAATTTCTGTGTTTTATTATTTATTTTATTTTTTGTCTTTCTTTTATTGTAAATATTTTTTTATTTGACAGTTCAATATCCTCACATTTAAAATTTATTTGTGTGACTATCACTGAGTGTGTGTGTGTGTTTATTTTTTATAAATAAATAATATGAAGAAAAAAAAAAATCATTGACATAAATTTTACTCTATTAATATTCTAATTAATTTGACCCAATTAATAGAGTTGTTATTGTTGTTGTTGTTTTTCTCTGATTCTTTCTTTTTCTATCAAAAGAAAGAAATTTAAAAAAAAACAACCAAAGAATTTCAAATGACTTTGATAATAAATATTATGATTTATTTTGAATTTGTGACAACTGCATACAAGTCAGTCTGGTATTTTTCTTCATTTTATTTTTCGTTTTGATTTTTTTTTTTTTTTTGGTTTTGTTTTATTTAATTTACACAAATAAAATAAGTAAGAAGTGAAGAAAAATGCATTGAAATGTTAATAATTTTTTCTGTTTCAAAAAATGTCATAACTTTTGATAAGTTTTATTTAACTTCTTTTGACATCAATTACCTTCATTAAATTTTTTTGCTTTTACATTGTTCTTGTTCTTATTTGTTATTTATTTTTAAATACAGTGAAACCTTCATAATATGACCATCCAATGCTAAGTAAATATTAGTCAGCATAATTGATAATTTTTAATGTGGTGGGTAGTAGTGGAAATTTCACTATAATAAATCAATTGCAATTAACTGAACAAAAAATTTGATTATTAGTAAATGTTATTTTTGTAACAATAAAAACATTAAAGAAATACACAAATTTAAAATTGTGATCGTTGAAACATTAAGGACATTTCCCAAAAGTCCAATTAATATAAATCAATTAATTTATTTAGAAAATAATTGGTTATGCTGAAATTTCATTGGCCAAAATATATAGTTAGAAATCATTTTTATTACCGAAACTAACCAACTCATTGGTCATGTAAGATACGTGGAATAATCAAAATAACTAGAATGTTAAGGTCCTTTTCTCTCTATAAAAAAAAAACTTTATTCGGGGCTAAAAATAAAAACCACGAATAAAAATGTCTACATTCATTTTTTGTTTGTTATTTTATTTTGCAGTTGTATTAAATGCAATTTAACTTACGGTACGTTATTTTTTGTTTGTTAAGATTAAAAGAAAAAATATACTTAAAAGAAATTAGAAATCCCTTCTCTCTCTCTAGCTCAACATACATAAATATTTGTTGCTTTAGGGGGTTAAATTTAACATCGTGATAATAAATATGTCAGGTGAAATAAATCACAATAAATAATAATTATTATTAATTGTTTTTATATGAAGAATATATGTGTAAGCACATTATGATTATTACGAAAGTCGTCATGACAGTGATATTAAATGATTTTTTTTTTTCTTCATTCGTTTTTTTTTTCTCTAAATAAAAAAAAAATACTTAACAACAATTTTTTTTATTCTTTTCTATAAATGGAGAATAAGAGTAGTACAGTTATATAAATTAATAGTCATGAACAAAAGGGGTTCATTTATTCATATTATTATTTATATATAATTATAATATAATAAGTCATTCGTTTTGTTTTATTTATAAAATGGTGGATAACACGTCATCTAAATATACATTATTATTATTATTACTGATTATTGTTTTTCTTTTCTTTAATTTTTTTTAAAGTAAAGTCACCTGACATACACACCGTCATACATACCCCACCTTCTACTATAAATTTTCTACTTTTGTATCTTTTCTTTTCTTTCTTTATTTTTTTTTTTGTTCCTTTGTAATTTGTGTTAATCTCTAGCGGTTAAGGTTCATTTTTTTTTTCTTTACGACAAAATCATGAACATATAAAATAATAACCTTTATTGTGATTATAGAAAAAAAAATTAATTTTTCACTCAATTTGCAATTATGATTAAATGATCTTCAGTTCATTATTTATTAATCATCAGGATTGTGACTTTCACACGACAAAAAAATTGTGTGTTTTCAATGATTTTGTGTGGTTTTTGTATTTGTATCCTGTTCTCCTTACATGAGAATTAAAATTGACAAAATAAATAATTTCTTTTTTTTTTATGTCAAACAAAAACAAAATTTGTACTTACTGTTGACTTTTTGTTTTATTATTTTTTTGTATTAACTTGAAAAGCAGACAAATTCCAAGGACATTTACTAGATGACCTTTATATAATGTATATCCCTTCAAATATTTCTCACTCTTTCTCTCTTTATCTTTGTCTCTCTGACTCTATTTATGGTTTATTGAAATAAGGAAAGCAAGTCAAAGAATAAAAAAAAATTACATATTAAGAAACCTGAACACATTTTAGTATGTGTACTGACAAGTTTTGACGTTTATAAAATTTATATCGTTGTTCTTCTATGCACACACACACACATAATACACGCAAATACACACACAAATACACACACACACACATTTTATAAAATATTATCGTTTAGTTTGTGGTTGCAAAAAGAAAAAAAAATATAGAAGAAATAACGAAATGAAACATGGTTGAGAGGGGTAAAATGTGTGTTTGTGTCATATAAGATATGATGATGTGTGTAAATGATTGGGATTCACAAAAAAAGGAAAAAAAATGATGAAAATCAAAAGATGCTGTAAACGGAATATAAAGTGTTAAAAAAAAAGGTTGTCCATACTTTTTTTTCTTCTTCTTCAACTTAGTTTCTTTTATAAAGGAAGTATCTGTGAAATGATCACATCGTACTCAAATATCCATCTAATGGATAACATTATAGTGAAAGTGATTATATTATTAGTACTTTTAAAAAAAAGTTATTATCATTGATAAATATTTTCACTAAACAAGAAATTAATTTGTATAAACAAAATGGACATTATATTCGTCACGTATGATCGTTACACAAACAACTTTTGAAAAAAGTATAATTAAATATATTTCGGCTAATCTTCTTCAATCACAAAATTATATAAAAATTCTAAAATGTAAAATCTAACAGATAAAACGAACTGTCGCATATTAATTATTGAACAAATGATAACAAAAAAAAAAGGTAAAAATATCTATTTAAAGAATTAAGTTATCTTTGGCTTTGTTTTTTTCTTTTGATTTTTACTTTTATTTTCATTTGGAAATAATAAACGTTTAGTTATTTATTGTTGATTGATTATAATCAATCACATTCAAAATTAAATGATAAAAAAAAAGAAAGCACGTGATACATTTGTTAACATACAATTTATAATCAATATTATTTACGTCAATTGTTTTTCGTTTTTTTTTTTTTAATTTCACAATAATAAAAATAATAACAATAAAAAATCGGTTAAACACTGACAAATTTTTATTGGAGATAAACCGTGCCGCAATCACAATTAATGTAAAATATTTTTGTATTACAAAAAAATAATGGATCTTTTTCTAAATTATATTAATTTGGATAGAATTAAATTTCTCTGTCATAATGTATGATTTCTAGAGAATTGAAATTTAAACGTAAGTCATTTTTTTTTATTTCAATTCATTTATTATTAACAATTTTTCTTACACAATTGAATCACCAATTCTCCAATTACAAAATTCTTGTTTACACATTACATTCAATGTACTTGAATCCATAATGTGTTGTAATTACAAAAATACTGTGTCAACTAAAGTCTTTAACTATAGTTAATTATATTCCATTCGTAATTCACGTTTATCCTTTCCAGTTTATATAAATTTCATATTAAATAAATATTAAGAAGTTATGTAAACAATAAATTTGTAGAATTAAGCAGGTGTTTTTATTTATAATTTAAACCATGTTCCATGAAACTCATAATTTTTAAATTTATTAATTATTTTTGGATGTTTTCCTTTTGTATTTTGTAAGAAGGAATAAATTAGAAAATGTTAGAAACAAATTTGTCAAAAATAAACTGAAATAAATTAATTGTGAAAATATTGTCAAGAGTCAAGAATCAGTTTCAACGTCATCGCTGCTATCTGAATCAAATTATTTTCTTTCTCATTAATTCAATTTGAAAATGAAAATTATTATTTTTCTTACAAATATTGTGAGAAAGCTTAAAAATGATAACATTTTTTATGTAGCATGCGACAATATTTTCTCAACAATTTAATTTTATTTCCATTATTATTTTTAATGTTGAACAATTTTCATGTGATTTTTTTGTTTTAATCGGAATTTACTAATTACAACAATTGATCATTTTTAATCTATACTTTTCGGTGATATATTTTATTCTCTTTAGAATTCTACAGACTTTTAATTGTCGCCACTTGACTGAGCATATCCATGAAATAATTTTAGGATTTTCTAAAATATTCATAATGTTCAACTTCTGAATCTCTCAAGTATAGAGTCGTTAATTTATAGAACGAATACTTTAAAGATTTGTTTCTTAATCCCGTGGTTCTGTGTTTTATAATTTACAAAATCGTTTCGCTTAAGATTTTGATAAGAGTCACTATTATCAATAAATTTGTATTTTGTCAAATGTTTATTTTCTGTAAGAAAAACACATCCTTAAATATTTTCTACAATGTCATCTTTTTGACTTTTTTTTTAAGAATTTCATCAATTATCATCGCCCACAATATTTTTTTTTATGCGTGACGGAAATACTCAGAAATATTTTTATCTAAATTATTTAGAACTTTTGTTTAGCATAATTCTGCTAATTAATTTTGTTTGTATTTTTTTTTCTTGTTAAATTTTAACCAATGAAATTTTTCAATTGTAACATAATCAATTATTTTCTAGTGTAATGAAATACAAGAACTGTGATAATAAGAGAATATTATTTGATTTAAATATGATCATGTTGAAAAGTCAAAGGAAAAAAATTGATAAAAAAAGATTAGGTTACTGACTGATGTTATGGCTACAGGAACTGTTCACAATAAATAAATATTTGGAAATTTAGATTTTCCAAAAATAAATAATAATAAATTCAGTTTCTATAAAAAGAGAGAGAGAGAGAGAAGGAGAGAAAAATACAATAAATTAATAATTCAGTTAAATTTATCGAGAATATCTTCGTTTTAATATCCCCAAAAAAAAAATATTTTACGAATATTTATTATGAAAATGAATCGCATATAGAAACACTTCCTATATATTTATTTATTTGATTTTTCAACTACGCGATAAATACATCATACTCATAAATTTGTATTTGCTTGCTGATTTCTTTTTATTTATACGAATTGGTTTTTTTTTTCTTCTCTTTTAAAAAGAAGGAGGAAGACGACGATGTATTTTTTTTTCTTGTATTTAGTGGTTCCGTTCTTCACTTCACTTCAGTTGAAAAAAAGATAGAAAGAAAAAAAAAAGCAAAACAGAACACAATAAAAAATTTCGCATGCAATAAACGCAAAAATAAAAATAAAAATACAAAAACCCAACAACAAAATATATATCGGAAAAATTTAAATTAGATTTGAAAAAAAATCATCGTTTTGTTTTGTTTTTGTTTTTGTTTTTTTATAGCGACAAACACGATTTTTTTTTTGTTTTGTTTTGTTTTGTTTTTTTGTATCCGCGACATAGCACGTGTTGATGATGATTATGATGATGATGATGTCTTCATAATATCTGTCTTGTATTTTAAGTATTACGACGCACGGGGACAATAAAAAGATTTTTAATATTCTCGTTTATAAGTGTGTGTGTGTGTGTGTTTACAAATTGTTACTTCTCCTTTTTTTTGCTGCTTGTCGTTGTTGTTGTTGATTATTTATTATTAAAATTGTTCTTTAGTTATTCAGAAGTTAAATTATCCCATTAAACAGTATTCAAAAATATTAATTAAAAACAAACTGCAGTTAATTTTTTTTATTCTTTGTTTTGTTAACATTTTTATATATATTTTTTGTTTCATTTTTGATTAAAATCATAAATAATTACGTACGTACGTACTAACTGAGTTTTTCGTTTTTTTTTTTTGTATAATTTTTATCCGTCTGTCAACACAAATTTAATTACAACAATTTAAGTGATGTTACATTCATTTTTTATTTTCTGTTCAATTTTCTTTCTTGTACCACGTTATCCTTCTTTTTTCTTTTTGTTCAGAATCTGTCTTTCTTTATGCCATTTACAATTCTATTATTTATTTGTTGTAGAAATTTTATAAATCAGGTTACAGGGTCATTGTGATATGGGGTTTAAATATGAGAGGGTGTGTGTGTGTGTGTATGAGTGAAAGATATATAAATATTTACGTATACATAACAACATCTTAAATACAATACTAAAAACCTATATAAAACTGCGCAAGTTCGTGTCGCATCATCAACACGAGGTAAAGAATCGCCGTCAAAAAAATTCTCTTTTTTTTGTTCAAAAAATAAAAAACAAAATACAGAAAATAAAAATAAGTTCAATTACTTGAAACGACCTCAATGGATTCTTTGTTGTTGTTACTGTTTTATTTTTTTAAAATTATTATTATTTCTTCTAATGTTTGCATGTTAGATATATTAGTATCAGTAGTACCCATATTTTTCTTTCTATCTATAATACACTCTGTTGTCTGTACGATGTAATTGCTTTTTTATTTTTTATTTTTTATGTAGAAATGTAAAAGAGAAAATTATAAAAAAAAAATGGGGTACAAAAAAAAAATATAGTTAAAAGTCCTTGAACTAAATTAAAACGTAATTAGAGAGTGACGAAATGTCATTATTTTTAGTCTCATTTATTTTTATTATTTTTATTTATTTTCTGTGTATTGGATTGTATTGATGTTCCATGTTTTCAACGTGTCACAATTGTTACATTTTCATAATTCTGTTTCTATCATTAAATTTGACTAAAAAGAGAAAAAAAAAAAAAAAAGGAATGGAAAAATTGTGAATAAATGTCAAACCTAAAAAGAAAAATAGAATATTTTTTCTGTCAAAAATATTTACAATTTTTCATTTTTATTTTCATTTTCATTTTTCCTTCTTTCGTTTTTTTTTTCTTTCTTTGCTTTACTTTGATAAAAATCTGATTCATTTTACTTCTCCAATCAAATGTTTTCAAAATTAATCAGGAAATTAAAACTTCTTTATATATATATTTTTTTTGCTCTTTTCCCCCACCCTTTTCCGATCGTAAAATTTATTTCGTTGAATTTTTCTTCTTCTTTTTTTTTTTTTGTATATTTTTTTTTACGCGTTAAATTTCTAAGAATCCTATAAACTTGAAAATGTAATTTGAAACGTTTTTTTTTTTTGTTTTTATTTAACTAAAGAAGAACAACAAAAAAACAGAGATTTTTTCGCATAATCAGTGTAAAAAAAGTGACGTCATAAAATATAACAAAAAAAAAAAAATGATTTTTGATTTATGGAAATAAAAAAAAAAAATGTGAATCACATTTTTTCTTCTTTTGTTTTATAAAAAAAAAATTAATAAATGAATGGATTTGCGAATGTAAATTTTTGCATTCTAATCCTAATTTTTGTTTCCTAAAATGAAATAAAAAAAAATATGTGTACGATTCCCCAAGATTAATAATATTTTAATAAATATTAATTTGGGAAGGTCAGAACATCAACAAATTAGTTGAATTTTTCTTTCTTCTTTTTTTTCTGTTTTTGTTGTTTTTTGTTTTTGTTGTAATTTGTTGTTGTTATTTTTTTTTTTATATAAATTTTGTATAATAAAGGGGAGCGTATTTTTTTTTTTCTTTTGAAACAACAGAGAGAGAAAATAAAAAGGGTTTAACAAAATTAAGATGTATTTGATGGGTTAGGTTTTTTGTCGTAAATTATTTAAAACTCTTTTACTTCTTCTTCTACTTGTTTTCGTTTTGTTTTTGTTTTTTTTTCCATCAACCCCCAACAACCTCTAATATCATCCTACTACTATAACACTCATGACTTTTACTAAATAATTTAAAAAATTATACAGAAAACAAAAAGGTTTATGTGCTGGCAACACAACAAAAAAAAAATGAGGAAAAGTTTAATTGAAGGGGTTAATGTTGATGAAGTGATGTTTTTTTTTGTTCCATGGAACATTTTTAGGAAAAATTCTTTCTCTTTTTTTAAACTTCCCTTTCTTTCTATCTCTCTCTATCACTCCTCCCAATTTAACTGTTAGTCTCACTTCCTCTATCTATGTGACAGAAAATAAATTATAAAGGACTTGTCGAACAAAAGATGACAACTCACAACACCAGCAAACCAAAAAAAAAACCTTAAACGAAGTAAACGAAATTAAATTAAAACAATCTGTCATCCTAACTCTTTTTAACTTTTTAACCCCTATAATAATAATAATTGTCGTCGTCGATTTTCTTATTATTAAAAAGGTTTTATTTTGGATCAACAAATAATTTTTTGTTTTTGTTTTTTCGCACTTTTCTATTTTGTTTTGCGACTGGATCGAAAAAAAAAATGGTTAAGTGTGGACTTGGGAAATCTATATAGTACCAAAGGGTCAATATACGATTAAAATCTATTGTGTGAGAGAATGGAGAGTGAAAGAAAGGTGAAAGAAAAAAAATGTGTAAAAGGAAATTATAAAAAAATTTACGAGGTTAGATTTTTATTTTTTTTTTTGCTCTGATTTTCCGGTTAAATACAAAATGACTTTTGATTTTCTTTTCATCATAAATTCATTCTTCTTTTCATTTTATTTTTGTTAAGCTTCTATTAATTGACGGAAATTTTGTTTCACCTTTTTTTTTTTTTTTGCTAAACGTTTGCATATATCCATCATTATCATTTTCACTCTTTTCTCACAAACTCTTTAACTAAATAAGAATAATTTGTATAATGTTAATAAATATTTTTTTTCTATTTTATCATTTTCATTTAATTTAATTGTATTTAAAGACCAATTACATTTACTATAAACAAATTATATAAAATGCAACATCGTAATAAATGAAATTATTCTGTATTATTTACAAAAGTAAATGGTAAATGGCAAATGGGGAAAACGCAAAATACAAAACAAAAAATAAAAGCACGCAATACAAAAATTGTTATTTACAATTTTTTTTTAATTTTTTTACAGTAGATTACCTCATAAATGAATTGCGCATTTATACAAAATGAATTATAAATAAAATTATTAATATAAATGAAATGATAAAATAAAATTGGGAAGGGTAACAAATGTGTGATTTGAATTTGAAGATCAATTGTTGTTAACTTTCAATAAATATACGTAAATTTTTAATTTTTATTTTTGATTCAGAGGGAAGCCGGTAAAGTAGTCACTTATTATTACATATTATTATTTTAAATGTCAAATGGCCGTATCTCCTCTCTTAAAAATTGTATTTTCGTTGTTTTGTTTTTTTTTTTTTTTTTTTACCAATTTGTGATTATGACGTTTTGCATGGTTTCATTTAGGGTAGGTCACTTTTCGCCAACCAAAATTTTGTTCTTCTTCTTTCTTTCTCTCTTTTGTATTATTTTTGTTTTTATAGCGAATCGTACAATAAAACCAAAGTCACACAGAGGAGAACTAAAACAGATTTTTACTTTGGAATTTTGGGATGCTTAAAGCTAAAAACCAAAACACAATCCTTTTAATAAAGAACAAGAGAAAGAAGAAGAAAAAAATAACTTTCTTTAATTAATTATCCGTTGTTCCAACAATTATGTTCTTTCCTAACTGTTTTTTTTTATTTTCTTTTGTGTGTTTTTTTTTTCTCCCTTCTAAATTCTAAAAACATGAAAAAGTTTCTATAAAAGTTTTTTTTTGTGTGTTCCTTAAACACAACAACATCTTAATTTTTTTTTTCTGCCACCTTCTAAAAAGATGATTACGTAACAAATTCAATCGTAAAGTGTATATTATTAGGTCAAATTAGGGGTTAAAAATTGCGTACCGTCATTCACATTCTTTCAGTTATTACACCCTCATTTTTGTTCTATAGATTAATATAAAACTATATAACGCCATTTATTACCGCAACCAACAATGTTTTATTGCAAAAAAAAAAAAAACAAAACAAAAAAATAACGAAAAAGAAGAAAACGAAGCGAGAGGAAAAAGTAAAATAATAAAAAAAAGAAAATATTGTTAATATTCAAGTCATTCAATAAAGGCAGAAAAAAAATAAGGATATTTTATTTTATTTTTCTTAAAAGTCATAATATAAAAATATAAACAAAAACAAAAACTTTTTCTGTACATAAAAATAAAAAGGAAAGAAACCAGAAAAGATTAAGAATAGTAAAACTTTCTTAATTAACTATAATAACAACAACAGCAGCAGCAACAACATCAAAAAATTATGTATTTTCAAATTTTCTTTATTTTTTTTTTTTCCTGTTAAAACAACAATTTTTATTTAAGTGTTCCTCAATTATTTATTTATTTATTTATTAACACCAAAACTATAAGAAAACAAAATAAAAATAACCGTTATATGAGTGATATTTTCCGTTATCCCAATCATCATCATTACATTATTTAACTTAAACTTTTTGCCGCAACAATTTGATGATGATTTTGTCTCTCTCTCTCTTTCTCTAAATTTAACTCACATACAAAAAAAAATAATATAAATAAATAACTAAAAAAAAAGCAGAACCTTCAAAGCGATCAACACGTTCTGATAAAAGTTTTTCTCTTGTCTTGTCGCGGATTTTCATTTTTATTTTACCTTTTTATCTGCCATCTCTCTCTTACTCTTTTCTTTTTGATTAGTTGCTGTTACAAAATATTTGTTATTATAAAAGTAAATATAATTTTTGCATGTTTTCTTTATGAAATTCTGTCTGTGTGTGTGTGTGTGTGTATGTTTTTGTTAAGTTTTGCAATATTTTACAGAGGTCACTAATCTTAATATTCCCCGTTCTTACCCCTTATTGTGTTCTTATTATTAAACGGAGACGGTTTGATTTTCTATATTTTGATTCAATCAAAATGCAAAAATGAAAGTAAAAAAAAATGGTTAAAGAAAAACTTTTAAAAGAATAAAGCTTACGAAAAAAAAAAAATAAAATATAATTTAAAAAAGGGCTAAATAACAAAAGAAAAGGTTTTTCGGTTTTTTTTTTATTTCTTCTTTCGTCTTTCCTCTCACAACTTATGGTAATTGATGCCTTTAACTATTTTACAATTGTTACATTTTGGAAGATACCCTATAACTTGGTTTTTGTATTTGTTTGACATTTAAACAATTGTGCTAATGCAATCCTAACAAAAAAATTGTTGAGAAATTTTAGGAATCAGTACAGTAGTGATAACAACCTTCAGTTTATTAAATAAAAACAAAAAAGAAACAGTGGAAAATAACCAATAAAAGGTACACCAATATTCCTTCTCTTTCACACTTCACGTTCACTCAAAAGCCATCTTAATCGTCTGTCGTATCTTCTCGAAACTTCCATCTAACAATCCAAATTCATCATCAGGCCAAAGGCATCCAAACGGCAGCTGCAATTTTTTTTTTCTTTCTTTATTTCTTTATTCGTTCCTTTTATTTTTTTTTTTTTTTTGAAATTCATTCATTCAATGAATTGAAAATTTTTATTCTATATATTTGAGAACAAAACAATACAAAATACAACAACACGAACAGTAAAAATACAATCTTTCTTTAAATGTGTATGGTATGGTATGGTAGAAGACTATAGAAGAGAGAATGGTATTATATCCTTATCCTTCCTTACACAATATTCTAAGCTGTCTAACTGTAAATCGGAAGGATTCACATCAGTTCCTATATATTATTGTAAATTTTTTTTTCCACTGTGACATCACATCACATCAAGACAGCAGACATTTCAAATTGAAAGAAGAAGAAAAAAAACAACATACAAATTTATAAAATTTCACGTTTCCTGTCTTCCTCCTGAAATTTTTTTTTTTTTTTGTCAATATTTTAGATCTTTCCCGTTCTTTCACCAGAAATTCTATCTTTCTTAATATTCTTTCTTTCAATTTTATTTCTTTTTTTTTTCTTTTACCTGGATCATTCGTTCTTACATAATCAACAACATCATCATCATGATCATCATGTGGTTTTGTTGTTTTTTTTTTCTTTTGTTAGTATTTGTAATCGACCATGTGTGTTCCATATGCGCGTTTTGTATACGTGCGTGCGTGCAGTTGCGTATAAAATAACATTTTTCGTGTAGGTATTATTATTATTATTATTATTATTTTTATTATATGAAAAAAAAAATATTTATGTCAAAAAGTATCGCGATGCCGGTTTCTTTTTTCTTTCACTTCTTCTACTTCTGTATGCAACGGAATTTCGAATTAACAAATAAAAATAAATAAAAAAAAAATTTTTTAGTATAAAACGTTTTGTTTTGTTTTGTTTTTTTGTTAAAGTTACAAAATTTATTGTTACATTTACGTCTGTTTGTAGTTTGTACTGTTTTTATTAGTTAAATAGTTTTTGTTTTTTTTTCTTTCTTTCTTTCTTTTTGCTTTTTGTCTTAAATTGGAAGATGAATGGATTATATATAGATTGTGTTAGGTCCAACAAATTTAGTATAAGAACACAGAAGAATAAAAATAAAAAAGAAAAAGAAATGAGATTTGCTTCAGGCGACTTGTTTCAATTTGGATTAAAACACCACTCGACACTTCTTTCTTCTGATTATTCCGTCTGATCTTTTTTTCTTTTTTTTTCGTTTAACAATCCAATTAGTGAGTGATAATTACATTTATGATTGAAATCAATCAACAGGCCTTTTTCTCCTCATCTCTATTATAAAACATTTATCCGAGTTTGTGTATATATGTGTGTGTGTGTTTGAATAATAATATTTAGGTGGGGTGGTAGAGTCGCGTTTCTTAATAAAAAAAATTATTCTCGTTTATTAATAAAAATTTTTTTTCGTTATTTAATGGAAAGATTTGTCTTTTGGTTGATACAAATTTCATCAGCCCTTTAAATTTAGTCAAGGGAGACCATCTTAATAGTGCCTTACGGGTATATAAAAGTGAAGAATTTCACCTCAGTTCTTCCTTTTATTAAATAAAAAAAAATCTTTGTATGAGAAAATACGTGCGGATCATTTCAATTTTACTGTGAATTTTACTGTGACCAATGATTGACAATTATTTTTTGTTTTTACTCTGTCGTGTCACAAACAAAATTCTTCTGTGTTTTTTTTTCTTCAAAACAAAAAAAAAACGATTTAAAAGTTGTTCTGATTTTTATTCCTGTAAAAAAAAAAAGTTAACAACAAGACTTTTTTTTTTCTTCTCTTGTTTATGAGGCTAATGAAAACAATTTATTCTTTATTGAAATAATCTTAATTGGACGTCAAGTCTAAATAATTATTTAGCTTTTGTGTATATATTGATTCGTCTACCTTCCCTCCTTCCCTCTTTTGAAAAGGTAAAATAACAGAAAGAATTTCTTAAAAATAATTTTAAATTTTCCTCCTTTTTGTTTGCTTTTTTTCATCAAAGAATTTTCTTTGATTGTTTTTATCCTTTACAAATTATTTAAATACATTTTTTTCTCTCCTCCCTTATTATTTTATTGTTAAATAAAAATAATAAATTAATGATCAATAAATCTAATTTAGTTTAATGAAAATTTTTTTCGCATTTAGATTTTCTTCTGTTTTTCTTCTTCTTTTTCTTCTTCTTTTTGTACAAAAGTAATATATAAAAAATCATTTATTTTTAAAATAAATTTATCATGACAAAATAATTAATAATATTCTTAACCACCTTATATTTATACCAGTTAACTTCGACAATCACTTTATCGCTCCTAATTTTCCACTTGAAATTATTCACGCGTATAAAAAAAAAACGAATAAAACGAAAAAAAAGAATGAAGAAAATAAATAAAAATGCTTTATTTGGGGAACGTTTATTTTATATTTTTCATATGAAAAATAAAAATGAAAATGGAAAAAAAAAAAAAATCAAATTTAAATTAACCAGCCGCCGGGGCCAGCAACAGAGAAAAAAAAAAGGTTTGTCGCTCCCCTCTTTTCTTCAATATTTATAAATAAAATTGAAAATCAATTTTGTGGAAAAGAAAAAAGAATATTTTTTTTCTTTCTTTCAATTTTCCAAATGAAAAAAAAAAAGAACGAAACAGAAAAAAAAAATTAGAAAATTTTTTCATTTTATTTTTCCAAAAAAATAATTTACCTTTGATAATTTACTGATATGCGGTAGATAAGAAGGTCATCTTATCCATCATCCATTTCTTATGTTGATCTTGAGTTAAATTAATATATTTTTTTGTTGCTTTGATAAAAATAAAAAAAAAACAAACAACAACATTATAAATTTTAATTCAATGGACCGTGACCTTTTAAGTTTCAAAAAAAAAAAATCTGTTTCTTTATCTGTTTTTTTTTTATATTTTTATTTTCTAGTTAATTAGAATATTATTTTATTTTATTTATAGAAAAACAAGATTTTCAGAAGAAAAAAAAAAAACAGAAACCAAAAAAAAGTAGAGAGAAATAAAAAAAGGTCATCTATTAACGTCTGTCAGTCTCTCGTTGAGGGGGGTGTTCTTCTTTTGGTTGTCAATTTTCATTCATAGCCTACTGCATAATATTGTCGCGATTAGAAACTTTTTTTTCTTTTTTTTTTTTTACTTCTTTGTTTTTCTTTATTGTTTGTTTTGTTTTCTTCTTTTTTTTTTCTAAAATAATTTTGCAAAATTCGTGGAACCGTAACTTCAATAATTTTTTTTTTTTGGGTTTAGTGATGTAAATGACCTTCTGTGCCCTCCCTCATAGAGTATATTCCACTCTTCAATCATCAAAATTAATTAAAAAAACAAAAAAAAAACATACAGCAACACACAAAACAAAACAAAATATTTGTTTGTGTGTTTTGAATAAAAGACGTAAAAAAAAATGTTATAATCCTCTTTAAGCACAAATTGATCAATTTGATGTGTCAAATTTACAGAGGAACAAAAAACTCTAGATCATTTTTTATAAAAGAAAGAAAAAAAAAATACAAACACATTAAGATAATTGTGTGTGTATGTGTAAGCGTATGTGTGTATGTGTATGATATTTGTGTTGTTTAGACTTTTAAGATTATTGATTGATTCAAGTCAAAACATGAATAAATTTTTTTTTATCTTCTAATTACCAACAAACATATATTTATTACTTCTGTGGCAATTCAAAATGTTTGAAGCCTTTTATATATATATATATATATATATATATTATTTTCTTATTGAAAAACAATCAATGTAAATTTTCTAATGTAATAAAGAAAGAAAAAAATCACGACTTACAAAACATACACACACACACACACCGATAGCTCGAAAAAATATTATTTCTTTTCTTAAAAGCATTTTATATCCCACACCTCTTATTTCTTTCATTTTTAGGCATCTTCTTTTATTTCTATCGTTTTCTCTTTGTCGTACACAGTTTTTTTTTTTGTTGGACTTTTCAATTTTATAATTTAATTTTCTGTGTGGGATAATATTTTTTTTTACAGGAATAAATTTATTATCGGCTTTATCGATTTTTCTTTTATATGAAAATTTAAGAATTTGAATTAATTACTCCACAATGATGATTAACTAATTAAATTATTTCGAAAATCTTTATTTATATTTTCTTTATGTAACCATTTTTTTTTTTTACTTTTCCATTATTAAGTCGCGAATATATTAACATATCCACCCTCTCTTCCTCATAATTATATTATACATATTTTTTTATGGTTCTTTGCGTTTGCAGATTGATCCTTGATAAGCGCATTTCCACTTCTTCTTCTTCTTTACTGATGATGATGGGTTAGATTCCTATAGAAAAGATGAGATATTCACCCCAAACAAAAAAAAACATTTGTTACTCTTTTTTTTTTTTTGGTTTAATTTTTTCGTTTCTTTTCTTTTAGATTTTTTTTTTTCTTTCTTCTTTTTCTTTTCTTTTATTTTAAATAAAATATTCTATACGATTTTTCCCACGGCTACAAAAAAAAAAAGTAAAATGTACATTTCACAGTCTTGTGAGCACATGGGATGTGTAAGTGTGTGAGTGTGTGTGTGTGCACTGTCTTTTTTTTTGGTTACATGTATTCAATTGCTTTGTCTATTTATTTTTTTACACGAATTATCTTTAAATGTGTTTGTGTGTAATATTGAGGAGAAGTTACATTTGCATAGGTGTGTGTGTGTATATGGGTGTGTGTAAACACTTTTGATGAACTAAAATTAAAATTATGTAAAGCAGTAATTTTTTTATATTTATTTCAATTTTTTTTTTATTTCCCAGGACGTCAATTATTCCCAAACAAAACCAAAAAAATTAAAATTTAAATTAAAGTAAAATAAAAGAAAAATTAAAATGGCGTCAATTGACTTTTTATTTTTACAAATTTCTTTTCATTTCTTTTTATAAAAAAAATTAAATTTCTACAATCGACCAGCGAAATTTGAAAATTTTATCTGTTTTTTTTTTTTATTCATTTGGAATTTAATTAAAACAATTTTCTAAATTAATTAAACTTTTAAAAATAAATGAATGAGAGAGAAGAGTGATTATAGAAAAGAGGGAAGAGGTGCAATATCTAAAGTTAAAACTGAAAGATTAAAAAAATATTCAGATAAGAGAAAAGAATTAATGAAATTACACTTTATTTTTGTTTCGTTGTAATTGGGCATGACCACGTTCATTTCATTTGATTTTTTAATTATTCTAGAAAATTCCTATAAAATTTCATTTCGGTAAGAAAATCAGAAGATTCTTATTATTCCTCTCTTAATCAATTATTGTTCTCTCCTTTTTATTAATTAAAGAAAAAATTTAAATTTATTCAGTTGTTGTTGTGGTTGTTAATATTACCAAAAATCTGCTGCTTTTTTTTTTCAAAAAATATTTTATGCGTCTTCTTAAACCTATTTTATGTTTTGCCTTTCGTTTATACCTTAATTCTAGTCTTGAGCCAAAAAAGTCATAATAAAAATAAAATAATAAACAATAAATAATAAGAGCAAAGAAGACTCCTCTCACCTGCTTGGCACACTCGGTATTTATGGACGAATTGGGATTGAGAATAAATTTTATTTCTGTTTTCCTCTCTCTCTCTCTCTCTCTCTCTTTCACTCACTTTCATTCTTATAAATATTTAAGAAAAAAAGAATCTGTTTTTTTCTTATTTTTCTTGTTCGATTAATAATAAGAAAAATATGAAAAGGGCAAAGATGAAAATTGTACAATTTCCTTCCTTCCTTTTCATATTAAATTATTTCTTTTTTTCTTTTCGATGAAAATTAAAAACTTTCCGATTGGAATTAAAATACAATAATTTCTTAAGCTTTTTTTCTTCTTATTATTTTTTTTTTATTATTATTGTTGTTGTTGTTGGTGCTTATTGTATTTGTTTTTTTTTTGTTTTAAGCAATTTCGCAATATTCGAATTTTTTTTTTTTTGATGATAGCAAAAAGATTAAATCTAAAACAACAACAATAAAATACGATATTATTTAACAGTAGTGGTAATGACAGTAAATTATAAAATCTAATCAGAAGACTTACGTGACGTGTCTTAATTATTTTTTGTTGTAGTTTTACTATAAATTTAACTGTGATATTTATTGTTGTATATATTTTTTGTTCTTCTTCATCTAAATGTCAATCAACGGCCTTTAAGAAAAAAGACAAAAAAAAATTTGGCTTAATGAATTTTATCCTACATTTTAATTATCGTCGTTGTCGTCGTTTTTCGTATTTATTATAATTATTTTGTACAATTGTAGAATAAGAATAAAGACAAGATGCTATGTGTTCTTCATGATCTCTTGTGAATGTGTCAATGTGAAGCATACAAAACTTAAGAAGTTTTCTATAAAATAAACAAAAAAGGAAAACAAAAAAATAAAAAGTTTTTTTTTTTCGTTGTTCTTATTTACTTATGTGTGTTTGTTTGTGATTATTATTGCGGTGTAAGAAGCATAAAGATAACCTAATTAAATATGAACCAAAAAAATAATGAGATTCTTTTGATTGTCTTCAACTTTCTTCATCTCAAATCACTCAATCTTAACTAAAGTAAAATCATTGTACTGAACTTCACTACAATTGAACGAAAATTAATGAAAGAGGAAAAAAAAGTAAATCGGATTCTTCTTAAGAATTTTATCTCTGAAAAACAAAAAAAAAATTTAAAGTATTCTCATGAAATTTTAATCAGTGAATTTTTTTTTCTTGTTGTTTTTTCTCTTTTCTTTTTTGATCCAGAAAAATTATTATTATTAAACTTTTTGTTGTTTTTTTTTTCTCCTCTCTTACCGAAAAAGAAAAATAATCGAACCGTTTCAATTTTCACCTTTTCATATTTATTTCTATCTCATTCATCTTCATTTAATTAAAATATGATTTTATCTCATTCATTCACTTTACAAAAATTTATAATGTTTTTGTAGCATTGCCAATTTCAATAATATTTTTCTATATGTTAGAAAGAGATGATCATACAAAATTATTGTATTTTTTATTAAAAACGACAACGCTGTTTTATCTGGTTGTTGAGTACAAAAAAAAGACGAAAAACGAAGAAGAAAAAAATAGATTCCTTTTCATTCTAACACATGAAGATACGAGAGGTTTCTATCTTCTTCTAACGCATTCAGGTTGTAAACTGATTCAACTTTTTAAATACAAAAAAAAAACATTTATATATATTTTATTCGAGGTCACTTTAGTCGAGTTACTGACTTCGCGCGTTCAACATCAATTCGGGTGTATGAAGAGAGAAAATTTTTATTTTTTCCTTTGAAATTTTTCCTTATTTTTTTCGTTACTTTTTTCTCTTTTTTTGTTTTTCGAATTTTTTCTTCTTATTTTTTTTTTTACAAAAATTGGTCAAATTTAGTTTTCCGCGATTTTGTTTTTTTTTTTTTTTTTCTGAAATGAAAAAATAGAAGTTTTTCCTTTGGCATTTACAAAATAAAAAAAAAAACAACAACAAAACTTATATAAATATAATTCGCATTAACCAACACATTAAAAGAAAAGTGTAAAACGTAGAATAAAAAAGAATAAAGTTTTAAAAAAGAAAACACGCACAAAAAAAAAATTGAGATGCTGGTTTGAGTGAATAATTTGATAAGATTTATGTTCAGTGATAAAAGAGAAGCAAAGAAAAAAAAATATATAATATTTTTTGTGGTTGGTTTTTTGAAGATAACTAAAGTGTCGTGTTTAAATAACTGACAAAACAACAACAACAACAAAAATTGTTTCTTTAAGAACAACTCAACTCAACTCAAAATATACACAAACAAAAAAACTCAAGAAACTGGATATTAGGATTAGTAGTTTAGTTTTTCCGAATAACATCCAATAACAACAACAACAAAAATTAAAATATTTAAATTTATAATTTTGATGTGATTCTTTAACATATTTTTTTATCTTTATTAATTATCATTTATTGAATATCATATTTATTTCTATTTCCATTTTTGTTTCTTTCTTAACTTTTTTGTTTTTTTGTGAATGAAAAGAATAAGAAAGAGAAAAAACCGAAAAATAATGTAAATTAACTTGTAACTTTTGTAACACTCATTTTGAATAATTTAACTTAAGTTAAGCATTAAGCTTAACTGCTTAACAACAAATTTGTTGTTGTTTTATATTTTTGTTTTTGTTTTTATTTTGGTTTCTTAATATCGCACTCAATTTATTGATACAGAATTTTAGTACTCTCCAACACATATAAATAATTTTGTGACATGATTGTTGCGTGTTTCACCGCGTGTCTTTCAGTGTGTGTGTATGTGTGATTGTATTTTATATATACTCATCTCATCTGTTTTGGTTGGTTTGTTTGGTCTAAAGGCGTTAAATCACTGATTTTTTTTTTAATATATTTTTTTTTTTTTTGATTTCATAAGCGCGAAAGAATAATTCCAAATACAAAAAAAAAAAAATTCCAAGAAGAATTTCCAGAAATGGTCTCATTGAAAAAAAGTTGATAAGTTCAGTAGTGTAGTTGGTAATAATGAATTACAAAGAAAAAGGAAAAGGAGGAAAATATATGATAAAGAATCAAATAAGAATTCCAACTAGAAACGAGTATTTTTTGTTAAATTGGTTTTTTTTTTTCATTTTTGATTGAGTGAAAATAGGAAAAAAAATTCTAAGTGGATTAAAGATGATAATCGATTATAATTTTTTTGTTAGACATAAGAAAGTCTAAACTAAAATGTTAAAGTTCGATTAAGTTTTGTGATTCGTATCTGACATTAAAATATTTATGTTCATACACTTCATTTCACATTCACTTCACAAACTCAAAATTCTACCCTATATATAAAAAATTATCAAAAATCAGTCATCAACAGTCCATAACCCGCACACGTTCAATTCCCTTATAAGTATAATTTAAGTAATAATTATTTTATTTCATTACATTTTTTTTCTTTTAAATCTCGTCAAAATGTACTTAACCCCAGACTGCCCCAGACCCTCATTTAATAAAAAAAAAAAGTACATATGTGTACACACACAATACATATACATAATTTTAATGTAAACACTGTATGTATTATTATGATAGAAGCATAAAAAACCGGCCTCTTAATTGGTCTCATTTACACAACCACACCAAGTACAAGCATGCTGGTTGTTTTTTGTTTTGTACTTATTTTGTATTTTTTGTTTTTTTTTTTGTTTTTGTGAATAATTCTTCAATTCGTCTCTTTCACACTCGTTTTGTTATACATCTCTAAATTATACAATCATCTGTGCTGGTTTACACTCTCTTTTATGCAGACACAAAAATTAAATAGTGATGAATTTCAATACTTGATATATTCAAAAAGTAGATTTTATAAATGTATCTATTTTGTGTGTTCATTCAATCAATCAATTTACATTTTAGGATATGGATTAAATTACATTACAATTAGTTTTTTTTGCTAAGAGCTTTTTTTTGTGAACACCTTTAATCCTTAAGGTTAAAATAGGTGTATCCTTCTTATCGATTCTTCTATATTAATTTTCTACCGACAAAAATTTCAATAATAAATCTTATAATAATAGGTGTCAACACAAGCACACTCTTTTTAAACTGATTTTGATTGGACCATCTTCAAAGTTATAAGAACAAATATTATTCAGAAGTTGTTCAGTTACAGAATAAAAAGAAAAAAATGAGAGTCAGAGTGTAATAAGTAAAGTACATCAGACAACAAGTTTATATTATTATTCTGAAATTCATTCTTCAATCCACTTGTATTAATTAGCAAATATTTATGGTGTCTTCCTCAAGGTTTCTCATTCTCTGTAATACAAATTATTGTATTTAAAGACAAAGATCAGAATTATTTTTTTTTATTCAACCTTCTTATCATTTTTATGTCACAAAAAAAAAAAAAAAAAATTGTAGTTACACGATCGTTCTCCACCAAAATAACAATCATTAGACTGGCAAAAAAAATTCTTGAACATTAATTATAAACTACAAGAGAATTAAATAATTTAAATTATTATTAAGGCGTTAAATTAATTTCGATTGTTTTCTCATTGCTATTTTGTTACTGTTGTTTTAGTGTGTCTCTACTTGCAAGTTGAATATGTATATCTATATGTGTGTGTGTGTGTAAATATATAATTAACATAAAAATTAGTCAATGAATAATTAGTATGATCGGTCAATAAAAATAATAATCATGGACATAATATTGGAAAAAAGACACACGACAAAAGGAACGTATGTATTTGTGTGTGTGTGTGTGTGTGTACGCGCATCAGTTTTGCTTAATTTCGTAGTCATATTATAGTGAAAGGCCTTCAGGGTAATTTTCTTTTTTAAATTTTTATTTTCTTCTTGTTGTTGTTATTATTTATTTCTGTTTTTCAGGTGTCCATAACTCTGTTTGATTTCCGTTCAATTTAAAATTGCATTGTGTTTTGTTAACTGTTAAGATGTAGAGATGCAAAGAGAAAGAGATGTTTTTTTTTTGTATTCATGCATATGTGTTTGTATGAGTGTGTGTGTTGTGTGTACGCGTATAAATATTTTCTTCCTTGTTCTTTAGGTCGATTGTCGATATTGTATATGCAAGATCACGTATATGTGTAATATAAAAGAAGAAGAAGAAGCAGTAGAAGAAAATATGTATATGAAAAAAAAGAAATAAAGAAAAATTTCAAGTCGCAAAAATACTTATCTTTGACTTTGGTAAATCGATAATAAAACGAGAAAAAAAATGTATATATACAAACGGTTTTTAAGTGCGTCTTATAATAAGTTTTTTTTCTTCTTCTTATATTATGTGAGAGACGACGACTTATGCACACGTACCTACGTAACTGAAAAGTATATTATTCAGTATATAAAGTTGGAGGATAAAAAGAAAGAAAAAAAAGGTTAATATGAAAATATAATTGGACAAGAAATAAAATGTGCGCGCGCATGTGCGACAAAGCATCTCTCATCTCTTTATACTCATAGCTACTTAAGTCAATTGTATACATACAACATGACATTTACATAAAAATGTTACTTTTCTTACATTGTTCTTTTGTTTTGTTTTGTTTTTATTTTTTGGATAGATTTACGCAACTCTTTTTTTTTCTTTTTGTTTTTCATTGAATTTTTGTGAAAATTCAAATCTTTTCTATTGGTGTGCATTTGTATCTTCAAAAGAGAAGCAGAGAGAAAGAATAATTTTCTTTAGAAAATTTAAAAATCATTTTAATGACTTCTTCTTTATTGTTCGTTAAGTGGTAAACTTTAAGTTTAATTGTTACTGGATAATTCTGGATAAAATAAACTTTTTTACCTTTTTTTTCTTTACACTTTTTTAAGCGATAAAAGTCTAATAAAATAAAATAATATATTTTATGATCGGTATGTTCATATTTTTTTAAATGAAAATTGCAGCATTGAGTTAAGATGATGATTGAAATAACAAGCATGTAAAGCATGTAGATGCGTTTGTGTGTGTGTTATTCATACTTCATAAATGCATATCTTAAATATTTTTTTTTTTCAAAGTTAAATAGAAGAAAATTAAAAGAATAAAATTAACTGTACGACATCGCCAAGTACAAGATAAAATATTATTTAAAACAAAAAGAAGTAAAAAAAATGGGAAAAAAAACTTAACGAAGAATAATAATAAGAAATATGTTTATAAAAATACGAATGCAAACGTATAAAATGTTGATTGAGGTCGTGCACAAGAAATAATAATACTTAAATGTAAGAAGAAAAATTGAAGAAATGTATTTTTTTTTTTTGTTAAAATGTTGAAATTTAATTGGGGACGTCTTATGGATATGATATGACATGGATGATGTAGTTTTATAATTCTCTCTCTCTTCACTTATTTTGACTTATAAAGAAACACTTACATTCCTTTTATTATTCAATTGAATTTTTTTCCACTTCTTCTACTTTTTTCTTTTGCACCTAAATAAAATACACAATTCACTAAAAGTTTTATTTTTTTTTTCGAAAGTTTTGATCTTTACAAATATTATATACTGAAAAAAAAGAAGTTAAAGTTACCCAGATGCCTTTTAAGAAGTTAATAAGTTAATTAACGTTAGTAAACAAAAAAAAAGAAGAAGAAGTAAAGTTAGTTAATTTGTTGCCAATATCATAGATTAAGAATATTTATTTATAGGGGATTTTTTTCTGGTTCTTCATGACCTTTTTCCTTTTTTTTTTTTGCTCCCTTCCATCTTCTATATTATTAAGTATATTTACTTTTTGTTAATAAGGAGTTTTTGTGTTATCAGTTTTTCTTTCCTTTTCTGAAACTGACAAGAGCAGATTTTCACACAAAAAATTCACTGGAATTTGAAATTCTTTTACTTTTCTCTTTATTTCACAATTCAGTTGAATTTTTTTCTTTGATTTTATTTTAGTCCTTGGAATAATTTACTGATGCATATTTTTAGAATTTTCTAAACAATTTTTAATTCCAAGAATTTGTAGTTGCTTTTTTAATAAATTTTTAAATGGAAAAATCGATAATCCAATTAGATTTGTTCTATACTTAAAAAGAGTATCATCGATCATTTTCGCGCAGACCTGTTTTTTTTGTGTTGAAAATATCACAACTATAGCGAAGATCTTTGTACATTGTAAGAAATATTGTTATGATTATTCAACTTAACTTTTACTCGTAGAACCAAATCAATATTTGTTTATTAAGAATAAAATTCGTAATGTTTTCAAATCATCGTCATTATGATTTAAATAATAAATATGTTTACTTCTGCTTGCTTCTGGGTAATAATTTATAAAATTATTCTTCTTCAATAAAAAAAATGAAAACAAAAAAAAAACAAACAAACATAAGTAATAAAAAACAATCTCTTGTCTTATATAAGTAACATAAATTTTTATTTTCCCTCTTCGCTCTTAGTGCCCCTTATTCTATAAATTATTTTCTTCTGTTTTTTTTTCGCTTCATTCAATATTATGTAGTTAATAATACAAAGTTCAAACTCTTTCTTTTTTATTCTTATCCCTATAAATCATTTAAACAATAATAAACAGCAAATTTTCTTCATCTTTAATTTATTTAAACAAAAAAAAACTGAAAAGAAAAGGATAAAAAAAAACTTCAACTAAACAAAACGAACAGAGTTTCTGTATGGAAGAGATCGAGGAAGAGTGAAACAGAGAAAGTGAGGGGGAAACAGGGATGAGAAACAGAAAATTATATTAATTTTGAAATTCAATAATCATAATTTATAATCAAATATATTAAATAAATAATAATAATGAATAAGAAGAGGGAGAAGAATAAAAAAGATGAGGATGATGATGATGATGATGATGAAGAAGTAGAAAAAAATATATGTTTTTTTTTTGTATTAAAGAAATATACAAACACACACAGAAATCATATTATTGTGTATTATACTTACTGCCACCGCACTTAACTTAACCGTCATCTTCAACAAGAATAACAACAACAATGTCTTTATTCAGCCAGAAGCACAGAAGGTATACATAACAACAACAACAACAACAATATATACGAAGAAGAGGAAGAAATAGAAAAAAAAGAAGAGGAATAATAATATGAGAGAAAAAAAATAACTAAATCAGCAGCAGGCACGTCATCAACCCATAAGATCCCAATAACAACAACAAGAACAGATAGAATAAAAAAAGAGTGAAATATAAATCATAAATTTTGGGCTACACACGAGAAGTGGAGAAGCAGAAAAATAAGAAGATGAATAAAAAAAAACGAGAGAAAAAAAAATAAACTTACGGAAGTTAATGACGCGTTGGGAATTTTTTGTTCTTTTTTATCGTCTCTTTTTAGCGTATTTTTCTATATTTTATCTATTTATTTTTTAATTTTCTTTTAACTTTTGTTTATTTTACTTTACTTATGCGAAAAAGAAAAAAAAATCTCAAATGTTTCATGCCGCCCGGACCAGATTTTGTTGATTTTTTGAACGTTGTATGCGTTCATTCGTGAAATTATATTTTTGATATCTTTTTAACCTTGCTTCTTCTTTTTTTTTCTTGTTCTTCTTCTTATGATTCAATCGATTCAATCGATAAAAATAATTAAACGGAAATAATTATGTTACAATTGAGCCTATGGCTTGAAAGAAAAATGACTTTATGGTCACTTCATACTACGTTATTTCTCACGTTTTTTTCCTTTACACTTATTATTTGTAAATTTAGTGAAATTCTAATACTAAAAAATTGTTTAACGTTTGTACGTACATCGTTGGTTTGGCAACTTAAATATTTTTATATTGGATTAGTAACTTTTAAAAAATCTATTTTTAAAGCTTTTATAAATAATTTTTTTTTAAATAGGCTACATCGGGCTACATACAATATAGAAATTATAAATAAATCCTAATTATAATTATTGAATGTCTCGAATTTTTGTTTTCATGAAAAATACATCTTAAAAAATATGTCAATGTATTTAGATAGCGAATTAGTTGGAATTAGGGCTTCGTCGTAAAAGTTCAGTAAACTTTTGTATCTACTTTCTCTGCAAAAATTTTGCGAGTGATTTTTCTTTTACAAAACAAATATTATTAAGTATTGATTATTAAAATATATTTAGGGAGCACAGCTGATTTTTTAACAAACAGTAGGTACAGTAGAGTAGGAAGCTCTTTTCACGCATTCTAGAATTAGGTAATAGTTCAAAATTACGTCATAAAAAATCTTTATACTTTTACGACGACTTTACTTTAAAGTTAAAAGAAAAAGAAATGAAAAGAAAGAAAATAAATGAAATTGAGTTGTTTTGTGTTTTATGTTTTCTATATTGTTGTTGGTGGTTTTCTTGTTGTTGTTGTTTTCGTTGTCTTAATAAATTATTATATTTATACAGTAGTAGGGGAAAGCAAATAGAAAGACAAGAATAAAGAAAATAACAGACAATTATTATGGAAAATTCTGTGATGTAAATTTTTGTGATTATTTATTTATTGTTCTTATTAAATAATAACAAAATACAAATAAATATTTATTTTGATGTTAAGTTTTATAATTAAGTCACTTAAAAAAACTAAAGAAAATACAAAATCTTGTAAAATAATAATAATAATAATAATAATTAAATAAGTGACTTTGTGAAAATAAAGGGAAGAATATAAGTCAAATTTTATTTTCTTTAAGAGATAAAAAGAGGACACCACGTACAAATAAAAAGTGACTTAAATAAATTAAGTCAGTTAGCTTAAGTTCCTTTATAACAAAAAAAATACTATAATTAGGTGTGACTTTGTGTGAAGTCAGAGAATTTTTTAATTTGAGAAAGAAATCTTTATTAACGGTAAACGTAAAAATGAAAGGATGTAAAATTTGTGAATTATTATTAGATCAGCAACAAAAATTGTCTGGTCGTCTAACAAATTTAAATGGTGGATGTAATCATGGTGTTGATTATCGTTCAACAATTGGAACTTATGATTTATTACCATCACATTTACGTGATATGTTTTTGGCAGCACATTTTTTAAGAGGTGAGTTTTTTTTTGTTCTTCCTCATTTTTCTTCTTTTTTTTTCTCCCTCTTTCCCTTTTTTTTTGCGCTTATCTACACTCATTCATTCTTGTTTGATTTGTTTTCATTCGCATTTTGTATTCTCTATTCCACAATTCAACGAATAGCAAAAAGGAAATTATTTCTAAAAATTTCTAGAATTTTACTCCCACAATTGTTTAAGACTTTTGTTAAGACGATTCTAAATGGTTTTTTGTGTCTTCGTTTATTTGTTGTTGTTATTGTTGTTATTGTTTTTTTTTATTATTTTCTATTTGGTTTTAGTTTTTTTCTTTATATTTTTTTTTTGTTGCTGATGCCGCACTGCCGACACCAAAATTAGTATTGATGTATAATTTTGTTGTTGTTCTGTTTTTTTTTCTTCTTATTTTAAGAGATGATTTTTTAACAGTAACGAGGTCACCGAACTTCTTTCTATTTAATCTCTGGGGAGATTTTTATGTTTTGTTGTTCAAAAGTGCGTGTCTAAATAATCGGAATAAAAAAAACAACACTAAGGGGTTGGAGGAGGCGGAACATTAAATTTAGTTCACAATTTAATAATGTTATTTATTGTAAATAATGTTTAAAGTTTTAAATTGATTGAATTTGGTAAATGAAGAAGAAAAGAAAAACAAAAAAAAAATTATTGTAAAAGAAAGAAGAAAACAGAATTTATGTTTCAAAAGTCATGAAATAAATGGAAAATTTTTCTCTGTTTTTATTTAAAAAAAAAAGTCTTAAATTCTAAACTTTTTAGTTAAAAAAAAAATACAAAATAAACTGGGAATTTAAAATTTGAAAACAATTGTACAAATATTATGTAGCTAAATATACGCAAAATTCAATATTAAATCATGCATTACTTTTTTAAGAGTTGGAAGTGGTGGTGTGAGGGGTGAACTTAATAAAATATTTTAAGTAAGTTAAAAGAAAAAAATTAATTCTAAAATAAGTACGTAAAGATATACGTAAATTGTATTTATATGAGATACTTACTTGAAACTTTTTTTTTTTTTTTGCTTCTTTCGTGTTCGACGTATTAACGATGACCAACAACAACAACGATAAATAAAAATCACAAGATAATACTTAAGATTTGCAAACAAACAAATAAGCAAACAAAAAAAAAATTAAAGAAAATTTTATGTTATTACCTTAATAATCTTATGAATGATGAAGTCATTGTTCTACGTTCTGACGTTCTGTAATTCATTATAATGTTTTTGTTTTTTTTTGTTGTTAATAATAAGTACTACGTACAAAAAAAAAGTGTATTTCTTTTTCTGGTGATCATCTATCCTGAATGATTTGACCTTCCTCTCATCGACACTAAGTTTATTCCCTTCTTTCATCTCCTTCATATTCTTTATTTTTTGTTCTCTATTTTTTTCTTTTGTTTTTTTTTTTTATTTTTTATTTAGCAATCCTAGTTAGACGTGTGCAATCCCAATATTTTTCGTTGCCTTGAATAAATTCTTCGCTCCTCATCAATTTTAAGTTAATTCCTAAAAATGGGCAAATTTTAAATCTTTATTTTTGTTTCTCTCTCTCTTTTTCTCTCTATTATTTTATTTCTATCTTTCTCTTTTTCTCTGTTGTTATTTGTTTATTTGTTGTTATTATTTATATAAAAAAACACAATCAAATATATACCGGATCCAGATTCAAGTTTTCTGTGTGTGTGTGTGTTTGTTTTTTTTTTTTGTTCTTTTTCTTGTCTTTTTGAAAGCGAATTATTATATAACAGAACCAAAAATTCATTGACCTTTTTTGTTGTTGTTTTATATAAATTCTCTTTTATCATTTATATCTTACTCTATCGCCTTTGTATATTTTTATATTTTTTCTCTCTATCTGACACTATTTTAAACGATTCAATAATATCCTATGTATAAGTATAACAAAAATGTGAAACCCCATAATATTTATGTCTTCTTTATAAAATTTTTCTCTTCCCTAATTCTACCTAAAATAAAATCAATAAATAATACAATTAAATAACAATTAATCTTCCAATATAAAATGAAGACAATTCTCCTGCTTCTTTTTTTTTCTCTTTTTTCCGTTTTACTTTTTTCCTTTTATTTTTTTTTTTTTTTTGTTTTTGTATTTTGTGACCAAAAAAGAGTCATCAAAGACTCATTTTATTTATAGAAATCCAGGACTGTATTTTAAAGTTGGCCAAAAATAAAACAATGACAATTTACAGATAGTGTTGTGGAACCTTTGTAAATAGACCACTTCTTTAACTTCGGCAGAATAACCAGTCTATCGTAGAAAAAGCGTAAGAATAAAATATTCTTTAAATTGATCAACTTTAAATATTTTTTGGCACATTGGGTGGCCAATTTATAGAGGTTTTACTATACATAAATACGTATAATTATATAAACGTGTGTATAGGATCTATTGTATTAGGTGATATATTTTTGGCAAGTTTACTGTATATTTCAAGCACATTTGATTGTCACAAATATAGAGCGTGTTTTAAAAATATAAATTACACTTAATGCGTGGATGTTAATCTATCGATTACTCGGATATAACAGACCCAAAAAAAAAAAAAAACTTTACAGAAAATATATTCACCAGCCAAATATAAACAATAATTTAGTTTTTTTTTTTTAAAGTTGTTTCTCTATGTTATTTGACAATAACGAAATGAAGGAGTTACTTAATTTATACTTTGAACATAAATAGGAGTATTACCTTGAAGTTTATATATGTAAAGAAAAAGTCTATCAAATGTTTTATGAAAATATAAAATTTAACGGCAGAAATTAAGTCAAAACAAAAAAAAAACAAACTTTCTCACATTTGAACTCCTCATTTCATGATTAACTGATTAAAGTATGGCCATTATCTTATTGTATGTCTATAAGAATATTTCTTAAGAAAATCTTTTACAGTAATATACAAAAGTTAATTCTAATTAATAATTTTAATAGTTTTATGTCAGATTTTACATACAAGTTTTAAATGAATATTTTAAATATATCTTTGCTCTGTCTTTCATTATTTTCCTTTAACAAACATTTACATTAATTTTTTCTTTGAAATTTTACATTTCAATAAATGGCAAATACTTAAAAGGAATAATTTAAAATTTGATTACAAATGATAGAATTATCTAGTGAATTGTATTTCTAATTTTATTCAATAATTTCAAACGTTCACAAGTTCACATGGCTTGTGCATTTTTAAGTTCTGCAGAAAGCTGAATTGAAAATAATCGTTTTTCCGTTTTTCATGAATTTATTTTCATTCTTTTTTATTCTAAAAATATTCGTGAAACTTCACATCAATCTGATTAAAATGTAATAAACTCCTTTCACCGGTTATATGTACAATAAAACCTGTCTAATTGAACCAACAATAAACGGACCACTTCCCAAATTAAATTAAATTTCATGTTGAAAGATTTTCTCTTTAAATTGCATTTGCCTATTTGAACCACCTGCCTAATGATTAAATTTCTTTACTCAAAATCATTGGTTCTATTACTGGTTTAATTTTATACTCAAAGGATTAACAATACTTCCTGACTTTATATTATGTTACAAGTTTGTCTATAAAATGCGGTTTCATTTCAACGAAGTATTATATTCTTGTGTTTTATAATAAAATATAGAAATAAATAATCAAAGTTTGACTTATGAATTGTTAAATAATATATAATCGTCGTTTTTTTTTTTTTTGTGAAAGGTTGTTTTATATTTCATTCGTAATATAAGACTATATAGACTATCTTTATTGTGACGTCATCAATGTTACATTTATTTATTTGTTTTTATCTTGTTGTTGCTGTTATTACATACATTATTAAATATTTATTTGTTGATTATGTGAAATCTATAAAATGTAAATGAAAAATTATGTAATATCTTTGGATGACGTTAAGATAAAAATCGTGTCGTGTGTATGGAATTTTGTTATTTGTTGCAACCGTGTTGAGTCCTTTATATATAAAGGAGAAAAAAAATTTCTATCTTTCATATTCTCGTTTATCAGTTTAGTGTAGAGACAAAAGAGAATGGAAATGATCCTTCCTGTCACATAGAAGCATTTAAGTGTCTCGTAATTTTTTTTTTTATATTTTGAAAATGTAAAATGTTTAAAAAATTTGTGACTCCTCCAGAAAATACGTTTTTGTGTATAAAATACAGAAAAACAGAATATATACAACCTACACAATATATGCGTGAGATTTCTTATTTAACAGACGACATTATTTTTTTTTCTTTTCTTTTCTTTCAATTTTTATTTAATTAATTACTTTTATGTTTTAAAAATACAAAACAAAAAAAAAAAAGAAGAAAAGTTTAACAACCACAATAATACAAAAACTCAACCTAAGGTCGGGAGGGAATAATGTATTAAAAAAAAAATAAAGGTTTGATTATTTAACGCACTTTAAATTTTCTTCAATAACTTTATTTTATATATTATTTAATTCACTTAACATTAATCCCTCTGAATGTCTTAATCAAATTTTACGTTATAAAATATAATTTTATTCCGTTAATATATTTGTTGTTGTTGTTTTTTATGCGCGCGCGGCTTGTTTTTCTTCATTCTTTCTTTTCTATTTTATAATTTATTATTTTTATTTATTCTTTTTTTTTTTTTATTCTTAATGATTGATAATCGAAGTTAAAGCGACTCGGGATAATCAACTAAGAGTCAAGTCGTATTTTAATTTTTTTTTCAAAAAAATACAGAAATTTTTTCTATAAAAGATGATTTTTTCTCTTAATCTACATTAAAAGTTATAAGCAGGTTATAAATGCAACTGCACCTTCTAATTTACTTATCTTAAGATTATAATATTCAATTTTTTCTTTCTCTTTTCCCTTTCTCTCTCTTTGGCTCTCTCTATTAAGTAAAATGCTTTTTTTTCATTTTTTTTTGGTCTTTCTTTTAAATTTTAAAATATTGCGTCACTGATTTACTTATTAATGTCGCATGAAAATTTCAATCAATTTGCGTCATATAATTATTGAGATCAGATATTTTTATAGTTTTTCTTTTTTGTTTATTCTGTTTTTTTTTTTTTTTTTGCCGCTTACTGAAAAGATTTTAATATTCTCAATAAATCTTGATTAAATAATCGATGAAATTAACAAAATCACGTCAATTAAGAAAGTGAAAAAGTTGAGAATGAGTTTATTTTTTTTTTTTGTAATTTAAATTTAATTTTTAAAATTGATGTATTATTTGTTATAACTTCTTTACATCTAAAAATTATTAAGAATGTTAGATTAAGCTAATGACAGTTCCCAAAAGGGATTCACTTTTTTTCTCTCAAAAGAAATAAAATTTTATGACAGAACAAAAAAAAATGTACATAAATAATCTACAATTCAGCACATAGGAACATTCAATGTAATGAAGGATTTCTTTTTTTGGTACTTTTCTTTGAAAAAAGTTTTTAGAAAAAGAAGAAGAAGAAGAGGAGAAAAGGGATAAAAATTATTTTTGAATTTCATTGACCCCTGTTACCACACAAAGCACACGTCTCATTATTTAACTCTTTTATTTCTTTTACTGTTTTTCACGCGTTCCCTTCCTCATTCCTCAACATCACACTTACATTATATTTCTTTTTAAAGAAAATCACGTGTTGTGTTTTGTTTTGTTGTTGTCATTTTTCTATGTTTATTTATTGTTTTTTTTTTTTGAAGGTATTTTTCTACTTCTTCTTCTTCGTTTTTTTCATAAAAATAGATTTTTGTTTTTTTTTTTTTTTTTATTTCACTAAAGATACAAAACTTTACAACTCAACTTCTATTATATCACTTAACATTTTGACCTGTGTGAAAGTGTATTTACGTGATTAGTTTTTTTTTATTTATTATTTGTTTATTTGTTTCTCGTTGTTTTTCTTGTTGTTAAGAGTTTTTCCATCTTTTTGTTGTTCTTCTTCTTGTTTTTGTAGTTGTTATTATTGTTATTTTTAACGTCCAATTAAAATTAGAAATAACGAAGGAGTTTTTGCACGTTTAAACAAAAATAAAATTTTAATATTATTTTTCAGAGAATTGTAAAGAATTTATGCGTAGTAAAAAGAGAGACAGGATGTGTTTTATATATATGTGAGAATCAAAGGATAACAAATAAAAGCAAATATTCATGATTAAGTCATACAGAAATTAAAATCATAAATCAAAACTAATTGAAATCAAAATGAAATTGATTTCATTTTGTCTTACGTAATTTTAACTTTTGTTTGATTTTAATTCTTTTGATTCAACATTCGATTCAACATTAATTAGTTACAACAGTTTGAAACAATCCGTTACTTCCTTTGAAACAAATTTTTTACAATGAATTTAAAAAATTCTTCATTATTTAATAAAACTTTATTATAAAAGCTCTACTTAATCATTTAGTTTGAAACTTTTAAAAATGTTTGATTATTTTAAAAAGCTCTTGTCACTGAAAACTGACAAAAAATATGTGTTTCTCCTATAAATTCTATAAATCTGATTTTTAAAAGAATTCCAACTCGAAAGAAAAACCGTAAAAATGTAAGCGGGTATTATTCGAACTCTTGAATGTAGAACTTCAAGATTTCAAAATTCAAAAGTACTAAAAAAAAAATCACGGTAAATTCACTTCACATAAACAAATCTCTTTCGTTGAAGTGCACCATAATTATTTTACATTTATTCATTTTTTTTTTTATTTGTTTATTAGAATTTCCCTATTTTCCCTCTGCTGTTTGTTTTCCCTTTTATTTTTATTTTTTAAATTGCAAAATTTGAAACTACTTTTTAATTAATGGTTTCTAAAATTCTGTCATAAATAAATTTTACATTGGGGAATTGACTCTTTTCTTTTTTTTTTTATAATTAATGATTTTTTTTTCTTGTGAAAGGAAATTCTAATCAATCGATTTTCATACAAATCTAAACTTCTAATCCTTCCTATAATTTTTTTTTTCCCACAAAACACACAACAATAGAAGGAATTTGTACTTATATTTTCATGGAAGCTTTTCATTCTGCTTTTTTTTCTGCTTTTTTTTATGTTTTCATTCTTTCGTTTTTTTCGTCATCAGTTTTTTTTTTTCTTTCTTCCTTTCATTCTAGTATTGAATTGAAAGTTCATAATATACAAATAAGTATGTGTGTGTGTACGTGTGTGTGTGTGCCTATAATGTTATATAAAGTAATATCAAGGAGAGAAAAAGTAAAATTAAGCTCAAGGTGAATTGAAAGGCGTATTTTAACACACACACAAATGCAAACACACTTACACACACATTAACACAATATAAAAATATAATATAAGTAGGATATCTGTGTCTGTCTGTCTATCTGACTTCTGTATTTGTGTATTATATGATTTTAACTGAAAAGAAAGAAAGAAAAAAAAAGTCCTTGTTCAGTTGAATTCTGTTTATTGTTTTTTGAGTTTTTTTTCGGTTTTGAATAATCGCAAATTTGAAAATATTTTCGGTTTTTCATTTACCTTTACCTTTTTGTTGTTGTTGTTGTTGTTGTTTTTTCTATTTGCACCCATCGTTATTCCTGTGTACTGAAGATGACAGAATCAGAAAAGGATTTATTTTTTTGATCCTCTTCCTTTTACGCCTTATGGACAATTGTTAACAAAATTCTGGAATTTTGGTGTTGTATTTTTGGTTTATAAGAAAGTTCAAATTGGGTCAGATAGAAAGAGACAGAATGTATAAGATTGAAAAATTTGTGTGCGACAAAAAGAGAGAAGGGAGAGTTAGGTGAAGATATGATGATGATATTCAACTTTTACTTGAGATCTTATTTTTTATTTTTTTTTTTACAAACGCGGAATTGAAATTGAAAGAAGAAAAAAGAAAAAAGCAAAAAAAAAAATTATTTATAAAGAAGTGAGAGAAAGTTTTTTTTCTGCTTTGCTTCTTCTTTTCTTTCTTTTTTTTTTTTTTTTAAACAGATTTATATAAATGATGATGATGATATTGAATGTCCTAAGGATATTTAATAAGGCGAAGTGGTGGAAAGGAAATGAAGTAAAATAAATAGAGTGGAAAAATATCAATAACAATTGTAATACGGAAAAAATAATCGATTTAATGTGCTTTTTCTCATTGTCTTGTTGTACTTACTGTTTTTTATTTTTGTTATTTTTCTTATTTTATATTTTGGTCAATGCTTTGTCTGAATAATTAGCATATGTCAAATTAGGCAAACACACACAAACACACATACATCCCACTCACACAAACAAACACATAATAATTGGTTTTGTGTCTACTTACTTATTTTATTTTATATTTATTATTATATTCTCTCTCTTTTTTTCTTTTTTTTTTGCTTGCTTGTTTTAATTATTTAAAGGTTTTCCTATTTTATGGTATTTAAGTTATTAATTTCAATGATGATAAGGGTCTGAAAGTATAAAAAGGTTAAACAAAAGACGTTAGCCATAAGACTAATATTTATTAAGGTTACCAAGAAAAAAAATAAAAAGATGGAAAAAGTAAAAGCAGAAAAAGGATCTTTCTTTGGGTCTTTATGCTTTTTTCTCTTTGTTGTTGTTTTTGTTGCTATTTTCTTGTTTTATTTTTATTTTTTTTGATAAAATCGAGACTTAGAAAATATTGAATAATTTGATAAGAAAATTTTCCTTTTCCTTGTGTCTTTAATATTTTTTCTTCACGTGTTATCCTGTGTCAGTGTGTGTGTGTGTGTGGGTATTTATTCTCCACATTTTTATCCTATTAAAATTTAAATTAAATGTTAGGTTTAGCAAAAAAGAAATAATTTTCACTGGTTTTCTTTTTTTTCTGTATAAAAGAAAAAGTGATGAACAAAAAAAAAATATGACTAATGATAAGAATGTAGAAAAGTTTTTACGTCAAATTTTTATTTTTATTTTTAAATATTATTATTGTTGTTGTTGTTATTATTTTGTATTATTTTGAAAAAGTTAAAGTTTTAGTTGACATTTTATAATAAACGATGTGACACACCACAAAAATGTTTTTTTTTTCTTTCTTTTCTTCTGTTTTTTTTTTGTAAGAAAACGAGAAAGAAAAATAGTACGTTTTTATGGTTCATTTCGAGTATCCATAAATGTGACAATATTAACAATAACTTACAAATTCTTTTCAACTCTCTTCTAATCCCTCATCAACGGTGGCGGCTACTTTAAACCCTTTCTTCTTGTATTTGACTTTTTTCTTTTTTTTTTTTTCATTTTTGGTTTTATTTTTTGGTTCACGCCACAAATTTTCCCTCTTTTTCCATTTTTTTTTTTACACCCTCACAGAACATTTCTTGTTTTCTTCTTTGTTTTTGTATATTTTGTATTTTTATTTTAGTCGGTTTTCTAACAACAACAAACAAACAAAAAAAACACATTCCACGTCATTTAATGCCAAATAAAAAATAATAAAAATAAATAATAACAATAATAATAATAATGGTAAAAAAAAAAGAAGAATAAGAAGAAATGAACCGAACTGAAGTTGAAATATATTACTTTATTTATATTTATTTTTTCTTCTTTCACTCGCTCTCACTCTCTCTCTCTCTCTCTCTCTTTTTATATATTTTTTTTTTTGTTTTCAATTATTCATTGAATTTTTGTCTTGTTGAACACTTACGTCAATATATCAACAGCAACCCATAACAGCTAAACAGCAACAGAAACAACAACAACAAATATATTCAGAGGAGAGAAAAAAATAAAAAATAATAAATAAAATGAAAAACAAACGAAATAAAAATAATGTACAGTGAAAGCTGTATTGAATATTTTTGTTATTGTAGTTGTTGTTGTTGTTGGTGGTGTTGTAGTTAGTGTTGTACTTCTTTATTTCTTACGTTTTATACTTAACTACTTTTATATTTATTTATAAAAAATTGTGTTAATACTACAACAACAACAACCTATTTTTCTCGTTTATTTTTTTTTTTTTTTTTTTCAAAAGTTTAAAAAATAAAAAACAAAAAACAAAAAAATAACGTGAAAATTTATTTGATATTTTTTATTTACTTTTATTCTCTCTTTCTCTCTCGCTCTCTTTTTTTATAAAAAAAAAATGAATAAACTATAAAAAAATATGATAAATATAAATATGTAGATATTTATGTAGATTACTGGAAATATTTATAAAGTAATATATGAAAGGTAAACCAACAAACATAAAAAGAGAAGAAGAAAAATAAAAGGAGTTGAACAAGAAGAAGAAGGTGGTGTGGTGATTGTGTACACCTCATGTTTGTCTCGTTGTTGTTTTAAAAAAAAATAATTTTTTATATAATAAAATGTAATTGTTATCGGTAAAAAATATGGTTTCAATATTTAAAGGGAAAGGATAAAAATAGGGTCAGTCGTAACGGACGGAACATTTTTAATTAAATTAAATATCTTATGTGATGTAAAAAAAAATGTATTGTTGTTGTTGTTATTGTCATATTTTTGTTATCGAAAAATATTTTACGTAAATTTTTGATAATGTGACATTTGTAAATTATTTTTCTATTTACTAACAAATCAAAATTAGTTTACATTAAAGAACAACGGAATTCAGAATTCCTATAATGGAATTTGGAAATCCCACTACGAAATTCGGATTTCACCACGGGATGAATATGATCTTTCATGTAAAACTTCGTCATTCAAAAGAAACCTCCTTTATTTTCCATATGTTCAAAAACAATGCTGACAATTATTATTCGTCTTAATTTTATTAGATTGAATGAATCTACAAAGTTTTCTTACTTTTTTTCTAGAATGACAATTTTAATAATAATATTTAAAGTTTCAATTTAAATTAAAATTTAGAGATCCTCCTTAAAATCATTGTATTTTCTCTAGTGACATTTCCTCTTATTTTTCACATTTTAAACAATTTTTTGGTCGTCTTCAAATTTTTAATGTACAATTTTTTTATCGTCTCTTTTTTTTATTTAAATTTTGTTCATATTCTTTTTTTTTTTTCTAAGAAAGTAAAAGGAAAAATGAAGTTGAAATAATTTATTGATTTATTGCCAGTTACACTTATGATCCGGATAAAAAAAAAAAAAAATAAACGAAAAGAAAAGAAAAAAAATATCTTTTATCATTTAAAAATCATTGAAACTCTTTTCTATAGAAAGTATTTATTTTAATTTTTTTTCTCTTTCTATTGTTTCTTTTTGTAAATCGATCGATTTGCATTTTTATACAAAATAAAAATAACAACAACAAAATGTTCAAAAAAAAACAAAACTGAAAAAAATAAAAAATAAACAAAATCCAGTTGAAGGGAAAAATGATTAAATTTTTTTTTATGAAAAATTTCGTATTTTGTTTTTTTGTTTTTTTGTTTTTTTTTTTATCTATTTTTTTCATCATTCATCCGCTGTGAAGTTGTGTGTGTGTGTCGTTATTTGAGTCATCATCTCTTAAAATTCTGTTATTGTTTTTTTTTTCTGTTTATTTCTTCTTCTTTTTCAACATGAAACAATTAAGAAATGAAGAAACAGCAACTAGAAGACAATGTTATCATATTATTATCGCCTAATAAAATAAATACTTTATTTGTGAGTCATTCTAACAACAAAAAAAACTTATATGTTGGTGTACGTCATCCTTCTTATTATTCTTACTAAATGTGTAAGTGTGTGTGTGTGTGTGTGTTTGCCTGTATGATAGAACAATGTACAATACAGTTAAAATTTTATCCTTATCAGTTTAGTTAGAATATTATTTTGTTTATATAAATAATTGCTGTTAATTATCAATTTTGATCTTACCTGTAAAACCTGTCATATCGGACCAATGATTTCACTTAAATATTTGGTCTAATTAAATAATGTATAATTTGTATTAAAATATTTTTATTATACGAAAAGAAAAAGGTGACTTATAATTTTCATTTAATAATGAAAATTTGATAATGGAAATTTATTTTTGTAGAGAAAGTACAAAAGTTTTTAGTGATCAATTTTTGAAGATTTTTTCATTTATTCTTTTGTTTGAAAAATTGAAAAATGACAAAAATTAAAATTTTAATCCCTTATACAAAGTTTCACCATTTCTTAATTAATTTTTGTAAAGTTAAATTTAAACGCCTGATCGCCTGATAGAATCTCTTCTAAACAGGATTCATTTCAATTCTTTTTTTTTTCTTTTCAATTTTATTATTTTAAGATTTTATTTAATCGCATCCTTACATTTTCATCCTTATTCATATCATTTTGTGTCTTATTATATAAGACACAATATATTATCTGTTCCTCTTACTATATTTTATCTTTATTTATTGAATTTCTATTAAATCGAAATTTAATGTTGAAAAATGTTTACATTTTCATTCTTTCTCTTTTCTTGACATTCAACATATAAAAAAAAAAAAAAAAGCTTTAAAATTTTTATAAGAATTTATAGTGAAAAATGTTCGCCGTCTGTATATACATATTCTCTTTCTCTTTCTTATCTGTTAGTATATTTTTTGGCTTTCAAAAAAAAAAAATACTCTCCGCGATAATGATGATGTCGTCATTGTCGCCGAGAGCAAAATAAAATAAAATACATAAAACAAAATAATTATTCTTTTTTTTTTTTATTTTCTTTGTCTTTTATCAACCATTTTCTTTCTTCTTCTTCTTTTTTTAATTTAAATATATCTCGATTGCATTCAAAAACAAAACTTGTGCAATTTAATTATATATGTTTTGTTGTTTGTTTGTTTGTTTGTTTGTTTATTTGTTGTTGGATTAATAAAAATAATTTATATAGAAATTTTTTTTTTTTTTTTACATCCAACTTTCATTTCAATTTTTATCACATTTGATTCAATCTTTTTATATAAATTTTTTTTTTTCATTTTCATTTATTTTTCAACAAAAAATAAATTTTATTTTTATTTTTCAATGAAAAATGAAAAAAAACAACAACACCAACGATCATAAAATTTATTTTTCACGAACATAATTTTAATTTCCATATTTACATAAATTCACACACACACACACACACACCCACAGTTAAGCTTTCTTTTTGCGCCTTGTCGGTAACTAACAGAAGTAGAATATAAATGAAAAATCAACTTGAAACAATTTTGTTGGTAGAATTCTACAAAATATACAGAACCCAATCACAACAATTGTTTAAGTTTTGTTTATCCCACGTCAAATGTTTGAATGAAATGTGAAACATTAAAAATTAGTAAGTAAAAATTTTAAAAACTAGAGAAAGAAAAATAATAATAACAACAACCAACAAAGCTAAAAATTTAAATAAAAATAAAAAAGAAAAAAAAATTGAAAATTATCAAAAAGAGAAAAAAAAATGTAGACGAAAATAATAAAAAAAAATCACAAACAGAAGAACAACATGTAAAGGGAAGAAGAGAAGAAGATGCTGAAGAGAAAAAAAAAATAAAACAAAATGTGCGACACGGGGGAACAAATGATGTCGCGATGCATTAATAAATAATAATAAAAAATCTAAAAAGTTAAAAAAAATATATAAAATAGAGAACAAGAGAGAGAGAGAGAGAGAAACAAATAGAGAAAAGAAGTCTATCTAATCTTTTTTGATGAAATCGAAAAATCAACAACAACAACAACCACAAGCAAACAAACAAACGAGTGAAAAAAAAAGTGAATGGCGATCTGGATGGAATGTTACGTTTTTCTTTGAGAAAAGAAAAGAAAACAAAACTAGAGGAAAAAAAAACACACTCACACACACACAAACAGAACTTCAGAGAGAATGTTTTTGTTTATTGTTGTTTTTGTTTTTCTCATCATCATACTACTCGTGCAGTGCACAACCGTACACCACATATTACTCCCCACACACCGTGATACCACCGCATCACAGAATGATTTGTTATGATTTTTTTTTGTTGTTGTTGAAAGTTTACGGTTTACGGTTTGTCTTTAAAGAAAAAAGAAATAGAGAGAGAGAGAGAGAGAGAGAGAAAAGAGAATACATAAAATGGGTCAACCTCAAAATAGAAATGGGGTTGAGTGTAAGTGAGGTTTAGTTAAATGGCTGAGGGGTGGATTGGTAGTAGATAGCAACCCGGGTTTGAGTAAAAGAAAATCTTTGTAATTCAGGTTAATCAAAGTGAATGACTTGGTTGCATAATTCTATTAAAAAGAAAAAAAATATACAAAAACAAAAATGAATAAAGAAAAAGAGAATAGAAATTATTTTCTTTGTTTTATGTTGCGGCACATAAAATTGGGTTAATTAAATATTAAATGAGGAAAAAGAGGTTTTCTTTTCTTTGTGATTTTTTATTCTGACTTTGTCGATAGTTTATTTTTATATAAATAAAATAAAATAAAAGAAAAAAAAAGGTCATTGAATATGATGATGCTGAAGATGATAAAATAATCTACTAACTTTCCAAAGAAAAAAGAAGAAAGGAACTTGCATTGTGTTAAATTCTGTTTATATTTGTAATCCCGACGATTAATTAACTCTTGAAATTTTGTTCTTTTTTTAAAAAAAAAAAAAAAGATCCTCTAAAATATTTTCAATTGTGTTTCCAACATTACCAACGAGAATGAGACAAAGAGAGAGTGAAAGAAATGACAAATTTTATGATGAAATGAAATGTCTGATTGTTTTATAAATAATCAAATAATTCATTAATTAAAAATGCAATTATATTTTTATTCACTTATGTAAAGAGAGTATAGAGGAGAGTTTTATGAAGAGACAAAAGGAATTGAAGGAATGAAAATGATTTAATGTTTTTGAATAAAAAAATAATATATTCATGAATGCTAAAGAATTTTTTTAGAGAATTTGTTAATATGGACTGGGAATCTTTTTTATTTATATTCACTGGTTTTATTAGATTTAGTTCCGGATGATCTTAATTTTATCATTATATTGGCGGTACAATTTTAATCTCTAAATTTTATATTCTGGAATCCAATCATTTTTAAATTCCTGCTGGAATAATTACGATAGGATATTTAATAATCTGAATGTATTAATTTAGGGACGAACCTTTTAATAAATTAATTTGTTAAATAATTTATCATAATAATTAATAGTGCTTTTTTTTACTTGTATCAATTTCAATTGAAAATTAGTTACGTATGAGTTTATGATGTTAAAGATTTAATTTATCTAATATGTTTATGAAGATTAATTGGAAAAGCTTAACAGCATCAAGATCAATAATTAATAATATTAACCTGAACAGATTATGTGTTACAATCGAGAATTTGAACTTTTAAAACCTTTAGCAATGAAACAATAATCATTTGATTTATTTTCTAATGTTTTATCTATTGATTTATTTCTAGGTTATTATCAACCTGCAGGACCATTAATATCATCACATTTATTACCACAACAACAACAAAATTTAATTGGTAAACCAATATCATCACCGATTGATCAAGAACAATTACAACAGCCACCACAATCATCATCGGCTGCTGAAAGTTCTGATAGTGATGTACTTATAACTGGTAGTGATTTAACACCACGTCCACAAACATTTCGTTACGGTCCACAACCTCCTGGACCTTATTCACGACCAATTCATCAAATGCATTGTCCTACTTATCCGCCCAATTATTATACACCATATAATCAACATCCTCAGGTAAGAAAGTTTTTCTTTTTAAATATATTTTTGAATCAACAAATTCATTAATCAAAATGAACGTTTTTCTGTACGTCCCCCTTTGGGGGTTTAATTTGACGTTAACAATATTTTTATTTATTGTTTTCTTTATTTTGTTTTTTTTTCTGTTTTGCCAAAATGATTTTTTTTTTATTCCTATTTGATACAAGTTCAAATTCGCAAATTATTAGATTCTTGTATGAAAATTTTCCAGCATAAATCAATTGATTGATTGTTTCATTGAATATCAGAAGAAGTCAATTATTGTTCAATTTATGTGAAGGTTTTGTGTTTTTTGCTTTTAAATCTAGAATTTGTAAATTTCCGTCATAGAATTAAATTTCACGTAAACTTGACGGGAAATATTTTATTATTTGAAACTGATGTTCTCTCTCTCTCTCTCTTTCTCTCTTTAGCTGGTGTAAATAATGAACCTTAATATTTTTACGTAAAATTTAAATTTCTTATTTCAAGTCCAAAATAAAAACTTAAACTTAACTTAATTAATTATTCAATGTGAAAATGCCTAAACAAAGTTAACCTAAAGCTTTTAACAGAATTTATTAATACAATAATACCACAAACTTTGTCTGACTAAATATAAATCAGTGGTAGAATTCTCGTAATAAAAACTATTTGAAATTAAGAATTTTTCGTACAAATTATTCTTCTTACAGTTTTTACATTGTTTTTGAAAAGTTGTAGTAAAAAGGACGAGACATCTGAGTAGAGAAAGATTTGAATTATCAAGAACATCCATAAATAATGTACTTATAATTTTTAGTGTAAAAAAATTAATAAAGTTCCTGCATTCACAATTTTTTTATCTGATTATTCTTCTTGTATTATATTATTCGCCATTCCCCATTTCTTCCACATAAGACAAATTTAATGTAATGAAAATTTGTTAACGTCAAAAATAATAATGAATTTATAATAAAAAATTGTGCTTTATGTTTTGTTCGAATTTTTTGTTCAAAAATATTATTTTTCTGTGGTCAACTGAAATAATAATTTGTCATCAATTCACTATTGAATCCCGATTTGGATATTTGACCACATAGTCAAACCATTCATCAAATTCATTACAGCAAATCAAAATTCAGTTATTTTTCTTTTTTTATTTAAAGCTGATAGTATGTGGGGCCGATTAGGTCGACATGCTAATATTGGTCAAAATTGAACTGTTTTTTTGATTTCAAAACAATTTTTAAATGAACAATAAATAATTAATTTCTCTTCTTTTCCTTATTCACAGGATATGTGTTATTCACCACCATACCAACCATATTTTCCACAGGCACCACCATATCGTCGTTATATACCAGGATCATATTATCAAGTACCATCAAGTGAATTATATGATTCATCACAAACAAGTGTACAACAACAGCAGCAACAACAGCAACAACAACAATTACAACAACAGCAACAACAGCAAGCATCTTCAGGCCAACAATTAGTACCGGCCGGTCCTAGTGTAGTACCACAACATTTAGATCATTATCCAGGACCACCATATTATTCTGGTTATAGTCCTGGTGCTGGTCAATGTTATTCACGTGGAATGCAACCTTATATGGGTAAGGAATAATGTATGGATTGAAAGGTTTTTTTTTCTCTCTCTTCCCACTTTTGTTTTGTTTATTTTTCTATAATTTTTATTATTGTTATGTGTATGTCGTATTTCACATAATATGAAATTTGAGTCAATAATAAAACAGAAGAATAATTTTGGAATCGTACCCAATTTCAGTCTCGCACACAAATACAATTTTAAATTTTTTCACGTTTTTTTTTCCGATGAATTTAAAAGAAAAATTGATCCCTTGTTGACAAGATTTAGTTGCATTGTGACTGATATTCTTTTAATAAATTAATCGTATTAATGAAATTATCAAAATAATAAAAATTCTATTTAAAATCGAATGACAAAGAAACAATATTACATAATTTTATACTGAAAATAAATCAAGAAAAAAAACATAATTTTCTAAAATTGGTTTTTTTTTTGTACAGAATAAAATTAATAGGAATTCCGATTTAAATTGGAATTAATGCGATTTATGGTATTTTCAAATATTGTTTACAGTCAATGGAATTTACGTTTAATAATTGGATATTATCTCGCATTAATAATATCATCTTGAATGTTTAAATGTTTTTTCTTTATTTTTTGTTAATCTTTTATTTATTTCCATAAATTATAATTATTATTTTTTTTCTCTTTCTCCTTTTTCTCTTTTCTTTTTCTTAATTATGAATATAATTTAGATGCACCACCATATCCAGGCAGTTGTCCGTGTCCGATGCAATCGTGTCCAAAAAACGTCCATACTGGGCCTCTTATTGGTAGTAATACTAATAAGGGCCCAGGTCCAACAACACATTTAGTTAATGTGAATACAATTGATACAATTGTTCAACCAATTATAACAAATAAAATACAATGTAAAACAGAAGATGATATAACAACTGGTACAACAACAACAACAAGAAGTATTTTATTAGTAAAACCAGAAACAAATACATTATCTTATCATCATAAATTATCGCATGATAATAATACAGATCGTAAAGATAAGCAATATGAAAAAGTTGCAATGGCACCAATGCCAAATTTTTCTGTTAATTGTAAAGTATTAGAGCCAGATATATCAATAAGTCCTTCACGTGGATCAACTGGTTTATCAATAACACCATTTCAAATAACAGCACAGCAAACAACAGAACGTAATCCAATACGTAAAGCACGTCTTGGTAAAACAATGGCTAGAGAACGTCAAATGATGACACAATTAAATCCAATACAATTATATCATCCACAATTACAAGATAATAATAATACAACAACAACAATATTAACAATATGTTCGAAAACAGAACCAAATCATCATTTACCAATATTAAAACAAGAAATTGATATAATTAAAACAGAAAATGTAAAAGAGGAAAAAGATTTAGAAGATGATGTTATTATTGTTGATAAAATGGATGAACGTTTAACACCAGAAACAATATCAGATACAACAGAAGTGGTGACACCATCACCACCTTCAATTTCACCACAACCATCAACGATGACAGCAATGATGACAGCGATGACGACAACTACAGCTTCAACAACAACTACAGCAACAACGACAACGTCAACCTCTTCATCAACAAATAAACGTAAATCAAATGATATTATTGTTGATGATGATGATGATGATGATAGTCCAATTGATTTATGTAGCAGTAGTACAACATCAGAAATACCATCAGCAACAGTTAAACGAAAAAAATTATTTGATAAAACAAATCAAAAGAAATCACCATTAAAAAGTTATAAAAGTTTAATAAAACGTACCGATCCAAAATCATATTTATGCACAACACAAACATCAAAATATCAAACAAAAGCAGATCGTTCAATATTAAAAGGTGGCAAATTATTACGTGGTATTAATTCAAAAAATTGTTTAACACGACGACGAATATTATCATCTGTACTTAAATTAAAAACAAAATTTTTAATGGTTCCTAAAAAAATACGTAAAATTATTGGTAAAAGAACAAAACCAATTATAGAAATGAAAAAATATACAGATATAAAACAGAAGAAGACTGATCAACATACTAATAATATAAAACAAAATATAAATGATGAATTTAAAGCACAAACAACAACTACAACAAAAATAATTACAACAACAACAATACCAACAATAACAACAACAACATTAGCAACACCAACAACAATAACAACACCAATAGACTTTAAAATAAAACTACAAAAAACAATTGCAACAAGTGTGGATACAACAATTGATAGGGTTGCACGTGGTTATTATTCAGAAACAGAAATAAAAATACAAAAACAAAATAATTGTAAAAAAAGGAAAAAATTAGAGGAGGGACGTTCTAAATCAGAAACAAAATGTCAAATAAAAGAAAAGGATAATTTATTAATAATAAATCAAAATTGTCAAATAAAAAATAATGATAATGAAAATATTAAAAATAAATTAAATGAAACGGAAAATAAATTATTGAATAATAATAATAATACAATTACGTTTGATAATAATAATAAATTACAAAAACAACAACAGCAACCACAACAATCACAGGATGAAAAACAGGAACAAGAACAGAAACAGGAAGAGGAAGAGCGGCAACAACAACAGCATCAACAAACAATGAAAACAGCAAATATAAAAAGGAATCGTTCAAGAACGCGAAAATTTAGTAGTAAAAAACGTCATCGTGTTAAATTAATTGAACATATTGAAGAAATAATTGTACCACGTAAAAGTACAAGTATACCAAAATGGAGTAATGGTTGGTCATGGGAAGGTCAACCATTTCAGGGGAAAGTATTTTTAAATGTAAGTAATCCTGTTTGTCCTTTGTATATAATAATTGTTAAATCAATTAATGATGCAATTTAGTTTCAATTGCATTTTATTTTTAATTGTTAATTTTTGTCTTAATTTTCTATTATTACGATTTATGTATATTCGTGGTTTTCCCATATTTTTTTCATTGTTGTCTTGCTTAAAAATAATTTAATTAACTTAAAACAAAAATTATAATAGAAATCCCGCTTCAAAATTACTCCATCCGCCCAATGCATTTTAACTTTCTACCAATAGATGGCTCTAGTAGAGTTTATTTTTCATTTCCACTATTTTGAACTTTTTTTATTACTTTTTAATTTTAAGCTTATCCCATTATTTCTCAATTAAAATAGAGTGATGATCCGCCTGTACTGCGTACATGCTATCCAGCAATGCGACATTCGGAAGGTGATATTATTCAACCTAGAGATTGTGTTCTTCTACGTGCTGGTAACAAAAGAGTTGAATTGCCTTACGTTGCTAAAGTTGCATATTTATGGGAAAATCCAGAAGATGGTACGTTTATTTGATCATTTAATTGTTCCCGAATGAAATAATAAAATTTTATTTTATGAAATTTTACAGGAGAAATGATGATGTCACTTTTATGGTATTACCGACCGGAGCATACAGAACAAGGAAGACAACCGACAGATTGTGCTGATGAAGTTTTTGCCTCACGACACAAAGATCATAATAGTGTTGCTTGTATAGAAGATAAATGTTACGTTCTTACCTTTAGTGAATATTGCCGGTAAAATTCTTGTTATTTTTTTTTATAAAATATAAAATTATTAATAATTTGTCTTTTTTATTGATTGCAGATATCGTCGTGAATTAAAATGTTTTCAAGATAATATTGAAGAATTACCATCAATTGTACCACCATTAAATAGAGAATATTCTCGTTCAGTGCCACAAAATACATCATCAGAACTTGTTATGTTTTGTCGTCGTGTTTACGAATTTCGATTAAAAAGACTTATGAAAACTCCTAATTAAGAAAAATAAAGAAATAAAAAAAAAACAAAATTAATTTATATAAGACGAAATTTTTAAGACAACATATCGTTCCGTACTGTTTTCTTTTTATTTAAAATTAAACAAAACAAGAAATGAAGAAAAAAAAAGCAAAATATTTATTTATTTTAATATTCATCTGTCGCATTTAAACTAGTCCAACAAGAAAAAATAAATTAGAAAAAAAGAAAGAAAAAACAAAAATACAATAAGAAAAAAGAAATATTTTAAATTTTTATTGGAAAATAAGTTTTTTTTTTAAAATAAATTATTATTTTTTAAGTTATTTAAAATGTTATTGATTAATTAAAAAGAAACGTAAAAGTTTTATAGATTACTTTCGGATTTTGAAATTAACTAAATTAAAATCTATTTTAAACCACTTCTCATTTTATGTTTCTCTCATTTGTGAAAAATAAAAAGTTTCCCTTTATTCAAAAATACAGGAAAAAAATTAATATGACGCCATCTGTTGCATGTCATTACTTCTATTCCTTAGCGAAGTTTTAAACCATGGATTGGATTTTTCAAGTTTTAAATTTTTCTCATTTTTTAATTTTTTTATATTTTTATTCATTTAAACTTTATTAATTAACGTCAAATTAACGGATTCAGGGAAACAAATTACGTCAATAATTATTATAAAAAACGCGAAAAAAAAATAATAAAATTAAAAACAGTTGTACCTTTTATAAAATATCAACATAAAAACATTAAAAATAAATTTTATTAAAAAACAAAAAAATTGTAGCGAAATGAAAAAAAAAAAATTAATTCATAAATTAAAAAACAAAAATAAAACAGACACACAAATAAAAAAGAATGTTTCTTATATAGATAATTAAAATAAATTATATATTTAACCGGGAACAGAAATTTGTAATATAAAAAAAAAGAAAAACAAAAAAAAAAAATAAAGAGAGAAAATTAAGAAAAATAAACGATTAATGGAAATATTAATAATTCTTGTATTATAATATTATTATAAATTATAAATGAAAAAAAAAAGAATTAAGAAAAAGAAAACCAGAGAATATTCATATATATTATTATTATTATTATTATTAATTATTATTACTTATTATAATTAATATAAATTGTAGTTATTAATAAATATAGTCATTATTTGTAAAAAAAAAAACAAAACAATAACAAAAAAAAGTAAATACCAGAAAGCAGAAAAAAGTAAAATAGAAATGAATTTAGAATCTTCGTAGCTGTTTGATAAAGATTTTCTAATTTCAAAATCAAAAGAATAAAAAAAAAGAAGCAAAACGAAAAAAGGGAATAGGAAAATTTATTGGAAATAACAAAGTTTTAAATTGACGTTTGGCGTTTGGGACATATTCGTGTGGGAAATTTTTTTATTTATTTATTACAATATTAAGTTGATAATATTTCATATGATAAAATAAATGGCCACTTTTCTTTTTGTCTTCAAACATTTGACGTCAGCAGGATTTTTTTTGTTGTTTTTTTTTTTTTTGTTCTTTTCTCTTTTTTTTTCCAAGAAAACTAAAAACGATTGATTGAACCCGCATCAAACTATTAATATCCTATTAAAGTAAAGTAGGCCAAAAAAACCCCTTTAGATCTAAACCTTTTCTTTTTTCTTATTCTTCTTTTTTTTGGTGTTCGTTTATTCATTTAATTTAATTTAAAATAAATAAAAAAAAAAAAAAGAAAGAAAACGCATGAAAAATAATTGCTTTTTTTTTTATATATTATAAACTTATAGTCATTATGTTCTAATCTAATCTCTTTAACTTCAAGTGTTTTATTCCATTATTATTTTTATAAATTTTTAATTATTTATTAATATTGTTGCCTTTAAATGTAAGGTAAAAACAGAAAAAAAAAAACAAATAATTATTATATTAATATTATTATTCTCTTATCCATCACATCACTATCAATATTTTCATTTTATTTAATTTAATTTAATTATAAATTATAACAAATCATAAATATAATTTCTCTGAACATTTTATTCAAATAATATTTTTCATTTTCGTTTTTAATTGTAGTAGTGCCTTTTTAAATTTAAATTCAATATAACACAACCTCTTTTCATTGTGAAATTTTTCATTAATATTTTAAGTTTTTCTTTTAAAAAAAAAACAGAAACAAAATCTATAAAACAAAAAAACAAAATCTTTTCTTTTTTTTTTTTTTTGCTTAATATGTGTGAACGAATAATGTATGTGACAAAAAAAATATGTTTAGTAATTAAATAAGGAAATTTATTGTAAAAGGTTGTTTTAATTCGATTTTATTTTTCTTTTTTCAATTAGAAGTTTCAAATTCGTTTTTATTCCTATCGCGCGCCTAAAAATAGATATATTGAAAATACAACAAAAATGGTTCAAACACGCTACAAATACAGAAATTTTTTGTTTTTATTCACCCCAATTCACCACAATTTTTGTAAAATCAGTGTTACATGAAATTGACACAATTTCACCAAATATCATTTAATGAAGTTCGTGAAGTAAGAGAAACGAGGAAAAGAAAAATCAAATTTTTTTTTGATGGCGAAAAGAAGTAAGTGATAAATTTTGTGGAGTGAATTACATTAATTTAATTTATGTTGGGATATTGAATTGATTACTGTTTGTTTTGTTGAACTATTTGTATAAATAAATACAAAATTAAATGTTGTGCTCCGTCAAATTAAAATAAAATTTTGACTTGTCAGAAAATTCATTGTTCAATTTTTGTCTATTTTTATGTTAAATTAAAAATATCATATATTAGTGATCCAATTAATTTAACGGTAATTAATTTAGAAATTGAATTAATTACGGAAAGTCATAAAAAAAATTAATTAACCTTATAAAATTATAATACTCGAAATTTGACATTTGTGAATATTTTATTGGTGAATACTTTTTCATGCAATTTCTTTTACTATCGCAATTTCCTCCACTTTCATTTCATCCAATTTCATTTTTATATCGAAAATTTTTAACGCTGGCCATACACAATTGCAGTTCAGTGAATGATTTGGCACAAAAAAAGATGGATGGTAAAAAATTCTATGTCCGTGCTTTTTAAGTTATACAAAAAACACCATTTCCAATTGACAAAATGATTTTATAGAATCAATTAATAATAAATGTGATTATAAGACTCTTGTGTTAATTGTTTAATAGATAATTGTGGTGTATTTTAATTGTAAGTGATTTATTAAAAGTAAATTAAAAAGGAAAATTTTATATAAGAAAAAAAAAAGTAAGAAGTACGGAAGTTCTCTATTCGTATTAAAAAGTGTAATTGGGTGTTAACTTGTGAAATGTCATTAATTCTATGAAGTTGACAGGAGTTTTTTTTTCAATTTTAATAAAACATAGTTTTTAAAAAATTACGGTAAATTACAATTAAGACACACAAAATTTTTTTAACGTAAAACAAGGATAATGAGTGGTCGTCCAAGGACAACCTCATTTGCTGAGGGTAATAAACAACCACCAAATCCTGTAGTAGGCGGAATGAAAATTAGCAGTGAGTATTTTTTTTTTTTGTTTTCCTTATAATTTTTGATTTAAAATTAAAGTACCAACGAATTTTTTTTTTCTCTAAAATTTTAAAAATTTAAGAAAGACATTTTTTTTTCTATACTGCGGAGTAGAGAATATCGATATGTGAGGCAGCCATTTATAAAAAAAAATCTTTTTTTGTTCAAGAATCAAGATGGCGTTAATGGTTTCAACAAGGAGAAAAAAAATTTCTCTTTTTTTTTTATACTTTCAATCATAAAAGAATGGAAATTTTAAAATTTTCTTTATGAAAATAAAGAAAATATATTATTAATATAATCGATCATATCTACGTATACAATCATTTTTGAACAAAAGACACTCTTTGTTATAACAATTATAATTATCTTACGTTTTTTTTTGTTGCTCATTTTGTTCAAGATTAGAATTTACCGATTTTCTTTTACTTCTTATCACATGAAAAGACAGCGAAAAAAAAAAGAATAAAGAAAAAACGAATAGTATAAAAGAAAAACGTGTAAGAAAAATGAAAATCGACAAAATTGAATTTTAAATTTTTAATGATTTTATATTGCTAAAAATTGTATTTTTTTTAACTTTATTAATTAATTGATTAGAAAGAATAGAAAGAGAAAATATTTTATTCATTTAAAAAAAAGTGAATTAAAAAAACTCTTGTTTGTTTCTAAAGTTAAATTTTTTCTTTTCTTAAATTCATAAAATTAAAAATTCAACAGAAAAAAAAACGAATAAAAATTGTGCAAACTTTATGAGTGTTCATGTTTGTATATGTGTGTGTGAATGAGAGTTTTTGAATAAAAATTAATATGTAAATCGATTTAAAATTTTCCGGTGCGGGCTTCTTCCTATTTAAGTTTTTTTTCTGTCTCTCCCAAACCCCCTTCTATCCTGCATCATTCATTAATTCATTTATTTTTGCTTAATTTTTCAATGAAAAATGAAAAGTTTATTTTTTACTTTTTGCATATTTTTAATTTACCCCTTTTTTTAAATTTTAAGTGCGTTTTTTAATTTTGTAATAAAATTTATTTATTCTGAATTTAGTTTTGTAATGTGCCCATTTTTTTATAACCAAAAATTACTAAACCGATTTTGATTGAACGACTTTTCTCATAACGTCAAAAATGTCAATGAAGTTTTCGTAAATTTTGCGATAATTCTAGTGGTGATGGTCAATTTATTAAGGGTTTTTTTTTATTAAATTTTATAGGTCACTTTTGGGAGGTGTTCGGTGGTGGTGGGTGTTTGATAAATTTTTTTTTTGTTTTGAAATTTTAGTTGCACAATTATTGCAATTAAATTTGCAAAATCACAAAAAATATTTTATTAAATTAGCGAGTTTTTTTGTGAAAGAGGAAACAAATATCTTCTTTTTTTGTCCCTATTTTAATTATTGAGTTTTCTGAATTTATTAAATGGATTTATATTATTTTCTGTTAAGACTTTATTGATCATAATCCAAGATGTTTTATGAACTTCGTAAATTCTTAGTTGCAATTTATGTTCTTATTATTGTGAAGAACATCTCTATATAAATCTAAGATTATTCTTAAGTTTTCTTTTACACAGAATCGGAAAATTTTAACTGTTGCATTGTTTTTTTGCCTTAAATAAATTGTTTATCTGTCGGAAGTTCGTATTAACGAGGTCGGACGTTCTTCATTTGATTTTAAATTTAAATAGAATTAATTTCTGTCTCTATCTCTCTATATTTTGTTCAATAATTTTTTTAGTGTTGTATTAATCACATGATGCGGCTTGACCCATATTCTTCCCAATTCATTCATGCCCTGTCTCCCCCAACCAAACCCCCATTATTTGAACATTTTATTATGCGACGAATCTAGCCCAAATTTTTTTTCGCTTTTCTTCCTTTCTTTGAGATGAATATAATTCGATGATATTTTAACATTCGACATTTACTTTTTTCTTCTGTCAATAGTTTTTCAAACTTTTGTTTTACTTTATTCTTGACTCTTTTGTTTTAAAAAAATAAGAAAGAAAAGAATGTTGACGTCATTCATTTGTATTATAGCAAAAGAAAACTTAAAAAAAATCGAAAGATCAAAAAAAAAAAAATAGAAAGAAAAACACGAGAATGAAAATTGTTTGAAGGAGGAGGCGAGAGGGAAAAGATGTAGGAGAATAATAAAATTAAATTAATTTGGAAGAAGAAAAGAAAATATGGAAAAATATTTTTCTCTTTTATAATTTTCTCAAATTAAAACATTTGATGTGTGTGTGTAGGCTTTTTTTTGTTATTTTGAAACGTGACGTAAGGCTTAATAAAATGAAAAAAAAATTACTCTTTCTCTTTTCCTCTCTCTGAGTAGTAGAAAAGTAGTAAAGTTTAAGTACCGTAGTTGATAGATTTGTGATTATTACTTTTTTTTTGTTTCTATTAAAATGAAGAAACCAAAAAAATAGAAGAAAAAAATCTGTTAATGTGTTTTTCATCATTCATTATTATTCATCGTGTCCAGAATTAAAACTCGGTTTAATGAGGTGGGGTGGATAGTGGATAGAAATATTTTTTGCACGTGAAATTGATTTTTTTTTTATTTGCTATTTTTTAATTTTTTGTTTATAGAAAATGTTGGTCGTGTAAAATTAAATGGTCGCGGTTCATTAATGAGTTAATCTGAAAATATGTAAAATAATTTAATCGGATTGTACTTTATTGAATCAAATTTACACCAACCTTGTCTAATCGAATTTAATTATCTTGGGGTAATATCGATGGTCTTATTAGAAAGGTTCTATTTATCTGCAAATACAAATTTTGGGTAAAACCCATCGTTTTAACCTTATAACTAGTTGATGTTTTTGACCCCTAAAAACAATTTTTCGTGGATTAGAAAACAAAAAAAAAATGAATCGGTCCAAACTCCAAACTGAGAATTGTAGAAGTGGGTGGGGGATGGTTGTTATAAATAATATGAATAACCATTATTAATATTAATTCTTTAATAATATCCGAAATAATTTATTCCTTTTTCGATTCCTTTCTCATTTTCTCTTTCTTTCTCTCTCTGCCCTTTCTCATGTAATCAAAAGAGAAAAGCGGAGAAGAAGAAGAAGGTAAGTACCTTTTTATTTATTAAGTATTTTTTTATTGAATAACTTTCGTCAAGGACAAACTTTTTTTTTTTTTGTTATTTCTTCTTCATCTTTTATTAGTCACAAGAGTTTAATTTATATAATTTTATTGTGTGTTGTTATGCATCTGTTTTTTTTTTATATAAACATACACACACACATAACCTATACAAAGAGAAACACGTGTGCGGCTTTTATGATATTTTATTAACTGTTATTTTATTCGTAAAAAAATTTGTTTTGAAAATCTTCTCTGTAATAATTTGAATTGAAACTAAGAAAGAAAGAGAGAAAAAACTGTTTAAATGAAAGTAAGAGATAGAATTAGTTAAGGGGTTAGACAATGAGAAGAAGAACAAGAAGAAGGGTTTAATTTTCATAAATAAACATTTATACATAATTTACCCCTTTTAGATTACATAATTTTTAGACATTAATTGAACATGAATATTTTGCATTTCTAAATTTCACTGAGAGAAAATATTCAAATCAAAATACGATTTTGTGACCGTGAGTCCAATCTCCTCCAAATAAATAATAAAGTAAAAGAAGTCGATATAAACACAACAACATCAACAATAAAATTGTATTCATCATCATATCATCATAATAAATTCAAATGAAATCAATTTTACTTGTTAATCAATTATTGAAGAGTGACAGAGAGAGTATGTTTGTGGTAGGGATAATGATTAAGAAAAAAAATGATATAATTAATTGTGTCACAAACACACACATTCTCACACTACTGACCTTTTAACCTTTCATTGGGCTTTTTATTGCGATTATCTCAGAAAAATAATCCATTTTTTATTTTTGTCGCACTTCGATTTTTTTGTTGTTTGTTTCTCTGATTTCTGTCTTATTTTTTTTTTGCTCTTGATTCAAATTAAATAAAAGGCGCTGCTCTTAAAAGATTCATTGAACTCTTTAATATAGAGTTTTTTTTTTGCTCAGTCGTCCGGCGTCACATGTGTGTATGTGTTTAGTGTTGTGTGTGTGCATGTATGTGTTTGATTGTGTGTTTGGTATGAGAAAAAGACAATTTCTGTATATTTTTTGTTTGTTTTCTTTTATTCTTCTTTATTTTGTTTTCCTATTTTTATGATTGATGAATTGGTATTTGGGATGAAAATCCTCTGTCCAAAAATAACCAGATTCAAATCTGTTATTATTGAAGAGAAAGAGGGACTGATGACCGACCGAATAAGAGAGATTCTGATACGTTATTTTTTTTAAACAGTACAGACAAAATATTTATGATTTGTTGTTTTGATACATATTTTGAAAGAGGTGAGGACATTATTTAGCAAGAACCAACAACAATAAACAACAAATAAAACATTTTTTCCACACAAAAAAAAGAACAGAATGAAAAAAGGTAAGAAGATAAAAATTTGTTATGGTCAGAAAGAAAAAAAAATTATTTAATTTAAAATCAAAATATGGAAAAACCCAAATAAATTCAAGTGGGTCATTATCGTGCTCCAATTATTATTACCTACTATGAATATGATTCGATTTTGTTTATAAATTTTTTGGAAATTTTTATTTTTCAAAAATTAAATTAAAAATTTTTATGAAATTAATGATAAAACAAGAAGTAGAAGAAGAAGAAGAGAGAAAAAAAAGTGAAAATTTGGTTCGTGCGATTTAAAATTCGGTCGATCGGATTAAATACAAGATCGCTAGTGGAAAAGACGTTGCGTAGTGTATTTTTGACATTGAAATTATTCACGTGGAGTTTTTTTTTTTCTTTCTTTTTTATTTTTAAGAATTTAAAATATTTTTTTTTCTTGTGTTTATTTTTTTAAAAAAAATGTCTTTAAATAAATAGTTTTATGTCCTAAAATCTATTTTTGGTAAATGAGAGTGAGAAAAAGAGTGTTGTTTGACGTCACAAATAATTTTTTTTACTCACCACGAAAACGAAAAACTCGTTGTACTGTTTTTTCTCTGTTCCTCTTTTATTTTTTTTTAAAAAAATTAAAAGAATATTTTGTTTTTTTTTACAATTTTTTCTTAAAAAACATCTTTTAATCTTAATAAGAAGAGTGTTTTTTTTTACAAAAATTATATGTACTACTTAGATAGATAGACAGGACAAATCATGATTTTTTTTTGCGGTGTTGTGCTCTGTGTGTTTTTATGTGGGTGGGCGTGGCACAATAAAAGTGAACCCTTCAAATTCCCATATTTCCATTGTCATCGTATAACATACAATACAAAAAGTGCCACACGTTAATGTGTTAAACGTGACGTCACATACAAAAGCACGTGCTTTTTTTTCTTTTTATTATTTGACAGATGAACGCTGCCATTTTGTAATTTTATTATCGTTTTTTTTTCTTATGTTTATTTTGGGTCATTTCGGATTTTTTGTTCATTTTTATTAAGAAAATATTAAAACCCGTTTTTTGTCTCAAGTCTTTAAAATTGAACTCAAGGTCGGTCACGCTCTCTTCAGTCCAGTCCAGTGGGATAGAATCAAATTTGTTGATTAAAAAATACGAAAAAATGGCTTTCCCCTGTGCAAAAAATACGCAGGACTCAGAAATAAAAAGTACTTTTCTTTATATTTTATCCAGTTTTTAACTTAAATTCAAATCAATCAATCAATCAAATTTAATTCTAATAAAGTGATCTTATTCAATCTTTTTTTATTTGCGTATCTTTATATTGATTGTTATTCTATTTCTACTTGAATCTTTAGATTAAAAGAATAAACGAATAATCTATAAAGTTAAAAGTTGAAAATCGAAATTTATAACGAATGCAAATAGCCGATTAAATTAAGTAGGTCCAATTAATTATTGTCGTCATGCAAAGCTCCTATCAGATGAAACAATTGATTCCTGAAAAATTGAAAGGATATATAAAAGGGGAGGAAACAGTAACTAGAAAAATAAAACAAAAATTATATAAGTGATCTAAGAAGAAAATTATAACCATCCAATAAGAATATAAGAGCGTATTATAGAAATTTGAGATTTTACTTTCATGTAAATCCTTTATGTAATTTATTTTTTTCCTCTAATTAAAAAGAATGCATATGTAAACGATTAATTAAGAATAAATATTGTGAAATTCATTTAACTCTACTTAACGTTATATTTATATTGGATAAGGAAGAATAAACTAGAAATAAATTCTCATTTATTTATATTTTTTTACTAAAATCTATTTTAATCAATTAGGTTTGAAGTTAAATAACACCAAATTGAATTATTTAAAATATTTTACGTTTTGAGAAAAATTGCCTTTTTATGTTTTTCTTATTGGATTTTTGTACACGAGAAAAATCTAATTCAGATGCCCTTTAATTAATTAAATATCTTTTTGACTTGAATGAACTTAATTTTTTTTTGTGATTTCATCTTGTTGTTTTCTTATCAAATTTTATTCATTATCATCAACACACAAAAACAAAAAAAAAACTTTAAACGTATCTTTTTGTTTTGCTTTTAATTGTGAATTGTGAAGTGTGAAGTAAATAATGTCTAGGATAAACTGGTTTCATTCTTTTATTAATCTTGAAATTTACTCAGTTGCTGCTGTTGTTGTATTGCGGTTGTGTCATTTTATTTTATCACTGATTCTTAAGAATTATATTTTTTTATCGATGCAAATTTTAAAAACGGTTTCATAACCGTGCGGCGTTGACGGATAGACTTACGCGACGCGGTTAAATAAAGTAATCATAATATAGTAATAACAACAACAAATGATTGCGTAAGAAGTAACATTCCAATAGGAATAAACAAAATATTGATAAGACCAAAAATATGTATATTCCGTTTATTGTTATTTTTTTAATCGAATTTCTTAATCACTTTTTTTTCTTTTAATAAAAAAACACAATAAATATTTACACTTGTGACGTCACATCATGAATTACCAAAAATAAATATATGTTTAAAGAATAAAAAACGGAGTGTCATTGTCTGTCTGAAAATGTTTTTCTGTTTTTTTTTTAACTTTGTAAATGAGAGACAAGTAGAAATTCTGATTGTGATGCAGATGCGAAAGTCAAACGATACACATTTATGTAAATGTATCGTTGTGGTCGGAATAAAGTTCCTTTGTTTGAAAAGAATATTTTCATTTTTTAAGTTAGACGAAATTTTCCATTTCGACCTCTAGTATTCCTCGATCTCCACTTTTTTTCAAAGCGATTTATTTCAAAACAAACTTTAAAAATTTGTATTGGAAAAAAATAATAAAATAACTCGTGATGAAGAGACAGGAAAAAAATCAACAATAAATAAATAAAGAAAAAAGAACGAGGTGCATTAGCACCTTATTTAATCGACACGATCTAATAATTTAAATCAACAGAAAACAAAACGTCAAACACAAATAAAATCTTCTTAATTAATTTAAAGAACAGAAAAAAATGAGAGTTGAAAAAAAATTGTAGCTGCGGGGGGAGCGCCAATAAAATTCATTTCTCCTCTTATTTTCCTCCGTTTCATATCGTCCCGCAACAATCGTTTCACGTCTTTTCATTGAAACAAATTTGCGATTTAAAGAAGGTATCGTCGTAGTTTAAGCGTCTTTTATGACGACAAAAAAAAATCATTTTTTTCTTAAAGAAAAAAATTTCGTCATAACTAAGAGAAAAAAAAGTGAAAAAAGAAAATTATTCTGTTTTTCCACTTTTAAAGAAAACCAATGAAAATTTAATATTACGTATTTTTTTTTTATTTGTGTTTGTGTGTCAAGTTAATTTTGAGTGTAGGAAGGATAGTATAGATGTATGTAGTCAAATTATATGTCACTTTATTTTCATAATAAATGAATAAAAAGAAAAATTAGATTTATTTTTCTTTTGATTTTCACATAAAAGTATTTGTAAATAGAATAATGTTAACTATCATCATTTGTTTCTCTATCTCTTTTCATCCACTGTTTCGTCCACTCTTGAGAAAAACAATTTCTTTATTCCGTACTCATAGAAAAATCTAAAATTTAGATTATGTTAAAATGAACAATAAAATCAGGAAATGTTATTTTAACGATTTTGTTATAATTATAGATTTATAAGTATAAGTCGATAGAATCTGAATTTTTAGTTCTAATACAACGTTTACGATTTGAAACCTTGAAAACGTCATTCCGTGATAAAACAATATTCGTTACAAATATGTGATATAATTTTTCAATAATTTCGTTAGAATATAAAATTGATTGTGTTACGTTATGTATGACTATTGGAATTTTTGAGAACTATAATTATTTGCTGTCATCAACAATTAATTTTTGCTGTCATACTCTTGCTATTCGTCGTATTTTGTGTTTATAAATTAATTCGTAAAATTTGGGTTTGACTTCTCTGACGTCATTATTCGCATAAGTTTACTTATTTTTTATAAAAAATATTTAAATTAAATTCACGAGTAGTTGTTTACACAAAGTCGATTTTTAATTAGCATAGATGGCGTGTCGAACGAATTGATAGACAAAAAAAACAATCTGACATTTATTAAAATAATCAAATTTCGATTGAACGGGGATGCAACATTTATTTAATATGCAAAGAAGTGAGATACTAAATAAAACAAAACAAATTTTAAACATGACGATGGAAGAGAGTTATTTATTAATTAAAAATGAATTTATTTTTGTTTTTATCTCACCTCCTTCTTTAAAATTAAATTATTTTTGGTAAATTAGATAATGCGTTGGATTAACATATAAAGAAATTATAAATCATATTTTTTTCTTGGTAAGAACAAGACTTAATACAACGTTGTTAGAATGAAATGACTGCACTAATGACTGACGTTACTCACGTATAATAGAAGAAGATTACGTATCGGAATATGTGTCACTTTTATTTATCTATTATACTCATAAATTTTTGTTTATTAAATTACACTATTCTATCTATTGTATTGTGTATGTGTGTGTATTTGTCTATTTAAGTTAGTACGTAAATTACAAAATACAAAGTTAAGAAAAATGATAATCGTAAGGTTTGAATTTTATTTTTGTAATTGTATTCTTTTTCAAAAAAAAAAAAAAAAATATATAAAGAGAAAAGCAAGAAAAAAAAAGTACAGGGGGTATCAACTTCAATCCGTAACATTTCTATAACGAGTATTAATTTTTCTTTCTTGTCGTCATTTATTCTTTCAAAGTAAATTATGTCATACTTCTTTTGTTTTCACCATAACTATAAAAAGAAAAAAAACTTATTTTCAAAAAAAGTAATTCTTAAGTAAAAGTTAAGGGAAAACCAAAAAAAAAAAGGTATCTTTTATATAAAATCTTACAATAAAAGTAAATCGTGATTTTCTTTTATATGTTTTTTTTTTTGATTTTATTTTGTGACAAGAGAAAATTTTCTTATATTACTTTTACTAATATTAAAATTGATATTTATTTTCTTTTCTTTTTTCTTTGTATAATGGGTGGGCTCCTCTCCTCTCACTCTCTCTCCTCTGATTTATCCCTTGCTCTCGGTGCCATTCTTTTTTTACTTTTATTCTTCTCATACCATCATCCCCTCGCCTTAATTCACACACTCAAGTCATCAATATTTTCTCCTTATAAATAATTATAATAAATATTATTAAATAAATTAATAACGCTCCTATTTTACAAATACTTTGGCCTTCTCTTAACTCACCCAACCACCTTTTATCACCTTATTTTTTTTATTGCTCCTTGATTACATGTTTTGCATCCCCTGGCTGCTCATTTTGTTGTTCTTTTTTTCTGTTTTTGATTTACATGTATTAAGTATTGCATGTATGGCGACTCTGATCGCGTTTTTTTTTGTATAATCTAGTTCTAGTATATGCTGTGAGTGTGTGTGTGTCAGAATGAATATGTTTGTATGTGTGTGTGTGTTTATTTTTGATTATACAGAAGAGAAAAAAAAACATATAATATTATTATTATTATTTGTATTTATGTGTGTATTAGTTGGTTGGTAGGTTTCGTTGGGTTGGTTGAGTTTGATTTGCTTTTTTTTTCTTTTTTTTTTTCTTTCATTATGAAATGAAATGACATGGAAATTTTTATCTTCTCTGCAGTATTTAATATAGAGTCTCAGTGAACGGATTGGACTCTCTCTCTTGTGTCTCTCTGGATTGTTTTTTTATTGTTGTTGTTATTGCTTTCCATATACATAAATGCATCCTTTATTGTAATTTTTCTATTGTGAAATATTCTAAACACTACAGAGAGGTAGTGGTGAGGGAAAATTGTGTAAAAATAGAAAAGAAAAGACAAGTGAATTAATAAAGAAGTGTCTTCCTAATTAATTTGAATTTAAATGAATTAAGAAGTTTTTTATTGTGAAATAATAAAGAAAATTCTTTCTCTTTTATTTTCATCTTATATTTTTTCCCTTGATTATTCTAAAAATTTGTTAAATGTGTTTGTAGTTTTTTTTTTGTTGTACTAAAGGAATTTGGAAATACTTTGACTAAAAGTTTTTTTTTTAAAGAATAAAAGGAAAGAAAATTACGTTTAATAAATTTTCTTTATTCTTGGAAAATAGGAACTATTTTGTGAAACACGAATAAAAAAACAAGTGACTTTTTTTTTGTGCGATAATAAAAATAATTCAGAAGGGAAAATTCTAATTAGAAATCAAAAACAAAAAGAAAAAAAAATAGAAAATATTCGAATTGTTTTGCGTATCGTAAATTTTTATTGAATAATATTATTAATATTTTTGTGTTTATTTTTATTCATTCTCTTTACTTATTTTTTGACATTGAAGTGTTTTCTATAACAAAATTAATTTGATACCCCCCTCTCTTATCTACTATTATTATTTTAATATTTATGCACTTTTTTTTTTTTTATTAAATAAGAAATATTAATAGAGAGAAAGAGAGAGAGTGAGTGAGTGTGTATTTGTGTGAGAGGAGGGAATGACCAAGAAAAACAAATAACATTTCCCAATCTCATATCGATGGAAAAAAAATTTAAATAAATAAATAATTTCATTTAATCGTTTGATTTGTGGTTCAAATCAAATTTTTGGGATACTTTTCTGTTTGTGTGTATAAAGGGGGCGAAACAGAAGAAGAAGAAAATTTTCATCGTCTTTTTTTCTACATTTTTTATGAATAGTGAAATTGAAAAATAATATAAAGAAGAAGAAAAAGAAAAACTAAATTTTTCTTTTACGTTATTTTTACATAATTCTAATCTTAGTGAAATTTTAGTGACAGTGCGTTCTCGTGTCGTATATTTTTGTATTTATTTTGAGTCGCGTTTTTTTCATTCTCTATATTTTATGTTTGTGATATGTATGCGTGTGTGTATCTCTCGGTGTCAGCATACGCAAAATTTTGATGTGTCAAAAGAAAAAAAAAAGAAATGAAGAAGTAAAATAGACGAAGACAAATATTAAAAATAGATTTATTTCTTTGCAATTTTCCTAAAATATAATTACAAAAATATACACAAAAAGAAGTTTTTTTTTTGATTCGTTTTTAGATTTTTGTAAAATTATAAATAAAAAAAAAAATATTGTGCGTTGTGTTTTTTTTTTCTGTTTCTCATCAAAAATAAAATAGAGTCAAGTCAAGTCAAAGTCTACGCTTTATTCTCTGTGACAGTGTTTTTTTTTTTATGTGTGTGTAACATTGTTATGTAAATGTAACAGTCTCATCGTCATATAAAACACACCAAAACTGTCAAGTAGAGAAAAAATTATTAAAAATATTTATAAATAGAATTTAAAAGAAAAAATTAAATAAAATAAAACATCGCCGCGTAGTGAGAAAAAGGAATTAAGAAGAAAAAATTATGAAAAATAAATTAAATGTGTCAAATCCAAAATTAACAAAATTAACACAACAACAAAAACAATTTCATAATAATATGGAAAATTTAAATCGTGATAAATTAATAATAAAATTCAATAATATTGATAATAAATTGAATATTATTGATAATCAAAATAAACGTATGATATCAACTGATAGTGGTATTGAAAGTGTTGGTAAATCTGATAATTTTTCAAATGATAATTTTGAATTTAATCAAACAACTAAAATTTTACTAGATAATGATAAAATACAAAAACAACAACATCATCATAATGATTCAATTGATAATGAATCAAAAGAAATAATTCCAATAAATAAAACAAGTAAAAAAAAATATAAGAAAATACATAAATCAATTGTAATTCCATCATTAACAACATCATCATCATCTGTATCAGCAGCAATTGTAACAACAGCAAAAACAACAACAGCAGCCACTGTAGCAGCTACAACAACAACATCAACAATAGCAACAACAAAATCAATACCAACAGAAATAATAATCGAAACAGATAGAATAGATACAGCAACAACGGCAGCGTTTACAAATCAAATTGAAAAAATTAAACAATTAAAAAATAGTACTAATAATAATGCGAAAATAATTGATGAAGATGATTCATCATCATCATCTTATCCAAAAATAATTAATAAAGTTGATGGTTTAAAACATTGTTTATATTATTTTGATGAAAATGGTAGTCCAAAAATTCGTACCGACAATTATAAAAAACAACAAACACAAAATAAATTAAAAATTAAAACAACAAATCATAAAGTGAATGATGTTAGAAAATCAATGAATGATGTTACATCATTAACAACAACAACATCAAATACATCTGCTTGTACCTGTTTTAGTTTTTCACGTTTACGTAAAAAATTTAAAGAATTTTGTAAGTTTTCTTCTTTGTTTTTTTTTTGTGTGCATTTTTTTGAATTTTTATAAATTTCTCCTCCTGTCCAACAGACTTCTTTCACGTTGTCCTAATTTTACTGTTCACGTTTCATTAATAAATAAACAGAGATGACTTTTAATTTAATTACAAAGATTACGTTTATACAAATTATTTGACTGTTTGTGTTTGTAATTTATAAATTTGCGCGAAAAAAAATATGAAACATTCCCCCAATTTACAATTTCTGCGTGCTTCTCGCCCTTTTTTTTTCTTTGTTCTTTATTTCATTTCACTTCAACAACCTAAAAAAAAAATAATTAAATAAAATTATGGCGAAAAAAAAAATTGATTGATGCAGACACGTTAAGGTTAAATTCTCATTATTTGTGAGCGCGCGCTTATACGTTTACGCCAAAAAAATTTCAGATCCAACCCAAAGAAATATTTTATACAAAAAAAAAAAAAAAGTAACATAAAATGTTAATTTTTTTTTTATAAAAAATTCAAAATTCCAAAAGATTAAAACGTAAAATTTGAAAGTTTAATTTTTTTTTTCTTTTTGTTTTGAATTTAGTGTACGTTTTTTGTTGTTGTTTTAAGTAGTTTTAACTGTTAAGTTTGTGTTTAATGTTGCACGTCATACAGGCGTCTTATGACCTTTGTCCTTGGTCAAGTTTTGTTATTAAAACAATATTCAACTGCCTCCCCTTTCTTTCTTCTTTTTAACTTCTCATATAACAACATAAAAGTTCAACCCCAATTTTTTTTTTCATCACCCAACGCCCTTAATATTTTTTCCCTCTTTCTCCTTCTTCACTCTTAAGTTTTGAGAACTAATAAAACTAATACAAAAAAAAAACAACTTTACGTCATTTTAATTTTTATCCCGCATGTAAAAAAACAAATACACCAGAACAAAAAAGCGCTAAACAGAAGAAGAAGAAGAAGAGAAATAAAAAAAATTCCAAATCAATTTTTTTTTTTTTTTTTTATTATTTTGCATAACACACCCTTTTCACATTTAATGTTGTCCTCATTATTGTCGTCGTTGTCCATTCTCCATAGTCCATAGTTTCCAGTGACACAGACGAGTGAGATCCAGAGGGGATATGAATGGTGTTGGTTGGTGGGGGGTCATTCTGAAAAGGGAGTTTTTTCCTTTCTTCTCCTAAATTAATTTGTTGTGTTTATTTTATTTATGATAAAGGTTGGGTTTTTTTTTAATAATATCTCACTCTGTTTTTGAATTTATTTTGTTTGACCATTCCCATAGAAACATTCTAGTTTTCCACTCGTTTTTACCATTCGCTTCTTTCTTTCTTTTTTTCGCAGAATTTGGCAACAGAAAATATAGAAAATGTAAATAAGAGAGTGTGAAGAGCAGAGACGGACATTTCATAGTCTATTTAATTTTTTTTTTATGATACAAAAGTTCCTCTTTTTTTTTATTGATTTTAAACGCCCTGCATGGTGACACACTTCTAGAAAAAACCTGGCACAGTTCATTTTTAATCTGACTCAGATTAAAAAAAATAAAACTAAATATTACAAAAGACAAAAAACCAATTTGAACTTTTATGTTTTATTTAGAAAAAAAAAAAAGAAGAAAATCGAAATCGAAAATTCTGAAAAATTCTGTTTAAATTCCCACGATATTACCACCACCGACAAGAGAAATAAAAGTCGTCTTATAATATTTTAGTCAATAGAAGTAACTTAGGAACCACCCTCTTTTGTTATTGTTGTTTTTTTTATTTTTCTTTTACCCAGAAACCTTCTCTGATCCAATCTTCTTCTTCTCATACCCCTCCCTTCAAACGCCTTATCCTCTCTCATTTAGATTTAATAATGTATCATTATTTATTTGTTAGAAAACGTTTCTATTGAAGTTGACTCAATCTAAATTTTATTAAGTAAGGCTATTTCATAATTTTAATTTTTGGGTTTTGAGAGTTTTAGTTTAGGTTTTTTTTTTGTGATTTAGATTTAGGTTGAATAAAAAAAACAAAAAGAATTCTTTTTCTTTTTAGTTTTGCCAATAAAAATTTCATTTTTTTTTAGTTTGATGTCTTAATCCGTGGTCTTGACTTTTCTTTAATGTAAAATTCGTTATACTGACCTCGTTTTTCTCTTGTATCCTGATCTTTAATCTCTCTCACCCCTTTTTAAATAAAGAGATTATTTATAGAGTTTTATCAATAAAATATTTGGATCATTCTTTGTTTCGCATCGGTTCTGAATTTTCCTTTATTTTCTTTCTTTCTTTTGTTAACATTTTTCCTTTTTATTCTGATTCAATAAAAGAAAACATTAAATTGTCTTTTCTTTTTATTTTTGAATAAAATTATGTAATTTGTGTTGTCGTTCGTATGCCATTAAAAAAAAAAATCTTCGTTTGACGTATTTTACCTCAGGCCCAACAATTCCTTTATTACAATTGATTTTTTTAATAATAAATTCCTTTTCTCTCTCTCTCTCTCTCTCTCTCTCACTCTTTCTATCTATCTCTTTTATTCTCTGTCAAAAATTTCTAAGTACACTTGTACTAGTTTTCAAAAAATTCAATTCCATTTCTTGTCTATTTTTTTTTTAGTTGTATGTTGTATCTCTTCTGACAATATTGAATTATTAATTAATAGAATTTTGTACTTATAAGTTTTTTTGTTGTTGTTTTTGTTATTGTTATTGCTGCTGTTGTTATTATTATTATTATTATTATTTTATGTTTTCATTTTGTATGTTGTATTTCTTATCATTTATTCAAAACACACAAAAAAAAAAGAATTTTATTTGTAATTATAACTAGAAAATATCATTGTAGAGTTTTTGAATTTTTAATTTACATTACTTGCCCATATTCACTTAAGTATAAAAATTAATTATTTGTGTTTGTGTATGTGATATGACGAGTAATGTGACTTAACAAAATGACCTCATTTATTCTCATTTTATTTCAGAATTTGCAAACAAATTTCCTTTCAGATAACAAAAAAAAACTTTACGCAACTTTTTAAGTTTTTTTATTTGTTGTTGTGTTTTGAATCCTCTTGTTTCCTTTACAATATAAATTTATCGGGAATGCTGTTTTGACATTATTTAAAGTATTTCACATTTCAAAATACAGGAACTTCTTGTTCCTGTTTGTCTGTCTATCTATCTAATTCTTTGTCGGTTTTATAAATTTCTCTTGTGTTTTTATTTTCTATAACAATCTCCATAAATTTTCGCACTCTCTTTCTTTCTCTCACTCTCTCTCTCTACTCCTCACAATATTTCTTTTTCGGATAGATTAAATCAGATTATTCATTTCCTATTTTATTATTTGCGTCAAGTTTAAAAATGTCAAAGTACTTAATACTTTTTTTTTTGTTTTTGTATTTTGAATGCGACGATCGCATCCCGTATAATAAGATGAAAAATGAACAAAAAAAAAACGTAGGTATTTTGTGATGGAATTTTTTTCGAATTTATTAAAGATATTTAATTTTTCATCGGACAGTGTTGGATTAGAAGATGATTGAAGACTTTTATCAGAATATCTGTTCGTTAAATAGTATAAATTTATTCACACTTGTTTCGATTTCACGATAAAGAAAATATTCGTGAACACAACAAATTGATAATTTCAAAGAATATTTTTGTTGAAAGAAATTTAGTTTTAATAAAAATACAATTATTATTCGATATTTTATTTGACGTGTTCAAGATCGATTGCCGTCCTAACTAAATTCTCAAATTGGCGAGATTTGTAATGGATTTGAAATGGAAACCGTTCGGGAATTTTCAGAAATTAATTCAATGGGAATGAGACTTTTTTTTTCAAACCACTTCGTCACCGGTCAAGTCAAATTTCAAATTTTAATCTTATAATAAAATTTCTTTTGTCAACGATACTAATATGAATGTTTTATAAAATATGTAATCGTCCATTTGGTCATATTTTCACACTATTATTATTACAAAGAAAAACCACGAACAAAATTTATTTAATGATGAAATTTTAATTTAGAAAAAATCAATAATGTATGTCAACCCATTAATTCTAAATTAAATAAGGGATGCCCAATTGTTTATTCTCTAAAAGCTACACTAATTTAGATGCCTTGTGACTTTCACTTAAACTAATCCATTTACACTCGTAGTTGTTCTTTTGATCATTTTTATGTCGGGTTTCACAAAATATTGTTGTTGTTTCTTATGCCTCTTAATTAACGTCGTAAAACAACGCATTAATCTATTTAAAATTAAATTAAAATAAACAGAAAAATTAATATGAAAAATAACATAATCAGACAACGGAGAGGAAAACAAAAATAAACAAACAAACAAATACAACAGTTTAATATTCTGTAATCATTAGAAAAATGTCAGTACACTCCACTCCGCTATTCAAGCAACAATACACAACAGCAATAAAATACAATTAAAAATAATAACCCCAACAGTAATTAAAATTAGCATAGCATGCCGAGATGTTATCAAAATGTCTTAAAATATTTGTCTTCTCTATCATTTTTTTTTTTTTTTTGCTGTTCCTTTCTGTCAGTTCATATTTATCTGTTTTTTTTTTGACATTTTGTTTTTGTCGATTAAAAATATATAAGAAAAAGAAAACTGGCGTCAATTGAGTGGTTTTCATTTAATTTGTTATTGTGTCCCTAGAATCAGAATACAAAAAAAAAAAATAATTAAATAAATATTTTATTTGAATTTTTTTTCTTTAATTAAAATTTTTTTGTTTGCTGAAATTGTTTTTTTTTTTTGACAATCACAAATCAAAAAAACTGAGACGAAACAAAAAAGAAAGAAAAAAGAAATGGAAATGAAAATTGATTTCACAAAAAATAATGGTAAATAATTTACAATTTAATTTCTTAGTCTTAGTCCAACAAAATTCCAAGTACAAGAGGGATGGGGAAGTATATGTTTCCTTTCTTTCAAAGTTTTCAAAAGTTTCGAAGAAATAGTTCAAAAAACCAAAAAAAAAAAAGCTCTCATGTGAAATAATTAAAAGCTGAAAAAGTTAAATAATTAAATTTGGTGTTTTTTTTGTTGTTTGTTTGGTTGTTGAGGAATTTTCGTATAAAAATTTTTAGGCGTGAATTTTTAATAATTAAAAAAAAAAAAAAAATCAACAAAAACTACAAAAAATGTATGAAATAATTCTGTAATACTTAAAGTGGGAATGGGATTTTATAGTGGAGTAGTTCTATTTTTATTATTCGTTGAAATCCCTAATTACTTAAAGTTCATAAGTTTTTAGTCGAATGTAAAGCGATAAACAAAAATTTTGAATAAGTTTTTATTTGTTTAAAACGGCAAATTTACATATTGTGGTTTGGGTGGTATATTGGGGTCGAAGTATCTTAGATTTTAATTTTTACTTTTTGTTGAAAATTCTTAATTTTGTAAAGTCTTAAAAACGCAAATGTCCACACGTCATGAAAATCTAATTATTTTGGTGGGATTTTTGATAAACTTCAAATTTTTGGTTCTTGTGACGTTTTTTTTTCTAAAAACAAAATAAAAATTTATTCATTTTTGTTGTACGTTTTTTTTTTTTTTTTTGAAAATTGCGACTAATTTTTTTTTTTTTTGTTCCGTTGATCGTTGTTTTGTTGTTTCATCACAAAGTTTAGTAAATTAAATTAAAAGTGGGTAGGTAGGTGGATTGGGTTTTGTGTTGTTTTTTTTTTTTTTATTTTCTATATTGGCTAAATAGCGTGCAAATTACGTTTCGGCTAATGTTCAAACAAGACATAAATTTTTTTAATAAAAATTATTGCACGAAATGAAATAATTTAATTTTTTTTTATTCTAATTTATTCTTCTTTTAAATTTCTCAGTTTGTTATTTTAGTTTTTTTTTCTACTGAATTTTAGACATTTTATTTTTGAATTTTAAGACGGAATTGAATTGTTGTTTGATTATTATTTTTTCTTGTAGAATTTTAAATTTTAGGTTTTTCTTCTTTTTTTTTTCCTTTTAACAACAAATATGATGACTTCTTTACGACACCAATAACAACAGTTTTTTTTCTTTGTTTATTTACCTTGTGTATTACAGTATATAAATTTCTCTTAATGCTTCTCTGACATTACGTTCCCTTTTCCCCTTATCACCACGCTTTATTTTTATCAGAACAAATAGTCAGTCCCAGTAGATTATCTCGGTTCAAATCTCAGTTGTAACATCAATTTTGATCAAATAATTTTCTTTTTTGTATTTAATTCTAATGAAAATTTATAACAATTGAATAACGAGAGTCATTTATTTTGAATTGTTATCAATTAAAATACCTCTCAAGTAGGACCTAGTCCCAAAATTTTTAACGTACGTCATTTAATACCTTTATTCGTTACCGTTTTTACTCTTATCGAACACCACCTGGACTCTATTGATTCTTATAAGTTTTTTTTTGTGCTGACACAATGACTTTTCCATTTAATCATCATTTTCAACAACTCTTATCAATTATTTTTATCAAATGCGGGCGAATAATCCGAGAGGAAAAACTCCCTTTTAATAATTTTTTTTTGTTGCCCTTTAATAAAGAAAAAAAATTATCAGAAAAAAAAAATCAAAAGCAGGTACCGACAGAAATCTATCGATCACAATTTCTTTCCAATATTCAAGATCGAAATCTCTGCCTTGTCCAAACAATTAAAAAGTATTCTTCTTTGTTGTTGTTTCTTTCTGTTTTTTTCTTAAATTAAACGCATTTAAAGGCAACAGTTTTGTTGTTTGGTTTTCAAACAAAAAACAAAAAAAAATTGTATTTAAATAATTAAATTTAAATTATGTTTCTTGATAAAAAAAACAATTGAATTTATCTCGTCTTGTCTTGTTTTTTTTTCCTTTTGTTTTCTTTTCTAAAATCTGTTGTAGATTATTCTTTTATATCAATATTATTTTCACTTCTAACTGGCTTTTATCTTTTTTTGTCTACTTTTTGATAATAAAAATTCACAAGAAACGAAACAAAAACAAAAAAAAAAATAATACAAACACAGAAAACACCAAAATGAAATGAAGAAAAGGATTGATTTATTAATTATGTATTTTTTCTTTTTTACTTTATTTGTAACAACGACAAAACAATAAACAAATAAATGAAAGATAAAAGTCAGTAACTAAGTAAAGATTACAATATTTTAAAGATTATTTAATTTCTGGCCTTTTATTGTTTCATAGTTTTACTTGTCCAAATTATTTTAAATTTTTCTTCATTTTCTATTTTTCAATTTTTCTTTCATTTTCTAAAAAAAACTTTTAAGCGATAACTTCAATAATTTATTAATTGATTGATTATATTTGTAAGACTATTGTAGGTTTAAATTGCTTACGTGTTTTCCATGACGGATTTCCTAATTAGAAAAATATTCATTTAGTGCATTCAGAGTTCAATTGTAAAGGAACTTTTTTGAACTTATTCAAGAATATATTTTCATTAAAAATAAAATTTGTATGTGTGAGAGTGAGAGCTTATGTGCGTTTTCAACCCCAACCACAATATCCCCCCGCATAATTTCAAGAAGCCCCAGATTTAATTAATAATTTTATAAATGTTTGAATTAATCGTTACTTAGAAAAGCACTGAGTGATCTCTGGTGTTTTTCCATTAGTACCGGTACTTCATTTTTTTTTTTTTAAGTAACTTAATCCACTCTTCATAATAATTTCACCTACTTACTCATACTCTTGACGATTTTTTTTTTGTAATAATTTTTCAAGAAAAATAAAGTTGATGAAAAATCTTAGCAAACAAAAATTAAATTTATTTTCTCGTGATTTTTTTTTTTTTTTGTTTGTCGTCTTTTTTTTTTTTTTTTGCTTTTCATAAGAAACCAATGAAACAAAAAGCAATTATTAAAATTTTTACCAATCAAATAATAAAAAAAAACCTTTAATTTAATTAGATCAACCAAAAATAAGACAAAAAATTAACAAGATTATGTTAATTGGAGCAAATACCTACCAATGATTTTTTTTTCTAATCAATAAGAATTAACTAATTTAAAGTTTGTCTTTTCCCATCTGTTCTGTCCTTTGTCTGTCTTTCGTTCTCATTTTTTTTTTTATTTTGATAAATAATTTAAATTATGTGTGATGACGTCACCCCACAATAATAAAAAAAAGAGTCAATTACTTGAGTATCGGTTAAAATGAAAAGAATAAAAAATAAAAGGTGATGCAATGAAAATGAAGGACGAGTTTTAGATTTTGTTTTTCAAGAGTTTTTTTTTTATCGTTTAAAAATCATAAGAAAAGAAAAGAAAAAGAAGAATGAAAGAATTAGAATTAAAAAACAAAAATAAAGGCATGTTTCTCATGGTCTTTAGGAATTAGTAGAAGGATCAGAAGGTTGTAGTAGGGTATTGGATAGTGAAAATAGGGTGTGGTATTTGTGGATAAAAAAAAATCAATCAATATTTTGATTATCGATTAAACCATCGTCTCTTTTATAATATTATATGCTGATGATGTCTGTTCTTATGTATGACACTCACCATAAAAAAACCCTTAACTTCATTCATTTCACTTCCTCACTTTATGTCGAAGACAATTCCAATCGCAAAGTATTTTATTTTATTTTCTTAGATTTATTTTTAAACCAATTTTTTTTTTCTTTTTCTTTTTGAAAATGATTTTTATTCTGAACTGAAGTTGAATTTTTTGTTTCTCTCTTTTGTTACAATTTTCAAAACCAAAATAAAAATAGAAAGGTGGATCGCTAAGTTTGAGGGGTTGAGTAGGATAAAACCCACTATAAATAAATAGAAGAATTGTAAAAGAAAGGGGTAAAATATTGATTCTTTTATGAAAGAATTGAAAAATTTTAGTGATTTTAGAAATTTATATTTATTTCTTTGTAAGAAATTTTCTGTCTTTGTTGTTTTTCTTCTTTAGTTTTTTGTTTTTTTTTTACTTGTTTTTCTTTTTGATTCATAAAGAATTTTTAGTGACGACGTCACAAGTCATTAAAATTGGTAAATGATTACGTTAACCTTAGGGTTTTTTTTATAATTTATTAAAGTCTAAGACTGAAAGAACTGGAAACATTCATTCGCCAATAAAAACTATTTATGTGAAATCGTATAATATTGCGTTACGTTTATTCAAATCAATTGGTCTTGGATGTATTTTTAGGAGTTTTCGTAAAAAATCTCTGATGAAATTTACTTCCAATAATAACAAAAATCCTTGCCAATAAAAATATTTTGAATTAACTCTGCAACCAGTTAATTTAAATATGTCACAAATAATTGCACTACTATAAATTTTAATAATGTGTTCTACTCTTTATTTTCTGCTATTAAAAAAAGGGTTCAATAAAAGGATAAATTTAAAGTAGGGGTGTGGCTTCTTTAATAGACAAGAAGCATTCTTAAATAAAAAAGGATTATGACACTTTTTTAGTTTGAGAGGTCATTGTTCCATTGTTACATTTTCTTATCTTTCTTTTCTTTTTTTTTTTAAATAAAATTGAATATCTAGCGTGACTTGGATTTTGTGGTTTTTATCAGGGTTATTCTATATTACGATGAAGATGTCTATGGATGAATGAATGATGATCGACTTTAAACAATTTGAACTTAATTTTAACCTTTAAGAGAACACACGATAATATAATAATGAACAATGACATCATTAGATTGATAGATTTTAACCAATAATTAAAATGAAAATTGAAAATGGTCTATTCTCTAATTATTGACTGAGCCATAAATTTAATTAGTGGTCAAGACCATCGATCACATAGGGAAGAAAATCTGGTTGTTTCACAAAAACCATTAAATGGATCATTAAATATTTTCCCTCTTCCATTTATGTTTCTTGTTTATTCTGTTACACTTAAAATTCTTGTGAAAACCTCCCCTACTTAAATATGATGTTCCATTGTGAATTGAACTTTCTTTTAAAACAAAACAAATTCATTTTTAATTGATTATTCCTTTTAAGTTTTTGTCATTCGTTGTTTGGTTTTATTATTTGTTTTTCTTTTCGTATTCTATTTTGTTAGTTTTGGTCAGATCACCAAATATCTATCAAAATTCAAGATCAAATTACAATGAAAATAAATTGTCTAAAGATAGAAATATTTTTGGAATTCATCTTTTGGTATTTTTTATTTTTTGTTGTATTTCTTGTTGTGTGTTTTGTTTATTGATTAATTTACTGTATAAAACAAAAATAGTGCAAAAAAAAAAATTATATTCTTAAATAAACTAGAAAATAAATGTATATAGATGGATGAATTGGCGTTTGGTGGCGGAGTGGGATTTGTTGGTTTTGTCAGAATTATAAGATAGAGGAGAAAAAAAAGGAGAAACTATAAAAATCAAGGACAATAATGTCAAATTGATTGATTAAATAAAATTTTTGGGGGTGGGTTATATGAATGAAATGTTTGCAATTGGTGGTGGAAAGAGAAGAATTCTAGACAAATAATATTCATAAATTATTTATTTATATTTGATTTTTGATTTAATTTACACATTTTTTATACAATTTATAAAGCATATCTCTTTAAATTTGATCTAATTAATGATAATCAAAAAAGTTGACATTTGTTTTGTTGTTAAGTGATTTATTTGGCCGATTTAAAATTTAAACAATTAAAATATTTATTCATACAGAAAACAAGACGAGACAATATTAAGGTCTAACGTCAACCAAAACAGAAAAAAAATAATATAATTGACATCTCGTTTAAGAAAATTTGAATTTATTAACTTTTTTTCTTTAAATTGTTTTATAAACAAGATAAACAACAACGATGTGATTTTAATTAATTTAATTTAATTGTTGTGCTTTATTTTGTTTTTTAGGTAAAGATGGCTCAAAAATAACAACAGTTGTTGCAACACCAGGACATGGACCAGACAGACCTCAAGAAGTATCTTATACAGATACAAAAGTTATTGGTAATGGAAGTTTTGGTGTTGTCTTCCAAGCAAAATTATGCGATAATGGTGAAATGGTTGCAATTAAAAAAGTCCTCCAAGACAAACGATTTAAGGTTTGTGTTTTTTTTTTATTCATTTCTTTTTTTTTTCTTTTTTTCTTAGAAATTATACAATTTTTTTACATCACAATCACAACACGTGTTCTTTGTGTTATTGTTTAACGTTTAAATAAGAAAAAACTCGTAACTAATTAATTTTTCTATTATTTCACTTTTAAGGAGTTTTTCAATTCTTTACTTTTTTTACCATAAGCGAATTTTTTTTATTTTTATTTTAATAATTTATGACCTTTTGATAATTAAACAAATTACTCTTCTTCCCCGGTGAACCTTTGTACATAATTTTTCTTTATTATATTTTTTTGTTGAAGATTTCTGTATTCTGACTTACAAGAAAAAGTTTTTATTTAAATTCCTTACTCTGCCGTTAAATTTTTTTTTTTTTGTTGGTTGTACGCTTGGAAGGATTTATTCATTTTTTTCTTCTTGATAGAATTTTTACGATTGAGAAAATTACTCAATGTGTGATGGATGTAAAGCATTTTGTTTTGTTTTTCATTTGATTCTTTTATTAAATTTTTTTATAAAATAAATTCTAATTTGTTCTTTTCTTATTTTTTTTTTTTTAACACAACATTTGATCTCCTGGATTTCAACTGAATGCAGAATCGTGAAATACAAATAATGAGAAGATTGGAACATTGCAACATCGTTAAATTAAAATATTTTTTTTATTCAAGCGGCGAAAAGGTAACTAATGTAATTACACTTTTATAAATTAATAAGTACTAACCACCCGTTTGATTATATTGTCTCGTTTTTTGTATAATTATTATTAAAAAATACAGTAATAATTCTACAAAGTGACCACTGTCCTTTCTCCCCCTAAACATATTATTGGTTTTTAATTTTAATATTGGGGATTGATTGACTTAAAGTAATGAACAATAAATTTTCAGTGAGTAGTTGCCACAATTGGGTTTGTCACCTTATAGGATTTTTACTGTATTTGACTTCTTTTTTCTTTGTTTTATTGAATGATCGATTTTATATTGTGTCATTTTAAGGGAGGGAGAAATGAATGAATAAAAATTAGGATTCAATGTTTTTTTTGAAGATGTTTAGGTTAAGACTTCTTTACACGTAACACTTTTAATACACAATAATAATATTAATTGTAAAGAAGTTGTCTCTTAATCTTAACTCTATTTAGAATTAAATTAATAACTATTGCGTTATTCCAAATTTTAATTAAAGAAGAAAAAGAAGATGGGAGATAATAATAAATAATAATTGTAATTGAATTTTCAATCAAAAACAACGACGGGAGTGAGTGAAGTACATAATTTTCTTTTATAGAAAAGAAATTTTGTACACCAAAATTTTAAAAATAGATTTATTTGTGTCTTTTAAATTTTATTCGTAATAAAAAGGATCCCATTTAAAAAGATTAATTATTTCCAATAATAATAATTTGTTAGCATGAAATTTTTAATTTTAATAAAGCGGGAGCCAAAAATATTTATTTAATTTTTAACGAAATTATTCTTATTATTTTTTTCTATTGTTGATTATTTCTGTTGCATTTTTTTTTCTACTTATTTATTTATTATGTTTTTTTTTTATTATTTTCAATTTGTTTATATTTTTTTTTTGTTCTTTTTTCACTCACTTTTTATTATTATTTTTTTGTTTTTTTTTTTGTTTTTGGGGGGCGGCCCACAGCGTGCCGATGACTTTCCCTTTGAATTGGGCATGTTTGCTGGGGCACTACAGCCGCAGGTAGCGTCTGTACACAAACAAACATACACATTTATACATTTACATAAAATACATACATGCCATACATACAGCCCCCCCGTTTCACCTTTTTTTTTATCTTCTTATTATTATTTTTTAACAGCTTTTGTTGCTTATTTTATTTTGTTTCATAAAGATGGTTATAATTACTAAATTAATTAGATTTGAAAAATAATAATAATTTGAACAAAAAAAACCATAAATTTCATTTTCGTTTCTTTTTTGTGTTTTTATTTTTTGGATGAATAAAAATTGATACAGTTTTTTACTTCTTCTTCTTCTTTCTCTGTGTTATTCCGCTTTCTAAACAGACAAAATTGAGGAAACGTCAAATAAAATAATACGTCGTGAAATTAAATCATTTTCTCTTACGGACTTTGTTAATTAATTTTTCGTTCTTTCTTTTTTTTTGTAACCTTAATTTTTCCACAATTATTTTTTGCAGATTCACTTTTTACAAAAGTGATGATATTTTTTTTAATTATAACTTTTGTTTTTTTTTTTAATTTAATTGATAAGAGATTTTCGTAACTGCATAACTCACTCAAAAATTGTGCGTTGTTTTTTTGTTTCGTTATTTATAATTCAGATTTTGACTTTAAATAATTATTCTTTTTTGTTGCTAGTAGCGCCTCTACATTTCAATTAACTTACTAAAATTTTATATTTTAAATTAAATTACAAAACTGAAATTGGAAAAAAATCAAATTATTTGTTGTAACGAAGAGCGTATTATTTTATTCGTTGTAAAGAAGGTTTTTCCTCACAAATATTTAATTTCTTATTAAAATATCCTACAAAGATAATTAATACTTTATTTTTGTTCTTTGAATTCAAAAAATTAACCTTTTTTTTTGTTGTCGAATATTTTTTGTTTTTGTGAATGAAATTTTTCTTCTTTCGTTTATTTTTTTTGTAATAATGAAGAATAAAAGTATTTTTGATGTTTTTTTTTTTAATACAAATTACCCGTCCTTTGTTCATTCATAAAGAATATAGTGTTGATTTCATTTAATAGATTAAAATAAAAACCACTAACACTGATTCTTCTGTAGGCTTTCTTTACTTTTCTTTTTTTTTTCTTCTTTTAAGTCCCATTATTGTTTTTTTTTTTTTTTGTTAAATAATAATAATAATTTTATTTATAAATTTAATAATATTTTTGTTATTAAATTAAATTATTAAAAATATAATTTATTGTTTTTCTCTCTCTCTCTCTCTCTCTGTTTTTTTGTTTCTTTCTAATTTTTTTTATCATTTTTGTTAAAAAATAATTTTTTGTTTTGATTTTCTTTTATTTTTTTTTTTTAAAAAAAACAATTGAAAACTCTTTTACAGAAAGACGAAGTTTATCTTAATCTTGTGCTCGAATATATACCAGAAACTGTTTACAAAGTGGCCCGTCAGTATGCCAAAAATAAGCAGACAATACCAATTCAATCAATAAGGGTAAGTTTTCGTTATTTTTGTATTTTGTGGTCTATATTTTTGTTGTATATCGAATTGATTTGAAAATTATTAAGAAATTAAATTTATGCTATAAAACATTTTTCTCTCTTGACCTTTTAATGAAGAACCAAGGATGAAAATCTCATTGTTTGACTTTTAAATAAGAAGAAAACAATGATGTTGCAAAAATAAAAAATATGAATAACTACAAAGGATTTACTAAATGACTGAATAAAATTTTTATTATTGTCTCTTTTCTTTATACTCTTTATTCTTATTATTCATAAAATAAGGAAGTATTTAAACTATTTCCTGTTTTCATTATTTTATTTTATGTTTATTAAATCAAAAAGAATATAATTATAAGGAAGATGGTTCTTGGAGTTAACGTATTCTTATTACTTCTTATTAATTAATCAATAATTTTAAATTCAAAAATTCGGACAAACAAATTTCAATTGACTATTAAAGAGAACTGAACATTAAACATTTTTATATTCTCAATAAATTTATTAAAGGAAAAAATCGCAATAATATAAATTTGTTCTGTTTTGTTTGTTGTTGTTTTTTTAGCTCTACATGTATCAACTATTTAGAAGTCTTGCCTATATACATTCACTTGGTATTTGTCATCGTGATATTAAACCACAAAATTTATTATTGGATCCTGAAACGGCTGTGCTAAAATTATGTGATTTTGGTAGTGCTAAACAATTATTACCGGGTGAACCAAATGTATCATACATATGCTCCAGATATTATCGTGCACCAGAACTTGTATTTGGTGCTATTAATTATACAACTAAAATTGGTAAGAAATTTTTTATTATTTCATTTTATTCTTAACATATCGCCCCCTTCCGTTCCAGTTTTATTTGTCACTGTTCCTAAATATTGTGTTGTCTCTTTTGCTCAATTGCGTGGCCAAATTGTTTGCATTTCTTTTGTTCAAATAACTCATTCAATTTGTACGGTTTCTAATGAATTATTTGAAAAGGTGAAAAGTCGTAGAAAAATGTTATTATAAAATTAAACAGAAAAAATTATTTATGAATGCAATTCCTAAAAACTATCAATTAGAATTAAAACATGAACATTTTTTTTTTTTATTGTTTTAAAAAAATTTCCAGCTTTACATTTTATTTTTATGGATTTTCTATTTTAACTTTAATTTTATTGCATTTTTACTTGAAAGCAAATTTCCCATTAAAAAAAATACATTTTCAAAAAAAAAAAAAAAAAGAAGAAATAAAATCGATATTTTGTGTTTCCGTCTTGCACAGTTTTCATTGGACTTTAAATGAAATGAAAAAAACAATGGTAAAATGAGATAGCAATAACTTTAATTATTTCGGTCAAAAGAATATTATGTACATACAATTAGCATAAATTGATTTTCAATTTATATATTTTTAATCAATTTTAATTTAATTTTAGTGGAAATTTACTAATTTTTCGTTTATGTAATATTCTACAGATGATTGGAGTGCCGGGTGTGTTTTAGCTGAATTACTTCTTGGTCAACCAATATTCCCTGGTGATTCTGGTGTTGATCAATTGGTTGAAATAATAAAAGTACTTGGAACACCAACTAGAGAACAAATAAGAGAAATGAATCCAAATTATACTGAATTCAAATTTCCACAAATAAAAAGTCATCCATGGCAAAAGGTGACTTGAATTGTTTTTCTTTATTTATTTCTTTCTTTCTTTCTTTCTTTCTTTCTTTTCTTTTTTGTATTACAATTTTTTTTTTACTTTATCCTACTTTTATTTATAATTTATGGATTTCTTTGTAAATCAATAAAATTGTTTTGTGCTTTTAAAATTATTGTATTAAACAAAAACTATGGAGTGAAAATCAATTCAATATGATTATGGTTTTTTATAATCGGATTTTCAGATTTAAATTAATCAAACGTAACGGCTATTCAGATTTAACTTAATACTTTAAATATTATTCTCCAGATTAGTGATCGAAGAATAAGTAAATTATTTTGTAATGACTTTTCACTTGGGTATATTTTTTTGAATTTGCATTTTATTTAGATTGTATTATAATCTTATTAGATCAATTCTAATTGCAACGAATGGAAAATCAAATATTTATCAGTTTTTGTTTAGCGTAAAATTTTAAAATTATCAAAACAAATTTAATTGATTTTGTTAAAAGATAAGAAAAAATCCTCAAGACAAGTAAAAGAATCACACACACACACACACACATCCCCTTTAATGTATTTAATAGTTTTTTATGTTTTTAAAAATAAGAAAAAATATATAAAAAGAAAAAAAAGGGCAAAACTCTCATATTCGGTTATTCTCTGAATTTCAAATTTTTTCCAGTTACTTCTTGAAAGAATGTCATTTATAAATAATTCAGGAAATGAAACTCATCGTATAAGAGTAAGGATAATTATTATTATTTCATGATTTTGTTGTTTTTTCTTATTTTTAATTTAATTTTTCTTTTTTTTCGTGTTTTTCTACTTTTTATTTTTAATACCTTTTTTTTTTAATCTTTTACTTTTAATTTACAAAAATACAACATTTAAAGTTCATCTCTCTCTCTCTCTCTGTCTGTCTGACTTACACTGCGACTTACCCAAAAAGAAATTTACACGGAGTTTTTCTTTTTTTTTTTTGCTAAATTAAAGAATTAATTTAATTTTAACTTTTTTTTTTTATAAGAATGAAATAATAACAATTATTGTGGTGAAGTTTTATTTGTGGATTGTGGTTTTTAAGTTTTTACTTATTTTTTTTTTTTAAAAAACATAAAACGCTGAACATTATTTTTTATTGACGATTGCCCTTTTGTATACAAAGTTTTCCCATATTTCTAACGGTTTTCACTAAATTTTTTTTTCCTTATTTAAGACAATGAACAGAATTTTAAATTTTCCCGCGAAAATAACAAAATTGGTTTTATTTTCAAAAATGGCCGAATAATAATAAAATATTTAATGATTGAGTCATTTGATAAAACGGTACATTTGTTTATTTATCTTCTCACTCTATATTTGATTATATTTTTTTTATTTTTCCTTTTCGAAAATATTAAAATTTAAAATTAATAAATATTGTTCAGCATTTCACATTTTATCTTAGGTTTTGTGAATGTTTATGTCAATCCATTTTGTAAATTATTTCTTTTGTTTTATAAATAATATTTTTTTTTTTATTTCTACTTTATGGATTTATTTCAATTATCTCATCTTTCAAAAACAAACATTCCAATTTTCATTTATTCATCATGAATTTATTATTTATTATTCTTCTGTTCAGATTTTCAATGTCAATCGGCCATTTTGATTAAACAAAAAAAATAATATACAAATTAAAACGCAACAACAACATACACAAAAAATGAAAAAGAAGAGCATAATTTTTCTTGTTGATCTTAAATTCTTATTTCTGATATTATCCATTCTTCTTAATAGTTTTTGTAATTTGTAATTGGCTAAATGTTATTGGGTCATCTCTGATATAAACCATAAAATATTTCAAGTTGAGATAATTGGAATATTTATATTAAATGAAGGAACAAAAAAAAAAGTGAACAAAAACATATAAAAGAAGAGAAGAATATTAATTGTTTAATTGTACTTCTTAATTATTATTTGTTCTTCACTTCTCTTAGTTAATTATAGTTAGGTGTTTTTGTTTTATTTTTCTTTAATTTGTGCTGATTTTTTTTTCTTTTGTTAACTTTTATTAATTTGCATCTCGTGAGCAAATTTTTTTTCATTTTAATCATTTAATTTCGAGTGGGAGAGGAACAAATAAAAATACCATTTTTTTTTTCAATTCACATCATTTGAGAGACTGGACTAATTAAATTAATTTATTAATTTATTATGATCAAAATATGAAGGAGTGGAAGAGAATGAATAAAATTGTTTTGTTTATAAGAAAAACGAGAGAGGCTATTTTTTTATTTATTTTTTTTGTTGAGAATGGACGCTTTTATCTAGATAAACTTTCCATTATGAATAAAAAAAAATTATAAAATTCAAAAAACCTCATTAATTTTTTTTCTTTTTAATTTTTTATTTTTTCCAATTAGAATTTATTCGAATTAACGAGTTTTTTAGTTTATAAAATGCAGTGAAACCCTTTTTCTAACGTCAATAGAAGGCGATTGTACTAATCAATATCATTCATTAGATTACATAAAAAAAATTAATGTACGTTATAACGGGGTTTTTCTTTTTTATATAAATATATATTTTAGTCCCCCCTAACCTCTCATTCTGTCACTGTCCCACTGTGTTTTATTTAACAAATAAAATTAATAATAAAATTTTTTATTCTTTAATTTTCTTCGAAATAAAAAAAATGATAATAGGTATTTCGTGCAAGAACACCACCAGAAGCAATATCATTAGTATCACGGCTTCTTGAATATACACCAAGTGCAAGAATAACACCACTACAAGCATGTGCTCATCCATTTTTCAATGAATTAAGGGAATGTAATCAACGACTTCCAAATGGACGTGAATTACCGCCATTATTTAATTTTACAGAACATGGTTAGTATTTCTATTCTTATAATTTTTGTAATCAATGCAAATTAAAAAATTTTAATTCATTTAAATTTTATTGACAACATTACAAAGCTAAATTATTGTTTTTTACACTTGTAATTCAAAACGTAGTATATTTGAGTTAATAGGACACATGTAAATGTTCGTGTCTATTAATTGTGCAACCCATTTATTTCCTTATACAGTACAACGGGACTTGAATTCTTTTTTATTACGACACTATTTCAGTTTCATCTTTTTCACGAACAAAATTATTAGAGAAAATACCGCACACTAAAAGTAACAACGATTAAGAACAAACTCTGACCCAATTATATTGAATTATGCAATGTGGTTATAGCAAACTTACAACCAAAATATTCATTTAAATTTCATTCATGTCCATTTTATTTAGTTTTTTTTTAATTTTAATAAAATTCAAGTTTTCTACATTAACGATTCAGTTACAAATCAGTCTTTTAAATATTGCGTCATGTTTTTTATTTTACTAATCTTTTATTGTGTTTTTTGTTTTATTTTAGAATTAAATATTCAGCCCGCTTTAAATGCAAGCCTAATACCACGTACTCAACAAGAATGTAATGAGAATTCAACAGTTGTACAACAACAGGCACCAACACAAAGTGGTGAATCAACACAATCAATACAAGAACCAACAACAGTTGATTTAACAACATCAACACAATCTGAAATAAATCCGAGTCAATCGGGAGCAATACAAACATCAACATCAATGGGTTAGCTAAATAAAAAAAATTAAACAAAAAAAAACATAAACAGAATATAAATTGACGATTCTTAGATAAAAAATAAAAAAAAAAAAAACAAAACTAAAAATAAAAATAAAAAACGAGATAAAAGGAAGAATTTTTTTTTTTAAAATAAATTCACAAAAAATTAAGAAACAAAACAAAATTATGCAATTGGAATGTTGTCTGTCTCCTGTACATCAACCCCTTATCCGGTCTCCCACCCAGTCCCAATTTTTTTTCATAAATCTGTATCAATTTTTTTTTTTTGTTAACGATTTAGTTTATTTTTTATTTATTTTTTTTTTCTTTTATTCAAATGAAAAAAACAAACATAGAATTTTATTATCCATCCATCACAATCGATCAATCAATCAAAAAAAAAAAAAACTCTATACATATTCTTCCCTATTTTTCTTTTATTTTCGTTACTTTTAACTTTAAATTCTTTTTTTTTTTTTTAAACTCTATTTTAGAGCGACATTATCAAATCAAAATGAAAAATTAAATTGAAATTTGTAAAAAAAAAAAAAAAATTTAAAACAAAAGAAAACAAAAAATTGTAAATTGAAGAAAAAAAAATCTTTTTAAAAAAAGTTTCTAAAAGAAAAAAAAAATACACAAAAAAAAAAATACAAAAAACAAAAAATGGAAAATATTTAAAAAAAAAAACTAAAAATAAATAAATTAATTAAATAAAAGAGAAAATAAAAATATAAAAATAAAAATAAAAAAAAAATTTAAAAAAAAAAAAAAATAGCGAGATTGATCCTCCGATGTCGTGTCTTTGTCACATCGTGATCTTCTCTTAGTTGTGGTATTCTTATATATTATTATTATTATTATTATTAAAATATTAATTATTATTATTAATTATTAATTATTATTATTATTAAAGAAAGAAAGAGATAACATTAAAAAATAAACATAAAGAAAAAAAACCCTATTATATAAAAAGAAGAAAGAAAAAACATAAACAAGAAAAACAAAAAAAAAACAAATAAATAAATATTTAGAATATTAATATTTGCGCAAGTAAAAAAGAAATTTTTGTTGTTGCCGAACAAACAAGAAAAATAAGAGACAAACGCAAAATGCAAAAAGAAAACAGACCAGAAATAATAATACACAAGACGCATTATTAAATACATAATTATTTTATTTTACCTTTTTGAAACATGAGAAGAAGAAGAAGAAGAAAAAAACACTACTAAAATCCATTTTTTTATAATTGTTATCATTTTAAGAAAAAAAAAGAAGAAAACATTAAGAATTTTAAAAGAAATTTATTATAAAAAAAAATAAAACAAAGAATTGTATGAAAACTATATTGTCCTCCTCTCTCTCTCTCTCTCTAACTGTTTTTCTCTTTTCTCTTTCTATCTATCTATCTTTCTCTCTCTGTTTCTCTATCTATATGCCTGTCTCCTTTTCACATACACATAATTACACTAAATTAAATCATTTGGATTTTTGTTTTTTTTTTTTCGTTTAATAAAAATATAAATTTAAATAATTAAAAAAAAAAAAGAATAAAACGTGGAGAATGGAAAAGGAAGATTGTCTTGAAATAATTGAAAAGAATAAGAAAATTATGATGAAGAGAAAAAACAATAAATGAACCTTAAATGAAGTAAAAAAAAAAATAGGCAGAGAAATGAAAAGGAGAAGAGAAAAAAAAAGTTAAAATTTTAAATAAAGAAAAAGAAACAAAACAAAAAATAGCTAAAATTATTAAACGTAAAAAATTAAAGGACGAAAAATAAATAAGAAAAAGGAGAAAGTTTAAATTAAAAAAAAAAAAAAAATTAAAATTAAAAAAAAATAAACGCTACTGCAAAGCAACAAAAAAAAAATAAAATAATAAAGTAAAAATAATAAAAAATTAAATTTAAAAGAGTTAAATGTTTACAAGTTGTACAGTTTTTATGTTGATTTAATTAAATTGATTGATTAATATAATTATTATTATTATAATAATATTGATAAGGAAAGGAAGAAGGAATAGAAGAAATGAAAACAAAAATAATAATATTTGAATTAAAAAGAGAAAAATTGAATAAAACAAAAAAATTGGTTGAAAATGGAAACGAAGAGAAAAAAACAGTCAAATTTATATTTTTCGTTCTCTTCGCACAAATAAGAAAAAAACAACGCACATTTATGAAATTCAAATGGTCTTGAAACTTGTCATTAATGGGTGGCAGTGAAAAACAATTCACCTGTTTACATTATTTAAAATTTTGCCATTTCCGCCCTTGTGTTATAAATCTCAAGTAATTTTCAAATAATTAGAATATATTTTTTATCAATAAAATTCTGCAATACGTTCACAAACATGTAAAAATTTATAAATAATTTTTACTCTGTTATAATTTCATAATGCAAAAATTCTATTATTCGTAAAGAAGAAGAAAAAAAAAGTAACAAACATCAATACTTATGTTAACTATTTTATTTGTTGACATGTTTACATCAAGGGTTATGTGAGCAAAAATAAGTGAATAGTTAATATGACAAAATACTACACACATTTACACAATTTGAGTAAATTCAAATTATGATAAAAAAAAAAATTCATTATTTTTTTTTTTTCGCCAAAAATTTTTTTATTTTTTTTTTTTTTTTTTTAATTGTATCTGGATAATAAATCATTGTTTAATAATTAACTATATAAATATAAATACAGAATTAATACATAATTTATTTGTTAATAAATAATTTTATTTTTTTTTTCTTTAATTTTTATTACAAACTGTGTGTGTGTGTAATGGAGTTGTAGCTACTTAAAGCTTTAACCCATCTACGTAACGTATTTACATTTTAAAATTTAAACTAATTTTTTTAAAGTAAGTTTTGAATATAAAACAAAAGGACGACTTAAGTTTTCGGGGAAGAAACTGTGAATACAATACAACAAATATTCTTTAAGATTGTATTAAAAAAAGACGTTTATTAAACTTTGTAATTGTCGGAAGTACAATTATTTAGTTAGTTTCTTTATTAAAGAATAAATCAAAATGGTGAAAATCATAAGAAATGGAAATGGCAGGGAGGGAACGCTGTATGAAATTTTGATGATAAAAAAAAATTGGATTTAATGACGGTCCATTGTCTATAAATGACATAAACTGTCTAAATGAATTCAATATGAAATGTGCACACTAAAATCTCTTCCGAAACACGTGACTGTCAATATCAATTCTATTAAATATTTATTTTTATCAAATTTTGTCATGTGGTTAAGTCAATCAAAAACGTAATCAACTAGATGAAAATTTTGTATTTGATTATTGGATAAACATTTTAACGCGTGTAAATATTAAGGTTACAAATAATGATAATGTTTCTGTGAGGATGGAGACACAAATCTCCTAAAATTTATTTTAATTAAATTCAAATGTATAATTTTGAATAGTTTTAATCCAAATTAGACATTTGAATTTAGCTAATTAAATAGAAGTCTAGTATATATGTGCAAAAAGTAACTTTAATTATATAATTTAAACCACGACGGTATATTTTATACGTGTATGAATTAAAAACGTGTTTACGCGAGTACCAACCAATAAACAAATCATTGATAGAACGTGAAAAATGTAACACAAGTTTTTCTTCCTTTAAATCTTTTATTTTTACAATTTACGTTCAGGTCATTCAACAATTCAAACACGTTTGCTTGTAAATCAGTTTGTGTTTTTTTTTTTTTGTTGGTTACAATTGTGCCGAGAATCAGATATAAATTTGACTGTTTTGAATAATTAGAAAGCCAATGTAATAAATGGAAGTGAATGTAACCGTGTGACGCGTTTAATTTTATAAAGAGAGAAACAAAATTTGATGTTAAAAAAAATTTTTTTGGTAATATTTTTTATTTTATTAAAGGATCTGCTTTGTTTTGTTTATTTTCTACATTTTTTTTTTTGTTTCAAGAATGACAAAGAAATGATGAGGAAAATTATTTATTTTATGGAAATTTGTAAAATTGTTAAAAAAAAACTCGCTTTCCGTTTTAACTTTTTTTTTTTGTTTTTTCTTTTATTTCTGGCCACGACAAAAATGTGTAATAAAAATTAACTTTTTATTTAATAAATTATTATTAGAAGAATGTTTTCATAATTCAATCTTGGAATCTTGAACAAGAGAATTTTGGAATTAATTTTTATTAAAAAAAAAAAAAAAAATTAACCTAACTTTTTTTATTTTCATTTTTTCTTTTTTCATTTTTAAAAATAAAACAAGTTTTTTATTCTCTTAGATTTTCTACAATAAAATTTTCTAATAATTAAGCTCTAGTGCGCTTATTTGCTTTGAAAACAATTAAATTTAATTACGTATTTCAATTTATTAGCCAAGAAATGAAAACTTAAAAATTACAATTTTTTTTTACTTCAAAATTATCTGACTGAAAATGGGTAAATTTTTTTTCACACCGACCACACAGATTTAAATATTCACGCTTTGTACTTTTAATAAATTAAATTGTAAGACGTAATTGTTTCCATTTCTCTTGTTATTGGGTCAGTCCGAGAGAAATGGGTGGACAGAATAAAAATGAATTTTTTTTACTTCGTTTTCAGTCTAAAAAATTTTTCATACAAATTGTTGTACGTTCTTTAGATAAGCAAAGTTGCAAAGGAATACTACGCTTTAACGTTTCTTCAAACATTTCTGTGAAATTATTTCTGTAAATCTTTATTTTTCTTTTTAAAAATTGTAAATTTCCCTTTTTAAATTTAAACAAAATAATTATTTCACTAAAACTAACTTTTTTTTTTTTTGGTTTTCACCAAACAGAAAAATTTAATTTCTTTTTTTTTTGTTTTTGTTTCAAAACGAAAGGAAAATAAAATATTTATAAGAAACGCAAAAAAAAAAATTGTTTGAAAAAAAATTAAAACAAAAGAAGAAGAAAAAGAAGAAAGATACGCAAGAAAGAGATGAAAGTAAAAAATGTCAGATTAACCGTAAAACGGGAATAAACAAAAATAAAAAAAAAGAGGAACAAATAAAAAGTAGTGAAAAAAAGAAAAAGATGAAGAAGAAGAAGAAGAAGAAGGCAAGCATAAAAGAGAAACAAAAATGTTTAAAAGTTAAAAAATTAACAAAAAAAAAAAAAATAATAATAATATTCTAGAATTAATTCCTTGGCGTTTTCTATTAAAAAAAAAAATTAAAGAAAAAATGAAAATTAAAAAAAAAAACATAAAAAATTAATTAATAATTAAAAAATAATCTGTGTATCGGAAACAAAAAAAAATATTATAAAAAAAAAATTTGGCTTATTCGTTTTTAGGGCACATAGGAAAAAAAAAATGTTTAAACTTTAAAAGAAAAAAAAAAAAATAATTTAAAATTAAAAAAAAAAAAAAATAAAGGAAGAAGAAAAAAAAAGTAAAAAAAAAAACAAAACAAAATAAAATTAAACAAAAAAAGAAGAAGTTCATTAAACGACGTAAAGTAAAGAAGAAAAAAAAAAAACACTTAAATTAAATGAAAATTATATTTTCCTTTAATTTTAATTAAAAGGAGAAGAAAAAATGGACAAATGATGATGAAAAGAAAAAAAAATGGAAATATATTTATATTTAATTATGAAAAAATGAAAACAAAAATTGAAAAAAAAAAAGGAAACAAAATATTTGTTAAAAAAATAAATAAACTTAAAAAATTTAAAATTTAAACAAAAAAAATAATTTGTTTTTGTTTCGGTTTTTTTTTTAATAAAAAGCAAAAGAAAAAAAAAAACAAAAATTAAAATTAAAAATTATAAAATTTAAAATTAAAATAAATCAAGTCTAATAAAAAAAAAAAAACATAAAAACAAAAATAAAAAATAAAATCGTAGCGGCACAGTCAGTTATTAGAGATTTATAATAATTATTATAAATAATTAAACAAGAAAAAAAAAAAACATGATAAATAAATAATTATAATAAAATTAATAATTAAAAAAAAATAGTCAAATTTTTTTCTTAATAAAAAAAAAAAAAAAAAAATTCTCACCAAAAAAACAAAAAAAAAAAATAAACAAAAACAAAAACAAACAAAATTAATTAATAATTTATACGTTTAAAAAATGGAAGGAAAACAAAAATCTCACATTGTTTGTTTATTGTTATTATATTTACAAGAATTAAAAAAGAAAACAATGTTCAATCTTCCTCCGGCCCCCTCCTCACCCCTCAACTCCTTTATTACATCATGTAATTTTAATGATTCCTCTGTTGTTGTTTTTTTATTTTTTTTTCAATCCGTTTATTTTTCAGAGACTCAAACCAATTAATTGTATTCGCTAAATAAGAATTTTTTTTTATGGTGATATTTCCAGCTATAAATTTTTATTTTATACTCTGATTTGATTGGTATCTTTCAAAGAGTCGTGAAATTAAACGGAATTTTTAAATATTTATTAATTTTTCTTTTAGTTTCAACAAACTGCAATGGTTTTAATTAATTAATTGCAGTTTTTTTTTTTTTATCATTAATTAATAATTTTGTTTTATTTTCTTCATTATTTGATATTGATATTGTTGTACATTGTGATGTCATAATATCCTTGCCGTTTGACGTGTGAACATAATTTATTTATTAATAAATGACACAAAAAATACGAAATTAAATACGTTAAATTAGGGCCAGCAGCGCATGTATTCATTGGTTAAATAATCCTCCATTAAACTTTTACTTTTTATTTAATTTCGTTTTGCTGCTGAATTTAATTAAAGAAAAAAAAAAAAAAACAAAATGAAAATTTTATGTAAAACCAATTTAAAAACAAAAAAAAAAAAAAGAAGATATTTGTTCAAATAAAAATATTATTGTATTATAATAAAACCAATTGTTTTTCTCATTAATGTTCATTATTCTCATTCTTTTTTTCTTTTCTTTTCATTACAAAATTTTGCAATATTTCAAAGTAATTCTACAATCGTCTTTTACATACTTTTTTCTCACTATTTACTTTTCTTCTCTTTACCTATATTTTTTTTTTTGTTTTAAGTTAATTTTCTCATTAGTAAATTATTTATTATTTTAAATTGTTAGAAAGTAGTAAATATAAAACACGTTACTTTTATTTTTTTTTTTAATCAATAAATTATATTCGCCATTTTATATATTTTGTATAATCTCTTTATTCCGCCTTACAAAACTTATCAAGTTCTTTCCAATTTTTTTTGACATAAAACAAATTTACGATTTTAGTAAAATGTTCACCGTTATTTCCCGTAACCGTAACAACACAAAATAATTTAACAATTTTTTTTTAAAAAGAAGAAGAAGAAGAAGAAGAATAAAAATCGATAAATCCCTTTTTGTAATTTTTTTTTTTTTTTTTTTTTTGTGAATATAAAAATAACAGACAGCAATTCTGTGATAAAATTACAAACAAAAAAAAGAAAAGAAAACTAAAAGATAAAACGACATTTAATTAAAGCAAAAAAAAAAAGTAAAAAAATAATTTACATTGTCGCTAATAAATTATGTAATTAATTAATGGGGGGTAATACATACATATTTTTTTTTTCTTTTTAAATTATTTTTAAAATAAAAATAAAAAACATTAAAAAAAAAAAAAAATCGCCTGACTTTTACTTTTGATTTATTCTTTTTATTATTATTAATTATTAATTATTAATTATTATATAAGGATAAATGAAAAACTTATTTTAATTTGATGAGTAAAAAAGAAAAATTTAAATTTAAAAAAAACAAAACAAGAAAACAAGAAAATTTACTAATTAATTAATTAGGAATATTATTATAGAATTTTAGATAAATTAAAATAACAAAATAATTACAATGTAAATTAATTAATTTTAAAGAAAAAAAAAATTATATAAACAAATGAAGAGAAAAAAAAAACAAAACAAAACAACAAAAATATTTAAAATTAAAACTTATAATTATTAGATGAAAATTTAATTAATAAAAAAAATATAATATCTAAATTTTTGATTTTCTTTTTTTTTTATTTTTTTTTCTTTCATATTTCCTTATTTTCTTTTTCTTCTTTTTTTTTTTTACAGATTTCCTTAATTAATTTTTCTTAAAAGAGAAAAAAATAAATTAAGTAAAAACTAAAATCATTTATTGATCTCTCAAAACTTGACAAAATTTAAAGGATTTAAAAGAAAAATAAAAAAATAATAATAAACAACAAAAACAAGTATAAATATAAAATTAGCACAAAAGCAAAATATTTAATGCATTAAATTGAAATTAAGCAAAAAAGAAATAAATTCATTTCAAAGAATAAAAATAAATCCAATAAAATTTACATCCCATTCTTTTTAGTCATAAATTCATATTTTCTTTATTATAATTAAATCTTAACTAATTAAACTATTATACAAAAAGAAACATTGAAAAAAAAAAAAAACAAAAATCAAACAATTAGAATAAAAATTCCTATTAAAAAAAAATTAGAAAATTAACAAATTAATGTCAAAAAAAAAAACAATTAAATTGAAATGAAGATAAACAACAACAAAAAGTAACAACTGTCATCTACAGTTCGAACCTTGAAAACAAAAAAAATAATAATCAAAAAGTCCAACAGATAGATGGCAGTAGTTACTTATTATTAATATTTTTAAAAATTAAGGGTAGTTAATCAAAAAAAAAAAACAAAACAAAGAAAACATATTATAAAAGACAAAAAAGAAGAAAAAATTTAATTAAATTAAACTTAAATTAAACAGCGACTGATATATAATCAAATGAGATCATCATATTATTAAAAACATACCTAAAATAAACATTATATAATTAAATAAAATTTTTGATCAACTAAAGAAAAAAAGAAAAAATAAATTACCTAAATAAAATTGACTGTCAGTTTGCAGTTTTACATAAAACAAAAACAAATAAATTAAAAATGAATATTCTTGAATGACGTTATTTAGATGAAGAAAAAAAAAATTATAATATGAATGCCCACTTACTAGTTAGTGTAGTGTGTTTTTATTTTAGATGTGTGTTTTTATTACTACAAAAGAGAAATTATAATTAGTGAAAAAAAAAAAAAAAACAAATTAAATAAATAATTTATATACCTAATTAAAGTTATTGACAGTCAATGTATAAAAAAAAAAAAAACAAATTAAATAACAAATATTAATAAAGAACAAAAAAAGGAAACACAAAACAAGCAAAATTATTCTTATTATCGCGCGCGCTGTAAATATGATATTTTTATTTTTCTTTTTGCTTTTTGCAAATTTTATATAATAAAAGATGAAAAATTAAAAACCAAAAAAAAAGAAAGATAATTATATTAAAAGAAAAAGGAAAGGAAAAGTCAAGAAAATTACAAAAATAAAGTAAAAGTTTATTATTACGATAAATAATATAAAAAATAATCAAATTAGGAAATTAACCTCAAAAAATTTATATTCATGTCATTAAAAAAAAAAAAAACAAAAACTGATTTAAAAAAAAAAGAAAATGGCCGCAATTTTTTTTTGTTACTTTTTACATTTTTTTTTTTTTTGGCTGTATATCAAATTAATTATAATATTTAAATTCTTATCAAAAGAAAAAAAAAAAAACAAAACAAAAAACAAAAAAAGCTTTATCGATAAAAAGTATATGATGAAAAAAACTTTAAAAATTTGTAGATCAAAAAAATAAAATAAAATAAAATAAGAAACAAAATAATAGTTCAATACTTCAAATAAATTAATTTAAAAGAAAATCTATAGAACAGTTACATATAATAAAATTTTAAAACTAAAAATCAAATAAAATGAAAAAAGTAAGAAAATTAAAAGAATTTATTAGGAGACACGAAAAATTCTCCTTTTCTTTTCTATCTTTTCTATCTATCTCTTATTTTTCTTTCTCTCTTTCTCTCTCTCTCTCTCTTACTCACACAATTATTAAATTAAAACTCCCCTGACCCAAATATTTCATTGATTAGGAAACAAAAATAGATTTTTAACCGCCAACAAAATAACATAATTTAGTGAATATTATTAATTAATTAATTAAGTTAAATTAATTAATTAAAAATATTTTTATAAATAAATTAATTATCGCAATAAAACTTCAATAAAAGATGATTTACATTTTTTGACAAATGAACACAAAAAAAAAAGCAAAAAAACAAAAAAAAATGGAGAATTTAAAATTGAAATGAAAGGAAAAATTATGATTATGCGATTATTTATGATTATGATTATTTATTATTATTATTATTATTATTAAAAAGATAAATAAATCAATATATATTATAATGATATTTGGAATTTATTCTACTTTGTTTGTGCATCATACAATAAGACTTTTATTTATGTTTTCCTTTTGTTTTTCCTTTGATTTTTTTTTTCCAATTTTTAAATTTTAATTTTTGTATGCCTAAATATTTTTATTTTGTGTTTTTTTTTTATTTTTATTTGTTTTGTCTACGCCTAATCAAAAGAGTATATTTTGAGTGCTTTAGATAAGTATGCCAGTTAGTTTAATCCATAATATACCGGTTTGAACTTTTATAAATATAAAAAATCTAATAAGTGAACCCTAAAAATAAAGTTCTGACAAACAAAAATTTAAGAAAAATAAATTATTATTTTTAAGACGAAATTATGGATTTTCCACAAAATTTCATATTAAAAATAATTGAAACTTTTATATTTTTTGTTTATTTATTAATTATTGGGAATTACCCCAAAAACGATCATAATGTTTTCAATTGGGATAACTGGGAAAATTTATATGATATTTGACGTCGTTTAAAAATTGAGACAACAATAATTGGGTAAGTGAGCGTATTTTGTTTTGGATTTTCTATTTAATTATTTAATTATTGAAATTTTTGAATCTCTGGGTGTAAATTATACACTATTTTAGAATCGGCTTTTAAAATTTTGTTCGTTCAATGTTCAGTGAATGAGTTCAAAGACGATAGACGTTGTTTGTATTTTAAAGTTCATAAATTAAAGTTGAGATCAATAACATTTCTATAAAAAAAAAAGGAGAACAAATAAAATGGAATCGAGATAATAATAATAATATTTGTTTAAGATTCTTACGGGTTTTTTTTTTCTTAAATAAAATAAAGTGTTAAATTTATAAAACAAAAAAACCTCTCAGGTCAAAGATTCTGCATGAATTTATTGTAAAAGAAAAACAAAAAAAAAACGATAGGAAATTATTATTAAATATAAAATATAATCAATTAATAATTTCAAAATAAATAAAATAAAATAATTAAGTTGGTTAAGGTCAATGTATTTTTTTCTTATCCTTCTCTTTATTTCAAGTATAAAGTCTAAAATTACAATTAAATTAAAAGAAAAAAAAGAAGAGATGGCTACACAGAATTAATAACAGTTATTAACTATATTTAATTATTTAATTTTCATTTAAAATTGTACAGAATTTTTAACCTGTCAATAGCGGAACTGACCTTTTATTAAAAATCCTTAGGAAAAAAAAAGACGACATGCACACATGCATGATTCAAACTCACAAACTGTTACTATCATTAATTTTTTTTTTTTTTTAAACAAAATGAAATAACATTTCAACCTAAAATCTTACATACTTTATTTATTATTATTAAAAAAAAATTTATATTATCAAAATAAAGTCACAATGACGATGTTGATTTGAATTTTTTTCTTTTAACCTCCATCCAAATTGAATCAGAAGAAACACAAAGATTCAAACGAAAATAAAGTCAGTTGGAACAGAGAAGGAAATAAAAGACAAATTTAACTTTGATATCACCCTGTTTGGTTTTTTTTTTTTGTACACAATTTTATATTTTTTATTATTTAAACAAAATGTAGAAAACAAAAAACTTACAAACAAATAAAAAACTTAAGAAAAAAAAAAGAAGAAAATACAAAGAAGAAAAAATTGTCTGGAATTGATAACAATTCTTATCATTCTATCATAACAATTTTCAATTTTTATTATAAAATATATTTAATTCTTTGTTATTTTAAAATTTAATATAAATTATATTTTTTACAACAATTTTCTTTTCAGTGTTTGGAAAATTATTTTCCCACTTTTTTTTTTTTTTATTTTAACCGAAAATACAAAAGTTTTGTTTCACAAAATAATAACGGAAATAATTAACGGAATTACATTAAAATGACGATAAAGGCGGAATTGGAAAGTTTATAACGGAAAATTCTTCCTTTTTAAATTAATTAGTTTGTTTGTTGTTAATCTTTGATTTAATTAATTTTTTAATTTATTTTCATCTTCACATTTATAATATTTTCCTAAGTCTATAAATTTGTGATTTTCATTATTCTATCACAGAACTCTAAAATTAATAATTTTATTACAAAAATTTACATTATTTTAAATAAAAGATTTATTTATATTTATAAAATGGTTTATAAAGTCCGGCTTTATTTATTATCAAACAAATGAAATTTTTTTTAAATCAAATCAAAAATATGATTTAATTTCTATTAATTATAAATTAAAACAAAAATATAAAAATTATCCCAGTAAAACTTTTTTCATCATATAACTTGGTCCTGGCTGTGAGGATGATTGTTGTTGTTTATCTTTTTGTTCTGATTTATTATCAACTTCAATACATCTGTTTTGTTAAAAAAAAAAAGAAACAATTATTAATTAAAAGGTAAATAAATCATATATGGTGACATTTGTTTCACGAAACTTCCAGTTGTCTTTAGAAGAAAACAAAAAAGAGCCATTATGGAACAATTTCGTGAAACTTAATAAAAAAAAATTAATTAAATTAAATATAATTACTTTGATGAACATAAAAATTGTAGCAATGGTACACGATATTTTCCACAGAAATCAACGAATTTTATATGTTCAATTCGATTATCAAAAAATACTCCAGAACATTTAGGATTAACACAACAGTGTGCAAAATTTAAATAATCAACTAATGTTTTTGGTATTAATTCTGGTCCATAATTAATTGATGATATTCTAACCATACGTCCAGCTAATTCTAATAATGATGATGGTTGTAATGTCATATCTTCTACGAAACGATCAATTAAAGGATTTTCACGGATACTTAATTCATGTAAATTTTTTAAGGCAATTATTTCTCTAGGCAAATGACGTAATTGATTTTTATGCAATAATAATGATGTTAAATTTGTTAATTTTGCAATTGCTGATGGTAAATTAACAATTAAATTATCGCTCAGAACTAATCCTTTTAATTGACTTAAATTTCCGACACTTTCTGGAATATCACATATTTGGTTGCCACCCAAAGAAAGATGCAATAAACTGAAAAAAAAAATTAAAGAATATTATACAATTATTAAGCGAAATTCTGTTCATTAAATAATCGTACAAAATGAAAAAAGAATGAAAAATTGAATGTCCCAAAATAAACACAAACAATTGTGTAAATGTCGCAAGTATTGATTGTAACATAAATATTTTTAAAAAGTTAAGTTACTTGAAGTAATTGTTTGTTAATAAAAAATTAACTTACTTTTGTAATTTCCAAATATCCTTATTAATTGAATTTAATTGATTAGCACCCATATACAAATATTTCAAATTTTGTAATTCTAATATTTGTTCAGGAAAATATTTTAATTTATTACCACTTAAATTTAATTCTTTTAAATGTCCTCCACCATTTAATTGTGAAAATTGTTTTGGTAATGATTCATTTGTTAATAAATTATTTTTTATAATTAAACGTTCTAATAAAGGACATTGCAATAAAAAATCAGGTAATTGTATTAAACGATTAGAACTTAAATCTAATATTTTTAATTGTTGAAATTTTATAATTGATATTGGTACTGTTATTAATGCATTATGATTTAATAATATTGTTTTTATTTCTTTTTTTTCAACAATACATAATTCATCTTCAATATAATCACTTGGTAAATTTAAATGACTATAATCAATTTGTTGTTCATCAATAATTGCGCTATCAGATTCAGATTCTGATGAAGTATAATAACGTTCCATTATTTTTTTCTTTTCTTTGATCTTTCTGAGTGATTTTCTTTAGTTTTTTTATTATTATTTTTACACTCTCTCTCTCTCTCTCTGTGTTTTTCTTTTTCACTTTTAAAAATCAGCTGATAACCAAAACTAAAACTTTATTTATTATAAATTTTTCTTTTTTTTTTTTTCACTTCGAGTTAATTTCAAATCCAAAGAGAGAATTACAGATTGAAAACTGGTATTTATGTTCAATTATTTTATTTCTTGTTTTGATTTAAATTCATAAAAAATAAAGATGAATTATTTTTTTTAATTACGTTGTTAATTTAAAAGAAAAAAATAATAATCTCATAATTTAAAATTTAAACGAGAGACAAACAAAAAATAAGAACATTTTACTGACTGAACTGAAATTAAACTGATCATTGGTGTAAAGTTTATTTTCAATCTCTTTAAAAACTGGAAATTCAATTTTATATCATCTTTATAAAAAAATGAATCAAGAGAAAGAGAGAGAGAGAAAAAAAAATGTAGAATCGTTTAATTTGTATTTATTATAATACGATTTCTTCTGTGTTTCTTTGCTTTAATATTTATTTCTTTATTAAAGTTTTATCAAGAGAGAGAGAAAGATTATCGTTGCGATGACCTTTTCATTGGGATTTTTATTTAAAATAAAAACTTATATATTTTTTTACATTGCATTTGAATATTAATCAAATCACGTTCTAATGTAATGTTAAATTAAATTATCCTTTTTTTTATGGATAACAAAAATCAGTGAAACAAATAAAATATTATTAACATATGTATATGCAATTTAGTTTTCAATTCATTATTATAAATATTATAATTAAATTTTTAATTTTATTTTAATTTTAATTAAATTTTTCAGTATAAAATAATCAATGAATGCGACAATTTCTCGAAATTTTCACTGAACCGAAATCTGTGTTATTTTTTGTCTTTTGAAATTTCCAGAAAAACGAACGCTTTTTATAATATTTTCGGTTTTACACGACGTATGTACTTTTTATAAAATTTTTTGCCGCTTTAGTAAATAAGTGATCCAGCTTAATTTTACGAGTTTTGATTGGTTTAATTTATTTTTATGTATTTTAAAATGGGCAACATGGTAATTTTTTTGGCAACAACGTCTCAAAAGAAACGTCAAGATTGAAAATCTAGAAGAAAGTGAAATTTTATTGCTATTTATTATTATAAGTGAATTAAACCAACTAATTCACTTTTAATAGTTACTTCTTTGAGTTTATATTACATATATTAAGGATCTAATTCCTTTTATGTTAAAAACTTTTTGTAATAAAATTGCAAGAGTTTGGCATCAAAGCGTTTTTTCCATTAAAAATTTTAATTTTATTTCCTTTTTTTGTTATTCAGAAAAAACAAAACAACATGTCGAGCGAAATTGAGGAAAAGAATATAAATGATGAACCAGAAGATTTACCTGAAAATTTTTTTGATGATTTTAATGATAAAGATTTTTTGGCTCGTATAGAAGAAATAAGTTCAATCGATGATAAAAAAGAATCGACTCGTAATCGTCGCCCATCAAAACGTGAAAAAGATACTAGTCCTGATGAGGATACTAATATATCAATAGATGCAATACCAGGAAAACGCTGTAGTTTAATGAATAAAATACGAGAACTCGAGAAAGATATTGCCAGAAGGCGTAAAAAATTAAAAGTTGATGAACGTATAGCAGCAACTGATTTATTACGTGAAAATTCTAGAGAGCATAGTCGGACTAAAAGTCCTTGTGGAAAAAATAGTAATAGTGGCAGATCAGGTCGTTTTAATTTTAAGGGAGAAAAACGTCGGTATAATGGAAGATTTGTAAAGCGTTCAAGATCACGTACACGAAGTCCATTACAACGTAAAAATTTAGATCATAATAAGGAAGATAGAAGGACAAGAGAACGTTCAATAGATAATAGAGTTCGTTCAACTAAATCAACAACACGTAGTATATCATTTTTGGAAGAATTAGCGCAAAAATTTGCGGAGAAGGGACAAACATTTCCTGAAATGGAAAGTTTACAAAATAATTTTTCTAATCAAAATACAAATCAAAATCAAAATTATCCTGTGCAACTACAACAACAGCAGCAGCAACAAATGGATTATAATAATGGAAATAATATGAACTATTGTAATCCTAATCAGCAAATGTTTATGCAACCAATGCAAATGATGCCACCTGAAATGATGTATCCAATGAATAACTTTATGCCTGCTTATAATAATTATGATGGAATTAATTATAATCAACAACAACATCCACAGCAACAACAACCACAGCCACAACCACAGTTGCAACAACAACCAACACTTCCTGTACAACAACAACCAATTACTAATCCATTAATTAAGAAGAAAAACAAGTATCAAAAAACGGATGTATTTGCAAAAATAAGGACACCGTCACCTCCAAAAATTGATGATACTCAAGTTAGACACTTTTTTGTTTTATTCAATAATTTAATTATTTCGTTTATTTAATTTTTTTTTGACTCATCATCGGACAACTTATTTAAACATAAAAAAATGTTAAATCAAACGACTTACAGTCAAATACGAAAATAATGATCAATCTTGTTAACAAAAATAATTAATTATTAATCATTAATTTCTTCGGTAATTCTTAAAACATTAAAATATTTGACCATAACTATTGATGAGTTGTTATTTTATGATTGGAAAAATTCCGTGACAATATCATATTTATTGTTTTATTTAAAATTTTCTACAAATAAATAATCAATACAAAAAATAATCTTTGTTTATAGAAAGTAAAATCAATTTTACTTATAAAAAATATTTTTTAATTTTTTTTCATAATAAAAAATTAATTTTTATTTATTTTACACTCAAAATTTTTTTGAGTGAAATTAAAAATGAATAAATTTTTTTTTATTATTTATAATTATTTTTTAGTTTTTTAAATCTCTAACATCGTTCCAATTCTTAATTATAATCAATACTACAAAAATCTAGTTAGAGAAATACTTATCGAAGACCACAAAAAATATAATTGTTTACTCATTTTTTCCTTTTAAATAAAACCACAAATTGATTTAAATATTGAATTATTTCTAGGAAACTTATTTTTTTTTTTTTTACTTTTTATTTTAGAATTTCCTGGATAAAAATATGAAATTATCTGTGCTTTTGAATACAAAAGGTGTGTATAATTTTTTTTTCCTTTTGCTTCCTTGTATTTCTTTGTAGATGTCATAGATTTAACCACTCTATTTTAGCAAATATTATTGGAATTATATTGCTCAGCAGATTTATCTTTTCTTTTTATTTACTAAGTTTAGGCTATCAACCCATTTAAGGAAATTAAATTTAAATAAATTATTCAAGGGTACACAGTTCAAATATATACACACAGATAATTTTGATCGTAAAAGACAAATTCATTATTTCCATTATTTGTTGTAATTTTCTTGTATTTCTTTTCATTATTATTTACTTTTATTTTTAGTCTTAAAAGTTCAATCAGCAACAATTGAAACACAAACTGAACCTTTACATTGTAATACATGCATAAAACGTGAATTAAAAGTGTACGAAGACAGTTGGACACAAACACCTTTAATTGAACAATCAGTAATACCAACACAAACAATAGATGCATACATAACATCATCAACATTATCAGCATTACCATCAATAAGTGAAATGACACCAGCACAATTAATGATATTAAATGATTTTAGTAAAATATTAAGACATTCTGATATAAGAGTATTACAAGAAATTATGTACAATTTATGCAATTCAAATAAGTTAACAAATGAAAGTAAAAAAATGAATTCAATAATGGCAGAAAGTCGTAATCCAACCAATGATTTATATCAAACGCAACATAATAATAATAACATTAGTAATAATATTGGTGGTAGTGGTAATGGTAGTGGTAATAATACTATGACCAATTATAATGAATATTCAAGACGTAATCATCAACAGCAACAATTATTACTTGCACAACAACAACAACAGCAATTACAATTGCAGCAACAACATCAGCAACATCAGCAACAACAACATCATCACCAACAACATCATCAACAACAACAACAATCATCTTCAAACAGCTTTTTAACAAGCAAACAAATAATGGAAATCGAAAGAAATAAATCATCGAATTTATTTTTAAATACAAATACAAGTAATAAAATGATTTTTGATAATAATAATAGGAATAATAATAATGGTACAAGACAATACGATGATAATAATTTTCATAATGCGACTAATAACAGTAATAGTAATAATAGTAATAAATTTGGTAATTCTCAAAAACGTTATAATCGAAATTATTAATATAATTTTAAATAATAATAATTTTAATATTTGATTAAAAACATTTTTTTGTAGAATTAATAATATTTTTTGATTATTACTATTTTATTATTAGTGAATTGAATTCAGTTAATAATTATTTTAAAACAAAATAATATAAGTAAGATAGGAATCGTTTGGAACAAAGAATAATAAGAATGAAAAAGTGAATAAGCTTCTAAATTCAAAGACGTTGGTTGTTCGTTGGTTATACTTTTTTGTAAAAATCAAAATATAATACCAAAAATAACAACGACTTTGAATCTAGACTTAAAATAAATGTTGTAAGAAATTATTGAAAAACAAAACAGGAAACATAATAAACTTTAATTTTTACTAGAAGAAAACAGCATGAAGAACAGAACGAGATGGGAAAATAATTAAACATTTTATTTTATCACATTCATTAAAAAATTGTCTCAATTTTTAATTTGAAAATTGAAAAAAAAAATTGTTATATAATTTCTAATAAATAATAAATATGTAATTATTGTGTTCTAAAATTAAAAGAACCCTTTTTTTATCTTTTATAGTTTTCGAAAATAGACGATATGTATAATCGATGCATCGATTAATCAGTAGTAATTGATTATTCTAAACTATTATTAATATTATCGATCAATTCTAACATTTACATATTATTATATTTGGACTTATTATTATTATTATTGTTATTATTATATTTGGACGAAAAATTTCAAAATCTTTAAAAAACCTTATAATTCAAAAACAATCAAGATTCTTCAAAAACCTTATAAATTGAATTTTAACAGTAAAGATTTCTTCACTTGATTTGTTCTTAATTTGTTATTAATTAATTAATTAATAAAATCATGTATAATGAATTGTTTTTTAAATTGTATTAATTTTTTAATTATAATTTTTATATTTAAAGGGATAATTTTTTTTACTATTTTAGTGAATATAAATTATGAAATTAATTTGCATCAGGTAACAGATTTAGTACAAAAAATAATGCCTTATTTTTCACTTGGCAACACTGTAATTAATGCTATTCGATGTTTGTTGTAGCTTTTTCTATGTTACTGATACATAGAATGAAAAAAAAAATGATTAATAAAATTTACTAAAAGAAAATTAAAATAAATAAGTAAACTAATAGAAAAGTGTTTAATATAATTAACCTGTATTTGTTTTAACTTTAAATTATTGTGTTTATTGTTATAAATAACAACAAAATTTGTATGTTTTAATTGAGTGTTTGATAGAAAAAAGAAGAAAATTTTTTTTTCTTTTCAGTGATAAAAAAAAAAGTCACATTTCATTTTGGTACAAAAAGTACCAAAAGGTGAACGCTCTTTTGGACAATTTTTCATAATGTTTTATTATTATTATTAAAAGAATAAATAAATTAATTAAAACAAAATAAAAATATAAAAAACAAAGAAAACCATAAAATAAGAATAATAATAAATAAAAAATAATGTCTTATGGAATAGAAAAATTTGTCAAATTTTTCATATAAAAAAAAAATTTATTGTGTTTTTGGATATCAAAAAAATTTATAAAATAAAACGAAGAAGAAGAAGAATTGAAAATTATATATATTATATTCTTTTTTTCTTTCCCATGGATTATACCCGATTTCATTACTAAAAGGATTTTAAATAAATACGTAAAAATAATTGAAAATAAAAAAAAAAAAGGATAAAAAGGAAAACACGCATTGGAAAAATGGTAGATTTTCATTTTATAAATAATAATATTTTTCTTCTTTCAGCATTTTACTTTTATTATAATGTAAAACATTAGAGTTTTGTGTGCGTGTGTATCGAAGTGTGCGTCTGTAAATTGTGTTTTGATTATGCTAAAAAAAAAAAGTTTCTATGAAAAATTTTTATTACTTTTTTTTTTTTTGACAGATAATCATTTTTCTCAATCATAATTTTTTATTAACGCAGATTTTTTTCTTCAATTGGTTTAGTTTTTTATTGTATATTTCAAAATATTGAAAAAAAAAAAAAAACAAAAGAAAAATTGCAATGGGAATAATGGCCTTTAACAATATTAATTTCTGTTTTATTGTTGAAAAAAATGCTTCTTCTGTTGTGTGGAGAGTGAGTGTGTATTTCTTGATGATGAAAATTATAAAAAAAAAAAAAGATGAAAGAGCAAAATTATTAATAAAGTGAAAAGAAAATGCAGTGAAGATTTTGTTTTTTGTTAAATTTAGATTTTGAAAAATTACAAAAAAAATTATTTAAAAAATTTGCAATGAAAAAAAAAAGAAGTTAAGAAAAAAAAAATATGAAAGAGTAGGAATAAAACAGACGAAGAAGAAGAGAGAATCTAGTCTCGGTCTTCCATCGGTCAATGCACCAAAAAATAAAAAAGAAGAATAAAAAATAAAACTTAAGTTATAAGAAGTATTCACATCCATCCAAACATTGAGAATTGAGTTATAGGAACATGATAGAGTCAGTAACGTCAAAAAAAAAAAAAAAATCAAAAACTGATTTTCTGTTGTTTTTGTTGTTGTTGTTGTTTCATAGTTCATTTCATCATGTGTTTTTTTTTTTCGGTGTTTGCATTTTTTTTTTTTATTATTCCACTCCAAAAAGTCTTTTTCATTAGAGATAAGAGAGACATAGAGAGTATGGAAGAGAGAGAAAAAGCGATTTAGAGTTTATTTCAATGTGTCATAATAAAACAAAACAATAAAAAAAAAACTCCGCGCTAGACCAAAATAATAATAAAAAAAAAGATCTTTCTATCTCTTTCCATTTTAGTTCCCTCTTTCTTCTTTTGTTTCGCCTTTTTCTGTCCATTTAATTTTTGTTGCTATGAAAACGAAATCAATTTTTGATATTCTCGGAAAATAAAAATGCACACAAACATAAAAACATGACCGAAAACAAAAAAAGTAAAATGCGACTACCATGAGGTGTGTTTTGTTGTTGTTGTCACGTGACTTTTTGTCTCTCTTATTTTTATTATTATTTGCTTCTTTTTTTTTTTTTGCTAAATGCAGTTTTCTTGTTGTTGTTTTTGTTGTTAAGGGAAAAACCCCAGAGAGAATAATATAATTATAAATTACGAAGCGCATATACCTGTGTAGTTGGTTGTTGTTTTCTGATATTCACCTTAAAATTTTTATTCTTGAAATGAAGTAGATAATGGATGGATGAGTCAAATATAAAGAAGTAAGAAATTTTCCTAAGAAAAATATTTTTTTTATGAAATTTAAAACAAAATGAAAAAAAAAACACATAAAAAGGGTGCGCCCTTTCTTTTAAAAATACACAAATTGCAGTGTTGCATTTTTGTTCCTTCCACCGTTCTCTAATTTTATCGTTTGCTTTTTTTTTTGTTTTCTGTTTCACTCTCACCCATCTATTTGCTTTGTTTATAATTTATGTGTGTGTGCAAATAGAAAAATAATAGAAAATTCTGTTCAATAATAATTTCTGTTTTATGTCAATTCTAAATGACGACGTTAATTTAATTTATTGTTGTTTAGAATTTTAGAAAAAAAAAAAAACAAAACAATAATAAAACGGAAATTTATTAATTTTTCATTTTCAATGAAAGAGAAAAAAAATGAATTTTTCTTATCATCTTTTTTTTTTTTTTTGTAATTGACCTTCGCTTCATTTCGTCAAAATAAAAATGATTAATCAGTCGTAGCAGTTTTAATTCCAAATTCCAATTTTAAATTCTTACAAAAATTATAAACCTTTTATAAAGTGACCATCATTATTATTTAGGTAAAATATGAATTACACTTCTCGGAAATTCACAAAAAAAAAAAAAAATTCCCATATTCTCACCCCATTTTTAAATGACTTATGGAAAAATTTACCGTTTCAAAGTCCAATATTTCCTTCTTGCCTTCTCACATTTTCTCTCTCTCTCTCTCTCTCACTTTTTGTTTTTAAAAAATTTTAATTTAAATATTTTTTTTGTCCTCTTCTAACATTCAATCATTATTGTTTTTTATTCATCAATTATTTTTATTTAGTCTCTTCTGTTTCTCTTCCTATCTCTGTTTTTTATTATCAATTCATAATTTTTGTTGTTGTACATATTTGTTCTCTCTTTAGCCTTCTCTCTCTTTCTCTCGCTCTCCATGTTTCTTTTTCTTCTTATTTGTTTATATTATTTTTTTTTTCATCAACAAATAATTTTTATTTATTTTATTTTTTTTTATTGGAAAGGATTTTTCAATTTTTTGTTGTTTTTCTTTTTTATTCAATCAAATTGCGTTGTTTTCATTCTTTAAAATGAAAAAAATAAAAACAGTAATAATTTGGTGGTGTTGGTGGTGATGTTGTTGTTGTTGTTGCTTTTTTTTAATATTTTATTTAACTTGATTATAATTTTTTTCTTTTTCTTTTGTGTTTATTTTATTATTTTTGTTCTTTCTGTTCCGTTCTCTGTGTTCCTCTTCTTCTACGTTTTCTTTTCTGTTTTTTTTTGTTCTGTGATCGTTGAATGAACGTCGTCATCAGTCTGGTGATTTTTTTTTTCTTTCTTTCTTTCTGTTAGTTGTTTATTATTTATTATTATTGTTGTTGGGTGTTGTTGTTGTTCTTTTTTTTTCAATATTAAATTGCATTTAAATTTGTTGTTTTTTCCTTCTTCTTCTTTGTTTTGTTAATATCAAATTTCCCCTTTTCAATGTTTTTTTTATTCATTATCTGATAAAATAAAATTCAGTTTTTATACAAAATTTTTGTTTTTTTTTTTGCTTCCTTTTTTTCTGATTTCTATTTTTTTTTTGTTGTGTTTTTCTACGAAAAAATAACGGTTTATGTTTAGTTATCAATGTTTGTGTTTCTATTACGTTTTAATATTCTTTCCGAAATCGAAAATCATTTTGAATGAAATTCAATCATTTTTATTTTGTGGTTGTTGTTGTTGTTTTCCTTCAGAAAGAAAATCGAAAATTAATATTTTGTTGTTGTTGCCTTTGATTTAATATTGACATTGAAAATTTTATGGAAAAATCTCATGCCTACCTACGATCATATCTTTACGTTAGACCTGTAAGACGTTAGACCTGTAGACTTGTAAGAAAATTCGAGTATCAGAAAGAAATGTAAAGTGTATGGGTGATCACTAGAAAAGTGAAGCTTATTGTTCTAATATTAAGTATAAAAATTTTGTATACACAAATATGACAAAAAAATTATTTCCAAACAGAAATTCTTAAATATTTTATTATTTCTGATGATCCAATTATTATTCGAAATTAATTCAATCGTGTAAAATTTATTGTATTTAATCCTCTATAAATGGACGAATTTTATTTGAAATTTTACTTATCTAATTAATGGGCTTTCTGGTTAATTTAATTAAAGTTCATTATAAAATCATTGGTCTTATTACTCAGGTCTTACTTCAAATGTAAATATTAAATAATCACCTTTATAATTGGACCAATTGTATTCTTACTCATGCTTTAGTGCATTTGAACCTGCGTTGTTGTTATTATTGTGTTTTTTTTTTCTTTTAAATTGACAAAAACAATTAATTTGGTTTCGTCATTCTCTTTGCGATAAGAGATTTTTTTTTTTTTTTTTCAAATTTTAAATAAAAAAAAATTCATAATTTTGATGCCATCTTCGGTTATCTCTTAAATGATTTTCGTCATTATTTTCTAAATGTTTTTTTTTTTGGTTTTTGTTTTTGGTTTCTTATTATTTTTTTTTTAACATGTTATTGTTGTTGTTATTATTATTTTCTAATTCATCATTAAATAAGAAATGACGTAATTATTTGTGTCGGATCTTTTTGTATTATATTTTGTTGTCTATATTTTTGTGCTTTTTTTTTTATTGTTTTTTATTAAGTAATATTCCTCTTTTAGTTGTTGCAATTTTTTTTTTCCTTTGTTTTTGAGGTGAAATTCTAGTATTTTCTTCCACCAAATTTGACACATTTTTTTTTGTGGTTTTGTTTTGTTCTTTTATTATTTTTTTTTTTTTTTGTTTTATTTGGAAATTTTTGGGTCACTATAATTAAATCTAATTTTATAAATATATTTGCTAATAATAAAAAGAAAAATTGTTTACTAAAAAAATAAGTCAATGATCCCTCAAACATTCAATTTAGAACAAAAAAAAAATAATAAAAATTAAGAATGGAAAATCATGTTAATATTTTCTCAATAACAATATTGGTGAATATGAGTAATTATAGTTGTTCTATTTTGATAATTGTTTTACTTTGTAACAGTGGAGTACACATCTAAGAGAAAAGAGAGAAATAAAGAAAGACTTTTGTTTTATTTCATCATATCTGACGTTCTTGATTCTCAGAATTTGATTTGTCTTTGGACGAAAAATATGATTCACTATGATTAAACAGATTCTAGAATAAACCTGAGATGCGTATTAATTAGAATCTTCTAGTTTTTTTTTTCAGAAGTATAATTGTTTAATTGTATCTATTTTTTTCGTTTAGTAGAATAAAAGTTATTAGTAAACTTATTGGTACAATTAGACAAGTTTTCCGATTATGTTTAAAAATTCTTATTGCAAAATGTATGTGATTGGGTGTTAGTAGGAGAAATTTTGAGCGAAGATGGAATGATTAGCGCGGATAAAAAAAAAGTCAACGACTTTCTTCTTCTTTTGTTTTTGTTATTTCTATCGACCCTTAAGAAAAACTAAAAATATCTATTTTTGTTGTTGTTTGATAATTCTTTTCTTACATCAAAAACTAAAATCATATAGATGGGGATGGTGGTTTTGAAGGTGGAAGGGTTGGTCGGAATGGGAAAACTTGCGAATCAAATATAGAAAAGAGAATAGATGGATGGATTGGATGGATGGATAACATGTGGCCAATATCGATTCTTTTTTCTTCAAATTTTCTTCTCTGTTTTTTCCGTCTTCTTTTTATTCGTTCATTTTTCTTCTTGTTTGTTTGCTCTTTTTATACTTTTTGTGGTTGTTGTTGTACAGTGGTTTTTTCTTTCTTCTTTCTGCTTTCGAATTTTCTGTGAATGTGATGTAAGAATTTTCCAGCATGACGTCATCATAACAACCAAAATGACTCAAAATATTAATAATTTTTTCTTTATTTTCTTGCAGATACTTTTAAGGAATTCTAAAAATCATTAGAAAAAAAAAAGTTTGAAATACCGTAAGAGAGAGAGAGAGGGACAGAAAGCCTGAAATATTGAAAAGGATTAAGTGAAAATTAGAAAAGTGTTTTATTTAAAGATAAACGACAATTATTTTGTTACACGTGTGTGTGTGCGTGTGTGTGTGTGATTGTGTTCTGTTAATTTTATTTTAATTTTATCAATAAAAATAACAAAAAAAAAAACAAAAGAAAAAAATGTTTTATAAATGTTTTGAGTGAAGAACAAGAAAAAAAAATACTTAAAAAAAAGTTTGTGTAAAAAAATTTGTGAAGAAGGAAAAAAAGTCAAAAATTTTGTAAGAAAATTAATTTGATTTTCTCTGTCGTAATAATAAATTAATAAGTGTGTGTTTTGTTTTGGTGGTGTTGTGTTTGTTGTTGTATTTTGTGTTTCTTTTCAAATTAAAAAAAAAATCAGTTTTTTTTTCTTATAAAACAGCAACAATAGCAACAACAACAATAGGAACAAAATAAAAAAAAATAAAAATTGAAAAATTAAAACAAAAATCACAATTAAATAAAAACAAAAGAGAGAAATAAGAACAAATGAAGCAAAGGGTTTACTTAGCCCCCCTTCTTCAATGCTTGCTGTATTATTAAATAATACTGGAGGGGGGTTTGTTGTTGTGGTCTTAATTTTTCTTTTTATTTAAGTAAGTGAGAGAGAGTGAGTGAGAAGGGAAGAGGAGAGAGAAAAAAAAAAGATAGAAGAAAACAAATTAATATTAGTGAAGAAGAAAAAGAAGAAGTAGAAAAAGGAAAAATTGAAAATTAAGTATAAAAAAGTGAAACAAGTGTTTTTTTTTTGTTTAAGTGACGTACTGTTAAGTAGTGTTGTGTTGTGTTTACTGAGGTGGTGGTGGTGTGTGATAATTTGTGTGTGTGCGTGTTCTTTTTTTTTTTTTTTGTGTTTTTATTTGTACTGCATGTGCAAATATCTAATTTACAATGTGGTCGTGTTGTTTAACGTGAAAAAGAGTTTATAAGCAACAACAACAACAACAAGAGAAAAATAAATAAACAACAAAAATTATATAAACAACAGACAAACGACAACAATTATATTGGAAGAAAAAAAAAAGAGGAAAACAGAGAGAAAATAAAATCAAGCAAAATTTTGAACAAAACATTTTTTTCCTTTCTTTATTTTGTGTTTTTTTTCCTTTATTTTTGTTTTTTTTTTGTCTCTTATCGATAATTTAATTTAAGTAAAAAAAAAAGGATTAAAAGCGCTAGTATGCTAATGGATAAAACAAAACAGAAATGTAAGTATTTTTTCTTTATAATACTTAATTATATTTATTCTCCCCCCTCCCTCTTCCTCCTTCTCGACGGGCAATCAATCTTCCAATTATTTATTTATTTACTATAAAATAACATTAAGGGTTAAATGTTGGCTAACACACATCTGACTCAATTTTCCTATCGGGTTCAATGAATTTAAATCTTGATGTGACAAAAGATCTGTGTTTACATTGAGAACAACAAATAAACTCCTCAAGTGAACCAAAAACAGAACATATTGTTGTTTATGTTGGTTCTGGTGGTTGATTTTCGTTCGTATGAGAAATTTTTCTAGAAGGATAACGAAAAAAGGAATTTCGCATATTGTGAATTTATATTCTGTAAAAATAATTTGTCCAAAATTGATTGTAATTTTTATCCTTAAATATAAGAAGTCACTAAGAAGTATTTACCAGTGACACATCCAGCACAAACATGTTCCATCTCTCACCATTGTTAATGTTTTTTTTGCACCTACCTACTGATGATTGAGTAAAGACTAGACAAAACACAATAAAAAAAGAGACGACGCCATTAAAATAATATTTGTTTAGTAATTAAACTCTATGATCATCATAATCATCATCAACATTGTAATTTATATTTTTTTTAAATTGGCTTTGATGGAAAATTAAGAAAAAATATTCAGTGGAGACGCCACTTTTTACTCTAATTGCATTTAATTTTCCCTGAAAAGTATTTTTTTTTTATTAATTATAAAATAGTGTATCGGTATTTCTGTGTGTGAGAGACAAAATAAATTTTCAAATCTTTTGAATTTTCTACAATCAAAATGTCAATAAGCAATTATAAGATTTGGGTTCGTTTTTTAATTGCCTTTACTTTTAAAAAAAATATTGTTCTTTTTATTTCTTTGAATTACATTTTTATGATTTTATTCTGTCTATTAAATTTAGTTGATCCATTTTTACTTTATAGAGACCAAGAACTGTTTTAGAACCAATTATATAACGGCTAAAATAGATTAGAAAAATGTCATAAGGTACAATATACTTTTTATTCTGTTATCCGTGTTCTAAAGATAAATTATTTTTGATTCATTATCCGGCCTTTACTAAAAAAAAAAAAAATAGAAAATTATTTCTATTAAAATTTTTTTATTAACTACAACAAAAAAAAAAGAAGTTAACTTGTCAATATGAAACCAAAAGAGAAGAAAACTAAAGCGACCATCTTAAGTAAGCAACAAAAACATAAAAATTTTCCTTCGTCTTTTTTTTTTTTTTTGTTTTTTTTTTGTATAAATATTATTTTCTCTTCTTTGCCTTTTATTTTTTTTTTCTTCTCCCTTTGAAGACGTTTTTTTCACTGTTGCTATGCCATAGCAATCGACGAAGATATGATGATGATGATAATATTAGAGTTTGCTCTTTTTATTTTCTGATTTGTCATCCTTTTCACTAACGTTGTTGTTGTGTTGTTGCTATTGTTGTTGTTATTATTAGTATTGTTTGCCATCGTCGTTGAATATCGTCGTTGTCGTCGTCGTTTTAATCGTCGCCTTCGTCGTCATCGATGCCGGTTCTTCGTGAATTTTCTTTCTTTCTTTTTCTTTTTTTTTTTTTAGTTTTAGTTTTTCTTTTGGCGTCGGCATCTTCGGTTTTTATTTTTCTTTTTCCATAATTTTTCAAGATTCCCGACAATTGACGACGTTCTCATTTTATTTTTTGTTATTTTCTTCTGGTGTTTTGGTTGATGCTGCTTCTTTACTTAGTTTTTCCATGCCGTCCATTTTTGAAAGAGGTTTACTACTCTCACTACATTTTTACTTACAAAATAAGTATTTAATAAAAAAAGAAAAAAATAAATGAAGAAAAATCAGGCCACGTGGGTTTATTTTTGTTTCCATTTCCTATGTTTTTCTTTTATTTTTTTTATTTTTATTATCTTTTTTTTTTTTTTTTTTATTTATGTCAACCTCTTTTTTGGTACTCATTTATTTATTTATTTAAGTGTTATGAAACAACAACAACAATAATAATAAAACAAAAAAACGCGTTAAAAATAAAATAAAATTAATTTCATTATGAATGTGTTGGTGTTGTAGGTGTAAATGAAAGAGGATTGATTTTAATTAACCAGGTGGTCTGATTAGACAGGTTTTAGTTGTATGCTATTGTTGTATTTGGTTGGATTAATAATTAATGTTGAGTTTCACAAGACTTCTACTTGTATTCTAAGAATGGACAGACGTAATATGACTGACTGTGATATTATTAAGCAGATTGATAAATATTTCGTGAAACTGGACATACTTAAGTATTATTATGTAAGTGTGTATGAGTTTTTTTTTGCAAATTTTTGTTTATTGTGTTGTGTGTGTGTACAATGTACATGAACATAGTTACAGAATAATGACCTATTTTTTTTATCTTTAAATTAAATTAAAACAATATTTACTAATACAACAGTAAGTTTATGCTTTTTACACTATATACCATTGCTTCATCACAGTAAATGTGTAAAGTGTAACGAAAGGTGCACACCTAAACACATTTGTCCATAAAAACAAAACACGAAGGCACACGCAATAAAAGTTTATTATTATATACTGGTATGGTAGTTTCTTCTAATTTTTTCTTCTAAAATCCTCCCGTTTTTAATTCTTTACTTCATTTTTTACTAATAAAAAATTACTAAGTTGTTGTATTATTATATGCGAAATTATAAGGAAGAACCATATACACAGACGACACTAAAACTTACGAAAAGAAAAAAAGAACAATTGACGTCAGAGAAAAATTAGAAATTGTACCTTCTACTAAATTCTAACAAAATTTATTTTTGGATTTAGAATTTTAGGGGTTAGAATAAATTTTCAAAATAGAGGATCCAACCAGCAATCTACCCTTAACAAAGTAGAAAACATCGTCATAATGTAGCATGCATCCAAAAATTTTCTTAATAAAAAACCGAAAATGAATGAAAGAAAAAATTAAAGATGAAAAGGGAGAAACATATTGATTTATTTGTTTAGTTTTATATTATACATCTGCATTCATATATATGTGTGTGTGTGGTGTCTGAGGTTTGTTTTGGAACGTGAAAGAGATAGAAATGAAGAAGAGAAAATAAAAATGAAAAAAAAAGAAGAAGATGAAGAAGTAGAGAAGAATGAACCAGACAGATTGGAATGAGGGAATATGGATGTTTGTCGGGATGGATGAATAGATGGATGGGTGTTTTATAGAGTTTTTGTTGTTGTTGTTGTGTTCGTGTGTCTATGTGTATTGTAAAGAGGTGATGATGATGGTGTTGGTGGTGGGCAGAAAAAAAAATCTAGTAGGTGGAGGTGCCTTCGTTGATTATTATTTTATTGGCGAGTATTAGATAAATATGAATACTATCTGCTGCATGTATGCATAGGTTTATGTGTGTGTGTGTGTATATTTGTGTTTATGACGAAATGAATTTTATTTGACAGATTAATAGGTTTGAAATTCTGATGATTTAGTTTTTTTTCGTTTTCAATAGGAAATTTTTTTATCGTCACATTTTGTAAACGTAGATTTTCCGTGTGATTTTTTTTCTGTTTTTATTTATAAAAAAAAAATCTCTTTTTCGTCTTTATTTTGAAAGAAAAGAGAAACGAAAGAAAATTTTTAAATATGAGTACAAAGAATTAAGAATGTTAATAATAAAAACTCTATAAAAAGAAATTAATAAAGAAAGAAACAAATTTCCTTTTTTTTGTTTAAGTTTTTCTTTCGTTTTTTTTTGCAGTTTTGAATTTTCTTGTGTTATACTGAAATTCTTTCAATTAAGAAGCAACAACAATTATAACAATGACTACAAAGAAATCATAAAAAGATTTTATATTATTCAGTACAAATATACTTACCTATACTTCCTTGATATTAAACTTATATTTTCTCTTTATATTATTTTCGATTTTACATTTTCCTTCTTTATTTTTTTCTGTCTTAGAAGATAATAAAAATAGCTTTAAGCAAATGCTATTATTCTGTCTTACACAAACACTTCCTTAGTACCTTCAGCATTAAGTCAGAGAAGTCAATAAAATTTTTAGTCATAATGCGGAAAGCGCATAAATTATGGAATTATGGGAACCTTCTACTCCACTCGGATGACTAACAATTATCTTCCGAAAGAAATTCTATTGTTGAAGAAATCTAATTTTTTAAGATCATCATTCGTTTTTCTAGTTCTTTTTTACTTTTAATTAAATTCAAGTTTTTTTTAAGAAAATATAAACTGCTTCTAATAAAAAAAATGAGAGAGAAAGAGAGAGTTATGTGAATTAATTAAAAATAGGTAAATGCATTCAAAGAAAGCATGGATTTTCCGTTTTTAAATTATTAAATTATTTTTCTTTATAAATCTCATATACGCACACCCCCACTCACAATATGAATTCCTTTAGGATATTTTGTGAACTAAATAAAAACGGACAGCCATACACACAAACCAGTTTAGTCAGAATCAGAATTGGGTAGACAGTAGGATAATGATGAAAGATAATCAAATTTTCTCTAGAATAAAGTATATTTACCTCGAGGGGTTAACCACTCGAAAATTTTGCGCCCCACTGATTGCACATTTCACAAGATTATACAAAGATTCGCAAAGATTCACAGGGATTGCACAAAGATTCACAAAGATTCCCCACGAGTTCTCCCAGAATTGCATACAATGGTTACCCCCTCGATTTACCTCCATCTTGCCTACCGCCACTTTACCAAGAACTAGACTGGTGTCTCTCTTTCTCTGTCTCTCACTCCTATTATAAATAAAGAGTCTTGAAACTTTTAATCTATTTTTTTTAAAAAGATAAACTACTTAATAATTTTAATAATTACTGTTTCAATTTAACGTTATTTCAAGTCTAGTGGATTGTTGATGAAACAACAATTGCCACCTACCTTTCTTCCTTTTTTCTATGAATTGTTTTGAATTTTACTTATTGTGTTTTTTTTCGTGAGAAATTACAGAGATTACATTGTTGTTGTAAGAAGGAGGATATTTAGGAACGTAGCTTCCGTTTTTAGTTTTTCCAATTTTGAACAACCGGTGGTGTCTCTTGTTATATCATTTTTGACGTTTAATAAAATTTTCAAGTAAAATTCTAAGTGTTACAAATGATGATTAAATGGATTTTCTTTATTTAGAAATCAATTATCAATAGAGAATGGATTTTTTTCAGTAGAAACTTTTTCATGAAATTTTGAAACAAAAAAAAAAACTGGCAAAACAAAAAAAAATGGCTTTTCTGAAAATTATCAACAAAATAAGGCGGAAGTAAAAACAAACACAAAATAAAAAATAAACCAAAAAAAAACAAATAATGAAAATGTGAGGAAAATTAACAAACAAAAGGCAAATTAAATTTAAAATTGAAATGTTTAAATTTTAAAGTATATTACATTTTGTTATATTTAAGTGTGCACAGTGTACACCTTTCACATATACAAATGCAACGCCAATCCAAATCTCTTTTGAAATTGTTTTCTTTTTCCTTTTTTTTTCAGTTTAAAGAACTATTTTTTCTATGAGTCATTGAATTCATTCTCGTTTTAACGATTTGCAATCTTCTCATTAATTGTATGAAAAAGAAAAAAAACGACGAAAGAAATTATGTAAAAAAATTCGCAAGTAAAAATTTGGTGAGAAAAAAGAGAGAGAGAAATTTTATCGTTTTCTTATTTTTGACTAAAATAAAATATTCTAATATTAGAAAGAGACAGTAGGAATGTTGTGTTTGTGTGTGTGTGTAGAAGAAAATATTTTTTTCTCTTTTTGAAAGGATTGTGTAATAAGTTTTTAGAAATACAAAAAAAAAATTAAGATTTAGAAGATACACGAAAAATGATAATGATGTTGATGATGATAAAATAGATGAAGAAGGTGATGATGTTGATGATGTTGTGAGGAGGAGGAAATTAGACTTTTGAAGTGTCACCTACTTCAATATTTTATAAGACATTACAAAAGGTGTTTTCATCTCATTCTTAAACTTTACCGTTCCACCATTTTCTTCTTTCCACATACACACTTCAACCAACAAAAGCTCTTAAGAAAATCTAGGAAAATTTTTAAGGGCCATAATTTACATCTTCAAAAAAAAATATAAAAAAAAGAATATTTTTTAAAATTTAATTGAAAATGTTTTTTATCCTTTTTTATTTTTTTTTTTTACTTCTTCATTGTGGAAGAAAATTACGAAAATGAATTAAGTTAAAAAAATGTAAAAGTTTAAAGGGGTTAAACGACAATTTTCATTTGTGCAATGCCAGTATGATTTTTTTGAATCATTACGTCATTTCGATGAGGTAAAACAGATTAAAATCAAAAGAAATGTTCTGCAGTTAGATTTTAGAATTGAATTCACGATTTATTTCCTTCAACACCATTTTCTTTTCTCACATTTGTAAATAAATTTTTGCATATTTCTTCTTTTTCTTTTTTTTTGATTTTTTTCACTCGAATATTATGGACCTAAGTTAATATAAAGAATGTTATCTTTCAGGTTATATTTACCTTTTCTTTTTTTCTCTCTTCTTTTTTCACATTTTATTTCTTATCATTACTTAGAAAGAGAGACAGAGAGAGAGAAAACACTTTATAACCGAAGAGAAATAAAAAAAAACTCTTCAAGTGATATTCTATTTGATTGGACGACGAAGAAAAGAGAATTTAAGAAGAAAACAAACAAAATACGAGAGGATAAAATCAAATTAATGTTGTTGTTATTTTTGAGTGGTGAATTTTTTTCTTTCTTCCTTCCTTTTTTTTTTTTTGTTTAATCAAAATTTTTGTTTCGCTGATTTTGTTTTTTTTTTCTCTTGTTTTTTATAAATAAATTGAAGATTTCAGAAGAAAATAAAATGGGCTGGGTGTGGTGAAAAATTGAAAACAAAAACCAATGAATCATAATAATGATTGCAAGTAAAATGGTATAATTGTCTGTTTGACCTGAAAGGGTTGGAAAAATTTAAATTTCTTCTTTATTTTTTTTTTTTTTTTTTTTTGAAAACAAATTTTTTCTTAAAAACAAAGAAAAAAAAAAGTCGGCGTCTAGTCTAGTCGATGGTTGTTTCCCCCAGAACATATTTTTTTTTTTTTTTCGCAACAAAATTTCTATTCTTAGACAAATATTATTTGGTAGCGACGGGTGGTAATGTCTGTCTCTCTCTTTGTTCAAATGTATACAAAGTTTGTGAATTGTCAAAATTAGTCAAAAACATAAAAAAATAAAAATAAAGAAACAATAAAAAAAATTGAATTCATAATTTCATTTTCCCAAATTAAAAATGCTACAAAATAATGACAATTTATTTATTAATATTTTTTCTCATTAAACAATAAATGTCCACCCACAACCCCTTTTTATTTTAACGCTGATGAAGTAAACACACTTTTTTTTTATTGCATTAAAAAGGTGTAAAAAAAAAATGAATCATTAGATTCACTAGAAGAATATTTCTGAACTCCTCGGAATAGTATCGGTCATAATAACTACCAACCTGAAATCGATTTTTTATAAGTCAAAAGTTTTTGTTTTTTTTTTTACGGAAAAATATATGTTTACCCATTTATTTTAATTTCCATCCATAACTTGGTCATTGCCTTCGTCCATCATTTTATTGAGTTTTGTTTTTTAGTGATAATGGTTGAGTTTATTTTGTTGAGAATTGTAGTAAATAATTAGGTGAATCAATAATTTAACTTACTTGATGATTAAGAATTTTGAGCTATTAGTCTCGGTGTAATTGCAATTGAAATATTTGAGAATCGTTGTGTAATTTTTAGTGTAAAAACTTAATCTTACTCTTTTTCTACCATTGATTTGGAATCAGGGTATCAGAAAATATATTTCACTCATCTCAAACCTCCACACAATATTTTGTTACAAAAATAATGTGAAAATCAGGTGAAATATTTTTAAATTATTTAATGCTACAATATTTTCACATTTTCCTTCTTCTCGTTCTCTCTCTCACTTTATTTCTTTCAAAGAAAAACATCTGAATATAATAGTTTTAAAGTGAAAATTTGTTGGAACTAAATGTGAATCATTGTTGTTGAAAATTGGGTACAGTTCAAAATGTAATTAATAACAATAAGTAGAGGCAAATGAATAACAATAATAACAACAATATAACAGCAACAGTAATTGTAATGTTTATTTTAAGGTGTTACAAAATTAAAACGAAATGGAAACAAGTGCAAAAAAAAAAAAAAAAAGAAAGAAACAGAAAGAAAAGAAAAATGCAAAGTTCTTCTTTCTTCTCGTTTCTTTTATTTTTAAGAAAAGCAACAAATAATTATTTCAATTACTTCAAGTATACTTTTCTTATTTTTTCCTTACGTCTCTCCACACCATTCTACCCCTCTTCATCATCAGTTCTGTTCTAATTGTCCATTTCTCTCAATTTTTCTTTCAAATAATTAAAAAATTTCTCTCATTTTTTTTTGTTCAACTTTTTCTCTTTTGTTCAAAACCAAAAAGACAAAAGAGAATTTATATATTTTTAAGTGTGATCTCTCTCTCACTTTATTTTCTCTCTGTTTTTTTTTGAAGATGCACCAAAATCAGAGGAATTCTCTTTAGGATAATGAGACAGATGAAATTGAACAAAAACAAAAGAATACGATCATCTTTTTTTTATCGTTTATAATTCGTCGTTGTCGTTTTTTTTCTACATTTATTCATATTAAGTGTTTTATTATTATTTATTATATTTTAAGAAAGAGATTCTTTTGTTTTCTTGTTGTTATTATTATTATTGTCGTTGTCGTTGTCGTTATTATTTCTTTACTTTGTTGTTTGTGTTTGAAATTTTTCTATGTTTGCAAGATTTGTTTTTTTTTTTACAAAAGTCATTTTTCATTCTTCTCTTTTTTCTTTATTTATATAAGAAAAAAGAAAAAAAAAGTTCATTTAATTTTAAGTTTTTCAAAACACAGAGAAGAACATTTATTTTTTTTGTTTTTTGTTTTAATTCAAATTAAATTGTGATTTTTAACGTGAAAGAAGCAAGACGTTTAGTTTTTCTTCTCCTTTTTTTTTTTTTTTGTTTATTTTTGTTGTTGTTATTTTCTCTGTTTTGAATTTGTATCTTTTAAAATTTTTCATTTGCTTTTTCTCTTTACTCTTTCACTAACCTGTGGTGGGTTTAAGACTAATTTCTGATTTTTATCAGATGATTATTGTGGGCCCTATGTGAATATTGTGTGATTAAAAATATAAATTTTACAAGAAGAATTATTTTGCTCTTGTGTTTTTATTTTTTTAATGTAAAAACAAAAGTAAAAAGAGAAAAAATTTAAAAAAGAAAAACGGAAAATTATTTGAAAAAGAAAAGTGAAAAATTAAAAAAAAAATAAAAAGAAAGAAAGAAAGAAAAATTAAGAATTGAATTTTAATTTTATAAATAAAAATTTTTTAGTTCGTGTTTGTTTTTCGTTTGTTTCCTTCTCGAAATAAAAGAAAAAAAAACTGACTTAGTCAATATAAAAATTAAAAATTTTCCACACAATAAATTAAAGTGAAATAAAAAGAAGAAGAATAAGAAGTTTTTATTATTTTTTTTTTCAAAAAAAAATTATTTTGTTTTAAAAAAAATTTCCAAATAAGTTTATTAAATAATTAAAAGTTTTTGGGAAAAACGTTTAATAAAAAACAAAAAAAAAAAAAAATAAGATGGCACTTTGTTATGTGAGTTCAATAAGTCAACCATGGGATTGGCAACAGGATGATTTCACTGGAAATAGTGGGGGTAAATTATTATATTATTTAATTGAATATTATTCTCTCTCTACCCACCTTTTCTATTCTTCTAATTTTCACCTCATTAAAAAAATCAACGAAACACAATAAAAAAAAACAAACAATTTATGATGAGTTTTTCCTCCTCTTAACCTTTGTCCTTTTTTCTATGTGACTTCTATATTCACACACATACATTAACCAACACACACACACTCGTAATATTTTATTTCAAAATTCATTTCCTTATTATTTATCCTTGATCGATTAACTTATTATTATTACCTATTTATTGTTGTTGTTGTTTTTTTTTTTTTTTTTTTTTATTTGTTCAATTATTCAACAGAAGAAAAAGAAAAAGAAAAATAAATAAATAAAATATTATGTATACATTTATGTATGTATTGTATAAATTTTCATTTTATATCCCTTTCGCACATATATCGATTACTCTTTCGGTATTTTTATTTATAAAACTTAGCGAAAAAAATAAAACAATTTTATTAGAATTTCACTGTGATTCTATCTCTGTCTTACATCATTTTGCTCATTTTATTTATTTCCATTTCTGTTGGTATTAGTTTTTCTTTTGGTATGTAGAGGTATCTACTCTGTTTTTGTGTCTGCCTGTCTATTTGTCTCTCACCACATTCACTCATCTCGATTCTTTTCTTTTTTTTTCTCTAAAATAATCTAATGTTTGTTGCCATGTGTCCTTGTGTATGTCTCTTTCTCTGGCTCGTAACTGTTTGTATGCGTGTGTATGGATAAACACATTCATACATTTTGTTATTTAGAATTTTTAGAATGTTATATATTATGCATACTGTGTGGCTTTATTGCTTGAGTTGTGTGCGTATGCGAGTATTTTGATCTATTTTAAGTTGCATAACGCATTTTTACATAGCCGCAAAAAAGTTCAATTTCGTTAAAAAAAACAAAATAAAACAAAAAAAGAAGAAGATAAAAAAAAACTTTTCTCTTCTTGTTGTTGTTGTTCTTTCTTCTATTTAATTTGATGGAATGAAGACAATTGTGACGGAAAGAGATGGATTAATTTTACTTTAATGTGGCTTTGTTGTGTGTGTGTGTGTAGGTTGACTGATAGGAGTGGGTGGACATGTGTGTATGTATATTTCTTCGGTGCTTAATTATAATTATAAATTATGTAAAAATATGGAGCAAAACAAACTTAACAAAAAAAAAAACTGTCAATTTCTTTTTTATTTTGTTTCTGTTTTGACACAAAAACCTTTCTAAAAAATTTTGTTTTGTTTTGTATTTTGTTGTTGTTGTTATTTTCTTCTTTTTTTGCTAAAAATTTATTTTCTCTGTCTCCCTCCCAGTTTAATTTCATTTCAACTAAAGTTGAAACTACCTACTAAATTATTACAAAAAAAAAAAACCAGAGCAAAATTAAAAGAAGAAAAAAGAAAAAGTTGAAGAAGAAGAAGATGAAAAGCAAAATAATAAAAAAAAAAAATCTTACATAATAAAAAAGATCAAGAAAGAAGAAGAAAGAAAGAAAAGAAGAAAATATTTGAAATTCTGTAATTATATAAATAAATTTATATGTCGGTGGTGTTGGCTGAGAGGTGACGGCGGCAACAAACAGCAACAACGGCTGTTAATGTTTTTTGATAGTAATAAAATAATAATAATAAAATATTTTCCTTTTCTTCTTATTCTTCGTTTTTATTTTATTTTATTTAATTTTTTTTTGTATCTTTTCTATAATTTCTAATAAATTGTAACCCTCTTTTCATCTCTTCATCATAAAAAAAAAAAGATAAATATTTTTTGCTTCTCTTTGCTGCTTGTTCTAATTCTTATTTTTTTTTTTGCTTCTTATTTTTCTAATTTTGAAGAATTTGCTTTAATAATATTTTTTTTTTAAGAATTTTGATTGGAGCAAAACAAGAAAAAAAAAATTATGGAAAAAGAAAATTAATTCAATTTTGAAAGAAAAAATTAACCTTGAAAAAAATAAAAGAAAAATAATTTATTTTCTTCGTTTTTGTGACTTAAACAGTAAAAATATAAAAATACTTGAAATACGCTTGTGTGTGTGTGTGCACTCTTGTTTATATTGAAGATGTGTGCAATTTTATGTTAATGTGTGCAGAAAAATAAGGTGAAGAAAAAATGTTGCCATAACAGAAAAGAAAAACAAAAAACAATCAGCATTCAGCATTCAGCAATAACAATAAACAAAAGCGATTAAATTTCTTTGTTTTGTTTTTTTTTTTTTGGCAACAATTTTTCCTTTTTATTTTAGTTTTCACTTCCTTATGGGTTTCATAGAATAAAATTTATGCACATTGATGATAGTTTGTCTGTTTGTCTATTTACATTTAGTTCTCTCTGTTATTTTATTATAGATTCCGTTTAAATTATGATTTTTTTTAATGAAAAAAAAATAAATTGTTTACAAACCGGAAATTCCAAGGAAAAATTTATCATCATCATTGGTGCCAACAATTTATTGTTATTAAAGTCAACTGACTATTGTGTATCTGTGAATCTTATTCAAATTTAATTATTTTCGTGGAAAACATTCATATTTTTGTTTTATCCAATTTTATGAATGAAAAATTTTTTAAGACAATTTTTTATTGCCACAAAAAACAAAAATACGAAAACAAGACAAAAAAAAAAAAAAATCACGTACATAAAATAGAAAATGTTTTTTTTATTTTTAGTTAGATTAAAGTAAATGAAAATTGATATGAATCATCTTTGCGCCATCCTATGTTTTTTTCCTTTTTCTCAAACATCAAAAAAAAAAAAAAAAAAATAAAAGAAAAGAAAAGAAAAGAAAGAAAAAAACTTAACATCCTTCTAAAAGTAAAAGCAAACCGTCACTTTGGCTTTGAGAATGACGAATATAAAAAGAAAAAAAAACAAAAACTGTTATTTTGTCTTTTATATAAAAAAAATAAAAATATTAAGTTATGGCTTCACCTCTGACAAAATAACAAAATTAAACAAAAAAATGACACACACACACACATGCACACGCTAAAGTAATTTTTTTTTTATTGACTTGACTGACTGACTCCTACACAACAATATTATTATTATTATTAAGAAAAATACGTCAATGTAATCATTCTCTGACGTCATGAAACTAATAATATATGGGTTGATTATTATATTGCATTGCATTTTTGTAAAATATTTCCTTCTACTTTTTTCTTTCTCTTTCTCACTCTGTCTCTCTTTCGCTTTGTCTTCTTATTATATATATTGTGGCTTTCTCTGTGTATTTGATTTTTTTTTGTTTTGTTTTGTTTTTTTTTTTGTGTTTTCGATGATTTGGAAATGTTTTGTGTTTTTTTTTTGTATTGTCTTTGGTTGTTATTGTTGTGTTGGGTAAAGAGACTTATAAGTGGGCTTACAATACGTTGAGAGGAAGAGGGTGGTGGTGGTGGTGGTGGGTGGGCGAAATTTTATTATTATTTATTTATTTATTAATTTTAATTTTTTGCTCGTGAATTATTTGTTTTTTTTTCTTCTAAATTTGAATTTATTTTAGTTCCGTTTAATAAAGTTTTTTGTTTTTTGTTTTTGAATTTTGAGTTTTTATTTCTGGTTGGGTGAGATCATTAAATTATAAATTGTTGTAAGTGTTTCTTATTGTCTTTTTTTTTTTTTTTTGTTCAAATTTGTATATTTTGAATTAAAACGAATGAGAAGAAAAGAAATATTAAAAAAAAATTATGGAGGAGGTTAGTTCTGAATTTGACCTAATGTGACTGTTTCGTCACTTGATTTTTTTTTTATCTTTGATGAAATTCCAAATTATGATTAAGAAAGAAAAAATTTCTATAATTATAACTTTATTGAATGAATCACGTGGGACTTACAATTCCGTATGAATCTATAAAGGTCGAGAATTGTTTGAATCCCGAAAATAATTGTAGATCCCTTGTCTAGGTACTTAATCCCTGACAATATTAATTCATTGTTTGTTGAATGAATAAAATTGGTAACCACACCAAAAACACGTTCATCAATTAATTTCGCATAATTTCAGTTTACAAATTTTTTTAAAAATATTCTCTTTAAATATTCATTAAAATTATTTATTTATATCGAACTAATTATAGTCACTTACTTCCTCTCTTTTCTCCTCACTTTTCAAAAACCTCATAAAATATTCGATTAAATTGGTTAATTACTTTCAAGTTGATTTTTTTTCCCTTCCTTATTTATTATATTTATTTATTATATTTATCGATGACAGAATATTTTAAGTCGCGATAACTAAAACAGAGTTTAACTCGGAAACTTTGGAATCTATTAAAGAAAATTGAGAATGGGAAATTTCATCATAAGACCCACAAGGCCAATATTAATTTAAAAGAAAAACTTGAAAAATCTATTTGAAAATGCTTTTAAAAATTGGTCACAACAAATTAAACCGGAATCTTCTTATTTTTCTTTAAAAAAAAAAAGAAGAAACAAAAACAAACACAAAACTTAAATGTCATTTTTTTTTTGTTCTTCTTATGTTGTTGTTATTTTATTTTTAAATTTTTGAAACGGAAATTGTTTGCATTTTTTTTCTTCTGTTTCTCTTTTATTGTTTCTTTTGAAACTTTCATTATTATTTTATTAGAATTTATTTATTATTTATTTTTCTTAGTTGAGTAATTTTTACTTTTCTGGCCTTTGATTCTCATCATCATCATCATCATCATCATCATTATCATTGAATAATTATCGAAGAAGAAGAAGAAGAAGAAAAAATAATCTCATTAGAGTGACAACATATTTTCTTCTTCAGCAAAAAAAAAAACTACGTTTCTTTTTTTCATCTTCTTTGAATTTGTCTTGTTACTTTGGTTTGGAAAAAAAAACCGAAAGCAAACGAATAATTAACGAATGTTGTAACCAACTCTGAGAGACTAATGTTTTGATTGCACAAAAAAATTTGTTTTCGCTCTCTAAAAATATTTTCTTTCAAGTCTTTTATACAGTTTTTTTTTCAGTCAACTAACCAATCAGTTAAAACTGTCGTGAAACCCGGCATCACTCAACGAATTTAATTTTTTATTTATTATGAAAATTATGACTTGACTGACCTAATTTTATTATAAACTAGACGAAACGGAAGACAAAATACTTTTTTTTTTTGTAATTTTGTGTTTATGTGTGTGTGTGTGTTTATGATTTATTATTATCGCGAATATAACACTGGATTCTCTTAATTTTCATCTTTTTTTTTTGTTCTTGTCTCTTTCTCTTCTTTATTTTTATTCTGTTGTTTTTTGTTTTAAATTATCACATCATCATTATGGAAGTATGTATGATTTGTTTGTAGTTAGATATGTGTGTGTACATAACAGTAGGTAGACTCTGATTTTCATATTGAAAATGTATATTCTGTTATTTTCTGGAAAATCATATATAATTGTTTTTGTTGTGTTTAGTTTATTTCATTCCCTTTGTAATTTGAACTGATTTCTTTTTTTTTTTATTTTCACAAAAACAAAATGACTTTTACTTTAACAATTTATCCTTGTATATTCATTAAATTTACAAATAAGGTAACTAAGAATCCTTGATGATGGGAATATTTAGTTCTCTTAGATCAATTTAGAAGAAAGTTAACTGTAAAATTACTCTACACTAAATTGTGGTTTTTATCAGATTTCCCAGTGATTTTACCGAGTGAATATGCTCCTTAAATTAGTTGAATTATTTAATTTTGTCCAAATTAATTATCTTTTTTACTTTGATTAAAAAAATATGCACGTTAATTTGTTAATTATACAAGGGATTAATCGTTATTATGTGAAATTCTGAGATAACAGATTGTGCATTTTTTGTAGTTCTTTTGTAATGCGCAATCAGTGAGCGCACAACATTTTTGGAATAGTTCATCCCTCCGTTAATTAATTGTGAAATTAATTCCATTAAATTTTTCAGTTTAAAATATAAATACAATACTTTCTAAATGTTTGTTTCCTGTTTTGGACATGGACATACATAAATTTTGTATCAAATTTAGGGGATTTTTTTTTAACTGAAAAAAAATTGATTGAATATTTTTCCTGTAAGTAGGAATGTCTTTATCTTTAAACGTAATCTGAACACATGTTCAGTTTCTTCTTTTTATTTTTACTGTATTTGAACTCGTGAATAAGTTAGACAACACTATACACCTACTCAGTGTCAATCACCGGATATCATTTTGTTTTTGTTGCGTTTCTCTTTATTTTTTTAAATTTTTTTTTATGAATCGAATGGAGATTATCACTGTGGTCATGTCTAGACTGTGTTGACGTGTATGTTATGATGTGATTAAAACGTCCTTTTTTTTAAATGTTTATTAATAATGATACATAAATTTGTTATGTACCTGTAGAACCTCTCTTATCAGACCATAATTATTGTAAGAGTATTTATATTATGTGGAGACGCCAGGTTTTTTCTTTGAAAAATAAAAAAATTATAAGTTAATATTTTATCAAGCCATTTATGTTCAAATTGAAGTTATGATTTAACCACTGCGATAAAAATTTCACCCAAACATGTTTAGATTTTACATTAAGATTGGTTCCCTTCGCCGTTGCATATAAAGGCTTACTCTTCGAAATGAACTTCCTCCAATTAATCCAACTGCCCAATTGAAACACGTTTCAATAAATATATTTGTGTTTAGAGTATATCAGTAGTTGTAAACGTAATGGTCCAATTAAACAGGTTTAATTTGTACCCTTTTATACAAGAAAAAAGATTAAAAAGTTGTTTTTGCGTAGGTAGGTAGCAGGTGAGATCAGCAATTTCTCCTATGTAGTTATTAGGAATTCGACTAAAATAAAAGATTGAATAAAAAAAAATGGAGATTGGTTTTCTACGTAAATTGAATTATAAATGCCTCTAAATACTTCCTTCCTTCCATAATATTATGCTTATAATTTTGAAACCAAAAACATATAAACTAAAGGTTAAGGTTTAAGGGGAAGATGAATACATTAATATCTGTCCACTTATCATATTATTTTTCTGACCTTCTCTATAAATAGAGAATAGTATAAGGTGTCAATGAATTGGTCACACTCATTTATCCATTTGATGATGATTGTGACGTCACATTTAAATAAAAACAATATATACGTTAAGTAATAATGACCGAACTACTATCGAATGATGAACCGGACGAACACAACACATCAACATTACATCACAATCCATTTTGTCGTCTCTTGCATACATTCCTTTATTTCATCCTATAGAGAATTTTTTTGCCATTTGAAATCAATTTCAATTATTTAGAATAGAGAAAGAAAGCAAAGAGAACAAGCATTTATATAGCCTCAAAAAAGTATATGTATAATGATGATCAGGAGGAAACACACACACACACACACGTGCACACACGCATAGATATAAATAAAAAGATCCATACCATAAATACATAAAAAGTGTTAGAAAGAGATGGCAACATATATAAAATCAGCAGCAGCAGCATCTTAGCATCATCACACATTCCATACGTTCCATTGCGGTAGTTAACCTCAAAAAAGAATAATAAAAAAGAAATAGAAAAGAAAATACAAAAACAAATAATACAACAATAAAGAGAAGAAATCAAAGAAATAAAAAGAGAACAAAACAAAAGCAAAAAAAATAAAAATAAAATGTGCGATCTCTGAATGTCGACAATAAGATCGAATATTTTTCTTTTACTTTATGTACTTTTTTTTTGTATAAGAAAAGAAGACGAAATATTTTCCTTCATTTTATTTTTTCGTTTCTTTTCTTTTTCATTTTCATTTTAAATTCAGCTTAATTTTTTATGTGAAATAGAAAAATATAAAAAGCATATAAAATGATGGAACAGGATCACACTCGACACTTATTACCATGGCTTTCGGTTCAAACTTTTGACATAGTCGAGAATTTTTCTGTAGATTCAATTATAATATTATGTAGTTGATGTCCTTAGGTTTAGTTAGTGTGTAGTTGTGTAGTGAATTAGTGTAGGAAAAATAAAGGAAATTATTTTCTATTCTACTCGGGTGTATCCATTTAGTTTTTCTTTCCTTAAACAATAAAAAAGAAAAAAGAAGGAAAAAATTTATTTAATTATTTTACAAAATAAAAATTGGTCGTCTTGTCTGTATTTTCCGCTTAATTCAAATATTCTGTTTTTTTTTTCTCTCTTTTCTTCCGACTTTTGCCTAATTGTTGTTTGTTGTGTGAGTTGTGTAACTGAACGGAAAAAGGATGGTTTATTGCTGTTTTTGATTCTATTAAATATTATTTTTATTATTGTTGTTGTTGTTATTATTTTAATTTTTTTCGTTCGTTTTTCTTTTTTCATTTTCCGTTTCTTTTTAATTCAACTGAAATATTGACGTTTTCGTATTCAAAACGGATGTTAAATGATTCAATTTTTTTTTTGTGTTGTATAAATTTTGATTTCCTTATTCGTATTTAATAGAAAATTATAAGAAGAAAAAAAATTATGAGGAATAAAAATAATTTCCCCCCACTGTCACTGAATTGATTTCAGTGCACAGACTTCAAATTTGTATAGAAGTCAAACTCAATTATTGTGAATCCCCAATTTCTATACAAAACAAAATTACGTCACATTTTAAAAACTTTATAAAAATCTCTAAATGAATCTAATAATTGTTTTATGTAATTTACTAAAATCATATAATAATAATAATTATCTAATCAACTACACACAATTGTGTATTTGTATTTAATTCAAATGATTAAGTTTAATATGAGCAAAGCGGAGTAAAATAGTCATAACAGAATTTTTAATTTAGAACACGTGTAAAATTTGTCATAAAAAGGAAAAGTCAAAGTAAAAATTGAACTGGAAAAGCGTTCAAATTCTAGAATATAAATTTTTCTGAAATTCCTTTTAAATTATTTTTGCTCGTGTTGGAATAAAAATAATACAAAACAACAATCATTGCCGCTATTATTCGAACACATGACTAGAAATTCGTTTAGTCAAGAGGATCCTTTTTAAGAGATGTGTTTTTAATTTTTATTATTTTGATTTGGTTTATATTTCCTTATTATGTTTTTTATTCTTCTTTTTCTTTGAGAACAACAACAACAACAATTTTTTTTTTATATATTTGCGAAGTCAAGGTAAAAAGAAACGTAATTCTCATTCCTTAACACAATTGGCATTTTCTATATTTATTCTTAATTATTTATTATTGAATTTATTTTAGAAATAAAATTAGTTTTATTTGTTTCTTTTTTTAGATCAATTATATAATTGTGTCAATTTTGTTGTTGTTGTTATTGTAATATGTGTGTGTGTGTGACGACAGTTGTAGTAGGATTCTATTTACTTGGACTTAATTTGAATTTATTTACCCTTTTGTTTTTTTTTTAACTTACTTTCTTATGTTTTGTTTTTCTCTGTTGTGCTTTTTGAAGAAAAAAAAAATAGGGTAACGCGCGCACTCGAAAACTCTGTTTTTTTTTTGTGGTGTTATTATTTTTCTATTATTTAATACTTTTCACATAAAAAAAAACTGTGTGTGTAGTAACTGTGAATCCAACCTCTCTAACCTTAAAACACGTCAAATATTCATTAGGTTATGAATATTTGAACAAATAAAAAAAAAAAGTATATTTTTCTATTTTGTTTTTTTTTGGTTCTTGTTTTTGTTTATTCAATTTTTTACTTCATAAATCAAAAAATGACAAAAAAAAAAAATAGGAAAAACCGAAAAAAGAAAATTCCCTGTTTTTTTTTTGTTTCCCCCTTTTTTTTATTTCTTTTCTCTTCTTCGACCATATTCCCTTGAATCAATTTATTTACTAGTTGTACACAAAATAATAATCGGGTGAAAGGGTCAAATGCACCAATACCGAGTAAGGTAGAAATGGTTTTAGTTGTCAACTTGGTTTTTTTTTTTTGGTCTTTTAAAGGAGTTGTGATCGTCGTGTGTCTCCACTGATTTAATTTTAGCTTATTAAGGTTTAAGTGGGTTAAGACGATCACAGATAATCGCATAAATAAATATAATAAAATTCACCTTACGAGTTTAATTAAAATGTTTTGCTTAACTTAGTGTCTTAGTGCCTTAAGAAAAATATTACCTAAATGAGTTTCCCCTTTTCGTTTTCCTGTAAAAAAAAATAAAATAAAAGAAAAGAGAAATTCACATTTTATGTTTTCAAAATGAAAAGAAAATTCATAAAATGGAAAATATAAAATTAAATATGTAAATTTTATGTAACACTTATTTGTGGCGTCAGTTTTTGTTTCTTTTTTTTTTTTTCCCTTTTTCCATTTTCCTATATTTCTTTCTTACATTCAATGTATTATTTATTAATAATGGATTATTGAATGATTATTATGTGACGTCATCTAAGTAGTCAAATATTATTCTAATAATATTATTATTATTATTAATCCTTTTTTTTTTAGTTTGTTTCGATTGATTTTCTTTTTTATATATTTTTCTCGATCTTATTTCGTTTGGTTTTTGTCTAAGTTTCTCCTATAAATTTTTATTCAATTTTCTTTATTTTCTTCTGTTTGTTGTTTTTTTCATTGTATTTTAATAAATTGTGACTCTGTGGATTATGTGTGTGTAACAATTATGATTGTTTTGCGACGTCATTGTTATCAATTAAAAAGAAAAAGTTTGTGAGAAAAATATAGACGAAAAAAAATTGTATTAAAATTTTCTTTATAATTTTCAATTGTTCTTCTTCTTATATTTTTTAATTCAAAAATATAAGTAATATAAAAAGAAAGACATCATTAAGCATTGACAGACAAATGTAAAATCTCTAAAGATCTAAAGATTTTGTTAATATTTAGAGAAACTGTTAGCAATCGTTCATATAATTTCACCAAGTACAATAATATTCCTTTAGTAATTATATTATCATCCATTGATAACGTGACACTTGAACGGTATAAATCGAGGACTTATAATTACTATGTGCAATCTTTTCAATCCTTGTAAATTGTGGAATCCATTGTACTAGTTATCTCTCGGTATAAACATACAAACATATTTAGTGACGTCTGTTTTGTTTTGTTTAAGGAAAGAAACCTTAAAAAATTAATACGATTCTATAAAAAATTGTTACTTGTTGTTGTCAATTGTTGTTGCTGAATTAAAGACGAATTGTGATTGTAAAACCTAACTTACACAACAAATTAGGGTCGTATAGATCATGTTACCGATTTGTAGGTACTTATTTTTATAAATAAACTTCACTGACTAAGGGCCTGAGTTTATTTTGAGTTTTTTTTTTTTTTTTTCAAATTTATGGTTACTGAATGGTGTACGTGAGTTTGAAGAGAATTGTTGAGAAAAGATATGAAAAATAGTTTATTATTATTTTGATATTGTTGTTTGAATTGTGCGGATGATCTTCTCGCCCCTCCAATAATGAATGTGTTTTTTTTTTGTGCAGAAGAGATAGATGTGGATGAGAAGGGGAGGCTCACCATCGTTAACCACATTTATGACATTATTTAGTGCGGTCGTCGTCGGGATTGTCTAGACTTTAAACCATTTAAATGTTTGAAATTATTTTACGAATTTTTATTTCTTTTTATTATTTTTTTTTTATTCTTTTGTTGTAAGAGGGTGCGGACGGGGGTATTACATCAATCATTTTGAACTTAATTCTTTAAGAATTTATTCTAATGTATTTTTTTTTTGTCAATTTAATAAATTTTAATAGAATCGCAACAGAAGACAAAACCAATAAAATCATTTTTCCCCTTTTTCTTCATTTTTCTTGACAATAAAAAAAAAATCGAAAGAGAGAATAATTTTCCCGTCAAAGAAAAAAAAGTAACATTTTTCTACATTATTTAATGATGAGTGAAAAGAAAATTGTTGTTAACTGAATTGAAGAGTTGAAAGAGGAAGAGTGGAAAATATAATGGAAAATGTTCAAAGGTCATATAGGGTTAACCCGAAAGCTTTTAAATTTTAACTATCGCGTATATTAAATTGTCACAAAAACAATATTATTCAGTATAATTGGCTTACTAAGACGACAACGCCATTTTCTTTGTTCTTCATTTGTGTTTTTTTTTTTCGTCTTACTTTGATTTAATTTGTTGTTGATTTTTTTTTTTGTCTAATAATGATTCATTCTTTTTTTTTGCACTTTTTTCTCTCTAAAGTAAAATATTTAATTTTCTCTTACGACGTACAAAGTTTATTAAATAAATTAACGTATTTCTTTCCTCTTACAATTTATTTTGTAATAAGTATGAACTTTATACGACGTAGCTATACGTATTAATTATTTATTTTATTATAGAACCTGTCTAATAGGACCATTAATTTAAACAATAGGAATTTTATATAGATATACATATTAATATTTCATAAAATGCAATTGATTTTCAAAAGTGGTCGGATTATACAAAGTTCTCTCAAATGCACTTTATACAGTACAGATAAACTTTTTTAATTAAACTTTATCCGAGGACTATATGCAATGGTGGGATAGCCCATATAAAATCCAAGTGCAAAATGTAAAATTATTTTTTGCAATGTGCAATGAGTGAAGTGGTTACCAGCTCGACCTCATCTAATAAGACCACTTTTCTAATCGAATCGTTTTTGTTTTCTAATTTTTCATTAAGATCAATATGAAAAAATTTCTTAGTAAAATCTATGATTTACATTAGACAGATTTTACTTACGTACTTATGTATTATTATTTTTTATTTGATCATTCTCACTAGACAAAACGCAATACATTATACAAGGCATAACCATAAATAAATAAAAACAATTTAATAAAACAAAAAAAAAATTAATATTTGTCGTTGTGTTTGTTGTTTTGAGGTAATTCGTATATTTTTATCCTTCGTTTCTGTTTTCTTTTGTCTAAATTTAGCAACAAAACAAAAGTCACAAAATAATATTATCGGTCTCTGTTACTCTGTTGACTGTCAATCTGTGTGTGTGTGTGTGTGTGTGTGTGTGTGTGTGTGTGTGTGTGTGTGTGTGTTTTTTTTTCGGTCGATTAAAGCCATGTTTATTATTTTTCTTCTTCTTTTTTTTGTTTTTTTTTGTCTGTTTTAAGAAATCAGATTCTATAATTGTTTTTTATGTGTGAAAAACTTGTAGGCGTCGTTTTACTCCAAAATATTTCTGATCGAATTTCCTTTTTCTTAAATAAAAAAACAATAATGAAAAGAAAAAAAAAATAGTCGGGAGGAAATTAGCAGAGATGCTGCTTCTCTATTTAACATAATAATCGGCAATTTTCTTCAATTTTAAAATTATTAAATTGTAACAACATTGTAAGTTTGGCAAATCCTGCATTTAATTATTTACAATTGAAAATCCATCAAAAAGTATTGAGTGCAACAAAACAAAAAAAAAAAAGTGAGATTCCTAACTGAATTTTTTTTTCTCTCTTTCTATCTTTCTCTTTTTTCTTTTACTTCGTTTACATTGTGTTTGAATATTATGATGAGTATGTATATGTGTTGTATATCGAATTTGAATGCACAAACCGGAAGTTAAGTTCAATGAACTTTTCATTCTTTTTTTTTTTTTTAATTTTGTTGTTGTTATTGTGGATTCTTGTTGTTGTTATCGTGAATTGTTTATTGGGTTGTTTTTCTACCTTTTTGTTTTCTCGGTAAGTTCTCCATATTGAAAGTTTGCCTCCATTTTTACTGCCTGCTGTTGTCATATTTAAATACATCATTTTTTTCTCTCATTTGTTTTTTAAAGAGCAACATGAAGAAGGATGGGGGGTGGGGGGGGTTGGGAGGGGGGAACAAGAGGGGTGGTTTGTTCTATGAAGAAATAAATGAACTTTGTATTACTTACATAATAACAAAACTCAAGACACAAAAAAACAATAACAACAACAACAACAGCAACAATAACCAAATAAAGTAAATAAATAAAATCAAAACAACAAAGGAAAAATAAAAAGAAAAAAAAAATATTATGTTCAAGTCTCTCTCTGTTGTTATTGTTTGTTGTTATTCTTAGTGGGTGGGCTCAAAAATAAGAAAGTTGTTAGATGGATTATTTTTTAATATCTGGCCTTTTTTTCGTCATTACATTATATTTTTATTTTTGACTTAAATAATTAGAACAGATTTTTGAATGATTATTTTTTTCAAAAAATTTTAAACGCAAAAATATTCATTGAATTAGAAGAAAATTCTTTCGATATAAAATAAAATCGTTAAGTGGAAAGTAGAATTTCTGTACAATATTTTTATTTATTAAAAAGCTTAAGATAAATGTTCATGTTAATCATAATCTATTTAGAATTGTCATTGTCAGCCATTAGAAGTATTGAACCAGTGAATTTAGAAAGAATGTTGATTCAACACGACAAGTGATTGCCACAATTTTTCAACAAAATACGTTTTAATGAAAGAGTTGATTGAGCTGATTGCATGATGTTCAATTTGTCAGATTTTCCTGTAATTATTAAATATTCGGTAATCGGATAATCTCTCGACTAAATATCAAATCTATAAGGATATTTGTTTGTACATAAAATTACTAAGGATGAGGAGAAAGGTTTTCTTAACCCACCAGTAATATGTTGTTTTTTTTAAATTAGGCTTTAAGGCTATAAGGGTGTAACAAAGTTCAAACAGTATCTGACTTACAATAACAAAATTTTAAGTTAAAGCAATTGTTAGTAGACATATCATAATATCATTTCCTATTATAAATTCCTCATACTTAATTCGATTTGGTTAAATATAATCAATATATAAAAATAATTGTCTTACATTAAAAGTAATTAATTCAATTAAAACCGGTAGATACGACTTTCAATAAAATTATTTAAAAAAAAAACAACCAGATTCAATCATTACTCATATTAGTACAGATTATTGATTTTTTTTTTAGCTGTATTCATCTTAATGGTCCTATGAGGCAGAGTGTGTACTTTTAACGATTAAAATTTATAATCATTATTTTCCTGATTATTGATTTAACACAAAATTTCAGAAAAGAACAATTGAATGATTTCCAGAATAATAATTTATGACACAAAAATCTTTAATTAAACAACAAAATTTTTGTATGTTATTTTTTTTTTCTTATGACAAAACAAGATTTAAGACGTAAAAGAAAAAAAAATTAAATTCATTGTAATCATCCCTCTCTCTCTTTTTATTTCTCTATTTTTCTATTTCTGAAAATTTCATTATTCATCAGGTACCTTTACCTACCTTACATATTTTGTTGTGTGTTTATTTTGTCACACGAATAGAATTTCTAATGTTCCTTTATTTGACTATTTTTTGTTCTTTATTTAAATTAGAAATGAAATTCCTTTTTTGTCTTCCTCCGTCATCCCAATTCATTTATAAAATAAAATATAAGGAACAAAATTGAATTTTTGTTTTGTATTCATATTTTTAATGTTTTTCTTTTCTATTTTTCTGTTTTAGTATCTGCCACATATATATCGGGTCCACCGGATTCGACAAGACAACGTCATGCACCATTATATGGCCGTTTGGTTGCTGAAGAACATTTACCTGCAACACATCGTGATGTTGTTCATCAGCGATCATCTAGTCCAAATTCATCAACTGATATACGTGCAATGCAAGCAAGAATACCAGTTAGATTTCGTGATCCAGCAACGGCACCATTACGTAAATTAAGCGTAGATCTAATTAAAACTTATAAACATATTAACGAAGTAAGTATTTTTTTTTTTATGTACTTAAATATTTTATTCTGTCTCTCTCTCTCTCTCTCTCTCTTTTTATATTCTCTCTTTCCTATATATATGATATCCAGTTGACGAGAATTATGAAATGATTGGGGTGGGGTGGGAGTTACATTATTAATAATTAGAAGTAGAAATTAGTGACACTGTGTCCAAAGTTTTTATTTTAATCCTTTGGATTTTTGTTCGTGACTTCTCAACTTAATTTCAATAAAATTCATAAATTTCCTTTCACAAATTTTTCAAAAGATTTTTTAAGTAAATTTATCAAAAAGCATAAGCATCGATTTGTGTTTAGAAAATTTAAAAATTGTTCGATTAATTTTTTGAATTAATTTGGAGAGATCGTTCGAAGTGAGAGAATTTTTATGTCATTCGTGCAAAGACCGGAAATAATCATTTTCTCTATAATAAGGTTGGGGAAAAATATTTCACTCCAAAAAATAAATTCTCAAATAGGATTTACTAAATTTTTGTAATGGACGCGGCTTCCATCATCCTGCAGATCCTGTTTCAACGATTTAGAATTTTTATTTTGTAATTCCCTTTAATTAACATTAGGTTTGGTATGAATGTGTTGGAAAAGATCTTTTATAACTCTTCCGTTGGGTCCAATTTTTTTTTTCTTTTAATTTCTTTTCTTTTTTCCTTCTCCATGAAAAATCATTTGAACTTGACACAACCAAAAAGGAAGAGAAATGTTTTCTCACCTTAAAAAACAAAAACTTAATACTTTTGTTTAAAGAAGACATCTTAGTCTTCGTCTTCGGTCTTTCTTTCTTTTTTTTTTTTCAAAAAAAGAGGCACACACACACAAACATTATTACAAAAAAAAAGAGAAGAGAAAAATAAAAAATAAATAAAAAGATCCTACGCCACGACAAAACTACGTGAAATGAATAACAAACATAACCTTACACACACACAAAAGGTTTGAGTTCGACGTTTAAATTGAATGTGGGTTGTGAATTTGTGGGTGAAAAATAAAGAAAAAAAAAATAACAGCAAAATGAAGAAGAAGAAAAAAAAATGAAACGAAATGAAAATGGGAATGGAATGAAGTCGTGAGAGAAAATAATAAAGTGGGGCTGGAGGGATATGATGATGATTTTTTTTCCTTCTTTTCATCTTTTCTTTCTTTCTTTAGTTCTTCTTTTTCTTATTCATTTTTCATTCGTGGGTTTGCGGACTTTTCTGTTCTGTTCATCCTGTAGCTAATGGGAATAGTTTTAAGGATTTAACTATAGAATAGAGAAATATTGATATGAGAATGGGATTTGGGTTGGTTAAATAGTTGGTAAGGGTGAGTGAAAAAAAATGGAGAGACTAACTCTATCAAATCTCCCTCCCATCTCCTCTACTCACCCTCTAACGTAGAAATATCTAGAATTTAAATTTATTATTATGAAGAAGAGAGAAACGTCTATATAAAGTTAAAGACTTTCTTATGAAATTTATTGTTGACCAGTTTTTTTTTCTTCCTATTCTTAAGATCATTTAGATTTGTCTTCTTCTTTTTTTTATACAATCATGTCTCAGTAGTACTGTTGTTGAAGAGTTCATTTTTTTTCTTTTACTTCTTCTTACAATGAAAGGGCACGTAGGGTGACAAATGAAAAGAAAAGAGGATGGAAAAAAATATATAGGAGATGACAGAATTGCATTGTGAAGATTGTGAATAAAAAGAGCAAAATAGGTTTGGGATTTACTAACTGTGTTTAGTCGGGGTAGCTGTGTGTATGTGGGTGAGAAATGGGTGGTCTTTTTGGGGTGAAATTCAATGGTTTGAATTATCATTTTCTCTACTATGACTTACTGATGACTGCTGCTCTTGCTGCTGCTATTAAGGAAACCCGATTTTTTTTTTGTTTTTTCTTTTCTTTCGCATTCTTAAGTTCGTGCCATTTTCCTATCCCTAACATCTTTCCTATTATTATTATTATTATTTTATATTTTTTGTTGTTGTTTTTTCCCCCAATCATCCGTATGTTCGTTTCTTTTAAAAAATTGCCATCATTTCTTTTGGATGAGTTTTTCTTTTTTTTCTTCTTCTTGTTCTTCTTCTTCTTCTTTTTCTTCAACGTTCTTCATTTTATTATTGAAGAAAAAGAAATGAATTATTCTAGATCTTGAGATCGTTTCATGAATATAAAGATTTTGGCTTTTTTTGTTTTTCTTTTTTTTTTTTCAGTGAGAGTTGTCTGAAGTATGAGAAGGGATGTAGTGAAGGTTGATTGTGTAGAAGGTTAGATAGGTTGAGAAACAACAATAAAAAAGTGATGATGATTAAACGCATTTATCAGCTATCGCATATATCAACTATGCTAACCCGACCATAACCAGTCTAAAAATTTTTTTAAATTATTACTTTATTTTTTTCAATCAGAACTGTAGTTCCCTTATGAATTAGACTTATTATTATTCATAAAGTACAAGGAGAAGATGAAATAGGAAAGATGTAAGAATAATAGAGCGAAATGAAGTTATTGGTATAATTAGAATGAATTGAACTTTTAGCGGTCTTCTGTCAAATTTTATTCTTTTTCATTTTAAGTCATAATTGTCTCCTTCTTTAATTAAAATGGGGTCATTTTGAATTGGTGACTTATAAAGCACTTTCCTTTTAAGTCAGCCTTTTTATCATTCAATTAATTATTTTGAAAGTGATTATTTTGAAGGTGATGTGCAGTGTAGGATGGACATATTTTAGGCTTGATAATAGAAATAAATAAAATAGACAGTGAAAGTCAATAAAAATCTGATGAAATATATTTTTCCTGAAAGAAAATTAAATGAAAAATAATTTTTTTTTCTCTCAAAACAAAAATAAAATAATAAATAAAAAACAACAAAAAAGAAAATATATAAATCTAAACGCCTTGAGTTAATAATTTTTATGTTAGGGATGATGTTGAAGTTTGTATGTGGGTTGTAAGTGAGAACGGTGGAAATGGGATAAACGAAAAAAAAAAGAAAAACAAAATCATCTTAATCTCCTGTTGCTTTTCCTCTTTATCCTCACTTTATTTTTTCTTTTCCTTCCATTTTATTCTTTTCCTTCTACTCACACATCCCCTCCTACTCTTCCAATTTTCTACCAAAACCTTCCATCCATAAACTTATTATAGGCGTCACACGTCAAAACATTTTTCTTCTTCTTCTTCATATTTTATTACGTTACGTCTAAACGTAAACACTTTTCCTATACTTAATTTTAATAACGTTATTAATTTTCCATAATTAGTTGGGATAATTTAAATTATGGTTTTTAATCAAGGACGTTTAATGATTATTTGTTATTAATTGAATATTTTGTGTTTAATTTTTTTTCTCTTTTCCTATTCTTGTTGTTGTTGTTCTTGGTTTTTTTTCCTGTAAATTTTTTTTCTCTTTCTTAGTTTGTTTTGTTTTTTCAAAGATTTTTAATTTATTTCTTCTTCGTATTCTTATTTTTCTTCACAATTCTTCTTTGTTTCTTGTTATTTTTTTTTTGTTGTTGTCGAGTTTAACACAAACACACACATTAATTAATAATTAAGATGATGAAAAAGAATAAGAACAAGAAAGAGAAAGGATGAAAAAAAAATTATTCCATCATCATCATTATCATCATTATTATCAATTGAGGATGGAGAGAGGAACAGAAAAAAAAATTACAACAACAATAAGAGGCAAAAGGAAAAAAAATTGAAGGAATAATAATAGTGTTAAAAGCGCCACCAGGCATCTAGTGGTAGACTACTGTAACTTGATTTTATAAAATAAAACCTCAAACCATTTTATATCAGTAAAAAAAAAATCCTCCCTTCAGTCGTCGTCCTTCTACCCCTAAATTCAGGTTCTCTCCCTTTTGTCGTCATTCCGCCCCCATATCGATTTTTGTGTTTTTACCCCGGCTTCGGTCTAGTCTGTTATATTTATATGTGAATGTTGTTACAAACATATATTCACACACAAACACAAATATATACATGCATATAATTCGATCTCTGTTCTACACATTAAATAAATGCCATTGCATTGTCAAGTGCCTTTGCTTGTGGGTGTGTGTGTGTAGTATATTATATTTTTCGTGGTATAGAATATTCATGTATACGTTTATTATTACGTCTGGATGTTTTGATGCAATTTATCCCCTTTCTGTATCCCTCACCAATTTTTTTTTTCCTAATTCACATTTTTTTATTATTAAAAAAAAACTTAAATATATTTGTTCTTGAACACAATTATTAAAGAAACTTATAGATTTATCTCTTCTTCTGTTCCGTAGCTTTTCTAATAACTTTTTTTTTTTTCTTTCTATAATCGGCGATAATTTATAAGTTTCTATCTTAATTATTTTGATAAATTCAATCAAATTATTGAATATTCTTAATTTTTTTTTAATTAACTGAAATTATTTGTTGTTTTTTTTTCTCATTTAATTTGTTGTTTGTATTTGTGTGTGTGTGGGATTGATGGTGGATGGAAAGGAGTTTATTGTCCTATGGTTGGGTAGTGAATGAATTACGTGTTTATAAGAAACATTAATTTAATGTAAGTGAGGGTGGGTTGTGGGTGGATGAGGGGTTAGGTGGTGGAGTTAAAAGGGTAATTTTTTAATTTAATTTTGATAAAATAAGAAGATAACGGTTAAACGATTATTATAAACGATTATTCACACATGTAATTTCTGTTTATTATCATTTTGTTTGTTTTTCTTTCAACGCCGCACGGATAGCAAACTTTTCTTTTTATTTCCGATTATCCGTGATACAGAATAAATTTATTTAATAAAAATTTAATGTTTGAGTTAACAACCGTCAATTTTAAAACAAATAAATTAAAATTTTCTGTTTTTTTTTTTTGTTACAGGTATATTATGCTAAAAAGAAACGACGTGCCCAACAAACACAGGGTGAAGATTCCTCGCATAAAAAAGAACGTAAATTATATAATGACGGTTATGATGATGACAACCATGATTATATTATAAAAAATGGTGAAAAATTTTTAGATCGTTATGAAATTGATTCACTTATTGGTTAGTATATATTTTCTTTTACTTTTATCTTCAACTATTTAATTAAAATTATCCTTGATTTTATATTTATTTATTTATTTATTTATTCTTTTTATTTTTGGTTATTTTTAGGTAAAGGAAGTTTTGGTCAAGTTGTTAAAGCTTACGATCATGAAGAACAATGTCATGTTGCTATTAAGATAATAAAAAATAAAAAACCATTTCTTAATCAAGCACAAATTGAGGTTAAACTATTGGAAATGATGAATCGTACAGATTCAGATAATAAATATTATATTGGTAGGTTTTTTTTCAGTTTTATTATTTTTTTTTATTCAAAACAAAAGAGAAAAGAAAATAACAAATAAGAAAGAGTTTGTTTTTTTTTTGTTTAATCCTTTGCGTTAAATAGATTAACACCAATGATGAGAGATTTAATATTTTATTTGATTTTGTTAACGAAATATTATAACGACATCAAGATTATTATTTTAATCTTTAAAATACATACAATAAACGTAAATATAATTGAGCATTAATAGAGTATCAATAATAAGACATCAATCTTTTTTATCGTTGTTACGTTGAGATTGAACTTCACTATAATGTATTTCTGTTAATCGTATATTTGAAAAAAAATATTGAAAAATCAGTTGACAGTACAATCAAAATACTAAAAGTTTCTCTGTTAATTTTCAATTTTTCCTTAATGAAGCAGAAATATTAGAAAAGCGACTTATTGGTACAAGAACAAAACATATTGTCTGTCTTATACTGATTCATATCAATTTCCATTAGAGAAAAAAATTGTCAGTAGTAATAAGTTTTCTTCTTTTGAAAAAAAAAGTGTGGTATAAACATCAATACGGAAAATAAAACATAAAATATATTCTGAAGGTCTTTTTAGTCTCAGTAGTAAAAAAAAAATTATTCCAAGTCGGTCAAGAACAAAACAAAAAAATTACTTACATAATTTTATATAATTGAATAATTGTAAATTTTTTTTTATTATTATTATCAAATTATTAATCGTTTTTCTTTTTTATTAAAATTTTACAGTTAGATTAAAAAGACATTTTATGTGGCGAAATCATTTGTGTCTGGTCTTTGAATTATTATCTTATAATTTATATGATTTATTAAGAAATACGAATTTTCGTGGTGTCTCATTGAATTTAACAAGAAAATTTGCCCAACAATTGTGTACAGCATTACTATTTCTTAGTAATCCAGGTATGTTTAATAATTTTTATTATTTTTTGCTATAATTAAATAAATATTTTGTCTGGTTTTATTGTTGTTGATTTTCTCTTAATCCTAAAAAATCTTGAAAGCGTTTATTCAACTCTGTTTACCAAAAAAAAAAAAATTACTTAATGAAGTTTTTTTTATAGATTTTATAAATAATTTGAAAGTTTTTAATCGGATTTGAAACAACAACTGACCCTTAATATTTTATTTAAATTTATTTTTTTTTTGTTCAAAAACGTTTAATAATAATTTCTCTTTTCTATTTTGTTATTTTTTTTTTTTAGAATTAAATATAATTCACTGTGATTTGAAACCAGAAAATATATTGTTATGCAATCCAAAACGATCAGCAATTAAAATAGTTGATTTTGGTAGTTCGTGTCAATTGGGGCAACGAGTAAGTATTACCAGTGATTAATTAAATATATTTAAGCTATGATCTGTTATTCATAAAATTTACATGAGGAAACTTTCTGTCAATGCAACGATAGCGACTAACTAAATACAACTTTAATTAATTAAGAACCTGAATAGTGTGAAGAAATTTTAACTTTTCTTTCGTGTTCAGAGTTTATTTATTTTTTCTTTTGAATTATAAAATTTAACCAAAATAAGATTTTTTTAAATGATTACCGCTTAATAAAACTGCTAAATATCAATATTAAGTATTATAATAAATAAAGAAAGCTCTTCAATTCTTTCAAAATTTACATTTTTTTTAATATCTCAAATTTTTATTAGAAGGCAATTGCCTTTATTTATTATTTTATTTTTGAATGGGCGGATATGTGAGAATAAGCAATAACAACATTTGAGCTTTTTGTTTGTTGATTTAAAATATAAATTCTTCATAGCGTTGCTATTCAAGAAGAGTGAAAATTTTGTGGTAATAAGATCTTCTTCAAAACATTATTGTTGATCGTATGAATGAATCAATTTTAATATACTTTTTCGTTTTTTCTTTCAGATATACCAATACATTCAATCACGTTTTTATCGTTCACCGGAAGTGCTCTTAGGCATACCATATGATTTAGCAATTGATATGTGGTCACTAGGTTGTATACTAGTTGAAATGCATACAGGTGAACCATTATTTTCTGGTTGTAATGAAATTGATCAAATGAATAAAATAATTGAAGTACTTGGTATGCCACCAAAAAATTTATTAGATCAAGCACATAAAACACGGAAATTTTTTGATAAATCAATAACAGATGGTTCATATATATTAAAAAAAAGTCAAAACGGTAGAAAATATAAATTACCTGGATCACGTAAATTACATGATATATTAGGTGTTGAATCTGGTGGTCCTGGTGGTAGACGTGCTGGTGAACCAGGACATTCTGTATCTGATTATTTAAAATTTAAAGACTTAATACTTAGAATGTTAGATTTTGATCCAAAAACAAGGATAACACCGTATTATGCCTTGCAACATAATTTTTTCAAACGTACAACTGATGAAGGTACAAATACATCAAGTATAGGTAATTCAGTTAGTACAAGTCCATCAGTCAGTTTACAGGAACAACAAAGTCATGGTTAGTAGAAAAATTAAACATTTATTTATTTATATTTATTTTTTTGGTTTGTAATTTAAAGAAAATTAATATTAAACGGATTACGGGTTCTAATTTTATGAGAAAAGTCTTTTAATTTTTTATGCCAATAAAAAAACAAATTTGAATAGCACGTTTCAGAAATTTATTACTTTCGCGGTCGCATAGAATGATAAGTTTTTTGATGAGATTTTTTCTTCACTTTTTCTTATCGGGATTTACAAGAAAACTGTAAAACTTGGTAACTTTTCTATAATTCAGAATTCAGCCATTTAAATCTTTGTTTAGAAAAAAACGAACACAGAAATCTTATCAATTTTATCAATAAAATTTAACTCTTTAATAATAATTAACATTTTATTAATTATTTTCTTCTCATATTTACTTTCTTAAACAAATAATGAATTCTAATTTTGAATAGATAATAATTAACAAGAAGAAAATTCAATTTTTCTAATCTAAATTACCTACTTTTATATAATTAATAATGTTTGCTTTAGCTTTGCTAACTGCCATTTTTTTATTTGTTAAAATAAAACTCAATAATAACAATTCATAATCATTTTTTGTAATTTATTTAATTGTGTTTAATTGCTGATAATATGATGGACTTTAAATAATGGAAGATTGGCAAAACGTAATGAGATTGATGCTTAAAATATCCTTAATGGATCGTTTATTTTGTTTTTATTATTTTTCTTTAACATTTTTTTCATTGAAATTAAATAGAGTTGTGTCAAGCGACTCAGCGAAACTACAGATTTTGTGTTGCAACTAAAAAATCAGAGAGGATCGTCGATTAGTTTCTATGTTAATATTTAGTAAAGACTCGATCCATTATCGATTGATAAAGCAGAAACACATTACGTTTTTTTTTTGTTTTTCCAAATAATCTTATTTAATATTTTTTATTAAACAAAATTTTAAAATAATAATAAATATAAATAAAAAAATAAAATACACAAAAATTTCATAAATAAAAAATCTAATATATTTCCTCTCATTTTTTTTTCTCATTTTTCTATCAATCCTACTCAACCACAAAAACAAAAAAAAAACCAAACAAAAAATTATAATTCTTCACTTCAAAAAACTGCCATCGAATATTTTTGTGACACTTCAAAACAATCAACCAACAACAACAACAAAATAAATAATGACTTGTTGATCGATTGATTGTTGGGATTCTACAAAATCTTCTACTGCCTTGAATGCAAAATAATAAAATAAAATCAATCAATAAATAAAAAAAAACACAAAATTGATTCTTTTTGAATAAAAATAAAAACAAAACTGAAAAATAAAAAATCCAGATGATCGACGATGACTTGTAGTGCCTCGGGAAAATATGACGACAAATTCGACCAATCAAAATCAACAACTACAACAACAACACAACTTCAACAACAATTAATGTTTTTTTATATTAATTAATTAAGTAATTTAAAAACGAAAGTAATTAAAAAAAAATCACTAACCAAACAAAAAAAAAATAGGTAATAAAATAAAACAAAAAAAAAATCATATTTTGTCTCTTTATGTGTGTGTGTGTGTGTATGTCTCAAACTGTATACGTCAAAGTTCTAAAAAAAACTGCTTTAATCTTGTAATATACGAACTTATTCGAATAAACGAGGTTTTTATTATTTGCTCGTCTTTTATAATATTTTTCTACTTTCTTTTCTTTTCACATTTTTTTTAATTCCACCATCCATCATTTTTCTTCTTTTTTTTTTTTATTATTCTGTTGTGTATTTTTTTTTTTCTTTTCCAGCTTTAAAGCTTTATGATTTCTTGCGATACAAACATTTATTGGCAATTTTCAATTGAAAAACAAGAAAAAAAAAAATTAAAAAATTTCGTTCTTATTTTTCGTTTTATTTTCTTTTTATTTGAATTATTTCTTTTATTTAAAACAAAATGGCTACTCAAAATCTCACCATTTTTGTTGTACTCTTTCCTTTCTTTTCTTTTTTCTTGTTATTAAAATTTAAATTCCCTTTTTTGTTTTAATAAATAATCAAGGAGAGAGAGGATACAAATCAATACACTAAAATGTATTCAATCCCCTAATTTATATAATTGCATGTTTTTACCGTCTTTATGTTAGTTTAGAAAATGAAATAATATTATCTACTTTATCGACATTTTTTATTTGCTAAAATGGGACTCACGTTGATAAAGTAGATTTATATTTTTTCTTTTAAAATAAATAAAAACAAATTTTCCCTATTTATTTGATTTATTTTGATTTTTCTTTTCTTTTTTTTTTTTGTATGTTTATCGTAAAATTTATTGTTAGTTGATGGGATTTTTTATTTTATTTATTTTATACACGACTTTTAATTTGGAGTTAATTATGTTGAATTTCACAAAAATTTCAAATTAAACTCAATTTATGTTTTTGTGAAGGAGAATTATTGTGAAACTCGACAAAATAACTTAATTGAAAGAAAATTCAATTTTTATGTTTTACTTTATGCATGCTTTCTCATTATTAAGATGAATCCATTTATTAACTACTTTTTTTTTCCTAAATTTTCTTTTTAATTTTTAATTTAATTTTATTGTTGTATGAAAATAATTACAAAAAAAAAACTTCTTTTATTTTTATAAATTTACAAAACACAAATATATTCAATCAAAAAAATTAATTAATCTCTTTTTTTCTCTTTTCTTTTCTTTTCACAACCATTTTTTTTTTTTTCCTTTTTATAAAAATGAAAATGAAAAAAAAAAAAAACAAACATTAAAGGTCTTAATATGCAATCACGTTCATCACGTATCGACCACTTATCATTATTTCCATTACAAACAACAAATTTAATGTTATCACAAGGAATTGGTAAAGTAACAAGTAATAATAGAATATATACATCAAGTAATATAATGGATTGTGATCCATCACCACATAATCAACAACAATTACAACAACAGCAGCAACAACAACAGCAACAACCAATAACAACAACACGTTATATACATCCACATTTACATAATCGTAATCGTTATCAAAGTGGTGATATTAGTAATTATGCACCAACATCATTACCAATTGATATAAATCAAGTAACAATGTTACAAGAACATCAACAATCATCAATAAATTATCAACATCAATTGAGTGGTCTTGTTAATAGTGGTGGTAATGGTAATGGTGGTAATATTGGAACTATTATTGGCGGTAATAGTGGTTTAATTGGTGTTATTGGTGGTGGTGGTGGTGGTGGTGGTAATGGTAATAACAGTGGCTATACATCATACAGTAATATGAATGAAAATAATTTAATACAATTACAACAACAGCAGCAGCAGCAGCAACAACAACAACAGCACCAACAGCAACAAATGAATAAAAATTCATCACAATCAAATGGTTCAAATGATCGTGATGAATCACCAATGGTCGGTGTTTGTGTACAACAGAGCCCTGTTGTTATACATTAAAAAATTAATAATGGATAAAATAGAAAATAAATGATGGGAGAGAGAATGATAACGGATGGATGGAAAAATATTGTTGATTCAATCATTAAATTACTTTTTTCCCTGAAAATCAGTTGGGTTTGAGTTAATTTTTTTTTTTGGCTGACAAAAAAAAAATATAAAAATTGTTTATTTTTTTTTTTTTCTTCAAATGCACTTGGGAAGAATCATCAGGGTCAAAAGGTGAAACCGAATGGGAAGGGGGGCGGGGGGGATGGAACACAAAAATGTTAAAGAAAGAATAGAAAAATTAGTGTTGTTGTTTTTTTTTTTTTTTTGTTAAAATAAAATAAAAGTAAAAAAAAAATAAATAAATTGGAGAAAAATGACCAGAATTGTTAAGCAAGAAAAAAAAAATAAATATATAACGTAAAACAGAAAACAAAAGACTTTAATCAAAAAATAAAGTGAAAACAAAACAAAAAGTAAAAAAATTATATAAAAATTTAGAAATTAAGGAAATTAAGAAAAAAGAATAAAAATTAAAAAATAAAAAATAAAAATAAAAATGTAAACAAAAAAAAAATAAATAAATAAAGAAGAAGAAGAAGAGGGAGAAAAAATAAGAATTAAATAATAAATTAAATTAAATTAAATTAAATTAAATAAAAAAGAAAAAAAAAAAAAAAAAAAAGAAAGAAAGAAAATGAAGAATAAAACTAGCAAAGTGCTTAAATAATATTAATTAATTTAGAATTAAGGAAAATAAATAAATAAAAAAAAATAAAAATAAAAACTAAAAAAAAAAAAAATGAAAAAAAAAAAACAAAAAAAAACAAAAAAAAGAGAGAAAGAGAGAAGAAATAAATATATAAAGAAAAAGAAAAAATGAAGTAAAGGAGGAAGAAGAAGAATAAATAAAAACTATTTGTAATATATGAACATTTGAAAATGTCATTAAAAAAATTATAAAAAAAAAGAAAAAGAAAGAAAACCTAACGTAAAATTTAATTATTTAATTTAAAACAAAAACAAAAAAAAAAACAAAAGAAAATTGAAAATATTAAAAAAGAATTATTAAAAATATTCAAAAATTAAAATAAAACAAAAATAAAGAATTAAAATAAAGAATTAAAATAAATAAGAAAAACAAAAGAAGTCAAACAGCCCCAAATATTTTTAATTGTGTGACGACAGACAAAAACAAAAAAAAAAGTGATAATTATTTTTTATTAAAAAATAAAAAAAAAATACAGAAAAATTAAGGAAAAGAATAGTGGAGGGGGGCACGAGCGGTACGGGATTTAGGAAAAAACAAAAAAATGGTGAAAAAACAGAAGAAAAAAAAACACTAAATTTTAACTTTTCTTATTTTCTTTTCGTTTCCTAAAAAAATATTTTTATTTAATTTTTTTTGTTTTTTTTTTGTTTTTAAGAAAAAATCTCCGTTTTTATTTTCTTTCTTTATTTTTTGTTTTTTATTCTTGGTTTTTTCTTTTTCTTTTCTTAGTTTTTGTTTGTTTTTGTTTTTTTTTTTTTTTTTTCGCAACAACAAATAGACTAAATGTGTGTGTGTGTAGGAAAATTATAGAAAAAAAGGGGGACAGAGAAATTTGTATTGTAAAAAAAAAAAACTAAAAATGCAAAAAGAAAAAAGAAAATCTACAAACAAAAGAATTCACAAATAAGCAAATAAAGAGAGGATAGAGAAAGAAAGAAAGAGATAGAAGAGAAAAGAGAGAGAGAGAGAGAGGATAGTGATCTAACAATGGTATGAAAGTTTGTTTGATTTTTTTTTTTTTAATCTTATTGTTTAGACTGAATTTTTAATTAATTAATTAATTAATTTAAAAAAAAAATATATAAAAAAAAGAAGGAAAAGTAAAACGTAGGGGGAAAATATAGAGAAAAAGAAAATCAATTAAAAAAAATTTTCTTTTCTAAGAATTGTAATTTTTAACATTTTGTTTATTTTTTTTCTTTGTTTTTTTGTTAATTTGAGATTTTTTTTTCTTTTCACAATTATTACAATTATTCTGTTTCAGTGTTTCCTTCATAATTTTCTGTTAAGTTTTCAATCAATGATCAATGATAGAATCACATCTTCACGTAAATCAAATCAATTGTAAAATATTTTAAATAATTTAAAATTTATTGTTCAATTTTCAATTTTACATAAATCTTCTATTAGAAGGAAAGAGACAAACAAAAGGAAAATGACAGAAGACGGAAACGCGAAAAAATATAACAGAAAAATTTTTTAAATTGTTTTGACTTCCCGAACATCGGATTCTTTTTTAGTTTTTTTTTTATCTAATCTTTGTTTTTTTTTTGCATTCAATTAGAAAAGAAAATTACAAGGAAAATCTCACAATTAGAAGAAGAAGAAGAAAAAAAATAAAGGGTTGAAGTTAATTTTCTAGAGAACAGTTTTTTTTTTTTTTTACTTTTTTAAATGAGAGAAAGAGAAAATATGAAACAATAGAATCAATTGTTGTTGTTTTTTTAAGTATAAATTATTTATTAGTTTTGTTTCTAATTTTGTCCTTTTTTACTTTTAAATTAAATTAAAAAATTAAAATTAATTAAAAATTGAATGAAAGTAAAATAAAATGTAAAAGAGCAAATGAAGAAGAAGAAGAAGAAAAATGGTGTGAGAAAAAGAGGAGTAAAAGGAAAAGAGAAGAGAATGAAAAGAGACAAGAAGTAGAGAAAGAAAGAGATAACAATATTTCAACAAATAAAAAAAAACAGATAACTGGACACGGTACCAAAACAAAACAAAAACAAAAACACAAACACAAGAACTAAAATTTAAATTTAAGAAAATGAAAACAAATTTATATATTTTAACAAAAAAAAAAGAAAAAAAAAATCGAGTCGCAAAACAAAAATAAATTTTTTTTAAATTTTTGCAAATTTTTTAAATAATATTTTAATAAAAAACACATTAACGTAAAACGTAAAAAAAATAAAGAAATGAAAAAAAAAAAATATAATGTAAGAATAAAAACGGAAAACAAAAATCTCTTAAAATAATTTTTAAAATTTTTAAATAGAGAAAAATATGTAAAAATTTGTAATTTGTAATTTGTAATTTATTAAAGAAGAATTAGAGAAGACAAACACACCCTCAAAATTCTGTTCTAAATAAATAAATTTGTTGTTGTTGTTAAATATTTAAAGAGAAAATTTATTTGTTACAATTTTTTTTTTGTGTGTTAATTTTGTTTTTCCTTTTCAAAATTTGTTGTCTGTTTTTTTTTTTTTTTTTTTTCTTAACGTGAGTAAAAAACGTATTTTAAAATAAAGAAAACTAAATACAAATTAATTAATTGATGAAGAATTGTTTAATGAGAGGAAGTGAGGGAAAAAAAATGGATTATTAGTTTGTTTATTTTTTATTTTGAGAAGAATTGGGTGACACATTTAAAAAGAAAATAAAGAAATAGACAAATTAGAAACAGAAGACATAAATAAATAAATGAGAGTAAAAATGTTATGGTTTTGATTTTCTAGGAAAATTGTAAAAAAAAAAAAAAAAAGGGAGTTTGGGGGAGAAAATAATTTTGTTTTAAAATTAAATGAGACTTGAAAACATTTTCTGTTCGTCAAAATAATTAAGTTGTATTGTTTATTGTGTTGTATTGATTCTATTTACTTTAAAAATCTGTTTCAGGTTCTTCCTCTCTTTCTTTCAATATTCTTTTCTTTTCTCTTAAAAAAAAATAAATAAATAAATGATAAACACACAAAAATATCACAGAATAAAAAATAAAAGAAGAAAAAAAATGTAAAATAATTAAAAGAAATTGAATTTTAAATAAGAAGACAGAAAAAATTTTTTTAGGGAAAAAATTTATTCATTTTTTTTTTTTTAATTAGACAAAGAAAACAAAAACAAAAATTTTTTTAAAAACGTTCAATTTTAAGATCTGTTATGAGTAGCAATGAAAGAAGGGCATCAAAATAATCTGTGACGTACGTACGTCATAAAGGTCTATAATTATTATTAACTTCTCTCTTTTATTTTTTTTTTTCAATTGAATAGAAAAACATTTGACGATAAATTCTAAAGTCTAGACCATATTGCGTCATTATCTATAATTTAATATTAAGTGAGATTTTCTTTTGTTTTTTCTTGTGAAGGCTTTTTTTGGTAGGTTTTTATAATGAAGCCTGACATAAATCAAATGTAAATAAATAAATAAATTAAAAGTGATCAATAAAAAAAAAAAAAATATTCCAAAATGGCCGCCAGCACAAAAAAAAAAAAAAAAAGTTTACGATTGTTAAAATTTCACTAGAATAAAAATCATATTTATTAAAGTGAATAAGGGGTGAGTAAGAGTAATTTATCACTTACTCACTAACTTACTCACTCTGAAGCTTATGTGCTAAGATATAAAACAAATAAAAAAAACAAAAAAAAAACAAACAAAATAAGAAAAAGAAAAAGAAGAATAATGGAGTTGCTGTGTGAAGAGTAAAGACTAATTACAAATGAATGCCCTTAGAAAAAAAAAAAAAAAAAGAAACATTACAAAATGCAACAAAAATAAAAATTGCATATGAAAGGGACATAGTTGTATCTCTGTCTCTTTCTCTAAACATTATAAAAAAAAAATAGAATATTAGAATTTTTTTTTTTTTGACAGAGAAATAAAATTATTTTTCTTTTGTTATATTTCCGTAGCCTTTGTTTTTTTTTTTTTTATAAAAATTGGTTTTTCTTTTCTTTTTTTTTTTTTTTTTGCAAAATAAATAAAATTATTTATTATTTATATTTTTGTTGTGTGTGTTTTTTTTTTTTTTTTTATAATTAAAAATAGTTTGTGTGTGTGTGTGTTGAAGAAGAAAAAATGATAAATGAAAGGAGGTAGTAATATTCTTAATTAATTATGTTTTTTTTATAGTTTTTCTATTTAAAATTTAAACATTTCTATGTAATTAAATACAACTAAAGAAATTTATTTCAATATGTTAATAATTTACACTTTTTTTAAAATTTGAGTTAATCCAACGATAAAGAAAAATTAACATTAATTTATCTACCTCTTTTTCTTTCAAATAAAATCCATTTGGCTTATGAATGCCATCTATATTTTAGTAGGAAAATAAAGAAAAAAAAAGTAAATTTTAATTAAAATAAAAAAACAACAGATGTCACTTTTGGTCAAATCCTGTTTCATTTTATTGTTTTTTTTTTCTTTATAGAGAATTTTACAAAATATTTAAAATTGTTAAGTACGCACGCACCACACACACACATTAAAATTATTTAAAAAAATGAAAAAATTTATTTAAGATAAAAGAAAATGATATTAAAAAATTGCAACAATAACAACAACAACAACAACCGTATAGTAATTCTTTATTATTTTTAATTTGCCTTTACTATTTATGCGAATGAGTTTTAATCATAAAAAACAAAAACAAAAAAAAAAAACCTAGAAAACAGAAGACTTGAACAATTTTTATTCTATACTATTTTTCCACAAAATCCACCCTTAAAAAAAAAAAACCATAAATAATATAAACAACAACAATCAACGCATCGTCCTCGCCCCTATCCTTATTTTCTGATTTTATTTTTCATTTATTTTGTATGATTATTATTAATTATTATTATTTATTTTATTTACAAAGAAACAAATTGATCTACAAAATAAAAAAAAATTTAAAAAAAAAACATTCATTCACACAACTACATCAACTGAACTAAAACTCCTAAAAAACAAACAAACAAACAAACAAAAAAAAGAACCGTTTATTTATTTTATTTCTAATAAATATTTTTCGATACTTAAAAAAAACAAAAAAAAGAAGAAGAAGAAGAAGAAGAAGAAAACATTAAAAACAAAACAAAAGAATAATAATATAATTAATAAAGAAAATAATAATAAAATAAAATAAAGAAAAGAAAAAATAAAAAAAGGGTTTTGCATACTTTTTGTAGAAAAACCAATGTGTTCAATATTTATGATGACATTTTCTCCGTTGCCTTTTCTCCCTTTTTTTTCCTCCAATTTTTCTTCTTTTTTTTTTTCATGTCTCGAATCGGATTAATTTTTCCTTTTTTTTTTTTAATTAAACAAATTTTTTCCCTTTCTAAAGAAAATTACAAAAAAAAAAAAAATTTATGTAACAAAAATAAACAAGCAAAAAAAAAAAACAACCAACTAACCAACCAAAATTGAGAGAAAAGATGAATGAGAAAATGAAATTTAAAAACGAAAAAACAAAAACAAAAAACATTAAAATAAAAATGAAAAATGAAAAAAAAAAAATAAAAATTTAAAAAAAAAAAAAAACAAATAGAAAATTTATAATATTATTATTACAATTTAATTATATTATAATTAATAATTTATATACAATTTTAAAACAAGATAAAAAAAAAAATAAAAATAAAAAAAAAAAAACAAAACAAAACAAAAACAAAAATAGATTGATATACACAAAACAAACAAAACAAAAGAAGAAGAAAAAAAAACTGCTAATGTAAAAAACATGCAAACAACAAAAAACAAAAAAAACTACAAAATTATGTATTTAGTAAAAAAAAAAAAAAAAAAAAAACAAAAAATAAATAAATAAATAAAATTAAAAAAAAAAAAAGAAAAAAATCGCAATTGTTTTTTTTTTTTTTTTATTTTATTCTTAACGACAAACAACATCAAAATAATATTTTATTGTATTTCCAGATATAATATGATGTGTGATCATCTTGTTGATGATGTTAATACTGCAACTCCGATTCTCAACAATTAAAGCCTTCAATTATCACAATTTTAGAGTAATCAGCCTTTTTTTAAAATTAAGCTTATTGAAAAATAAAAACAAAACGTTTTTCAGTTGTTTTTTTTTTCTAATTCAGATTTATTTCAATATTACATTTTATTTAACATTCTTATTCTTAAATTTATTTAATCAATAATTAGGTTTTAATCAAATTTATTTATTCAATAATTATATAAATTTTGATTCGAGGTACCCAAGGTTATTAAATTTAATTTCTAATGAAAGAAAAATTTAAAAACTTCAATTTCTGATTTTATTCAACTGGATTTTCGGTCATTAACAGTCCTTTTTCCCATAAATCATTAATAACAACAAGACGACGTTCTGGATCATCAATTGGTAACATTGATACATGAGCGAAATCTGGATATGATCGAATTAAAAATTCAACAGCTGGTGCATCAACACTTTCTATTTCAAGTGGTACCGATTCCATTTCATGATATTCTTTTGAATTTTCAACACTGCTGTAAATTTGGATTTTATCATCTTCTCGTACCATTCTGAAAATTTAAAAAGTTAAAGAAAAACTTATAATTTTTAATTAAGCCGGGCCAAAATGAGAGAGAGAGAGAGAGAGATAGTATAAAGTTAATAGTTATTTACCTTAAAATATTTGCACGTAAAAGACGTATTTTTGTACTATCAGTTATTTCAAATGGTATATTAACAGTACCATTACTTATATTTGATGAAACCCCATAGACGGTATGTAATTTTTCTTGTTTGGTTATATCTGGTGGCATTGCGTCCCATTGGAATCTTTTAGTAACTCTATCAACACCATCATCTATTTGCACATAATTTATTAATTTTTCAAATAAATGTTTAACTTTATTCAAAACAAATTCTCTCATTTCTGATGGTTGATCTGAGTAAACTAAACCCATCGATTGGCCCAAATTCATGGGTAACCCACGCCGAAATTCAATATCATTCTCAATTGCATAAGAAAGCGTTTGTGGAATTATCTGTTTCAAAAATAGTTTATTAGTCGTTTTGATTTCAGGAAAAGAATATAATTAATGTGTGGATAAGTTTAGTAAAAATATTATGGAGGAAACCAGATAATGATAAAAACAGGTAATTCTTTTCTATCAAACGTATGTGAAATGATTTTTGGTTGTTTAAGTTTATAAATAAAATATAAAAAGTTCTTACATTCTCCATTAGATCGCCCCATGAATTTTTTTGATAAACACTCAATGTTAAATGTAATGAATGACTATCATCAACAGTACATGCTTGGTGTATTGTGCCTCTTGGAAAATATAGAACGTCACCAGATTCTAAAACAACATCTAAAAATGGTTCTCCAATTTCATCTTGTTTAAAATTACCAGATGAAGTTCTAGCTAAATACTCATTTGGTGTACGTGGCTTATATAATTTCCAATGTTTTTTTCCTTCAATTTGTATAACAAATGCTTCGATATCATCATAATGGGGAGCGAAGCCTTGACTGTTTGGTGGTGTCAAATAAACATTTGCACCAGTCATACATTGAAAATATTCTTGTATTGTTGCAATTAATGTATGAATTTGTGGTATAAAAGTCTATAAAGAGAAGAAAATATTTTTTTATTAATAAATTGTAAACATGAGAAACAATCTGTTAATGTTTTGTTAATTATTTAAGTTCCTTGAATAAATGCTAATAAATATTGAACATCTTCTACCAGAGAAACTTTTAATTATGAATTTATTAACGGTTTTGTAAAACAATATACTTACTTGTGGATTTAATAAACGAACACTGCAACCATTATTGTAATAATCCCACACAATTGGTGGTAGTGCACGACCTTCAGGATTGTGTGTTTGCCTTTCACCTTAAAATATTAAAAAATACTAATTCAATGGAATAAATTTTGATTTTTTTGATCCTTCAGAGTTGATATTAAAACAATAAATGAGTCATTTTCTTTATAATTTAATACCGCATCAAGTCATTTCAATTATTTTAAATTTAAAGAAATATTTTGAAATTGATAAGTTCACTTATATTTTTGCATTACAGACTTTAAGACGTTAAACTTTGTTACACAAATAGAAATAAATGTTAACATAAAATATCAAAATTTTTCTGATCAAAAAGGAAAATGTGTAATTTAATACAAACCTTTGTCATATGATGTAATATCAATATTTTTTGTAAATTCAACACGATTATTTTTTAACATTTTATCAATGGCACTCATTGATAAAAGTGTTTCAAAATAGTTTCTTAAATTAACACGTTTGACAAATAATGGTGACTTTTCCCAATAATCACTATAAGAAAACAAAAATTATTAAAACAATTAAATTTAAAAATATCTGTAAGATACTAAAAATTCAGTGATAATTAAGTTCATAGCAAACTACTTTTATCGAAGGTTAAGCACAAAAAAGTACTGCAACTTTTAATAAATATTAACTTACTCAAAAAATTTAGACTTTGTCACTGGTGCGATAAGCCATTGAAACATTTCTTCTCCAGTTTCAATACTACTACATAACTTTATTGGACTTAATTGTTCCACAACTTTTAGTGATTTTTTTACTCTGGGTTTTATTGTTTTCTTTGGCTTCAAAACTTTAAATTTTAAAATTTTATCATCATTAATTTGTGATTCCGTCATATTCAATATTTTTGCTGATACATCTTTCTTAGATTTGTTCACGGTTTTTTTTGTAACTTTTGTTGTTTTGGCCGGTATTTTCTCTTTATTTTTTTTTTTTAAGTTTTCTTTTTTATTCGTGTCTTCATCAGTTATAACTTTACTATTTGATGTTTTCTTATGTTGATCAGAAAATTTCTTTTTAAAAACCTCTAAAATATCACCAATTATTTCGTCTTTGGAACGGTTTTCAGTATCAATGTCATTATCAATAGTAATATCAACCTGTTCAGTAACTTCGTCCTTAACAGTTGTGTCATCTTTATCATCTACAATTTTTACTGCGTTATTTTTCGGAGTGCTTGTATTTTGTTTTGATATGTCTTCCCTTTTAGTTGGTGTTTTCGTTAAATTTTTATTATTAAGAGACTTAGATTTTGAGTGGTTTGTCTGCTTTTTTGATTTAAGAGGTGTTATTAGCATTGATGCTGAAGTAGCAGCAAATATTTGTTTTTTCGGTGTTTTTCGCACTTTTATGATGCCAGCCGATTTGTATGCTTTAAATGCTGAACGAGGTTCTGACATTGTGCTTAAAAAGAAAAGAATTTAATAAATCCAAACTTTAAAAAACTTTATATTTATAAAATTAATAAGTGAGGTTATGCTCAAATTATTTTCAAAATGGTTTTTATGAATAAATTTTGTATACTTTTCTTAAATAAATTTTATTATTCAATAAAGCCATAACAGTGTATTAATATTTTAATATAATCAATAAAAAAAAACCTTTTTATTCTCTCCTTTCGCAGAAATTAACTATTATACACGCTTGAAAAATTTTTACAATCGGCGTCAAAGTTATTACTTTATCTATACATATTTTGTTGTTGTTTTTTCAGTTCAGTTGAATTTTTATCAAATCCAAAAACTTTCAAATGTTGACAGACGAATGAAATGACATAAATGCTACATGTAATCACTATAGTGACAAGTGTTTAATATTTCAAATTAACGGCCTTCCTTCAAAGAACCTATATTTATAAATATCATTATTTACCTAAAAATTCATTCATTATAAATATTTTATTAAATAAAAAAAAATCTGTTATCTATATTGTGAATTTCAATAAAATTAAAATCTTAGAACTATATGTATTTATTTGGACGAAATCGTAATCGCTTATTTGACCTTCAACACTGCTGCCAAAAAAGGTGAACGCTCTTAGAACGCTACAATTAGTTTTGAGATAAATGTCACTTTATTTTATAATAAAAAAGAAGAAGAAGAACAAAATCGTAAAATCGAAGTAAATAAAGATAAATAAATAAGATAAATAGTAAAAAAATATAGTTAAATCATGTGCATTTTATTTGATTAATATATTAATTATATTTATCTTCTACTAAAGCGTTTAAAATCAAAATAACTACATTTTAAATTCACCGCATGTTCAAATTATTTATAAATTTCTAGTGAAATAATTAAAGTTTTATAATTATAATATCTTTGTACAGATTTTGTGTATATATTACTTAAAATAAAGTAACAAAATGCGTGTTGTATCTCTTATTAGCGGCGGTAAAGACAGTATTTACAATATGATGCAATGTGTTTCTGAGGGCCATAAAATTGTGGCATTAGCTAACTTGCATCCAAAAGATAAAGGTAAATAATAATTTGAATTCTTTTGTTTTTGTTCTCTGAAGGAAGTGATTACCATAGAGAAATTGTTTTATATATTCTTAACAGATGAACTAGATAGCTACATGTATCAAACTGTTGGCCATCAGGGTATTGAAAAACTAGCAAAAGCCATGGATGTACCTTTATTTCGGAAAGAAACAAAAGGACATTCATTTCAATTAGGTAAAAATTATGTTCCAACTAAATCTGATGAAGTAGAAGATTTATATGAACTTCTGAAATTGACCAAAGATGAGCTTAATGTTGAAGCAGTTGCTTGTGGTGCAATATTTTCTGATTACCAAAGAGTTAGAGTGGAAAATGTGTATGTTTGATTTTATAAACATTTTGGAGGTTTTAACAGGCAATTTTCATTTTTAATTCTGTTCTTTTTTAGTTGTAGCCGTTTAAATTTAGTATCATTAACATATTTATGGCGTCGTGATCAAACTGAACTATTACAAGAAATGATTGACTGTCAAGTACATTCAATTATAATTAAAGTTGCTTCGTTAGGCCTTTATCCTGATCGTCATTTAGGTAAATCAATAAAAGATATACAAAAACATTTAATAGAGATGCGTGATAAATATGGTTTAAACGTTTGTGGCGAAGGTGGTGAATATGAAACATTCACATTAGATTGTCCACTTTTTAAACAAAGAATTGTTATGTAAGTTTTTATCATTTGTCTTAATTTTATTTTATTAATAAATAAACCATAATATAATATTACATTCTTTGTAGCGACGATATGCAAATAATCATAAGTTCGTCAGACCCAGTTTGTCCAGTTGGATATATAAATTTTACAAAACTTCACTTAGAACCAAAAGACATAACATTAAATAATGATATTTATGTTAAAAAATCATTAGATTATATACAAGATTTAAATGAATCAACATTAAGTGATTTAAGTGATCCTGACTTAAGTGATATTGAAATAGAAGCGATAAAAAATGAAAGAAAAATACGTATATCATTAAGTAAAGATGACTTAACATTAAAAGAACAAATAATACGTACTAATAATTCTTTAATACCAACAAATTCTAGTCTATCAAATGAATCATTGTTTCTTATAAAAAATCCATTAATATTTAAAAATGAAATAAAACAAATAAAAAATATACCAAATGCTGTTGTAAACTCAAAAGGTTGGATATGGATAGCTGGTATTGAAGGTAATTCATTAATAGGTACAGAAGATGGAATGATAAATGCGATGCAACAATTAAAAAAATTATCGAATGATAATTTGTATCAATTAACTGATATTTGTTATATAACGTTATATGTACGTAATATACAAGATTATATTATTATTAATAATATTTATACTGATTTTATAAAATATCAAAATCCACCAACTAGAATTTGTGTACAATGTCCATTACCGGATAATTGTCATATTATTATTGAAGCTGTTGGACATCGTATTAGTGATCATAGTGGTGAAATTGATTATAAAAGAAATACAATGCATGTTCAAGGTATATCACATTGGGCACCTGCTAATATTGGCCCATATTCACAGGCTACTAGTGTAAGTTATTTTTTCTTTTTCAAGTATTTAATTAATTTTTAGGAATATTGAGTGAAATTATATTCTCACATTTGCTGCTTGTAATTTTCTACTCTTTATATTATTAAATTTTATTAAAATAACAAACTGATTATTTTTTGTTTGTTTTCATACAAAGTAAGATATAATTTATATTTCTCACAAAATTTATTTACTCCACAATAAATTATAAATATTCGTAGCTAAATAAATAACATTTGATTGAATTATAACAAATTAAGGAATTTTTCAGCTCAAGATTTTCTATTTAATTAAAATACTGAACAATTAAATTAAATCTGTTAGAAATTGATAAGCAAAGAATTGATTTTCATTATTAATTGTTTTTATACATTTTTTTTTAAGGTGGAAGAAATAGTTTATATATCTGGTCAAATAGCATTAATACCAGGTAGTATGACCTTAATTGAAGGAGGAATAAAACAGCAATGTCAATTAACATTAAGGCATTTAAGTCGCATTGCTGAAGCGATGAATATTCATGGTAGTTTAAGAAAAGTTGTGCAAGGCATTTGTTTTGTAACACATCCAAGTTATATTAATGAAGCTAGAATTCAATGGGAAAAGCGTACAACAAATGCTATTATTGATTATATTGTTGTACCATCGTTACCACGTTCGGCATTAGTTGAATGGCAAGTGTGGGCTCATATGCATAATTTATTATTTGATTGTAAGTATTGAATATTTAAATAAGAATTTACTTGAAAATGATTTTTTTATATGCTTTTTTAAATAGACGAAGAAACTGGATGTTCAATAAAAAATTATGTAGTATCAATACGTAGAAGATGGAATTTTGAGAATAATTGTGCTGCTATTGTTTGTTATGTTTCAACTAGTAAGATTTATTTTTATTTCATTATGAAAAATATATTAAAATTATGTTGTTTATATAGGTGCTCCAACTTCGCGTAATCAACAAATAGAATTATCACCGGATGAAATATTTCATCACTGTCAAGTAGCACGTAGTTTAACATCTGAAAATATAACTGATATATTAACCTATGCACTTAAAAAATTATTAAAAGACTATAAATTAATGCCACACGAAAATGAATTAAATTTAAAAAAAAAAATTTTACCAGCAATTCACATGCGAATATTTTATACATGTGTTTCTGATGTGTCTGTTGAATTATTAACAAATACATTAAAACTATTTTGTGAAGAATCAAAAACATTTGCTAATTTAGCATTTACAATTATACCGGTTATACAATTATACAATTTTAATACATTTTTATCTATATGTGGATTACGATATGAATAATTTTTTGTTCATTGTTAAAAGATAATTAAAATTATATTAAAACTTTATGTTTTCTAATAATATATACATATATTATACACAAATACAAATTTAATTCATTTGATAAATTATAAAAATTATAAAAAAAGGTCTAATCGAGTTATTTTAAAGTCGTGTGCCAATTTAAATTATGTAAAAAAAAATGGAATGAATGTAAAAAAAAAATAAAATAAAATTTTGTTGAATATAATTTTCGTTAAATGAAAGTGTGGCCTATAAATAAATCATTTACTATTTATATTTATTTATTCATTGAATAGTACGAACAACAAACAAAAATTGTGGCAAAGAATTAACTATTTTGGTTTTATCATTTAAGAATAAACTGATATATTTTTCTGGCAATACTAGAAATGGTTAGAACCTTAACTGCTTTAGTACTACAAGAAAAACGCGACAAATTATTGTATTGTCGTTCATAATTTTTCCGGTTTTTTTGTATATATACATGAATTTCCACTCACACTACAATAATTTATTCACACACACTAAGGGTTGTACTAATTTAAGCCAATCATATCACTCTGTTCATTATTTCTCAGAGAAAATATTGAAATAGAGAGTTTTTGAGAGAGAAATGAGTATGTGTGCGTATAAATTTGTGTAAAATCGTGTATAAGAAAATTCTCAGTAGTAAAGTCAATATATTGCTGTTTAGTTAAAAAGTGTACCGATAAAAAAAAGTAGATTTTTTTTTTGTTTGTTGTTTTAACATAAACAAACTGTTATATAAAATAAAGTAGATAGTTATTTTATAATAATATAATAGTTAAATATACTATCTATTTAATTTAATTAATAATTTAATAAAAACATATTGTTTAAATGTATGATATGATGACGAATAATTTAGAGACGATTGTTGAAGCTACAAACAGTTCACAACAAATACAAAATGGCGATTTACAAGATGATTCTAGTAATAATTCATCATCAGAACAGCGTACAAATTTAATTATAAATTATTTACCACAAACAATGTCAGAAGATGAAATAAAATCCTTATTTTCAAGAGTTGGTGAAGTTGAAAGTGTAAAATTGGTAAGAGATAAAACTGTATTATACTCAGATCAATTAAATCCAGGTGCTCCAAAAGGTCAAAGTCTTGGTTATGGTTTTGTTAATTATCATAGAGCACAAGATGCTGAACAAGCAATAAACGTATTAAATGGTTTAAGATTACAAAATAAAACTATTAAAGTTTCGTTTGCCAGACCAAGTTCTGAATCAATAAAAGGAGCTAATCTATATATATCTGGATTACCAAAAACAATGTCACAAGATGAATTGGAAAGTATATTTTCATCGTTTGGTACAATCATAACATCACGTATATTATCAAATGTTGGTAAAGATAATAATACAAAAGGGGTTGGTTTTATACGTTATGATAAAAAAGAAGAAGCAAATCGTGCAATACAATCGTTGAATAATACAATTCCTGATGGATGTACAGAGCCAATATCTGTTAAATTTTCAAATACACCAGGAAGTAATAAAATTGTACCACCAGTTGTACCTGCATTCATGAATCCATTAATGGCACGTAAGTTTAGTGGTGCAATGCATAATTCTGTTAACAAAGGTTTAGCACGTTTTTCACCAATGTCTGGTGATATGATTGACGCTATGTTTCCACGTACAAAAAGTATAACAACTGCAACACCTGGAGGTGGATGGAGTATATTTGTATATAATTTATCAACAGAAACAGAAGAAAATATTTTATGGGAATTATTTGGTCCATTTGGGGCTGTACAAAGCGTTAAAATAATAAAAGATACAACAACAAATCAATGTAAGGGTTATGGTTTTGTAACAATGACTAATTATGAGGAGGCTACTATTGCAATACGTTCATTAAATGGTTACTCACTTGGTGGACGTGTATTGCAAGTCAGTTTTAAAACAAATAAATCAAAATAGAGTTTAAATCGATTGATTTAAAAAAAAATATACAAAAAAAAAACAAACGACAAAAATACAACAAAAAATAAAAAGATTTTTTTAAAGGAAATTTTTTATATTTTTTAAAGAATTTCCATTAAAAAACAATTGAATGAAAAAAATTTTTTGTGTGTTACATATTTTTTTTTAAATGAATTTTTTTGAACTGATTTAAAAAATGGTAAAGATTTTTTTTTCATAATTATAAAATTATTTATTTAAGTTTAAGAGAACAAGAAGAAGAAGGAGAAAAAGGAAGATGTAGATGGAAAAAAAATATTATTTATTTTATGTATTCTTTTATTTTATAATTTAATTTCTTCTTTTTTTTTTTTATTTTCAATTATTATTTTAATGATCTTATCTCCTGCATGTTTGCATGTGTCTGTCTCATTTTATTAATTTTCTTAAAAAAAATAAATTATGTACTAAAAAACAAAAAAAAAAAATAAAAATTAAATAATGAATTAGTTAAGATGAAAAAAAAAAAAGTAAAAAAAATGAATAAAAAAAAAATGATTAGCGTAAATTTGATGTTTCTAGTCAAAATAATATTATTAAATTATAATATTTATGATAAATTAAATTAAATTAAAACAAAAAAAAAATGAAAAAAATACAAAAAAAAAAAGAAATTTTTAAAGAAAATTCAAATTACATAAATAAAAATTATTATTACTTATAAAAAACTTATATTTATTTGCTTTAGTTTTTTATTGAGACAAAAATAATGAAATGTTGGGATGTGATTCGGATTTTTCAGTAGGCAAAAATTAAATAAAATAAGTAAAAGAAACTCATATTTTTTTTGAGTTTTTCTCATCATTATTTAAATATTTTCCAATCACGTCCTGTTAAGTATAAATAATTAATATTAAAAATTTAAAAATAAATTTAAAAAAAAAAAAAAACATAAAAACAAAAGTTGCAATCTTTTTGAAAATAAAAATTAAAGTAAAAAAAAAAATAATTTATGGATCGATCTCAATTTTTAATATTTTTTCAATGAAAATTTAGAAGAAAAAGAGACATGATGAACAAGAGCAAACAAACAAATAAAACAAAAAAAAAGAAGAAGAAAATCTGTACTTATAAGGATTTTTTTTTTTTATTTTATTTATTTATATTTATTAATTAAATTGTGTCAATTTATATAATTATTAAAAAGAAAAAATCCATGAAAATATAGTGGAAAATTCACGTACTAAAAAAAAATAATATTAAAAAGTAAGAAAATGTTGAAAAATTTTACAATAAAAATCAAAATTAAATCAGAGAAGAAAAAAAAAAAAGAAGAAAGACGAAGTAAAAATATAAATGGCAATAATATAGCATTTTTCATAACAGAAACAGAGAGACTCATAAATAATTTATTGATCCAATTTTAGTATAGTATTTTTATTATGTGAAATCCGTTTTTTTTTTAGATTCTCTTTTTATATTAATTTTTATTGAAGGGTTGGGTTTTTGTTGTTGGGAGTTTTTTTTTTCTTTTACCGAATTTGGTAACAGAAGAGAGGACGGAAGGAAAATCAACATCAGGAATATTATCTCTTTGAATTCAAACCAATATTTCGAGAGAAAAGAAATGTTTTTTAATAAAAAAATTAGAATAATTGTAGTTTGATCATAGCAAAAAAAAAAAAGAACATAATTGGACAACCCTTCAATATTTAATAAAATCGTAAATTAAATAAAAAAAAAGTCATATTTACAATTAATTATATTTATTTCTAGAAAAGAATTTACATTTAAAAAACTCGATTTATTTATTTTCATAATTTTCATCAAATTTAATAATTATAAATTGTAATTTTAAAACGATTTCCAGGACGTCATTTTAGATTTTTTTTTTTTGTTTTTTTATTAAAAGTGACGTCAAAAAAAAGAGTGAAAAAAAAAGAAAATTTAATTATAAAAAAAAAAAAGCACGCAATATTTCAAAGAAACAAAAAAAAAAAAAGAAAAAATAGGCTATTTTACATTTTTTAACATAAAAATCATCCACACACTTACTATACTATCGCTCCCTTTGTATTAATTACCCTATCTCTAGACTAATTAAGGATTAAATTATAAAAAAAAATTGTGGGGGGCGCTGTTGTTGGGCGGGTTTGGTCCCTTTAAAAACATTTTTTTTTTTTTGTTAATTTAAGATTTTTCTTTTTCCTAAATGTTTGTGTTCGTTTGGCTATTTTTGATTGAATATTTTCAATGTTTTTCTTTTTTTTAATTTTAACTTTTATGTTGTAATTTTTCCTTTCTTTTATCCGAATTTTATATTACACAATTAATAGTAAAAAAAAAAAAGAAAGAAAAACCAATATAATTCTCATTAGTTTATTTTTCATTATTTATTAATTATGATGAAGTATTTAATTTTTTTTTTTGTTTTTCTTTTTTAGCTAATTTATGTTAGGGAACAATTATGTTTATTAAAAAAAAAAAAGAAAATAGTTAAAATTCAATTCAAGCAAACAAACAAAAACACACTTTTATGTGTAAAAAAAAATTTAAATTAAATTTAAACAAAAAAAAAAAAAAAAGAAGGAAAACAAACAAGCAAAGAAAAACCATTTTCAAGTGAAAACAAACCCATATTTTAATAAAGAAGTAATGATTTAATGTAGAAAATTTATTTTTGTTTATTTTATTTTCAGTTTTGTTTTGTTTTCTTATCCTTTTTATCCTTTTAATATCCTTTATTATTATTTTCAGTAATCATAATATACAATATATCGTTTATAACGAATTGATATTATAATAAAAAAATGCCATTGGGTTAAAAATTAAATAGGTCATATCACAAAATAATTTGCGGTAGAAAGCTAAAACAATAATCAAGCTTATCCTTTTTTTTTAAGGTGTACAAGCTTATTTTATCCCCTAATATTATTGTATTATCAAAAACATTTATCTCACCCTTTTAAATTATGCACCATTTTCAGAATTCAGAAAACAACGCCCTAATTTAAAAATTTTTGGTAACCAAAAAATAGCCAAAAACAATAAAAAACCATAAATACAATTTGAAGGGTTAATGCAATAATATAAAGAATGCAGATAATCAATAAAAACTTTAATTTAATTTTTACGAATAAGATTACGAAGAAATTACTTGTATATTTTTATAAAAGTTTACAAAATTTTGATAAATAAATTTAAATACGCCGCTAAAGTATTCCGAAATCGAATTAAATAAAATAATAAATCTTTGCTCACTTCACATCAATTTTTTCTATCATGCATTTAGTCTGGCAATACTCTCATTTATTATTGTTTTTCAGTTCAATGTTCAATTTAATTGTAAAATAAAGATACGCCATCTTGAAATGGATATTTTGTATATTCAATTTTAACAACAATTTCGTGAATTAATCATTAATGAAATTATTTGTTGTTAAATACCAATTAAATTGTTTGTGATAATGAGTGATTCAGAGTATTCCTTCCCGGATGAAACATTAAATAACACTAATAAATCTATTTCGTAAGATATTGTATGCATTTAATGTAGGTAAACACTAATTTATTTTACTTTCAGATGTTTCAATATTCCAAAGTATTTTTTGGATAAAAGCGTAGCAAAGAATTATTTTTCCAAGTTTGGTAGAATATCAAAATTTATATTGAATCCAAAACGTTTGTCATGTACGGTTGAATACGATTCATTTAATTCCGCCCAAAATGCGGTGCATAATGGAGGCATTTTTCATGATGAAGATTTTGATATTGCGTGGACATCAAAAGATGTTGAAGAAAGAGACACTGGATTTGATTTAACTGATAATATAACATCAAAATATGGTAGTGATTTGTTATACGATACTATGAAACGTGATACATTTGCTGTTCCGGTTTCGAGAGGAAGACCTGTAACCTCAAAAAAGAGAATAGAAAAAGATTCTGTTAAAATGGGATTAAAACAAGAATATGAAACGATTATGAATAAACCAGCGTTTACATCAGAAGAAAAGTAAAATTATTTTGAATTATATTTTCATTAAATTTGATAACTTAAAGTTCAAATTTTAATTTAGATATCGTGTTTTGGATGCTCGTGATAAATTATTACGACTATCAATGAGTAAATTGACAGATATACAAAAGGCAACAAGTACTAAAGGTATATGTCCTGATATGTGCCCTGAAAAAGAACGTCTAATGAGAGAAGCAAAACATCAGGTATGTGGTTTTGTTTTTCTTTTATTGGAGCTTAGAAATTATCGATATAATAATACTCAAAATGATTCTTATGTCAGAAAAGATCAATGCGTAATTAGATTAACCTCTCGGATTATCGAAATTTATGCGTCGATCATTAAAATATTTTTTTATGATTTTGAAAGAAAAAAATTATTTAATTTAGATCGCATCATATGAATTAGAAATGAATTCACGTGATATTATGAATCATAATGTTGCATTAAAGCAGTACTCAAGAAGTTCAGCTGATCAGGAAAGTCCATTAGCACATGAATTACGTCCAGAACCAATATTACAATTAACAATGAATTTTTTATTACATAAAATTATTAATCAATGTGATACACAATTTATAAATACATCAGATTGGTTTCATTTTGTATGGGATCGTACACGTAGTATTAGAAAAGATATAACACAACAGGAATTATGTAGTAAAGATGCTGTATTTTTAGTTGAACAATGTGCACGTTTTCATATACATTGTGCAGCACGTTTAGTTGCTGAAGAACCATCTGTTTTTGATCAAAAAATTAATACTGAAAATTTAACAAAATGTTTACAATCACTTAAATATATGTACCATGATTTAACATTGAAAAATATTAAATGTAAAAATGAAATTGAATTTCGTGTTTATATAATATTATTAAATTTAAATGATAGTAATTTTTTATGGGAAATAAAACAATTAACAGATGATATAAAAAAATCAAAAGAAATACGTTTTGCGATAAATGTTTATTTAGCAATTGATACAAATAATTATGTAAAATTTTTTAATCTTGTACAAGAAACAAATTATTTAAATGCATGCATATTATTACGTTATTTTAATCAAGTACGTACAAAAGCATTATATATAATAATTAAATCATATACCTTACGTACACCAATCAATTTTTCAATAAAATATTTAACACATGTACTAGCATTTGAAGATAATGATACAACAATACAATTTTTAGAATATAATGGTTTACAATGTGATCGTAATAATGATATTGTAACATTAGATAAACGTTATTTTTTTACGCCTGATATACCATTTTTATTAGAACGTGCATTAAATATTGTTGAAAAAAAACGTACGTGTTCGTCCAGTGAAATTATATGTGGTACAACATTACCATCAATTGAATTAGTTGAAAATTATAAACCACATAATAGTTTTGATAAAAAAGGATACTTAAAAATAGAGGCATGGGATGTACGTGATCAAAATTATTTAAAAAAAAATAATGCTGCTGATATAGAAGAAGAAATTGATGATGATGAGGAAGATATTGTTGATGATGATGATGAAGATGATGAACTAGATGAAGATGATGATGATGAAGTAGATGATGATGAGGATTTTACTAGAGACAATTCACCTGAAATGGAATTTGAAAATATAAAAAAACCGTTGTTAGCTAATATATTTCCACCAATTGAACCTAAAACTACATTTAATCTTCCATCATTTTTAGTTCCAAACAGTAAATCACCATTTGATAAAATTGAAGCAAAAATGGATTCAAAAAATGTAAATCCTTTTATGCAAACAGCACAAAAAATGGAACAATTTATAAATCCTTTTAAACAAATGAAAACATTTAAAGACAATGAAATTAAAACAGTAATTAATGAAGATAAAACTGAAATAATAACAGTAACTGATCCATCTAAAACAATACAAAATATTTTCTTTAAACCAATTATTATTGATGAAGTGAAAAAATCAGCAGAAGAGGAACTAAAACAAACACAAAAAGAAATTGATAATTTTCTAGATAAATTAATTATATCAGTTGTTGATTTTGAAACAAGAAAATTAGTTAAAAATGAAATAAAACGTAAAATTGATAATGATAAACGTATATTAAAAGAAAAAACAATAATTGAGGAAGAATTTTTATATGAATTTTTAGCTGATTTAATTGATGATGAAATACTTTATAGAAAATATACAATTTATCGTTATGTACAACGTTGGCGTAAAAAAGTTAAAAATATAATACAAAAACGTGATAAAATTGAAAATACACCAATTTGGTTACCATCTGTTACAATTAAAGAAAGAAATTTAACACTTAATAATTATTATTCACCAAAAATAAATAAATTAAAATTAATATCACAAGATTTAAATTCAAATAAAATTCAAATAAATATTTTTGATACAATTTCAAATCAAATACGTTTAGTGAATAAAGATAAAAATAAAATATTTTTAAAAATTATTTGTTCAATACCCGATCAACATGAAACAAATCATTTTCATTTTTTTATTAATAATTGGTTAAAAAATATTTTCATTAAAAAAAATAATATAAATTCACCATATTTATTTAATGAGAAATTAATAAATAATAATAAACAAATTTTTATTTGTATACGTAAGATAATTGGTGGTAATTGTTTAGAAGAAAATTTAAAAGAATCTTATGAAATATTGAATAATATGAATACACTTATATTTTTTGTATTACCATCTGAAACAAGTCGTAGACGTTTACATCAAATTATTTATAAAGCTGATATAAATTTACCAATAAAATTATCAATAATTGTTTGTAATTCAACAATTGAAAAAGAATTCTTAATTGATATACTTGAATTAAAATGTTTAATTGATGATGAAAAAATAACCGAATTTAATATTGAATATTGTAATATTATTAATAATAATTGTAATGATTTAATAAATGTAACAAAAAATTCATTAAATTATTCATTAATAAATTTTAATAATGATTTCTCATTAGAAATGCAAAATACAATAATATTTATAAATAATTGTTTGGGTGATGAATTATGGAAACGTTTTGAAAAAGTATTTGATTTAAATTGTTTTATATTAGAAATAACAAATCAAATAAATCTTGTTATTAATTTATTTAATTTTACTGTTGATAAAGTTATACAATTAATTAATTTTAATACAAATAATTATCCAACAATACCAAATGAATTTAATGAATTTATAACAACAAATAATTTTGATATACCATTATCTTATGAATACTTTCCAGATAATTGGAAATCAAAAATACGTTATACAAAATTAAAAGAATTTTTAAATGATTTAAAATTAAAAAAATTTCGTAATGATAATTATACAACATTAGGTGAATTTGAAAATGAATTATTATATTATTTACGTGATATTTTAAAATTTTCAAATTCAAAAAAAATTTATTATGAAATTATAAAATTAATTCGTATTTCATTTAGTTATTTTGATCAGCATTTAAATATTAATCAATTTATTGATAAAATTAATAAAATTTCATGGATTGGTATTATAAAAATAATTGCAAATGAAAATATAGAAAAAACTTATAAAATTTATAAAAGTACATTACCAAATGAGATCATTTATAATCGTAATGAATTTTATATTTTTATCAATACAACAAAATGGTTAACAACAGAATTTTCACAATTTATTAATGATAGAAATGTAGAACCTTTATGTAAAAGAAAAAAGATGACTTTGTAATGTGTCAGACCTCTGTAATTAATGTTAATTGCATAAAATGAAAATGGCAAAATATGAACTTTTTAAAAAAAAACAATTCTTAATTATAATTTTTGTTCAAATTTTATTTGATTTTCAAATGTAAGAAAATAAATAAATATATTGTTTGTTTTTTTGATTTAAAATTTTGTTTTCTTTATTTACTCCATTTTAAATTTTAATTTTACATTCGCAATTTATGTTTTATTATATTTTCATTCATTCAGTATTCACAGATTTTTTTTGCGAATTTACATATAATTTATAACTAAAATTTGTGTCTAAATTTAAAAGACTAGTTTGTCTTTTTTTTAACATTTTACATCATATTATTTTGTGTTTTACATTGTCTAATAGCTTCATTAAAACCTTCACATAATGTGAGATCATGTTGATTTTGGGCGCAATTTAAAAATTGTTTTAGTTCCCATGCGCATGGACCGCTTTCACCATTTTGTGAATAGGATTGATTTGGTTGTTGAACTGCGGCTGCCTGTTGTTGGGGTGCAGCCTCATTTGATTCAGAACCACTACCACTAAACATTCCAGTAATGGCATGACCTACTGTGTGACCCTATAAATTTAAAAATATTTCATTAATATTATAGAAATTCATATAGAAATCTATTAATAATTATACAATTGCCACTCCGCCGGCGGTTGCCATCATATTTTGCATCATTGATGGACCTTGTGAAGCTGCAGGAGCAGCAGCAACTGCTGATGGTGGTGGAGGCGCCGCTGCAACAGCACGTTGAGGTGGAGGCGCATGGTGTTGTTGTGGTGCAGCTCTAAATTTTATAAAAAAAAACGCCAAGTTAGGAGTTAACTCTGAACTTCTAGTATATTCATATTCTATTTGTGTAAATTAATAATTACTTTAAAAATCAAGGTCAGTTTACATAACCCTTGAATTTCATCATTTTTTTAAAAAATTAATAAAATTTAAAATTTTAATTAACTTTATTTACCTTCTTTGGGCTGGTGGTGGACTAGCTGATCTTCCTCTTCTTGGCATTTTTATTGATTTTATTTAAAGTTTATTTGGAAGATAAAGGTTAACAACGCACAAGTTTCTCACTTATTTTATTAAAGATGATTATAAAGAAATGACAATCAATTCAAATGTCAAGAAATTTTTATCAATAAAAAAGACGTGTTGCCAATGTGAGAATATAGATACAGAAAATTAGAAATTTTTTTCGAGAGTTTTCTATCTTATATGAAAAATGTACTAGATTAAAACGTGTAATTTTATTTTTCATAAAATGACGGTTTTTTATTTTGAGGAAAATAAAAGAGAATCGAAATGAACAATAAAGAAAAGAAAAGACAATAAGATGTACAAAAAAAAATATACTTGTTTTATTTTCTTATTTCAATATGACAAGATATTATCACATGTCCATATAAAATCAGTCTTAATTTTTCTAATATAAAATATAATTAATATTTACAACAAAAATAATAATTTTTGATTGGATACTCATAACTAATTTTCTATAATTAAATATAAATACAAAAATATAACTAAAAATTATTTTTAAAATTTATTCAGAAAAATATTTGAATTTTTTTTTTCTGTAAAGCCGTCGGCAATTTAAATTTAAACACACAAGAAAAAAAAAATGTAATTTCTTGAAATATTATGTAAATTCACTAAATTTTTAATATAAAATTAATGTAAGACACAACTTGAGTTATGTTAATGTTGAACCTCCATATAAAGCTAACTGTTTTCTAGCTGCTGCTAATTCAAATTTTAATTCAATATTTTCACGTTCAAGAAATGCTGCTCTTATTGCAATTTCATCTTCTTTAATACGTCTACGATCTCTTGATTTTTTTGCTGCAGCATTATTTTTTTTTCGTCTTTCAAAATATGCAGAATCTTTAATCATACCATTCATTAAACCATTCATTGATGAATCACTGTCATTGTTGTTATTATTATTGGCTATTTCAATTGAATTTTCAATTGTATCAATATTATGATTATTTGTGTTTGGTGGACCTTTTGATATTGTTCGTCGCATTTTAGGATTTGATATTGTTGGTTGACCTCCATTTGCTGCATGTATTTGCTCTAACATACGTTTTCTAAATGTATTATATTTTGCTGCTGAATGTGAATCCAAAAGTGTATCAGTTGCATTAAATGATGCAGCCAAACTAAGTGGATCATGTGGATAAGCTTTAAATGGTCTAGATAATTTACCATCACGTCCAACTACCATTGGATAAGAGGAGGAATTTGATGAAGTTGAAATATAACTCTCTGATGCTTCATCAGATTCATTTAATTGTTGTTTAATTGCTGACGCTTGTAAGAAATAAGGATTCATACGATCGTCTTCATCTTGATTATTATGACTATTATTATGATGTAATTGTTCATGTGTTGTTGTGTTTTGATCAATTGGTGATTGTAAATTACGTTTTTCCGAAGCTGGTGGACAATTAATTGTAAATCTATTAAAAACTGTACACCCTTCGATGGCTGGTGAATTTATACGATGTGGTGAATAACAATTTCTGTAACGATCTTCTGGACTATTTGGTGAAGTTTGATGTGTTCTGGCAATTAAATTTGTACGAATACTAATTGTTGTTGTTGGTGAACCATGATTTGTACTTGGTGAACCTTCACTAAAACTAGATGTATTACATGGTGATGGTGTTTTACGTGTTTCAACTGAATCACGATGACGTCTTGATAAATCTAAAACACCACCATGATATTGTTCAGGATGTTGATATGATAATGATGTATAAGACATTTTTTGATTGCAATTATTTTCTATTCCAAGAAAAGAGAACAAATAAAAATTAGTTAAAATTTCAAAATTTAAATTTAAGGATAAAATTTGGTATTGATTAAAAATTGTTAGCCTTTTATTTTTAGAATTAATGACTTAAATAATGTGAACTTTTTATTCCATTTGTTTAATTTAATAACGCTTTCACTTGAACAACGCAAAAAAATTATTAAAATTTGATAACAACGAAATTTACCTCTTTTTAAATCCAATAAAAATTGACTCATCACTGGTCCACGTTTTTCTTCAATATAATTCCACATTCACTTTACAAATTAATACAAAATAATTTGTCAATAATTAAACAACAAAAAAAATAATCAAAAACAGTAAAAACAAAAGGGAAGAACTTTTCAAAAAAAAAAAAAAAGAAAAGAAAAGAAGCAAAACGAAAATATCCAAAAATATAATGAAGCGAAAAATAAAAAGAAAAATAATAGAAAAAAACTGTTACTCCGACAGGTATGAAATATTGTCAATAACTGACCAAAAATTGACCATCTAACATTTATATATAGGCAAAAAAAAAAAACCCTTTGCGAAAATAAAATAAAAGAAATGAAATGAAATGAAAAAAAAAAAAATAGCAAAAATAGTAAAATTCTGAATAACCAATGAAATCAACACAAAATTTCTAAATTTCCCAAAAATGCAAAAATTTAATATAAAGACAATTTATTTTCTATTCATATGAGAAAGGGGTAAGAAAGTTGTATGTGTTAGTTATGGTTTTATCTGTATGCGATTTGTGACAAATGATGGACAGGTCAAAAAAAAAATAAAAAAAAATATTTAATATTTTGGGCAAAAAGAAGAATAGAGAAAAAATATTGTTGTTGTCTCATTTCTGCTCATTTCAATAGTTTTAAAATTTTAAACAATATTTTCAAAAATATTTTTGTGATCAAAGATTTTATTTCGTTTTTTTCCTTTTTGACCATCACATGAAATGGTCAATTGCATAAAATCACCATGTTTTGACCTAATCATATTTTTATCTTTGCAGATTTTTTTTTTTTTTTTTTATTAGTTTTGTTTGAAAAATGGAACAAAATCAATAAAGAAACGAAGGAGTTCAAAGAATAAGGGATATGACGTTGTTTTTCTTAAATTTCGTTCATAAAAACTGTTGGTTTAAAGACATTCAGGATTATCTCCTCTCTTTACTACTAACTTCTTCTAGTTGTTCTTTTTTAATAGAAGAACAATTTACAAATTTTTATTCTAATCCTTTAATTTTTTTGACATTACCTAATTTTTATCTTTTCTTCGTAGAAAATGTAAAACAATTTTCTAAAAATCACATAAAATCAGGTTAACCAAAAATTAAAAAATGTTAAACTAAAATTTCTCGATAAGATCCTTTTTGTAGTTAAAGACAATCTTATGACCATGGCAATGCTACCGTGCTCATGTATCACTTTTGTTACATCAATTCCAATTAAATTAATCAGACTCCCAAACACAAATTTTTAGATTTGGTTAAAATTCGGCAAACAATCGATTTTCTCATTTACTCTCGTTAAATTGGTCATAATTAAGAAATAAAATCTTTTAAAATCTTATTTTGTTTTTTTTTTGTCTTTTCTTCTTATCATAATTTTTATATTTTCTGATAAAAAAAAAATTATTAATATTTTTATCGATAAACAAAAGATAAAATTTATAAATAAAGTTATAAACCATTTTTATTTTTTTTTGTTACAAAAACTAGAATAATAATATTTTTAAGAAGGGTCATTGTAATTTTTCTCTTTTTTTTTTTGTGATAAGAGCAAAAAAAAAAAAAAAAGTCAAGAAGAAAGAAAGAGAAAGATTGAAATTACAAATAATTATATTCTGTTTATTAGGGTGTGTGGCATTTTAATACATACTAAATATTGTGCATATACTTACTGTTTGATAAAAAAAAAAAAAAATTGATAATAAACAACAACAACAATAACAACAACAACAACAAGAAAAAAAATTCTATATTATTTAGTTGCATGTTTAGGCTAAATAAATAAATAAATAAATAAATAATAATGGATAATTTTTAATGGGTAAAATTTTCAAAATTTTTAAAACAACTAAACAATAATTGTTGTCTGTTGTTATTCTTTATTTTTTTGATAAATATTTGTTTTGATGGCGTAATTTTTTTTTTTTTTTTCTTTTTTCTTTTTTCTTTTCATTCTTTTATAAATTATTTAATATTGAAGAAATTGAGTCATGGAAAATTTAGAAAGATGGAATATTCCATTGTCATAAAAATGAGTAAACTAAGTAAATAAATTTTAAATATATAAAAGGGATGATTTGTCTCGGTTCTAATCTTGTTGAAATAAAACAAATGAATAAATGATTTTTAAAAGTTTTACAATGAAGATTGTTCGTTTATTTCTATTGCAGTTAAAAATTTAATAAAATTTAAATTTTAATGATAACGTAACACACACACACACATAAATGAATTGAATTAATTCTTAAATTTCCTTATTTTTTTTCAGAACTTTATAATGTCTGTACCAAAAATGTCCTTATAAAATTGAGAACTCTTACTTAGAATTTCGTAGTGAGATTCAATGAAGCGTGAATTTATTTTTGTTAAAATTAAATAATTGAATGAATAAATAAGTCTTAATCATTGAAATGTTTACAAAGTTTGGACCAAATTATGAATGATCTTCATCATTTATTTTCTTAATAAACAAAAGGAACTCTGCCAGTATATGGTTATGACGTTAAAATATGTCCATTTGCAATAGAATAACGTAGCCTTGGCCATTTATAATTATTGTGATTATTATATAATTAATAATTTATTAATTTTTATATAATAAACACACATATAATAAATAGCTGAAGGGTGAATTATAATAAAATTTATGATAATGCGTTAATTTGGTTTTCAATAAAAATTTATTTTTTTTTTTTTTCATGTTTCTTTCTTTGTTAATATTTTTACGAAAAAAAAATAATAAATAAATAAATATAAAATAAAAACTAAATATAATCAAATTTTTATTATATAAAATTATAATTTTTTTTTTACATTACGTTTTATAAATTTTATAAAACTTCATATAGAAAAAAAAAGAAAGAAGTTAAGTTGTAGGTACCTCTCTTAACACTACACCTAAATTTATTTTCGTTTGTGATTTTCAATTGATATCGTTTAAAGTTGTAGCATTTATTGTCGATGACCTTTAACTTTAACTATTTTTTTTTTTGTTTTTGTTTTAATTTAAAACTTACCAAATTTTGTTAAACATTTTCCTTAACATAAAAAAAAAAAAAGAAGTAAATTATGTAAAGATTTGTTAAATATTTATGGGTTAAGTTACGAATCTTTTTTGTTTTTTTTTTTACTTATGTATTTATTTATGATGACCTTAAAATTCCAAAAAGTTTATAAAATTTTAAGTTCAAACTGTGTTTTATTTATTTTAATTATATTTGTTCAAAAATCTTTTAAATTGGACCAATATAGAAAATAGAAAATTTTTGAATCTCTGGGATAAAAGAAACAATAAAAGTTACCCGTTTGTTGAAGGTCCTTTTATTTTTAAGTTTATTTCAAGATGTGCAAAAATTCACTACAATAATTTACAAGGGAAAAAAAATAATAAATACAATAAAATAAAATAAAATAAAATATAAAAATGATGTCATTTATAAGAAATTTTGTTAACCGGATTAATTACCTGTACTTGCACCATAATTTTTTTTTTTCTTTTTGCCCTAGAATTTCATAATTAACGGTATAAATCTTTCTTTTTTTTTTTATTTACCTTACCCTTACCTTACCTAAATAATAATATCTATATAAATGTAAATTTCTTTTTCACCCGAAAATAATATTTTACCTTAAAAATTTTACCAATACCATCAAAATTCATAAACTTCTCAATACACACAAATACACAATTTAATTTATATTTTATATTTTATATAAAAATTAACATTAATGAAAACACTTTCGTTTTATCATTAACTGAATGGTTCTTCTATTTTTAATTTATTTTAGTTTAAAAGTTTTTTTTTCTTTTGTTTTTGGTTAATGTGAATTTCTCTGTCATTAGATAATATTTTTTGTATATAGACAAAAGAAAGAAGAAACAAAAGTTTAACAGACAATAATTGTGATTATATTGATTTTGATTTAATTATTATTGTAAATAAAATAGAAATAACCCTAAATGGATTAATTCAACTCTGAACTATAAATAATTAAATGGAATTATAAAATTTTTAATTAAATAATGATAATTTTTGATCAGTAAAATATAACATTTAACAGATTTTTTTATTCTTTTCAACATTTTATTATTAAATTCTATAGAACGAACTACACAGCTGATGATAAAAGTTCATTCACGGAAAATTATCGGCTCCCCAAAAAAAAAGCTTACAATTTATTTAGTTTTAAAACAAACGAAATTTTTTATTTCGCGAATTATAAAATTTTCTGCCAGATGGCAAATTACTTAGAACTGGGATTTTCTAACAATCTGAAAATTAAAGAAAGAATAATAAAATTGAACCATAAAACTATAAAATGAATTTGAATTAATTATGAAACGAAAAGTTTCGCTATAAATTTTGGGATTTTCCAAATAATTGGTTGATAATTTTATGATTTGAAAAAAAAAAGTTTCTATTATAAATTTACAGTGAATAAAATGTGATTTTACAGTAGGAGGTACCTTTCATACTTAATTCATTGATTGAAAAACAATTTTTAATTTAATAATTTGTAATATTGTCTTTTCTCTCTGTCTCTCTCTCTCTATTTGTCTCTCTTTATTATAGTATGCATAAATTGAGTAATCATAAAAATTTTGAATTGCGTTTCATATTTGTTTTTTTTTTTTGAATTTTCTTTTGTTTTATGTTTTTCTAACATGTATTTTTTTTTTTATTTATTTATAAATTATAAAATATAATTTGGGTAGTTTTGCTAGGTTCATATATAATATAGTTGATGACCTTGTTTTTTATAAATATGCATTATTGTTTAACTTTATTATAACGTTTGGCTGAATTCATTTTATATTATAAAATTCTATCATATTTTGCATATGGACTAATAATATGGTCCAAATATATCAACATCTCGTATAAATGACTACAGATTTTAATGCTTAGAAATTTTTATATATATTTTTTTTTTGTTATAACAAAATATCGATCATTTGCAAAAAATCACTGAAAATAGAATAAATTTGTACATTATATAAAAAGTCATTTAGTTTTTGTCTATTTTAACCCTTTTAGAAATGCATCATCCCATCTCTTTAAATTCACTCATACACATGTGTATACGTCAATCAATAATCAAATGCAACAAAACTATCTCGTATTTTTATTATTTCCTCAATATATAATCCCGCATAATATTAAATCAAAATAAAAGAACAATAAAATTCCACCCCTTTCACAATAAACTAACTTCCTTATTTATAATATTATAAAATATATATCGCGTGGATAGATTGTTGTCATCATCATATCCAACATCATTCAAATATTTCTAAAATATTAAAGAATGTAACAAAATGCGGAAAAAGGGTTGCACATTTTCTCACAAATACATTTATGAAATATCCACACACACACACAGAAATACACAAGTTCGTATTATACAGTTATATTAAAATGCAAGTCAGATACAAAAATAAATACTACATGAATTTTTATATCATTATTTATTAGTTTTTGTGGGTGTAAAGAAGGAGGAAATTAAGTTTAACCATAAAATGTGGAAACGAATAAAAGAATAGTAAAAAGGGGTAAATAACCTAAATAATATATAAAAGTGCGTTTATCCTTTATTTCTTTGTAGGTATTTGTAAAAAAAAAAATACATAAACCTGCATCATATTCCGTTACGATTTTCTATACAATAAATTATATTGAAATTTTAAAAAGTACCGCAAGCGAGCATCATCCTCATCATCATCATCATCAACATCATGATTCATATGAATATAATAAAAAAAAGGATATTTTTGTTTAGAAAAGAGACAGCAGCCCACTCTAAAAGGTCCATAAAACACATACACACAGCTCAAAACTCATATGGAAAGAGACAGATGTTAGATGGATGGTTGAATATAAACGAGAATTAAGTTTTTGTTTAATATATTTGAAGATGAAGGGGGTGGACAATTTGTTGTTTATTGTGGTTGAATATAACAGAAAACTTTGACCATAGACAATTTTATTGTAAATGAAGAATAAAGAAGAAAAAAAATGGAAATTATTTAGCGAGATTTTTTTCCCTTTTTCTTTCTTCTTAAAGAAATCATAAATAAACTTGATAATAATGAATATGTAATGTATTACAGAAAGGATTTTTTAAGGAGTTTTTGTATTCACTTATTCAGTTATTGTTGCCGAAATTTTTTAAGAGGAAATGAATAATTTGCTATGGTTTTTTTTTTGTCTTTGTACAGCAGAGAGGAAGAAGGAAATTTTCATATTTTTCGGTAGCAGGATGACGTTTGATATTAAGGAAGTTAGCTTCATTAGAGGAATACAATAAAAAAATTATAATAATTGTTGAATTGTTGTGCCCCAATAAAACCCAATACCAAAAAAATATCATGGGATGGAAGAAAAATTTCTTGTATGGGAAAATCTGTTTCAGAATCTCATACTTTCTTATTAAAATATAGAAGATGGTAGTAAATTGCAATCTTCAAACGCATCTGTAATATTCTCAATCACGAAATAAAAATATTCTTCATTTCAATGTTTTAAGGAGTCATCTGTGATAACAAAAAATTCTCAACCCTTTTTCCGTGATTTATATATATTTGTGTGAGTATAAAATATATTTGTGTTTTTGTATTCAGACTGTATGCACTTATTTTTATTTCCTCCTACACAAATTGACCTTCTTTTATTATAGAAAAAAAAAATATATATATATAATAATAAGATCCATAGAAATCCGGATAGAAGTAAACACAAAGCACAACACTTGGCTTGCATTTTTGGGTTATATGGGCAAATGTTATGTTCTCATGCATCTTCTCTACCATAATATAATACTTTATATTATATGATGGAATACAAATAAATTGAACTTTAACAAAAAAAAAAAAAAAAAGAACCTTTTTTTTCTCTTCTTCTCTTCATCATATTTTTAGACGACTTGACACGCGTCCATATTATTTGTGTAGTTGCTTTTTTGTTCCTTCTATTATTTCGTTTTTTTTTTTATGGGTTTATTGGAAAAAGGAATAATAATATAATTTGTATTTGACCATAAATGAATGAAGTTGTTGAAGTTGAAGTTAAAGATAAGTATACTAGAAGAAGAACATATGATAATTATTATTTGGTTTGAATTATTATTTTTATTGCTCAATAATTTCATATTTTCAATTTACAGCAAATTTTTAATTTTATGTTTTTATTTGATGAATTGTGTCCAATATATAACGATATATTTCTATTTACTTCCGTTTCATTTTTCATTCAACCCATAATTTTGTTTTCTTCTTTAACTTTCTATTTTATTTCGCAAAAATTTCAAATTGAATCAAAATATTTCAACTGACGTCATAAAAACAAAAGAAAATCAATAAAACAACACATTTTTGTGTAACGTCAAAAAAAATGGCAAAAAAAAAATGGCAATAATATTTTTAAATTTTAAATAAAAGGATATTTTTGAAACAAAAACCGAAAATGATTTATCTGTTTTAAGGATTTAAAATTTACATATTTAAAAGTATTAAAATTTATATTTTTCAAACCGTAGTATGAGAAAAGGGTCAGTTTATTTATGGGTCTTACGAAGAAATGGACTTCCGCAAAAGAAAGAAAATATCTAACGGGATATTACCGAACCGTATACAGATTTATGCAAATATTTGCATATTTTACAATAAAAAACAACTTTTGAAGGAGAAATGTTTTCTGTTATACAAAGAAAGGTCTCTGGTATCTTTTTTTTTCTTCTTTATTTGTGTTCATGCAAAAAGAAATAACAAAAATATAATATGGTTAAGTTTTAGGGAAAAAGATGAGCAAAAACCAACAGTAATAAAAACAAAAACAAAAAAAAAAAGGGTTGCAATTTTTGGTGACGTTTATATTGATTTTTTTTTTTTTTGTTGAATAGTTTCCGGATGAGATGAAATTTCTTTTACAGTCTAATGTCATTTATCATGAAAGTTGTCTCATTTTTGGGGGCAAAAGGATTCTCTTCTCTTTTTTTTTTTTTTGGCTTAATTAAATTTGTTAGAAATTTGTATTGTGAATTCTTTTGTAATATGAGAATGATGTATCAATACGTCATGTGATGTCTATGAATCTTACGTTATAAAGAGATAAGAAAATATTGAAATGTAACAAAATGACAGATGTTCTCTTTAATTATTCAATTATCATTAGGAAGTGGTTCAGTTAAGTTCCTGATATATTGTATTTTTACCTAATCATCCTCTTACTTTTCACTTAAAACATAAATTTTAGCTAATAATAATTATCAAACCCAGTAAAATTATGCTTCAATTCAGTTGAGCAAATAACAAAAATAAAAACATAAAAACTAAACCTTAAAAATATTTAAAATATTAATCTCTTTATGCATCCACCACAAATCTTTATTCCTTTAGTTTCCTACAACTATATTGTATTACATCTGCCATCTGTGTATTCGCGTGTAATCCTAATATTAAATATATTTAGATGTAACCCGTTACAATTTCATAAAAAGGATGAAAATAGAAATAGAAAAAATAGATCAAAAACAGTCAGAACCACACAATAACAACAACGTTTAAAAAAAAAAAAGGATAAGGAACATAAGTTTGGACAATTTGCAAAAAAAAAAGAAGAAAAACGAAAAATGTAGTATAGAAAAAATAGAACACAGCAGGTGCGCTTACCAAATATTATCGATCAGAAACAAAAAAAAAATGAAGAAATATGAAATATGAAATTTCCATCCATCCCAATGGACAATGGTCGAATTTTTCCTTTTTTTTTTTTTTTTTTCTTCTTAAATTTATAAAAGAAAAATATTAACGTGAAATATGAAAGGGTAGAGAAGAATATATAAGAGAAAATAAAATCATGGTCAAATGGTATGGTCAAACCGATTCCCCGATTATAATAATAATAATAATATAATAATAAAAAATATGTGAAAGGATTAGCAGAAGGAACCGTAATGTTTTCCAAAAGAAAAAGAAGAGAATATGAATACAAATTTCTTTCTTTCTTCTTTCGTTTTTTGTTTTGTTTTTCTTTTTACTCGTTTTTCATATTTTATTTCTTTAAATTTTTTTTTTTTTCAAAGAATTTTCTGTAAAATCATATTTTTTTGTCTTGACAATGATTGGGTAAAATTTGTGTATTATATGAATGCGTATAATTATCTAAGATTTAAGGAATAGATTATGTAAAAAAAAAAAAAAGGACTTAAAGAAAATATTGTTGGTTTCTTTGGAATATACTATGTAAGGAACGAGCCCTTTACATATATAGTTTTATGTTTGACAAGGATTTTATTCAATAAGTCAAATATGACGTTTAAGTTTTTTGTTTTTTAAAATAGAAAAAAAAAAAAAATTGTCAACTGTCATGTTTAAAGATGTTTAAAATATATTTCAAGGAGATCATGCTTCTTTTGTATAATTTTAGAATTTATTAAATCTTCACAAATTATGTAAAATGAACTCATTCTTTAACCAAGAAAAAGCTTCACCATATTTAGATATGCAAATCTGATTGCTAATTCCATTTAATAAGGGAACTTTTTTTTTGATTTCTTACATAAAAGAATTTAGGAGGATCATAATACATACTACAACAACAAATTCGTAAATTATCATTACTATAAAAAGCAATCTTTGCACAAGTGATGGAATAAATAAAACTATATTAATCGATTTTACATTAGTTGCACAAGAATAACAATATTTGAAAATATCAGTTTAAGTAAAGTAAATTAGATGAATTGAAATTAATTTTTAATTCTTTATATTTTCTTACTAATTCTTATTAATCAGAAATTTTATTATGATATGAACCATGAACACACGTCCTACTGAATAGAAGAATAATGTTTATGAGTAAACATTGAATTTTATCTTTTAACTTCTTGTATTTTCAGTGGAGCTTTTTATAGAATGAAACGGCATACCCATATAATCCGGAAGAAGCTCTGTAGAGGTAACGTATCTACCAAATATCATACGTAGAATACTTATCATGACAGGAGATGATTCCGTTTTTTTTTATTATTATTGTTATAAATAAAAACCAGAAGTAAAGTGAGACAAATATTATGTTAACTGAAAAAATTATAAACCACTTCAATTCAATCTTTTAAAGAGTTTGGACGACAATAAGTAATTGTATCTAAGTAAATATTTTTTTTATTAATAGAAAAAAAAAATTCAAGTATTAAACGATCAGTATATTATCCTACCTGAGAATCTTTATAAAGATCAAACATGAGATTTTTTTTCATTCTTTTTGTTTTTTTTTTTGTTTAAAAAAAAAAAGTAAAGAAAACGGAAGCAAAAAAAGGATCTTTTTTATTTTTCTTCTTCTTCTTCTTTTTTTTTTTTGAGAAATATTAAAATATTAAAATATAATAATTTTTTGTGTGTTTCCCATACAACAATTGAACTATATATTTTTACCGTTTTATGTCTTTAGATTTGTCTCTTCTTCTTCACAAAAAAAAATTGTAATAAAAAAGGAAAACTAGAAAAGATTTGCAAAAAAGAAAAGAAAAAAAAAATGTTTACAGGAATTATGTTTTTGTGATCGTCCCACAAAAACATGCTTGAAAAATAATAATAATAATAATGTTATTATTGAAAGGGTCAACGTGGGAAAGATCTCTTTATTATTAAATATACGATTTTTATAAAAATCTAAATGAATGTCGATGGATATTTAGGATGGGAGTGTAGTGTGGGACATTAGTTTAGTTAGGTATACATTTATTGAAATTACATTTTAATAATATTTCATCTTTTATTATTATTTTTTTTTTTTTTTCATTTTATTGTGAAATTTCTTTCTGTTATTGTCGAATATTATTGAAAAATATATACTTCAATCAATTGTGCCAATCATCTGATTTTTTTTTTTGTCGGTATTTTTCTATAATGCATTTACGGAAGATGACGCGGAAGGGTTAAAATTACTTTTTTTTTGTTATTGAGATTTTCCCATCTTGTAAAAAAGAAATTTTAGTTTTTTTTTTTAAAATTTCAATTGAATTTTATGAAAGAACAAAAAATTTAATTTTTTATTGTATTTCTTCATTTGAAGAATGAATAAATTATGAATTTTCGCATATATCTAATAACGGTCACATTTGAGAATATATAGAAAATAATAGTTAACTCAATGTATTAGTTTTTGTTTCCCACTTACACGCTAGAAATATGTAATTTGTAAATATTAATTCTTTGGTATAAATTTATTAAACCCAAATACATTTCTTACATTTATTTCTGAATCAAATAAGATGAAAATAGAAAATGTTATTTTTGTCTGAAATAAATGCAATTGGGTTTGACTGGAAAACTCTCTATATATATCCGAGTAAAATATAAATAATAAATACTAACTAAATACTAAACAAGAAATAATTGCAATTGGAAAAATTTAACATATTGAATACACAGTAAAATGTAGATACACGTAAAAGAAAGAGTAACCGTTTTAAGAAAAGAATTTTAAAATTACAAACATATATAAGAATAAATTTATGAGTCATCCAGACATCTAATAGGATACAAAATAAAATAACATAAGTTTCATCTAAGAAAAAAAAAACTCATTAAAAATTTCTTTTCTTATAAAAATTGAAGATAATATTTTTTTTTTAAATTGAATTTCTTAATCCTTTTTCTTATTATTGTCCAAACTGAAACTGACCACCTGACGGATAAGGAAGTGTTATTTTTCATATTAGAGAAAGAAAAAGGTGAGAATAAGTAATAATAATAATAAATAATACAATATGATTCATATGCGTTACAAAATGCAATTGGGATTCTTTTTCTTATCCTTTTTTTTCTTTCTTTTTCTATGAATAAATTATAACTGGCGAGATTAACTAAATTTTTTATGGAATCCCATTGCTGTATAGTTTTCTATTGTAAAAAATGTAAAAAGAAAAGAGGTGAGAAAAGTGACAATCTTTTCTAACAAAATAATAGAAGGATTTGTGATCTATTGTTATAAACTATAAGGATGTTTTGGTGACCATTTGGTGGTCTCCTATTTAAATTTGATTGATATGGATATTTTTATTTCTTAGTTTTTTATACTTTTTTTCTCTTTTATGAGAAAATAAAATTTGACAAAGTTAAAAAAAGAATAATTTTATTATAATTATTTCTTATATTTTTACATCGGTTTTATTTTAAGTATCTAATATGATCAAACGATATTAGTTAATTAATGTTTTTTGCTTTTGATGAAAAATTATGCATTCCTGATTGATTATAATTACAGAAATTTACATCCCTATCAGCTTGAAAAATTAAAAATAAGATGTTACGGTTAGTTAAATTTAACATTAATTTAATTTTAAATTCAATAATTACTAATTAGTTATGTTTTGTAGTTTTGTTTGAACTTCGAGCATTGAACAATTAAATTATAACGTAATCGTGGTCAAATATAAAAATACCCATTATAATTCTAGTACAATTATATGTGTAGTAGATTTTCACAGTATTGCCAGCCAAACTTCACCTAAACGCTTACAGGATTAATCCGCTAGGTTCTCTAGTTTTCAATTTGATTAAAAAACATATGTCAAATGTCAAATTAGTATTACTGCGATTGTTGTTTTATTTTCTTCTGATAAAAACGTTTAATAATTCGATATATTTATAAATTTCATATTAAAATAATATAATTTCTTTATAGCTAGGTAAATAGTAAGTCATTTTGTTTGAAGTGATTGAATTTGAACAATAAAATGGAAAAACCACAGAAAATGCCGAAAGTTGCAAAGGTAACCTACAAATATTTGTGTTATGATTTTTTTTACATTTATTCTAATATTGTTTTACTTTAAAAAAAAAACAGGTCAAAAACAAGGCCCCAGCAGAAATTCAAATAACTGCTGAACAACTTTTACGTGAAGCAAAAGAAAGAGATTTAGAAATTTTGCCTCCACCACCAAAACAGAAAATTTCTGATCCAGCGGAATTACAAGATTATCAACAACGTAAACGTAAAGGCTTTGAAGATAATCTAAGAAAAAATCGCATGGTTGTTAGTAATTGGATTAAATATGCCCAATGGGAAGAATCACAGAAAGAGGTTCAAAGAGCTCGTTCGATTTGGGAACGTGCATTGGATAATGATCATAGAAATATTACAATATGGTTAAAATATGCCGAAATGGAAATGAAAAATCGTCAAATAAATCATTCCAGAAATTTGTGGGATCGTGCTGTTACAATATTACCAAGAGTTAATCAATTCTGGTACAAATATACTTATATGGAAGAAATGTTAGAAAATATTGCAGGTGCAAGACAGGTAAAATTCGTTGAACAGTGTTTAAAATCGATAATTTACATTATTTCTAATTTATTAAGGTTTTCGAAAGATGGATGGAATGGCAACCAGAGGAACAGGCATGGAAAACTTACATAAATTTTGAGTTACGTTATAAAGAATTAGAGCGGGCTCGTAATATATATGAACGCTTTGTAATCGTTCATCCAGACGTTAAAAATTGGATAAAGTATGCCAAATTTGAAGAAACTCATGGTTTCATTAATGGTTCACGAAAAGTACATGAACGCGCCGTTGAATTTTTTGGTGAAGATCATATGGATGAACGGCTTTTTATAGCATTCGCACATTTTGAAGAAAATCAAAAAGAACATGATCGTGCTAGAACAATTTATAAATATGCCTTAGATCATTTGTCAAAAGATAGGACCAAAGAGATTTATAAAGCGTATACACATCATGAAAAAAAATATGGTGATCGGTCTGGTATAGAAGATGTCATTGTATCCAAAAGAAAATTTCAATATGAACAAGAAGTGGCTGACAATCCAACAAATTATGATGCATGGTTTGATTATTTAAGATTAGTTGAAAATGAAAAGGATGTTTCAATGATACGTGAAGTGTATGAAAGGGCAATTGCTAATGTTCCCCCATCAAAAGATAAAAATTTTTGGCGTCGTTATATTTATTTATGGATTAACTATGCATTATTTGAAGAACTTGAAACTGGCGACTTAGAACGAACGAAACAAATATTTAAAACCTGTTTAGAATTAATACCACACAAAATATTTACATTTAGCAAGATTTGGCTATTATATGCACAATTTGAAGTGAGATGTAAGAATTTAACACATGCCAGAAAAACCCTTGGCATGGCAATTGGAATGTCACCAAAAGATAAACTATTTCGTGGTTATATCGATTTAGAAATTCAACTACGTGAATTTGATCGATGCCGTATTTTATATCAAAAATTTCTTGAATTTGGACCTGAAAATTGTATAACATGGATGAAATTTGCTGAACTAGAAAGTTTGCTTGGTGATTGTGATCGTAGCCGTGCTATTTTTGAACTTGCTATTAGTCAAACACGATTAGATATGCCAGAATTATTATGGAAAGCTTATATTGATTTTGAAGTTGCACAAAGTGAAACAGAAAAGGCTCGCCAATTATACGAAAGATTACTTGAACGAACAATGCACGTTAAAGTTTGGATTTCTTATGCTAAATTTGAATTAAATGCCGAAAATGAAGAAAATATAAATATATCATTAGCTAGAAATGTTTATCGTCGTGCTAATGAAAATTTAAGGAGTTTTCCAGAAAAAGATTCCAGAGTTTTATTATTAGAAGCGTGGCGTGATTTTGAACGCGAATCTGGCGATGCTGAAAGTCTTCAACAAGTTATACAGAAAATGCCTCGTAAAGTTAAAAGAAGACAAAAGATATTATCAGATTCTGGGACAGAAGAAGGATGGGAAGAAATATTTGATTATATATTCCCAGAAGATGAAATGGCACGACCTAATCTTAAACTTCTTGCAGCCGCAAAGAATTGGAAAGAAAAAAGGAAAGAAGTTGAGGAAGTTCGAGAGGATATCAGCGTAGATGAAACAGTAGGAGAAACAGCAGAAATTGCTGAATCAGCAGTTAATGAGGAAGAAATTCAATTGGATGATGACTGAATAAAGTTTTACTTTGTTTTATTTTTTTCTGTTTAATTTGTAATTTGATTTTTTTTTAAATAAAGATGTATTTTTAAAGATTTAATGACTTATTTAATCAACGTCCTCTGGTCTAACAGGATGAGTCAATGATATCATAGATTTCTTATGCTCATCACGTGAACATGCTTTTCGCATATCTGGAAGAAAATTAAAATTATTTAATAAAATTAAATATGTTTTATGATGACAGTTATTCACCGTAAGCATCTTCGTCCGGATCACCCGAGTTTCCTGAATAATATTCTAAAACCGTTCGATAAACAATATATCCTAAATTCGTGTACATATTAATGGCAACTTTATTGCTTACTCGAACAAATAAGTCCACAAAATAGCATCGTTTTCTAAAAAGAACGGTTATTTTAACTTTATTAAAATTAAAAATTCAATATAAATACTTTTCTGAAACATGTTCTAAGAAATTCATAAGAGTTGCAGCTAAACCAAGCCTTCTATAATCGGGTGATACTGTCAAAGCTGTCACGTGCCCATGCCAATTATCAGTGTGCCCCTCCGATTTTCCCATTACTGGAAATTACTTAATGTTAAAATTTTGATACCTGCTTTCACAACAATTTTAAGCTCATCTTAAACACCCTTCTACATTAAAGTCTCCTATATTTTGTCTTTTGTTCTTAACTAGACGACACTTAAAATTGTTTTAAAATTGTACATGGAAATCTTTAATTAAAAACCTACTGTATCCCATTATTTCTTGATTAGGAGATTCTGCTACTTGAAAATACTCAGGCCAGTGTGCCAAATATTGCATGTAAAATGAAAGGCCATAAGTTTCTGTTAATGGATCCAAGTTCCTTTAATTAAGAATTAAATAATTTGTTACTGAATTTTTTATTTTGTATAGAAATTACTTAAAACTTACACATTGTTAAATTTAAGCATATCATTGCATGTAAAAGGTCTTAATGTTACCATTTTTTTAAAAAAAGCAGACGGTTTTTGTTAATAAAATAATTTAATTAATTAATAAAAAATTCCTTCCTCACTAAGCGCTGCTTTTTTTTAAGTTGGCTACATAAATTATAAACGTCAAAAATAAAAACGCTACAACTGCCTGTAGCTTTAGGAATGAGAGTATAGATCTCACTAGTTTCTATGAAATTCAATTTTTAACGAAGGAGGCACACCATGTTTTCCTCCGAACGAAGAAGGTAAATAGCAAGCTAGTTTTTTTTACCTCCTTCGTTTGAAACGAAGCCTTTTGTTAAAAAAAATGATTAGACCGGGAATCTTTCTTTTAATTTAATAATTTTCCTATCATAATTATTCTGTAAATGTCTTTTATGGTGTTTATAAAGTGTATTTAATAATTAATCTACAAGTAATTACTGTGTTTTAATTGATTGTTACAATAATTGATGATAAATTAAATCAAAGTATCAGTGAAAAAAAGGAAAAAAAAATGTGGCCTAATTTAACAACACAATTTTTTTTGGTTAGGTTATTGCATAAAAAAAGAAAATAATAACTAATAAAAAAATGGTGTTTAGTTTAATAAAATAATTAACAAAAATATAAAAACTATCGCGAAAATATTGCGCCAAGTTAAAGTTATGTTTATGTATCTTGTTTGTCCCGTTCAACACACGCAACTCAATTGAATTTCCGAAGTCAAAATTCACACAGAGGCAAAAAAAAGCGATTTTATGCTCTTGACCGAAAAAAAAATTATTTTTTTTTACGTCACATTTTTGTGTAAATTCTCTAATCAATAATTGAATTTTCTCTATTGACAAAAATTTACAACAAAATCTATTTGTTTACATTTTCTCATCTAGTTAGAAAACTATTGTAAAAATATTCGGATTGTACAAAAAAAAAAGAGAAAAAGAAGAAGAAAATTGCATTTCAAAAAAGAAAAAAAAACCAACACACACATACACATATAAAAGAAGAGTTTAGGCGACGGAGGAGAAGAGAAAAATCAAAAAGAACGGAAGAGAAAGAAAGAACTTTATTTAATAGTAGTAGTTTGTGGTATTGTGTATAGTTATTTTGTATATGTGTGTGTGTGTAATTTCGTATTTGTTTGTATTCGTAATTTTCTGATCATTTTTTTCAATTTTTATTTTTTTTTTGAACACGGTGAAGGAAGAAGCTGTCATTACACAAAAATATTTGACGGATTATACAATTTTTTTTTGTTTTATATTTTCGTGTTTGAGGGTTTATTATAATTTTTTTTTTTAAAAATTTTTTTTCATCAATTAAAAAAGAACAGTGTAAATAAAATGTGACTTGAAACCATTGTTAAATGGTGGACTGATTGGGGAAAAATAAAAAAAAAGAAGAAAATATAAACATAAAAAAAAAAAATGGTGAACAAAAAATTAATAAATGAAAACAATAATAAAAATAAAAACAATTTAAATTATTTATATTTTTATAATGAAATAATAGATAAAATATTTCATATTATTAAATTATAATGTTCAATGCATTTAAAAATATTATTAAATAAAAATGATAATCAAACAATTAATAAACAACAATATAATAAAAAACAAACAAATAATTGTAATTATAAAAGTAATTTAAATAAAAGGATAAATATAAATATGATGAATGACGATAAAAAACAAAATATTATTAATGATGAACTAGATACAACAAAAACATTAGAAATAACAACAACAAATATTGAAGCGTCAAATTTAACAACAACAACAAATGCGAATACGAATAGAAAAACACCAACAATAAATAATCCGCCAAAAAATGTATTTAATAATAAAAATAATATTATTATTAAAAATAGTAATATTATAATGGGAAGTCCATCAACACAACAACAACAAAATGATAATGATACAATTATTATTAATCAATTATATTTGATAAATAATAAAAATGAATTATTAGATCCTGATCCTAAAAAACAACAAGAAGAAGAAGAGCAAGTAGACGAAGAAGAAGTTGGAGAAATTTTGGGGGAAGAGGTGGAGAATATAGAGGAAGAAGATAAACAAAAATTAAAGGAACACGAGGTTTTTGACGATACACAACAAGAAGAAGTAATACAAGAAGAGGAATTATTTTTGGAGAAACAACAGAATAAGGAGGGGGAGGAAGAATTAAATGAGGCTAATTTTAGTGAATTAAATAATAGTAGTACAAGAACAAAAACAATAATAATAAATAATTTGAATAAAGAAAATGTTCTAGATTTACAGCAACAACAACAACAACAACAGCAGCAGCAAAAACAACAAAAAATAACAACATTACCAAAGGAGTTAATTGATAATCTTCTGGTTCAAGTTGAATCTCATGAAATGGAATCATCATCACCGTCATCATCAGCCTCTTCATCACCAACGTCATCACCAACATCTCAAACAGCTACATCAACTATGTTACAAAAACCAACAACAACATCAGCAGCAAAAATAATTAAGGATAAAAATAATAAAATGTTAAAAGTTGAACCATTAAAAATTAATTTAAATCGTGAACCAATCAAAACAATTATAAAAATACCATCAGATAATTTACAAACATCAACATTATCTGGTACAACAACAACGTTAACATTACCGAAAAAATTAATAATTAAACCAATTGTTAGAACAACGTCTGATATTAATGAACAGCATAATGTTATCCCAAAAATAACAATAAAATCAATTATAAATAAAACAAATTCTGATTATTTATTATATAATAAAAGTGATGATAAATTAATAACATCACAAATAATCACAACAGTACCAACAACTACAACAACTGCAACATCACCAATAATAATAACAAATAAAAATATTGTGCCTGCTTCTTCTTCCTCCTCATTAACAACACATAAAATAGTGACACAAACAACATCTTTAATAAAACAAAATCCAACAAATATAATAATAAATCCGTCATCATGTTCATCATCATCAGTATCATCAACAACAATAACATCATCAACAGTAGCAAATAATTTATTAACAGGATCAACAGGAGGAGTAGGAGGAATAACAACAACGACACCAACAACAACAACATCATCATCAACAACATCAATAATAAATGATGTTATACCAAAAATTAAAATAAAAGTTGATAATCAAAATTGTACAACGAGTGGTAGTAGTGGTAGTAGTAATAATGGTAATAATAGTGGTAATGGTAATTTAAGTGGTGTAATTATAAATAATAGTAATATTATAAATTATAATTGGGAAACGGAATACAATGATAAAACACAAAAAATGTCAATTAAAAAAACAACTCAGCAGCCACAAAATTTAGATGATTTTAGTAATAATAAATTTAAAATTATTACAAATAAAGAGACATCATCATCAACAATATTAAGATCAACACCACCACCATCATTACAATCATCATCATCATCAACGCAACAACCTTTAATACCAAAATTAACAATAAAAACGACAACAACAACAGATAATAAATTAGAAACAATGATAAGAACGGTTAGTGGTGGTACCAGTAGTGGTACATCATCACCAATATCAAAATTAAAAATAAAACCAATTATTAAACCTAATGAATTAACAAAATTTAAAATTAAAACAATTGAACCACCAATATATGATATAAATGATACAAATGAATTACGTCAACAAAATACAATTATAAATGAAACAACAATACCAAAATTAATTGTTAAAGTAACAAAAGATTGTAATGTTGATGATAAAAATTGTAACACATTTTTACCATTAACAAAATGGAAAACAAATGATGTTATGACATTAACATCTGAAACAATAATAACAGAACCAATTGTACCAAAAATGTTAATTCGTTCTGTTAAAACAATTCATGATGAACCAATAATAATACCAAAAGTAACAATAAAATCAATATTAAATAATCATTTAATTGATGGTATTAGTGGTAGTGGTAGTGGTATTAATAATACTTGTAGTGATATATTAGTATCACCAAAAGTTACATTAAAACCAATACCAAAACCAATTGATTCAACACAACCATTAGAAATTGTTACAAATTTAAATGTATTAGAAAAAGGACTGGACTCACCTAGAATTGTATTAAAAATTAATAAAACAATTGCAACAGCTACAACAACAATAACCACAACAACGTCAACTGTAACAAATTGTATAAATAAACAAAATGATGATTTATTAATTAATCATAAACATCAACAAAAATTAGGTACAACAAGTGGAATAACAATAGGCAGTAGTAGTAGCGGTGGTGGTGGTGATGGTTGTAGTAGTAGCAACAGTAGTAGCAGCAGCAGTATTCATCATAATGTTAATGAACTAAAACGTAATTCATCAAAAATACATAAAAAAAAGAAAATTATTGATGATGATTGTGATGATGATAATATTGGTATTAATTTAATTGAAGATGATGATGATGATGATGATGATGATAATGATCATAATGATACAAATAAAAAAATTAAATTAATTAAAAAATTAAAAATTAAAGCGAATAAAAAAATATTATTGTCTGGTTCATCATCAAATTGTTCAGCATTATCAACATCTGTATCATCTACATCAGGTGGTTCATCATCATCTTCGTCATCATCATCAGAATTATCACCACATAATATTATACAAAATGATGATTGTTATGAAACAAATATTTTAAATAATAGTTTAATTACAAAAACAAAATTAGAAGAAACTAAAACAAATTTAACAAATATTTTAACAAATTTACATAAATCAAAAAAAGTTGATAATAAGTTAATAACAACAGCAGTAACATTACCATCATCATTAACACACAATATACCAACAAATGATATTAATTCATTTAAAAGAAGAACAAAAACAAAAAGAAAGAAGAGATCATTAGTAGCAACTGGACCACCAATTGTTACTGAATCAATTTCAATTGATGATGATGATGATGATGAGGAACAAATTAATAATAGTACGAAAAGGAAAGAAATAAATAATCAAATAATAAGTGATGATGATAATGATGTTATTATAATTGAAGAAGATGATGATGATATTATTCAAAGTGGAATTATTGATGCAATTGATCCATTAACAATTAATATTGATGATAAACCAATTGATATAAATAATAAAATAAAACAGAAACAACAACAATCAAAACAAAATATTGAAGAAATAGCAATACAAAATTTAACACCTGTTAAACGTGGTCGTGGTAGACCCAGAAAAATTCCATTAATTGTAGCATCAACAACTCCAATATCAGCAACACTACCGATAACACCATCAACAATAACAACAACAACAACACCATCAATAATTATTCCACCACCGAAAACATCATCATCATCATTATCATCACCAATTATAATTATTGATGAAAATGGTTGTTTATCAAAAGATGATAAATTAAAAGTTAATAAAGATGTTAATGTTAAAACAACAACAAAACGTAAATTAGAGACTGACAATGATAATAATGATAATATTGATAATCATGATGATATTATTGAAACTGAAGTGAAAGAAATAAAGCCAAGATTTGTTAGAAGTAAGTAAACATTTTTTTTTAAATTCTTTAATTTCGTGAGTTTCAGGAAAAACCTTAACAGGCTGCTAAGTTAAAGTAGAAGAAATTCTTTTTCTCATCTTTTAAACAATCTATTGATGCATATGCTTGCCTTAGTTTTAGTTTTTTATGAAAATATTCAAATTATTACATTAAGTAATAAGCTAGGAAAATCCAAAACAGTGTGATTCATCTCAGATCCTTTTAAATTCAATTTCTATTTTTCAAAATGATTAAATATATATTTTTTTTGTTATATTTTGTTTTAGATCCCAATGATGAAGATACATCGCCAACATTTCATCCAACATATCGAACACCACGTGGACGTGGTCGAGGACAAAGAGGATCACGTAGAGGACGTGGTAGTCGTGGTCCACGAGGTATAAGACAAGGACATACACCAAATACAAATACACCTAGTGATAAAATGAATGATGGTGTTATTTGGTCAACACCAGAAACAACAACAAAAAGTTCTGTTAATCGTAAAAAAATTGGATTATCTAAAATAACTTCAACGCCGGTATTACAAGCATTTGAAGAGGATACACGAATGAGTGGTGATATGAGTCAGAATCAAACGGCTGGAAGGTAAATTTACAAAATTTCATGTGCAGGAATTTACTTTTGACCTTTTTTCCCTCCAAAATCGTTAAAATTCTATGCGTTGTTATTTGTATTTTTGTAACAAAAATTATAAATTTTTTATTTCTATTTCATAAAATGGAAAGAGAAAAAATTCTAAAGAAGAGAAAGAGATAGAAATTCAATTTAAATTATTTGTTTGTTTTTTATTACAGAAATATTGAGTTTTGGTCAAATGAAGAATCACAAAATTCATTTATGAGTAGTGGCAGTACAACAATTGAGGGTGAAAAGAAGAAACATCGTGGACGTATGGAAGTTGGTGACGCGGAAGGGTAAATTTTACTATTATCTACTTTTCGTTTATATATTTAGAGTAAAAAATTTGTTTGAATTTTCGTCAATCGTAATGAGGCAACATGAGTTTGCAATTTTTTTTTAAATTAGTAAAATTCTACTTAGTTCTTTTTTTGGTCTTTAAAAAATAAAATTCAATATTTGTTCAAATCATTAACAATATTTTCATTTATTTTTTATTTACAGAAAAACTGATTTTACAATTGATATGATAGCAGAATATGAATGGCCATCACAACAAACAAATGATATTAATTCAATAAAAGGACGTGGTGATATGTATATGATACAAGAACAAGTTGCTGAATATTTAGGTGTTAAAAGTTTTAAAAGAAAATATCCAGATTTATTACGGCGTTCTGTTGAAATGGAAGAACGTAATCATTTAATGGAAAAGGGTTTAGTATCTGAAAAAATGTGTGATTTAGGTAAATATTTAGAAAATAAAGAGAAAAATTAAATATAAATAGAAGAAAAAATTTCAAAAAAATGTAATATTTTTTTAGGATTAACTGCTGTGCTAGCTGCTGATATACTTGATATTATGTTTCAAGATTTTCATGATAAATATGAAGAATATCGTAAATATTATCGTGAAAAACAGACACGTGATTTTAGTCAAAAACAGAAAGCATTAAAAATGGAACCAGTTGATAAAAGTCAACTAGCTAGGGATAAATCATTACAATCAGCATCTGAGTGGAATATTAGCTTTAATAAAGAGTAAGTTCTTTTATTCTGCCACATAATTTTTATTTCTTGCTACAAATCTGTTTTAAATTAATATCCGAAAAGAATCTAGATTTTCTTATTTCGTCATTTGTGACAAGTCCTGAAACACAAGAAATATGTTCCTAAAAAAACAATTACAGATAAGCTAACGGACATTTGAAGAGAATTTTTACGAGCTAAATTAAGTGTTTTTTAAACAATAAAAACTTTTAAATTTAGCTATCAAACGTAATTTAACGATGTGATTAAATCAAAAACTCGTTGCTTTAACAAACATTTCTTTTCTATGAAATAAGAAAAATAGAATAAATATTTAAAAGAGAAATAAAATTTATTGTGTTAGTAAACTAAATAATTTTAGTATTGTTTTTATTCTAGGCGTAAAGATAACCGTAGAGCCTGTATGGATTTACAAAATTTAATAATACAATTACCAGATTCCTGTCGTCAAAAAATGTTGCGTCCAATTAATAATTCATCATCTGATTATCCAATTGCATTAGTTCCAGGACAATTTTCTGAGTATTATAAAAAATACACTCCAAAGGAATTATTGTAATTAAATAAATTAATTTATTTAAAGTTATTATAGATTATTAAATAATATATTTTTATTATTTTACAGCTGTTATCCAATTAATACAGTCCTTATGAATCCTTCAAGTCTGAATGAACGTGTAAAAGTTCCAGTAAGATTAAATAATAATATTAAAACATCAATATCGGATGATGATAATGGTGATGATGATGATGATGATGATAGTACACAGAGTGATACAGATACAAGTAATTGTTCATCAGATACAGATTCATTATCTGGTACTGGATCAGATGTAAAAATTCTTTTAATTATGTTTTGAAAAATAACATATACTTAAATAGATTTATTTTTTGTCTTTAGGATTCCAATTCAACAGATTCATCAGATGATGATGATGATGATGATAGTATTAAATGTCGTGTTTGTGATAAATCACAAAATAGTAATCGTGATAATAAACCAGAATGTTTTATACAATGTTCAAGTTGTCGACGAAAAGGTAAGAATTCTAAAAAAATAACAATAAAATAAATAATTTGAAAATGTTAAATGTTAGATTTTATGTAAAAAGAGAAGAGAGCGTCTTCACACGTCTTCGTTAGTCTTTAAAATATTTTCGTGTTATGAATTTTTGATTTCTTTATTACTTATTATGTTTGTTGTTGTTTTTTGTTCTGTTGTTGTGCTTTATTTTTAAAATTTATAATTGGCCTTTATGTGAAAATTATGCAACATTTTTGTAGCATAAAAATAATAACCATTATTATGTAAAATGGCCGACATTTTTTTTGTCCATTAAAGTGTTGTTGTAGGTAAATAGAAAATGTCAAAAATCAAAAATAAATAAAAAAAGAGCAACAAGTCCCCTTGTTCATAATAATAAAGTCGTCTCTCCCCTTTCTTTAATACGAATGCCGATTACACAAATCACCTAATTTTCATTTTTAAGTAGCATAAAAATAGTCTCATTATTGTGTAATAAATGTTTATTTCTATCTCCTTCATTGTATTACCTTTATACTCTCTTTTTCTCATATATCCTTCTCTTTTAAAATCTTTTCTCTTTATATTTATAACTCTGGGACTAAAAAAAAAAGTGTATAAGTGAACAAGAAAATAAAAGAAAAGAAACAAAAAAGAAAGAAAGATAAAATTCACTTGCATTTTTGTAGTCTGTAGTAAAATAAATGTATAGACCCAATAACGTGTGCGCGCGCATTCATAAAAAAAAAGATATTTTTTGTGGCTTTGTCTTGTTGTTGTGTTTTGTGCTGCAATACTGATAGTAATGATATTATTAAAAAAAAATAAATGAAGAGAAATATTCTAAGAAAGACCTGATTTTAGAGAGAGAGTGAGAGTATGATACACTGAGAGAGTAAGAATGAATTGATAATATATTTATGTATAAAGGAGGGGAGATAATATTATATAAAGTACGCGACTAAATAAACATGCCGGGTCGACGATTCACGATTATTGGTGGAGGGGATAATTGATAAAAACAAACAAAAAAAATCTTCTATTGCATGTTTTTTTTTCATTATTTACATTTTATTATTTTTAAAATCTTTAAACTTGGATGTCAAAAGTTTATTGACCTTTTTTTTTTGCTTTTGTTTTCTTTTTGTATTTTTTTTTTGTTAACAAAATTAATTTGTTGATATAATTTTATTATTTTCTTTACTTTTAGCACATCCTAGTTGTATAGAGATGTCGCCACGTATGTCTAAAAGAGCATTGGAATATTTATGGCAATGCACTGAATGTAAACAATGTTGTAAATGTCATCGATCAACAGATGAAGATAAAATGTTATTTTGTGATCAATGTGATCGTGGTTATCATATTTATTGTATAGGTTTACGTATGGTACCACAAGGTTTGTATTTTCTATATTATAATTGCTATAAAATATTATAAAGATAATTTTTCATTTAAAGTAGATAATAATATTTTCAAGAGTACAAAAAAAAATCCAATTTATTATCGTTCCAACCGACATATAGATTCAAATTAGATTGGAATTTAATTTAAAATAATACCGCAATGATAACGATTAGTTACAATCGTTAAAATAAACGGAAGTCTATTGACTTTCAATTATAGAACCAAAAATAATCGCAACAAACATTTTCTATTTGGTTTTAAAAAAAACGTATTAAATTAATGGAATGAAATGGAACTTTTAAACGGGTTTTTTGATTTGTTTATGATTTTTAACTTCAATATCTTTAGACATTAACAATCTTCTGTAATTCTGTTTCAATTTTTACTTCGAAACTATAAATGACATAAATCTTTTAAATTTAGTTAACAGACAAACAATCATATGTAGACAATTTGAACTAATCATAATACATTTAATCAAAATTCAATAATAATAATTCTTATTATTTTGATATTTAGGACGATGGCATTGCACATTATGTTCAATATGTACACAATGCGGTACTAGAAATCCTGAAGGACATACAAATATAAATGCAAATATAAAACAGCAGGTTGCAATTGTACAATGGACACATATTTATCAATATAATCATATAACAAAATTACGTGAACACAGTGCTATGTTATGTATGCCTTGTGCTAGATTAAAAAATGATAGTGAAGTTCGTTAAAAGAACATAAAATTACTCTGAATAAATGAAGAAAAAGAAGAATTTTTTAAAGAAAATGAACAAGAAATAAATAAAAAATAAATTGCTTATTAATTAATAATCAAAAAAAGATGAAGAAGAAGAAAATGGAAAAATAATAACATAAAATGTGTCCTCTGTTGTGTCTCTCAGTGTAAGTGTATGTGTGTGTGTAATTAACTAATTAAAAAATAAACGTGACTTGTTTTGTGTATATTTTTTTAAATAAAACAAAAAAAAAAATGAAAAAAAAAAAAGGATAGAAAGAAATTAATAATAAATAATTAAGAAGAAGAAAAAATAAAATTAAGAAAACACAAACAAAATTATTAAAGTAAGAGAATTGAAATATTATTAATTAATTATTAACTTTCTGATCTATTTTAATTAATTAATTATTACTTATTATTATTATTATTATTATTATTTTTATGATTAATTCTAATTATATTTTATTAAATTTTAAACAAACACAAAAAATTTAAATGAAAACTGAAAGCAAAATAATGGAAAATAAAATTAAAAAAAAGAAAAAGAAAAAAGTAAAACTGAAAAGAACTAAAAAAAAAAAACAAACTAATTATGTTTATAAAAATGTTTTAAAAAAAATATTAAATGAATAGAAAGTAATAAGAGAGAATTAAGAGAAATATATTTGTAAAAGAAAAAGAAAAAAAAACTAATTAAATATAAAACAAAAGAAAAATGAAAAATGAAAAAAAAAAACAAAAACAAATACCGAGAAGAAGAAGAAGAATAAAAATAAAATTAAAAAACTAAAAAAAAATAAATTGTATTAAAATAAATAAATAATTATGAGAAAAATATAAAAATTTAAATAAATAAAATAACGGTGAAATAAATATTAATAATTTTTAATTTTAATTAAATTTCAAAATTTTAAATTTAAGATTTATTGATAAATGTAATGTAGAGAAATATTATAGAAAAAAAAAAACAAAAACAACAAACATTTAAAATAAACAAAACAAAAAGCAAAAATAAGAAGAAAAGAAAAAAGTTAAATATATGAAAACAAAAAAACACCAGAGAATTTTTGGGATAAAAATTTTTAAGCTTTTTTTATTTTTACTTTTTTCTCTTAAACAAAAAAAAATGAATAAATAAATGAAAGGCAGAAAAATTTATAAATACAAATAAATATAAATACATATAAATTATAGCATCTCGTTTTCAGCCATCATCCTCCATTAAAAAAAAAAACTTAATATTAAATTTGATTTGAATTTTTTTTTTTCTAAGAAAAAAAAAAATACTAAATTATTAAGTTGAATAAAAAAATAAAAGAAGAAGAAATTCGCATGACAAATTTATAAATATTTTAATATTATTGCTGTAAATAAATTATAAACAAATGTTTAAATGAAAAAGAGTTGTATGAGTTTTAAACAAGAGAAAATAAATTTAAGGAAATTTAAGAAAAAAAATAATATAGAAAATAGACAAATTAATAAAAATAACAAAAAATGTCCATCATATTAAAGATCCGTCCCTTCCGTCTGTCTTATCATTGCAAATAGAAAAAAAGAACAAAAAAAAAAAAAAAAAGAACACGAATTATTTAATGGCGATTTTTTTTTTTTCTTTTAGTTTATTATACAATTTCTATATATTTAATTTTATTTGCATAAATAAATAATTTTATGTTTAATTGGGGTGAAAAATGATCGTGCTTCTTATTTTCAATTATTATTATTTTTTTTTGTTGATTTTGATTTTTTTTTTATTTGTTTTTGATAATGACAAATGGGTGTGATTGACGTAAATCTTTAAGGAAAAAAAAAAATAACTACAAAGGAGAAAACAAATTCAAATTTTTTTTTTTAACTACTAACTAATTTACTTTTACTAACTAAAATGGAAATATTATTTTATAAATTATTATTTTTAATTAGATTAAATTTTTTTTTTTTTTTTTTTGTTGTTTAGAAAAATGCTGAAATAAGATTTATTTTATTATTATTATTTTGTTTTTTCTTTTTTTTTCTCTTTTCACCTTTTAGTTCTTAATTTTTTTTTTAATAATTTAACATAATCTAATTTGTTATAAAATAATTAAAATAATTAAATATAAAAAGAATAAAAGAAAAATAGTTAACAAATTTATAAAAAAAAAAAAAAAAATATAAGAAGAGAAAAAAAAATAAAAGAAATTGTGTTTTGTTTAAAAACTGTGAGAGAGGGGGGAAATCCCAATTTTTTGTTTTTTTTCCCCTATAGGAAATAAATCCATAAAAAAAAATTCTTTTATGAATATTTTTTTTTCTTTCTTTTATTTGTAAGATTTTTTTGTTGTTTTTTTTTTATTTTAATCGTTAACTTAAAATATTAATTAATTATGTAATAAAACTAAAAGATTTAATTTTATTTTAATTACTTTTTATTCCAAACGCACAAAATTAAAATATTTAATATTTTTCTTTTTTTTTTTTTAATAAAATTAGTGAAAAATTTATAAAGTAAAGAAGAAAAGAAAAAAAAAAAATTACTATCATTTTATTCCCTAAATTTTTATTGAAATTGTATTTTCATTCCATTTGAAAGAAGAAAAATAAAAACAATAAAAAAAAAAATATTTTATATTTAAAAAGTAAAAAAATTGATGCGACATCTATCATTTAGCACCCATTCATTTAATCATGACATATTTGACATATTTGACATATTACTGTAAACATTTTTTTTTACGGTAAAAAGTAAATCATATTTATACATTTTCTCTCCCTCTATCTATGTTACTTTGTTTCCTTTGTGTATTTATATACTTACGGTTTTTATTTGTTTTTTTTGTTCAGCCATTTTGATTGTTTTGTTTTCTTCTCGAATAAGAATTTCCTAAATAAATACATAATAATATTTATTTTTATTATGAATTTTCAACATTAATTGATAAAAAAATATTTTGAAATTGTCATTCACTTCATATTAATGTGAATTAATTAAAAAGTGGATTTGAATATTTAACATCCATATAATTTTATCGCATTCATTAATTTTCATCAAATCAATACATTGAAATTTTACATTTTGCCTTAATTTGTGTAAAAATACGGAAATTGTGTAATTATGATAATAATAAAATTTTCACTATTTTAAGAGTGGCTCTTGCATTTCAGTGGAAAATTTGTATTTTTTTGGTACTTTTCAAGTAGTAACTGCTCTTAATGATAGAAATTGAAAACAAAAAAAACAAATTTATTAATTTTTGTTTGAACTTGAAAATAATTTGTCAAATATTAATAAAAAAAAAAACGAAAAATCACCAATTAAAATTAAAACTACACGAAAAACAAAATGTTGTTTGAAACGATTAAAATACGTAAAAGAAAAAAAACGTAATAATAAAAAAGTAAACAAAATTCTAAAACAAAAACAAATAAAACTTTTATCTCCATTCATATTTCCATCCTTCTTAATTCCACCGATCCATCATTTTTTTATAAAATTCATCTTTTTTTTTTTTCTTTTTTTTTTTATTTATAATGAAAATGATTTTATTGGCAGCGTACTCATCCCACTATTAGTTCTAATTTAATTAATTAATTATTAATAGATTTTTTTATACGAAAAAAAAAAAAAACAAAATTAAAACAATTATTTCTTTTGTTTCTTTTCCTTCACTTCCTAATATTTTGATGTCGATGAGTAGGTATTTTATATTTTGTTCTTATATTCTCTCTCTCTTTTTTTTTTATCTTTATTATAAGACAAAGAGACAGTAAGAGAGAGTAAGAAGAAAAATATTATTATTATTATAATTAAATCCGATTAAATTAATGACAAAACAAAATAAGAAACAAAACAAAAAATAACATTGAATTATTATATTTTTAAGAAGTTAAGAAATTAAAAAAAAACATAAGAAAAAATAATTTGTATATATTTGAAGAATAAGAAACAATTGAAAAAAAAAATTGAAACAAGAAACAAACAAAAAAAACTAAAAACAAAATTTTTAATTGTGTCTAGAGAGAAGAAGAAGAAGAAGAAAATTAAAAGAAGAAGCAGAAATTTAGATCGACTTTATTATTATGATTATTATTATTATTATTATTAATTATTATTAATTATGTAAACGTAAATTATTAATTATAAAATATATAAAAAAAAAAAAAACAAAAAACTAAAACAAAAGAAAAAAAAACAGAAGATGAGTTTAAAGAAAAAAAAAAAAACTACAAACAAAAACAAAAACATAATTATATATTATATAAAAAAATATTAATTAAATTAATTAATTAAAGATTAACAAAATAACAGCAACAAAGTAAAAGAAAAAAAACTAAAAATAAAAATTGTCTCGTTTCTTTTTGTTTATAAACAAAAAAAAAGAAGAAGAAGAAAAAATGAGACAAGAATAAAAGAAGAAGAAGAAGAAAAACCTTTTTTTAAAAAAAGAAATAAATTATATTGAAAAAAAAAAAATATTGAAACTTTTTTTTCTTTTTTTCTTCATTTGTTATTTTTGAATTGTTTTCGTTTCCTTTCACAAAAATTGCCCCCCCCGCCAACCCCCGCAACACACCACTACAAACTTCATTTTTATTGTTTTGTTGTTGTTTATTGAAGCGACTTTTATTATTTTTTTTTTTTTTTTAGGGGAAAACGTCAGAATGAAATTATGGAAGATTACATAATTTTAGATTTTATTGTAGACTCTTTCTTAACGTTTTATTTTTTTTTACTAAATTATAATTTACAAAATTGTATTGTAGATGAATTAACCGTAAGTTTTTCATTTCATTAAATTTGTAAATATATTCGATCAGTTTATATAGATTTTCTTTTTGCGTATTGCTTATTTTTGTTTCTTTCTTTCTTTATTTTTTATTATGAAAAAAATATTAAAATAGAAAATGAATGAAAAAGAAAAAATTATGAATGTTTTATTTGAAAAATTTTAAAGTAAACTTTTTGTATATTTAAATTTTGTATTTTTTAGTGAAAATGAATATATTTTATAAAAACAACGACCTTTAATTCCAAACCACACATTTATTATGTAATTTAAAATTCACAACAAAAAATAAAAATTATATATTTTGTATAAATTTCGATCAAAACAAAAGAAAAACAAAAACCAAATAATTTTTAGATTCAATAAAATATAAAAAAAAATATTAATTTGAAATTTTTATAATTATTTAATTTAATCATTATGGTTGATGGGGAATGAAAGTATACGTTTTATTTGTGTGTCAAAAAAAAAATAAAGAAGAAAATTAAAATAAAAGAGAATCTTTTTAATTTTGTGTAATCTTTTCTTTACTTCTTTTTTTTTTGTTTTGTTTGTTTTTTTTTTGTTTTGTTTTTTTTTTTTTTTATTTTATGTGAATCTCGAATGAAATGTAAAAGAATTAAATTAAGTAAAATAAAGTATCTTTTAAAACATAAATTATAATAAATGGATTTTTAGTAATCATATGTTGGTTGAAGTGAATATTGAAAATGTACGATTATTTAATTATCGCCACACATCAACGTAACGTGTATTTTTATATTATTAATTTTAATCAAGGAACGATAAAGAATTATTTATTAATTTCTAAAAGATTTATCTTCTGGAATTATCTTTATTTATTTTATAATTACGTAATGGATCAATGTATACGACGAAAGTTGGACAAAATATATTGAATTGAAAGTTTTGATGCTCTTTCCTCCCGACCATTTTATACGATTCTAATTAACGTGTCATATTTGTCAGTATTCAATATAGACTCGGAACATTAGGATTACTTTGAGATGGTACTAAAGAATTCTCTGGAAATGTGGCATTGTTTGACATGGGAGTCGCTGGTGAATAATATTTTACACCAATACTATGTCATCCAAAGCAAAAGAACCGTCTGTGTTCTGTCTGTAAGTATCAATTAATTATCCACTTCATTTACTAATAATAAAATGACTGAAGTAAAGTTTGTAAATAAAAAATAAAAATTTATTGTGCCGTTTTATTTAATAAAAAATGAATTAGAATTGAAGGAATATAAAACAGAAGATTAGGGACTAACAATCATTTAAAATTGTTACAAAACTTAGGCAAATAATAATTTATAAAAAATATCAAAAATGTGATAAAATAATAAAAACAAATTTTTTCTTTGTAAATATTTTTGTTTATTAATCAACTTCCTTTACGTTTATCATTAAAATTTCTTAAAAACAAATAGAAATTTATGTTATACACATTTCCGGTTGAACTGCAAAAAAAAAAAAATATCTAATAAAATTATTTTGTTGTACATTTTGTATTTATTTGTTCCTGTCTGTTAAATATTATTTTGGTAAAAACTAATAAAACATTTTAATCCCTTCCGTTTTTATCTCCTGCTGTGTTGTTTGGTACTATTAAAACACCTCATCAACTACACAACATCTTAACTAATAGAATTACTTTATCTTTCTGTTCTTTCTTTCGTATTTTTTTTTTTTTTTTTTCTAAAGCTTAAAAATAAACAAACGGATTATAAAAGTCAAAATATTTGATAATCAATAAAGGATACAAAATAATAATAGTCAGTCCATTCTGTCTTGTCTTTCATTTTCCATTCCTAATGAATTGTCGATTTATTTGAAAAATAGAGGGAAGAAAGTATCAAAAGGATTTTAGAAAAGACGTTTGTGAATGAGCGTAGAGAGAGAGGCATCAACATTTTAGAATTCATTTTTATTAAATATATTTGGAATGCATACACGGATAAAAGTAACAAAAACTTTCATTAAAAAAAAATAAAATAACGGTTCAAAAAAAACAAAAATTTACCTAAACGATAATTTACCCAATTCCTCTTGTGCTAAAATAAAATAATAGAATTTCATCCTATTCTTTTGTTTTAATTAAACAAAAAAAAAAAAGAAGAAGAATGCACATTTTGAAATAGGGGATGAAATGTAAAGGATAAGAGATAAAAAATAGAGAAATCCTGTTTACATGAAATGAAAATGATGAGATGAGTAATAAAAAAAAAAAGAAAAGAAGAATGAAAAAAGATTTAAGAATAATGAGACAAAAATAATAGAATGAAAAAAGACGCCTTTAACTATTCCTCCCTTTTGTTAAACGTTATAAAAAAAAATATATATAATAAAATGTTTAGACATATAAATAAATTATTTATGTTGGGAAATTACACTTTATTATTTTAAGTGAGGAAGGCGGTTAAATTTTTTTTTTTTTCCTTTTTATGATGACAAATTTTAATAAATGAACAAAAGCCCAGTTGGATGTAGTTAAAATATTTTTTACCTGTTTTCTATTATTAAATTAAAATTCTTGTTCTTAAGTGCAAAATTTACTCACAACAATTTCAAATGAAAATATTTAATAATTACAATTTCGATTATATAATAATCACCTTGTACTTAGCTCTTGTCCTCAGCGTCCTTAAAGTAAATTTATTAATTGAATTTTTTGTCATTCATTTAAAATTGTTGGTCGATGAATAAATTTCATTGAAAAATAAATTGTTTTGTTAATAAATGATGTCCAATGGATGTTTTATAAATTTCATTTGTTAGAATGTAAAACCCTTCTACTTTAAAATGTTGAACGATTTTGCAGTAACTAAAACTCTAATTTATTTTTAATCGAAGTAATTTTGTATTTTATTTCATTCCTTGATATTCATCCTTCCATACACCAAACGCACACTACATATCTTATCAAATTATAAAAGGAGATAACATTAACACATATAAATGTGCGTGTTTCATTTATTTAAGTGAAAAGTTTACAAGAAAAAACTCACAAAAAACAATTTCTTTCTGCACGAGAAGACCAAACAAACATCTTCATCTTTCATAATCCCTATAAATATATATATGTTTTTTTACATTGTATACATCATTCAGTATAACAGAGTAAAATTCACAGCCTGCCTCTTCATGATCATTTTTTAACCCCCTCATAAATAAAATAGCTCAAATGAAACAAAATTTAATGTGTGTTCCCCAACTGAGTTTTCCCAATTTTTCTTCAATAATAATAAATAATACAATAATAATAATACTAATAATAATGGGTAATTGTTTACTTTACAAAATAAAAGCGGAGGACGTAAAAAAAAAAGGAGAAATAAGAAAAATCGTTGGTGGTCATATTTTTTTATGATAAGCATTTTGGCTGGCGTTATGAACGGAAATAGAGTGTAACAAGGACAAAGAAAAAATAAAGATATACCTTCGTCTTCTAACATCAATATAAAATAAAACATAAAACAAAAGAAGAAAGAAAACGGTTAATGGTTAAAGTGAAATGAAATGGAGGGATAATTTTTATTGTTGTAAATTAAACGAAAAAAGGCGACAATATTTTATATTTTCATTCATTGTCTTGTCTTGAAAGTTGTATACCTGGCGAGGTGATATTTTTATTTTTAATCATTCTAAAAGTTTATCTCGTGAAAGTAAGATCGTTTCTTGTTCATAAAAAGAAAAAAAACATTATAAAAAAGTTAAATAATTTTCTAAATCATGGCAAATCAACGTTTACTTATTGATTGCGATTTATTAAATAAATCAATATTAATATTAATATTATTAAATATATTAATTCAAATAACAATTGTGGAATCAAGAAATTGGAATCATAAAATTGAGAAAATTGAAAAAATACCAGAATCTATTCAAAAGTGTCGTCAAATTTGCTTAATAAAGGTTCTTATTTTTAAATTTAATTTACATTATAATGCCTTGTTGATTCCTTTATAAATTTTCAAATAATCCTCCCAATCAATAAACTAACTTTTACTAACTTATTTTTTTTTCTTATTTTTTCAGTTCCTAAATGAAAAAACAATTACTGTGAGAGAATTAAAGGACGACTGTAAGGACAATCCAAACTGTTATATGTGTTGGGATTATTGTTTTCTTCTACACAAAGAAAATCGCATTATTGTAAGATTGATGTGTAGTGAAAGTGAGATTTGTTTTGCTGGCTGTAAAAAAGCTTGTTCATTTTATGAAAGATTACCGTGGTATAATATTATCGATAATAATATCGTCTAATAAAATTAAGAACCAGAGTATTTTTTTCTCTTCTTCATTTTACTGTAAAACATTAACCAGTTGTTTTTTATTTGTATTATTAAATATTAATTTTTTCTTGTAGTAAATAATGTACTTTGTAAATAAACAAAAAAATAATTTTTAAATTTAAACAGTTGTATTATTTTATCACAGATGGCGTTGAACACAAAATCTAAAAAAAAAATTGTTTCCTTTAGAAATTTAAAATGACAGAATAGACAGAATGACAGTTACAAAAACAATTCCGAATATAAAAAAAAACGATCCTCCTTCAGAAATACAATAAGTCAGTTTATAATATTTTTAAAGAAATTCTAAACTACGCGATAATTAAAAAAGTGAATATAAATAATATTATCTTTATTTACTGTACATTTTTCGCATAAAATATAGTTTTTTTTTTGTTTGTTTTTAGTTATTAGCAAGATAAATAATTTATATAATAATTATAATTTGGGGGGGCGGTAATTTTCTTTTCTGTATTTTTCAAAAAAAAAAAAACAAAAAAAAATTTAATTAAAAATCATATTTTGTTTTTACTTTATTAATAAAATTTCTCTCCTAAAGTTAAAATAATATTGTTTAAATTAGAAAATAAACAGAATAAATCGGCATTTTTTTTTTAATTTAATAATTTTTATTTTTTTTTTTGGCTTTTTTCTTTTTTTTTTCATTACTTTCAAAATGGCGCATAATCAGATTCAGCTTTTCGTACATAGATGGCGTATCTAACTCTTAATGTTTTCTTTTTTTTTTTGATAAGTTGATCGTTGATTAAAGTTAATTATCGAATTTCTTTTTTTGTTATTTATAAATATTTATTATATTATTATTAATAATATAAAAATAAAATTTTTCATGCAAACACAAAAAAAAAAGAGAAAAATACATATTTCTTTTTCTCTTTACACTCTTTTCTTCGTCTCTTAATTTTTGATAATTTATAATAAATTTGATGGCAATATTTTACAAATGATGTTTGTTTTTTTCCTTTTAAATCATTTAATAATTTTTTTTTGATGATGATTAATGATTATAATTATAAATAAAAATATATAATATATTATATTATAAATAGGATCTTAAAATTGATATATATTTATATTCGAATTGACAGTTTCCAACTTTTTCCAAAAATTTTGTTCTCCTTAACACTTTTTGTTTGTTTTTTTGCTTCTTATTTTTTTGTTTCTCAATTTTTAAATAAATATATTTAGTTAAATAATAAATTTTTTTTAAATAAAATTAATATAATTAAAATAAAAAGGAAAAATTTAAAAATGGATAAAGGGAATAAAATAGGAGGAAAAAAGGCAAATTATACAAGAAGAAAATAATTATGTTTATAAATAATAAACAAATAGAACTTAACTCAACCCTTATTATTTTTTTGATTTTAAAATATATCATGTCTGTGTGTGTGTCTTATATGTGTGTTTTATGTTTCTGTTAAATGAACCCATCAGTAGTTTTTAATAAATAAAATTTGAAAATAGAAAAACAACATACAGCAGTGATTTATAGATTTTTTTTTTGTTTTTTAAGCTGATTTAATTTTTTTTTTGTTTTAAATTTTACAAATCACTTTCACCATAAAGGGCTGTGCTAAATGACATATAGTCAAGGGCACCAGATGCACCTCCTGGTCCTTTGTATGGTGGCATTCTTTGGATACAATATTCAGCTTGATCTGGTGGCAATTCACGACGAAGTTCATCAGGAAGAATGTATGGCTAAAATAAAAACAAAATTAGTTTACTTATCAAAAAACTATAATCATAAAATAAAAATTATTACCTTATCTGCAGCCAAAATTCTGAATGAGTCAATAACTTGTTCAGCTGTATCAGTATCGGTACTTTCACGTGTCATGAAATCAAGGAAAGCATCAAAGTGTACGTAACCGGTTGAGTTTGGATCTACAACAACTAAAATACGTTGGAAGTCCATTTCACCTTGTCTGAAATAAATGAAGAAACAATTTATTAATTTTAGTTAAGAAATAAAACAGAATTTAATTATTTTACCTGTCCTTTCCAATTGAATAGCCAAGTGAGACTAAACATGATTTAAATTCTTCTGGTGCAAGACGTCCAGTACGATTTTTATCGAAATGATTGAAACTAGCTCTAAATTCATTCAATTGTTCTTGACTAATACCCTTTGAATCACGTGTTAAAATTTGATTTTCAACTTCATTAATATTTCTATTAATTGATGTTAATAATTGTTCCCAACCAACACGTAATGTTTCCATTGTGTAATGTGTGTAACGATTTTCGAATATCATTGATTCTTGTACGGCTTGATGAATTTTTTCTAATTCTTCAATATTTGGTTTATAAGCATAAACAGCTTGTTCATATTCTCTTAAACGATGTAATTGTTCTTCTAATGAACGTTGCATACCCATACCAAGAGCTGTTACTGAATCCATTTGTCTTTCGATCCATGGACCAACAACATTAGCTTTTTCAGCAAATTGTCTACGTAACATTTCATTATTTTGTTGTTTACGTAATTCACCAGCTAATGTTTGATCACGTTGTGGTACCAATCCACGTACATCTGACCATTTACGTGTCAAATCATGTGATGTTAATGTTGTGTAGGGATTTTCTAATCCACCTGGGATTTGATGTTGTTTAACAATTGATTCAACTTCACGTACAAGATTTACAATTCCATTATATTCTTTATCAGCTTCACCTAATGTTGCCTTAAATTGATCATGAGCTTGGATAAGACCTTGAATTTCTTCCATTGTATGTACAATAAACATATCAACGAGATCCTCGCGAGTACCATCAAGCCAGTTATTGAATGGAGCTGCACGTTTAGCGAATTCCAAATGAAGAATATCAATTTTCTCCAAAATACGTTCGGCTTCATCAAGTGCTTGACGACGACGTTGTGTTAATGCACCCAAACGATCCCATTGATCACAAATACGTTGACAACGTCCATTTACTGAAACACAATCGTGATACTCGAGAGTACTAAAACGAATTTGTAAATTTTAATAAAAACAGTTATATAAGTTAAATTATTGCAAAAAATTACTTAAGTTCTTGTGCAATAGCAGCAATTTGCTCAACACGATCTTGGTGTGCAGCCAAATCAGATTCAAATGCTTCATGTTTCTTTTTCAATGCTTTCAAATCGTTCAATTTACATTGACGGAAATCTTGTGATTGAAGCATTTCCTCTTTGCCACGAGTCCAATCTTCATGAGTATCAGCTTTATGCTTGAACTTTTGTGCCAAATGGTCAAGACGTTCTAAACGCATTGTCTCAGCAAGTAACCATTCTTCAAAAGCTTTCTCTGCCAATTCCAAACCTTTCCAGGAGTTGGCAATATCTGATACCATTTTACCTTCAGTTGGCATATATGCTGGACGATTTGACAAACGCAATTTTGTCTATTGAAAATACAATATTTGTTTATTTATTCCTTTTTACAATAATATAAAATATGTTTACCTGAAGAGTATTGAAATTTGTTTCAAGTTTAGCTTTTTGTTCAACACGTGGAGGCTTATGTTTACGACGATAAGTTCTGTATTCCTCTAATTTCTTTTGTACACCAGCCAATGAATTATCTGTTTGTCTTGAATTCAACCATGGCATTGTGCGACGCACCCATTCGAGTAAATCACTAGCGAGACGTTCATACTCTTCCATAAGTCTCTCATTTTCTTGATTTACTTTCAATACTTTACAGATACGGTTAGCTGCTGTTTCAGCCTTTTATTTTATTAGGAAAAATTAGAAAAATAAATAAATTAGGACAAATTTTTATATCATTTCAATTCAATGAAAACGACAAATATATAGGAAGGCTTAAAAGACTTAACATATAGCGGCTGCATAGCAGGAAGCTTTTTTTTTTGGGATTTTCTTATCTCACTTTGGAAAATCATAAAACTTTTGAGCAAAAATAAAAACTTTTATAGCGTCATCTCTGATTTAACAGTTAAATTTACTTTAATTTTAAAGATGGCGTCAATAAATTGTGTAATTTTAGTTATGCAAATTTTTCAATGATTTTGTTGTAATGCAAAAGTAATGATTTGATTTATTGATTGATTGAATTATAAATGGAATTGTGTAAAATGATCAATGATATGCAGTGTTTTTTTTTTGTTTAAAAAAACCGACCTTTTGAGCGCCACTGAAGCAATGGTAGTAAGATGAAACATAAGTCATAACAGCTCGTTCATCAGGCATTGCTGTATTCTGGAGATCTAGAAACAAAATCAAAAAAAAAAACAAGAACAAACGCAAAACAGCACAACTTCAATCATTCAAACAAAAAGAGATTTTTGTTAATTTTAAAAATATTGGGGGACAGAAAAATAATTGAAGTTTAGTTTTTGTTAAAAAATTTCATTTTTGATTAGTTTCATGCAATTTTCTTTTTTATAAATTATTGATTTATTATTTTGTCCATAGTTCCAACGGTTGATAATAAATTCTCCTCCTAGAAAAATTATATATTTTTTTATTGTTAATTGTATTTTTATCATCACAACGACAACATCATTAGCATTAAATGCAATCGATTAGGCGAATTGGTTTAATTGATTAATCAGATTTTATTTTGTCAAATTTTTCAAAAAAAAATTAAATTATTTTCGGTTCTTTTGCGTTGAAAATGATTTAACCTTTTTCCCCTCACACTTTTTGTTTTGGAAACAAAAAAAAATCTGATTGTTAGAAGAGCGTTTTTTTTTGGAAGCTGCCTCAACACATTTTCTTCTTTAAAAAGTGTTATTTTATAATTTTTTTTAAAGAGACAGAGAAAAGGGAAAACACAGAAAATTTCAAAAAACAAACAAAAATAAAATTTGAAGGTAACGCTTAGGGAACGTTTTAGTCACTTGTTTGTAGCTGTAAGAGGGATACTGGGGTTGGGGTTGATATTGAGGGTGTCCAACCTGCTGAGCTCCCTGGAAGGCATGATAATAACATGATACATATGTCATAATAGCCCTCTCATCTGGTTTAGGTGTGTTGATCAAATCTATTTATAGAAAAAATTCCAGAAAAAAAGAAAATATTTACTTTCTGAACTTAAATTTTTACCCAACAACCGAAAAATGTTATTAAATTTCTGTCTTTTAATATGGAAAAAAGAGAATGATAGATAAGAAGTGCAATTATAAAAAAATACACAAAAATATTAAATTTACCATCAGGATCCAACATTCTTGGAATATCAAGATATTTCTCAGCCACATCAAAGGCTGTATTCAAATTCTCCAATGGATTATCCTTGGATAATTTAGCATAATCAATCAAGTCTGGTCTGTGACGATGGATCAAAGCACAGAATGCAAGACCGTCCTAATAGAAAAATAATATATTTTAATATTTTTAATTTTAATTTTTAAAAATAAAAAATAATGATAAAACCTTGAAACTAAGATGGAAGTTCTGGACATTGACATTTTTATATGGTGCAGTTTTACGTTGACACCAAAGAAGTAAACCTTCCTTGGCAGTCATCTCTTCAACTGAAATGTCCTGAATGGCAAAACGAAGAATAATTGTCCAGATCATACCTAATGTCATCTTAAGATTACCATCAACAATTTCTTCAGCACCAATGGATACCAATTTAACACCTTTTGAGGCGATAAAGTCGAGAGCTTTGTTGACATTAGCGATCTACAAAAAAAAAACATATAGATAAAAATAATTAAATAAATATTTCATGTAATGAAAAAATATAAATAAATTTTCCAAAATGCATTAAATTTTAATGATAAAAATGACTATCAACAAACATGGGGAAAATGAAGATAAATAACAATGACCTTTTTGGAATTCCTTCTTTTTTTTTTTAAATTAAAAATGAAAACTAAAACTTGTCTTATGTCATCGCTTACAAGTATAAGAATGACAGAAAAAAAACAATATTAATAAATCAAATAAAATTTAATGATAACAATAATTATTTCAAAACTAATAACAAGTAATGATAATGACCTTATCGTTTATTTATATTTAATTACCATCCTTAAAATGTTGTAATAGATATCACCAAAAAGAAAACAAACTAATAAATATAATTAAGAATATAAAAGAACAAAAACTTCAACAATAATGACAATAAAAAAAAACATTCAAGAAAGAATAAATGAAAATAACAATTATTTACCTTGTGGAAACGCATTTTACCACGATCTGGTCTTGGTAATGTCTCACCAGAGATGACTTCCAATAAGAGCATGAGTTTGAGTCCATTACGGAAATCATCTTCGATATTATCGATGCCCGTACCTGCTTTGCGGAGATGGCTGTTACACCAAGCGGTGAAAGTCTAAATTAAGAAAAAAAAAAGAAAAAATAAATTAAATCATCAAGAAAATACAAAAATTCAAAAAAGTTTATTTTATTGAAGAATCTCATATTGAATTGCAATATTCTTAATCATTGAAGAGCTATAATTTGTAATTCACTCTTATAAAAATAGATCGATATGTAATTTGTAACTCTGACCAAAACACATATTTTTATAATTATTCTTTGTGTGTTGAGGGTGTATATATGTGTGTGTGTGTGTTTGAACGAGTAAAAATTTGATTTTATTTTAATTTTGTACATCTAAAGAAGATGATTTCACTGTAAAAATATTCCTTTTTCTTTTTTTTTTTTCTCTTCTTCTTTTTTAATTTGCTTGTTTATTTTTATACACTTCTTCTTTTATAAACATTGAATTTTAATACAAAAAAATTTCTTATAAAAATAGAATGTTAGATGAATATTTAGACTATATTTATTTCGATAATATAATTTTTTTTTTTGTTTTTGCTTTATAAATATAAAGACATAATAATACGGATGACTAATTTAAAATTACATAGGTAAACATATACACACGGTACATACATATTTATATTAAAAGTAATAAAGTTCAAACAGTTAGATTTTGAGGTTACTTATTTTCATTATTATTTATTTTATGTTATGTTTTTTTTTATGTTGTAAAAATGCATTTTCTGGCAGTGATTTCAGAGATGCAAAACGGAAATGAGTTTTTTTGTTGTTGTCAAAAAAATAAAATATAAAACAAAATTAAATATATGTTTTTCTAAAAAAAATTTCCACATTCATACATACACACACACACACACACATATATATATCAACACACCGATTTATCTTTATTCATTCTACTTATTTTGACATTTTCCTGTTCATATTTAGAATTTTTTTTTTTGGTTCTTGTGTCAATCGTGTTTACAGTAAAAAAGCCTACTTTTCCTTTATTATTTGAAATTTAACTTATTTTAGAAAAACCATCAATTGTTTATTGTAATAGTCCGCATTAATTAAATTCCTAAAATAAAAATATTAAAAATGCTAAAAAATTACAAATAATAAATTGAAATCTTTTAATTAACCGTCGTGTGTTGATTATTTTCATCTTTCACTGGTATTGTGAAATAATATAATTCAAGATTAAAATTGACATTGATCTGTTATGATTATGCTAAAATTCAATATTTATAATTTTTTATCCAAAAAAAAAAATAAAAAATAGAAAGAAAAAAATTAAATAAAGAAGAAGAAAAAGTCAGCGAAAAAAAAGTCAATAAACTCGTTTGATATTTTATTAAATTTTATTGGACTAAACAAGAAAACAAAAAACAATTTGTATTAATTATTTATAAATTTATTGATATTAAAAAAAAATGTTCAAACCAGTCTAGTCATGTTTATTATTTTGTTTTCATTTTGATTTTTGCAAAAAAAAAAAAAAAATAAAATACTTTAAATTTAAACACGTCGGAAATCTTCTTCTAGATTTTATTTTTTTTTTTATTGATGAAATTGAAAACAGTAACTGGACCAAATTTAAACGTCATCAAAAGACCAACTCAAATTGATCTCACAATATTTTTTCATATCAATAAAATAAAATTCTATTTATAAACTAAAATAACCTATTTTAGATAATTGATGCCAAAAAACAAATATAGAAGTACTGCAAACACATGCATGTAGTTGTATTACAAGAGTCGAGAATAAAAATGATCGAAGTTTAAAAGTAAATATCGTGAATGAAGACACTCACATTTTAAGTATTAATTTTGTTTTATTCTCAAATTAATTTGTTGTAATGAAAAATTAAAATAAAAATCCTTCTACAAATGTCCTTATCTTTATTTTGTATCAAAAATCACAATTAAATTGTGAATAGAATTTTTTTCAGTATTTCCTCTTTAAAACTAGAAAATTTCCTGCTATCATACGGTTATTTAAACACATTCAAAATAGAATAGAAATGCATTTTAGACATCATTAAAAAATACGATAGAATATAAAATTGACTTTATACAGTCATCATCATCATCATCATCATCATCATCATCATCATCATCATCATCATCATCATCATCATCATCATCATTTTATTAAAATTCTTGCAATTTTTATTTTTATTACGGTGAAGTTCTTGGTTAAAGCAGAACAACAACAAAAATATAAATAGAATATACAAATTAAAGTAAAGTAAAAATAATTGTTACAACGATTCTGTTTTATTTTATTTTACTTTTTGTAAAAGTTTATGGTTAAAAATTCTAGAAATTTATGGATTTTTAATGTAAATTTATGTGAAAAATTTATGACAAAACGTGAGTCAAAACAAACGGAATTAAGATGAAGGTGTATTTTTTTTTCTCTTCTTTTCTTTTTCTTCTTTTCTAAAAAAGAAAGATGAAAAAGTGGGAAAAAATAAGAAGAATTTGCAGTTATACCTACTCGTATATTTATTTATTGGGATAATTGTCACGTCAGAGAAATTTCTCTTTTATTTTCTTTTTATATTTTTTTTTTCCCGCCAATATTTGTGTGTTTAAATTATGGTATACCGTTTAACATTCTACCAAAATGTTACCTAAGCCTGTCTTTCCAGAAAATGTTCAATCATAAGCAGGGTTGGCAAAAACCCGGGTTTTTTTAGAAAAACCCAACCCGCGGTTTTAATTGGGTTTTACTGGGTTTTTCAGCGGGTTTTTCTGGGTTTTTATAGAAAATTTAGATATAATGTCTCTTCATTACATTATATCTAAAACAATTAAGCAAAAAATAAACGAGCGAACACGCTAGATGCATAATTTTTTTAACTTGCTTTATCAATTCTCTTTTATTATATATTCGTTAAAATAAACTGAAAAAAATATATATCTCCCAACTTTTCGCGCAGATATACAGTTATTAACCGTTTTTTAGACTCGCATACTTTCTCTTTCTTTGACACTAAAGCGATATATAACAAAAGTGCGGCAAGATATTCTATCTCTTAACACATTTTTTGTTAGTGCATTTTTAGTGCTGAAATTTGGCTGTCTGAAAAACACTCAGATTTTCTACCTTACTGCTTGGCTTTTAAAATTCAAGATCCTGAATATTTTCCAGTGTCTATGTTTAAAAGCGATGTCACTGTCTGAGTCTCAAGATTGGTGACCAATAAATTATTTTAAGTTTGCACTATGAATTCTATTTATTTAATAATTTTTATTTTGTTGTGTTTTATTTTTTTAGTTATTTTACAATACTTAATTATATTTTTCTGACATTTTTCGTTATATTTGCACTTGGATTTTTACTAATAAACAATGAAATAATGTTAAAAATTGGCGTTTATTCTGAATAAATTAAATTAAAACAGGAAAAATTAGGAAAAGCCCATATGGGTTTTTCAAGGTGGGTTTTCTCCAAAAAAACCCATTGGGTTTTACTGGGTTACCCAGTGGGTTGCCAACCCTGATCATAAGACAAGTTTCACATTAACTCACATAAAACTGCATTATAAGTTTGCTACATTTGTCCATACTCCATAATTTATTGAGAATTACGAAAGTTTATCGTAAAGATAATTTTAGACAATACAATTGAACTCACAAAACTCTAATGAGTTTATTACTGTTTTGTCGTAAGAAGTCATGATACAATTATATTGAACATTGTGAATTGTCAATTACTGTTTTTTTATAAAAAAAAAAACTGCACTAGAATATTTTTTATAACTGTTTTGTAACACGACAAAAATAATGGAAAATAATAATAATTTTCCCTTCACTTTACAAAACAGTGAAGTGGAGAAAGATCATAATATAATATTGCGCTTACTTAATAATATTTCTATAAATGTTTCTTCTTGAAACCAGTTTTTTTTTATCATTCTAACTAAATTAAAAAAAAAAAACAACAAACTAAATAAAGAAGAAAAGAAAAAAAAAACGAAAAGAAAACAGAAATGAGGAACGTGGCATTAAAAACGAGGTGTCATTGATTGTGATTGATTTATATTTTCAAATTTGACATCGTCACACAAAATTCAGAATTGAAATTTTTTCATTTTGATTAACTAAATTTATTTGTTGATTTTTTCAATTTATTTTATTTACACACGAATTTAGCGAAAACTCACATCATGGACCAAAATTTACATTTACTTTATACGGATGAGTTTTCAGTAGGATTAACATATAATCGAATATCACTGAAATTTAATTGTTTTTAGGTGCAAAATCATTTGACAAAAATCAAACAATTTTTTTTACACACAGAAAAAACGCAAATGAAGTAAAAATAAAAGAACAGAATACGATACATAAATTGACAACTTTTCATTGTAATCCCAACACGATCACGAATACAAGCACTTAACCACATCAATCACTGTTCATTCAACAGAGCAAAAAAAATATATACCTATATAATAATATGGTAATTTCAATATCAAATCAAATCAACCATAAGTACAAATATGGCAAAAAGGAATTTAATTAATTTAATATAAAACATTTATGTAAGTGAAGTTGTTTCGATTACATGTTTTGTGCATTTTATCTTTATAAAAAAGGAGAAAAAAAAATAAAAACCAAAGACAGAAATACTCAAATAGACGACAAGAGAAAAAATGTAATTTGATCAGAAAATTTCTCATAACTTATTTTTTATAGAAATATTTCAAGTATAATTTACATTGGACGTGATATTAATTAATTATTTATTGAGAGGATATTTAAAAGATTTACTTGAAACAGCAGATTACTCAAGATCTTAAAGATTTTAAGGGATTACAACGAAAATCTTAGAAATGTATAGGAATTAAGCAAAATAATTAATAAATTTTGAAATATTTCAACGATCATACAAATTTGAAACTAATTGAAAAAGTAAGAGTCAATATAATAATATCAGAAAATAGAAAAATAAATGTATGAGAATAAAATAAAACTACATAAAATGAAGTGCATAAAGTTGCCATTAGAAGTAAATCAATAAAAACAGTAAAAATATATAAATCTTATACTCGCAGTTATATTTTTTAACCTAAATATACGTGATACCTAATCTCAACCATTCAACAGAATAAAATGAGTTCTGAATTTATATTGCTTCTTAAATCTTAAATGACGGAAAAAAAACATATTTCAATAAATTGATTTAAAAAATTTCATCTATCTAATAAAAATGAATAAAAACCTAAATTCCATAAAAGTTCCACACTATTGTCAAATACTTAAAGAGAAAATAACCTCAAATTTTAAATTCCAAGTTAAAAGTTAAATAAAATTAATTAAATTAATTTAAATAAAAGACTAATATTTTGTAATTTGAACAAAAATGAATTTATCATTTTCAATCAAATTCACATTCAATGTAAATAGTACTTAAAATTGATGTGACATATTTTATTTTCATAAATCGCTTCATTTTTTTTCTTTATTCTCCTTTTTTTTTGTTAAACAAAAAAAAAGATCAATTAATTAATTAATTAGTTAATGTTAATAATACTAATAAAACAACAACAAAATTCGTGTATTTATAAAAAACAAAAGAATATAATAAATTTTTGAGGTTATGTGAACAAAAAAAAATATATTTTTTTCTATGTTTGTTATTTTGTTGTTGGTATTTAATTTAAATAAATTTTTAAAATCAAACGATGTTATTGTTATAAAACAAAACAAAAAAAAAAAGAAGAAGAAAAATGTGTTTTTTATATATTACTATTTATATACCGATTTTAACACCATAACGGAATTCTCTGTTATGAAGTTGTGTGACGTCGTAGGTAAAAAAAAATAAATATAAGACAGTGCATATACATTGGACGACCTAAACTCAATATAAGAGCATATTATTCTGATGTATTTTGAAGATGTTTGTTATTGCTGTAAATATTTTCTTTTTCTTTTATTTATTTATTTTTTTTTTAATTAGAAAATACTTAAAGAGATTTTAATAATTCCTATTGAAAATAATGAAGTTTTTTATGAGAGTTTTTCGAGACTTGAAAAATGGTTGGCTTTATAAAGACTGTTTTTTTTTTCCTCCATAACATCATAACGTTAGTTTTGTTTTTTGTATTTTTATATTAAAAAAAAAATTTATAGAAACGAGAAGATGCAACTACCTTATCTCTTACCTACATTTTCATTAAATATATTATTAAATAATTAAAAGTGGAACAAAACTAACTGAATTTGATTATTGATTTGTTATTAATTTATCTTCATGTTTTTTTTTTAAAAAAGATCAAATGAAATCATACAATAAAAACAGAAGCAGAACGGAAAAGATTTAAAAAAAAATTAAATTAGAACAAAATCGATCTTAGAAGATAGAAAACAAGTTCCAAAGTAAGTACATAATGTTTATATCAGTTTAATAATGTAATTTAGATACAATTTAAAATACAAGAAAAATTTAGAACATTTTTTAATCGGCTATTTTATTATAAATATTTAATTCTAATCATTTAAACTTTAAAACGATTACATTGATTGGCCTTCAATTAAAATAAAAATATATAACGATAGAAAAATAATAATAACAAAGTTTACATACTGATCTAATTCACATACATTGTCTTGTCACTGTTGTATGTTTTGTGTGTGTGTGCGTGTTTGTATCAAGTACTTAACTTTATGTAAGTAAAGTAAACAAACAATTTTAACTAAAAATAACTTCTCGCATAATTATTTATTCCCTTTTCTTATTAAATCTCATTAAATCTACCTTAATCTACACACACACACAGAGCACACATACCCATTATTAAATTCGAATTTATAACAACAAAACTTGTTGATTTATTTTTACTTTTTGTTGTTGTGAAGTTAGTTGAAGTCAACTGTTGCTGCTGTAAATAATTGTACTTAGATAATTAGATAATTGAATTTATAAGAAACAAACAGACAAATTTGGGACTACCAAATAATTACTTGTACTTCCTACTGTCTGTCTGAAGTTCTTGAGAATGTGAATACAAATACTAAATTTAAACTTTGAAGAATGCTAATTAAATAATATTCAAACAAAAGATGAACCAAAATTACAATTCATTATATTTTAATTTCTGAAGGTAACAACGCAATTGAATTAAAATTAAAATCAATTAAAATCAGTAAAATTATTAAATTACAAATTTCTAAAATCAGTTTTCTAACATTTTCTCCTATTTCCAGTAATTCAAGTAAAGTTTATCTATTATGTTAGTTAATTTCAACTAAACTCATTTAGCTACAAACAAGATTAGTTGATGTGATAAGAGGATTGTACATCTATCAGGAATATTATTAATCTCATTCATGCATAAATATATTTATTTTATTTCTCTTTAATTGAATCGATCAAAATGAAATCTTTCAATATTTTAAGAATTAAGTACATAGTACTTATTTCTTCAATTTTATTGTAAACAAAAAAGAAACAGATTGGATACTTGCTCAAAATAATAAAATATAAATAATAATAAAAAAGTAAAGAATATTACAAGAACAAAAAATATATAAAGATGAAGAAACAACAGAACAGAACGGTGAACCTGGCTAAACCGGATCTTTTAGTTTGGTATGGTTAAACGACATTTTCATAAACATTAAGCATATCAAAGGAAAAGCAAAGAAAAAAAAAGAATTATAGAAAAATAAAGAAAAATGATAAAAGAAAAATTATTTATGTGAATATAACGCATGCCAACATCGATTAATTTAAATAAATAAAAAAAATGAAATGTTTTTTTGTGTCGCTTACGCAATGAAAAAAAATAATAAAATAATGTTTATCGTATGCGCGCCTGCGCAGCGCATTATTTAACTTAATTTTTTCTATTTCTTCTTCTTCTTATTTTTAATGTTGTTTTTCTTCTTTTCTGTCATCTTTACCTCTTTCTTCCCCTCTTTTAAACACTCACTCATCAATCTTTGATATAATATTCATACAATGTCAATGTCAATTAATGATTATGATAATAATTATTGAACCATAAAAATTAAAGAAAAGAAAAATAATTTATACTTCGAAGTTGTTTCCATCTTCGTCTTCTTCTTTTTATTCAAAATTGTACTTGAATTCTATTTTTATGAGAACGATATAAATGACAAAATGAGAAATTTGTTCTGCCTCTCTCTCTCTTTCTCAGTAATGCTTTCTCTCTTTGAGACAGTAAAAAATATTTCTCATTTATAGTCACTAAAAAACCATTTCATAAAAACAGAATACATCTCCTGAGATTAGATAAGATAAATTTTACGTTAAGAAAAAAGAAAGAAGTAGAATTTCATCTTAGTTAGTTGAAGATTGAAGAATAAGAAGAAGTGAAATGTCTTATTTATAAATATAATTTATTAATACTTTTTTTTATAATATGAAATTATTTTAGAGATAAAAGTTGTTGGTACTCAATAATAAACAAATATTTATATAATTTAAGACGATAAGATAGTAGTTATTGCTGTTGTTGTTAATATTTTTTATTGTTGTTGTTATTTGCCTATATACGTTAGGTTGGTGTCAATAACCTGAAATCTATTTTGTTTTAGTTTCTTTTGATCATGGAATGGATCCATTTTTTATTGCCTTTAAGGTATAAAAAATAAAATATAAGGTATAAAAAACAAAACTACAAAAGACATAAAAAAAAGAAGAACTTTTTATATACTTAAACGTAAGATGAGAACGGAAAGAGATAGAGATTGAGAGGAAACGAGTGTTATCCCTCTTACATTATTGTCCCTTTTTATAAGAAATTAACATTATTGTGTTTACACATTTCTATAGCAATGAACAAATATTAAAACTTGCGTATAAAAATTCAAGGAATATTTCTTTTGTTTACTTACATTTTTTTTTTTATTTCAGCTTAATAATAAAAATGGGAATGAAACGATTTCTTTGATAGAAAATTCATAATAATAAAAAAAAAATTGAAACCAATTCAAAGTGTTTAAGTCGAAAAGATTTTATCAGTATAAAAATAAATAATTTTTTATTGACCATAGACACGAGATTTAAAATAATACCAAATAAACTTTATTTTAACTTAAATTATTAAGTAAGGTTAGGATTTCCTTTTTTCTTATTTAAATTTTAAGTTTTTTAAGTAAAAAAGGCAACTTAATTTAACAGTTAATAACGGCCAAGGAATTTGTTTCTATTTTAAATAGAAAGAGAAAGAGTGTGAGTGAGAGAGAGAAAAAAATGGAAATGCAACGACCTCACTGAAATAAGATTATTAATGTTGATAAACTAAACTAGAAGGTCGATTGAAAGAAAAAAAAAAAGAAAAAGTGTAGAGTTACGCATTTCATTTAATAAACTTTTCCTTTATAAATCCTAATAAACCGTTAATTAAAATCCCACTAAATTCCCAAAAGCATTATACCTAAACTAATCCGGCATTAAATTTTCATATAATTTTATTAATTTTAATTAAAACGTTTTCAATCTACAAACTTAACCAAAAAAACTTATGAATAATTCAAAATTCGTAATATTTAAAAAAAAAAAAAACCAACACACAACATACAAAAGTGAAAAAATTCCAAATTTGGAGAGGGATGATGTAGACGTAGAGGAATAAACAAACACACCACACCACACAAAACTACAAATAAGAAAAAAAAAATAAGAAAAGAAAGAAGAAGAAAAACTGATTCATCCATACCGCAGATAAAAAAAAAACAGCAAAATACGTGATATTTTGTCATAACAAACAAAAACTTCTTTTTCTTTTTTTTTTTTTATTTATTTCGTTCATTTCATTTCGTACCTCATCATCGTGAATACTAAGAAACCGAATTATTTTAACAACAAAAATTAAAAATAAGAACAACAACGAAGAGAAAATAAATAAAATAAACAAACAAAACAGATAATTACAAAATCTAAAGAAAAAAAAAATATTACAGAACTTCCATTTCATATTTTTTTAATAATTTCGTTTTTTATTTTTTGTTTTTGTTTTTGTTTTCTAGAAATTTAATTTTTAATTTCATTTTCAGTTCCTGAATTAACGCATCGTAAGAGATTTTTTTTTTATTAAGACCAGCAACAAAAATAAAAGAAAGAAACTTAACAATAATAATAATAACAACAACAACAAAAAGCTTTAAAAAGAATTAAAGAGAAAACTAAAGAAGAAAGAAGAAGAAGAAGAACAAACATAAACAAAAGAAATTTTTTGATTGAATCATCATGAATTTTAAGAGTCTCTCTTTTAAAGTGAATTTTATTCGTCAATATAAACGCAAGAAAAAAAATAACAGCTACAAAAATTTCGCGGTATATTTTCTAAATTATTATTATGATTATCCATCTTGTCACAGTTCCGTTAGACAATTTTTATATTTCTTCATTATTTTCTTTACCATAACACCATAGCCACTCAATTATCTGAAATAATCAAAAGCAAAAATAAAAAGAGAGAGAGAGAGAGAGAGAGAGAGAGAGAGAGAGAGAGAGAGAGAGAGAGATAGATACGTCATAAGACAACAAAAATATAAAACAAGTAATAAGAAAAAGTTGCATTTTCAAAATCATTGACCTTTTTTTCTTTCGTTTTGTTTGTATTTTTTCGTTTATTTATTTTGTGTAATGTATATATGACTTATTGTATTGAATTTACATGTGTATATGTCATTGCGTACATGTGTGTGTGTGGTGTTTGACTGTTAATGCATTGACATCAAAAATATAATAATAATAATAATAATAATAATAAATAAAATTGCCCCCCTTTTCGAAACTCTTGCACTTGGATTTATATTATGGAATTGTAGTTTAATGATTGTATACAGTGAAGAGGAACTGTTGAGAGCTATTAATGATATGGGAATGACAGTTCATCAATCAATAAATTTGAATTGGTGGAAAAAAAAAATAAAGAAAAATTCGATTTAAAACTTTTGGGTAATTAAGAAAGATCGTCGTAGGGTGAATTAATCTTTTAAGAGTTCTATTCCCATAGAATTCTTATTGGAAAAATATTGGTAAATTTTTATGCATGGAGACGCCACTGTTTTTTTTACCTTAAAAAAATTTGCAAAAAAAAAACGCAAAGAAAATATAAACCGTTAAAGCAAATTGTTTTTCGTGCGTTCTTTTTTTTTATATAAATTTTTTTTTTTCGTTAAACTTAAAGCCAAGACCTCTACACGGTTCTTCTTTATTTTCTGTTTCTTCTTCTTTTCATTTTTTGTGTGTGATTTAACGGCCTTGACAAATATTTCAGTGCACATTTTTGAAGTAAATAATAAAAAAAAAAAGAAATAAAAACGAAGAAATTAAGAAGGAAGAAGATGAACAACGCAAATGCACAACATAAAACATGGGACATTTATTACGTATAATAAATGTTCTTCGCGGATCTAATTAAGATCAGTTTTTTTTCTTCTTGCTTTTGGACGTTTGACATTTTAATAACTTATTATGTGAGCGGGAACCATTAAAAATTATATTTTAAGATCATTTTCATTTTTGTGTGTGAATCTTGTATTTATTTATTTTAGTCATTCTCTTTATGTTTTTGTGTTGACGCGACGGATAAATATTTGTATTTCTTTTTTGTTTTTTAGCTCTTTGGTTAGACTTATAAATTATTTTTTTTTGGTTATTTTGTTTCAATCTTAGTTGTTGTTGGTTGTTGTTTTTTATATTAAAGGTCAAGGCTGAAAATGGCCTAAAACATCCGAAATAAATGAACAAATAAATTGTCGTAATTTTTTCTTTTTGATCTTGTCATAAAAAGAAGAAGAAATAAAAATTAACAAACAAAAGATGTTAAAATACAAGAAGATGGCCTTGATATTGACCAAGTGAAGTACTCAAGACAAAAAACATAAGATAAACGTCTTTATTTTGCAAAACTTAATTTTTCTGTTGCAACAAAACAGAAAATTTTTCTATAAATAAAATCTAATTAATTATAGAAAAGAAAAGAATTAATGAGAGAAAAGGCTAAACCCGATATTATTCTTAAGAAATTTCAAGAAAATCACCTTTCATTAATGGAATGGTAAAAATTTCTTTTTTTCCCTATTTTTCATTTTATGACGAGATCTTTTTTTAGATTACACACACAAAATAACTTGTATTGTCTCGGATCTGTTGAAATAAAAAAAAAAAAAAAAAGAAGAAGAACGACAGAAGGAAGATCTTCATCGTCATCATTACCAACGGCGATCACAAACGGTCTTTTTCTTAATGTGAAATCGGATACATCGATGACCGCAAAAATCCAAAAAAAAAAACAACAACTAAAGATACTTTCCATGGGCGTTAATTTTTTTTATTCCATCGATTAATCTTATTTCGTATTTTTTATGAATAAAATTAAATTTTCAAATTTTTACTAAAAACGCGATTTTTTATTGTGAATTTTCTATAAATTAAAGTTAAGAAAAAAAATGAATGACGTACATAAGATAAACGTCAAAATGAAAATGAAAAAGAAGAAAAGTGTCACTACTGATGTCATGTCATGTCATGCCCTCTGTTGTCTATCGTATACGTTGTATTGTAACGTGTACCCAGACTCATTTTTTTCCTCAAAAAAAAAACCAAAAAATCTTACTAAATTGTGTTACAATAATAAGAAGAAAAATAGAGTAGAGTAAAGTGAAATACTATTAAGACTACATCTCTCGCTGGCTGTACTGTACTCTCTGTTATTATTATTATATATGCTGACTTTTCTCTTCTTCCTTCAGGCCATTTTTGGATGCATGAAATTCGACGCGAGCTTAAAAAACTTTTTAACTTTATTTCAATTTATTTTTTGTTTTTGTTATTTTTGTTTTTTTTTTTGTTGCTGTTTCTCCACTCTCTCTCTCCCTCTCTCTCTCTCATGCTCTCACTAAATCTTTCTGCAGATTTAAAAATGTTGAAGAGAAAGACAACGTAAACAAAATAAATAAGAAATTATAAAAGAAGAAATGAGAAGAAAGATTAAGAATTAAGAATAAAAAGAAGAAGAAGAAGAACAACGACGCGACACGATTTACATTCACACATTATTTAAAACTTGATCATAAAATACAAATTTAAAATAAATTTTCTACATATGTATTTTTTCTTCTTATTCTTCTTCAATGTTTGTTTGTAGAAAAGGAAAATTATTATTAAAATTGAGAAAATTTTCTTCTTGTTCGTTGGTACAAAAAAAAAAAACAGAAAAAGAAAAACGAACGAGGAAAAAAATGGCGCGTGGGATGTTAAAAGAGTTAAAAAAAAATTTTTTTTTCTTTATTTAATAATAAAATAATTTTTGATTGATAGAAAGAGACAAAAAAAGAAAAAATTTAAAAGTGGACAGAGAAAAAAAAAAGAAATGAATTTGTGTTGTGTTTAATGAAAGACAAGATTTTTTGTTTTTTTCTTTTCTTCTTCTTTCTGTTCGTTTCTGTCCTAACGGTATTAATACATATTGAAATTTTATCATGTTTCGTGGGTGGGTGGTGAAAATCGGGTGTAGCCTCTTTATACATTATTCTTTATGAATACGAAGAAGAACAAAAAATTTGTTTACATTTTTTTTTTCGAACTATTCTTATATAATTTTAAACAATTTTTTTCATTATTATTTTAACAACATATGTGTGTATATATTGTGTGTGTAGGTGTCATATGGATGGTCATAAGATTAAAAGAAAAGGTATAATACGCAAACGCAATCCAGAGTTCATCGTAACGAATTAAATAAACATTGAACTAAAATATGTCTCCTACTTAATTTATTAAATTTTTTTTTGGATGGTAAATGAAAAGGAAAAAGAAGAAAAATTATCAGACTATTTCACTAATGATAATTAGAGAAATGTTTACTTATTTTTTTTTTTTCAAATAAAAAATAATAAAATTCAAATTCAACTAATTAAAAAAAGTAAAATGATTAAAATAGATGCATTTCTTGGCTTGCGTTATGATTGAAAATATTTATGAAAAAAAAAAAAACATTATCCCGTTTATTATAAAAAAATCTTTATTAAAAATTCACAAAAAAAAAAAAAAATAACAAACTAACACACAGCCACAAGTGAAGACATATTTTTAATACAAATGAAGCGGTATACGTGGTAATGTAAAATATATCTTTTATCTCTGTCCCTTTCTGTTACTGTAAACAAAACATCTATTTTAAAATAATGTATTTTGTATAATTTTTTATAAGAAGTCGCCGAGGCTAAAAATAATACAATATAAAATTCAATATAACAGAAACACCAACAGCAACAAATTATAAGAAAAGAAACAACAACAACAAATATCATTAAGTAATATGAAAAGAAAGAGAGAACAAACGACCATTTTTTTTTTATTAAGTATTTTTATATCGTTTTTTTTTTATGAACATTCCCCGAGTTTAAAAAACATTTGACAGTTTTTTTTTTGTTTCGTTGTTTCAAATTAAAAAGAGAGAAGAATAAAATAGAAACGCCAAAAACGTAAACTGAAGACAATTGAATCAATTTGGAAATAAAAGTTTGCAATTGAATCAATTTGGTAATATTACTTAATTTTTGTTTTAAAGTTTCTTCCATTTATTTTTTGTTTGGGAAAATATTTTGTTGTTGTTGTTAGATTTTTAGAATTTCAAAAATTTTTGTAAAAAAAATAAATATAAATTATTTTTAAAATAAGAACCTAAATAATTGTTTAAAGTCTGAGTAAATGTAAATAAAAGATAAGATAATTGTGACCAAGAGTAACAAATATTTTTGGTGAAATCAAAAAAGAAAAATTTGTAAAAGGGAAACGAAAAGTAGAATTTGCAATAAAAAAACAACAAATTGATAAATTTCTATTTTTTTCATTTTCTAAATGAAAAAGCATTTTTCATTTTCTAAATGAAAAAGCATTTTTCATTTTCTAAATGAAAAAGCATTTTTCATTTAAATTCAGTGAGAGGAAATAAAATTATTAGTAATTTTATTGAATACAAACAAAATAATTAACCAAAAAAAAAAAAAAATAACAAGAAGTAATTTTTTAAATTAAATTTTTTTCAAGCCCATCAATTCTAACCACCCACTAGACAACATTTTCTTCTGTTTTTATTACTTAAGTATAATCTATGTTGCGCGTTCATGTTCATTATCCGCGAAAATATTTATTTTTTTGTGACTAAACACAAAAAATGTTTATATTTAGTTGAAAGTCGCCGTTCAAGATTCATCTCTTTAAGAAAAAAAGAAAAAAAAAACAAAAAATTCATTGCATAATTTTGGCAATTTTCTGTTTTTAACGAAAGTAAAGAAAAACTTCTAGTGGTGGGCGTGGAAAATTTGTGTCAACTATTATAACAGAAATGTTTTTCTTTTAATATACATCTGTGTGGAAAATATTTAAAATGAAGAATTAAAAGAAGAAGAAAAAGAAGAAAGAAAAAAACAACAACAACAACAACAACAACACAGAGATGAATTTAACATACACCACAATTATTCCTCCAACATTGACCGAGTTAAATTCATCTTTTTTTACTAATTAATTATTACATTTATTTTTTTTTTTTTATGTAAAACATTTTCTATTTTATTTTTTATGTAGAAATATTTTAAGTGTCTAGATTTTATTATTTCATTTATAAAATTTAGTTCATAAAATGTTAAGTACAACAATAATTAGATCGTCTATTCTAAAATGAGGTAAAAATTGTACATTTACCAAAAAAAAAAAAAAAAACACCTGTTTAAACATAAATTTTATGTTTATGTTTATAATGAGGATGTTTACTAAATAAATAAAAATTGTTTTGCTGATCTTTATGATTTCTTATTTTTATACTCGTAATTTTGAATGAGTTCAAGTACATTTTATTAACGTCACATGACAATTTTTTTTTTTTTTTGGAAAAACAAAATATAAATTCAATTCAAGATGATTACGTGAATTCATTGAATTATTGTCATCAGATATTTCATCGAAATAAACATTTTTTTTTATCATGTGACAAATTTTATCTTACATTGATATTTCTATTTTAATTATTTATAAATAAATTTTGTGTTTGTTACGATTTTTTTTTGTATCTAAAACATTATCCAAAAAAATTCCATTTTTTTTTGTATCTAAAACATTATCCAAAAAAAATTCCATTTTTTTTTTTCTCTTTTTAACGATTAAATTACACGAATAAATTGCCGACAAAAGATCACTGAATTTTTTGTCTGTAGACAAAACTGTACGCAATTTGTAACAAAATGATTTTGAATGTTGAATGGGAAACAAACAAAACAAAAGTAAAAACAAAATGTTATTGAAGGTGAAATATAGACAATTACAAATCAACAAATATTCTAGTTTCGAAAACCTCCTTAACAAATAGTTTACCTACATTTTAATTTCACTTTTAAAGAATAGACAGACGCCATTTAAATATTTTACAAATAACATTTTCTATCTCATTCTCACATACCAACAAAATGCCAAATTTATTTATTTATTGTTTCTTGTGCTCTTATTTTTATTACAAAAAAAATATTCAACAAAAAAAAATAATAAAATTAAATTGAAATTATTGACTTGACGTTAAGTTGAGTTGTCATAATTCAAAAAATTTGTTTGTTCTTTTATTAATAATTTTAAAAATATTGATAATTTATTTGGCTGTTGTTGTTTTGTTTTTTCTGTAAATTTAAATTTATTCATTTTTTTGGGTCACCTTGAATTCTTTTATGTTTCCTACTACAACAATAAAGAATATATTATATATTCTTGCTTAATAATAAACTAATCAACTAAATAAATAAATAAAAAAACGAATAATGTTTTTGTTTTGGTTGAATTACTTTCTAAAAAATAAAGAAAAAAAAAGAGAATTAAATTGAATAGAATTCGAAAAAAACAAAAACAAAATTTTCGTTAGAATATTGTGTAGGAGTCGTCGTCTCTGGATCAGTATCGTTAATGTAAATTTTTACGAGTGGATCTTTATACGTCATAATGACGTTTTTCTTCTTTAATTTTAATTTAGTTCAATTTTCGTCTCTTCTAAAGTTTCCCTCCAAAAATTCCAATAATAAAAAAGTGCGGTTGGTTCAAAATGAAAAATTGAAAAAAAAAGAAGGAAAATAGAATAAAATAAAATATTCAACTCGTCCGACTGTCATGAAAATTTTATATGTTTTCCACCCACAGTTTTTCTTCGGGTCTTTTCTTTCTATTTTTTTTTTCCTGAATTTATTTATAAAACTGAAATATTCATATAAATCAATTCTTTTCCCTCACACCCCTGGTCAAAACTATCTGGATTTTCTTCTTAACATTTTTTTGGAAATGATTCAAAATTTAAAGAAGGTCCTTGTCCGAACTAATTAGAAACCCGTTAAAAAAAAAATATTACAAAATGTATTCAGCATAGAAAAAGAAAAAAAAACAAAATGGCGACCATTTGACCTCAAATAAACCAAATTTAATTATTTATTAGTTAAGAGTAAAAATTATTAATTATGTTGCCAAAATTTGTTCGTACTTTTTATTTTTTTTTTGCAATTTTAGTTTTGAGGTTATTTGTATTTTATGCACACAAAATAATGTTGAAGAAGAAGAAAATCACGAAGATTGAAGAAATATTCTTAAGAGGATGCCAATCAAAAACACAGCGGTTTTTACTTCTTTTTTTATGTCTTATAATAAAATGACCTTGAACTAAATTTTATTTATTGTTTAAAATCCAGGTCTTCAGTTTTTAATGAAAATTTGATCCATTTTCATCTCTGTCACGTCTTGAACTTATCTTTGAACATTTTAAATTTTTAATAAAGTTAATTTTATCCAAACTTCAAAGTGAATATTTTCTAACGTTTTCTTTTAAAAATTTTCTTCTTCTTCAGTTTTTTTTTTTCTCTGCAGAGTTTTATGGTTTGATGAAAATAAAATGGAGGAAAAATTCCGGTTCGGTTTTAAAAGAAGAAAAATGAAGGAAATACGATCGGGTTAAGATAAAATACAAAAATACAAAATTTATGTAATGATTAAGGCAGAAACGAACGAATGTTACAAATACACAAACACACTCAGAGGAGAGACATTTAAAAATTTATTTTTGAACGAAATGAAATTTTCGTTTTTTTTTTATTCTTCGTCTTTCTTCTTCTTCTTCTTTTTATTTTTGTTTTTTTCTTCTATTTTTTTCTGAAACAGAAAATTTTTCATTTGACAACAAAATAAACGTGTGTGATAAAGACAAATATATATTTAGTCAGTCACATGAGGCGACTTGGGAAAAGAAATTAAATAAGAAAAAATAAAATAAAAATGATCCCTCGTCTTCTTCTTCTTCTTTAAAAAAAATTCTAAAAATAGGCCAAAAAAAAAAATGAAATAAAAAAACTTCTTCATTTTTTTTTTATTTTCAAAAAAAAAAAAAGATTCACGACTTTAATGATGTGTGAAAAATTAAGAAAAAGAAGAAGATGACGATGAAGAGGCAGGATGCGAGGGGGAGCAGCAGCTGCCCTAAATCTGATGTAATCCATACAGTATATTTTTTTCTTTCTATTTTATTCTTTCTAAAAAAAAAATAAAAAGAAGAAAAATCAAAAATTTAAACTTGACACAAATTTGAATCCTTGGGATTTCAAAATGATAGAAAATTGTCCCAATTCTATTAAAGAATTTTAAAAATTTTGATTTAAAAAGAAAAATGGAAGAGTTGTTTCTAAAAAATGAACTACCCAAAACCCACTCCACCCACTCACAAATTATTTTCACTTTTATTAGGAAACTATAATCCAAGTTTATGAATTTTCTTTCTATTAAATTCTCCGTTATCCGCAATTTTATCCAATAATTTCGTTTGCTTTGTTCCTTTGATTTGTCACAAATTTTTAATTATTTCTTTTTAAAAAAGGAACCACTTAAAAAACTATTTTCTTTAATTAGAAATTTCTTTATCACTTTTTTGCTTTCTTCTAAAAGAAAATTCAAATTTTTGACGTCACAACCACAAAATTTGATTGCACAATTTTACTTTTAAAAGAAAAAAACATTTTTCTGAAAGAAAGAAAGAAGGAACAAAAAGTAAAAAAGACAATTACCTTCTTTTGCTGCTTCTCCCATGCAGGATCTAGAAGACCTTCCCGTTCCCATTCTTCTTCCTGTTCCATGTATGCATCCTGATCCATGTACATACCATTCTCCATCATCTTGGTCAAATATTTATTTTCGTTCGTTTTATTTATTCTTATTCTTTATTTAACTTTTTTCTCTCCAGCAACTCCTTTTTTTTTTTGTTTTGATTCAGATTCAGATTTAAAAGAAAAAAAAGAGTAAGAGAGTTAAAAACAATTTTAAAGAGAAAATCAAAAAAAAAAAAATGTAAAAATTTTCGAATTAGGAAAATTAATTTTCAAATTTTCTTTTTTTTTTTCGCTATTTTGAAATTTTCAAAAAGAAAAAAATTTGAAAAACTATTTTTCTTATTTATTTTAAATGAATTGATTTTTTTTTTCTTTTTACACACTAGGAAAACAAAGACCTCAAGTCAATTTTCCTTTTAACCATAAAAAAAAAAAAACAAACTAGAAAAAAACAACAAAAACAATAATAAACTTTAATCACGATTTAAAAAAAAATAATTAATTATTTCAAGTGAATAAAAAAAAATAATAAATAAAATACAACAAAAAACAATTTCAATAAATAAATAAAAAGAAGAAGAAGAATCGTTTTTCTTTTTTTTTTTTTTTCAAAAAAAAAAATTCAAAAATGGAACGGAAAAAAAAATGGTACTTTTTTTAATGTTCTCTCTTTGGTAACGTCTCTCAAAGACCGCTCACGATGGCAGCCAACTCAAAACTAAAAAATCCACTAAAAAGTTAACTTTGACTTCTTTGCTTATTTACACACACACACATGCATAAATATGACACAAACACAAAATGTTCATGCATAAAAAATAACCGTACAGATTAATACAGAACCCAACAAATAAATTATTTAATATTTTTTTTTTTTTTTTTCATTTTTAAAACTAATAACAGACTTCACTACTTCATGTAAATGTATATGAACAAAATATCATCCTCATCACAAACACACACACACAAACACACAATACAACATACTATGTAGATATTTGTCTCTTTTTAATTTTTGAAAAAAAAAAGTTCGTTTTATTTTTTATTAATTTAAATTTATTTAATAAATTAATAAAAATAAAAAGTTTTATGGTTGACCCTATAAGTTTTTATGGTGACCCAACACAATTCACACACTAATACACATTATAAAATAAACAAACTCTATACAATAATCAAAAATTTTTAAAGAATGCATTAGTATTGTACATGTATGAATTAAATTGCATGAATGTGTATAAATCTATATGTATGTATGAATGCATTGGAAAAATTATACACATGCATGAATACACAATTGTATTTTTGTTTTAGAATTAAAAAAAAAATAAAACAAAATTTTGTTTTTTCTACACTGATAAAAATAGACTTTTAAAAATATTGTTAAAATTTAACGGAGTGAATGAAATAGAATTTTTCAAAAAATTAAGGCTAGAATGAGATAAATATAATTTACGTATCCATATTCGATTTGTCATTTTAATTGTTCTTCTGTGTATTTGTATTGTTTGTGTGCGTAAATTTGTTATAGGTGAAATAAAAATGCAGGGTGATAAGAAAAAAATTAATTAATTTATGTTTAAACATTTTTACAACCGAAAATTTATTTTCTCTCTTATCTTTTGTTTTTTTTTTATATGTTATCGTTATCAATCAGTGCTAAAATTATGACAATTCCAATTATTAATTTGTGTTATTATTGTTTTATTATTAAAAAAAAAAGAAAAACAATTTTTGTTGTCTTTCCTTTACATTATTTTTAGTCTTGTATCCCTATAATTTTGTCCATCTGTCATTCATTGAAAACGTATTTTTCATGGTTTATTCTTCTTCTTCTTCTCCTTCTTCTTTTTTCACTTTATACATCAAGCCAAAAAACTTAAACGATAATAAGTTTCATGAAGACCAAAGACGTCAGAGAGAAGAAGAGAAAAATAGTTGACATTTTTTTTTTCTCAACTTTTTCGTATTGTTGTTTTTGTTGTTGGTGATGATTTATTTTGTTTTTTTTTTTGAATGAGGTGTTATTTTAAAATGTAGAGAGAAGAGAGTATAATAAAGAGAGAAAAAATTGAGGTGAATATTATGTAGGTATCTTTATTATTGGCAGTATACACTTAACTAAAAAAAAAACCTGTATAATGAGACCAACAACACACAATATAAGACACAACCTGTGGAACATGTAAGGTGGTTTTTCTTTTTTTTTATCGAAACGGTAATTTTTATAATGAAATTGACACAGTTTTTTTTGAGTGAATCTTGATTCTTCTTCAGTAGTTATCGTTGACAGAAGACCACAAAAGATGGATTCTAGAGAAAAATATTTTGTAATTTAAGTAAAAAAAAAAAAAAAAGGTGATATGAAAGAAGACATTCGATTTGTTTTATGTTTTCAAGGTGTTTGAACATAATTAAAAGAAATTGAACATGGGACCATTTACATTCATACAAATCAATTCAAAAAACGACGGTTGAGAACTGAAAACAGTAAAGTAATTTCGCATTAAATTAATAACAAAAGAAATTTATTATTTTGCATTGGAATAATAAGTTTAATTGTTTAAGAAAAATTATGAATTCGATTATGTCATGAGTTAAAAAACAATCAAATCATTATGGTCCGTTAAAAATAATTAGAGATGTTTTTACATTTTGAATTGATTATCAAATAATTGTTTTATCACAAAAAATTTATGAATGTTTAAAGATAAAACTAAAACAGATATTTTTCATTCTCTCTCTCTTTCTCTTTTGCTCTTTCTGAATTGTGTTAAATTAAAAATAATATATTTTTATTTATTTATGTAATTTCAACAATGTACGATGATGATGATGATCAGAATGATGATGATGCGATTAGTATAGAAGAGTGACAAAAATAACTCATCCATTTCGTCTTCAACGTTTTTTTTTTTTTTTTTTACAAAAATAAAAAAGATTAAAAATAAAACAGCAGAAATAATTTCTTGTTTTCTTCTTCTTCTTCTTCTTTATCTTCGTTCGTTTTTTAACAGATAAAATTTAATGAAAGATTCATATTTTATCTCTCTTTCTTATTAAATAAAAAAAAAAAAAAACTTTATAATATTTTTGTCTAAATTTAAATTGTTTTTTTTTTTTTTTCTTCAAGAACGCGGTTCTGTCTTCTTCTTCTTCAAATATTTATTTCTAATTTTAAATTTTTTTTCCTTCTGATAATAATAAATAAATTATTATAAGATTTTTGTTTTTTATTTTTTAGCGGGCGGAGAAAATCATATTTTTTCTTTATAGAAAAATTCTTCTGGAAATTCAATTTTTTTGTTTTTTTTTTTTTAAATTTGAAAAATCCTTTCTTCATTTATTTATATTTTGTCTAACGTCTTTGGGGGGTGGCAGTATGCATCTCCCTCTCTCTCTCTCTCACTAAATTTTACTTTTATAATAATTTTTGTTTTGTGTATCTTTTTATATAATTTTCTTGTAACACGTCATCTTGAGTTGCAATCAAAAGATTTGTCTTTTTAATAGGTACGAAGTACAAGATTAATCTTTTATCAACCAGAAAAAAAATAAATAAAAAGAAATACATTTATTTTGAAGAGATAAATTGTTTTTTTTTTGATTAGAAATTTTGTTCAATATCTTCACGTTATCGTTAATATTTTCTTTTTCATAATTTCTTGGTTGTAAGTATGTAGGAAAACATTTATAAAATAAAAAGATTATACTTTGTCAATAACAAAAAAGAAAAAAAATTAATGAAAAAAAGGAAGAGCAAAGAAAAAAAAAACACATTTGGAACAGCAAAAACAAAAATGAATGAAAGAGAAAAAAAAAGATTAAAAAAAAAGACAATAATTTATTTTGTTATTTTTTTGATTATTTTATTAATCACTTTGGAATTTAATTAAAAATATTATACGTAGTATAAGCAATTAAAGTATGTAAATGCATTGTTGTTGTTGTTCATGTAATTGTAACAGCCGGCATAAAATGTTATTTCATTAATTGCGTATGAAAATATAATTTAGAAAACTGCATACCGATTAAAAGTTGTCATCAACGAAAAGCAAAAAAAAAAAAAAGGTAGACCAACAAAAACAACAACGGAAAATACACAAACATATCACACAAACACACCAAAACACATTCAAATATAGAATCATAAAAATCAATTGAATTTTGTGTTTCTATTTATTCCCCCTTTTTAAAATTGCGAAAATATTTATCTGTATTATTTTTCACCCCCTAATAAATTTAATTTCTGTGGCTTTTTTTTTAAGTAAAATGTTTTTTTTTTTGAGTATAAAGAGAATCGGAAATTTGCAAACAACAAATAATTCGTGAATAATTTTTTTACCTTTTTTATAATCAAATATTGAATTCAAATTCTGAATAATTTTAATAAAATTAACTTTTTTTTCACATATAAAAACACCAACACACAAGCACAAAAATGATTGAATTTTTATCAACTTAATTCTAATAATTAATTAATAAAGAAACAAAAAACACATTTAACTTTATACTAACAATAAATTGGCACATTAAATTACTATTATTTAATAGAATTATATTAAAACTTTCACATTAAAACACACAACAAACAAAACTCAGCCGGACATTTATTGTCAAAAAATATAAATAACACAACAATAATTGTCGATACAACAGTTATATCGAAGAACGCTACAAGCAGTAATTACAAAAATCATTTAAACAAACTTTTTCAAAAAGTTCAGCTTTGGGCTGAAGTCAAGAATTAAACCACTACAGTATGGTTTCAAACCATTAAAAAATTAACAAAAAATGGAGCGGAATTAATATTTTTTTATAAAAATTTTAAATTAAATTAATTTCAATTTTAATTCCGTAATTTTGTTTTAGAAAACTAAACTCCTCTTGAAAAATTTTATTCAATGAATTACTCCAGAATTTGAGTTCGTATTTAGACCTTGGTTGTCTACTTAATTTAAAGAGACGGTTTGTTTAAACGTAATAACTTTTTTTCATGATAATTTTTCTCCAGAAATGATATTTGATATTTAAATAATTTTTTAAACTCCAGGTTGTCATATTTAGATTCATAATCCTGCTAGATATAAATATGGAAAAAAAACATGGCGTCAACTAATTCTTAAAAATCTTTCTTCTTTAATATTTATTGGAAAAATAAGGAGATTTTAGTGCCATAAGCTTTTCAAGAACTTTAATTTACGAATATAAAGTTTAATAAACAGAATATAATAGTTGCAACTTATGTAATAAATTAAAAAACATTACTTAAAATTTTAACCACACCCATTTTAAATGCCATTATTTGATTGGCTGTTAGGATTACACTACTATTTATATGATAATTTTTTCACTTCAAACTTGCATATACATTTAATGACAATTCGTCAAAGGGAGGAAAATCAAAATTCTTGCGTAATTTAGGAAGTGGAAACTTTTAATATTAGGTTCAATGCTACACAAGCGAAATTAACAAGTACTTATAAGGCTATTTTTTTGTAAAGACAAGGGAAAAAAAAATAAATTTTTTTGTTTATTATTGTGGATTAAATTTTCTCTTATCGTTGTTTTAATAAAACGGCTCATATTTTATGTAATAAATTATTTAATGTTCTAATTTATTTATTATTTTATATTTAATACATATTTTATAACGTAACAAATTTTCTTGCCTAATAAAATAATTAAAAAAAAAAATTGTTATCAACTTTAAATTTCAATGAATACAAGAATTTTACTCCAAATGTACGAATTATGGTCTATTTTGTGCATAGCTTTTTAATTTTTTGTTATTGTTATCATGGACATTTTTGCGCCATCTACCAGTGAACATCCTATTGAGTGTTTTTCTTGAAGTAATATTTCTTGAACATTTCTTGTACAAACATTTCTGTTGTTTCCTAAAATGAGTAGAGCTTTTTGGGTAAATTCTTCATATTCCTCACACAATTTAATTTTGTCAATTTATTTAATTATCATTTTATTTTGGACAAGGCAATTAAATCTTAAAAGTAATTTACATATTATTGTATTTTTCGATGGCATTAAATTTATACAAAACAAAAATTAGGCTTACATTTTTTAATTTATTAAATGTTTTTTATTCCTCGCAATACTCTTCAATTATTTAATTTAATAAAAGTATAACAGTTCTTAGATTTTATATAAGAAACTTTAAAAGAATTTAAGGTCACTTTCTTCTGTCCACACAAACTCAAGTTTTTATTTATAATTTGATTTAATTGAAATTTATAAAATTAAATTTTTTAATTTTTATTTAGTTGATGTTCGTGTAGACAATGTACTTTGTCATGTCCTTTGTTGTGATCCTTTTTTTAATACAATATTATTATTTCTATGTGAATTTGCTGTTCGACACATAAGTAAATTTTTATAAGCTTGTCGATATTCTGATGACATCACAACATAAATTATTGGATTTATGCAAGTTGTTAAATATATTAAAACATAACCCATTATATTTATAAAATTTATACTTGTAACACTATGAACTATTTTTGTTAATGTTATTGGTAAATAACAAATAAGAAATGATATAAATATAACAAGAATCATTTTTAATAAACGTCTATCTTTTGTTGTCATTCGTCCTGGATATAATATTGATGCACCTGAGGCAGCCGTTGATAATTTACGTATAATATTCTCATCCTTATTCTTTTTTTTAAATCTTGTGCTTCTACGTAATGAACCGGCAAATGTTTTTTTTGTTCGTCTACAAAGAAACAAAGAAATTCGTTAGAATTTAAAACGGAAGATTAATTTTATTAACTTACTTTGGTGAGTTTGGTGGCTCTAAATCAATACCAGAACTTGATGATGGATCAATATGGACGGGATGTAGTAGACTACCAAAATTTTGTTTTTGATTTGAATTCATCTATGACAAAGAAACAAAAATTTTGTTTTTGAATTCAATAAACGTTATCATAAATTTATTCAAAAAGATAATAAAGTTTCCTATTCTGATTATAGTACTTTTAATTATAGGCAGTGAAACCTTCAAATGTGACCACATCATCTCTCTTTACATAAAATCTGTCTATGCTGAATAAATAATATTATTAAAAAGTAAGCTGACAATATTTGTATTTGTTAATAAGTAGAGATTCATTGATAATTATTTTATATCTGTTGAATTGGAGTAGGTTTATGAGAAGACCATCTAAAGAAGTAAAATATTATTTGATGTAAAATTTACTTAGAATGAACTTTTTATTTTCTGTTAAAGATTTGACGACAAACAAAACAAACTGAATATTATGTTAATTATGATTGTCATAATAATATAAGGTGGTCATTTTATGAAGGTTTTACTAGATAAATTAATAAGTATAACCCACCTGATTATTATCTGATGAACTGGTAGTACTCACCTCAAACGCTGAATCAACATCATTATGTCCATGATTATTCTCATCTTTATAATTATTTTTTAATTTTTTCATATTACTTTTTATTTTTATATTACCATGATTATAATTAATGATATCACGTTTTTCATTATTTTCATAATCATTTTCATTACTAAATTCTACACTTTTATTAATACTAGTTGAACTTAAATTACATTTATTATCATTAAATGGTTTCATATCATGATTAATTGTTGTTACTTGTAAACATATAATTGATGATGATAATTGTGGTTGTTGTGGTGGTAAATCACTATCAATACTTGTATCAATAAATTTTAATTCATCATATTTTGTTAAATATTTACGTGGACGATATAAACTATTATTACGTGAAATTGAAAATGATAATTCTGATATTTGATCTAAATTTGTAATATTATTTAAATTTTCAAAACTATTTCTTATTTCATTACTATTATTTTCTATACGTTGATTATCATTTATTTCAATTTTTTCATCTGAAAATTGTTTCTCTTCTGATGTTGTTGTTCTTTCAATACTATTTTTTACTTCATTCTTATTATTTTCATCTAAAATTTTCTTTTTTTGTTTTTGTTCTTTTTCCATTTCTTTATCTTTTTTTTGTTGTTTTTTATTTGGTATTCGTACAGAACCAACTGATGATAATATAGGATCATGTGTACGCATTGCTGTCTTTCGTACAATATAAAATATTCTTGCATAACAAATGATTATTGATAGACATGGTAAACCAAATGCCATTATAAATAGAAATTCTTTTGGTGAACGAGCTAAAAAGACAAGAATTAAAAAAAAGTTAAAAAATCATTTTCAATTTATATTTTTAATCTGGAAAGCAGTGACATTGATCGTTTAAACTTTGAATTAAGAAATATAAAGTCGGTTACTAAAGAAAATGGTCGCTCAAATTAAACTGATATTTTAAAAGTTGAACGGATTTATATTTGAACTCAATTGATCGAATAAAATTTTTAAAGTATTGTACATTTCTGAATTTAAATGTTACCATTACAAAAGTATTGTACTTTTACTTACAATTTTCATCAGGTAATATTGAACAGGAACCAATATTTTTATCAAGTCCAAATTTTCCCCAAGCTTGACGCCATGTTGGAATTAATGCGGAAAATGCACATAACCATGTTGCCATTACCATAAAACCAAGATAGTGATGACGATAAATTCTGTTAAAAATAAAATATAAATTTTAAAGGTTATAATATTTTTCGTATATTTATTGGAAGCTTTCATATTTATTTGATAGGAAAAGGGGGGGAAAAATAAGATGAAAATAAATCGACAATTTATTTTTTTGAGTTTTTTATTTTTATTGGTTTATGAAAAATTGTTTGCTTCGCCGATTAAAGGAAGTCTAATAGTTTACTGGAGTGACATATATTAGTCAGAGTGGTTATATAAATATGAAACCTAATCGAATGATATGAGTTAGTTCTTCGTCATTTTTTTTTCTTTTATTACTTTTATGATGAAATAAATTCTTATTAAAGAAAATTTATCATTTATATGTCATTTATAATATAAGATTCTCATCTGTAACAAAAATTGACTCAAACCAATCCCTTCTAGCATTAAAGAAAATAAATAAAAATATAAAAAAAAAAACAGAACAATTCATGTGCGATTGCAATAATAAAATAATAAAAAAAAGTTTAAATAATTTGTTTCTTTTGAAAAACATTTGAAGTTTAATGTTATAAATACACACACACATACACAAACACATATGTATCATCATCAATCATAAATTAATCTTAAAAGGGATACAGAGAGAAAAGATGAAAATGAAAATGAAATGAAACATACGACCAACTTAACGTTTGTAAATAAAATATAAAAGGAAATTTATTATTTTACCACGTCCAACTATTTATTTATTTAATGTATAACGACAGTAAGGAGTTTTTAATCCTGAATTTCATAATTTTGTTTACACAATTACATTAAGTTTGTTTATAATGCACGTAAGAATTGTATCTGTTTGTATCTACATTTTCTATTTACAAAAATAGATAAACATTTTTTTTTTGATTCTTTCATAATAATAATTACAATAAATAATTGCAAATAATAAAATATATGCAACAAGTATAAATAAATTTTGCTTGTTGTTTGTGAATAATTCATTTAAGTGACATTTATTAGTGACATTCAAAATTAAGATGACATCACGTAAATATATTTAAATAATTTATTAACGTTTATTTGAGAAAATGAAATTGATGATTGTTCAATTGAGAACATAATAATAAAGGAAATGATTAAATGATACTTTCAAATAAATATTTGGATATTTCAGAAATGGAATTTCAAATAATCCCAATTAAATTATATTAGATTTTCCTATTTATCTGACAAGATTAAACAAATTTAGTTTGCAAACAAATTGACAATATTTTGGCAGAATAATCTTAACAAATTAAAACTTTTATTAAATTTTAAATTTTAAACAAAATTCGATAATCTAATTTTGAAACCAAAGTACAAATGACCTTTGACATATTTTCCTTTCCTTAACACAATTATATCTCAAAAATTAATTGTCAAAGTAATTCCGAATATTGAAAGTGGTCTGATATAATTTTATTATAATTATTATGGATTTACCAATGTTCAACCAGATTGCAAGACTGAAATGGTTCATTTGATTTCATATATATGTAATCGGTGATTATTGTGACTATTCATAGCTTTAGGTCATTTTATAATTGCTTTTTCATTTAGGTTGATATTTTTATTTTTTGATCATACTCTGTCTCATCATAGAAAAATTTGTACTCATGAGTTTAGAAAATATTGTATTTCATTGAAACAACAATTCAACTATTTATATAACTGAAATTAAATTGAAAACTTGAAAACTTAAAGGACGTCTACGAAGTAAATAAATAAAGCTTGTTAGTGTTGTCCACTGTATTCATTTTTTATCTATTTTATTTCTTTATAAAATATCTTATTATAATGATTGTACCTCAAACCTTAAACTCAACTTATCATCCATGTACAAATAAATGATATTGTGTATTAATTTAGTAAAGTATAACATTTGTACATTGTCATAAATATTGACAATTTATGTCTTATTAAAAATGAAAAATTGAAAAATTAAAAGAAAAAAATATATATAAACAAGTGCAAGTCAAACCACCCACTCAGAAAATGTTTTTCTACTGTTTCTTTTTATTTCAAAGTAACAATAATACAGAAAATGCACAATTAGTGTAAAACAGGGAGTTAAAAACTGGTGTAAATTTCCAATCCTTAATACAATTAAATATAATTTGTTTAAAGTTCAAATAGACAATGTTATAATTTAATTTTATGTAATATTAAATTACCCAGAAAAAAAAAATAACCATCCAATTCGGTTACTTGAACTTCTCTCGATTGTCGAAAAAAAAAAAAAAATTAAATATGATTTATTTTTTTGATGCATTTTATATAAAGTCTTGGACATTAGCCAAAATTATTATAAGTAAATTATATTCAATGTAGATGGGTATGAGTTTATGCATAAGTCAAAGATTATATTTTATTTTGTGATATTTTATTTTGTTTTGTACCCTGCATATTATTTAATGATTAATGAAGTTAATTTTATTGTTACATTTGAATAAGAATTTTTCCCATTCATTGTCATGATTTAATAGAAAATTTAAAACAAAAAGGAAAAATTAATTGATGAATAATTTTAGACAAGTCATGATTTTTAAACACTTCTGTGGTGACGAGAGAAAATTAACAAAAAAAAAATAAAAAGAAAAGAAAAACGGGAGAAGCATAAAAAAACTAAAACAAAAAAATCCAAAAAAAAAAAAAAACAGATCATGAAAAAGTTTTAAAAGTAAAAATTGTAAACCCACCCAATAATTGACCTTTAAAATGAAACAAATGTCTTGTCTAATTTAATGATACAAAATACAATTAAAATTTATACAGACTTTAAGTTTATAGAAATACAAGAGAGAGAGAGAAAGAGAAAAAAAATAGGAAGGTAAAGTAGATTAATGATCAAATGGAATGTTGGTGGAATAAATAAAAAAAAAAACAGTCATTACTTTTTAAATATTCACCTCTGGCTGGAAGATGATTAACGTTCTCCCAGGAATATTAAAAAATAAAAAATAGAAATTATAAAGCAAAAGAATAAAAATAATAAAAAAAACTATTTCTGTAATTATAAATAGATTAAACACACTTAAAGGATTATTCAATATTTACACGTTGACAAATACACTTAGAGAATATTATTCAATTTTTACACGTTGACACAAAGAATTGTTGTTTTTTTTTGCCGGTGCTACAAACAAAAAAACAACAACACATTGAACGAGACATTTGAAAGAAAAATAAACTACATATAAAAAAAAAAAGTAGTTCATGAATTAATAGACGGAATGTGCAGGATGTAAAAAAAAAATAAAAGAAGTGGACAAATAATAAAAAAAATTGTGTTCGCTTCGTTCCGATGTGAGAAGTTTTTTTTTTTCTATTTTTTTCTGGTGTTTGGAATGAAAAGGGGTGAGGTGAAGAATAAATTGTGTACAGTAAAAAAAAAGGCAGAGAAGAGAAATTCAGTGGATGAGAACATTAGTTTTTGTAACGATAAAAACAAAAAAAAAAATTACAAAGAAGGAAAAATGTGGGAAAGAAACAAATGAGATGATAAAATTTTAATTACGATCGTGTTTCAATTTTTTCCCTCCTTCTCGTTCATTTTTGCTGAGATAGATTTTCACGTTGAAAAGGGGCGAGGAAAACAAAGAACGAAAAGAAGGAAAAAAAAGAAATAATACGGTGGAGGCGCCCAGTACGTTGAGAAGTTTTTATTTATTATTCATTATGACGTTAAAATTGAACGTGAAAATAATCGAACAAAAAAAAAAACGTTTTTAAAATAAAATTTAAAATGTATTTGGCCAACTACCAAACTCTAGTTGTCCTTATTTTTATTAAAAGGACATTTTATGTTCATTTGTTTTTACACAATTTTTAATTGAAATTCAAAAAATTTAAAATGAACATAAATAAAGAATAAATCAAATTACCGTAACAACAACAAAGTAAACTTTCAAAAATCTCACCCAATTCATAATTTGTATATAGAATCAAAATTTGATGATAAAATTGTCACGTCATTCTGACACAAAAAAAAAACTCCTCTATATACCCAGCCAGCCACCAACTGTGTTCGCCTTATGGGTTAAAATTCTCTTGTTTTCAACATACACAAAATTAATAAACTAGAAAATCAACAATTCACCATATTTCTGTCACTGTTGATTTTGTATATATTGTTTTTTTTGTTTTCACACATATTTTTCTATCGTTCCTTCTCCTTTCCCCATCCCATCCACTTTTAAATTAATCTCTACTCTTTCTTTCAATCACTAATTTTTTAAAAGAGAGAAGAAAAAAAAAAGACTGATTTCTTTTCTTTTTATTTATAAAAAAAAAAAAAAAAAAAAAAAATTGTGTCGACAAGTTTAAAATTGACTAATTTATATTCCATATGTTCTGATATTTTGTTTTTTTTTTTTTTTTGTTTTTTGAAGTTTAAAAAACCGCATACATAACCACGACATCCGTATCACAAATATAAGCAAAAAATATATAAATCAGAACAAAAAAATATTAACTCAATTTTTTTTTTTTTTTTAAAGAAAGAAAGAAAGAAAAATAACAAAAAGAAAAAATAAATTGTAATTTAAATTTTATATTCAGTACAAGAGGAACAGAAGAATAAAAGTATTTTTAGTGCGTACAACAATAATAACAACAACAACAACAATAATATTAAATAAAAACAAAAACAAAAAAACAAGAGAAATGAAAAAGAAGAAAACTTTTTATAGAAAACAAAAACAAATCAAAACAGAAAACTCAATTTGGATTGTTTCTTTTTCTTCTTTTTTTTTTTTACGTATAAAGTCCTCTTTTTATTTTTGTTTTTTGTCTTATTCGAAAGGAAATATCTTTGCTACACAAATATACGCACGTTTTCCATCTATATGGCATAGATCCTTTTTTTGTTTTTCACACACACTCACATGTATGCATACACACACACACACACACTATCAGATATTAAACACACACACACACACATACATAAAAAAATAAAAATCAAATAAATGAGTGTCTTTATTAGAACTGTCACAATAATACAATGGATGATGATTGAAAATTGAGATTTTTTCTATTGTTTTTGTATATACAAGATTACAAGAGAATTCTATAAGATTAAATTATATATAGAAAGTATTGGATTATTTTTCCTTTTCCTTTTCCTTTTTTCTTTTTCTTATTTTTATTGAGTGTTTCAATACGTGATTATTATTGATGAATAAATATTTTTTTCTGTGTGTTCTTTAAGGACCAGATTCTTTAGAGCCGTCAACATTACGTGCAGAAAATTCTAAACTATATATAGAATGGGATGAATTTACAAAAATAATTTATACAAATACGTAATAAATTTTTTATCTTTTTAACTTTAATCAAAAAATAGTTTATTGTCTTTTCATTTTTATTAATTTAAAAATTAAAAGATTTCCATGTTTTGGGATCATTTTTAAATTTACATTGATTGTATATCAAAGAGTTTTCACTTTTAACGAAATATTTGGTAGAATTTATTTAAACCGATGTAATTTTTATTTAGAGAAAAAAAATTATTAATGAAATTACTAAATTGTTTAGGATTTATAATTCTTTCAGTTGGTTACACATGAAATACTCTTAATTAAGAAGGAACAGCAAAAAATATAATTAAATCTTAGAGGGAGAGAAAAAAAAAATAGTTTAAAATCAACTTAAAATTATTGTGAAACCCAGCATAAGAATAATAATCCCTTTAGAAAATCCTTTTGATTTGTTTTCTCCTTTTTTATCTCTTTCCTTTTTTTTTTTTGCATTCTAATTAAATTTTTACATTTGTATTTTTCTCTTCAGTTTTTATTTTTATTTAAAATTCCATTCAGAAAATTACAAAAAAAAAAAACCGGAGCAAAAGACAAAAAAAAAAGAAACAGAGAAAAAAAAAACGAAATGAGAAAAGTTAATTCTTACAAATAGACTTAAATTATTAAAGTTCACATTTATATAAAATGTAAAGCTTTAAATCGTGACTACAGATGGTCACACTAAGCTTAAACTGTCCTTATTTTATAAGATAAAATAAAGATAAAAAATTAGAAATTTTAATAATAAAATGAATTTTTTGCGATTTTAGACAAAAAGTAAATTATGGAAAAATTAATTTTGAATTAAAGAACAAAAAAATAGAGACGTTAATTAATTTTTCATAATAATTACACAAGTCAAATCAAATTTAATTAAAATGGAACATAAGGAATGAGATCATTTTCTAATTTAGTAAAATAATATTGTAAAGAATGGAATTTCTTTAAAGGCCAAATCAAATGAAGAAGTCTTTTTTATTTCGAGAAATCAAAGCTTGAATATTTAGGGAAATTTTGTACTTAAAATTCACGACTAAACATTGAATTTATATTGTTGAAATGAACTGAATTTTGATTTCAGAACAAAAGAAAATACAAATAGACGAATAGAAGAAAAGGTCAACTTTATTTGATCATCATCTCTCTCGTTATTAAAAGTCCCAGAATGGACAAGCTCACTAATTTTGTCATACAATTACATGCCTAACGTCATCAGTTCCAAATTATTTTAATAAATGGATGATTAAGTAAATTGAATAAATAAGATTAATTTATACGTGATACAATGAAGGTAATTTACACAAAAATTATGAGTTGATTAATGAATATTATTCATCCAATATGACAATGATAAAGCAGAATATATTCTGAACAAAATGAATCATATAAATTATAATTAATTAATATATATTTATTTTACCTGGGATAAGTTCTTGGATGTCCAATCATAACATAACGATTTATTGTTATTGCTAATACAGTAAATAATGATACAGCTAATAATCCATAACGTAACATTGGAAATAAACGACATAATAATTCACCGTGTGTCCATGCACGATTTAAAAATGTACTCGCCGCTAATGGTAAATTAAAACAACAGAATAATAGATCGGATAATGATAGATTTATTATAAATACGGCTGTTGCATTTCTAACCTGCAAATGTAAAAAAAAAAAACAAAATATTTTATTAATTATTATTTATTAATTTCATTAGAAACAATTTTTTTTTTCTTATTTTCTAGAATTTAAAGATTGATTTTTGTCTGATGCATTTCATATATTTATATTTATTTCATTGCAGTGAAATCATTCCTCATTAACCTCATCTAAATATTTCGAATATTAATGTATCATTTCCTTCATTAAGGATTTAAGGATTGTAATGGATTAATTCTCAAGAAAGTTAACAGATAAAATGAAAACAAAATTGAATTCATATTTTACAAACTGTCTTTCTATATGCAAATATTTAACTTCCTTTTACTTAGTTTCAATCTTTTCTCATTCTTCATTTATCTCAATGAATATTTTATGTATTAAAAAAAAAACTAACACTTAAACTAACATATGACGTCACTTATCTTAAAAAAAAAAAAAAAATTTCCACCACAAGAAAACAAAATTAACTTATGGAAATTTGACAACCAATCTTTGTATTTGTTTTTTTGGTTTTGGTTTTTTATTTTTGTTTTGTGGTTTTCATTTTTTTTTTTTATCTTTTCTTTAAAGAATTATTTCGTTGAATCAGAACTTTCTTGTCTACGAATGAATAATTTACGTGTTTTTTTTTTATATTTCACTTTTTTTTTTCAGATTTTTGTTGTTTTGTTTTGTTCTGTTTTTTTTTTTTTATTAAACCAAAAGAAGGAAGTTTTCGTTTATATTTTCTCTCCATAATACATTTTCTTTTGTTTTTCCCTTGTATCGTTTTTTATAAAGACTTTAAGATGACTTGAAGAAAAAGAGAAAAGAACCAAAAAAAAAAAAAAGAAGAAGAAAAACGGAAAAGAAAAAAAAAATTAACAAAAAAGTTTTTTTTTTTTATTCTTCTTTTTAGATGGATTTCCCATTTTGGCGTTTATTTTATAGTTTTTATCGTGAAAGTTCAGTGACACTCATTTATCTGTGTCAATACACACAATAGATAAATAATACACGTGAAGTAGGAGGCTTTTTTCTTTCTTTTTTGTTTTTTTTTCTTTAGTTTCTGACAGAAAGATTTAATTTTGGATAAATAATTAATGTGAAATTGAGATCAGTAACTAAATTTTTTGTTTTGGTTTGATATTAGAAAACTCCCCTTATACAAAACCATAAGAAACGATGGTACATTAATCATTTTCAATATTATCAAGATGCAAGGAAAAAAATGTTTTTAACAAAATCAAATTGCATTATTATTTAATAAATAATTAATTGTTGTTTTTCTTTGGGGGGATTTTCTTTGGGTGTGATCGATAGATACGTCGTACGTCACTCTGTTGTTTCTAGAGAAAACAAATTTTTTCTTTTGTGTAAAATGAAGTGATTTTTAAAGAGGTTTTTAAAGTTCCATTATTGGAGTAAATGAAAGTCGTTATAAAGACACTTCAACTAAAGTTCATTAAAGTTTTAATTTTGTGTATCCATCACGTTTAAAGATTAAGTTACCAATTTACCACAAGCTTAATGAAATTCCATCATGCAATTGTTGATGTCAAAGCTTAAAATATCCAACTTAGAGACGTTAAAGTAACTCTAATCATGTTTAAGTTGGATTTGTTCATTTACAATCATAAGATGACGTTTAGGTTTTTACAAGAAAATAATTGCATTCAGTTTCCTTTGACTTTTAGATAGCCTAGTAGAAATGCGTACAAAACAAGACTATCAATTTTATTAGAGCAGAAATGATACTCTCGTTAAAAATTAGACAGAAAATGTCATACACAAATCACAATAAATTAATTATATTTTCTCTAATTTAATAAAGTAAAGGGAAAATTGTGTACAAAAAAAATAAATAAAGGAAACACAACAAATTAACAAAAAAATTCATTTTGGTACGCACATCACATCCACCTCACACATACACAAATCCACAATAAACTCACACACATACACACACAAATTCGTTGTTTGTTAATTTAATATAAATAAAGTTGTGTCCAATTTGTTAGAAACAATAATCACAAATAAAAATAAACAAACAAACGAACGAACAAAAAAAAAAACATACCAAAATAAAATTAAATGTTAATTGAATTTGAAGGGAATTTATCAAAAATTCAAACAGTGAAATTACCACATAGTGAAAACTCATCACAATTTATGGATGATGAAAAATGGGAAATTGCTAAGTTTATATATTTTTGTAAAAAAAAAAAAAATACAGTGTGGAGAGAAAAACATCCTGATTGATGAATATAAATTATGTGATTTATTAGAGAAAAATTTATATTTTTTTTTTGTTCATCGATCAAAAAAAAAAGAAAATAAATGAAAGTAAAAATATATTTTGTTGTTATTGTTGTTGTTGTTGTTGTACGCGAATATCTTTATTTTTATATGATGACAAATTTGAGTACGGACACAAACATGATGTTTCAATATAGTTATCAATATAAATGATTGACAAATTTATTTTTATATATACTCAGGACCAATGGTCATATCAATATTCTTTGTTATTTTACGATTTATGTTTTTGTGCCTATGTTTCTATGTGTGTGTGTGTGTGTGTGGTGGAATAATAGCGAACCAAAAAAAAAAAAGAAACTATATAAACTTTTCATATGTTGTTTATCATTTTTTCATTCGTTTTTCTCTATGAATATATTTTTTTTTAGATAGGACTAAAAATCTAGTAACACACAAGTAGAACTAGAATGGATAAACGTGATCTATCAAATGAAACATTGATCAAATGTTATTGACATTAACCTTATGAAATAACCTAACACAAATTATACGTTATAAAAAATGAAAATAATATAAAAATAGAAAGAATTTGTGGAAAGCGCCAGAAATTCGTATATCCGGTAAACAATATTGTTACGTATTTAGATACTTTTATTTTTTTTTTGTTCTTTATCCAAATCCAAATTGCTTCAATTTAACAATCTCTAAACTTTCTTTTATATACAATTTTCTTTTCCTTTCTTTAGATTTTATTATTTTTCAAATAATAAAAAATTGTACGTACCTATTATCGTCTTATTATTGTATTATTCTATTCTTGTCTTATGTTCTTATACATTCATATATTTTATATAAGAATTTTTATAGAATATTGAAAGAAAAAAATAACTTATGTTGTCCACAAATGTTTCTTTTATAATAATAAACGTGTTTAACCAAACGTGTACTTTATTAGATTTTATATAAATTGTTTTTGGTTTTATCTGGTTAATATTTTCCGTTCATTTATATGGTCCAAAAATTATAAGAAAATAATATCTGTATTCTTTAATATATCTAAAAAGGTTTTGGGATTAAATTACTATAAGTAGATTTGAAGCAACAGGTCAATAATTAGTTTGGTTGTTTATGAGAACCCAAAAGTGTTCAATTTACTCATTTAGGGACGTAAAAGTATTGTTATTGTCGGTTCTCAAATAATTGAAAGCTTCTTTCTTTTTTATGACAAGACAAAATTATTTAATTTATCTTAAATTGGATCCTAAAGTAATTTTATTTGTTTCTCAAATAATCGTAAGTAAAATAAACAGTAACAAGAATCTGACAATACTAACAAGCTCAAATTTAACTTTGGCACTAAAATTCAGTAATTGATTCAACAACAAAAGTCAAGATAATAAATTCAAATTTTAACTTGAAAGTGATATCGATTCTTCATTTAATCAAGAAATTGTTTATATAAAATATTCAAGTTTCTTACAAAATTAATACGAACAAATGAATAAATAAAATTCAAAGATATTCAAAGATTGCAATTCAGAATTATAGAACTTGTAGATTTCTTGCATTGTGTCTTCTCTTTTCCCATCCCTTTTTCATGGTCGAAGTATATTGGAATATCTGTAAAACTTGTCATTAAAGCCATAAAATTCTCAATTAATAAAATGACAGACACAAAAAAGAATTAAAAACAGGTTCAACAACAAGGAAAACTTTTTTTTCTTACAAAAAAATAATTAATAGATAAAAAAAACTTCAATACATCAAAAATATTTTCATTTAAAATTTTTCCATACAATTTTTCATTTTTCAAATTTTAAGTCATTTTACTTTACTACAAAAAAAAAAGAAGAAAATAAAGAACAAGATTGATTAAAAATGTTGCACGTTTAATTTAATTTTATGATAATTCGTGTATATTTTTTTAAAGGATAATTTATAAGATCAAGAATAAGTGAGTAAGAAAAAATAAAACACCACAATTGTATAAACTTTAATCATCATCAGTTCATCCAGTTCAGGAAGATTTTCATGAAAATTATTTTTCTTTCTTGATTAAATTATTCTCTTTTAAAGATTCTTAAATTTCATTTTTTTCTTTTTGAAATTTTTATAATTTTAAGTTGTGATCTTAAGAATAAATGAAAATTATTCTTAAAATTTTTCTTTTTTTTTTATCGTCACTGAAGACAATTTTTTGTTGTTTTTTCTTTTCATTTTATTTAGTAAATTTTCATAAGGATAACGATGGTGATTGGTCAAAAGTTTATAATAAAAATAATATAAAAGACAATTTAAAATGAATTCATGATTTAAGATAAGAATTTACTACAATTGTCTGGTGTACAGACAGACAGCGCACATAAATAACAACAACAACAACAACAACAACAATAAATGAGAAAAAAAATCACAATTTTTATTGTCCATCTCATACACAGACAATTTTCTTTCTCTCACGAAGTGGAAAAGAAAAAAAAAAAAAAGAAAAAATTGATAGAAAAGAAGGGAAGTGAACAAGGCAAAGAGAGAGAGAGAGAGAGAGAGGGAGTAAGAGAGTGAGAGAGTGAAGAGAGCTTCTATTTTATATCAAATGGTTTTTAAAATAAAGTTTATTGCATCACAAATATAATAAAAAAATTGGTTGAATTGGTTGGAAGAAGAAGAAGAGAAGAAAATAAGGAAAATCAGAAAGAAAGTTGTTATATGACTTAAGTCGGATTTTAGGCGACGGTCAGACTAATTTTATGGGTTTGCCATTTTTTTATAATGAAATAAATATCATAATAAAGACATTTAAAAAAAAGAAATGTTTGGTTCTATTTTTATTTTATCGTTTTTTTTGTTTCATTTTTTTTTAAATTAAATTAAAGTTGTAATTTGTAACAAAAGACAGATTGAAACAACCAGAACAATATTGTCTTTTTATATTTTTATTTTTTTTTGTTGGTCGGTTTGTTTCTCCATTTGAATATTTGAATTTTATGTTTTTTTGAAAATTTAATAAAATTCAATTAAATTAGGTTGTACAATAATAATAAAGTGTAATGAAAATGAAATTGTATTTTTTTTTCTCATTTTATTTACATAAACAGACCTTTTCACCCACATTCACTCACATTCATCCACATCCACCCATTCACCCACATTCATCCACATTCACCCATTCACCCACATTGACCCATTCTCCACCGATTCACAAACTGAAATCACACCCTTATTTTTTTTGTTTATGAATTGAATAAAAAAATGACATGTAATTAAATGGAGAGAAATAAAAAAAAAAAAAGCCAACCAAAATTAAAAATGTTCATTTTGGGGGAGAGGAAAGAAAATAAATGAAAATTTCAATGTCACAACAAGAGTCTAAATGAAAAAGAAAAATGTGTAGGTAAAGAGGTGCGGAAAATTCGAATAGATTCATGTAATAATTCACTTCCTATTTTGTGTGTGTGTGTGTGTGCGCGCTTTTTTTTCTGTTCAAAATAACAAAAGTTTGATTTCATAATTTTTTTTTTCTTTTAATAATTCTGTGCACGGTTAAACGATACCATTTGTAATTTGTGTGTCCTCTCCCTCGTACACACGTATTAATTTACAATAATGTATTCTAATAATGACATGTCAAAAAAAAAACAACAAAGAAGAAGAAGAAGAATAAAAAAATATTCCCATTAGGATTATAGTAATTATTTTGATGGAAACAGATAAATTGTTTGTGTTTAACACAAAAAACAAAAAAAAAATAGAAAAACGGTTCATTCATTTTTCCTTCCTTCCTTCCATTTTTTTTTTTTTTGGGTTTCCTTTTCTTCTAATGATCAATAGTTAGTTATTATTATTATTTTCTTGTTTCACGTATTATTTTATTTGTTCTTTTTTTTTTTTGCCTCATATCCTTTTTTTTTTTGATATTCTTCACATAATTTAGATTTCTAAAAGATTCTGACGTTTGATAACATCAAAGTGAAACGTAACTCATATATGCGTGTGTGTGTGTATATGAGGATTTGAACATAAATATATCCTTAAAATGACCCAAACCATTATGATTATAATTTATTTTATAGCACCGATTTATTTCTTCAAAAATGGTTTTGACACATAGAACAGAGTGATAAGAAGGAAGGTACAGTTTCCCTGGTAGATATACACAAATAAAATTGATGTGACTAACAGGAAATGCTTTCAAATTATATTAAACATATTTTTTTTCTATCTTTACTTTATCTTCCCTCCTTTTATCTTATTATTTTTTGAATATGGTGTTTTTTCTTTTGTTATGCGGTGAAATTTGAATATAAAAGAATGATCAAAATGAGACAAATAAAAAATGAGATTAATAAATTTTAGATTATTGAATGAGGGGAATAAGAAATACGCCTAACAATTAATATTCTTATTCACTAAGGAATATAAATTTTATTCTCGTCGTAATCAATTCTATTAAATTATGTACGAACATTTTCAATCCTTTTTATTGTTCTGTTTTTTTTTTATTATATGAAGAAGAAAACGGCGATATTTCTACTTAACGATATTCTTTTTTTATATCCTAATTGGAATTATTTTTATTAAAATGAAAATATTGTAAAAGATAATCGTAGAGGATTACCGAAAAAATAAATTATATTAGAATTAATTAATGAATGGCAAAAAATATCAGTTTTTGTCATTGATTTATTTGTAAACATTAATCTTTTACATTGCTTACATTTTAATAAATAAACATTAAAAATAAAAAAAAAATTAAAAGGAAAAGCTTCAAGAAAAGTTTTTAAACGAAAAAGTTTTTCTTTTTCTCTTCAAATTTTTTTTTTTTTTGTTGTAAGTAAGATTGACAGTCAGTGGTTGTATTCTAGTATATAATCATCAGTCAAAAATTCAAACAACCATATCGTTCTCATACCATCAATATTTAAGAGAAAAAATAGAAATGTCCCAACCATTAGAAATATTATAATTCATTTTTCCAACCACCACCCCCCTTGCCCAACATAATATTCCTATTCTGTAAGAAAATAAATGAAAATAAATTATTACCATTTTTTTTTTTCTTCATTTTTTTATGTTTCAGATTTTCTTTTGTGACAATTTTACACGTTTTGGATTTTTGAACAATTCAAATGCCAGAGAGAAAATAAAATAATGATTGATGAATGAAGCTGATTTTATTATACGATAAGAAAAGATGAGAAAAGTTTAACGATTCACCATTTTTGTTTTCATCTTAATTCATAATTCAATTGTTTTTTTTTTTTTTAGTAAAAGAAATTTTTTTGTTTATAATTATGATATAATTTACTTAATTTGTATTCCGAATTCATCAACAATACAAAACTATGACCACACTAGGATTCGAAGTTGGACTCCAATCATTGCATTTCTCTGTAAGCCGCTCCTTATAAAATTAGAATTAGATTTTAAATCATTGATTTAGATTATTGTGAAGAATTTTAGATGTGAACATAAATGAAAATATTGTTAAAAATTTGTGATGGAAATCGAGTGAACATTTTACGATGAGAAATTGCCATAAAATTTATTTTCTAAGAATTTTCAGAAACATATGATAAAATTTATTGTTTTCGTTGCTATAAAAATACACTTCTTGATTTGAATGAAATCAAAAAAAAACACCCACAAAAATCGTATAACACAAAAATGCATATACAAAACCCCAAAAGATTCAATCTAAACGAACGAAAAAAAAAAACCTCTTATGAAATCGACCAAATAAAATTCCAAAATCGTTTTCAATTTTCCATTTTATTATTTGTTTTTTTTTTTTTTTTTGTTTTTCTTTCTTTTGCAATCAATTTAAGCTTTTTTTTCTATCAGTATAATAAAAGGATTATGAGAAATAGGATTTCGGAAACAATTGAACTAATTCTAGGAAATTCATTTCGATGTGGAACAACAAAAAAAAAATCTATGAACAAATAATTTTTTGTGTTTTGTAGAAAATATAATTTTATTCTGAAATGAATATTGCTTTACAATAATCTAAAATTTATTCATACAATTTGATATTCAAATCAAAATAATTCATATGGAAAAAATTGTTTGTTTTGTTGTTTTCACGTTAACGTAATTTTCTGAATTTCCTCATCAAACAAATTGATTATAAAACAATAATCTTCATTGTTAGAGTGCATACGTGAACAATCCATGCCATCGCGGCTCTAGACTATATGAGGCAGCCATGCTATGCCATAGGAAATCAAGCTCTACTGGGATTCAGATTATGGTTTGTTGGATGGATTAGATTGGATTATATTAGTCCTGATCAAAGCAATATTATTAAACCACATAAAAATGAATGGCAAAGAATTTAAAGAATGAATCCATATAGGAAAGAATAGAGGAAGTAAATTAAGAGGAATTTGATTTAATTCATTTTGGTGTTATTTAATTTCAACGATATGCTAATGACAGATTTATATGTTTGATGATTTTTTATAATTAATTTGATCGTTTGAAGAAATTTAAGAAAATAAGAAACAATTATAATTACGCGGGATTTTCATTAAATTTAAAATAAAACCCAGACAAAATGTGTGTTTTTAATTAGTCGCTTTAGAAACAGTTTTATTTTTTCTCTTCTTATATCAAAGTATTTTTCTCATATATTTTCTCACTTTTATTCATCATATAAAACTCATTTATATATCAACCCCGACCTCCTGTTGTTATTGTTTAATTTAAATATCATCGCAGACATAAGTCGTCATACACAGTCTAAACATTTTCATTTAAAAATTTAAAGTGACATCTTCACTAACTCTCAACTCTCTCTCTCTCTCTCTTTCACTTTTCACTCTTTACAACTCTTTCCATTCTAATGAATAAAAGGAAAACAAGAACACACAGATTTTTTTCATTTTCTTTTAAATTTTTTCTTTTTATCTCTTTCAATGTTTTTTTTTTCTCGGTCCACGATTTTGTCATCAAAGTCACGGGATGTTGGAAAAAAAAGGCAAAGAGAAAGTACAGAGAAAATAAAAAAAAACACGAAAGAATGAACCAACCAAAAAAAAAAGAAGAAGAAAACAAAAGAAAAGAAAAGTAAAAATGATTATGGTAAAAATATACAAAAAAATTTACATTTTCAACGAAAGAAAGTCATCAAGAGGCGATTTACTTTTTTTCTTCTTCTTCTTCTTCTTCTTCTTCTTTTTCTTGTCATTTTTCATCGTTTCTACAATTAAATTACAATCACTTTCCCATTGTTGTTGTTGTTATTCTTCTTCTTCATTCTGTTTTTATATTATGCCCTCATTTGACCTCCTCACCCCTTACATATGTATTGTGGTGTTATTTTTTTTTTCTAGTTGATAAATTGGAATGAGAAAAATCAAAGAATATATTAAGAAGAAGAAGAAGAAGAAGAAGAAGAAGAAGAAGAAGAAGAAAAAGAAGAAAGTGAGGGAGATGAAGAAGATGAAAAAATATAGAATATTTAAATTTAAATAAAATATACAAATAAATCGGGCAATCACTCAAAAAAATAAATAAAAAATACTAAAAATAGTAGAAAATATTTTTGCTTCTATAAATTATTTCAGAGACGCCCGAAAAAAGAAAAAAACAATTTTTTTATTAAGCCTACTATTTTTATACAAATTCTCTAGAAATTTTCTTTTCCTTATATTATTTTGGTTATGAATTTTCTCAACTGTCAAAAAGAGAGTGAGAGGAATATATTCACAATAAATTTAATCGGAAAAGAAAATTTATAGTCATAATACAACAACTAAATAGAAAAGGAAGACAATTGAATGTGACACGCACATAGAAAAAAAGACAACAACTAAAATTCAAATAAATTTTGTAACCCTTTTTTTTTTTTTTTGGTCTTTGCCTCCTTTTTTTTTCTCCTGAAAGTCACTGATGTTAGGATTCTCATCTGATGTTTTTGTTGTTTTTCACATTTTTTTTCTTTTATTGTTAATTCATTTCATATATTTCCTACTCAACTCTTTCTCTCTCTCTCTCACTCACACACTGTTTTTTTTTGTTCTTATTTTTAAAATGAATTTAACATAATTTAAATTTTTCTTTTTTAGCAAACAAAAACATCGCTCAACAGATTTCTGTCAAAAACCACAGAAAACAAGAAAAAAATATATCAACATTTGTAGAACGAAGAAGAAGAAGAAGAAAGAAAAGTAGAAGAAGAAGAAAAACTAAAAGAAAACAAAAACACAAAAATTCAGCAATTTAAGCGAATAAAAAAAAATTTAGGTAGAATTAACCGATTTTCTTCTATTTTCTTCTTTTTTTTTTTATTGTCGGCAATAAAAAGTTGGTAATAAATTTGAAATTTGATAATTATTGTGAGAGATTGAAGTGTAAATTATTATTAATATTTTACTAAATTATTATCATTATTGATTTTATGTTGATTGATGGAAGATCTTAAAGATGTTTATCGATAGATTTCATACATTTACTTTAAATATTTATTTTTTTAACCAAATTGTTAGATAAATGGGTGGAAAATGTATTGAACTTATAAGTGTTTGTACTTTGACTTGTACATTTCCATTGACCTTTGTAATATCGCAATGTGACTCACACGTATTGATTGTGTGGGCTTCTTCTTTTTTGGTGGTCAGCGTTCGTACTTTTTAAAATTCCCACCCTTTTTGTACTCTGTATCATATGCTGATATTGACTCTAGTGAAAGAATCAGCTCAGGATACGTTTACTTCTGAATTAAATGAATAAAAATAAACTTATGAGCATCCTACACAAAATTTACTGGTTTAAAGTCGGACTCAATAATTGATGCCGGTATACGACATTTTAACGATCCCATATAAATAATGAATAAAATTTGATTGTTAAATTTTCTTTATATTGAGAGAATCAATTTTAATAATTTATTTATAAATTTTTTACACTCACAAATAAACATTAACCCGTTTAAAATTAACTAATAAAAATGAATGAAGAAAAAAATTACAATTTGCAACAAAGTCCATTACATGACTTTAATTTTTTGTTTTTTTTTTGTTCTTTTCTTTTTAATTTAATTTAATATAATTTTGTTTTATGTAAAGTTAAAAAATACGTAGATAAACAGTGTTTAATGTGCAACAGGAATAAGATATAAAATTCATCTTATGAGAGGAGGATCTCATTCAGTATGAAAATATGTACATTGTATAGCCTCAATATTATCTTTCACATTTGTTTACTTATAATATCTGGCATATAACAAACAAATTAATATTTGTTTCTTTCATCAGGTTTAGATCGTCAATGTCTTCTTTTACCCATTTTTCATTTTCACTATAAATTTTTCTTGCTCTCTCCTCTCTCTCTTTTTCACTCTTTATTGTTTTTTTTTAACATTTTCATTTCATTATGAAAGAAAATTATTATTCTTCCGAAAAACAAACAACAACAACAACAGCAGAGAAAAAAAAGTAAATTTTCTTTTTAAAAAAAAATAAAATCTGATTAAAATTAAGAAAAATATTTGTGTTTGTTGTCCATATGTGTGTGTGTGGTATATTTGTATATGTGTGTATTTATGTGTATGTGAGGAAGATATTAGACAGCAAAATAAAAAAAAAATAATAAAAATGAAGATTAATAAGATTTATGAAACGTTAGACAGAAACAGAAAACAGAAGAATTTTATACTTTAATAAAAATTTAATTTGTCATTCTTTAAAATGTGTCGAAAAATAGAAAATGAATTATTATTATTATGATTTCAATTTGGTCAATTTCATTCTACTTTTTCTTCATTTCATTTTGTTCATTTTTTTTTTCTCTTTTACAATACATAAAGTGGTTAAATGTGACACAAGGAAGACACAAGACATAAGAACAGAAAATAAAAATTAAAGTACACACAAAATAAATTGCATTCAATTAATAATAATAAAACATAAATATTTATAATATTTTTAGAATTTTCTTTTTTGTAGTTTTTCATTTTTATTTTTGTTTCGTAGTTTTTCTATTTTTCATAAATTTTCTATTTTTAAAATTTTCCTAAAGATCAAAACAAAAACAACTTCAAAAGATTTGTGCTCGGCACGGTTAAATGATTTGTATTATTGTTAAATTGTTATGACACAAAATTTAAGTTATTGTTTTTTATATTTTATGGATTTGATTTTATAGAAAATTTCAACACAATAAATTTTCCATTTTACGTTTAAATATCCACTTTGTGTATTTCCCTTAATAATATTAACACGACACTTAAGAGGATAAATCACTTAAATGTATTTATTTCGATTATAAACTTAACGCAAGTTTCTCTTATCAAATTTTGTAATTCCCTTAACATCAACGTAATCTTGTCAAAACAACAAAAACAAAAACACAATACTTTTGATATTTGAACATGGGACCATTAGTGAATGTGAGTGTTGCTACATTGCCGCACATTGTGGCTTATTAAAGTAGAATAGAATATTCGTTAAATTCATTTAAAAAAAAAACATCTTGTTGAATAACAACAATTAAAATGAATTGTAAAGTTTTAGTTACATTAAAGAAATTTAAAAATTGTTTAAATTAAAATATTTTTGCCGCACCATCAATTTTATGAATTCTTCAGGCAGAAAATGTAGAATCTCTTTTTGGTCCATTAAAAATGGGAAATTTAATTGTACACCAAAAAATCCTAATAAATTTGTCCCATTTAAACTTTCTTCATTTTTCTTATTCATTTTTTTTTTCTTCTTGTTTTTCTAAGAAAACTTTTTTCGTGTGTATTTTTTTCTTTCTAAATTTTTGAAAACATTTCCGACAACAATTTTTGATTATAAAAAATGATTATTTCTCTCAGTTAGTTAAATCTGTTCAGTCAAATAAACATAATGTAAGATATCCTTAAGATTAAGGGAAACAATGTTAAATATTTTGTTCCTTTAATCCAATCACATTTATTTTACTCAATAATAAGAAAGTTGAACTTTTCATTTATATTTTTTTTAACGCATTATCCGACACACACACACACACAGAAATAAAAATTGGATTAGGGAGAGGGGGAAACAATGTAAATAAACAAACAAGAAATATAGTGAAATTATTAATTGGAACAAATAATTAATTGTACGTAGTTTCAATTGGAAATAACTTTTCTAGAATTGCTAGAAAAAAGTTGCAAGATGTTTAAAATTGTTTTCATCAATTTTCAATTTATGTCAATTTTTTTTTCTTTGTCTTCCTCCAAAATTTATAAATAATGTTTATCCTTTCTTCCATCTCTTAGCTTTTTCTTCCTCTATATCTTTCTAACTGATTGACTAATCAATTGGTGAAAAATTGTAAATTCTTACAAGTGGGATATTGCTTTGAAGAAAAATATCAATTCATTTTTTAGTGAGTGTAGACGCCAAGTTTATTTAACGTACTTCGACTGCATGCTGTGTTACAGACTACAGACAAACAACAAATCTACAGGATTCTTATTGCTATAAATGATTTTTTAGTCATCGTTACACAAATAAAAAATGATAAAATTATTTCGCTGACTGAGTAAAGTTTATTGTCGACAATATTTAAATTGAAAATCAGAAAGTTTCGTTATAAAAATGTTTCTTTCATCAACCGACCGACAAAATTGTTAATTAAATATATTTTACCAAAATAAGTAAGATTTTTTTGTATTAAAGTTTTATCCTCTAGAAATGAAAATAAATTTTTCCGTTTTAATAAAACTTTCGAGAAAATATATTTTACAAAACAAAACAAAGAAAAAACAATAGTTTTGAGTTGTTGTCACAGCATTCGTGAACCTATTGAGACATGAAGTGAAACTAAATGTAGGCGCCCCATCTAGAATATTGACAGCTTTAAATTATTTTTTCTTCTTTTCCTTTTTCTTCTTGTATTGATCGTTTCTATATATTTTTTTTCTCTCTATTACGATATTACATAATAAATGACTTTACTCCTATTGTACTTATCCTCTTATTTGAACTCAATATAAAAACAAAAGAACAAAAAAAAAAATCTTTAATGAAATCTAAACTCAATATTTTACACTTCACAAAACAATTTAAGAGTACCAAATCCTTCTTCTACTCCACCTCCACCACCTACATCAACCCATAGAAAAAGTTTACGTATGAAAAAAAAAAAGGAGGAAAATAAGAAAAATGTTTCAACTACCGGAAATATTATTCTTTGAGGTTATTCTAATAAGACAAGAATAAATGAGGTGAATATTTTTCACATAACATTTGTCTTCTAATACTTTTTTTTCTTTCTTGTTTTTAAGTTACTTTTCTCAGCAATTTTATTTTTTTTTTCTTTACAAATAAATTCATCTTCAAAATTTCGGCAGTAGAATAAAAAAATACAAATATTGTTGAAGGAAATGATTCCACATTTTGAGTGTAGCAGTGTAATTTGCATATGTTTATGTCTTAAAGTTCAATTTTTCAATGTCGTGTTTTGTTGTTTTGTTTTTACATTTCGTCGCCCCCTTTTTTTTTTTTTCTTTTTGTTTTATCCACTTTACACACGTACAAAATTGGGGTAGAATTTTCTCACCAAAAAAAAAAAATTTTCATCAACTTTTTGAAATTTTAGCAATAGAACTTGAATTTTGTGGTTAGTCAACAGTAAGAGAGAACACAAAAAATATGTATATACTAAATATAAGATTTAAAGGGTTAAAAAAGGGATTTTAGTAAAGGGGATCAATGTGTCGAATCAAATATACGTTTAGGTTTTTTTTTTATTATTTGTGAAAAAGTAAAAGTAAGAGAAACTTTTTATTATTATTATTATTTTTATCAAAATATCAGCAAATTGAAAATTGGACATGCCATCATATATCTACAAGAAAAGATCTTATATAATCACTTTATATGCGTGACGTCACACTTCTATATAAAACACATAATAAAGTTCAATGTATTCTGTAATCTTTAACCTTACGTTAATATACAAAGTTTTTCCTCTCTCTCTCTCTCCATTTATATAAATGATTAATTCCTTCTAAAATTCTTTTAAATACTTTAACAACAACAACAATGGCAACAGCAACAACAATAATATAAATATGTTCAAGTAATTCGATTTAAAGAAAAAAGTGAAAATCATTTTCCGCTAAGGAAAAATTCACATATACATCATCACCATACCACCACCATACCATCACCTCACCCTACTTTTATATTTTTACTATGTAACACAAAAGAGTGTGTTTGAAATGAAAATACGTAAGTTATAATTTATGTTTTTCTTTTTCAATTTTCATTGAATTTAAATTGTTCCGTAAAAAAAAACTTAAATAAAAGTGGAGAATTATTTATGCGCTTCCAAATAATTTATATAATTTACACCATGCGATTATCAATTTCATTAAAATATTTAATATTTTGTAATTAAAATCAACGTCTTTAGATTCTTTTGTTCATCTACGTAAAGTATTACAAATCGTACAACTTGAAAATGAATGGAAACTTTTCCGTATTTCACAGTTTTTTTGTTTTAAAAAAAAAATTTCCATTAAATTTTTTACTCAGTTAAAAAAAAATGAAAGAAACAAACACAAAAGAATCATTCATAATTTAAAATATTTCATTTAGGACAGATTTTGTTTCAGAAAATTCTCAAGATGTTATATTTTCAAGATTATAAATTTTCCCTGTTCAACATTTAAGTTTATTAATAAGAAAACAGTTGAATGAATTAAAAAAAAAATATATGTCCAAAAATAAATAAAAATCAGGAGAATTTATGAATTTTCTTTTTATTTTTATGATTATTTGGTCAAACGTCAAAGGTAATAAAAATAAATAATAAAAATTTCGTATGTATAAAACTTAAACACAAAAAGAGTGAGAATGATAAAGTGTGTGAGACAGAGAGAGAGAGAGATAAAAGAACGCATAAGAATGTCATTTTGAATTATTTCTTTGGTAGTTGTAGGCTATGGAGAGTCGTCATTTATCCGGACGTTTGTAACTCTGAAATGGGTTTGTTTTTCTGACTGATGTGAAGTAATAATAAAATAAAAAATAGCTGATGACTTATTGTCCCATAAATGATGGCAGAATCTTCAAAATAATATATAAAAAAAGAAAGAAGAAAACTGACGTTAAATTCACACAAACAAATGAAAATAAACTGTGAGTAATATAAATTATAATGTAGTCTTGAAAGTGCGTTAAAGTCTGTTGTTACATTTGGTGATAACAAAAAAAAAAAAAAAAGGAAAAACCGAAAAGGTATCCTAAAAGTGGAAATCTGTTTTTTAGGGGAATTCATTTTAGTATTATTCATTTTTAAGGTTATAAAATTGTCATTATTGACACTAGGCGTCTTCACACAATACTAAAAACAAAATGCTGTTATGACGCAAAGTTTCCCTTTTACACTCTTTACGCATTGGAAATTTTTTTTTTCCGTACCAAAAATTTAACAAACCAAAGTTTTCTTAATTTATAAACAATTTTTTTTTTTCTTTTTTGATAAAAAAAAAAAAAATGTAAAAAATGAGAAAGAAAAAATTGAAAAACAAATAAAGAAAAGAAGAGAAAAAAAGAGAAAATTTTCAGATTGGTCACGATCAAAATGTGTGATTTTCTCTTTTTTCTTTTATTTTTTTTTTCTTTCAACATGAAAATTACAAAACAATTGACGTATCAAAAATAGATTTTATTTCTAAAAATAATAATAAGAATGAAACGAAAAGCAAAAACAAAAAAAACAAAAAAAGAGAACGAAAAACAACAAAAAACGAATTTTTCTTTTAAATCGTGAAAAACACGTTTTATTTGTTTTCTAATTTTTTTCACCCATTTTTTTTTCTTTCCTTCTTTTTATTTAATTATTTTACACGGAAAATTGTAAATTCAAATTAAAAATTAAATTATTTGTTGATTTTTTTTTTTTGATGACGCGAGAAAGAAAAATTGGAAATTTTATTTTCTAATTCTGACTTTTCAAATAATAACAACAACAAGAAAAAAAAAATTGGGATGACGTAAATGACATTTTATTGACATTTAAAAAAAAAAGAAATTTTATAAAGAAAAATTCCAAATAATAAACACAAGCGAGTAAACAGAAGAAGAATGAAGAGAAAAAAAAAACAAGGCGCCTCCACTTACAAAAACTATTATCGAACAATAAAGAAAAAAAAACACACTACCAGATAAAGAAGGAAACAAAGAAAGAAAGAAAGAAAGAAAGAAGGAAACAAAGAAAGAACGAAAGAAAGAATGAACCAGAAAAAAAAATAAAGGAAGTAGGAGTAAAAAAAATTCCTATTGTTCCATTTCATACAACTGAGAGATTATCAATCTTCTTTGTAAAAGAAGAAAATCAATTTATAATTTGATGATGTCACATCGATAACCAAAGCAACAAAAAAAAATCAAAAAAAAAGGAAAGGATAAAAACAGGAAGAGTGTGAGTTAAGGAAGTCGAAGAATAATAGTAAATGATCATAAGAATTGGACAGGAACGAAAAATCTAATACGTGATTTATAACGTAATGGAACATATGCTTAGGAACCGGAATTGAGGATCAATAAACTTTCGTCCCTAAGACCAACAAGAAAAAAAATATTTGGAACAAAATTGTTTATTTATTTTTACTTCTTGTTGGTTGGTTGGTTGTTTAGTTATATTTTCTCTTACTCTCTGTTCCCGTCTCTCTTTCTCCCAATTTTTTATTTTTATTTGATGATCAATCATGGTCGTAAATCAAATGCAGCATCAACTTAATTTCAATGATAATGGAAGACTAGATTTTTGCTTAAAAACTTGAAGATTTATGATTATACAGAATCTTGTTTCTTTTCCATATTTAAACCAAAAATCTCCTACTGCCACCCAACCCCCTTTCCATCATTTTATTATTATTATTATTATTATTATTATTATTATTTTTCATCGTTGTTGAAGAGAAAATGATCTATTTTACTGCACATAAGAATTTTCTTTAAAAAAATAAACCAAATACAAAAAACAACAATAACAACAATAATGGTAACACACAAAAAAACGATAAAGGAAAAAGCTTGTCATCTTGAATTGATTGTGATTTGACCATCCGCTTGGAAAAGAAACAAAAGATGAATTGATATATGCTGGAAGGAGAAAGATTGAGAATAGAAGGATGATGTACAATTTTTTTCTTCTTCTGATTTTTGTGTTTGGCTTACATTTCAAGTGCCTTCATATATTTTTTTTCTTTTCCTATACAGTAAAACGCTAATATAAAAAAAAAACTCCATAAATGGAATTTACAGAACGCTTAAGATGTCAAAGACCCGTAAAATACAAAAAAAAAAATAAATAAGAAAAAAAATCACATAGAGAAAAGAAAAGCTTTCGTTAATGTATAAAAATAAGAAGAAAAAGAAGAAGAAGAAGAAAACGAATTTGAAATGTAAAAATACTGTCACTGAATTGTATATTTAAGAAAGTACAAATTGATAAAAGTGGCATCATTAAATACAAAAATCTACAACAACAAAAGATGAAATATAAACAACAACAACAACAACAACAACAGCTACATTAACAACAAAAAGTTCATGACCCAAATTTTTACATATTTTATTCGATAATATATAAAATCCCTTAAGAATATTTTCACATTATAAAAACATACATTTCATATCCGATAACAGAAGAAAATGAAACAACAACAAAAACAACAACAACAAAAACAACAACAACAAAAACAACAACAACAAAATAAAATAAAACAACGAAAAAGAAAAAAAAATACGACAGATAAAAAAAAGTTGGTTTCGACATTCTTTCATTTCTCTGTTTGTGGTTTCTTCTTCTTTTCTTCATGTTTTTTTTTAAGTTTAACAACAACAAAAACTTTCACTTTTTGTTGTTGTTGCTGTTGTCTCTTTGATCGTATTTACCAAAACCAAGAGTTTTTCCCTCCAAAACCGATTCCAACCCACAATCTACCCCATAGCCTTTGACAATAAGGAAGAAAAACAACGTGATGTTGTTGGAAATTTAAACCCTTTTTTTTTTCTTAGAATACTTTTTTCTTCTTTCTCTTTTATATTTATTTTGGTATAAATAAGATGGTTGGAATGGATAGTGACGCAAAGTGAGTATATATTTCTGTAATCAAGGATAAATAGGAGAAGAAAAAAACTGTAGAAAAAATTCGAGACAGAATGGAACGTAACAAAACAATAGACAAAAAAAAATTGTTATGGGTTACATAAGGACACCATTTCCTGTAGTCCCCCCTCCATCATCTTACCACCCCCACTGTTCTATCATTAATCAAATTGTTCCAGAAAATATATATAATGGGAAATTGTGTGTGAGACTATGTATGTGTGTGTGTAGAAGTAGAATGAGACAATGGGTGGTTGTAGAGAAAAATGAAAAATCTGAAACCAAGAAAAAAAAAACTAAAGAAAAAAGAAGCAAAATAACAAAAGGAAAACAAAAAAAGGAAAAAGTTGAGAGAAAAAGTCACAATAATATGAAGTCATTTTTAACAGTTTTTTTTTGAGCTTTAAAAAAAGTTTATCTTCTCTTCAGTGGAATATAAAGCGAAAGTTTTTTATTTTTGTTTCACTCTCATCCCTTTTTTATCTTCCTTTTTTTTATTCGACTATTTCTTCTTCTTTTTTTCTTTGTGTGTTATGTCCTCCGCACATGGTACAAGCGAAAGGATTTATTTATTTGTTATATTTGCGTTTCTCTCACTTTCTAATGTGTGTATGTATGTGTGTATGTACGTGTATATATATTTTTACTTCTTTTATATTACATAATTATTCGACTAAATATATAGCTTAACTAATTCATTCTAATCTTTATTTCGTTCGTTAAATTATAGGGAAATTAATCTTTTTAATGTCAAATTAGTATTTGATTTTTGTTTATAGGGTGAAGGGGAAGTAGTAAAGTATATGAGGTAATATGTAAAAATGGAATGAGGTCGATGAATTATCATTAGGATGGGTCACTTTAAGAATATGTTGTGGTTAAAGGTTACAGTAAGACAGAGTGAGAGAGAGAGAGAGAGAAAGATAAGACTTTGAAAATCGATACACTTTTAAGTTATTTACGTAGATTATGTGTGTAAATTTTTCTGTATTATATTGATTGTGTGTGTAGCTTATGTATTAAAGGCAAAAGGATAATATTTTAAATCCATAATATACAAATATTTTTAAAAATAAGTTATACTCGGTTGACCAGCAAAAGAGCTTTTATATTGAGACTGCCACACTGCAGACAAAACAAAACAAGAAAAAAAAAATACAATGCATGAAATTGTGAAAATATTCTTTCTCTTGTTGAGGGGATTTATAATTTTACAAAAGTTCTACGTATTATTTTCATGTTTGCTTTTTTCTCATTCTGTTGCGACACTTTAAATTTTCAATGCGCTTTTTGTTACTCGAATGCTGGTTGTTATTTTTTGCCTTTTATAAAAATGTTATCGTTTTCACTCAACCACCCTACTTTGTAAAAACCAATAAAAGTTAAATACCAAACAGTAAAACAATTACTCCTTCATTATCGGATTAAAGAATAAAGAAAAATTAATAATAGTAAATAGAAACAATACAAATAATATTCTTGCAATTTTATTTTGTGTTTATTAAAAAAATATGAAATTTCTTACCTTTTTACATCGTGCTAATGCAATAATTGTTATTAAATTTCCTGGTATTCCGACCAACATAAATACAATACAGGCAACGGCTGCGAAACCAAGTAAACCAGATGAGTATCCTTCAAATAATTCATATGGCATTGAATCTGTATGAATGAAAAAAAAGAAAGAAAATCAAATTACAAAATTATTGAATGGAGGCGCCAGGTATTTTCTAGTTTTTTTTTTCTTTCTACAAATTTTCAATTTGTTTAATTTTGAAACTAAATAACAAGAATTACAGTGAAACGTGAATTGTTATTTTTTTTTGTTCTTTTTGTTCAATTTAATTCACAGAATGTAAAAGTATTTGATGAAATTCCATTGAACGAATATATATTTTAATTAGTTTAAAAATAAAAGTCCAAAGTTCAAGAACTACATAAAAAATAATTTAGTTCATTGAAAGAGTATTAAAGTTAACAATTAAGAGGTTAATACCATACACTGTGGTAAATCACTATTAAATCTCACATATATAGCCCATAGAAATAATGTCTTACTGTTAATCTTAATTATATAAAAGCATCTGTTAACTACTGTAAATGTCTAATTAATTCTCCAGGCAAATTTCTAACTTTATATTTTGCAGTAAAAAATTTATATATAAGATTTAATTTTATTTAAAGAAACACAATACTGACATCATCATTCTCTATCTGTATGTTAATCTTTCTCACTCACTCTCTCTCTTTTTCTCTTTCGCACTTAACTAATGTTTGTTTAAATGATTAAATAAAATAAACTTACCAGAAGTAAAATTTGAATTATTTGTTATTGCCTGAGGTGATGATCCCACTATTAAATCCATATTTTAATTATTGCACTTTATTTTTCTTTTTTATAATAATTAGTTTTTGTTTATTTATAGTCTCATTACACATAATTCGATTAAATTCATGAATATTTTTATATTAAATTTTTTTTTCTGTTTTGTTCAATTTCTGCATTAATTTCACTATAGAACATCACAAATTTTCACTGATTTTAATTTTTTTCACTCATTTTACTTTTAACAAAAAAACTTAAAAAGAAAATTGATTTTTATTTTAATTCGGTTCACTTTTTCTTCTTTTTTTTTTGCCTTTTTGCTTGATGGCCAGAAATATTTTGTCTTTTATTTTTTTCTAATTTAAATTTCTAATTTTCAATTTTATCATTTATTGTTTGTCTGCGAAGAAAAATATCCTGTGAAAGAGAAAATAAAAGCGAAAATGAAATAATTCTTTGGTGGCTTCCTTTGAGAAAAAAAAATTGAATTAAGAAAAAATATTGCTTAGCAACGATCTTAATTATTTTTGTTTTGGTTTTCTTTGGAATAACCTGACGACAATATTTTCTTTTGTATAAATCCTGACAATATTTTCATTTCAATTAAAACTGATTTTATTTGATTTAAAATGAATTTCGAAATCAGTTCAATTCAAAATCTAAAAATTCCAACCAATAATTTTGTAATTTCATTGTTTAAATAGCGAAGAATGACGACACTATGACCAGTGCACGTAATTCAAATATCGATAAATTTTTTTTATAATTGTTTGTTCCAAATAAAATTCGTTTAATTCTAATTAGTTCTTGTTCTTAGTAAATTTCTGAGTAAACTGATTATTTTTGTATAGCAAAAAAAAAAAAACAAAAATTCCAGTAATTGTTAAACTGAAAATTTCATTTCAATTGTGTAAATAAATTTTAGTTTACATTTTTCCTAATCCAACTTTAAATTTAACTTTATGCCTTTTTTCCCTCATTCCAACGCGGATAAATTAATGAAAAAAAAAAAATGTTCATAGATTAAAAGATAATCAACCTTCATGCATATTTTCCCCCCAATTGTCAATACTCAATAACTAACCAATTATTTTATTCCTGCAATTTTCATAAATTGTTTAGCTTTTTGTTTGTAGCAAAACAAAAAAAATAAAAATTAAATGGATCAGCAGGAATTTATTGATAAAATTTAATCAAACGCGACAATTTAAATTGTTTCAATTAATTCGTAATTTTCAAACTAAACGCTAAAAAACGACAAACAGAACAAAAATAAAAATAAAATTTGATAGAAAAACCAAAACATTTAAAAAAGAAAATTAAACAAAAAAAAAAAAAAAAGTTTGATATTAATTTGCAGACTCAAAATTTCATCTCCTATCTCTCTCTCTCTTTCTCTCGCTCTTTACCTCTCTAAACTTCGTTCATTTATGCTCCTCTTCTACTCGATAGTTTTTTTTTTTTTTTATTATTTTATTTATCAAAATTCAAAAACAGAAAATTGTTGATTTTCATTTTAGATTTTCTTCATTTTGTTATTTTTTTTTTTTTATTCTGTTTTCATCTTTAACGATTGTTTTAATTTTAGAAAATGAACAAACGTTTGAAAAGTTTATTTAATATTAATTGGAATTAGGCAAAAAGCATATGGAAATGTTAACATTTTTCATTTGTTTCATCTCTCTTTCTCTCTCTCTCTCTCTCTCTCTCTTTTTTAGATTTTCGTTAATTGTCTGTATGTTTATCTATATGTATTTTCTCTTTCTTTAAGACAATTTATTCTAATGATTTGTTATAATTATTTTGAGTGACGTAAGTATGATCGATGTGTTTATGATTAATTATAATTTGAATTTCATAGTGAGAATAATTAGAACATAAAAGTTTTAAAGAATATTCATCTACTAAACATTAGTTTTTCTTTCTTTCTCTTTCTACAAGATGATAATCTTTCCTCTCTTCCTTATTCACATTTCTTCTTTTTACTGATTGTTTATAATTAACTTAATTAATTGTATTTTTTTTTCTTGTTTTTTCTTTGTTGGATTCTGTGAAGAAGAAAAAACACACAAAATGATTGATTTTCTTTTTAGGTTAATTTTTTTATTTAAGGTGAACCAATTCCAAGGTCATTTTTTTAGTTGATTCGACACAATTAATTCTAACAACATGAAAAATTTAATTTGGCAATACAATTTATTCCTAATTAAAATTTATAAATTTTTATATTTTGTTACAAAAAATTTATACGTATAATATTTTATGACTTTTACTGACTGACATTTAAAACGCTGTGAAAATTTTATTCAAACATAAAAATTTATTATATTATTCTAATTTTAGTTAAAAGTATTTTCCTAATTTAAGAATAATAAAAAATCTAAAAATATCATTTAGAATTTATCTTTGCATGTGTGTGTGTGCGCGCGTTTGTATTTCTCTTCTTCATCTGTGTTTTTTTTTTTTTTTTGCTAATATTTATTTGTTCATAGTTTTTACGTTGTACGTCTGGGTCTTGTTTTTGAACGTATTAAATTTCCATTTCACTTTTAGGCTAAATACCCAATAAAATTTACAACTTTTCTGGTGAAAAGAAAATGAAAAAAAAAAAAAAAACATACAAACAAACAGAAAACTTTGTTAATGTTGAATATTTATTTTATAGAAAAATATTGAAGAGGTTAATTTTTGTAATTTCCTAAATTTGTTTTCCTCCACCAATTAACATATTTAACAAAATCATAAAAATTCGACATAAAGTGGAAAATGTTAACGAGAAAATTATAAGTGAACACATGGCCCTTCTTTTATTATTTTTCCTCCTGTTTTTGTTTTAAGTTTTTCCTCTAATTTTTTTCACCTAATTATTCAACACATTTTTTTTTTATTGTAACAACCAAAATTAAAATTTTCCTTTAAGAATTTCTGTGAGTTCATAAATTAACCAGAAAGATTTAAATCAAAATAAAATCATAATAAGATAATTGAATTAAATCTGAAATTAAATTAAAACAACTACCCTTACTCTTGTCATCGTCAACCACCCAACCACTCCCTTCTAATCGTTTTCATTATTTTTTTTGTTGCTTTTGTTGTTTCTGTCTTCAAAGAAAACATCTAAAACATTAATCATTGACAAATGGATAAATGATTGTGGTCAAAATTGAGTCATACAAATGTTTGTATTTGAGTGGAAAAGTTTCATTTTATTTTTTCCCCTCTTTTTCCATTCCATTCCGTTTCTTTTCTATTTTCTATTCTATTTTTTTTTTCTCTCTCGATAAAATTCACCCCCCGTATCATCCCTTTAATGACTTACACTCTCCCTCACTCTACTGTTGATCACACGTTAGTCTGTGAATCTCCAAATATAAATGAATCAAAATGATAATAAATGTTTGTGAAAAGTAACAATAATTTTACATTAATTCGTAATTAATATTTTAATCATAAAACGAAAATAAAAAATCCACAACAAATCCAGAAGAACATAAAAAATAAACATGAAAAAAAAAGGTGGGTTCCTAATAAACGCCCTTTTAAAATTCAAGAAAGAAAATGTTATTCTTGAAGTGTAATGAAATTTTTAATCTGAAGTAAATAAAAATGTTTTCAAGATTAATTTTATCAAGAAAGGAAATTATATATTTTTTTTTAAATTTCTAAAATTCAATAGAAAAAAAAAGACAACGCATAAAGAGACAAAATATACACAAAATTGTTTGTTTTTAGGTTGGGTTCTATAATTTTTGTGTTTTTTTTTTTTTCATTAAATTCACGATATCCAGTATCATTAACACACGTCATAATTAATTGACCTTGATTTCTTTTTTTACTTTTTATATACATTTTTTTTTTGTTGTGTCTTTATTACAATTTAGTTTATGTAATTCCCATTTAATTATAACTTTATGGTCAAGTCCTAGATAATTGTTGTTGTTGTTGTGTTTTTCTATTTGTCGATTTTGGAAGGAGACTGACTCCTTCATATGTCAATCAATTTATATATTGATTTGACCATCAAATAATTAAAAATGAATTCACAATTTTCTTCTGTTTATAAATTAGTAAAAATTCTGTTTTATTTATTTTTTGTGTTTTTTTTTTCTTCTTCTTCTTCTTCTTCTTCTTCTTTTTCATTCAAAGAGATCGGATAAATTTATAAGAAGATCTTTAAAATGTATTCATTTAGAGAATAAATTTTCTTAAAGACGTCCGTTCATCGGTGTATGGATATCAATACAATGTTTGTGTATATCATATCTCTGTCTGTGTTTGTGTATTTGGATGTGACGTGTGTGACGTGTGTGTTTGTTAATCGTTTAAGAAAATAAGAATAAATTTGAAGCCAAATTAAATTGAATTTTTTTTTTTTTTTTTGCCTCTTCCAGTTTTCGAAGCCAATAAAGAAAATTGTAGAAAAATTCTTTAAAGTGAAAGAAGATGAATAAAAGAAAAGGAATAGAAAATTATATCCAAAAAGTGAAATGACCGGAAATGGACGATTCAATTTGAATTTGTTCATTGTGAGCAGATTGTGTCCTTTCTGTTGGAAATTTTTAAACAAATCAAAGTTGAAAATAATTTTAATTTTTTTTTAATAAAATAATTGTCGTTTTTTTCATTTTCATTCAGTTAATGTTTTTTTTCTCTTCTTCTTCTTGTAAATTTCTAAAAGAAATTTATAAATAAATGATTAAAAATTAAAAGTTTTCTATAAATATTTCTAAGACGTGCCTTTTAAATTTATAAACAAAAAATAATATAAATTATGTTAATTGATTGGAGACGTCTGACTCTGTATTCTGGATTGTACAAATTTTCTTTTTTTCTTTGCGTTCATGATTTTCATACGATTTTTATTGATGTGCGAGAAAATAATTCTAAGAAAAATTATTGTATAAGAAAAATTTGTAAAAAACGTTTTAAAATGAATAAAAAGAACCGTAAAAAAAATCATGTTTCTACGTAAAATTTTAAATTGATTAGAATTGCGGGCGGTAAAATTTTACTGAAATTAAAATTAAAAATCTTAGAAACAGAAAAACAGAAACAAACGAACGAACTCGTCATAAATTCAAGCTAATCAATTTATACTTTCAAGTTATCAAATTAAATCATCAATTCGAATGAATTCACTTGTGTTACGTAAATAGAAATTAGTCGATACCGTGTTTGTTACGGTTCCGTGTAAAATGACAGAATTACCGATTCTGTAAAATAATTAAAAAAACGTTGATTGTAATACTGAAAAGTATGTAAGATTATCAAACACACCCAATATACCTTTTTCTTTCAATCGAACTCATTGCAAATTTCTTTATTGAAAATCTTAAGGTCTCTTTATATGAAAGGGTTAATAAACTTCAAGTTTATTTAATTACTGTTTTTTTTACTATAATTTTATTTAACAAATTTCTGATTAATTATAAACAAAGAATTCAATTTTAACGAAATCAGAGTGACATCTAATCTATACATTCATTATCGAACGGTTATTGAAGTCAAAGGCGTTTACATTTATTGAAAGTTCGAATTTGTTTTGATTATTGAGAAGGACAAAAATTAAAATCCTCGACTAACTTTTACTATTGGTGGTGGTCCAATTCTATTGGTGGTGGTCCTATTAGACAGTGGAATTTTATTTAGAAAAGGAATGAACCAGAATGTATTATCAGATTTGAGTGCGTTAGTTCAATTGACAAAATTTACGGTTCGATAATATTAGGTTACTGAACGTGCTTCCCAACGGTAACCTAAATAATATTATTATGTTCGGCACAAACATAATATTCTAATAAACGTAACATTTTATTACAAAAGAAACACAAAATAAATAACAAAATAATAATCAAATAAATTACTGAAGAGAAGAAATGGGAGAATAAAACAAAAAAAAACACACACACACACACATACACACACACACACAGTTTTTAGTGAAACATAAAAAATAAATAAATTGTAATTCTTATAAAACTCTTTACTTTACGATAACAACGTCAATAATCTCAAATCATTTTCGTTTTTCGTTTATTTCTTTTTTTTTTTTTCTTTTTCAAAAGAATTTCATAAGAAAACCAGAGACAGAAACAGAAACAGAAACATACAAAAACCAAAATAAATAAGAAATAATAAAATTACAATCATTTTAAAAGAATAAAGATAAGATAAGAAATGTTCGATTTTTAATGTATATTTTTTTTCCTGTATTTATCAAAAAAATAGTAAAAAGAAGAAGAAGAAGAAGAAGAAGAAGAAGAAGAAGAAAAATAACAAGAAATAAAAAATGAAAAATAAAGTTTGAATTGTTTATTTTCTGTAGAAAAAATTAAGAAATAAAAGAAGAAAAATTATTGAGTTACTAATTGAGTTACTAAGATCCCCAGAACACTGTAATACAATTTAATTATTCTCGTTATCAATCACACACACCAACACACACGCACAATTTTACATTTTCAATTGAAAATTAATAAATAAATAAATCCATTTATTCTTATCAGTTGATTATTATTATTTTTTTTATGATCTTTCAATAAATTTTCTAAGAATAAGAAGAAGAAGAAGAACAAGAAACAAAAAAAAAATATACAAAACTCATGCACACAAATAATAGATTGTCAACGATTTATCTAAATTGATTTGGTTACAACTCAATTTTTCTTACATCATAAATTGTTTTGGTTACAAATTTAACTTGGTTTCTTTCTACTTACTGCTGTTGTTGTTGTTGTTGCTGTTGTTGTACTTTTAATACATATAATCTTTAGGTTTATTGTTGTTGTCATTATTTTTATTCAATCAATTGAATTCAGTTGAAAATAAGTACAAAATATTTTGTTTTTGTCGTCTTTCAGATGTTCATAAACGCAAAAGATCAGAATGAGTACAGAATACACAAGTTGGGTTATTAAAAAAAAAAATAACAACAACAACAACAACCAACAAGAAGAAGAAAATGTTTTTCAGTAAAATAAACAAAAACAAGAGAAGTAGTAAAATATATGTGTCAATAACCGAAAGAGTGAGAGTATAAATGAAAGTGTGAGTGAAAGAGATATAGAAAAATTTATGAAAGTTAAAAAGATGAGAGGAATTAGAGGATGAGAAATATTTATACATATAAATATGGGAAAAGGATATGGGATGAAAGGTTAAAAGATTACAGAAGATTACAGTTATTTTTTTTTATTTCTTTTCCCTCATCATCATCTTCTTCTTCATCTTCATCTTCAGTGTTTCATTTTCAATGGTGTTGTTGTTTTTTTTTTGTTAGAAAGATTGAGAGTGAAAGAGAGTAACAGAAGATACAATAAAGAAAAAAAAAAACAAACTAATTAAAGTTCAATGAATTATCCTAAAAATAAAAGAATAAAAAAAATTAACACGAACGTGGAGAATTTTCTTAAACACTTTTTTTTCTTGTTTTATTTTTTTTTTAATTTTCCATGAACTTGAAAATAATCAAACGTAGAATTTTAATTCAGAAAAAACAAAAAAAAACAAAAATTGTTCAAAGAGAAACATTAAAAATTACGTAAAACAATTATTTGTTGTTTCTTTTTGTTTTGTTTTGTTTTTCTTTAAAAATATTTCACGGTACAGAGAAAAATCTGTTTACCTCACACTAAAATTCTTTATACCAGAAATGAATTAGTATTGCCCATCAATTAAATCAGGTGGAATTTCTTCAAAGAATAAGATCCGCGTATCACAAAATTTTCTTATTTTCTCCTTATTTCCAAATGTATTAATCAATTGTTTTTGTCTCTATTTCTCTACAACATGTTAAGTGAACATCTAACAAATTCACACACACACACACACACATTCACATACACACATTCACACACACACACATTTTTTTCTAACAAAATAATAATAACAACAAACTATTTTTAGAATTGTAAATAATAATTTTACATCTGTCAAAAGAAAGGCAACCGTTTTAGACAAAACATTTTATTTATTTCTCGACTTTGAACTTTTTTTTTTTTTTTGCAAAAAAAAAAAAAAACAAAATCAAAATAAGAAAATGGAATTGAAGAAAATTTAACTCTGAATTAATACAAAATTTTCTTCTTCTGTTTTTTTTTTTTTTTGCACGATTACAAACAACGGTAGAAACATTAAAAAAAAATATATACATAAAGAAAATGAAACTGTGGGAAAAGAGTGAAAGAAGAAGAAGAAGAAGAAAAAGAAAAAAGAAAAAAGGAAAAATGTAAGATGTAAAACGCACAGATTTTAAAATAGATCTATTTTGGAAAATTGAGAAAATATATACACACTCATACCAGATTTACCTTACATTTTATAAATATTTACATAATAATTATTTTTATAATTGGTATCGGTTTCTTCTTCTTCTTCTTCTTTATTTTCTTATTCTTCTTCTTATTTTTATTCTTCATCTTAATTTTATTCTTCATATTTATCTTCTAATTCTTCTTCTTGTTCTTGTTCTTGTACTAATTCTATTTGTTCATCTGCATCTTAAATATTATTATTAGTTCCACCCAAAAACGAACAAAAAAAAAAAGAAGTTAAATGGAAAAAAAAAGGAAAATGGAAAAATGTGCGGTTAAAACGAACAAAAAATAAATAATAAATGTAAATTGAATGAAAATGTGTTTTTACATTTTCTTCTTCTTCTTCTTCTTTTTCATATCTTCTTCTTATTATTTTGTTTCTTAGTTTTCCATACACATTTTTGTGGTGTCAATGTCGTGGTATTGTTGTTTTAGACTTTTATTATTTTCTTCAGAAAAGTGACAAAAAGTTAAAGAATTAGAAAAGAGTAAAAGGAAAACAATAAAAGTGGGCAAAAATGAAGGAAATGGAAGAAGAAAAGGAAGATGTGGAAGATGAAAAAAAAAAATTATTAATTTGATGGCGAACGAAAAAGAAAACATTGAGGAAAACTTCTTTAATAAAAAAAAAAAAATAAATAAATAAGAAAATATAGAAAACGTAAAGAAGAAGAGGACTGAAGTGGAATGTGATGATGTGTGTTTTTTTTTCGTCTCTTTCTGTTGTATTTTTAGAAGATTTTGATGGATCAATTAAAAATTTATTTTACAACAACAACAATAAACACAACAACAACAATAACAACAACAACAACAAAACGAATGTTCTCCCACTAGACTCCAATGTTTTTGATTTTAATAAAAAAATTAAATAAACAAAAACAGAAAATCAAACAACTTTTTAAAACAAAATTCAAAAAGAAAAAATTCTAATTAATAAATTAATTTGTTTAGAATTTTCTGTCCTTTCATTTGTGGTGTTTGTTTTTTTTTCTTTTTTTGTTTTTTACTTTGAAAATTTACAAAAAATAATAATTAGAAATGTAAAACAACAACAACATCCTAAGAATATTCAACAATTAAAAATAAAATATAAATGACACGAACCGGTTAAAGTTTTTTTGCTTAATCAAAACTGTAACACTTTTGTTTTTTTTTTTTTTTTTTAATTAAATTGTTTTAATTTTCACAAAAACAAATTTTTCCAAACACAAATTAAAATTCACTTTGTTCACTTTTGTTCTTTTTTTTCTGTCTTTTCTTAATTCATTGTTTTCTTTTTGGTTTAACTTCTTTTAACATTTTTTTTATCGTTAGCGAATTTATCTAACAAGATTAAAAGAAAAACATAATTTTCCAAAATAAACACCAGAAATAAAAAATATGAAGAATTTTTCCTTTAATTAAATACTCTTTTTTTTTTTTTAGACAAGGAAAGGTAAGTACAATAGAGTGGAAGAGAGAAGAGGAAAGAAAACAGAACACAGATTTACAAGAAAGAAAAAAAAACAAACACTCACAATTTTTTTTTTTTTTGTTTTTTAGTTAGACGTGCGTGTATAGAATATTTGTGAAGAAATAAAAATAAAAAACATGTTTCCCGGTTCAATGTTGAAATGCAACTGAATTTTGTCCATTCAATGAAAATATATTTTTTGAGCAAAAAAACAACAACAACAAAAAAAGCCACAACAACAAAACGCACACAAAACTCTAGAAACCATGCGAAATAATTTTTTGTTGTTGTTTTCATTACAAATTTCCTATTGAAAAACTGAGAAAAATTCAAACAGAGAGAAATAGATAAAGAGAGAGAGAGAGAACTTGACCGAATAAGTAAAATAAAAGTAGGAGAATAAAGTGAGGAGAGATTTTTTTTTTTAGTATAAAGATATAAGGAGAAAATGTAGAGAGAAACTGTTGGTTGACAGAGAGAGAGAGAGAGAGAGAGTGGGAAATTGATAAAAATATTCTACCATTATCACGTATAAATTTTTGTTTTTGATCGTTTATTTTTACGATTTTAAACAATAATTCTGATACTGGACCAGACTAGACTAACGACACTTCAAATCTTTTTTTATTAAAATCTTAAATTAAATGAAAATATGAAATTGTCTCAATATTATTATGAACGACAACAAACGTGTGAACGTAAAATAAGAAAAATATGAAAATTATATTAAATTAAATTAACCCTCTTGGGAAATCTCGTTGTTTCTAATTTTTATTTTTCTTCTTTAGAAAATTTATTTTCGTATAAACAAAACAAGAAGCTTAAAAGAAAAAATGAACGAACGTGACATGTGGTTTTCCCCGGAAAAAAAAAACAAACATGAAATAGAGAAAATGTGTAAATTTTAAATGGGAGAGGGAAAATATACGATTAAAGAGAATGAAAATGAAGAGATTCTCATCGGTATTGTTTTTTAAGAAGAAAAACTGTGAGTGTCAGTATTTTAAATGATGTTGTTGTTTAAAGATATCCAATTCCTTCCCTTCCTCTCTATCTCTCTCTCTCTCTCTTTCTCTCTCTCTTTCTCTATAACGGAAAATTATTATTGAATTTCCGTTAAAGCAAATTTCCGGTCAATTTATTTTCGCAGTTTCAATTTTAATTAAACAAAAAAATAAAATAAAATAAAATAAAGCGATAAATATTTATTTTATAGAGAAGGAAACAATAAGAACCTTCATTAGCCTTCAAAATGCATTATAGAAAACATAAAATATAATCAGAGATTTTTATTTTTTTTAACAACAACAACAATAAAATCTAAACAAAAATAAACAAGAAGAAGAAGAAGAAGAAGAACAAGAAGAAGAAGAAGAAGAAGAAGAAGTAAAACAGAATGACCGAAAGAATTAAAAAAAAAAGAAGAGAAATCAAGCAAACAGATTTTCGTCATTTGCTATTTTTTTCTTGTTGTTGTTGTTGTTGTTAAATCGAATTACGAGAAATATTTTTTTTTTTTAAATAGAGAAAAAAAAAACAAACACACACACACACACACACACACAACTGATGATGGTGTATATTTTCTTATCAAAAAGTAAAAACAACAACAACACAAATATAAGTTGCTTTTTTTTTTTAAAAAAAAAAACACCGGATGTAATGTGGTGATTTCTTATAAGTAAAGAAAAAAAAAATCAGCAACAACAACAATTATTAATTATTTTGATTATTTATTTTTTTTTTGCGTTTTTAAATAAAAATTTTAATTTACTAAAAAATGTTCAATTAAATTATTTTCGTAGAATATTTGCTGTTGTTGTTGTTGTTGTTGTTGTTGTTGTTGTTGTTGTCATTTGTGAATTTTTGTCAGACAAAATGTCACCGGATTTTCTTCTCTTAGATTTTTTTTTTTTACTTGTTTTTCCAGTTAAGTGTAAATCTTTTCTTTTGTTTTCTTCTCTGCTGTTTTTTTTTTTTTTTTTTAATCAAAAGACAATAAATTGACTGTACCAAAGTAATTTTACTTGATTTTGTTCATAAAACTTAATTAAAAAATTGTTTATTTACAAATTTTTCACATTTTTCTTCCGTTTTTCTTTTGTCTGTTTTTATTAAATGAAAATCTTCAATAAAAAAATTTTGTTCATTTTGTATCGAAAATTAAATTTATAGTGAAGAAAATTTAATTAAATATTCATGAAGTCTAATATTCCCTTATGATCCTTTTTTCACTTAAATGAATTAACTAATCGTAATCGGAAACATGTGGCATAACCTCTACACACAAACACACACACATAGATACACACACACACACAGATACACACATACTAAATTAGAAGATAGAAAATGGTCAGATGTTTGTAAATAAAATAAATATTCATAATGAACATTTTCTTATTAAACAAAACGACGGTGACAAAAAAAATAGAAAAAGAGTTAAAACAAAAAGCAACCGATACAAGGCAAAGGTGAAAATGTGTATATAGAGAAACAATAGAATATCGGAAAAATTTGTGAAAATTATATTCGTTTGCACTTGTGCCAGAACGAATTTTATAATAATATATATTTTTTTTAAAATGGGTTTAGTAACCCTCCTCCACTTTCTTGTTGAATTTCTGTAAAATCGCATAAAGTTCAGATTCAGAGTAAAAGAAGAAAAGTTTATAATACTCGTTTAACGGTGTTTCTTTCATAAGGGATTCATAAGAGGTGGCTGTCGGTTGTTCACTGTTTAGAATATTACCATGGAATCATTGATTATTATACATTTTCATTATTCAACGTAGAATACAAGGATTACATTTTTCCGTTTATTACTTTGACGTCATTGAATTATTCACTTATTCACTAAGACTAAAGAAAATTTACATCGAATGTAAATAATTTCAGCAGTCATTTTTTTTTTTTTAGAATTGATTATTTATTTATTCAACATTTAACCGACATCAATCTCTGTAAGAAATGGATAGTTCAAATTCTTATGTGTCAGAAAAAATATTGCAACTCAAAAAAACGAAAACATTTTCCATAATTTATTTGTCTTTCATTTTCTTTTCACGCAGTTTTATTCAGAAATTTTGTAAAAGGATTAAATATGCACACTTTATAATTTATGCGCATGTTTTTTTTTTATCTTAAAAATTCTGATGTCATTATCGTATAATTTTTCTGTTCTTTAAATTTTAATTTTAATCTGTACAGTCGTTTTATCGTTTCTGTGTATTTCTATGTGTGTATGTGTGTGTGTAATCGTTGATTACTGTGACGTTTTTTTAGACTAAAAATTATAAATAAGTTTGCCATTTTTATATTGTACTTTTTTCAGATAAGTCAATTGACGTTGTTTATTTAGAAGTCAAATAATTTTACAGAATTAAATCAAACAAGAAAAAGAAAAGGGAAATGACTTAAGGAACATTTTTAAATTGTTTTGACAGTAATATAGATGGCAACACACTTTCAAATAAAAAAAATAAAAAAACACACATCTGCTAAAATAAGTTTAGTATAAAGTAAACAGAGTGAGAGAGAGAGAGATAAAGGGGTAGAGTGAGATAGAAAGTAAAATATTCAAATCCTATTCATTATCATTATTTAATGTTTCCATGGTCGATTATATTTTCACTTTAAACATTTTTCACATATAAAGAAAATAAACGTATATAGTGAAAATATATTTGTATGTTTTTCTCATTTACAATTTCCGTTTTCTATTGGTTTTTTTGTTTTGTCTTTATTTGAAAATATTTTACAATAAATAAAAACCTTTAAGAAACAAGAATAAGTTAGTGCTGGATATACACTTTGAATTTATGTATACTGGCATATCTTATAACTAAATCAAGAATATTCATAGGACATTAACTTTCTTAAATACTTTTCTTAGAAGTTAAAAAAGAAAATAAAAAGTAATAAAAATTAATACATTATTTTTTTTCACTCCTTTCACTTTTACTTTATTTTCATTCTATTTTTCTTCATTTGTTTTTTTTTTCTTTTCATTTCTTTCTCTTAATAAAAATAAAAATGTTCATAAATTTATAAGAAAGGAAATAAAAATAAGTCACAGTTTATTATTTTCCTTCACAAAAAAAAAAAAAAAAAATCACATTTCAATTTTCATCATTTTTCCAAATAAATGACGAAAACTTTTCATTTTTAACGTTTTAATTTTTTTTTTGTTTTTAAGTGTTGACAGATGTACATTAACAAAGAATATTAATGAAAATCAATCTTGGGTACAATATTTCAGAACGGAAAGAATTTTTGTAAATTGTATGGTCGCATAACTAAAATTTTAAGTTTCATTGAAAAGTTATGAGTTGTTTTCTTGACAATTTTATTTTAGTTGCAAAGAAAATTTCTGTTCTTATACGATACGACCAGTCTCAAGTTCAAATAAATTGTCAATTTTATAACTGAAGAAAAAATAATGAAATAAATCTTTGTATTTAACGATCTAGACGACAAAAAAGGGAAATATTAATTTCAAAAGTTCCAATCAAAAAAAATATTAGTTTCAGGAAATATTATTGTTGGACATTATTTACAATTATTCTACGTAACTTTATAGACATTAACCACGTATTCACAATGAAGGGGAAGAAATTGGTTGCTAAATGCAACTGATTTGATTTAATATTGTCATGTTTCAGATACTACGATCATTTAAGGACACAAGATCAATTAGTACAATGGAAATCAAACGACGAAGGGAGAAGGTAATAAAAGTTATTAACTTCCTGCGGAATCTTCCCAACAAATAACAAAATGGCTTTTAATAAAAATGTTTAATGAAATAAAAGGTCGAAGCGTAATTAAGTGACCAAAAGTAAATTGCACAAGTTGAATTTTCTAACCGCAATACTTTGAATGAAGTTAATAAAATGAAAATGTGAAAAGTTGAAGGATAGCGTGTGAAAGAAACACACGCACTTTTCGTATAAAAACGTGACTTAGTTTCACTCCCTTCATTGTTAATGAACAAAAAAAACATTTATTTATTAAAAATGAATTTTTAAAAAAATATTTTGAATAAAATGAAAAACGATGCAGAAATGATGAATCTTCAAATAAACAGTTTTTTTTTATAGAAAAAAAAAATAATTGGTTTAACCGGATACTGATTGAAATTAGGTCAAAATTTGTGGTTCTATCGCAATTTGTTTTTTTTTTTTTTTGATTCCAGAAAATGATGTTGAATTTTATTACTGATGAAATTTTTAAGAAAGAAATTTAACGGAATTATTTTTATGTCTATTTTTAATCCTTTAGTTTTAAAATTTTAAATTCATTTTTACTAACAAACCGCAACAACAACAACAACAACAACAAAAAAAAATCATAAAAAGAAAATATTCCTATCGGTTAAAATTAAAATAAACGATAAAATTCATAAATATTAAAAATATTCCCATCATTATGATTTTTTCTTCTCGTCTCAATTTTAACCAGATGGATATTTTTCTACTTCTACTTTTCACTTTCTTTCTTTCAATAATTCCTTATCAAAGACATAAATAAAAAATATATATGAAAAAAATATACGTTTCTCTCTCTATCTCTCTCTCTGTCTCTCTCTCTCTCTCAATATTATAAATAACATAAGACTATTAAAACATAAGATTATTCGTGTTAGAATTTAATTCATTTGAAATTTATTTATTTATTTATTTTCTTATTCAATTCTTCTTGTTTGTATGTGTGTGTGTGTGTGTGTGTGTGTGTGAGAGAGAAAATTAGATGAAAATCTATATAGAAAATAAAAGATCCATACGGTTTTCTTTTATTGGGAGGAAGAAAAAAAAATTAAGGTATAAATGAAAACTAAAAACATTTTTTTTGTGTTTTTGTTGTTGTTGTTGTTGTAGTGAAAGATAGAAAGAGAGAAAAGGTTAACGTCTTTTATATGATAATTAAAATGAAACTAAAAATAGGTTTTTTTTTTTTTCATTCATTTTGGATTAACATTTGTTGGATTTTATCCAAGAAATGAGAAAAGAAAAGAAGAAAAAAATTTATAATAATAAATGAAATGAAACCGAAAAAAATAACCAAGTTGGAGAAAAGAAGATAAGCTGAATAATTTATATAAAAATCTGTATTATGCAAAAATTCAAAGAGACAGAGACAAAGATAGAGAGAGTGAGAGAGAGATAATAAAAAAAGGTTACAATGATTTCAACGCGCCAAAAAAACTAAACTCTTACAATTAAACTAAAGTTAATTTGCATATCAAATTTTATACTATGAAACATTTTGTATAATCTCAAATGTCGATTTTGTTTCATTTCTTTTCTTTCTCTTACATCGTTTTCCTTCACTTTTTCTTTTATATATTTCTAAATATATAATTTTCCGCATATTTTCCGTCTGTCTCATTTCATAATAATAAATTAATTCTAGTTAAATTTAAATTCTGCTAAGCTCGATTTGTACAAACGAAAAGAACATGATTAGAATTCATATGATAATGAAAGGTAAATGAATCTATTTAATTGTAAATTCATTAAAATATCCACAAAAACCTCCCTATCTGTGTCATGTTTTCTTCTCTTATCCATTTATTGCGGACAACATATTAAAGTTGTACAAAAATTTAAAAGGAAAAGAATTATTCGTCTGGTTCTGAGGTGTAGGAAATAAACTCAATTTAAATTATTTTTGGTAGAATTCTACAAAATATATTTTTACAATAAAAACAAAAAAAACAACATCAACTCTGGTTGTCGCATTAAAATTCCACGTCTGTTGTTTTTTGTATGTTTTTGTTTTTGTCTTTATATAAATGAATATATTGACTTGAATAATTTAATTAAAATATTTTCCAAAACATGATATTTTTATTTATTGAGAAAAAAAAACAACAAGTTAAAAGATGACTTGAATGTCTTAAGGGATTTGTTACGGTGAAAACAAAAATGTTGAACGAATGATTTTTTCGTTTTTTTTTTTTTTCATTTTCGTAGAATAATTGATGATGAAAAAAATGATTAATTAATGTGGGTTGGTTCGTCTAAATAAAATTGTCGCTACTCATACTCATTATGACAGGTTTTTCTCATTCCCCATCCTCCCAAATAACGGAAAGGAAATTTGAAATTTTTTCTTTGAATTGAATATCGTGTAAATGTTAAATTCTTTATTGTAAACCCCCTTTTCTCCTTAATATTTCCACACTTTCCATTTACTATTTACCATGTTCATTTTGTGCGTATACAAAATTATATTTTTAAAAAATTTTCACTAAAAATAACAATTTTTTTTCTCCTCCACCCACCCAACAAATTGACGATAGAAACAAAATTGTCATAGGTCAGCGCCATCAAGCACGTTAAACAAACAAAATAAAAAAAAAAACATAATTTACAATTCAACGTCTATAAAGAAAATGTTTTTTCTTTTATTTTTTTATTTTTAGGAAGATTTGTCCACTACGGAAAATCAAAAGATTATTTAGCAATAATAGATTTAGATAATTTACAAATTCTTCCCCTCTAAGTTTTTCAACCCTTTCTTATAAAAAATAAGTGTTTTTTAAATGAAGATTATAAAATGTACAAGAAATCAAAAAAAATTAGCAATAACAATAAACAACAACAACAGCTAATATCAACAGCATCAAATGTTTAACTAATAATAATTTATTGCGTACGATGGACGACCAGACGACATCAATTTCTTCGATGTTTTGTTATGAATATTTATTTTTGTATTATTAGTTTTTCTTCCTCTTTTTATCTTTTTTTCTTTTGTTGTTGTTGTTGTTGTTGTTATTGTTGTTATTAAATGTGTTAACAGATAGAATTTATTGACTGATATATATTTTGAGTAAGAGTTGATTTTTATAAAAGATGAAGATGAAGATGAAGAAGAATAAAACAGAAAAAAAAAGAATAGAAATGAAATGAAAATAAAAAGGGAGTGTTAGAGAAATTGTTGTTTTTAATAGAAAAAAAAAATATTGTGTATTGAAGTCGATAAGAAATTTTTTTTAAAATGTTGAAAAGATGTAGAAAGGTTAAAGTTTTTATCTAAATATAAGAAAAAGGGGTTGTGGTTGGTATATACGGGTGTGATTTTCATAGGACATTAAACTTTTCATTTTTTTTTTTTTTTTGTATTCATTTTTTGTATTCGTTTTTCTTTTCTTTAGTAAAAAAAAAAAAAGTTAAGTATATCGTTGACGTTTCATCTTTTTAACATTTATAAATCTGATAGATCTGAAAATTTCTGAAAAGCAGAAAAACTAAACATTTTTTTGTTTTTGATTTTTTTTTTTTTTCTAAAACCGAATGAAACAAATTTAGAAGAAAAATAAATTTAGAAGAAGAAAAATGTCTACGTGCATAAAAAAAAAAACAAATATGACCTTTAAGGTTAAATTAGTATTTTACATTTGTCCATCACTTACATAGAATTTCTCCTACGAAGGATGTAACATCTGTTTGTGAAAATTTAATCAAAAATATAAAACAAAAATTTTTTTTTCTGTTTTAAAAAAAATAAGAAAAATAAGAAAAAAATCAGGTTAATAGTGTCAATGTAACGGACTTTTGTATCTTTACAATCTTACACACATGCACCACTCAACACAAACTATTATAAAAAAACAGAAATAAGAAAAATGCAGATATAGAAAATTCTTTTAACTATCATCAGGTTGAAAATTTTCATTCCATTTATTTTCTATATGATTTCTCATTCTCCTTTAAATTCAAGAGAAAATAGAATTTTCTTTGAGAAAAAACATTTTTCCATTTTACGTAATAAATGCAACCAAACATTTTATATAACTTTAAGCTGTTGTGATTTTCTAATGGCATCATTTACACAAATTTTAAATCTCAATGTATTTGTTGTAATTTTAGAACAATTAATATGATGAAAATTGGAAAATCATCTCAAGAATAATTTTAATATATTTTTTTTTAATTGTAAGGAAATTTTTTGAGATTGTCAATAATTAATTAATTGTAATTCAAATTAATTGTCATTCAATCATTTAATGTAATCAACTAATTATATTTCAATCCTTTTATCTTTTAGTAAGATTACAAATTTCACCAAAATTTCAACAATTTAAAGATAATAACAAATAAACTTATAGGAAAATATACAAAGAATTTAAGGAGAATAACTTTTGAGAATATTTCTTCCATAAAACAAAAAAAAAAAAAAACTAACTGCAGACGCGATATCAAACAACATAAAAAAAAAATTGTAGTAAAAAGTTTTATTTCAATATGAGAAATGTCGAGGTTTTCAACTTGAAATTCTTTGCTATTTATTAAATAGAAACAAAATTTGTTCTTTTACTAAAAAAATTATCAGAAAATATAGACAAACAAAATTCAGAAAAAAAAAAAATAATGTATAAGTTTCAGGTAAAACTTTGTTTAAGTTGTTTTTCAAAATAACTGAATTCAAATGAGATGTTAATCTTAAATAAGTTTTATAGAGAAGTGTATTGTGATATGTTTAGACTATATATATAGAAAATAGATTCAATTGTAAACTTGGACTTTTTTTAAAAGAAAAATAAATAATGTAATAAATTTTCTTTGTATATTACAACAAGTGCACTTTTATATTGTTAACGATCTTTTGAAATGGTTTTTTTTTTTTTATTACTTTTACAATTTTTGCATATTAAAAACTTTTATTTCTTCTTCTTCTTCTTCTTTTATTGATAGATGTATGTAACTACTTTATACTTAAAATGTACTTATGATATAAAAAATAAAAAAAAAGTTCAATTGATTTTCTCTATAAAAATAAAAGCTTTTATGATCGCCTGATTTTATGCAATAATAAACCATACAAATGTTGTAAAAATAACTAAATGCGTTTAGATTAGAAATTATTCGTAATTTGTATTTTCTTAAAGAAAATTAACAATAATTAAGAAAGTTTCTTTTTCTATTAATTCACCTGATATACTGAATTTTAGCAAAAATTTAGAAAATAAGTAAAAAAAATGGAACAAATATGTCAAATAAATTTTTATTGATTTGAAAAGGTCAGTATTTTAGTATCATCCTAGTAAATAAATGGACTAGAGACTAGACTAAATAGATAAATATAAATGAATGGATAATGTTAAATTATCACAGCATTCCATTATAATACTGCTGTGTATCTAAATTATATATATATAGAGAAAGGGAGATATTTATAGCTAAAGACAGACACAATATATAATCCTATCTCCAATATTAGTTTTAATAGTCAATTTGTATTAATTGTGGTTAATTAGAATTATTATTTGTTTCACACATGAAACAAAAGACTGGAATATTATGAACACTAATTTAAATTTACTAATAAATTCAAAACAGTGACGTCGTTTTAAAAATCTGTTTCAAAAAAAAAATCACAAACTTTTGTATTTCTCTTAATATTTATTTGAAAATTATTTGTAAGTAATCGCTGTTGTTCTATTAAGTTTTAAGTCAAATTTAAGAAAAATTTTAAATTACATATAATTGAAACAGAAATAAAGAATCAATAAATAAAGAAGAAAACCATAATTTTCTGAAAATTGACGTAAGTTATAATTAAAACATATATTACTTAAGACGCATAAATTTGTAAATCAAAGAAAATAAACTAAAATCATGTTACTAGATGAAATTTGATTTGACTTAATTTAGAAATTTTCACTACCTACGCCCTTTTTGATTTTTGTTAAAATAGAAAATATTATGAAAGAAATTTTTAACCAAAACAAAATGTGTATTTTAATTTATAAATTAATATTTAGTTACAATAAATATTTTACATACACATAAATTTCAACTAAATATTTAATACAATAACAAATAACAAGATTATTTATGTAATTTTTAAATTTTTACAAACACAAATTGAAAATTACCAATTAAATAAAACAAAAATAGTTTTTTTTTGTTATTTTCGCCTTCACATTTTTTTTTTTTCTATAAATGAATATTTTTTGTTTTGAACAATTACAACAAAAACCTAAAAATAATAATAACAATAAAATAACAACAACAACAACAACAACAACAACAACAACAACAACAACAACAACGAAACACAACAAAAGAAAAATTAAATTAAAAAAAAAAAAATCACGACAAATTTAACCCATAAAAATAAATAAATCTAATTTACGTTGAATAAAAATGAGAAGAGTGAGATAGCAAGATTGAGGATGTTACCGGAAGTTAATCTATTAATTTATTTGTGTATTCATTCTTTTAAAATAATTACGTTAATATTAGTGTCGCATCGTATAAAATTTCATGGTTCAATTACGTCATTTTTTTATCACGGAAAAAATGAAGAAACAACAAAAACAAAATAAAGCAAAAAATTAATTTTTTTTTTCAGCGAAAAGATGAAAGAAGGAAAGAAGAAAGAATAAAGAATAAAAAAATAAGTTCTTAGATGTTGTTAAGTGGGAGATAAAAAAAAAATGAAAAAAAATCACGAACAAGTGGCTAAATCAGAATAAAAGAATAAAAAGAATAAAAGGTGAGTAAGTTTGTTACGATGACACACGATGAATTAACTGTAACTTAAAGTTACAAAAAAGTGAAAAGTTTCGAATAATAATTGAACACGGTATACAACATGCTGAAGCAAAAAAAAACAATCTTTCTTAATCGACAGATGACGTCATGCATATATATATTTTATAAACATGCATATGCACATGTATATGTGTTTGTATTTATACACATGCAAATAATCTACAGGTATTTGGTATTTCCTATCAAAGGTATTTATAAAACTAACAAACAAATACATTTGTATTTTTGTATTGTATATTTTTTAATACAGGCACATATTGTGTCTGTACATTATATGATGTTTTGGTGTTGGTCATGGAAACCAAAACAAAAATTGTCGTGACTCAACTGAACCATTATTATAAATCGCCACCAACATCCAAAAATGCAGTTATGTTGTTGTGGCATAGTTTGTTTATGTTTTGTGACAAACATTTTACTTTTAAGTCGGCAAAAAAAAAATACAAAAATTATTAAAAAGAATTATAAAGAAATACAATGACCGAGCTAATTTCTTAACAGAAAACAAAAATCTTTTCAACTGTAAAAGAGTAAAATTCTGCAAAATTAGTTGGATTTTTTTTTTTTCACAAATAATTTTAAACGAATCAAATCTTTTGTTGTTATTTTGTTGTAGACTTAAATAAAATTCCAATAATAAAATAAAACAATAAAATGACGTTTGATTTTAATTTATTTTTTAATTTAAATTTAAAAATAATAAATTTATGTGTGTATCAATATATGTATGTACGTACGTGTGACCTATTTTTTTTTTGTTGTTTTTCTTTTGAATAAAATATTCTTCGTTTTGTTTCTTTTTTTTTTTCAATTTTTTATTATTTCCAGTCAAGGTCGACATTATTGAATACACACACACACACACACACACACATACACACCTAAATAAATAAATATTTATGTATTCTGTCTTATGCCATCTTCTTTTTGTTAAATTTTCTCATCAATGCATACAAAAATATTCCAAGTGAAACTGATAAACAAAAATTAAGATACAACAACAATAATAGCAACAACAACAGCAACTAGTCATATGTTCGGTATGAAATGTTGAGAAGAAAAAAACATAGAGAAAATAATAACGTAAGAGAGGGAAAAGAGAGTGAGAGTTTGACAACAGTAAACATATTAATGAATATCAAATGATCTAAGTTGAATGATGAATGATATTTTAAGGGTTGTCCATTTTGAAGAATTTATCATCAACAATTATTTTGATTGAATTTAAATCAAAATGTGCGACCCGATAAAAATGTTCAATTTTAATTTGTAAAGAAAACTCAAACAATTTATAAAAAAAAAAATGTTAGAAAACACTTAAAAAACTTCAACAACTGACCAACAATTGTCAATGTATTGAATTGAATTAAATTGCTTGTAGTTATTTGCATTAGTTGTTATTATTAATTGTCTAAAATCATTAGAAAAAAATTATAGTAAATCTAGTGAACCCTGTTGTATCATTTGTATCATTATCATATACAATTTGATGATAAACAATTTTATTGGCCATATGCGGACAAAGAAAAAAACTATTTTTAACATTTTTTATTAAAAATAAATTTAATTCATTCTTGTGTAAAAAAAAAAAACGATACAAATTGTCAAAAACAAAAAAAAAATCTTGTTTCATTTGAAACAAAATAAAAGAAGAAGAAAAAAAAAAGTGAAATAAATTTAAGTTGAAAATTATTGTTGCGGTTAGTGGAATGATGATTCCATCTCCACTTACCAGAATCACAAAAGACTTAGTAGAAAGAAAAAAAACAGGCAAAGTGTTGACCACAATAAATTTTTTTGATACTCACATTCATTCAAGTTACTTTCATCAACGTAATCACTAAAAAAAATCTAAAAAAATCTAAAAAATTAATCAATGAAAATTATTTCGAATAAAACGCGTTCCATATGATTGTATCAGAGCCGATAAAAAAAAAATAGAGTCCTACAATAAAGTTAAGTCAGTGAGTTAAGTCAGTCAAGTTAAAAAAAATTTACTACTATCAACATTTTGTGTGTTATTTTTTTTTATTATTTAAATCGGATTAGTCGTTTGTCAATTTCGTTAGACATCGGACGCATTTTCTTTGTTTTTCCCATAAAACAATTTTTTTTTCTACTTTATTTCTTTATTTGTGTTTGCGTTTGTTCAATGTGACACTTTTTTTTATTTCCAGAATATTAAGCTGACTTTGTGACTTTAGTGGATTTTTTTTTTTGCTTGTTTTGAATTTTACTTTATTGTGTTGGAAATTGTTTGTTATTTTTAAAAATTGTATCGTCTTTTATTGAATAATTAATTACAATTTAATTGTATTTTTTTTGTGTTAATTTTTGAAACGATAACGTCGATGTGCAAGTGTAAAAAAAGTGTGAAAATTGTGTAAAAAAAATAAAAGTGAACGTGCGATTAAAAAAATAAATAAATAAATAAATAATGAAAAATTCTATATTTAATTGGAAATTAGTGATTTTGTCAATTTTTTATTTTGTACTTGTACAAATTTGTCTAAAATTATATGATTCATTGACTTTTTAATTAATTAATTTAATACAAACTGAGAAACTGAGTTTAAAGATTTTGATGGGATTTTTTTTCTTCTCTTTATTAAAATTTATGTTTGTGTTTGTTAATTTTATTTTATTAATAATTTTTTTTTCTGTGATTTCATAAACATTTCTTGTGAATAATCAAAAGTAGTTTTTTTTTCTTTTGATTTCTTATATTTTTGTAAGATTCATTAGTTTTGTCAGATTCTGTATAAAAACAATAATTTTATTAGTCATCTTTAGTAATGGAAACTCTAACGTAAGTTTTGTATTTAATTTTTTCATAATAAATAATAAAAGGTAATTCTATAATTGCTGTTGTTGTTCGTTGTTATTCTATTAATCGTTGCCCGGTTAGTTAAAAACTCAAGGTTAATTTTTTTTATGTTTTTGTTTACTTTCATTTAATCGTGCACGATAGATTGAGTTGTTTTTTTTTTTGGTTACAATCGCCTTAAATGTAAAATCTGAAAATTAAATTTGATTAAAACTTTTATTTTTCAACGCAATGTTTCTTCAATAATTTCTCTATATGTTTTTTTATTTATTTATTTTTCTGTTTATCACTCGTCATCATCAATTTTGCAAAAATCAAATAGAATTGATGATCACGATTCTTTTTTTTTTCGAAAAACAAAAAAATTAATCCAAATTTGATTGATTTTGAAGAACAATATAATAGATGAAACCTTTCAATATTGAATTCAATTAAAATCACTTTCATTATAAATATACAGTGATATATTTGTATCTTATGACTTGACTTTCATTCTTCATATAAAATCTCTTGCAGTCATCAGTATAATTTGAACCCAAAAATAAATATCGTCATCCTAGTTCATCTGCATTGATGTATATCTCCCCCTTCCAATTTTTTTGATTCTTTTTTTTTTCTTACATCTAAATATCATCATCATCAGTACCATATATCATACTACACTAAATTAATATTAAAACTAAATTTTTAATAAAACATCATTCTATAGAAATTATTATAAAAAAATAATTTTATAGAGACAATTAGAATATTTGTGTCATCCTTGTTACTCTTAGACTATAGTGCATAGAGAACAATATTATAAGGAGAATATAGAACTAAAAAATAATGCAGGAAATTCTAAATTCAAGCATCCAATTGTACAGATGTTAGTAAAAAAAGATGATATAAAAAATATTCTTACACAACTCCACATTAAATATTCCAGATGTTATCACTATTCATATTCCATCACATCAGTATCACGTGATGCAATTTTAAGTTTACAATTAATGCAATAAATGAGTTCTCTCTATATAAGAACCTTTAACCTTTAACATTCTACCGGTACAATGAATATAAACCAGAGTTCTCGTTTACAACATCCAGTGTCATCATCATACAGTAAAGTTTTATTTCATGTTGTCACCTCCTTATATTCTTTACTCTTTGTTTGTACAGAAGCAAATTTGTCTGATTATAAATAATATTTTTCTCTCCCTCGTGTATAAAAAACATCATCATCAAATTTATATGATTCTTGTATCATCCATATTATATTATTTGAAAGTCGAGTCACCCAAATTGATATTGACCTTTTTTTAATTAGTGTTAATTGAGTTTAATTTTTCATTTTACAAAAAAAAAAATACAAAATAAAAAGAAAAATTTTATATAAAAATAAAACAATAACAATTTATATAGTTAAAAAATAAAAATTACATTTAATAAAAATAGAAAAAAACAAAACGAGAGAAAAAAAAAATAATTCTTTCTTTTTTATTTTGAAACAACAAAAACAACAACAAAAATAAAACTTTGAATGAACAATTTTTTTTGCCTCCACTTTTTGTTTTGTTTTTATACTTTGTTCAGTTTTAGTTTTAAGTTTGTTGTTATTGGATTACACTCACTACTCCTGCTGATTAAATACGAATAAAGTACAACAACAAAAATTAAAAGTTTTTTTTTTTTTTTTTTTCAATTTTTATTTGAAAATTTTATTAAAATATTTATTTATTTATTTTAATTTTAAGTCAGTTGAGTTTTAAGATTAGAGTTGAATAAGTGTTTTTATCGCGCAAACGCGAGTTTATTTATTTTTTTTGTTGTTGTTGTCGTTCCCCTCATTCCCTTTTATAAATTTTATTTTTTTATTAATTTGAAGGAAAAAAATCAAATAAATAAAAAGTGATAATAAAAAAGTGTCGGTGTGTGTGTGTGTGTATGTGTTTGTTTGTTTTCAATTTTTCATCAATAATCATTAACTTTTTGTAAATTAGTACAATTAATTATGATTATGTTAGTGTGAAAGTGGGAAAGGTACGTTTGAAGGTGTGTGTGTACCAGGTAACTACTTAAGTCACATAAAAGAAAAAAAATTGTAGAAATTCTTTAAATATTTTCTGTCTTTTTTTTTTTTGTCAATCATTTCTTAAGAACAAAAATAAGAATTTCAAACTGAAAGTGAAATGAGACCAAAAAAAAAACAAAAAACAAACTTGGATAAATAAAAGACACATTTTTAAAATAGTTGCGTGTGTTTTGGTTGAGTTTTTTTTTCTTCTAAATATTATTGTTGATGTTGTTGTTGTTATTATTATTATCATTATCAAATTGTCTTTAATTTCAGTTCAGTCAACATGTGCATGACGAATGTCGTTTGTTTAATTTACAATCTTTAAGTGTTTTTCTCTTTTCCTTTCTTCTCATAATTCACTTTTTTTTTTTCATTTTCGTTCTTTTCTCTCTTCTTCTTCTTCTTCTTCTTTACTTTTACTCTTTCAATTTTAATTTCTTTCATGGAGGATCACAGAAAACAAAAAAAAAAAACAAAAAAAAAAAACAAAAAAAGCAACAAAAACAAAACAGTGAATAAGAAAAAAAAAATTTTAATATTAAAAATATTTGTTCGTTGTCGGTTTTAATGTTTGAACAAAATTAATAAAAGTTAAATAAGAAAAATATTTTCATAACAAAAAAATAAATATAATTATTTGCAATTGCGACACTTTTTCTTCTTCTTCTTCTTCTTCTTTCTCTTCTTCTTCTCTAAAATTTATTTTTTTTTTTCGTTTTGTTTTTATTCTTGTGTTGTTGTAAATTTTGTAATTAAGTGCAATAAATAAACCAGACACATTTTCATTTTGACTGAAATACAGAAAGAAAAAGAAAAAAACAGAAAAAGGGGAAAAATTCTAATTATTTATGGGTGCGTGTGTGTGTGTGTGTGTGTGTGGTTGTGATTATTTTTAATATACGGGACTTTTACTTCATTCCTTTCTATCAAATAAAATAACAGTCGGTGTTATAATGGACCCGCATTTATATCCAGTCCTTTTTTTCTCTAACAAAAAAAAAAAAAAAAGACGTTAATTTGTTTCATTTTTATAAATTGATTTTAAGGGATACAATTATTGATTCCAAAGGAATACAATTTAATTTTAAAAATTTTTAATAGAAAATTGTAAATGAAAAACAATATGTGGGGGGTAATTGTGTTAAACTACTGCATGATATTTATTGTATTCTCCGATGATTGCAACTTTTTTTTTTTTTATTTATAAATGATTCAAAAATTTCTAGTTTGTTAATAATAATCATCACATTTCACATAACAGATTATATGTTTAGACTTGACTTTAGATTTGAATTTTTAAGATTATCAAAAGATGAATTTAGTTTAGATCTGTAAACTCTACATCCTTAAGATTAACTATAATTGACAAACTAATTTCAATTGACCTGATGTTTAATGATTGAACAGAGAATGTCATTCTGTTTATCAGAAACGAAAAAATTCAATTGATAAAAAAAAAAAAAAAAACGAAGAATAATTTATTCACAGTGAGAGGTAAAAAAATTCTATATAAAGACTTGAATGCGCATATTTTTGTGATTAAATCATTTTTTCATTTACTTTGTTTAAAAATATTATTGTTTGTTTGTTTGTTTTGTTTCTTTATTAATAAAACACATTTTTTTTTTATTACTGCTGTGTCCAATTTTACAAATATTTATAATTATTGTTGTTATGTAAATTGTGTTTTTTTTTATAAACTCCCAGTGTTGATACGTAGAATACGCAGAATTAGTAATGAATTCGTATAATGTATAATTTACTGACGAATTATTCATTAATTAAAATATAAATGAACAGAGAATATTCATTAAACATAGACGACAGAAAAACCTTCTTAAAAATTCAAGAACCTACATCAGTTCAATAGGGTTGATAATCGAGATACAAAATTCAACAATGTAAATCCCCTGTTTTTATATTGAATTTGATTTTAGAATAAAGGAATTTTAGATGCAATGAAATTTATAAGTTTTGTGAACTGATAAAAAATATCTGTTCAATTTTTGTCCTTTGTTGCTGCTGCTTCCAACAACAAAACTCCAATATAACTAAACAAATCACTACGGCAATAATTTTATTATAAAAACCAGGATATTTTATTCGACCACAAATACTTATGAAGTTCACTACCAAAATTTTATCGGTATGACTTCATTCAATACTAAAATAGACATTATGGAAAAAAAAAATTCCAGTTTATTATCAAATAACAAATAATTGATATAAAATATTTTCTCTATAAATATTCGACATATTTCTGTTTAAACTAGAATAGAACAGAAATGATGGATTTTCTTAGAACGTTCCCAAACCAAATAAAGTTTAGATCTCACTGATGTGACTATTTATTTTTTGTTGTTTATATTTTTTTTTTTTGTTGTTCTAATAAAAAAACAAAACGTTAAATAATTTTGTAAATTTATTTGACAACCATAACAACTTAATAAACCCTTTTTTTTTCGTCGTCGTTGTCTTCTTCTTCTTTTTCTTCGTTTCTTATTAACGATCACTAAAATGTATATAAAGTAATAAATTTGTGATAAGCATATTACGCATAAGAAAATGAATCCATTGAAAGAAATATTTATTTTTATTTTTTAAAAAATGGGAAACAGAAGAGAATGAAAACAAATTTGTAAGATGATGAAGAAGAAGAAGAAGAAGAAGAAAAAGTAAGTACAAAATAAAAGAACCGAGTTATATGGTTATACGAGACAACAAAAAAATGTTAAGAGAAAATAAAAATAAAGGACAAACATTTGATGTCTGGAAAATTTGTTATCAAATAAATGACAAACACCAACAGAAACAACAACAACAAAATAATATAATTGAATTTTTTTTGTTTTCCTATTTAAATTCTGAGAGTAAAGAAGGGCGTAACGTTAAGACATCAATTTTTTTTTTGTCAGGGATAAATCACTTGACCCATTGAAAATTAAGTCATTTTTAAGTTCAAATTAGAAATTAGTTTTTAAAAAAATATTGCGTTAAGTCAGGTCAATTGGGTCAGTTTTTAAAAAGAGATTTTTTTTTTTTTTTTTTTGGTTTTAGTTCAGGCATTTATTAAAAATGACAAAATGAATGTTTTGTTTTTTTTTTGTGTTTCTCATTTGTTTTTTTTTTTGGTTTATCAACAAAATTGATAATAAAATGATTCATTATTGAACATTAACAAGATTTTTTTTTCTCTTGCGTACAAAAGAATGATTTTTTTTTTGGAGCACATCCTGTATTCGTAATGATTTATAAGTGTGACATAATGACGTTTAATAAGATTATGATGACGCGAAATAATTATAAATTTATACGTCAAATAAAATTTTGAATAATTATTCTTAAACAGTTTTTGTTTTTTTTCCAACGATAAGGTAAAGATTTTAATTTTAAGAAGAATAATCATCATCTTCTGTGAAATATGAGTACATATTATGAGTTGAATTAGGTTATATAAGGTGGTTGTTTTTATTTTTCTCCTTTTTCCTTTTTACATTTTCCTCCTTTATTTTCTTTTTCATTTTGTTTCTTTTCTTTTCTTTTTTCTTTTCTTGATAAAAATATAAAATTTATTATGATGATTCTATATGCTAATCTAAATGTCTTTTCTGTTATTTTATATCACTTTGATGATATGATGATATTTTATACAAATCTAAGAAGGTTATTTTTTTTTCTTTCTTTCTTTCATTCATTCATTCTTCTTCTTATTTTATTGTCAACCATCATATATAGTTGATATGGATGACAATGATGGATTGTTTCTGTTTCTATGTTTCTATTTTTGTTTTTTTTTTTTTTATTTCTCTGTAAGAAATACATTTATTTTATGTATGTTTTTTTTTTTTTTTGTTCTTTATAAAGGAAGAATATAATAAATATGGGATATGAAGCATGAAAATGTTTGTAAACAATTTCAAAAGACTTACAGAAAAATGATCTGTTTACTTAAAAAGAAAAAAACAACAAAATTAAATAAATACAATTTTTCTATGACGTAAAAAGCTTTTGTTTTCTTTTTTCTTTTTTTTTTGCTCTTCTCTCCTTTTTATATTATTCCCATTTTTTTGTATTGTTATTTTTCTTTAAGGTTAAAAATTCTGTTTCATTGTAAGAAAATTTTTATAATAAAAAAAAAAAGATTCTTTAAGAAATTCCAGTTTAAGAGCCAACGAAAACGCTTATATTTTCACAATCTTATTAAAATTAATACAAAGTTGTGTGAATAACAAAAATATTTCAATAGAAAATCTATTTGATAATTTTGTTTAATTGAATTAACTAAATTGTTGTTAAGAAATAAAATTGCAAAGTTAACCAAAAATACTTTTATTTTTCTTATTAATTAAAGTTGCACTGACAAGGTAATCGTAATCGGAGATTTTCCCCACTAACTCTTACGTTTCAATTAAATGTCAATCTGTAAAATTACAACAAAATCAACACAACTATAATTTTATTAGATTTTTATAAAAAGAATTCTACAGAATTAACAACAAAAGTAAAAAATAAAATAATTGGTTGAATTTTGATTCATCGAGAGTACAATAAAGTTAACTAGAGTAATTCAGAATTAAGTTCAGTAGACTAACAATTTCAATTCATACCAAAAATAATTCTGTTCCTCTTAAAAGAAATTATTTCAAATGTTTAAATACAACAACAACTTTAGCATGCTCTAATATTTCGACAAATTCATAAAATAAAAAAAAAATTCGACAACCCAATTATTATGGAATAAAAGATACAAAAAAACATACTACGGAATTTCTATACAGAAAAATTGTCAACTAAAAATTCTATTTTGCTTCTCAACCAATTAATTAATTAACCTAAATATTTTTGGTTAGTTTTTTTTTTTTTTTTTGTTTGATTTTTTTATTTGCATCAATTTTGTACTGTTTTATCAGTTTAATTATATTCACAGTTTCAGTGAATTTAAATTTCTAGTTTTTATTTGAAATTTTTATAAACTTATTACTTACAATTATTACCTGGTGTTATTTGTATTCTGAAATAAAATTAAATATTTACACATTTTTGTGATAAGAAAATATAAAATTTGTATACGCCGGTGTAGTAAAAAAAAAAAAATATATAATCTAAACACACTTTCTTTCTAGAAATCAACAAAAATTGTTAGTTTATTAGTTCACACCACAATATATAAAGTTCGTGATTAAATAAAGTCTAAATGTCTTGTGAACCAAATTTCTATTTTGTTCTTTCTTGGTCTTAGGATATTTTTATTTTTAAGTAAATCTAAAAAAAAATTTTTATCGAATAATATTTTATGACGATTTCATTCTTTGTTGATGGCTTAATATATTTTTTTTTCCATTTATAGATTTAAAATTGAAACGTACTTTGGTCTGTAATCAAATAAGAAAGACAAAAAAAAAAAAATCATAAACCAACAAATTCTAATTTTCTATATAAGAGTTCAACAATTTTACTTAAGACATAAAGAAAAAAGAATAAGAAGAAATTAGATTAAGATTAAAACTCAATCTGTAAATATTTCCATAATTAAGTATTTATTTTTTTTCCTTTCTAATAAAACTACAGAAAAAAAAACATTATTTATAATATTAATTTAACCCGCGTCAACTTAACTTCAGTTTAAATATTTACATAATAACTAAAAATCAACAACAACAAAAGTCAACAACAACAAAAGTCAACAACAAATAAAAGCAACAACAACAACAGAAATAATTTTAAATTGTATTTTTTTTTTTTCTTTAATAAAATTTGAAGCGATAACAATTTTTAACCTTCTGAACTTTAAATTCTAATTCAGTGTTATTTTTTTTAATATATTCTTCTTCTTCTTTTTATTAAATTATAAATTTAACTTTGACAAATTATATCAAAATTAATATAAAATTTTTATATGTTTTCTTTTTCTTTTAGAAACGAACAAAGTGAAAATCGTGTTAAATTTCATATTGTGATGTCATCATTAAATACAACAACAACAACAATGGCAACAGATGCTTTTAATTCAACAAATAATTATGATGACATTGGTGAATTAAGCAGGTAAATTTTTTTAAATAAAAATTCTAATTATTTATTTTCATTGTATTTAATTATTAAAATTTTCCATTTCAATATTTTACATATGATGAAATTTTATAATTAAAATAATCAATTAAGTTAAAATCAAAATTTTTGATTATTATTTTTATTGAATTAAAATCGTTGTTGTTGGTGTATATGAATTTTCTTTTTATAGTTTATTTATAAGAAAATATTTATGATCGTAATTTTAGTTCACTGAATTGAAAATGTTTTTTTTTTTATTTATAAAAAATAAACAACTAAAGGAATAATAAAAAAGAATGTTATGGTTGCATAATAATAATGAAAACTGAGTACGACGACTATGAGTTTCCGTATCATGTTGGAATATTTAGTGCATTTTTTTTATGGATAAAATAATGACATTTTTATCGTATTTTATGTTTCCATTTAAAAGATATAAATGAAATGAAATGAAAAAAAAACATACAGAAAAAAAGTAACTATAAAGAAAAGAGCATTTTTGGACAGCCCTGAAATAATGTCAATCATACTACTGACATTTGAACGGTTTTTTATGAATGCGTTTTTTTTTCTTACTTTTTGTTATTTCAAGTTCTTCATCCGTGTCCCACTTACACAAACTATCATCTATCTCTTTCTATTTGTTTTTTGCAGATGATATTTTATAGGATTTTAATTTTAGGAAAAATATTATTTACGATTTTCATTGTGAAGAAGAAATTGGAGTTTTCATATTTTTAATTTAAGATTAGAATTTTTTTTTCTTCTCATTGTTGTATTGATGGTTGTTATTTTATGAATATTGCATATTTATAGAGTTGGTGACATCGTTGTATATTTTGTATTCTCTTTAAAAAAAAAATAATATCAAATATATTTCTTGCTGTATCATTTTGTTGATCATAAAATATAATTATTGCATTATAAAATAACAAAAACAAAAAAAATAAAAAGATGGGTGAAGATTGCCAATGACACTTTTAATAATATAGTTTTTATTAAACATTTATTAACTTTGTGATTTTTATTATCATTATCATTATCTTTGAAGGAATTATAAAACTTAGTCATTTAATGTAAGTTTCTTTAAAGATTACAGAATTTTTTGTTTTTTTATTTTCTTCTTTTTTTTTAAATACAAAATAAAAAATCCATAATGTCAATATTTGCTTGTATATATCGTTGATATTTGTAAAGATCAAATTGTAGCTAGTGTTTCATTTAATGAATTTCCTTTGTAAAATGTGTAAAATGTGAGTCACATAATATGGACTGAAAACAAACAAAAAAATACTGATTGCATTCTTCTTTCTTTATTCAGTTAAATTTAATCATATGTTTTGGAGGAAAGATTAATAATAAACCACAATATTTATATACGACTATTTATAGTTATAAGTTTTATTCGAATTACCAGAAATTCACTGGAAATCTTATATGAAATCAGAAAATATTAAACATTTTAAAATAGTTTATAAATAAAATAAATAAATTATATATAATCAATAATAGTAATCATTATAAGCCATCTTTTAAATGAGGAAATTTATAGAGTGTTCGTGACCAAAAAGATAACAAAATCATCTCAATACAAATCATACATTGTAGAATCACTGCAAATATACAAAAAAAGATTAAAAGATTAATTATAAATAAACAAAAATTAATAACAGATTATTTAAAAAACTCTATTTACTATTCTTAAAAATGTTTGGTGTAATTGGACGATAACAATCAAAGTGTGTTAAATTTACAATCAAATCAGCAATTGATGTCTGAAATTTAAGCGCCACTAATATTAGTTGTAAGGCAAAATATTTTTGCTATAATAAAAAAGATGAATAAAAATAAATTAATTTTATAATTATGAAGATTAAGACAAAAAAAGTTACCAATAATTTATAAGTATCTGGTAAAGAAGGTATTAACATTCGTATATAAATGTTTAAACCCCAAACTGCGAATATTATTGAAAGAATAATTATTGGCAAAAAATAAACATATGAACTCTGATAAAGATTCTGAAAAAAAAAAATGAAATAAAATAAATATTTGTTAGCTATACAAAAATTCTAAAATAATTGTGTTCACTTTTTAATTTTAAATTTAAATTTTCTTTTATTGGTAAATATACTTAAAAAATATTTTGATTTAATAATTTTACTTTTATACTTACAATATCTTCCAAACTAAAAATATGTTCTAAAATCAGTGCAACTGGAAAAACGATTGACATTTGAAGAACAAGAAATCGAGCACATTTCAATTTATTTCTATTTAAAGTGGAAGAAAAACGATTTTTATTATTTTATAAACAAACTAAAAATTATACAAAATGTAAAAATACTTTACTTTGTCGGCGGTGATGAATTAAAAAAATACAACAACATGGAAGTCGTCTTAAAGTAAATGAATCCTCACTAGCATTTAAAATAAAATTTGTATCTCCTTTGATGTAAGTTTTGCATAATCTAAAATAAGATTTAATTATATTTAGTTTTAAGAATATTAATTTAATTAAAGTGGCTTACTTACTCCACAAGAAAGTAAGTGGTAAACGCAAATGTAATTAATGAAATTGAATTACAAAAATGTGATGCATGTGGTAATAAAAATGAGAGAATTGAATTTATAGAAACGATCTGTAAATTAAAGATAAATTTAGTTAGTATTTAGATAAATTTAAAGAATTAAAAATTACAAAAATTACCGGATAAATAACAGTTAGAATAATATTAAATGGAACATATTCCTTTGATACAAATGTTATTGTATTCCATAAAGAACTTATAAAAATTCCAAATGTAATAATAAAAGACAGACAACAAGCTGTTAACATTGAAATATGTAAAACACTGAACGAATGAATATATTCCTCAAAATGTGGAATATAATTAATACATTCATTATAAAATAATAAATTATTTGACATTTCACTAAAATAACCAAATTAATTAACTAATTTTTAATTATAAATTTACTATTTTTCACTATTTTATAGACACTCTAAATTCATACTGTCTTGTAATTGAAAAGTACACCAAATGTCATTGAAATAATCTGTAGAATTCTCTTTATGGTAAATTAAGTATAATTTCTACGAACAAAAATTTCCTTATCAAAATACAAACAGATAAAAGAGTGTATGATCTATAAATTTGTATCTGTTGTGAATAATGTTAAAAACGTTGTTAATCAACATTTATTAATTGCTTAAATTACAAAGAAAAATCATCGTATTTTTGAGTCATTTCCCTGTTTTAATCCTTACATCTAGTTAGTGTTCGTCAAAATAAGATCTTAATCATACGATAAAATAACATTTCCTTTATTCAAATACATAAACATTACATTAATAAATACGATATCATCAACGGTATGTGATCATAATCACCATGAGATAAATTAAACGTGATTCTTTTTATTTTGCTACTAAGATTATCAGTTGTATCACGCTTAATATCGATGTAGATGAGTATAATGAATTAAAAAAGAAAGAATTTCTACGTTCGACCCAAAACAAAGTTAAATTGAATTAAAATCGAAAGATGTTCTGATTGTAGGAATAACACAATTCTAAGAAATACATTAAATTCCAATTTCTTCACAGACAATACTAAGGAAAGTTAGTAAATAACTTCTGTATGTTTGATAATAATAAAGATAAAAAATATTTATTTGGATTAAAAAACAAACAAAAAACTGACCTTCCGCTATTAAGTTTTGATTAATTATGTCTGCTTATCTCTGTAAAAAATAATTATTCTTTGTCTATCGATTATAGTTTCCATTCAATTAAATAAAACTACACATGGAATATTTATAAATTATACAAAAAAATTTCTTATCAAATCATATGATTAAATTTTGTGCAATGTACGTTTAATAATTATGTCTCTTAATTTTATTATTTTTGTTATCAATTATTTCTGTACTTGTAAATATTTTGTACTTGTTTTGTTCAGATTCAAATCATATTGAGACAAACACAAAATTATTATTGTTATTATGAAAGGGAATTACATTTCAGTATTTTATTTGTATGAAGACACAGGAAATTATTGATTTAATTAGGTTTTGTATTTACTTTGATTAAATATTTGTTATTTTGATTTGATTTATCGACAACATATATAAGTGTTTTACTTCCCTCTTTATTTGTCGGTGACAACAATTAATTATTTATCAACAATGTTTTGTTCAGTTTTCAGTATACTTCTAATTTTTGTTGTTGTCCATTTAAATATATTTTCTTAAAATTTCCTTTTCTGATTATTAGTGAAAGTGGACAAATATAACTCTTACCTTCCTTTTTTTTTATATTCACAGCGATATAATTTTATTATCCAATTTTCTATTGTTAGCTTTCCAAAAATAGCAACTACACTATTTTCTGTTTTAAACGAATTAAAAAATACAATTTAAATAAATTAAAATAATTTTTATTAACAATAAAAATATGAATAAATTGCTTTCAATCAGTATTGAAAATATCAACGATATTCATGAGTATCAAATATTAAATAAATAAAACTACAGGAAAAAAACAATAGACAATAAAAGAATATTTTATAAACAAATTAAAATATAAAATAAGGATTAACACAGGGTAGCTAGATGGATAATTAATAAGGATAATTATAGAACTATGATATTTCATTTGGGTGACTATGATAAAGTAATCTCGCCCATATGGAAAGTAAAACCATTTCAATACAAATTATAAATTGCATAATCACTAAAAATAAAACAAATTCAAATTAATAATTTAATTAGTTATTCAGATAAAATGAATAAATAAAATATGATTCAATGTGACTCACTGTTTGCTTGTATTTCTGGTGTGAGTGGACGATAACAATCAAAATCTGATAACGACACAATAATATCTACAATTCTTGGTTGTAAATTTATTGCTAAGAGAACAAAACGAAATGAATGAAATTTTTGCTAAAAAAAAAAATAGAAATATTTTAAACATTGATTAAAATTGACAAAAAGAATAAATTAAATTACAATAAATTTATATTCAGGTGGTAGTGATGGTGTTATTAATTGACAGTAAACATTCAATCCCCAAATGGTTAATATTATTGAAAGAAATGTAAATGGGAAAAAGTAAGATGATGTATTAGTGTAAATAATCTGAAAATAAAATAAATAGAATAAATAAATAATGAGTTAAGTGAAAGAAAATAAATTGTTTACCTCATTCTCTCTATATAAAACATTTTGAAGAAAAAGAACAATCGGAAGTACAATGGACATTTGAAGTACAAGAATTCTAGCACATTTTAATTTACGCCTGTATAATAAAATCAGAATTATTTGTAATGAAATTAAGAATGAATAAAAAAAAAGTTCAATTACTTTGTTGGTGCAGTTTGATGAAAACAAAAAAAACAACAACATGGCATTCGTTGTAAAGTAAACGCATTTTCATTTGAATTAACAATAAAGTGTGTATCCCCTTTGATGTAAGTTCTTAATAACAAAACGAGATGATATGCGGTAAAAGCGAATGTAATTATAGAAACTGACTCACAAAATGAGGCAGAACGTGGCACGAGAATTGAGAAGAATGCACTTGATGAAACGATCTAATGATTAAATAAAAATTTATTAGTTTTATATTTACAGCAACCATTTCAGATTGTATATTTAAAATTGTGTCTGATTCGATGCCATAAACATGAAAGGGTTAAAAAATATTAACTATAAATTTTGTTCTGCTTTCAGAAAATTATTTTCAACAGAATAACATTATATTAGATTTTTAAGCTGTATATTTAAAGTCTCATAACTGATTTCATTCTAACCTAAAAATCATGTCCATCTTTAAATATGAAAATCTGTAATATTGTTTTTCTTCAAATAAAGATAAAAATTTACCGGATAAATTGATGCCAAAAGAATGTTACAAGTTACATATTCTTTTGAAACATGTTTAATTGTATTCCATAAAGCACTAAAAAACACACCAAATGTAATGAGACAAAAAACACCAGAAAGAGATACAAGTGTTATTTGTAATGTCCCAAATGATCTAATATATTCACGAAAATGTGGAAGGTAATCATTACAATTCACCATTTTCTATATTTAATATTTAATTTTAATTTAATTTATTAAAATTTCTGATAAATAATTCACAAAAGAAAAAAACCTATGCCACAAAATAACAGAAGTCAACTAAACAATAATAAATTTAATTGTGAATTTTAATCAAAAATATATAAGATAAGTTATTTTTTATCAATAGAAATTAAATAAATAGATTAAAAGAAAATATGTTAACTTTAAGTGTAAAACTCCATTTCCATACTGTGTACAATAAAACAATAATTAATCTTAAAAATTAAAACATTGACGTATTCAGAGTTAATTTTACTTATTTTTATCTTATTAAATTGTTTTTTAAAAAGTTTTACAATTAAATATTGATTTAATTCTAATTTAGCACATTCTGATTAATTTTAAACATTTTTTGTTTTTTATTTTTAAAGTAAATTGAATGAAAAATTATTGTAAAGCATAAATGAAATCGATATTAAAGCATACAAAATTAAATATAAAATATGTTTGTAACGATGGCGTCGTAATGCTCTTTAAAAGTACAATTAAATTTCAATATAATGGAAGCGACAATAATAATATTTTACATTTTATTATAAAGATGGAGACATTCACATTTTATTGAATATGTATATGCAGTCGACATCAGAATGGGATATGTAACATATAAACGATTCCATCTTAAAATTCTAGTCCCATACATTTATTACTTTTTATTCGTCATCCACTCAGTGAATGCATGTACACTTATAGAAATTATAAAATACAAATAAACGTATATAATATTTTTATAACTCTAATTTCATCAATTGATTATGACATGAATTGTGCATTTATATGCAATTCATCATAATCACTTCTATCACTTATCTTTTAGTTTCAATTATATATTATGTGAAGACAATACAAATAAATATCACTCTTATCACTGATAAGAATTTGAGACAATAAATGTTTATAAAGGCGCTTAACTTTCCCCTTTCCCCGTATGCCCTTCACTTCTTCAAGTATAGGATGTTTTTCCCAGAGATAAATATCTCTATTGACCAAATTGGGTATGAGAGAAATCTCTCAACTAAAATCAAGAAGAAGGGTTTTTAAATTACGAATTTGGTCTCGTGCCCTATTTGTTTATTTATTCAGCATCGTTCCTCATTTTAGTTTATTAAATTTAATCACTTACAAAATTCTAGTGTTAATATTTTAAATAGAATTATTACTCTCATATTTTCTTATCAAAACAAATGGAAATAATGTACTACGTCAGAAACTTTCATAATGAGTTGTTTTTTTTTTCCTTTTTCTTTTTACTAAAACGTTTACCATTCCGGATGAATAAAATTCATTTATAGATTGGCGGCATATTTATAATTGTTTTGGTCGATTTACAAAAATATGTATAAAGTGTATAGAGGAATGAGTTTATATAGTGAATAGGGGTGAATTAAACTAATTTGTTTATTTCTATATTAGAATTGAAAATAATTTGGCTTATAGTAGATGAGGGGAAACTTATACATTGCAACAAATTGTAATATCCGTTTTCCTTGTTCTGTTTTGGATCTAAATACTATATTATTATCTATTCAGCATCTGGTATCCGGTATTTATATTATAGTTAGTTGGTAACAATTCTTCTTTTTTTTTTTGGGGTCCACAAAACACACATACACACACATATTGTATATTGTATCACTTGACATTACCATAGAATGATCATCGTTGTCATATATATGTTTGTTTATTTGTTTTTGTTGTTAAAGTGATTGTTATTTAGTAGGAAGTACGCATAAATTAATATACGTTCAAAATATTATAAAATGGTTGACTTATTAATCTATAAACTCTCGAAATATTTTGTTATCACAACTGTTCCCAATTTTCATTCTAAAATTTTATTTCGTTTAATAGAAGTTTAATCCTATAAATCTATAATTCCAATACGTTGTTTTATTTAATTAAGTCATTGTATTTGATTGGAAAATTTTATGCTTAAAACTTAAAAAAAAAAAGTCAATTTAATCTAAAGAAAAGAAATTTTCTTTAAGATTTTGAAAATATAGAAAACTTTTTGAAGAAGGATAAAGAATTTCAATATGAGGCAAAGTATTTCATGTGTGTGAAATACTTGGTCTTGTAACTTTATTTATATTAGAAACGGTATTATCTATAAGAGTAGGGAATAATGTTTAGTAGATTAATTAGATTATATAAATTCAAAGTATCGTACGCATAAATTTAATTAAATTACAGTACAAAAACGTAAAACCATTTTGATTGATTCATCATCAAACAAAAAAAAAAAAACAGCAAAATATCAGCACGGCTATCATTATATAAGTTTATAAAATGTGAACTCAATCAATCTAGTAATTTAAATTCCCAATATACGTATACATAACAGCAACTCTAAACTTCAATCAATCAGAGTTGAATACAAAAAAAACCACACTGATTCCCCCATATAAATTACGTAACATATTCTAAAATCAAATATATAATAATATCCCAAATGTACAATTAAAAATTTGTTAATCAATTTTATTCTGTCCAATGAAGCAAAGTATATAAATAAAAGGAAAAAAATATATATAAATAGTGGGTGGTAGGTTAAAAGGATAATAGGAGGTGAATGAATACATAACACAATAACCTTTATACAATTTTCTCGATTTTCTTTTAAATAGAATATTTATAAAATGTGTAAAATTCTTTATGCTCACATGCAGAAGAACTTAACTTCTGTATTATTAACACACATATGCACACAGACACACATGTGAATATACAACACCATAATGTAATATCCATTGCGACATTAAGTCTTGCATTTATAGTCTCAATGGAACATTTTACACAAATCAAACGAGAATTCACGATTATATTCTGTATGGAAAACGGAAAATGGGGAAATAAAGAAAAATAGTCTATATACAGAGGAATGTGTCGCGGGAATAATATGGAAATTAGTGAAGGTTATAATATAGAATGAGTGCGGGGTATATGGTTCAAGTTTATATATATGGTTTCAACTTGATTAGTTTTTATATATAAAGTTTGAATTATCTAAACAAATTAAATAAAATTTTATTCACAATGAAAATATTCTATACTTTAATTAGAACAATTCACATATATTGTGTCAAATTTCTGAGATTTTTTATATAATGAAGGTACATGTAATTTCAGCTGTACATCCCAGCTAGCTGTATCATCTGTATATCAATGTCATCTTTTTTTTCTTCCTATAAATATATAACATCTGTACTCATCCGATAATAATTTAAATTGATAGTCAATGTACATGAATATAAATAAAATTTACTTTTTTCATGTGACGTTATGAAAATATGATAGAAAGAAAAGTATGAAAAAAAAAAATTTGTCCGCAGTCTGTAACTCATCTTTTCTCATGCATCCATAATCCTTTCCTTATCTCATACCATTATTTCGGTTATTCTATTTTTTTTTTTTATGTTGAAAATTTACACTACCAAATAATTCATTCATAAATGTGTGTGTGTGTGTGTATGGTGAGAAAAAAGGAATTCAACTGAGTCTAAGAATAAATTTATAGTGGAGGAGGCAAAAAAAAATATTAATATACAGGATAATAAAAACACAATATAAACGGATAATTCATTTTGGCTTTTTCTTTTTTTTTCCATACCCCCCCAACCCATCCTTCTTACTTATTTTATTATTGGTAGAAAAATAATAAAATAACTGAGGTTTCGTGTTATTAACAAAATTGCATTAACAGTTTTTGTGAAATAAATTAAAACAAAATATTTGGACGATTGTTTCTAAAGGAAAATCACACAGTTTTTGATTTTTATATATTCCTACCAACTTTCGTGACCATACTTAAATGACTAAACATTCATAAATCAATGTCACACTTTCGATTTTTTTTTTTGTTTCTGTTTTTGTGGATATTTTCCTTTGTAAGCTTTTTATTTGATTAAATTTTTTTTTTTTTATACATTATAAGGGTGAATTTATTCATTTTCTTTTGTTGAAAAAAAAAAAAAAAATTACGATTAAAACAACAAGAACAACAACAACTAAAAAAAAGGGTATTTTATCTTCTGTTGTTTTTTTTTTCTTCTCTCTTTGTAAAACTTTACATAAATTTATTGTATCGCACTTATTAATAAATTTTATTTGAATTATTTGACAGAATTTATTTATAAAAGATAAATAAACGTTTATCAATATTGCGTGAACTTTAAACAAAAAGAAAAGCTCCATAAAAATATTTGCATAAATAAAGTCCGTTTGAATTTTATAGATAATAAAATAATTTATGGTTCACCTTTCACAATAATTCGCTAAGAGTCCAACAAAAAAAAAATATAAATTACATAATAAAACCTGTGAATGTTGAACTCTTATTATGATGGAAATTATTGCTTCCTTTTTTGTCTGTTGTATTTGGAATTTCTTTTGAACGATGGAATTTTCATTAATTTTTGTTCCCTTGAGTTTTAAGCTTTCAAATGTTTTATCTGAATTTTTTTTTTATAAATATGGCGATAAATAAACTTTTTCATAGACTTTTTCCCAATGGGCAAAATAATTATTTTTTGATCTTTCATTTGGATTGTAGAAAAATTTTCATAAATAAACAAAAGTTGTACAATATTTTTATTTTGTAAAATAATAATTTATTATACGTTAAAAATTAATTATTACCGGAGAATATAAAATTTGAAATATCGCTTTTGTAAGTTGATATTATTCCCATTATGAAACGTGAAAGGGTTAACCAGAAATGAACATCTTTCATCATCATCATGTATGCTAATTTTTATTGGTTTTACGTTTTACAATTGGAAATTATATAACATGTTAACACAGACACTGACAAGCATAAAAACATATGTGTGTGTGTGTGTGTGTTTGTGAACATATGATGATGAAAAACGGAAATTCTTCCTTCGTCAAAATTATAAATTATTATTGTATAATTTTCATTTTATGTTTTCTACAATTTGCCACTTGCGTATATTTTTTGAAAAAGAAGATTTATGATGTGTGTGTGTGTATAGATGGTTGCTTTAATTATGAAAAGTCAATATGTTACATATTTCTGTTGAATGAAAGGTCCTTTATTTGGGTTTTACATTTATTTTTTAAGGATTAATAAATTATAACATTCATAAGAAATCAATGGAAAAAAATAAATCGTTTCTATTTGTTAACTTCATTAATTTAACAATATTTAATGCCTAATGATGAATGAAACTTTTTTCGAAAGCTTATCATTTTTATTGATGGTTAGAAATTGTATTGATTGTATGTAACAGAGCGATAACGATTTAATAATAATAAAATAAAGAATATGTGCTGTGTAGAAGGAAATCCTATATAGTCAGTTTGATTATATTTTTGTTGTTGTTGTTGTTATTGTATTGGACAATTGACCTGATTCAGATAAAAACAACAAAAGTAAAGAGAAACAAAATGTATAGAGAAAACATTTATACATAAAATTGTTTGAATCAATTTATTTTATCTTGTCTTTGATGTAAACCCAGTATTCTTTTTTCTGTCCCATCAACATCTGTGAAAATCTCTCTTTGAACACACACACAAACACACCAGCGCATACCCACATTCACATATATACTTAGATTCATGGGTGTCTTCATGAATCTAAGATGCAGAAAAAATATTATGTTAAAGGAATCAATAAATAAAAATTAGGAAATATTGGCGTCATTTCAAAATAAAAAAAATAAGGAATAAAGAATGAAAAAAAAGGGGAAAAAGAAGTAGAAAAAAAGGAAGAATAAATATTTAGAAAGATTTATATCTTGTTGATATGTTAGAAGGTTTAAGTGGGATATTATAAGTCCTGTGTAAATGAATGACCTTCTTATAAAATATAGTTTTTTTTTTAAAGGAATAAATGGTTTGTAATATTTTTTCTGACATTGACAAGATAAGAATAAGTATTTGAGTTATTGAATTTACCAGAATGTCCCATATTTCTTAATCTTTCTGTCTACCCGTCTCATTTCCTCAAAATTAATGAAAATCGTTGAATTTTTATATATTTAGAAAATGGAAGTTACTTCACTGATAACAGTTTTTGTCATTTGGTAATTCTCTACTCGATTCTGTAATTGATAAATCCTGTTTCATATTATCAGATATTATAAAGATTATTTATGGGAAAATGCTTCCTATTTTTTTTTTCATATGCTATTGAATTTCCATTTGCTGAAAAATTTCACTACACTTCATAATAACAAATAAAGTTATTTTTAAGAAAATATTTATGAAGAGAAAAGTAGAAATGAATTCAATTTTCATATCTTAAGAAATACAAAATATAAATTTAAAATTCGAATATCAAATAACATTTTCATTTTATTAGAATGCATATGAGTTGAGTACATATAGGTACCGTCTCTTTTACTCTTTATTCTAGCTTGATTATTTTCTATTGAAATTTAAAGAAAAAGAGAATTTTATGAAAAAAAAAAACGAAAAATAGAATTCACCATTGAAAAATATTGATACATCTGTGGAATGGTGTGTGTGTTCATGAAGATGATGTGTGCAACAACAACATGGTGCATATATGTACAATGTCTAATAAAGATTGTAAATTATATATTTTCAAACGGTGTGAAGTAATCGAATTGGGTCGAGTCTTATCTATATACACTTACATAAAAATAACAAAAATAATAGCAAAAAATATACAAGATAGAAAACTCAACGCAAACATGAAAAAGAAAGAGAAATAATTTTAATAAATATTATAACCTATTCACCCACAAAATACTCACTGTTAGACCATTAACTAAAATACTTATACATAAACGTAATATAAACAATATATAAGAATTCTAATATACAAAGTAAAACGTACAAGTTTTATTAAATACAATAGAATGATGTAGAATTGTTCAAGTGGAGGCGCCACAATTTGTGTCAATTGGACAATATTCATTTATGTAATACAAATAAAATATGAAAAAGATTTTTATCTTTATTAAATTGTGTGTAGTTATAGAGGGAACATTATGATAAAAGTTACAATAACATTATATGAATAGAAATTTCAATATAAAATAAAATAATTCTAAAGGAATAATATATGCATAGAAAAGTTACGGAATAAATTAAGTATTGTTCCGCTATTGTATTTTATTACTTTTACTATTGTAAATTTGTAAACTATAAGAGACTATCTCACCTTAATATTTTTTGTTTTAGAATTGTTTCACCATGTAGAGTTTCTATAAGAAACAATCAGTAAAAGCTTTTATGGACACAAAATATAACAGAATAAGAAGCTTAATAATACAAAGACATTATTATTCTATTCAATTATTATTATTATTATTATTATGCAGTATAGAGTACCAAATAAAGTACGTTATCTTATCTATTATTTAAGTACGTGGTTTAAGGTGTTTATGAACAATGCACTTGGCATCTTCCCCTTTTTCTTCTATAATTTATAATGTTTTCTTTTAAAATAAACACCAGTTTGTCGTGTACCTATTTTGTATATAAAAGTTGGTTTACCTCATAATTTCAAATTCACACTTGGTTAAAAGTAAATGACAGAATAAATAAAACAACAAGATGAATGAATATAATTTAGAAGTTTACGTTTGTTGTGAAATCCGGACGAAAACATTTTGTAATCCATTTTTATTAAAATAACTTAATTTTAATGGATTAATTAAAATTGAGTTTAAAACAATTTTTAGCATAAAACAAGACGAATAACATTTATTGTATTGAAAGAATTCCCAACTTTAAATAAAGAATATTTAGTTTGGAAATGTGGTGAAATAAATTTGATTTTCTAAATGGACAACAATTCGAATCTGTTTCATTCTATAGATTCAACAAAAGTTCAATAATTTTCTAGTCCTTGACAACAAAGGTTCACACTTTTCAATTCACAAATATTTTTTCAGCATATTTGGTTTTTTTGTTTAACTTTTAATATTTTGTAATAAATTTTACCAAAAAAAAAAACAATAACCTAATAATTAAAATAATTATTTTCAATATGAAAAAAAAAACCTTTTATCTCTCCCAAAAACAAAACAAAAATACCATAATACTGACACCGAATAACAAACACTTTTATTATTTTCCAAAATTATTATTAATTAAATAAATCACAATTTAAATTTTACAATAATCAATAAACAAATTATGTTAATTGCATTGATAAAATAAATACCAAAAAAAAAAAAAATAATATACAAAAGCTTTCAACTAAAATTATCGGTAATAAATTGTAGATAGTGAATTTTATTTATAAAATTTTATTTTAATGGATTCATATTTTTTAATAAATGTAAAAAACAGAAAAAAAAAACTATCTGTGCAACACAATCGAATAAAAGTAAAATTCTAATAAATCAAAGAAAATAGAAAAATTGAAATGAAATTCAGCAGAAAAACAAAATAATGTTAAATCGTACACAAGTCAATTGTATTTTGTATTTCACTGAAATTCAGTTATAACGTATACCCAACTTTGTATCTTTCGGTTATAAAGAACAATTTTTTCTTTTAGTCTGATGATTCGCATGAGTTGTTTTTTTTTGTAATAAAATAATGTAGAAAATATTTTTGATTTAAGTCGATTTAAGTGAGAACATCATTGGTTTGTACTCACACACATCTGATACTGATGAATTATTTTTGTTTACAGAATACAAATGGATTTCCGTTCTATATATTTTCTTATTGAAGGAAAAATCTTTGGTTTATTTATTCTTAAAAAATTTCCTGAATCAGAGAATGATTTCTTAAAACTTTTTATTCTCTATAATTTGATTGATTTGATAATGGATTTTGTGTACGGGGTTTTCTACGCTGATTCATTTATCTTAACTTATAGAAGTTGCATTCAAGAAACACACAATTTTTAAACAATGAATAATTTGTTTTAATTTTCAATTTAAAAAAAATCCAATAAAAAAACAATCAACTCTTTGCGTGTATTTTTAAACATATAAAAATAGTTTCAATATTAATCAAATTTGCATAAAATAAACTGAATATTATATGTGATTGGACACGGTCATTTAATTTATAAAAAATAAAATAAAAAAAAAACACTAATTGATGAATATCATCCAATGTACAAAAGTCAAACAAAAGTCAAGTAGTTGTTAGTTAATAATAATAAAATATAATCTGCCTACCTACATTACGACAACAACAATGATAAAAAAAAAAAAAAAATAAAAACATAAATGAACTGAACTGAATCAGAGCTTATTTAATTCTCGTAACTTCTATCAATGAATTTTTTTAATAATAATAAATTAATGTTTAATGGAGATGAAAAATTATTTTCTATTATATTAAAGTCAATTGTGAAAATCTCGAAAAAAAAAGAATGAATAAACCAAAAATTAAAAAGTCTGAGTACGATTAAAGTAGGATACGAATAATGATGAAAAGTTTATAGAATAGAAGAAAATATTTTCTAGCCATGGTTTAAGTTGAGGGGAGGATATGAAAAGAGAAAATTATTGTATTGAAAAACTTTGACAATTTCAATGAATTGAATTCTTCTCTCTATTCATTAAAACTTATATCTACGCAATAAAGAACTTTTGAATAATAATAAATTTCACTTCTATTAAAATTTTAAACTTTAATTATATTTGTTGCTGCTTGAATATTATAAGATTTGTATATTATTTATTTTTAATTCTTATTTTGTAAATCTTTTCATAAATAAAGATCTGGAATTGTATATAAAAAGTGTTAAATGAATGAAAAATGACAAGGACTTTATATTAATCTCAATTCAAAAATTTTCTTTGAGTTAAGTTTCAAAAAAATTTCGTTGTTTTTTTTTTCATTTAATTATCTTTAATTTTGTAGATTAAATGAATTATAATTTATAATTAACACATTCTGATGTTTAAAGTCTTTGATCAATATATGGATTTTCAGAATTATTTTAACGAGAGTGAGAGAGATAGATAAATGTTATGATTTATGAGATATTAAATTATGTTGGGTATGGGATAAGCTCATTAAACATTTTACTTTATTTCTATAAGATTCAAATAAAATATTTGGTGGTCAACCCGCTGAGAATCAATGACACGAATTGAACAATAATAATCAATAAAAGATAAAATTTTGATGTTCAATTCAAACATAAATCGTTAAAAATCTTGACGTTATTTATTTTGATTTTGACGAAAAAAAAAATGTTTGTTGCTTTTACATCGGTCACAAAAAATTATCATCATTTTAACAATTTTTTTTTTATATTTTTTATTACAGATTTTCACGACCACTTTTAACAGTTGCCGCCATACTGACTATACTGATATTAATAGTTGGTATATGCGGTAATTTTCTAACAATAATGGCATTAATAAAATGTCCAAAAGTAAGAAATGTTGCAGCAGCATTTATCATTAGTTTATGTGTTGCTGATTGTATATTTTGTTTGGTTGTTTTACCATTCAATACATTTAGATTTATACAAGGTACATGGACACATGGAGAATTACTTTGTACAATTATACCATTTATACAATATGGTAATATTGGTGTATCATTACTTTGTATTGCAATGATTACAATTAACAGGTTAGTAACCTACACTTTACATTATTTTTAATTTGTTTCAAACAAGACTTGTGTAACGACGTTTGTACAAATAAACTATATTTTACTTATCACTTATGTCCAGTGTTCAAACAATATTTAGCAGTCTGCTACTAAGAACAATACTTCAAAAATGAAAGTTCTCATTTCACAAATGAGAAAATAAAAATAATTTAAAATCAATCTTTAGACAAATGTTCAAGTTTTTAATTGAAATCATTTTATAGCAAAATTTCTATGAATGAAAATTTAATTAAATCTTCAAATTTGATCAAACGTATTTTTCATTTACAAAATCAGAATAATAAATTGGCAAACTATGCATCTCATCAAGTATGATACGTGTGATAATATAATTAAATTCATTGCAATATTATTGCATCCAATAAAATACGTTATATTGTTAATGGCAAAATATTCTGTTCCTGATTTTATTTTATTTGATCTTTTGGTCATAAAACAATCAAAATATATTTATGAATATATTTTTGTTAATTTTATACTTTTCTCATTTTTCACTAAAAATAAAGATACATAATGATCACACATCATGCAGTTTATGCTAGAATATATAAAAGACATTGGATTGCAATTATGATTATATTTTGTTGGTTATTCTCATACGGTATGCAATTACCAACATTATTTAAAGTTTGGGGTAAGTTTTTTTTATTTTACTGCAACATGAATAAATTATCTTCATTAATTTGCTTTTTTTTTATTTTTGCTTTTCTAGGAGCTTTCGGATACGATGAAAAATTGGGCACATGTTCAATACTTGAAAAAGATGGTCGTAGCTCTAAAACACCATTATTTGTTATTGCATTTTTAATACCATGCATTATAATTATTATATGTTATGCCAGAATATTTTGGGTTGTTCATAAGTAAGTCAAATAAATTTTATTTAATCATCTATTATTATTATCTTTATGCAAAATACATTTTTTATGTTTATTTTTTTTTTTTTTTATTACATTCGGTTTATGTTTGAAATAATAAAATTTTAATGTAGTCTCTTTGAAGATAAAAATTCTAAAAGGAAACGTGCGCGTATATTTTGATTTTTGTTTTTTATGCAGAATAAACTGATATTTTTTTTGATATTCACAGATTTAAATTTTCTTGATTTATTCTGATGTAAATTTTTACCTCGTTGTTGTTTATTTTAAAAATTTGTAATAACAAAAATTAAACCTGACAAAAAACAATTTTAAATCCTACTAATGATTTCACTGTATTTTATAGATCTGAACGTCGTATGCGGGAGCATTCATCAAATGCAATACCAAATAATCAACGTCCACCACAAAATCAACAACAATCATCAACATCAACAACAATAAGTAATAATAAATTTTCATTAGCATCAACGGCAACACAAAAAGCTACACGTATTAAAGATCAACGTGATGTTAAAGCTAAAAGAAACGAATGGAGAATTACAAAAATGGTTTTAGCCATATTTTTGTCATTTGTATTCTGTTATTTACCAATAACAATTGCAAAAATTGCTGATAAGGATGTCAAATTGCCAGGTTGGTACTCAAATAAATTACGAACTAATTTTCGCTTTCAACTGTATTTAATAAAATTTTCCCACCGCACAGTTCATTATTTAATTATTTACTTTTGTTTCAGGACTTCATGTTTTTGGTTATGTAATGTTGTATTTGTCCTCATGCATAAATCCAATAATTTATGTAATTATGAATAAACAATATAGGCAAGCATATAAAACTGTGTTAATGTGTAAAACACCACGTATCCTTTCATTTACTAATGCGGGCAGTAGTGTTGGTGGTAAGTTAATTTAATAATAATTTTATAATTTATACAAAAACTTAGGTGATTAATTTGTTTTAGAGAAATGGAAAGACACCGCATACAGTTACAACCACAGTCGTACCATGGTATTGTATACAAATTAACAATTTATTCTCCATAATATTTTATTTTTAACAACTTAGAGAAAATTTAATGTTTCTTATAATTCATATATGCGTACATATATTTAAAATTGCCCTAAAATATTTCTTTCAATTCACCATAGAAGAATAATAATATGGATTGAGTAGCATATGAATTAAAATAAAGACATTAGATAAAGTGGAGTTAATTATAATTTAAATGTGTTAAATTGATATATTTTAACAGGTATCACAGGTCTCACTGGCAGAACCATCGTCGTACCACAATTCACTATCGCCAACACAAGGTAATATTAAAATTCTGTTGATTATTAATCTTTACATTAAATTAATCCTTTTTGACGCCATTTTTATTTTTGATTACCGTGTTCCGCCATTTTTCATTTTCAAATTAACACAAAGGTTTTTTTTTATTTTATTTTACAGATTCCCCAATACCAAAAATGCTGACCGTCATTCCAGATAACAAAGAATCTCAATCTCCGGATGAAACCTAAAAAAAAACAATTTAATTGTTTTGCTTGCCAAAGAGAGAATAAAGAAATAAGAAAAGAAGAAAGAAAAAATCAAAGAATTTTAGTTTAGTTCCAGTTTTTTTTTTTTCTTTTTGTTGTTGTCAAAATAATATTATGTAGAAATAATTACTAATTAGAATTTTATTGTTTATTGTAAAATAAATTAAAAGACGTGTACTATTCAGAGAAGATGATGATGAGTGGGTAAATTCAGATTCAGAAAAAAAACAACCAAAAAAGAAAAAAAAAAACAAATTAGCACTTTTAGTAAAAACAGAAGAATTCTCATCAGTGTCATATATCACTTTTAAAGTATAATTATATTTTTTTAGGAAAAAAAAACAACAACAACAATTTTTTTTTTTTTTTATCAATATTATTTTTATTTTTTATTTTTTTCATAGTTTTGGATTTTATTTATTTTTTTCTTTTTTTATTATTTTTTTTTTTTTTAATTTTTTATTTGTATTTTTTGTGAATAAAAAAAAAAGCACACACACACACACACAAACACACATTTCCCAAAAACAAAAAAAGAAAAAACCAAAAAGACAAAAAGACAAATAAAACACAAAAGGAAAAACAAACATAAAATATATTATTCTTATTATTATTATTATTAAATTAAAGACAAAATAAAAATATAATCTTGATGGGGAGGAGGATGGATCAGTAAAAACAAAAATATAATTAAATAATTAAATAAAAATGTAAAGAAAAGAAAAGAACAAAAAAAAAAAAAAAAGAGACAGCTAAATTTAGTTAGAGAAAAATTACAAAATAATAATTATTTTTATATAAAAATAAGAAAATAGGAAAATAGGAAAAGAAGAATAAAGAATAAAATATTTTTTTGCTAGAATTATAAAAATAAATTTTAATTTATAAAAAAAATATTCAATGATTATTTTCTATAAATTTAAAAAATAAAAAAAAAAATACAAAAACAAAAACAAAAATATAATTATTTATTTATTAATTTCTCTTGTGTTTTAAATTTTATTAAGCATTTTTAATAAAAACAAAAAAAAAAGAAAACCATTAAAAAATTTAAGTTTTTTTTTTCTTTCTTCTTAAATCTAATAATTCTGCTATTCTGTTTTCATTTTTCTTTTATTTTTTCCATGTGTTTTTTTTTTTTTTTCCTTTTTTAAACGTGAACATTTTTATTTTCTGTTTTTTGTTTCTTTAAAAACAATTTTCGTTCTTATTGTTATTATTATTATTATTAGAGGCAAAACAACTCAAACAAAAAAGTTTTATTTACTCAATCAGTCATGACAAATGTTTTTTTAACTTTTTTTTTTCACCCCACCCCCCACTTTTATTTCCTAATTAAATTGATTAAATTTTTCAGACTTCACATTTTTAAAAAAACAAATGCCATCAATTTATTCAAGGCATTATTTGTCTTTTATTTCCATATATTTTTTCCATTTTCTTTCATTAAATATAAATTAAGAAACCGGGTCCAATTATTAAAAAAAAAAAAATACATATATTTGTGCCTCAAAGTTTATTAATAAAAATCAAGGAAAAGAGAATATTGTCGTCCGTCAACAATCGACAACTCTTTTAATTCATTTAAAAAAAATCAATTCGATTTAATTCAAAGTTTCAATAATTACAAAAACAAAAAATATAATTTCGTCTATTATTTTTTTTTTTTTTACTTTAATTTAATTGGACTCGGATTAAAACGATTAGTTTTCATTATTAAAAAAATATTAGATTTATCTATTCTAAATTTATAAATTAAAAAAAAAAATTGTGATTACAAACAGAGTATAATAAAAAAATATAATAAATTTGATTACTAAAAAAATGAAATAATACAACAACAAACAAACAAACAAAAAAAAGGTAAAAAGAGAAGAAAAAAATATACCAAAAACCAAAGTGTGAGAGGAGAGTTAAGGTGAGAAGAGACGACACACCTTTATTATGTATTTTATATTTAGATTATTTAATTATAATCATTATTATTATAATTTAATTATTATAAATGTATTTTGTACAGAAAAATATAGTAAAAAAAGAAAAGAAAAATTCTAGCCTAAATTATCATAGAAAGAAAAAAACAAAAGAAACATTCAATTTATATAAAGAATAAAAATATATATATATAAAAAAAAAACAAAATGCTTCTGTTTTATTATTTTTCTTCTTAAATTTAAAAAAGAAAAACAAAACAAGAAAAAATCAAGAATAAGAATTTCTTTTAAATTTTTTATAAAATAATTTCCCGGCTGTACCATTTTTTTTTTCTTTTATCAAATATTCAATTTATATGGCCGTAAATAAATCATAAATAAATTAAATTATTAAAAAATTACAATATTTACATTATTTAGGGAGCAAAAAACCAAAAAAGTATGAATAGAAAAAAAATAAAACTGGAATCGAAATGAATGTTGAAACATTCCAAAAATTCTTCTAATTCATTGTATTCATTTCTGCTCAGTTCATTTATATAATAAAGATTGGATTTCTTTTTCTTATCTTATGAGATGAAAAATTATTATAATAATTTAATTAACTGGCCATTTCATTTGATTCAGTAACATCATCATCTCCATAGCAACGACGTTTATAATCACTTAAAAAGGGTTTATTTAATTTTGTTTGCTCAACATGAACTGATTGTGTCGTGTTACTGTAATATAAAATTAATTTTTATATTAATTTCACTAACAAATATAGAAGAACATTGATTTTATTTTACCTTGTTTTTGTTAAAATTGTAAATCCATCAATAATATCCAAACTCAATGAATATAAATTAGCTAAATGTGCAAGTTTATCAATATCCTGTACATCAGATAAACGTAATTGTGTTTGTCTACCGTCTTGAAGAAATCTGCAAAAACAAATGAAATACAATAATTTTAGGTTTATCACTAAATAAAACACATTTTGAAGAAAAAATTTATAAATATTTACTTAGCTAAATCAGCATTAGCACTGGATATAATAGAAAAACCAGGACGTTCATCTCTGATACGTCTACAACCAGCACGTATTTCTCTTATTTCAACTGTATTTGGTGATGAATAAAAATGATTTGATGTTTCACCAGACATTTCACTTTCAATTTGTTGTTTATATTGTTCATGTTGTTTACTATTATTTATTGCAATATCAATTGGTAATGAACTTCTTAATTTATTATTCATTGTTATCATTGTTAAATGTTTATTATCAGATGTTGTTGCTGGTGAATTTTTATTAATTAAATTTAATGAAGTTGGTGGTTGATTTAGTGTTGTAGATGTTGTTGCAGGTAGAAACCCAGGTAATATTGGTGTACCAATAACAACAACAGGTGATATTATATCATCGCCAGACATTAATGTATCATCATCTTGTATTAATTCATCTGATTTAATTTGTGTTAATGTTGATTTTAATTTTGGTTTAGCCTTTTTAAAATCATGTTTTGATGCGAAATTTATCATTGCTTCATTACCAGGCCAATCTGTTAATTCATCATCACCTTCACGATCACTTTCATTTGTTTCTATTTCTTCACTATCACTACTTAATGAACTTGAACTAGAAAATTCATTTGGACCACCACCACTAAAACCTCCACTAGCACCACAATCCATGAAACACGGATCATCAAATTGTAATTGTATCAAATCATGACGTCTACCAGATTTTGATTTACGACCATCCTTTGTTTTTTCATCTGCTGTTCTTAGTGTATGGGCACCATAATTTTGAAAATTAAAGGTTGATTCAAAACTACCAGATTTATGGGTAACTCGTTGATTTTGATCCTGTTGCTGGGTTCGTAATATATTTTTTTCTTCTGTTTTATGAACAGTTGTTGGTGGTACAATTATTGGCGCTGCTGTTATCACATTCGGTTTTATAATAATTGATGACGATGTATCGTCATCAATCATTGAATTTAATTCATAACCTAATTTAAACTTTGTATCTTGAGATATTTTTTCAATTTTTGATACAATACTTTTATTTAATGGTAATATACGTTCACATGGTTGTTTCACAAAATTTCTTGTACGGTTTTTATATTCTAAATATGATGTTTTAGGTGTAAATACATCACGTTGCCTTGGTACACTACTTGAATGTTGTTTATCATAATCAAAACGATGTGATCGTTTTCTCTTACCACAAAATGCAAGATTAGCTGTTTTATAATTTTCTTGTCCTCCGCCATGTTTAAGTACACGTTTTTTAACAGTACCAGTTATTGGAAATATTTGTTGTCCAGTTGCAATATTTGGTGTAGATGGTGTTGTCTCATATTCAACAGCCATACGTTTGAATTTCCTTTTACGTCGAGTGTTTGGTCTATTTGGAGAAAGAAAATAAATGTTAATATAGCTTTTTTTACTAAACAAACGTAACATTGAAATTAGGTTTGCAAAAGATTCAAAATCTGTTTATTCCATGTTAATATAAATCAAATATATTTCAGACTGAATAATCATTAACTAGTTTCTAATCATTATATGCAATCTTTATCCACGTCAGTGCATAGAAAATATACGTGATTAAGTTTTGTTTTATTAGTTTAAGAGTAAACACGACAAATATTATAAAAGTTATTTGGATGCCCTAAATTCAAGGAATTAATATACTAACCGAGCAGGACTAAAATTTTCATTAAATGAATCAGATTCAAAATTTCCGATTAATGCCTTTCGTGCTTTTAATGATAACTGAATATCATGACGATCGTCAGAATCACTTATATTATGTACACCATTTGATGTCGTTAATTTATTTGGTTGATCAGCTGGACTACTAGAACTGTCTTCTGTTGGTTGTGGGGCACACGCTACAATAAGAGCAAAACTTATAAATTAATTTAATTTCTTTTTTAGAAAAAAAAATGTCCTTACGTAAATTTCCCGTTGATCGTGTACGTCTACGTAAACCCCAACGTGATGATATTCTGGCATTATTTTTAGAGGTTTCTTCCAATGCCAATGTTAAGTCATGCGAAAATTGTTCCATTTTTTTATAAAAAAAAATTTATTTTATCTTACTCTAATTCCATTTGTTAAATATTTTCCATTAACCCTTTGTTTAGCTGTATACTATTATTTCAATATTTTTTCATAATTAGTTAATTGGTTTTTGTTCTATTAAAAATGTTTAGACGTGTAAAATTATAATTAGGTATGTAGGTAAATTGAAGGTATGATAAAACGCAATATAAAATGAGAGATTCAAAACGAAACATAAATTTCCAAATTATGATTGAATTATTATAGTTTATTATTTTATTAAAACTATTAATTAATTGGGATCTTATCAAGCATTTAAAAAAGTTGACAGATGTTTAAAAGTTTTTTTCTCTTCGATAGTTACTTTTTCACACACACACAAAAAAACAAATTTTACAGTTTTCTTTTATTATTTTGTCTTGTCAAAAATGACATTTAATTTTGCAGAACACTTACATAATAAATCACATATGTTTAATTGTTTTAGAATATTGTAATCGCAAATGAAACAATAATATGTTACTGTTTTTAATTGTTTGTGCAACCTTAGTAATTTTATTGTATTTTATTAACAGTTTTAGTTGTTAAATGTTTTACATGACATTTTGTTAAAATAATTATGCTATGGCAGTACTAAAATAAGGGATCGTTCGTTATTAAGAATGATATTTTTATTTTTTTTAGCGTTTTTATTCGAGATTACGGATCAGTTTCGATTCAACTATTGTCTCCTTTTTTTTATAATTGAATTGAAAAACTTCTATTTATTATTTTTGCCGATATGACGTACAGGTAATCATAAAAATTATTTATTCATAACGTTGTAGTGATTTTAATATAACACGTTATACATAACTTGTTAATTCATTTTTAATAATAATTAAGGAACTGTTGTAGCGTTCTGAAAAATGGTGAATATAGGACGAAATGGCGCAATTTTTAAAATTTATTAAATAAAACAAAAAAATTTATCAATTTGTGTATTAAGCAATTATATTATAAATATTTTTCTACAAATTTCAATTTCGTAATTCATTAATGGATACAAAAACAGAAACGAATTAAATCTTATAAATAGCTTCATAAAATTGACACTAAAAAACGAGCTTTTACAAGAAAACTTTAAATAATTATATACAAAAAAAAAATGGAAAAACAAAAGAAAAATAATGGAATAAAATATAATGGAACATAACATTTAGGCACATATAAACCCTACAATAATTTATGTAATTTAATTATATAATATTATTAATTGATGTCTTTTTGATATAGTTTTTACGTTATTTCATTTTCTCCTCCATCTGAGAACATTTTTTTTTTTAGGTAATTTATTCATTTTTAGGGCTAAATATTTTTAATTATTTTTTTTTTGATCAATTTTTAATTAATGATATTATTGCTCACTAATATTATAAATATATACGTATATATATTATTTATAATAATGAATTATTATGGAATTTTAATTTATTTATTGTACATTAGTTTTTCTTTTTTATCCTCTCTAAAGATATTTCATTTTCTATGTAAAAAGCAGTTACATTATTTTTGTTATTATAATTATTATTATTATTATTTTTATTATTATTTATTTATTGCAGAATTTGAATGAATCTTTGTTTCTTTTACTTATATTCTGTTACCTATATTTTTACTTTCTAATAAATGAAAAATGGTTTAAAGTTTTTCTTTCAAGATAATTATGTATATTTTTTAGTACTAAATAAAGAATATTCTTATTTAGATTTCCAAATTTTTTCATTTAATTTAAAACCAAAAATTAATTCATTCAATAATATTTTCTTGCTTTAATTATTAATTTCTTTTTATTTTTTAAATTCTAGAAAGAAAAAAATTAATGTAACATTTTTAAGTAGTTTACTGTTAAGTATACCGAGTATTTAATAAATTATAATTATTCGTTACTACAAAAATGCTAATTCTAAACAACAAACAAAAAAACCAAATTATTTCAATTTCATTTGTGTAAATTTGAATGCATTTTTAATTATTAATAACTATTTAATATTATTTATGTTTATAAATTCATTAACTCAATTTTAATATATTGGAACTTTCCATCATTTTTTAATTATGTATTTTTTTTTCTTCTTCTTTATTATAAATGGCCCGGATTATGTTTCAAACAAAAGAAACAAATATAAAATAAAACAAATAAGAAACAGAAAAACCTACATAAGTTGGGCCGTAATTTTTTTTCTCTTTATCGTCCTTCATTTTTTTTTTTTTGCCTTTAGTAAAAATTAAACAACTCCGTAGTTATGTAATCTAATGAATGATTGCATTTTTAACTAAAGAAAAGTAATTTTTTTTTATCGTCTACAAATTTTAATTTAATTTATTAATAATTTTATTTTAGCTCCTAAAATGTATATTGTTTTTGTCTTTTAATATTTTTTTACTAACACAAAAAAAAAAGAAACAAAACTTAATCAAATCAAAATGAAACAGAAACAAGAACAAGATGATATTCTTAATATTTAATTTTATTTTAATTATTATGATAATTATTGTTTTAATTTTCTTATCAATTTGATTTAAATTGATTATTTTATACGAAATTTTTTTTTTTTTTGAAGAATTTATCACAAAGTTCGTTTTATCTTTTTGTTTTTTGTGTTATTTATTTGTCTTCATTTTTTATCGGAATTAATATAAAAAGGAGAAATTATTTTTGGTAAACATTTAAACATTTAAAAGCCATCAAAAACAAAACAAAATACATTTTTCTAAATATTTAGAAAACTGTCAACAAAAAAAAAAAAAAAACCAAAACAAATATCAATCGACAACAAAATAATCAATTTAATCAAATATATAAATGAGTTTTTTTTTTTTTTGTTATTATTAAATTTATTGTAATTATTTTATATTTATTAATTATTTAGTTATAGAAAAAAATTGACTAACCACAGTCTTTAATTCAAAAAATTCTACATTTACAGTTAAAACAAAGAAAAACAACATTTCTTTAATACTTTAATATTGTTTTGTTTAAATCCGTTAACATATTATTCGTTACTTTAAAATTAAACAATAAATTAATCCAAAAGGATCATTTAGTTTAGTTGAAAAGTATTTATAAATGTTTTGTTAATCCAATTGAAATTGACTTTTCATATTAAAGAGAAGTTTATTTTTTTTTCTCTATTTTCTTTGTTTTTACTGTAAATAAACAAACAATTAATTAATAATATTTTTGTTTAAATTCTAATTAATTTTATAGCGATTAAATAGATTCCATTTGTTCAGTCAATTCTAAAATAGGACTTTCACTTAATGGCATCATCATCGATGATGGCCAATTCATTGAGGCGGCATATAATGTTGTTGTTGTTGTATTCTATATATACATATTTATAATATTTTATTTTAATTAATTTGAAAGAAAAAAGGGAGTAAATAATTAATAAAATAAAACTAAAGAAAACAAAAATTAACAAGTGCGTCCACTATTAAAAAGCAGGTAATATTGAAAGAATTTTAAATATATACAGAAAAACACACACACACACGCACACCAACAGACACAATTTATTAAAAAATGAAAAAACGTTATAAAAATAATAAATAAAACAAAATATATTAGCAAATAAAATTTTTTTCTTCTTTTATTTCCATTTTTTTTTTCTTCTTTTTTCCTTTTTTATTATTAATAATAATTATTATTTAAATAAACAAAAAACAAAAACAAAAAAAAAAAAAACAAATTAAATAACAATATTTTGGTAGCTGCTATAAATTGATTACAAATTTTCTTTTTAATTTATAAACTTTTTTTATTCTATGTTTGTTTTTTTTTTTGCAATAATTAATTATATTCTCCACAAATATTATACTTTTTCATTCTAAATTCTAAAATCTAAAGAACTCTTAAAAAAATATACAATAAATACAATAAAAACATAAATAATAAATGTTTAAAATTTTAAATAATACAGTTGCGTTTTCATGGTGACCGAAAATTATGTAGCCTACAACCAATCAAATATTTTAAAAAGTTTCGTTTATATTCTCTCGTTTTTTTTTTTGTTCGTTTTGTAACTTTCGGCGACCATGAAAACTCAGCTTATCTTTTTCTGAATTTGTTGACTGTTTTTTGTTGTAATTCTTTTCATAATAAAGATCTCTTCTTTACCGACATCATAGAATAAGTTTAATAAGAATGTCAAACTAAATAAGAATTAATTTTTCAAATAAAAGAAAGCTTTTATTATAGAATTGTTCTTCAGAATGTCGATAAAGTAGAAAAGAATTGTATAAATTAATAAGAATTAAGAAAATTAACATAAACAACTACTAATTAATTTAATAATTTAACCATCTAATTAATAGGATAACAACAAAAAAAGAAATGAAAAAAGAAACATTTTTATGTTACCAAACATATTAATGAATTATGGGATAAGAAAAATGTTCAATAGAAAAAAGTGATTTTCAAGAAATTAGTAAAGTGAAATTTTATCAGATAAAAAAGTTAATTCCTCAATCATAATTCATTTATGATAATTTCAAATATGTGTGTGGGTGACTTAAATTAATGCAAATAAAATAATAATATGTGTTGTTTTTATAGTATTCAATTTATTGCAAACTTAAATCATAGGAACTAAAACAAAACAAAAACAAAAAAGACAAATAAATAATGTATTATTATAAGAATCTTTTTGGGGTGGGTTTCAACAAAAACAACAAGTGCTATCGTTCATGTACTTTGATTGAATTAATTTGGAAGTGAACTAAATTAACTGGTTTAATTAATAATCATATTTTACATTAAAATTGTCTTAAAAAAATCAAGAGGTAAGAAACATATTTTATCAGGATTATATTGTAACTTCAAATCATTTATTATTTTGTTCAGTACATGAACGATAATTGTGCAAAAAAAAAGACTAATAAGAGAATAAAACTAAAAACTAAAAACGAAAACAACAAAATTATAAATCTTAACTAATTAATTATTTCAATACTAAAATATTTTACTTAATTTAATTACCTAATATTAATATGTACATAGTACAAAAATTTATTTAATTTAATTTATTTATTATTTTATTGAATAATTTAATTAAAAATTTTTTAAACAATTAAATTTAAAATGCTTTCTTCTTTCTTCAAAATTTCTTTTTTTATTCAAATTTTGTTTTTTCTTTTTATTTTTTAAACTAAAATCAAACTGAATTCCCTGATGAATTTGTTTCAATTTTCATTTGTTTTTTATTTTAAATAAATAAATAAATATTTTATTAAGGAAAGAAATGTAAAATTCTTTCAAATATGAGAAATTACAGTCTGTGTCACGCGTATAAATATTAACAAATTTCAATTGGAATTAAATTTGAAACATAAAAAAAAACTTTGTTTTTGTTTTTAAACACAACAACGATTTTTAAATAAGAAATAAAAAAATTGGCCGACATAATCTTGTAATTCTTGCAACAACTACAGAAAATTAAATAAACAATAAAAAAATTTACTGCCAGCATGAAAATATCGTTTTTCTTTTTATTCAAAAATGATTGCAATAAAAACAAAAACACAATTCTATAATTCTAACAAACTAAAAAATAGAAACAAAAAAATGTCTACATTTTTTTTTATTCATTCATAGAAAATACCTGATACATTGGTTGATGACCCCAATTCTCTAAAGAACCTTCACTAATTTGACATGTTTGCATTGATCCTGATAACGTGTTCCAACAATCATTTTGTTGTTGTTGTTGCAAATGCGTTGTTTTAATCATTTTTGGGGAACCAATAGTAGTAGTTGTTGTTGGTAACATTATTGTTGTTTGTGAATTTGGTTGTTGTTGCTGTTGTTGCTGTGTTGTTATTGTTGTCGTTGTTGCTGTTAATGTTTCCTGTTGTGGACCTTCAACAATAGCTTGAAATGCTAATAAATCTTCTGATTCACATTCATTCAATGGTAACGGAGGTAAAATTTGTGTTTGTTGTGCTATTTTATAACTGTGTTGACGTAACATTTGACGACGTGTTAATGCTGTTTCCATTGCAACCTGTTTTTGTAATATTTGACGTTTTTGTTGTAATAAACGATGTTGCATTAATTGCTGTTGTAATGGTGGTTTTTGTTGCTGTAATTGTTGTTGCTGCTGTTGCTGTTGATCAGTTTTAATAAATGGTACTAGTTCCGTTGATGTTTTTATAAAAAATCCTGATTGATCCATACTTTGTTGTTGTTGTTGCTGTTGAAGGTGCTGTTGTTGTTGTTGCTGTTGTTGTTGTTTAATTGCACAATAAACATTATTTAGTTCAACAGTTTTATTAGGATTTATATGAAATTGATTATGTTGTATTTGACGTACAGTCATTTCATCAGGTGGTACACTCGCTTGATATAAAGTTTTTAATTGTGCTGCCTCTTTTTGTAGTAAATGTAATTCTAAAACACCTTTTGCTTTGCATGCCTCATGTAAACGTTGACTATTAAATGCAACGGTTGTATTTAAAGGATGTTCTGCATGTGAATGTGAAAAAAGACCATCACTTGCACGACGTCCTTCACTATATAGAAAATATTTATGAATTTCAAATTTTTTTCTATTGAAATAATAGATGACAAACCGAAAATCAACCGGTGATCTTGTTGCTGCTCGACAACTACTTCTTAAACCATGTTGATGATGACCAAGTGGATTATGACGTGAAAATGAACATGGTGATTTTCCCGACATTGATACATACACACATGGATGAATTAATGATGTAGTTATTATTGGACGACAATTAGCTGTAAATTAATTAGTGAAGAAAATAATTATTATTTAAAGCAAATTTAAAAAAAAAACCATTTTATGTTACCTTCATCTCCTGGTTCTCTATCTGTAACAACTGCACTACTAGCACAAGATGGTAAACTTCCAGCTAAATCACTACAATCAGAGAAATTCAAATCTAAACTTTCAAATGTTGAAAAATTACTACGTGATGAATCACAGCTTAAATTTTGACTTAAACTTTTTGAATGAAAATTAGCAACAACACCACTTGAAGAACTAGAACTAGCATAAGAGTTTAAACGTTGCATTGGTGGTGGTACTGTATTTGGAATTGGTGCTTCATCAATTTCTATAAAGAAAAAAAAAGTAAAATTATTAATAATCCAACAACTAAATATTTCACAAATTCTGTCAAAATTAATTTATTTCAAATACTTCTAGTCAATTCAAATGAAATTATTGCAACAAAATTAGAAAAATTGCTAATTAAAAATCAAAATATATTTCTACAAATTTAAACTAAACGGTCCGCAAATTTAGAGATTTTACCTCCATGATCTGTATCACATCCTTCATCTGTACTCGAGCTATATTGTTGGGTTATTTGTGAATGCCTTGGTTGTAAACAAGTTGGATCATTTTCAAGGGTTTGAAGATATGCATATGTATGAAGATTATTCATATAATCTTTAAATGGAGGTGTTGTTCTAACTAATTCACTATTTAATAAAAATGAATAAATAAAATAATTAGAAAAATAATTTAAAGCAAAATAAAACTAAAATAACAAAATTCTTTTAAATTAAAAATTAAAAATATTTACTTAAAATTTGGTAGCTTATCCTTTCCATTAATTGTATCTGTATGTCTTTGTTCATTTTGTATGAATGAATGAGTTGGATTTGTTTGTGAAATGTATCTTACTTGATCCACTTGACGATTCTGGAATATTATTTATATATTTTGTTTTTATTGAAGATTTTCTTTTTCGGTTTTCTTTTTCTATTTTTTTTTTTATGTTTTTAAAATATGAATGAACAAAAATATAAAACTATTTAACATTAATTTTTTAAGGAATAATTTCCAATAAACTTTTTTAAAACAATAAATTTCAATACAGAACCAAAAGCCAAATAGTAACCAATAGTGAATAAAAGTAAAGAAAAACCAATCAATAATTAGTAAGTATGAGAAAACTTATGAATATGATTTGATTAAAATAAAAAGGAAAAAATTTGAATAAATTTTATTAAATTAAAAAATAATTTTAAAAAATAAGAAAAAAAATAATGTTTTTAATACATTAACAATTAATTACATCAGTAACCGTTAACGGTAAAGGACTCTGTTGTAGTGTATTAAATAAACGTGATGCTTCTGATGACATTTGATAATTTGTTGCATAATTTGGTAAATTTGATTTTGAATCGAAACTATTTGATGATGTTAAAATACGTTGAGATGGATGATGCCCTAATTGTGGTAATGGTGTTACTTGCTGTTGTTGAGCTGCTTGTTGTTGTTGTTGCTGCTGTTGTTGTTGTTGGGCCATTTCCATTTGATGTAATTGTCTTGTTGACTCAGCTACAGCGGTTGCCTATTTATTTTAAATAAAAGAAAGAAATATTGAATAATTATAATTTGACTAAAGTAAAAATTAAATAATTTTTACCTGTTGTAATAATCTACGACAATCTTCAGTACTTTGTTTTAATATACGTTGATCAATACTGTTTGTTAATAAACGACTAGAGGGTACACGATGTGATATATTACCACTTTCACGTAATATCATTGAATTACTATCACGGCCAATTGTTAAATTACAATATTGTGATGATGATAACAATGGTAATATACCAGAATTATTCATAAATTGTGTACTAGATTCTTTTTCACGCAATAAAAATGTGGATGAATTCAATAATGAATTATTAAATGATGAATTACGAAAATTTGCTGTTGATGTAAAATATGTACTATCTTTTAATTGTATTGGTTGTTCTCTTATATTTGTTTCCCTTAATGTCATTATTGATGGCATTTGTTGTGTTAAATTACTAGATAATTGTTGTTCTGTTGTAATACGTTCATTTGTATGACGTGGTGATATTGGTGGTTCAGATCTTAAATTAATATTTTATATAAATTAGCTATTAATATTTAATTTGAACACCATTTGTTCATAACATAATTCATTTTCATTGTCTGCGATGAACAAATGGACAATTCTCTAAAATGAATTGTGTTGGAAAAAGGATAATTATCTTTAAAATAAATCAAGTGAATACAATTCGATTAAATGAAAAAATATAGAGAAAATAAATATAAAAAATTTAATATTTTGAATCAATAAACCAACGAAACAAAATCCAAAAGTGAATAAAACAAACAATGTTTAGTTGACCGATTATCCGCATTAGAAATTATTATTATTCTTTTATCCGTGCTCACCTTTGTGTTCCTAAAGCTAATTTTCTCATAGCAAGTTCAGCTATTGAGCTAGGACGTCTTCGTTGTGAATCCATGGATGGATGTTTTGTACTCGATTGTGTTAAACAATTTTGACTATCTTGTGACATTGAACGATGCCTTAAACGTTCCAATAATAATAAATAAATGGCAGCATGATGATCATAACTATTTAACTAATTTAAAATAAAAAAAGAATACATTCAAACAAATTTCTTTGATAAAAAAAAATATATTTTAAGAGTGAACTTTACTTACTCTTAAGCTATCACGTGTTTTTTGTGCGTCAATACCCAAATTTTGCATTAATCTTAAAATTTGTTCATTTGGCTCACAGGCAGATGTACCACCAGGATTTGTTATTAATTGATTTGTTATCGGTGGTTCTAATGATTCAGCAATCATCCAACGATGCCTTTTTATTTGTTCTATTGTATATCTTTTTGTTGGTTCAAGTACTAACATTTTTCGTATCAATGATTCACAATCTGAAAAAAAAACGAGAAAAAATCGTAATTAAATATAGATAAAATCGTAGACACGCTCAATATCTAAAACCCCTAAACACCTCAAACTCTCGTTCTTTTTTATCATGACTCTAACAAAATAAAATAAAAAAAAATTTCCAAACTTTATTTTCATACGCATTTTTTTTTATTTATTTTTTTTTTTAGAGACATTTTCAGTTTATTTTCAGAGGGAGCCAAAAGTAAATACAAATATGACGTCAATTTGATATCAAACCTTCTTCTTTTACTCCTCTTCACTATCACCTATCTCGCTCTTCAACTTGTGGTGTATATGTGTCATTTAATGCACACACACATACACACAAACGATTCCATGCTAAACTCATCATCAAAAATAATAACGACAGACCCGACAAACAGACAGACAAATAAAAGAAAAAAAAAGAAAGAGAAATGAAAAATAACCACGCAAAAAAATGAAAATGAAAATGAAAAAAAAGAGGAAGAAGAAGAAGAAAATATGAAATGAAAAATAAGTGATATTAATAAATTAAAAAAATCAATTCGTTGTTGAAAAAAAAAATTTTGTTTTTTTTTTATTCGTCTTTTAGTTGTTTTTTTTTTTCATTTTTTATTTATCTATTCATGTGAATCTAATAAATTTATTAAAATATTTTTCTACATTTTTCTTTTCAGCAAAAATTATGACAGTTATTATTATTTAAGAAAAAAAATACACGGAAAACAGAGAAAACACAAGAACCAAACTATGAAAAATCAAACAAAAATTCTTCATTCCCTTTTCATTTTTTTGTTTTTTTGTTTTTTGCTTCTCCGTTTGCGTCACAATTCAGAACATTTTCTTGATTAAAAAATTACGTCAGATATCATCAGTGACACTAGTTTGTGTTTTTTTTTTGTTTTCTTTTACAATCATCAGTTAAAAGGAAAAGAAAACGAAAAAAAAAAAGGAAATTTTATGATAATTTTTACATTTTTTGTCATTATTATAATTCTTTTTTATGTTGTTGAGATTTTTGTTAAAGACTATACATACACAGATACACATGCATACACACAATACACACACATTTATATGGATATTTAATGTATATTCATTTAACCGGCATATGTTATGTGTTTATGTTGTGTCTTATACATATTAGAAATTGGCAAAAACAGTTCATATTAATAGTTAATTATACTTTTAGAGAAAAAGAATGATAGAAGAGAGAGAGAGAGAGACAGAGAATAAATGGAACAAGAACAAGATTCTTATTAAAAAAAAAGAAAAGAAAAGAAAAGTAATTCAATTAATTAACTCTCATAGAATAGATTTTAGTACATGAAAAAAAAAACGAATCGTATAACTTTAGGTGTTTGTTCATGTGTTCCATGATGTGCCCTGATAATCATAATTTAGCCATAATCGATTTTTTTTTCTTGTATGTTGTGTATCGCGTGTGAGGATTTTCTATGTCACATACGTTTTGTGTCGTTTCTCTTTTAACATAATCTTTTCTAACATTTTCTAACACAAATTTTTTCCATTTATATAAATCTCAACGATATAACTTCTTTTTTTTTCTTCCATTCCCCCCTCATTTTTCCATTTTCTTTCTTCTTCATCATTTCATTTTTATTTTCCAACAAATTGACCAAAAGTCCAAAAGTCGAAATTAATGGAAAATAAAGTTGAATTTGTGTCACCTGTTTCATTGAGAAAAAAAAAATATCCTAATGTTTATATTATTCTGACCCTTTTTTTTATTCTTCTTCTCTTCTTTGATAATATTCTCAAAATTTAAACTTCAAACTTTTTTATTTCCACAAAATTTTCTATTTTTATTCTATATGACAAAAAAAAAAAAAAAGTAGAAACAGAAGAAGAAATTTTTATCGATGACATTTTTATAATCAAAACTATTTGGCACAAAATATAAAATAAAAACGTGCCTAATTGTATCTGGGTTCAGACTGCTGTACCCTTGAATATGTTTAATATATTTTTATAGAAATTCATTTAGTAAATCACCTGCTTAATCAGACCAACTTTCTAAATATAATCAACGATTTGATTATGCAGGTTTTACACAATAATGAAAATATGGTTATTATAAAACATTGAATAAAAATTCAACTATATTTAAAAGCTCTCTACAACAACACATAAAATTATTTTTCAAACATTTAAAATTGATTTGTTTTATTTCTTATGGAAGAAATAAAAATAAAATCAGAAGAACGCAATGTTTTTTTTTTGAACTTTTGAACCATGAAAACTTAATTGAATTGAAAAGAGGAAAAACTGAATAAAAGACCAGTTTACTACAAGAGAGAGCGAGAGAGAAATAGAGAAAAAAAAAACAGAAAAATAAGACCAAAAAAAAAATAATTCAATTTGTTTTACTTTTTTCTTTTATAACAAGAAAAAAATAAATAAAATAGCCTAACAAGAAAAAAGAAATGAAAAGAAAAAAGTCTACTTGAATTTAACGGCATCCAAAACAAAGATTGTTCTATATACGCCTACATTGAATTTTAGGAGGGCCGAAAAAGAAAGTACCTCGAAATGAAAGCCCACAATGATTGTAATGAATTGGTGTTGGAAAAAAAACAACAACCAAAGCAAACAAATATATATATAAAAGCTCAATAAAAAATAAATAAATAAATAAAATAAAAAGCACAGAGACAAGAAAGAAGAAAGAAGAAAGAGAATAAAATGAAAACTTTTCTATAAATCCATACAAATCAAATTAAATCGAAGCATTTTTTTTGTGTTGTTTAAATGAGCTTTAAGAGTGTTTATAAGTAAAAATAAAATAAGAAGAAAAGGGAATAGAAAAGAAAAGAAAAAGAAGAAAAGGAAAACAGAAAAGAAAAAATAAATATAAAAGAGACAAAGTTAGAAAAGGTGTTCATAAAAAATTCTATGCTATACTTTTTTTTTTCTTTTTCGCAATCTTCAAATTAGACCATATAAACAAGTCTAGCCTATATTTCTTTATTAGTCCATTCGTTTTTATTATATAAAAAATAGAAAGGCCTCTACCATTTACAATAAACTCTAAAAAATAAAATATAAAAATTAACTTTCTTTATAATCATCTCAAATGGGACATTAGAGAGATTTTTGGGTTGGAGTATCTTCCTTCTTTTTTCTTTTTGTGTTGTTATGAATGTACCCTTTACCTCTCTTACATCAACTCAACCAAAAACTTAAGAAGAAGAAAGGAAAAAAAAGCTCTTACAGTCCAACAAAATTAAAATTTATTTTCCCTTTTTTTTCTCTTTCACTCTCCTAACAAAAGCTGGATTCACACGTGTACAACAACAACCACAAGAAAAAAATAAATAAACATTTTTATGACGATTTCGACCCAACTGAAAAGTGTCCTTTTAAAATGAAATATGGATAATCTTCTATAAAAACCAAAAGAATTCTTTGTGTTGCTGTTTCTTCTTTTTTCTTTTTGATTAACTGAAATGCCACAAAAATACCTTGTTAATGTTTTCGCTTTTTGCACACACCTACGTTAAATATTTTATTTAAAAAAAAAGGGAAAAGAACAACTTAAAAATAAAAAAGAACCGAAACATTTTTGTTCTTATTATTATTAACTGAATATGAATATTATTACACAAAAAATATTAAACTTTGATAAAAATTCATGTTACAATCGGGATTTAAAAATGGTAACTCAGTAGAATTGGTAGGAAGAGATCAGTTTATAAGTAAATTTAAATTTTTTGGTTCCAACATTAATTCTTATCAACTTAACAATTTTAAAGAATAAATTCTAATTTTTCCGAAGGCTTAACCACATTGTGCAATTCTTGTAAAACTCATGGTAACAACCTCTATGAAACTTTCAATATGATTGCTGTTAATCTTTGAGAATTTGTCTGAATCTATTCAATCTATTGGGAATAATTATGTCAAGTGTTTAAGCTCCTGTGATTTTTCTTAAACAATAAATATGATTATTCTTGAAGAATACACACACAATTAATAACCAATTGGCTAAGAATTATAATGATAATAAAATAAAGTTAACCCACATAATAATAATCATCATCATAATCATCATCAGTATAATTATGGCATCGTGTATAGAAAAGAAAATTATTATCTTTTTACAAAAATCCCACATAAAAATGTTAAACACTTTTTCTTCTTCTTCTTTTTTATATCTGTCTACAATTTATTTTCTATATAAACGTGTATAAAAGCAAATCCTTCTTCTTCACATCCACCTATCTATACCTCTTTTTCTAAATTCAACCTAAAATAAACTCCACACCAAAAGAAAAATAAAAAAGCAAAAAGAAAAAAAAAAAAAACAATACAGCTTCGTTTTATATTCCGAAAATCTTCTAATGACGTCAGATGATTTTCTTCTTTCTATTTTTTACCCCTGGGCCAAATCGAAAACTGTTTGGGCGGATTTTTATCAGTGTGTATTTTTGCGTGTTTGTGTCTTTTTAAGGGTGTGTGTGTGTATGTGTGTTTCAAGAGAATAACAACAACAACAACAAAAAGAAACGCTTTCTCTTTATCTATCTCTTTCCCACATATATAGAATTTTGATTTATACTTGAATGTTTGTGAAAGCCGTAAAGTTTACCCGTTTGAAGTTTAATGTTTTGTGACGTAATTGAAATAAAAAAGATAAGAAAATTAACAATAAATTAATATAAAAATGAAGGGGGCAAAAATTTACTAAAAATGACTTATACAAACGTAAAAAAAGAAACAAATAAATATGAAATAAAATAATGAACTTAAATTTTAAAATTTAAAATAAAAAAAGCACAAAAAGCTCATTAATCTTTTTACGTGTGGATGTGTGTGGTTATATGGTAATTAAATATCAAACTCCATTTACATTACAACCAAACCACCATTTCTCACACGACTATTACCGAAGCCCTACTTCTAACTCCTTTTGCATAATTATCATCACATCACGATTACTCCACCGCATACTATTGAAGGGTTGTCAACCTCTGACCTTAACAATCGACATACAAGTACACAAAAAACAAACCAAAGTAAAGCACACACAACGGCACTCACTCACTCACTCACACTCATAGACACACACACACACATAAACAACAACAATAAAGCAAAAAGCTTTTCTACCAAGTATGTTAAAAGAGTGAAACCATATACTCGATAATAATAAATGTGTTAAAATGAGACAAACATATGATGGCAAAAGTACAGTCAGTAAGAGTCAGCATATAATATAATATATAATTTTATAGTAGTAAAAAAGAAGAGGGACACATGGGTCTATGACGTCATTGCAAAATTTTCCGGCAAAAAGAAAAAATTAAGAGAAAAAAAGAGAATGTCTAAAAGGAGAAAAAAAAAAATGAGGCGGGGGAAAAAAAAAAATGTTAAATGAAAAAAAATTTCTAAGACGTGAAGTAGTGACGAAGGTTTTTCTTTTTCACTCTTTTTTTTTTTTTTTTTGTATTTTTTTTTTATTCTCCTTGTGTTTATTTATTATTATTATTTTTTTTATTAAAGTGGTAATAATATGAACGTTAGAGGAGGAGTTGAAAGGGTGGTGTTAGTGTTAATGGTAGTGGTATGTTTATACGTATAAGGTAACTTCTTGTTAATGGGATATGTTGTTGTTTTTGTTGTTGTTTCTACCTCATTGTAATTATATTTTTATTGTTTTTTTTTAATAATTTTGATTTGTTACAAACTTTTTTGTTTTCGTACTTCGTAATTTTTCTCTCTCACCCACTTTCTGTCATTTTTTTTTTCTTGTTTTTGATTTAATCGCTTTCAATTCAAACAAAATAAATTAATATTAATGAGTCAATTAGTTTTTCTGTGGGGGTATTTTTTTTTTTCTGTATTCTGTTGTTTTTGTTTCTCATTTATTTATTTTTCTTATAAATTTTTGCAAAACACAAAAAAAAAAAAAACTTTTCAACGGAAATTCAATTGTCTCTTTTTTATTTTATTTTGGTATTATAAAAGTTCACGTAATTATATAAAGTTTATTCATAGATAATCTTCATTCTTTTGTATTTTTCTCTGTTTTTTTTTTATTTCTCTCATCTATTTTTTTTTTTTTTTTTTGCTTCTTCATCTTCTTCTTCTTATTATTTTATAAATAAAAATCACGTTTCATGGTGTAGGTCGTTTATTTTGAGACGATACAAGAATACATAAATAAAAATAAAGGAGATTGAAATTGAAATGAAAATTAGAAAATTGCAACATTTAATAAATGATTTCCTTTGTTTGTTTTTTGTTTAAACGAGCAAAAAAAAAAAGAGAAGAATAACGATTTGATTGGCTCTTATATATTTCTTTTCTTAACAACTTTGTGAAACACTTTTTTCTTTCTTTTTCATTTGTTTTTTTTTTTTTTGTTGTTGTTGGTTGTTGTTAAAGCTGAAAAGTTTGATGGTTGAAAAATATACAGCAGAAAAGAAAAAAATAAAATAAGGTTACATGTATTTTTTTTTTCTTCTTGTACAATGTAGGTCGTTCACCGATGATTGAAAAATAAAAAAATCAAAAAAAAAAAAAAAAGAATAAATGAACGAGAAAAAAAATAGAAGAAGAAAAATTGATAATAAATAAAATATATTTTTGATCGGATTGAAGATGTCTGATATTGAAATAGGTTAAAAGTTGCATTTTAAAGTGGGTTGTAATAGAATTTCTTTTTTACCCTAGAAGACACACACACACAGATGCTCACAAATAAAAAGTGAAAATAGAGGGGAAAAAAAAATAAGATAAAGAAAAAGAAAAAAAGAGACGAAAGCATAAAATAGAATTTATTTAAGAAAAACTCTTTTGTTTTTGTAACTGTTGTTGTTGTTGTTGTTCTATTTTATTTAAAATAAGAAGATTATACATTATTTGTGAAGTCAGTGAGGTATAAAAAGTTATTTTGTCATCATGTAATAAAGTTTTTAAGTGATGCAGAAAATTATATGTTTATATTATGATAATAATGGGGTTTAAACATAGAGGCATAGATAGAATTAGATAGAGGGAGAGAGAGAGAGACAGAGGAAGACAGAGAAAGTGGTAAGAGAAAACAATATTCTTTTTATTTTTGGGGGCGGTAAATACAAACATACAATTAAATATGAAAATATAACGAACAATTAATATTGTATTTCTTTGTTCAGTTAAAGAAAACTGTTTAAGTTTATTTTATAATTATTAAGTTATTATAATAAAATAACATGGAAGTGAAATTTAGGTAGGTGGTGTTGTGTTAATAGTTGAAAGCATATGTGTGTAGATAATTTATAATCAATTTTAAACATGTTTTATAGTGGTTTTCACAAAACATTTCAAAACAATGATTAATTAAAAAAATTATTATTTATGTAGTTTAAGATGAAAAAAATTATTTATAGAAATTCAATGGAATGTTTTTTTTTTATTTACCCAATTTTTTTTTTTATTTTTCTCTCATTTTTTTTTATAAAAACAAAAAAAAACTTATGACTTATGATTCATCATTAAAACAAATGGTCATTTTTCTAATAATTATTTTAATTATTCTGAATTAATAAAAGAAAAATACGAAAACAAAAGAACAAACAAACAAACACAAAAAATACACCTTTCTCATTTTATAGAAGAAAACAAAAAGTGAAACATAGTTCTAATGCCAATCATTCTGACTAAAAGTTCATTGCATGTTTACTTTTTATAATTATCATTTGCATATAAATTACAAGTAGCACGATAAGGGTATATTATGTACATTGATATTTATAGAGTGAAAGAAAAAAATAAATCAATAGAATATTGTAAAATCTATACAACTAAACAACAAGTCAATAATTTACCTATCATCATCGTCTTTTATTTCCATATACAGGAAATTCCCATTCATCATCTATTCAAAAAAAATTATGTTTTGTTTTTGTTGTTGTTTTTTTCTTTTTTTTTGTAACTTGTATAAGAAAATAGTAAAAGGCAAATCAATAAAGTTAAGTATTATATATTTATTGATGAGTTTTGTCTGGGGATTATTATAAATCCTTCTCCCTCGATTTTTATCGCTCAATATCTGTTCTATGTTTCTGCTTTCTTTTTTGACTTAATAAATTTCTAACCACACACACACACACAGACACACACACACACATACATTTAGACAAGGAATGTACGGTGCCAAAATGTCGGAACAAACAAATATATATTATTATTATTATTATTATTACCAATAAACAAATAAAAGAAAGAAGAAAAAAAAAGAAAATAGGCAATAAGAAATTTTGTTTTCTAAAATAAAACAAAAATCTTTTTTTTTTTCCTTTTTTTCTATTTTTCCGCGCGGTACGGGACATCATTAATGTCAAAACTATTATCCGAAAGAAAAAAAAAACTGGAAAGAGTCTGAAAATTGGGCAAAGATATAGAAAAAAATTTGCGCAAAAATAAAAAACAACAACAGCAATAACAAACCCCCGACCCCCTAACCCCCCCGAATAAAGTAAATTTCATTTCTTCCATATTCTGATAAAACAAAAATATTAATAATTTTTTTTTTATCAGTTTCATGTTTAACGTAAACTAAAACTAAAAAAAAAAAAAGAAGAAAAATGTAAACGAAAAATCCAATTTCCATAATAAACACTAAACTTCTCATTCTACTGTTATTCCATTTCACCTCATTGGCCCACACAATTTTTTTTTTTTTTGAAAAAAAAAAAAATAATAACAGAAAGAAAAACTATAACAAAAACCAAACGACACACCAAAACAACATATTTATTACGAAATAGTTTACTCATACCGAATCCAATATTTATTCTTTATTTTCCTCTATTTTCTTCTGTTATTTGCTTTTTTTTGTGTGTGTCTGTATGTGTGTGCGGACTAAACAGACTATAGAGAATTCGAGGATGTCGTACCAAACCAAACCAAAATAATATAACATTAAAATCGAACTCTTTTATTGCATGATGACGTCAAACATTGTGTGTATATCTATACAAATGACGTCATAGACAATATAAAAAAAAACTCTAAGAAGAAGAATGAGGTAACAAGTGGAGAAAGAGAAGAAGATGGCAATGGAGGTTGAAAATACCATTGTATAAGTGTGGGATGAAAAAAACAAAAACAAAAAAAATAAAAATCAAGGACGATATGTTTTCTTTTTGCTGTTGGATCGGGTTGTTGGTTCGATGGATGGCAAAAAAAAAATATATTTATATTTTATGTTTTTGTTGTGACTTCATTTAGCAAAACAGAGACAAATAGATAGAAAAACAAGGAAAGGTTTATGGTTGAATGGGAAAATGTTTGTCTTTTTCTTTTTTCCTTTTTGTATTTTTTATTTGTTACTCTCTTCTATTTTTCTATGTTTGTTTATATATAGTGATAAGAGTAGAACTTTATGGGTAAACGATTATTTGTTGTCTATTTAATAAACATTTATTTCGATTTTCTTTACTAAATATTCCAATAATATTTATTCAATAAAACTTATTTCATGGTGACCAATACTTCTATTGGTCAACATATTTTGTCTCAATTCTCTTTAAAAATTATACTGTCTAATTGGAGCATCTGCCAAATTACACCAAATAGTTTCTTGGTAAAATTAATAGTCTACGATATTATCGGTTTTACCATTATTTGATCATATTTTTATCCAAATTATTGACTTTTTTTTTTCATTGGTAATTCCATGGACATGTTCACATAAAATGTTTTATTTGTATTTCTTATTGCTTACCTGATGACATAAAAAATGGTATTCTAAAACGTCCAGATAATACTCTATCACGTAATGATTGTAATGTTGAACCATCAAATGGTAATGCACCACAAACGAGAACATAAAGTACCACACCAAGTGACTATTAAGAGAAAAAAAAAATAGAAAAGAAAAAAAATACAATTATTTTTATTTATTTTTTTATATTTATAAATGAAAATGACGTCAATTTTCCACTTTAGTAACGTACAACAACAAAACCCACATGTATAAAAAAAAATTCAATTTTCTTTTTTAAAAAAAAAAAATTTCGCGTTTTATTTTTTTTAAAAAATTTTAATGAAAAAAAAAACCAAAACAGAAAAAAAAAATCGAACATATGTTATTAAGGAAAAACGCAAATCAAAGAAGTAGAAAAGAGAGGAAAAACAAAAATAAACGAAAACAAATTTGTTTACGATCAATAAAAGATTTTATGGCGACATGCAACTATTTGAAATTTAAATGAAAACGAAAAACTTTTTCAAATTGAATTTTTAAATTATTTTCCATTTGTAAGGTTTTCATATTTTATCTATAGACAGGAAAAAAAAAATTAGAAGGGAATTCTTATTAAAATGTCATCAAAAAATATTAATTTTAATGAATAATTGATTGACTTTGATTATATTTATAAATCTGTATCTGTAGATTTAATCCTCTGATAATAATTCATCAAAAATTAATTTATATTAAAAAAAAAAAAATAACAAAAATCCCTCATTTTAATATTTATAGATAAATACACTTAAATAATAATTCACAAATTTTATACGTTTCGTTTTTGTTTTTGTTTTTGTATTTTCTTCTTTTTTTTTTGTTTCATTTTCGATTTACCATTTTTTTTTTATCTTATTTTATTTCATTTCATTGTTTTTTATTTTTGTCTTTTTTTTGTTTGGGAATAATCAATTATTTAGAAATGGAAAATATAATATATAAGTAATGTGATACAAATGGATAAAAAAAAAAAAGAAAAAATTCTATCGTAAAAAAAAAAACAAAAACAAAAAAAAGAAAAAGGAAAAAAAAAAAAATAATCCAAAAAAACCAAAAAGCAAAAAAAAAAAAAATTATAAGAAATTTATAAAGAATAAGATGCTGACATCACGTATGTACGCACATTTAAACCGGGTTGCACCGGTAAACACGCGTCTAACAAATATTTTAAATTGCGAGAATTCTTAAAATTAATAATGTTAACCCTTTCGCGTCCATCGGAATTAAATTCATTTTGACTGATTTTTAATTTCTTTTGCCAAATTCCTATTTGACTTTTACCGTAAAACGTAAATATTTCTAAAATTTCACGGATTGAAAATCACGGATTAAGAATCAGAAATAAAATTGATTATTGACAATAAAGCGTTGATGTGAACGGGTTAAAACATACCGAAAAATAACCACTAACAACGCCTATTAAAAATAACCAAACGAAAAAAAAAATTCGTAATTTTTCATTTTATTTTTGATACAAAAAAAAAAAAGACGAAAGTTTGGTAAAAGAAAATAAGAAAAATTAAAGAAGAAGAAAACTGTATGTATTTTTTGTTTTTGCTTTCCTTCACATCGTTCAATATTATATATAAATTTTAATAGCAAAAAAATAAAATAAACGAAAAAAAAAATAAATATAAATTTTATCGGAATTTATTTTCTTTCAAAAACAAAAAAAAAATTTATCCTTCTTCTTCTGTTTTTTTTTCTTTAACAAAACTTTTATAAGATTTTAATCGAAAAAATGACGTGCTTTCAAAATTGGTCTGGCTCTTAGATAAAGTTTGACAATTTGCTTCTTTTATTTTATCGATTCTTATTTTTTTTTTTGATTTGTGTTTGTGTGTGTGTGTGTGTGTAGGACAATATTGAAAGAATAAGAAGAAAATGAAGGAGAACAAGACTTTTAATTTAAGATAGAATAATGAACGACCGCAAAAAAAAAAAAAATAAGAGAAGAGAAGAAGAAGAAGAAAGAAAGAAAATAAGAAAATATAAGTAAATATTTGATCTATGCCCTTTTCAAGTATCTTTTATTTATTTACTGAAGTCTGTGTGGTAGTTTTTTTGTTTTTATTATTATTATTATTATTATTATTATTGTTGTTGTGTTTTTTTTCTTATTGTTGTTATTGTTTTTGTTACTGCTTGTTATAAAATAAAATATAAATAATAAAATCAGCACTCAATTTCAACGTATTTATTCGATAAAACCCAGACACGATCAATATCTATTTGAGTCATACTCTAAAAGTAAAAGTAAAAGTAAAAAAAAAAACATACAAAGGCATAAAGATAGATAACGCACTTTACTACTCCATATCTATATAACAACAGAAAACAAAAAAGAAAAAAAAAATCTAACGATTTTCACTTCGAATGAAAGGTTATTTATTTTATAACAAAAAAGAAAGGAAAAGGATAAAAAGAAAGAAAAAAAAAAACACAACAAAGTATAGAATATAAATTATATAAAACTTACCCAAACATCAATTTCAGGTCCTGTATATTTTTTTCCTTCAAATACTTCAGGTGCTGCATAAGGCGGTGAACCACACCAAGTTGCTAATAATTCACCGCGTGTATAAAAATTTGAAAAACCAAAATCAGCTATTTTTATATTCATATTTGAATCTAGTAGAAGATTTTCTGCCTATTTATTAGAAAGAGAAAATGATATTAGAAATTAATTGTTACAAAAGAAAATAACAAGAAAAAAAAATGTATTTCGAGGTTAATACTTGACACAATAACAATAATAACAAATGAAAAGAATACGATAGAGTAAGGTTATGATGTAGGTGGAGGCGCCATCATTCATTGAATCTCATTTTAAAAATAGCAATATGTACTTTAATTTTCTGTTCGTTTTTTTCGTTTACATTTTTCTTCGGTGTGATGGTTTTGGTTATATTTAATAAAAATTATTAATAAGAGTATTTTTCTTTTTCTAACATAGAAAGGAAAAGTTGTGAGTCATTCGAAATGTTGGGGAAAGAAATTTTTTTTTTTTTTTGGAATATTCATTTTTCCCTTTTATTTTTTCTCCTTCTGTGATTTTATGTTCTTTTCAAATTTTGATTAAAACGTACACATATTCTTTTGAATAAAGTTCAGTGACTCGTCTTCTGGTTACTATGCACATTTTCACTTATTTTTGTTCTTTACATAAATCTTTTGACGTTAACATTTTCTCATTTCTTTTCTTTCTTTTTTGTTACTTGTTTTCCCTTTTATGTTATTCAATTTTTTTTTTCTTGTCGATTGCCTGGGATTTAGAGAATGAGAAAAAACAACTCTGGGGATGATGAGAAGAAGTTAAAATAAAAAAACGAATGAAAAAAAAAAGGTTTGAGGCTGTTAACAGAAAAGAATAACAACCTAAATTGTTATTCAAAAAAAAAGAAAGAAAAAATTGAAAATTGCGTTCAGAAAAGAATCTATTTGCACACCGAATAATTACGAAAATTTGAATTATTTTAAGAAAAGCGAATAAAAAAAGAAGAAAAAGTAAAAAAAAAAAAATAAAGAAAAAAAAAATTCACTAATGGAAAATTCTTAAACATTTTCTTTTTTGTTTTTTTTTTGTTTTGCCACTGCTGCTGTTTTTGCTGCTGATGAAAAACATTGAATGTGACATGTGCTTTATTTTTTTTTCTTCTTCTTCTTCTTCTTATTTTTGTGTTTTTCTTTTATGTACACGATTTGTTGTCTTTTCATTTTCATTTTCATATTCATTATATTTTTTGATAATAATAAATTATTCATTTAAAATTAATGAATTATTAAATGGGAAAAAAGAAGAAGAAGAAGAAAAAGTTTAGAGCGAATGGTGATTTTTCTCTCTCATATTTTTTTTTTATTTTTCACAAAAGAAAAATAATAATAAAAATTAGATAATTTTATTATGATTATTCATTTAAAAAAATATTAATTTAGGAATGAAATGAAAAAAGACAAAAATAAAATAAAAAAAAAATATAAAGATTAGAAAGAATATTTGTGGAGTTTTCCATAAACATAATAATAATAAAAATTATATTATTATTAAAAATGTATGATGAGGAGGAGAAGCACACAGGGTAGATATTTTTTTGTCCCTACTTGAATTGAAGGAAAAAGAAAAAACAAGTAGCGTCATTTTATTTAAATAAAATATCAGATTTAATGCATTAAAAAAAAGTGTGAGAGAAAGAGCCGAGTGATAAGACAGAGAAAAAAATAAAACAAAACACAAGAAAAACTTAAACGTTAGTAATAAAAAATAACAACCGTAACTGAATAGAATTCATGACCTGTTCCAAGGTAAACATGAGTAGGGCCCTACAGTTATTCTCTGTTTTTAGTTTTTTTTTTTTTTCTTTCTGTTGTTTTTAAACACACATGGGGAATTATGTATTTATTATTAAATTATATATGGTCAATGTATGGTAAGTAGAGAATTACGTGTTATAGAGTTTAACTACTTCAATACATAATTAACATTATTAATAAAATAATCAATGAAACTTACTTTTAAATCTCTATGTACAATACCACGATTATGACAATATTCAACAGCAGATAATATTTGCCAAAATTTATTTCTAGCTGAACGTTCATTCATTTTACCACTTCGTGCAATATAATCTGTAATTAGAAAAAAAAATGACTTACATTATGATGATGATTACACATCCGTATAATATTAAAAAAAAATTCATATAAGTAAAATACATATAAGTAATCTAGAGGTAAGTGTATAAAATGTAAACAAAAGAAATAAATAAAAAAAAACCAAAACAGAAAAGAAAAACAAAAAAAAATCTTTAATTACTTTTTTTTTTTTTTACTTACCAAATATTTCACCTTGACTAGCATACTCTGATACAATATAGATCATGTTTTTTGTTTCCATAACCTGAAATTAAATAAAAAAAACAATATATATGAAGAAGAAGAAGAAAATAAGAAATTTCAATGTAATATTTTGTGAATTAACTTGTATATACAAAGATGTTGGAAGTTGAAGTATATGAGTATTATATTTACGATTATTTAATGATCAATTAAATGAAATAATATAAAACGTTTCTTATAAACTTTTATAAATAATAATAATAATAATAAAAGTTTATTGAATAAAACGATATAAATAAATAAACAAAAAAAAAATTTCTCTCTCAAAATTATTTGAAAAAAAAATTGTTAAGAAAAAGAAAACAGAGAAAATCTAAACTACTTAATCAAGGTTATCTGATGAGTGACTTTGCTTAATACATTTTGAGTTTTAGTATTTGGTAAAAAATGAAAGAGTTAAAAGAAAAAACAAGCAAAACTTCTTTAAATTATGATTACTAAATTCAAAATGTTTCAAAAGTCCATTAATCTACCCCAGCTTTTTATGACATATAATGGTTCCGTCCGAGAATTTTACTAAAACACGATCTATAAGTGTACCAAATTATTCATGCCCTTATAAGCAAATGTACATAATACCACCGTCAACCCTAAAAACTAACTCTAATTATATTTGTGTATTTTAATTCAAATAAAAAAATATATTCAATGATAATCGTTGGTAAGTTTTTATCGATTTAAGGTAATGAGTTAAGTAATGAAGAGTGAAGTTTAATGAACCTTTTTGTTACAGCCCTAGTACCTTATTTTAATATTAATAACATTTATTTTAACAACAACAAAAGAAACTCATTAAAATAATGTAAGTAAAATTTCATTTTCCGTCAAAAAAGTTTTATACGCAATATTAAAACGAAAAAAATCAACAATAACGTAATCAGCTGTTACTATTTAAAAATGTTCGTATTTATTTTGACAAGACGTCAACTCTTCTCTATTTGCGTTTAACTATAAGTGTATGTGTGTATGTATATATATTTTGCATGCGTATAAGTGTATGTGTGTGTGTGTGTACGTCGTGTGTCTTCACTTTAAAAAAAATAAAAAAAAAAAGTTCATGACTCTTCAAGTGATTCATCCATCTTGCATATTATAATATTATTTTCTTTTCTGTTTTGTGTGTTTCTTTTTCTTTCTTTTCTTTAGGATAGGATTATTATGTTTGACATAACACTCTTGACACTTGAACAACTTACATAAAAAGAAAAAAAAATGAATAAAATAAAAACATTATACACATATTCTTCTATATCTTATTTTATAGTGAAAATTGAATGAATTTTTGAAGATCTATAATTTTTTTTTATACTCTAAAAACTTTTCGATAGAAAGAAAAAATCGAAAGATAATAGAATAAAAGAATGGAATATAAAGAAAATGTTAACGATATCGAGATATAAATGTAAACTTAAATAAATATAAATTTTATATGTGTTTTACGATGATGATTCTTTGCAACAGTTTTTACATCTAGAATCTAACTTTAATATTCCTGTTTATGTATATTTTATTTTTAAGCTCTCCCATATTTATTTTATATCAATATCGACCAATACACCTTCTTTCACTTTATTGTAAGTACCAAACTGTTTTTTTGTTTGTTTCTTTGTTATTTGTTATTTTTCTTCTTATTGTTGTTATTTGTTATTGTTGTTATTGTTATTATTGTTGTTGTTAAGAAATGAAAATATATATATACAATAAAAATCAAAGGAATTTTATTCACTCGCTATATACTACTAAATATTAATCAGTCACTTTTATTTATAACCAAAAAAAAAAAAAAAAAAGAAAACACGTAACAATAAAAGTGAAAAAAAAAATTCAATTCTCTCACGCAAAAGAGTTATGTTTAGTTTGTTAACATCAGAGCAAAAAATAAAAAAATATACAATCACGATTTGTTTTTTTTTTTTCTTTTCTGTAACAACAAGAATAACGTTAAACAGTTTTGTTCAACCTTTTTCTTTTTCTATACTTTATTATATTTTATTCTGGTTTCTGCGGTAAAAATACGGAATACAAAATACGGCAACAGGCCCATTGATTATCGAAAAAGAAAAATATATTGTTGGAGAATGAGGAAAATGAGATTATAAAGATTAACTTTCAATAGTTTATTGGATGGTTATATCTTTAGATTTTCTTAGTGTAGGTTATACCCTTTTCAATTGTATATAAGTTGAACACAACTGACTTTGAATGTACTAACGTATAAATAAATATAAGAACAAAAAAAAAAAAAAGGATAACTATAAAAATAATAATAATAAAAAAAGGGGTTAATTCTTTAATAGCAATTGGTCGGCATAATAAACATTTTTCCACTGTTTTTCTTTTTTTTTATATCGATTTCAATAAAAACTTGTAGCAAAACGATTAATATATTTTTTGTTAAGTGCGTTATCGTGACATCAATTATGAAATAATAATTACAAAAAGAAAAATAAATAAATATTTATATTTAAATGTAACACACACACAAATACACAAACATATACAACGCACGCATAAAACATACAAAAGTATATTATTTCATTCTTTTTCTTTTTTTTTTTTGCTTTCACAACTTTCCGCTATTGTTTATTTTTATTTTTTTTTTATAAGAAAACAAAAAAAAATATACAAAAATTATAAAGTCCTAATTAATGTTTCTAAAAGAACAATCAAAAAAGAAAAAGAAAAAAAAAACAAAACAAACCAACACGAAAAAAAATGAGGTTAGACAAATCATCATAAATTCCTATTGGGTTATTGAGACATTATTAAAACATTCAAACATTTTGTTATTGTTTTTTTTTTTTTTTAATTTTTAATGGCAACATTCGTGTGAAAACAAATAATAATTAACGTCATTTATAAAGTTATCTTTTTTTTTTATAATTTCTTGCAATTCTGCTTAAATAAAGTTTTTTTTCTTCTTCTTTAAAATGATAAATTTGTGACTAAACCAATTAACATTAATAATAATAAGCTAAGCTTTAAGATAAACATGTGAAAGAAGAAAGAAAACAGTGAATAAAGTTTAATGACGTTTTTCCCCATTTTTTTTTTTTAATTTGAACTAATCCATTCTATATTTTTTTTCTTTTTGTGTAAAGTTTGTATTGGTGAGCAATAAAAAGGATTAATAATCAAATGTACAAATTAGAAGTGTCTATAAAAAAATTTTTGATTTACATTTAGAAAACCACAAAAAAAAAGAAGCAAATTACGCATTTTGTCTATCATCAAGAGTATAACAAAATGCTATGTAAATAATAGACTAGGGTACTAATTAATTTAAATTCAAAAGATAAATCGATTTCTTCAATTACAAAAGACTATTCGAAAATTTACCCCACAAAAAAAAACCCCTTACACATCATTAAATAAAAATGTTATTATTATTCTCCTTTCATTTTACCCAAAGAGTTTTTCTTTAAAAATTTATTAATGATCTTTAATCAATTTATAATTTGAATTGTGTGTATATTTTATTTTTCATATTTTTAACTAACTTTTAATTAAATAATAAAAGAAACCACAAAAAAAAATTTCTAAGTCTACTCAAATTACTTCGAGTCTACTTAAAAGAAATAATAAAACCAAACGCCAGATGCAAGTAAAATATAATAATAGAAAAAAAAGAAGAAAGAGTTAAATAAAGTAAATTTAATTTGAACCGCACTTTTCTACTTCATCATCCTTTCTATTTATTAGATTTTCTACGTATTCATTCTTGTACATATGTGCTTCTTTTGCGTTTAACATTAATTAAAATATATAAGGTGTATCGTGATTTAAATATAAATACACATTTAAACATTTATAGATACATACATATGTCTATAGTCTTACTAATTCTCATCTCAACTAAAGTATCATTACCTTAAAGTCTACGTATGTTAACCTATGTGTACGTGCATAATATAATTTACATATTCATATATATATATGTGTATGTGTGTTACATAGGATGTATGTGTACATAGGATTTGATCATAAATATGAAAACATCGTCTATCTTTATGTCATTAAATTAAATTTTCTAGTAATTATTTTTGCTATTTTGCTGTTGTTGATATCTTGTTAATGTCACAAATCACATGAAAAAGAAATGAATAAGACAGACAGACAGCCTAACAAACTAACAGACAGACATAACAGATACAACTATAAAAAAAACGACATACAAATTGTCTATCCCAAAAATGTAAATTTTTTATACCTTTAAAATGTAAAGTATTTATCATCAAAAAAAATTTTTTTTTTCCATTTTTCTTCATGTTTTCATCATAATGTAAACGAGATGAAATTATGGTTTTGATTTTCTCTCACCAATATCAAAATAAGAAAATATATATAAAACAGGGACCCACTATATAATATTTATACCTATTTTAGTTATAGTCTTGCGAAACAAAGTTACTGAAACTAAATTTATAAAGGAAAGAAAGTAAAAACAAAAAAAAGTTGTTTCTATGAAAATATTAAAATGATAATTTATGTGAACAAATTTAAAATTATTTATTGGAATAATGTCATGACATGACACTTGACGACATAAAACATCAGGAACACCAAACACGTTTTCTGTTTCTTTTCTTATAATGCTGGATCTTTAAAAAAAAACACTTGTATACTTTAATCCTTTTGATTTTATTTTGTTTTTGAGGTTTTTTTTCTTTTTTCTTTTTCTTGTTGGTTTATTTTTTTCTTTCTTTTTCTCTCTTTTGATTTCAGACCAATATTATTATAACAAATAGAAGTTCGGTCATGAAACTGAATTTTCAAGAAAATCTATATATATAATCAACGTCTGTCTGTGTATACATAAGTATTAGCCGAGACAAATTAATCATTTTGTATACTTAATATTATATTTATTTATTATCTAGGACAGTTTTTTGTAACCTTTTTTATATTCTTTTTATTTTATTTTTTTCTATTTGTTTGCACGTGGAACGTGAATTAATTTTCTATAACAGTGTTTTTTTTTCTTCTATTTGATGCGGGTCAATTACATTATGACCTTTGTGCTTTTGTGTATATAGATGTCTGTATTATTAAACAAATAATAGAGTTAAGTGTCCTTCGGTTTTTTGACTAAGCAAACTAATATCTATGTGTCGTGGTATATGTATAGAGTTAAATATCTACGTCAATTTACGTGCATTGAAAATTAATATGGATAAACTGTTTTTGTCATCTATTTGTCTTGTGTCGGTTATAAGTGTCATTTACTATGAAATTTTCTAATTTATTTATTCTGACTAACACATTACTAAAAAGAAAATTTAAATGAGTCGAAAAGAGGGGATGATCATATAACACGTGTAAAGTTTAACAAACAATAAATTAGTTTTATTTCAATAAAATATAATGATTTACAATTATTACCGTCATTGTGAACGGATTATACAAATATAAAAAATAAACACTATTTCACATTATTAAAAAATTTTAATTTGACAGAAACAAAGATGTTGACAAAAAATATAATAAAATTAGAAAAGAAAAATTCCTTCAAGTTAAATAATTTGAAATGAAAAAAAAAAAATTTTTGTTTGAACATTTATTAAAATGAAGCAATTCTTGTTAAAACAATTTTTTATATATAATTATATTAAGTGATTAATTTTGATTCTTATTTCAATTATAATAATTTATTATAATTAGATAAAAAATTTGGTTCAATTTTAAACATTCGAAATAAATGTAAAAAAATGTGAAAATGTTTTGAATCAAAATAAATTGAAAATCATGTCAATATAAGTATAGGTACTTAGGTTGTCAACCACTGATATAGGATTTTCAACCTGTAGTTACATTAATGATATATTCTTGAACTGATTGATTGACATTTTTTTTCTATAGGTGTTTGTGTGTGTAGGTAGATCAACACATGTACATATCATTCGTACATATATTAAAGTATTGAGTTTTTAGGCGTATAGGCATAATATATTATTTTTGATAAGGAATATTGAATGAAGTTTGAGGTCATATAACTAACTTGAAGGGTTTTATTATTATTATTATTATTTTTTTGTTTTGTTTTGTGCCGTTCTTATATAAATAAAAATATATCAAGATATAGGTAGATATTTGTTATTGGGGTCAAGGGATAATTTATCTTATATGGATGGTTTATTAGATTTAAGAAAAAGATGTGATAAGATGGTACAAAAAAAAAAGAAAGGGAAAAGTTACATACAATACAGTGTATAGGTAAATATGTCTAACCAACAGATCAGAATACTGACATTGTCTATATATAAGTAATTGTTAAGGATAAAATCGATTTTGTTTCATTTTCAAAGTATAAAAGGGGTTACATTTTATTACTTACATTAAATTATATATGGACTATTTGGATGACGACGATGTTTAAATTGTTGGAAATTAATGGTTCAATAAATAAATGGTCAGCACAAAAAAAAAAAAAAAAAGAAAAATATAAAGGATTGATCATTTAGTTTAGAATTTAGGGATAATGTTTCAATATTATATAATAGACATAAGTAAATGGATATTTACACATCTCTCTCTTTAACGCACATATATATGTAGATCTAGATACCTATATCTACCTACCTAATACAATAAAATATGAAATTTATCTGTATTAAAATAAATATCGAAATAAGGGAGAAAGAGAACAAAAAAGGATAAGTCTTTACCCGGAAATACAATGTTGAAGACGTATCAATGACTTTCATCCATTTAGAAAAAGAGAGAAACGATGACACTTTAAAATTAAGTCAACCATATTTTTCTCAAGATTCTTTTTTTTTTCTTCTTCTTATTTATGTAAATTTACATACAATATGTTTGTATTATTGACAAAAATATTTTCATTTTTTTTTTGTATGAATTATTTAAATAATAAACACCCAAGAAAGTGTAGACAAATACGATCTTATAATAAATATTTATTTAGATAAAACAAGTAGCATCAACGGATATTGAAATAATATTATTATGTCTTCTCAATATTTATCGTAATTGACACTTGATTATTAATCAAATTCAATGTCATCGACACATTAAATACCTTTTATATTACTTAATTTAAGTCTCGAGTAGTACAAATAATTTAATTAATTGGTTAAATAAATTAAATTAAATTGTGGCGGCAATTAAATAAATTAAAATAAATTGGAAATTTTGTGAAAATACTGATTGATTATCATTTAAGACTATATTGAAATAAATATCAAGTATTATACGGAATCTTTGTTCTACTAAAATCTTCAATTAAATTTATTTTGTGACATTTTCCTTTTTTTAATAAAACTTAAAAAAAAAAAATTTTCTTACCTGATACAATTTAATAATATGTGGATGATCAAGACGTTTCATAATATCTACTTCACGATATACTTTTTGTAAATTACCAGCATCAAGCTGTGACTTGTCGATGATTTTGATTGCGACCTAGAAAAAAAGAAAAAGAAAAATGAAAATAAAGAAAAAAAAATGTACAGATTTATTTTTGGATTTGTTATTTTTAATTTATGTATCTGTGTGTATGTGTAAATCTATCTATGCATATATGTTAGTGTGTGTGTGTGTGTGTAAAATAATGTCGCCGTCCTATAATAATATTTATTTTTTTCTTCTCTCTTTTAATTTACGTCAATCCTTCCTACATTGCCAATTTTGTTGATATTTCTATGTGTTAAATATGGGATGAGTCAACTTAATTCCAAATTCTCTTCAAAATATTTTATATATTTCTAGTGTTTTTTTTTGATGTTTGGAAAAGAAGAGCAAAAAAAAAAAAATTTAAATGAGAAAAAAATTTGAAATGTAAAGAAAAAGAAAATATTATTATTAAAATATTTGTAAGAAAAAAATGAGACAATGCCAAAAAAAAAAATTTTTCGTTGTTTGTTTATGAATAACAAATAAGAAAAATTCCCACCTGTGCCAATTAAAAAAATAATATTGTTGCCTTACACAAAAAGAAAAATATAACAAAAGAAAAAGAAGAAGGAATAAACTAAGGAACAGTTTGTTTTTGACATTAAGTTTTCTTTTTCTTATTAAACTCATTATGTTATTCAAAGTTAAAAAAGGAAAAACAAAAAACAAATCAAATTTTAAATTTTTCTTGTTGTTGTTTTTCATGTTTTTTTTAAACTAACTTTTCGATCGCATTTAGAAGAGAGAGAAAAAAAAACACACAAATCTAAATTTATTAGAATATTCAATGTGTCCGTGATAGAAATAAATGATCCATAAATTTATGTCATTTTTTTTTAGTTGTCTCGTCAGTATGGGATCCTTAAAATGAATATAATGAGCCATATCGTCGTTTCTTATATACCAAAATTGACAAATTTAGTTATATATATTTTTTTTCTCTCTCTTTTTCTATGTAAGAATTTTATGATATCGTCGTTGTCCTCATCAATTTTTTTTTCTCTTCCAAGACCTGTTGGATTCTACACTTGATGACCCATAGAATGAATCCAGAAAATAAGTGTATAAGTAAGTAAGACAAATAATCTATAAAATTCAATGGGTAGATTATTATACGCTTTAAATCCTTACGAAATGGTGGGGGCACTAGCCAAAAACACAATACAGTAGTAACATCTAGTAAAATAAGATTTTATTCCAGATTAGATAATCGTTGAAAAGGTTGGAAACATTAAATAAAATGTTAAATGAAGAAGAAGGTTAAATTATTATAAATCTTCCTTTACTCTTTTTACTAACTTCATTCGCAGGATATATCATTCAAAATCAATTTCAACTAAATAAAGACATTTATTTCGTAGAAAAACATTTTATTATTACTTTGGTTTTCTTTTTTTTCCATTTTCATTTTCATTTTAAAATGAAATACAGGAATTAGTTTTTCTTTCCTTAAACCATAAACATTTAACAAAGCGATTCCTTACGATTTATTTACCAGATTAAAAATGTTTCCGTTCTTTGTGCGTTTTGTTACGTTACATAATACCATTGATATATTAGTAAATAGACCAAACATTTTATCATTTGTAATTAAAACCATTTTTACCACTCTTCAACAATGTTATTTTAAATTTTACCATTCTATTATATGTACTTATGTACAATCCTACCATTAACCAAACAATTTGTCTGGACAACTTTTAAAATTACTTTATCTTTTTTAATCATAAAAAATAAAATAAATAAAAAAGAAAGCATGCAATTTTTTTTTCTTTTGAGCTTAAAAGATGTATTTCTTTATTTTTTACATTTACTGACTATGCATCATTAATCGATGATTGATGATAAATTCAAATTATTTTAATAAATAATTATATAATAACTGGCAATATTTTTTAAAAATTTGACAATCATATTATTGGATTAAATATATTTAAAGTGCTTATTACTCGTGTTTCGTATAAATCCAAAGGCAAAAGAAAATATAGAAAAGCTTAATTCGGTATTTTAGATGCGTCATAATATATTACGAAAATTCAATAACGTATTCTTTCTGATTTAATATATAAATACAATTTATACAATTATTCAATATTTCTATGATTGACTATTACCATTCATCAATGGCAGGAGACAAAATAATATTTAAGAAAAAGTATATTACCTAATAGTTATTGTTTGATTTATTGTGACAAAGATAATATGAAATATTCGAATTAAAGTCTCTCAATTAATCCCTATACCTAAAATTAATTCTAAGTCCGTACGATGACAGCGGTAGAATCAGTCTCATAAACTATATACTTACAACAGAACTGTATTAGAGTTCATCATACAACTCAGTAAAGTTTTAGGCAGCCGCATTAGTTTGGTTTTTATATACAAAAATTTAATTCTTCTTGATGCAATAAAAAAAAACTAATTGTAGAAATACCAGAATAACAAAAGAGAGTCAGAAATAAATTAATTAAAAAAATTCTGTTAAAGTATTTGTTAAATGTAAATACAAAAGTATAATTAAAGAAGCAAAAAAAAAAAAAAAACAATAACAAAAATAAATGATCGCAATATTTTCTACGTATGACATCCTAAGACCTTGAATATCACATTTTTATTATTTGAAAAAAAAAAAAAAAAAAAAAACCTCAATCACAATGTTGACGATCTAATAATAATCACAATAAAATAATGTACTTTATACGATACATTATAGAGATTATTTATAAAAATAACAAATTAAACAAAAACTAACTGACTAAATAAGAATAGAATTTACATTTAGTATTTGAGTCATTTCAATAAATTTAATTAGATTATTTTGACATTCAGAATAATTTTATAATTTTGCGGATAGAGAAATTGACGTAATAAAATTTACAATAAAAACCGTTTACATAAAATACTCTTTTTTTTTTTTTTTTTTTTGAATCAATAAAATAATAATAATGTTTGAGTTAATGAACTTGAACCTTCCACTATAAAATACATAATAACAAAATACAACTAACTTCAAGAATGTCAATTAAAGTACAGAAAGAAAATGTAGGAAATTGAATTAAAAAAAAGAAAAATAACGGAGTATGTAATAAAGAAAAATCGGAAAAATTGTTTTCTACTATTTTAATTGAGAATTTAATTGAAAATGTTTATCGATTGATTCTGACTAAAGAATAGACCATGTTTTATTTTATTTTATTTTTTTTATATTTTTATAAAAATTCTTTTCCTGAAGAGACGAAAATTATTTTTCTTTCATTTAATCGATTTTAGGAAATGATAAGAAAAGTAAAAATAAGAAAATAATAATAATCAACAACAAAAAAAAAGTTGTTTTTTCTCTCTCTCTCTCTACTTCTTCTTCTTATATTTTTCTATTTTCTATTTTCTTATGAGAGACGACGCCACACTAACTGGGATTTTAGTCGTCAAAATATATTAGATAAGAATAATAAAGTATATGAAATGAACCGAGGTAAATACCAAAGCCACGATATCAATCTTACTTTTATCAGAAGAGAGAAAAAAAATATATAAGTATATAATAAATAAATAAAAGAGAAAGAGAGGGAAATAGTGATATGAGTAAGGGAGATGAGAAGAGAAGAAAGAAAAAAATGTTCTTATCGTTCGTTCGGTTTTTTTTTCTTTCTTTTTTTGTGTTGTGTTTGACGTCAAACAAAACATACATTTTACAAGTTTATTTTTGTTGTTTTTTTGCACATGTTTTTCTTGTAAGATTTAAAATCGAAAATGTAGCAAAGCAAAAAATCAAAAATTAAAATTAAAAAAATCTTAAGCATTTTTTTCCTTCTGTCAAAAAAAAAGAAAAACAACAACAACAACTAGAAGAAGAAGAAGAACCAAGTGTAAATTGATCGATCCTAGGTCAAGTTTTTTCTTCTTCTTTCTTTTTGTCGGTGTTTTTAATTTTGTCGCGTGGTACTTGACTTCATATTAAAATAAAGATGATGATGATGATGAGTCCAAATTTGTTTTTTTTTATTTATTTTCGCTTTCTTTAATAATGAAAGTTATTTTTTGTCAAAAAAGAAGAAGAAAAAAATATATAAATTTTTTTTTCATCATATTATTATATTTTTTCTCTCTTTCAAAAACGCAAATAAATCTGTTGAGAGAGATCTTATATTAGTTACTTATATTTAGTGTTGATGACGCAAATTAAAAGAATTTTGTGTACATATTTTATTTGTTGTTGCTTTTGTTCTGATTATTCTTTGTTTTTGTTGTTATTTTGATTGTCGCGTTTTAGAGTCGTTGCTATTATTGCTGTTGTTTTATTGTTGTTGTTGGTTTTCACTGTTGTTATACGGTTTTTTTTTTCTTACTTCTTTATTATATTTAATGATTGATTATATTGTAAATAAATGCAAAGATTGTTTTAAAATATTTTATTCTTCTATTTTATTTTATTTACTTAATAAGTACTTATTATTATTATTATTATTATTATTATTATTATTTATTTATTTATTTATTTTGTTCCCTAATTTAAGTATTTAAATAAAATATCATACAAAGAATTTAATTTAACTCATTTTAATTAAAGGTCATTGATTATATATATAAAATGCTTATGCATGTTTGTATGTATATGTGTGTGTATACTTCTGTGTTAATGTTGGTTTCTAATAATTAAACAACTACATTACCTTTCTAAATTAAATGAATAACAATAAAATGAATAGGGTAAAATTGAATTAAACAAAAAAAAAAGAAGAATAGAAACTCCATTAATAATACCTTTTGTTGATTGACAGATTTTATATAATCATATTAATCTATAGTTTTATTATTATATAATAATTATTGATTCTAATTCTAATTCATTCGTATATTACGAAGATAAAAGAATACAGAAAAAAAAATGGATATTCGACAATTACATCAATTGACGTCATTCAAACGACTGTTTATAATAAAGACTTAAATAAGAATTTTCCTTTATTTCTTTTTTTTTTAAATTTAATTTAACCAAAAAATTGAAAAATGAAATAAAAAGAAGGAAAGAGAAAAAAATATAACAGGCTAAGAAGAAATATTATCAAATTTTCCAATTTATATAGAAAACACAAAGAAAACTAAATCTTCTTAAGACAACCCTTTTTTTTCTTTTTCTATTTTTCTGTATTTCTTAAATATTAGAATCACGTTTTGAAAAATTCAAACATAAAAATTAAATTGAAATAAGAGAAAAGAATAAAAGACCTTTTTCCTTCAAATTTTACTCACACCACTATTACTACACAAACTCCCCCATTTCTCAACTGTTAATATTACATAAATACAAAAGAATTTTAATTTTCCAATTTTTAATTTAAGTTTTCTTAAATAAATTTTATGTTTTGTTATTTTTGTTTAAAGTACTTTTATCATAGAAACATATACACACATGCTATTCTGTGTGTGTGTTTGTGTGTGTCTGTTATGTGTATCCGAGAGTTGGGGCAAAAAATAAAATACCAAAAAATAAAGAAACAAAATAAGTACAAAAAAAAAGAAAAAAACTTGAAACTTCTTATACTTATTTTGTAGTAGAGAGTAGACGGTTATATTAAACAAGAAACTTCTATTTTTGTCACATTTTTATACTTACATAAAGTACCTACTGAAAAAAAAAGGCAAAAAAAAGGGAAGAACACAGAAGAAAATCTCCTATAGGGCAATTTTAAATATATATGAAATGAAAACGTGACTTAAATTTTTTTTGTTGTTGTTTTCTTATTCTTTTTTTTTTTTTTGCTTTCTTTATTAAGTATTTATATTTTAACTTAACTTCATCTTTTTTTTATTGTTTATAAATTAAAATGAGAAGGAAAAAGAAAAACAGAAATAAAGAAAACGTTTTTTATGACATTTAAAATATTACGACAATTAAAGTTAAGAAGTGGAAATATTTATTTAATGTTCCTACTATTATTTGGTTAGGGCCATTTGTACCTACATTATACAATATATAATTCTAGATTGTCATATCCGATGTTCTTATGTAACAAAATGATGGAAAGAGATAAATATTTATATTTTGTTCATTGGGAAAACTTAATTACAATTCACTTCCTTGAGAAAAAATCTATTTTCTATTAAACCCATTAAACCGGTATTTCTAATAAAATTTTGCATTGAGTAAAAATTGTGATAGACTCTGATCGATGGGAGAGTCAATGTGCAACCTTACATAAATTGTGGTAAATCTTTTCATTTATTGATTTAACTGTGGAGAATTTTACAAAAAAAAATAGTAAAATCTAAAGACGACAGCGGCAAACATTTAAATATTAAAATTATTTAACCAATAAAATAATCTTATTTTTATTAAAATAATTTTTACTTTAACAAAAATAATTATAAGATGAAATTTTAAGAATTTTCTTAAAATTGGGCTGCTACACATTAAAATGATCATTCGGCTCTGTTTTTTTCTCCAGAATCACATGTTAACTATAAAATCGATTGTATAATTATAATAAAGGTATTTTGTAGGTAGAATTATATACTCGACAGAGGTATAAGTTCAGAATTTAAAAATGTACTCTATATATGGGGTCAAAATGTAAGTGGGCGATTTTTATTTTGGTATTTTCAATTTATTTCTCGTTTTTGTTTTTTTTTTTCTTCTTTTTATTGATATTCAAGTACCTGAACAAGTGTTATATTTCTCAATCTAATAATATTAATAAGAGTAGGTATTACATATAATTTGAAGTGTTTTGTATGTATGTGAAAAGCTTTAAAAAATTTGGCCATGCCCATCCTACAATCTCGTGATCCTTTTGAAAGCGTGATAACAATATTTAAAAAGATTGAACACAAAAAAAAAAGCTTCTAATAAAAAGAGGTTAAAACAGAATTTTTCCTGTTTTTTTTTTCTCTCTTTTTGGGTTCTTTTTTTGTTTTCCCCCTTTACATCCACTGCCTGATTGCATGCAAAAAAAGCGTTCACCAAAAACAAAAATTATTATAATAATAATTGTTTGCCATTTTGAAAAATATAACCGTCATAACCGTCATAAATTGACATGACATACACACACATACAAATGTCATATTTTTACGTTAAAATAGAATTATTTTTATTTTCACGAATGTTTGTATTATTTTTGTGTGCGGTTATTTTTTTTTTTTTTTTGTTTTCTTTTTTATAAAAAAAAAATAAAATAAAGTGGAGGAAAAATTCAAGAAAAAAAAAAAAAAAAGATGAAGTGAATGACGTCAATAATATTATATTATGTATTGCGGGATTCTATTTATTTTAATTTTATTATTTTTCTTTTCTATGTTATTTATTAATATTAAATGCACGCGAAAATCAAGGACAAATAAGTGATATGACATGAGACGTTTTCATGTTCATAATTTTGTTGTTGTAGTTGTTGTTTATTTTTATTATTAAAAAAAAATGTGCCTAGTGTCTGGTGTAAGTACGATAATATTCTTAAGAATTTTTATTTGAAAAAATATGACGTATGTGTGCTTTGTATGTTCCCGATTTTAGGATATAACACAAACCAAAAAAAAAAAAAAACAAAATTATCGTGAACATATGGTTAAATAATCTACCCAAACTTATTTATCCATAAATTTATAGAAATTCTTATTTTATATTTATAGATTGCGGATTAAATTCGATTATTGATTTTAAGATTATTATGTAATTTGAGTTGTTTAACAATTTTCATATTGTGTTGACAATATTTATAAAAAAAAAACTTTTAAGGGAATTACAAAATTAAATTTTACCAGAAAATTTAAGACAAATATTGCGACTTTATTGACTTATTAATTTGATTGATTGTTTGACTGATTATTATTAACTAATATTATTTATAAATATACGGAATTACCATTTTTATTAAATTGAATGTTTTTTCTTGACTTTTCTTCCGGAATTGAATGAACTTTTGAGTGTTTTGTTTAAAATATTAATTAACAAAATGACAAATTACTTCAATTCTTATAAAATTTATATAAAAAGGTAAAATTGTTTGTTTTTTGTAATTAAATAAACATTGTAAAAAAAGATAAATTGGCCCCGGTAAACAAGGACAAACTTTTGTCAAGAGATTTCTGATTTTCAAATGTTTATCGAAAAAACAAATAAAAAATATATAAGAAAATCTTTATATTGTTAGTTTAAATTTCAAACAAATCAGTGAATTATTTTTCACAATAAAAAGTTCATTGACTAGAGAAAATTCAGTATCGAAAAAAAATGCCGTATTCTACTTGTTCTAAATTTATACCATTCAGATTTACATATGTCAAGATTATAAAAAGCAAAAAAAGAAAAAGAATTAATTAAATAACTAAATGTTCCCTTAGGTATGAAAAACAGAAATTAACGGTTCAAAAGATATAGTACCGACTTATAAAACTGATCTTAATTTCATTAAAACAAAAAAAAAACAGAAGGGAAAAAGAAAATTAACAGATAACGCATAGTGCACATATAAAAACTACATTTAAGTACATAAATATAGTTCATTCATTTATTAAGTACAGATAATGCAATCCCTTTTAGTAATAAATAAATATTGTACTTTAATCTTTAAATAATTAAGAGCAACAACAAAAAAGAAAAAGAAAAAAAAAAGAACCACAACCAACAACGACAAAAATAATGAATATTATTGTACTTTCTGACGTATTAAAATTACATAAATATAAATTTAGAAGCACAATTGTTATTTTTATTTTTCTCTGTTCTATTCCCGCATTCAATTTATATAGACATAATTTATAAACAATTAATTTTATTACGTCAATATTTGGAATTTTTTGTATCTTAGGAAAAATGATATTCTGTGTAGAGATATTAAATTCTTGTAATTGAAAAGAAAAAAAAATATGGACTATATATTCCCTAGACTACTTATAGACGTTAAAGTCTTATCAGTTTTTTTTTTTTGTTTTTGTTGTTATAACAAGAACGTTTGTTGTTTATTTTAACAAGAAAAACAAAAAAAAAATGAACAAAAACAATTTGTAGTTTTGTGTCATTTAGATAATTAAATGTACTTTACTTATAGATACGTATTTTAAGAGATATCTTATCTATGTACATTCTTATATTATTCTTTATTTTAGTCTTTAATTTTTTTTTCCCATTATTTTAAACAATTTATGATCTACAAATTTCTAAATAAATAAATAAATTTTGTTTTGTTTTGTTTCTATTTTTTTTTTTCTATTTTTTATTAAAAGATGTCTGTAACTAATTGTATGCGCGTATATGTGTGTGTATGTTGCAATTAGATTGTTAGTTTTTTTTTATCGTATAAATGTATTAAAAAATCTATGTATAAATTGTTTGATTATATTGTTGAGTAATTTCGTGCGTCATCAACAAATCTATCTAATTACAGTGTATATTTTTATCATTTATTATATAAAGTTTTGTGCATGATTGTGTGTGTAGACCATAACAGGGTGATCATTATATAATATTTAATTGTATATAATGTAAAGGGGCCTATTATGGACCTATTGAGATTTTTTTTCATGCAATTTCAACTTTGAAGATTTATATAAAATCCAACGGATTTTTATTCATTATTAATCATGTCATCTTTTTCGGTTTTGGCGAGGAGTTAACCACTGATTACAAATTTGAAAAGATTGTACAAAGATTCACAAAGATCTATTCATTTTATAATCTCAAAAAAAAATCATGCATTTTACTTTATTTGATTGAATTGTAAATGATTATAAATCTGTCTAAGACTAATTTCTATTTTTGCTTATCAATGGTATTAAAACATATAATTCAAAAGAAAAAAAAGAAGAGAATTAATAGTCTGTATTCATAAAGTAATGACGTATAACTTTCTATAAAGTTCTGAAAGAAGTTACGATGGATAAGTAGCAAAAAAAATGTTGTTGCAATTTAATATGAAAATCTGTAATCAGTGCTTATACTATGTTGATGGTGATTATTTATTTTCTTATAAACATTTCAGTAATACTAAATTATGTAATTTTATTTGTATAAGTATGATACATTGATAAACTGATATAATCAATCTAAACTAAAAAAAAAAAAAATAAATAAAAAATATAAATCGTCAATTATTGTCATCTCTATCATTCAATAAGAACGTGAATTTTGTGTTCTGTTTTTTATTTTTATTTTGCTTTTTACAGCAAAAAAAAAAAATGAAAGATAGATGGTGTTAGTCTGTCAAAAATCAATCAGGTAGTATAGTTAAGTAAATATATATGGTTTCGTATATATAGGATGATGTTTTGAAAGTTGTTTTTGTAGAATATTTTTATAAGTAATATTTCGATAATATTGAAATTGAAAAGGATACCAAACAAAAAGATCAATTCTTTATTTATATAAAAAAAATGATGATGATATTTTATAATTGTAGCAGAAATTTCAATGTCTTGAGTCACAGTGGAGGATGTGTTGCATACAGTTGAGGAGCTTTATGCTCAATGCCCCAATGATGATCATGATGATCATGATGATCATTATTACGATGATGATATTCTAGTTTAAACAGATGATATAATTTTTTTTCCATTTTATTCTAGCATTGAAAATTGTTTTCATTTTGCTACAATTTATACTTTCTTACAATATTTACTAACTTTAATCTTAGAGTATTTTCTTTGATGTCCAGGCAAAATCATATTTTCTACCACGTTCTTATCATTACAAAAAAAATTGTACCAATTTCATTTTTCTTTTGATGCTTTATGAAAGGAGAGAATTTTATTAAGAAATTTTCTTGATTGAAATAGACAAATTTTATGTTCCTGACAAATATTTTTGAAGAAATGATAAATAAGATTATTTATTCACATAAACTTAAGTAGAAATATATTTTTTAATAAAAAAAAATAAATAAGTATGTCGTCGAGAGTTGAAGAGAAAGATGGTACTAAATTTTACAGAGAAGAGGAGAAAAAGAAAAATCCCAGACAACTTTTTTCCGTCCCGCATATTAAATGTAAACATTTTTCATATATTAATATATCCGTTTTTTATTTGTTTAGGTTATTGACATATGAAATCTAATATTTTTCGCGAAAATACTCTTGCTGTTTTTATATAAATACATCCATGCATTATACATACACACACAAATATATAAACTTATAAATTCTTCTTTTTTTTTTTGACACTCATAAATGTTTGATGTGATGACTGCACGGGTGTTGTATTTGAATGACATACATTTTTTACATTATTTGATTTTCTATATTCGTTTGTGTATATGTGTGTGTATCAGCTTATACATAAAAAAAATTATTTTATCAAGACAAACTTCTGGTCACATCCAGTTAAAAGTATTCACAATATAAAATTGTGATAAGACAGGTGCATATTATCTTATATTTTTTACTATTAAAAATAAAAAGCTCCAGGTGTATTTTCAATTCTGATGACGTATTTTCTAATATCACATAAATGTGTAAAAGTTTTATAAACAGAAATTAAATCATTTCGTTTAACTTTAAATAATTTCTATTGAAAATAAATGAATTTTATAAATAAAACAATTTGACAAATCTAAAGATAAATAAAAAGAGATTAGACGGTTAATTTTTTCACAAATATAATATAGAAGTATTTGTGTCAAGATGAATTTAATATTTGACATTCTTTTCACTTTAGATTTAGAAATACAAAACAAAATTGGTTGTCATCGATAATTCGGATTACAAGAGGGTAAAATTACGTCAGACAAAAAGAACAAGAAATTCAAATAAATAAAAATGATCCGACTTAACCTATTTTAATATTTTTATACATCCTCTTCATCCACTAATTAATCTCATCTATACAAAAAGACAAAAATTTAAGCTATTTAGACACTATTTTAGAGAATTAAATATGACTAAATAATTAGTGTTAGCTGACTTTAAAATGAGCACAAACAATAAGAAATTTTTTTTTTTTAATTACAAAAACAAACACAAAATAATTATTTCAATTCTATAACTAAAAATTAATTCCACTATTTTCAGAATAACAATTTTCTTAAGACGTCATTGTTTAACAAAAACATTGGACTTGTAAATCAAACAGGAATATATGCCTCTACTTCAAACGATTATATTTAGGTATTGTTATTTTGCTTCATAAAAATTAGGAAAAGTTTATATAATTAATTAATAAATTCATAAATAGTAAAATGAATCAAAAATTTAAAGAACCTACAAAAAAAAAATAGAAAAACGTAATACCTAATGAGCGCATGCGTAATTTATTAATTATACAAAATTAATCAGAATTATTATACAATTAATTAATACAAGGTGATTTACTTGAATATACTTATATATATATATTTTTTTTCTAATTTCTAAAAATAAAAGAGGAGGTGATCGACTTTATCATACTTATTAAAGTTAGTGTGTTTGACGTCTTTATTTATTTGACGTCATTTCAAAATACACAGAATAAAAAGAAAAAATAAAAACCCGAAAAAAAAAAATAAACACAAAAGGAAATTCTTTATCCGTTCATATTTGAGGTTCAAAGACAACAAAAAAATAAATAAAAAGTCTAAATTCAAAATGTAAAATACAAAGCAAGGCCGAACAATTCAACAGAAATTGAATTTTTTTTTTGTATCGTCCGGATCTTAAGTTTATTAAAATTTATAAAACAAAATTGGATGCGTCAAGCACATCATTATTTGCAAAAAAAAAATACTCGATAATACAAAAAAAAAACCTTAACAATCCTTCATTCAATAGACTTAAAAGAATGTTGAGAATAAATTGGGGAAAAATAAAAAATATCCAAAAATTAATCAAGAAGACTAACGAAAAAAAAAACGATAATTTTAAATGACGTAATAGCGATACCATATTTTTGTTTTTATAATTGTAAAATTTAAAAACTAATCACATTTACTCTCCAATATTTAATTAATAAATTTAAAAAAAATATTGTAATTGACGTTATTCAATGTCAATTATTAATTTTATTACTAAAGTTTTCTAATATTTAGTTTTTTTTTTCACATAAAAAAAATAATCAATAAATATCTTTCCGACTGTTTTCCTTTTATTATTTATTATAAGTAGGTTTCGAAGTGGGCTCTCTATCAAAAAAATATTTCTCATCTTCTTGTTCAAACTTCAAAAAAAAAAAAAAAAAAATTGATTTGAGAGAAAAAAATAATCTTTTTTTTTTTACGAAGGTCAAACAGAAAAACAAATGAAGAAAGAAATAAAACTTTTCATTCAGAAAACAAAAAAAATCTGTCAAAATTAAATACATTCAAAGAAAATAAATAAGTTTCCATTTAAGTGTGTGTATAGTATACGGATAGGGATGAAGTGGGAATAAAACATATAACGGTGAAAGATTGAAAAAAAGTTGAATTATCTTCAATACAATATTTTTTATTCCCACAAGAATGTTACAAAATGACAACCATTCTAAGAAGTAAAACGAAAATGTTATAAGGGATTAAAGATCGGATCTCCCATAAGAGAAAAAACCTCATGAGTCCATGTTTGTCAGTGTCCATGACATACAAAAAAAAAGAAGATGAGTATTCACACATGTATACTGGTAAAATTTATAGATAAATCAAAATATATCAACTTTCCATTGTTCCTCAACTAACAAACAAGAAAATATACATACCAATAAATAGAAAGAAAAAAATTTCCTTACTTATGTACCTAAATATTTTACTAATTTTGATTGCATTTTCTATTTTTATATTTTATTTTCTGGCCAAAATTCAACTGGGAACCATGGACAATATAAAATGACGTGACTAAAACTTGAGTAGGTCTATTATATATTTATGGAAATATTTATAATAGAATATATTGAGGTAAAAATGAAAAAAATAAATAAATAAAACTTACACACGTAAGTAGATTTATGGCGATTTTTTTTTCATCAATATTTAAGTAGGTAAATGTAAGTACAAAAGAAGACGAAAAAAAAATATACTTATATATAGAAATAATGTATACTCTGTAAGAAATATAATGAAGAAGGAACGTCATCAATCAACAGAAATTTAGAATATTGAATTATTATAATCCTATATAATATTAAATCTAGTATTGTGACGTCATTAAATCCGTGTCACTCTAATATTAAAATTTTTTGATAATCTTCATGTGTATCTTCATAAGTAAGTAGGTTGTATTATGTTCGGTACTTAGTAAAAAAAAAAAAAGAGTATTTTAAGGATTAAAGAAACGGAAGAATTGGTAAGTGGGTGGTATTTAAGTACAGTACCTTACATACGATTAAAAAAAAAACAAAAACTTGATAATAATCAGTTAGAATTTAATGATTATCATCATCATGTAACCGTAACAACATTGACATATTTTTATATCTTGGTTTACGGTTTTTGAACATTTTTTATCTTTACACATTAAGTATTTTGTTGTTGTTGTGTTTTTTTTTTCTACATTTATAAATACTTTCATTATATATAAAGTAGTTAAATAAATAATAAATATTAGGGTCGTGTACCATATGTTCTCAATTCAGCTTTAGTTTATATATTTTTTTTTCTCTTTTTTTTTTGAAAAGAAAAAAAAATCCACCTGAAATTTACAGCTGGCGTTTAACCAATTTGAAGAAAAATAAAATTTATGAAGATGGAAAATAAACGACGAATTTCACTGTAGGAAATGTTTTTCTTGTGATAATTATTTTTTATAAGTTGGTTACACTGTTTTTGTTACTGTCATAAATGCATGCCGGATACTTTACTGAAAACTGTCACGAATTAGGTTTTTAATTAAATTATTTTGTTATAAAATTAAAATGAATTTAGACAAGAAGGTATATCTTCATCGATCTTAAATTAAATAAAATTGTAACGACATTTACGAAAGTAAGAATGCTTGATTTAATTTCCCTGAGGCTTTATGTTATACCAAATTTGTATTTTTTTTTTATTAAATCAAAATTATTGCTAAATACAAAACTAATCGATTAATCGTAAGTTAATTTTGTGGATAATTCTTGATCAATCAGTATAAAAATCATCAATAAATATTTTGGACAACATAAGTACCTAAATATAAGTTACTAACCAATGTAACAATAATATTACTAATTTGATAATGTGGAAATATGTAAAGATATTAATGGGGTAATTTCAAAAAAATATTTGTAGGCTGTCATACTGTGAGGAACGAGGTAAAAACCGTATTTTAGTAGAGAGAAAAACAATTGTATAAAGAAAGACATTTAAAGGAATAGTGAAACCGAGATTATATCTAACAACTAAATACTTAAGTAGAGACTCATATAAGATATAATAGTGGTTACCCCCTCGACTATACTTATAAATAAAAAAACTTAAGCCTAAATATAATTATAAATTAAATCAAAAATCTATTTATAAACAATACTTTGAAAAATACCGTGAATATAATGAATTTTATATTATAAAAATATTAGTAACGAAAAAGATATACGTCACTCACATCATGGTCGAATAGCATGATTTTCTTTTTTATTTTTTGTTTTTTGTTTTTTTTTTGTTGAATTGAGGGGAAGACCATTGGTATGACGTCAAAATATTTATTCATGCAGAATTCTTTTTTTTTTTATTAAGTAAGTATAAAAAGAAATTTGAAGAAAATTACATTTTGAATTGTAGAAAATGAAGAAGAAGAAGAAAGTATTATATTTAAGATTGCAGACAATATATGAAATGTTGAAAAAAAAATCATCATTATATAGAAAAATAAGTATTTCCGATTGTTTTTAATGTTTCCAGATAAATTGATGAATGACGTATACGCTTGTGTGAAAGATTTTGTTGAAGAGATTGGTGATAGAATCTATATTCAAACCCACCCAAAACTCATATCTGGTATAGAAAAAAAAAAGATGATATACGATACGATATTAAAAGAACACCTTCATTATTTCACCTTCTCTCATCGTTTACCTAATGCTGTAAGTTTTTTTTTCTTTTTCAGAAAAGGACAAAAAAAAAAGGAACGAAAAATATGAACAAAAAAAAATGAAAAAAGAAAAGGAACGACATAAGATATACTTTTTATTTTATCCTTATGCAAAGGAACTTAAGGGGTTTTTCTTTCTTCTGGTTCATATTTTGTTTGTCTCGCTCTCTTTCTCTTGGAAAACACCAAGAGAACAAGAATAGAAAATTGAAAATCCTAAACGCGTTGACATGTTAATATCACCTACTCTTTTCTTTTTTGTCTTTTTGTTTATATTCTTTGGTTTATTTCTTTATTCTTCTTTCGTTTCGTTACTTTTTTTTATTTTTCTTTTTGTTTTTAGTTTGCGAAATTTATTCCCATTGTTTTTTTATCTTTCATGGTTTTTAATAATATTTTGGTTCAGTTTTCTGTACACAACACACATACTCAAATATATTTGCATACAGAAAAATTTAGGCAAAATGGCAAATACAACACACGAATGTATTTTACTTATTTAGGCATAAAAAAAAAGTAGATTGAAGAAACTTGAAAAAAAAAAAATAATTCTATTCTTTAGAAGATTTAAAATAATTTCTATTTCGTCAAAAAGTATTAGAATTTTATTGACGATTTCAATCAAACTTCAAACAACAACAAATTTATTGAATACCTTTTTTTTCTGTTTTGATCATTTTTTTAAGGCGCTACGGAATTTACCTTTTAATATTTAATACTTCTTTTTTCTTCTATATTTTTTGGACAGTCAAAATTTATAAATATTTAATCACTTTTAGTAAAAAAAAAAGAAAAAAGAAAAACGGCAAAAAGTTCTTTAAAATAAAGAGCTCAAAAGTACACACGCACACACCCATATATAAGAATGGTACACATGCACCTAGGTTTCAATATCTTATTATACATACGTCCATGACTTTGACTTTTCATATAAGTAGTTGTGTGTGTTTTTTTTTTTATAAAATAAAATGAAAAAAAAAACTTTACTTGTTTTACATTATCCAATTCCAACACAAACAAACAAAAATAATGTATGATACACTAAAATACATTTATGTGCCGACACTGTCATAAATCGGCATGCTCGTCTTTCTGACGTAAGTAAAATTGTGTGACGTCAGACGGCAATTTTATAAAATAAAAGAACGATATTTTCAATTTTTTTGGTTTGTTTGTGTTTCTTTCTGTGGTAGCGAGTGTGGAGATGGGATGTTTATATTTATGTTTTTGTTGCTATTTTTTCATATTCTTTGCTTTCTTTTTATAAACTTATAATTTTTTTTTTTTTTTGTCTTATTAAGTTTTTTTTTTCGATATAAAAACGTAACAAAGACAAAACAAATTTTTAAATAAGTATACTTAATAAAATTTCCCCAATTGAATTTCACTTGTTTTTGGCTTAATATAATTTAATGATCTTTAAAGGAATTTATAGAAATAAAATTAAGAGGTTTATTTATGAAAGAAAAATATGATATAAATGGAGCAATATTTTTTTTTCTATATTTTTCCTAGAATTATCTTTATCGATTTTATCATCAAATTTTTATTTTGTTTTTTTTTTGTTATCCATATTTTTGTTATCGTCAACTTTTTTTTTCACTAATGAGTATTTTGTCATATTCCAATTGATTATTTTTTCTGTCTCAATTATAGAGAGTAGCATGGATCGACAAAAAAAAAAATTCTGGAAAAATAATGAATGGAAAAAAACCAACTAATAGCAGATGAGATAATAATTTCTTTATAATCAGGGAATATTCGCATGAATGACTTAAGAAATATCTAAAAAAAAAACATTTAAATATTTTAGATGACCAAGTCTCGATCCAAGCAATTACTGAGTCAACTTTCTAGATAGATTATCAAGTGATTATCCTCCTTTGTAAGTTGCATGTTTGAACATACATATATATATACCCTATAATGATAGGATAAACATACATACATACATATGTATGCAATCATATCTTTGTATGGAGCCTATAAGTGATTGCATAAATATTCTCTGTAGACAATTTTTATTTTTGATTTTCCAATTGAAATTAATTGATTGTGATTTAAATCAGATTCATTCATAATTCTAACCATTTCTTCTTTCCACACTTCTCTAGTATTTGTTTTATCAGATTTTGAATTTATTAAATTTATAAAAAAAAAGGTTTTCCATTTTTGATTAAATTTCATTAATTTTTTTTGAGGGTGTGTGTGTGCAGAAAATTATAATGGATGGATTGTTTCTTTTTTAAGTATTTAGCCTTCTCGAGCCTCCTACACTAAATATACATATAAAGTTTTAAAATCTTCTTTGTGACGCAGGCCGTCAAGGGACACAGCAACAAAAAAAAAACAAGAAGAAAAGTGGGGTGAAATTTTGTGTTTATAACAAGAACAAGAACAAAGATTAAAGTATAATTAAGTGAAGGTTCATAAATTAAAACGATACGATAAAACAAAAACAAAAAAAAAACATTGAAAGTTATAAATGAAGAGTTTACCGCACCGCCAGCCACAACATATACCATCAGCAAAAGTCAGTAACAGAGGAACTCTTATAAGTAGGTAGATATTCTATTTAAAATCTCATTTCATTCCAATTTCTTTTATGTATTGAGGTTTTTTATGATTTAGCAGGGGCATCACTAAAATTTTGATAAAAATACATTTTTTTTTGTTTTTCTGTATTCTTGTTATTTAAATTGAATTTCAAAGATCAAAAGAGATTTTTTTTTTATATACAAAATATAGGAAGATGTTTATAAATAAGAAGGTAGATGGGGGTTAGGGTAGGAAAATAAATAAATGATTCATCTTGTGATGGCATAAATACAAATTCATTACTTATATTACATTGTTTACCTTACTTAAAGTTAATTTTATTATATGTCATATTTTTGTTGTTGTTATATTTCGTAAATATATATATATATATATACACACACAATCTGACACACACAAAACACAATAAAGAATGGAAAAACGTCATTATCATTATCATAATTATTATGAGTTAATGTAACAGTGACGTAATATTTCATATTAAAATATTTTTTCATTATACAAAACAATAAACAAGGGGCGTTTATATTTAACAAATCTACTGACCGGCATTTCACACAAAGATCTAAACATATTTTTTCAATTCGTGTTTTATCAACAGTTTTAGTTTTTTTTTTGTTTGTTTGTTTGTTTTTTCCTCTTCTTCTTATATACAATTTTTATAAACAAAATAATAAATAATTATTAATATTCGATTAGACTAAATATAAATATAGATAAAAAAAATTAAATATAATAAGAGTGAGATAGATTGTGAGAGAAATAGCAATATTTCGTTATATTCTATTCTATATATATATATATATATATATATATATATATATATATATATATATATATATATATATATATATATATATATATATATATATATATTAAGAAGATTATGAATCAGTTAAAAGAATCTCGATTAAAACCGGTTTATTCCTTTCCTTACTTATATTTTATTTTTTATTGTTGTTGTTTTATTTATTTATTTTTTATCTGTGCTACTTAATTTTTTTCTAAGTAAATATTTAATAATAAATAATGTACCTTAAGTACTTAATACTAGTTTTTATTGAAAAAAATGTAAATAAAGTTATAATTTGAGTTTCCGTAATGAGGGTATAATTGTACAGATATTTAATTATGCTTATTAATCTCTTAAGCAAGTAGGTACTTAAAAAAAAAAGCGCAGACATTTAAAAATATGAATTGACAAAAAAAAAAATTCCATTATTAAAAATATGAAATGATAAGTAACTGAATTAGCATGAAATTGGTCTTCTTATGGGTATCAATTCAAGGAAAAAAATTACTATTTTATTTTGACTAAACGTCAAATGAAATTTGATGTATTTATTGTTGTAAAAGCTTATATACGTCAAAATAATTTCGTACTAGCCGTACCAACATAAATATGTTGAAGACACGCTCTATTTCACTCAATATTCTTATATATTATTCTCCTAAGTATTAAATCAACACAACCAGACAATATACTATTCGGGATTTATTTCAGAAAGTTAAAGATTAGATTTTAGTGTTTTCTGGGTTTTTAACTAAATCCCATTTTTAAACTTTTATATTATGACGAGAAAAATAAAAGCAAAAAAAAAAAGAGTCTTATACTGCTTGTATTGTTGCATTCTAGCGTAAAGTTAAATAAAAAAAAAAATTATTTGCTAATCTGATGATATGGCCTCGATGGCCTGCCTGTGTCTGGTTTTTGTTGCTTTTTTACATACTTAAAAAAAAAGAAATAACTCGTTGTCTCTTTCACCCATTAATTTTATAATTTTTTTCTTGTTTTTATGTTCTTGGTGTTGTTGTATTTTTTTTTTTTTTTCAATTTTAAGACTCTCATCATCATCATATTTATGCCCACATGACATGAGTTAGAATGGTATCCCTTGAGTTATTTAGAATAATCAAATAAATAAGTATAACTTAAGTATTACTATACGTCAACGATGTTACATTGTGGGAAGTTATGATTATCTAATTTTAAGCAAAACAAATGAACAAAAATATACAATTTAAATGCCATTCATAAACTTTTTATTCTTATCTCTTTAATATTTTTCTATTTCTTATTTTTGGAATATGAAAAATTCTAATAATAAAATTTATTCTTTACAATAATCTATTCTACATATTTTAACGTATACCTTCATAAAAATCGAAAATTAAAGAAATAAATTTAAAATTAAATTTTTGTTTTTCGTAGCAGAAGAAATTTACTTGTAATTTTTAATTTTTTTTTACAATTAAAAAATAACAGCAAAGAGAAAATTATTATATCTAATTTATAATTTTCAATTAAAACGAAAAAAAAAAGAAACAATAAAAGAATTTAATTTAGTTAAGGTATGTTTGTGTAACATTGTGTAAAGTTGTGTAGATTTTAATTTAAATAAATATTTTTTAAAATGAAAAAAAAAAGAAAAAAAAATTCTATTCTTACCTCTGTTTTTGTAATACGATGACGTGCTAATTTAACAACAGCAAAATTACCTTTGCCAATTGTACGTTCAATATCATAAAATCCAACACGTATTGGACCTTTACATTTATTTGATGATGATCGTATTGTTGTAACACCAATTATAGATGGTGTACCATTATTTGTATTTTGTTGTATATTATTACTAATTGAATTTGTTATTGTATTTAAATTTGAATTTGTTGTATTTGTTGTAATAACATTATTTATAATATTATTACCACTATTAATACTACCACTTAAACAATCTGTTGTTGTCGTTGTATTTGTTAAAATTGTTGTACTACCAGATATTAAGCCAGTTGCACCACTTGTTACAATAACACCTTCACGTTCTCCCATTTTTCTTTTTTCTTTTTTTTTTTTACCCCCCCCTTTTTAATTTTCTATAAAAATTTTCGTTTTCTTTTAGGAAAATTCTGTTAAAAAAATAACAAAAAAAAAAAGAAAAAATAAGAGGAAAAGAATTCAGCAACGAAGATAACGACAAGAACTTTTATTTTTTTCACTTTACTGTTTTTTTCTTTTTCTTTTGCCAACTTTAATCGGAACACTTTTAATTTTTTTTTTATCACACAATTTCGTTTTACTTTTCTTTTATTTTCCTTTTTCTTTTAAGATTAAAAAAAAAAACTACAAGTTTTTACTTGAGTTTAATTTAATAATAATTTATCATAATTGAAATTTTTTAAATTCTGTAACTCAAAAAAAAAATATTAGAATTAATTTCTTCTTAACTTTTGTCTAACTTTTACCGAATATTGAAATAAGACAAAATTTATTTTAAAGCATTTTTATTTTGTTTGCAAAATAATCAATGTTTTTTTTAACATTCTCTATATTGAATGAGAAACTAAAAATGACGTCATCAAGAAGTTCAATGTCAATAAGTATAATTTTTGTTTTTTTTTTATCTTAATTTAGAATAAGAAAAAAATTTATTTTATTTATAGAAAAAAAAATTTAAATTAAATATTTGCATTTTGACAAATGAACGATTTTTTTTCATCTTCTTCGATTTTTTTTTCCTTTTCTTCTTTATCTTTATTTTTCTCTTTTTATCTTTTTTTAGACAAATAATTATTTTTAATGAATTTTTCCTGTGTGTGGGATTTTTATCATCATAATCATCAATGATGACGTTGATGTAGGTAGACGCATTTTATATATGGTAATTCATGTCAATTTTACATTAACAAAAGGAGAAAAATCATTATAATAAAAATGAATATTTTTAGATTTGGCTTATTAAATTTATATTTTTTTTGTACTACAATATAACCGGGCTATTAGGACCAAATTGGAAGATTGATTGCATAAAGAAATTCGATCTGATTATGAGTCTATAGACATTACAGAGACATGAAGAAGAAATGTGGGTCCGATTAGACAAGGTACAAATTAGTAATGTACAAATTGAGAATCACTAAAAATAATTAAATATGTTTCTGTTAATTATTAATTTTGACAATATTATCAAAAATCCCTAGAAAAAAGTGAGTCTACCATTGAACACCCAGATATTATTTCTCACAAAAAAAAAATTCCATTGGATGATTAGAACGAGGATAAGATTAAATGAAATAGGTACGAACATTTATTATCTTTTTTTTTATTAATTACTACACTGACCACAGTTCACAACCACAATTGTTTGTCGTTTTTTTTTCTATTATTATATAAAGAGAAAAAAAAATGAAAATGCATACGCACATACACACTAATGCAAATTCAAAACTATAAAAGTTAACATTATCAAAGTACAATTTTTATTGATATTAATTTATATATCATTTAACCGAGTCGATTGACGTAGATGAATGTTGTTTTTTTTTTAATATTCTTATGAAAATTAAATATAATTATACCTTCCCGTATTTTCGCTACAATTTACCGAATGATGACTATGCGTCTGTACAAAAAAAATTATATAGATTAAATTAATTAATTTGACGAATGTAAAGTATGATTTTTGAATTTTAGTTTGCACATTACGTACTTGTATAAAGTACATTCTTATAATATATATATAAATATACCTAAAGTATTACGTACAAAATTAATCTAATCTAAATTTATTTTTTAGAATCTCTCATAATTGACATATACGTCAATGAATAAAATTTTTGTTTTAAAATAAAATAATATATATTTCAATTCTAATTAAAAAAAAACTGAAAGAAAAATAGGAAAGAATGAGAGAACAAATGTGTAAAAATAATAAAATAAATTACGAATCTGATTGTACGTAAACTTAGAGGATTTCATAAATATCAATGTATGCGTATTGACCTTTTATTGTTGTTGTTGTTGAATTGATTATAATAATAATAAAATTCTTTGTAAGATTGATCGATTAACAAATAAAAATATTTTAATGTCGATTGATTAATTTGATTTAATTATGAAAAATGAAAAATAACAAAAAGACACCTTTTCCTGTTATTATTTTAGGTTCGTTAATTAATAAACAAAACTTATTTTTAAATTATGTAGTGACATTAAGGTTACCAAATTATTAATAAATGCTACTTTTTTTTTTGCAATTGTAAATTTTAAATAATTTCTGTAAAATGAATAAAGAAAACGAACGGAAATAAATAAAAAAAAATCGTAATTTATTTGCATTTATGTTGTTATAAATATATAAAAATTGAGGTTCAATAAACGACCTTTAATTTTGTTTTATGTTTTTTTTTGTGTAAAAAAAAACACACACACACACATTAAGCAATAAAGTTTTATATTAGCTTTTTTTTAAAATAGGAAACATTTTTTTCTCTGTTTTTTTTTGCAAACATACACAAGTATGTGTTTACTATTATTAAAAATAATAACAAAAACCTATAAAAACAAAAGATTAAAAAATAAAATATGAAAATGCATTGAAAAGACTTCTTTTAATCAAAAATAAAGTTTAAAAAAAAAAATCACAGAGAATAGAACTAGACTATACATATTTTTCATGCACTTTTCTTTTTTAAGAAATACAAATAGTAGTGCATAAGTCTCGTCTCGCCGTTGTATTTCGTTTTCCTTCCTTCTTTCTTTATTGCAATTGCATTAAAAATTTTAAATTAGCATTTGTGTGAAGGCCGACTATGAAATAACGTTATCTGTGCATTTGTATTTTAGTTGTATTAATAGTAAAATTATTACACTGTTAAATTAATGTTAAAAGAATTTAAAAAAAATGTATTTAAATTTTATTTAATTATCTTATGAAATTCCATAATTTTTTTTTCTTTTTTTTTTAATTTCTTGATTTGATAATTATTATTATTATAATTATTTAATTGGTCTGACATAAAAAAAAGAACAGACAGCTAAGTAACAATAATAATAATAACAAATACACACTTTTTTCCTACTGCACTTTGAACCTATTTTATCATTATTTTTGTTTGAAAATATTTTTTAACTTAAACTCAACATTTAACGTATGCAAATGTGTGTGTGTGTGTGTTTAAGAGTATGTATTTATATTACATTTTTATATTTAAATATCATCTTTACATAAAGTGATCAAAATTCATTTTATTTAATATTACGAAAATATTAAGCAAAAACAAAAGTTTCGTTTTTGTATAAAACGAAAATTGATTTTTATAGAAATGAATGCATAGAAAAAACGCCTTATTATCCTGACTTGGGCGATAAAATCCAGGCAAATTTTAGTTTTAAAATATTGTCATGTGCATGTGCATGTGTGTGTTTGGGTGTGTGTTTAAAATTTTCCTTCAAGAAAAGAAAAAAGGCCGGTTGTTGACAGGTGAATAAATGCGATTTATGGGTGTGTGTAAAAATGTGTGTGTGTGTGTGTGTGTGTGACTAGACGTGTGTGTAAAATCTGGAAGAATTTTATACAAAAAGTATATGTATGTGCATAAACCACTGAACACATATTACAGGAGATTTAATTGATTTTGTAACAAAACTTATTTCTACTGGTTGGAGTATTATTTTTCTATTTCTTTCAATCAATTAAATCAAACAATGGAAACTTTTGCACTACTTAAAACTTATTTTATTGAAGATTTGATTATTCGACAACAGAAAAACTATGTTAAAACAATAATTGCAAATTTAGTGTCTAGGATAAAAATGTTGATTATAAAATTTGACATTTGAAATCAAAAAATTGAACTTAAAATTGTTATTTTATGTTTTCTGAAAGAACTAACTTTTATTTAAGAAACATGGTTAAGCAAATCACGATTACTCAAAATAAATAAAAAAAAATAGGTATAAATGAACGATATTTCAATATTTTTATGTATTTAAAACAATTATGATTAGAATTCAATTTTAAGAAAAAAAACCTAAGCTCTAAGATATTTTTTTAAACGTCAAAAAAAATATCATAAAAATTCTTTTCAGAATAAATAAATTCTCCTAGATCATAATTATTAATTAATTTTCTAAAGGTAGATTTATAAATTTACTTTATTTTATTTAGTAGCACTTCACTTTTTTTTTAATAACAAAAAAAATGCGACTTCTCTTCTCAAAAAACAAGAGAGCTCACAATAAAAAATAAAATACACTATAAAATATTTAGTAGATATAGGAGTTAGTTTTTAATGCTATTTTATGTTTTTAATGTCAATTTAATAATAATTTGTTCTATGGTTGTCACAAAACACATAATCTCCCCTCAACGTCAAAAAAAATACTGAAAAAGTAAAGAAAAATTACGAAGACCAAAACGAAACTCTTATTTGTTTTCTTCTTCTTTTTTGTTGTTGTTGTTTCCTGAACTGAACTGAACTGGGTTTTGATCAATTTGATTGGTTTCGTATTCGTTCAATTTAAATGGGAAATTTTGTACGGGAAATTATTTGGTATCATTCATACACATTTTCTTTTTAGTGGTGTTTATTGTTTTTCAGTTCAGTGTTCACTTTTATTGACAACTTGGTTGTTTTTGTTTTAATTCTCACGTGGTAAACTGTTATCTACATTTTCGTTCTGCATTTGTTAAACATTAAAATGCAAATGAAAATGGTAAAACCGGGAAAAAAGAATGAGGCAGATAATAAAGATCTGTTCAATATAATATCACAAGAAAATGAATACATAGTGAATTTGTTGGAATTGTGTAATGTTCCAGAAAATTTAGATGGTAAAATAATTAAAATTTTATGTGTTTTTATTCACTTAACAATTTTTTTTTTTAGACGAGAGAGAATTCAGTACATATCTTACTAATTCAAAGAATTCTCAAAAATTACCATTGCCGTTACCACTTAAAAAAGCACAAGTTATTTTGACAACTGATGAAACTGAACAAGAAAAAAAAACTATTGAAAATAAATTGCTAGCTCGTCGTGGAGGCAAAGGAAAGGATAAACTTAAAAAAAAGAAAGATAAGATGAAAAAACAGATAAAAACACAAATTTTAACTGCAGCGAAGTCTGCGAAAAATGAAAAAGTTAAGGAAGAAAAGTTGATGGATGAGAATTTAGTAAAACCCGTTGTTCCTGAATTTAATAAAGAAGCTAAATTAGTTTTCTCCAAAATAGATTTTCCAACTGTTGGCAGTAAATTTAATAAGCCAAAGAAAACTAAAAAAAAGAATAAACTTGATAGTAAGTATACTTTTACGAACTCCATAGAAAATTTATTTAAATAAAATTGAATTTTTACAGAAATCGAAAAGAATCCTTTGAAATTAATTGCTAATTTGAAAAAACAAAAAGATGAAATTAATGAATTGGTTGCTGCAGGTGAAGATGAAAAAGCTACAGAAATAAAACAGCAAATCGCGTGGAAAAAAGTTTTTGACAAAACAGAAGGAAAGAAGGTACATTTTTTAGTTATTTATAGGAGTTTGTATATAATTGCAAAGAATTTAATTGTTTTTTTTTTTTCAGATAAAAGATAACCCAACTTTAATAATGAAGGGACTAACGAAAAGACGTAAAGAAAAGAAAAAATCAAAGGTCAACTGGAAAGACCGAGAGGAAAAAGTAGCTAAAGAAAAAGATTCAAAACAGAAAAAGAGACAAGCAAATATAAACAAAAAAATCGACGAAAAGAAAAAGTTCCGTGCTAAATTGAAGAGAAAAATTAAGGGAAAAGTGGTTTAATTGCCTAAAATAACATTGTATTTTTAAACAAAATATGAAACCTGGGTATTGTTTTAAAGTATACACGCGTGTATATGTTGTATGATTTAAAACAAAACGCAGAGAATTGTATTTTTGACAAAACAAGAATTATGTACGATTTATTTTAAACCGATTCTGTATCATGAATATAAATAAAATTTTTGTTTAATTAATTAATATAATTTTTGTTGTCCTTTATTCATTATAGTTTTTGGTCAAATGATCACACACGTTTTGCTTTAGAATTTAAAAATTCAAAATTTAATACATAATATAATATTTATTTATATTGTTAAAATGGTACCGTACCGATTAACGACGAAAGTTGCACATTATTATTCGGAATAACTCGTCGGTTTTTTAAACTGTCAAATAAAAAAACAAAAAACGTGTTTCTAAACTTTGTTTAGATTACTAAAAATACATTTTTGCTTAAATTTAATCATTTCAATTATAAACAATTAAAACAAAGAGAAAAAGATGTCGGGATTTGAAATTCGTACAACTCCAGAAAAAGTAAGTTAAAAAAATATAATAGTAATACTATATATAAATTGTTTTTTTTTTGTTTTATTTAAAAAGGGTAGGAGTATTTATGCTACTAAACATTACAAAACAGATGAAGTTCTTTTTGAAGAATCCCCGATTGTTGCTTGTCAATTTTCATGGAATTTCGCATATAAATATCTTGCTTGTGAATACTGTTTGAGGTATGTAGGTAGAGAAGTGAAATAACTACAAATAACTAAAGTTATGTTTACAAAACTCTATAGGCCGTTGGAAACATCGGAATCAAATGTTCGTCGGTTATCTGGTAGTTCCGTATCACTCCCATTTCCTCAGTTTTGTCCAACAAATCTACAAAATCATACGTTTGTATTTCTCTATTTCAAATGTGAACCCTAAAATCAATTAACAAAAATGTGTTTTTATTGTTTCCAGTAAATGTGAAAATTGTGGAGCAAATTATTGTTCAGAAGCGTGCAAAATAGAAGCATTTGAAAAGTATCATGCGACTTTATGCTTAGGAGATCAAGTTAATAATTTAGAACATCCATTGAATAAACTAAATGAATCATGGAAGTTGTTACATTATCCGCCTGAAACTTCTAGTATTTTATTGATTGCTAAATTATTAGCAATGATTAAACAAAGTAATAATCGGGTAAAAATTTCAAATAAATTAAAAATTAAAAATATTTTAATATAATTCGAATATTATTATAGGTTGAATTATTATCAAAACTAAGTGAATTTCAAGCAATTGCTGTTAATAAAGATCAAAAAATTTTACACAAATTATTGAAAGCGGAAAATTTTACAAAAGATCTTGAAACATTATACCGCTTAACATTAGCAGCTTTTAATTCCGAAGAATATTCTCAATATTTATCACCAGAAGGTTTTCAATCGCTATTTGCATTAATAGCAACAAATGGCCAAGGAATAGGTATTATTGGACACGCTACGCTCCTAACAATTCTTTTCTTACTTGAATTAAATTTATATATTTATTTAGGATCGAGTCCTTTTGCGGAATGGGAAAAAAAAGTCACCCAAAGTTTAGACAATACATCTGATGAATACCACGCTGTTGATACATTTATTAACGATTTGTACACAAAAATGGACGAAGGCAATTTTTTTTTTAAATTTAGTATTTAATAAATTAATTCTTTTGCTTTTAGTTTCTGGAGTTTTCTTAAATAACGAAGGATCTGGCCTATTTTGTTTACAAAGTAAAATAAATCATAGCTGTGTACCGAATGCTGAAATAACATTCCCGTACTCAAATCATGTTTTATCAGTAAAACTTTTAAATGACGTTAAACCGGGCGAAGAAATAACTATTTCATATTTAGATGACTGCATGCTTGATCGTTCGAGGCATTCGAGGCAAAAGGTTTGATTTAATTTTTAAGCCAATCGTATAATGTATGTCAATTAGATTGAAATTAATTTCAGGAGCTTCGAGAAAATTATTTATTTAATTGCCAATGTCCAATGTGTATTGGACAAATTAACGAGCCAGATGTAACCAGTGATGAAGATGACGAGGAGGCAATGGAAGATTAAAATAATCATTCTTATTAAGAGAATTTTTTTTACTTTTTTTTTTAAAAACTGCAAATAAATATACATTATATTATTAATTATAATTCTTGGCTTGTTACTGTCGATACTAATTTTATAAGATTATTACTACTTTCAGCTAATTCAGTAATTGATACACGTCCACGTTGTTTTATAAATTTCGCTACAGATTTAAGTTCTTCATCTGAAATATATATAAATTTTCCTCTATCATCTATTACACCTGTTATTGTTCCTTCTTTTTGTAAGTCTGTTATTCTATCAATTGTTGCTTGAGTTTTTAATTTAAAACGGGCTGCAAGATCTTCTAGAACAACCACTTTATTTTCCTACAAATAAATAATTCAAATTTCTTACCAAATAAATACTAATTTCTAATATAATAATATTACTTTAATATAATTAATAAAATCTTGTAACTGATTTTCTTTCTCATTTTCATCACCATCTTCGAATCCTTCTTCCTCAACACTAAATGCTTCTTTCATTTTAAGGTATTCTTCGTATTCTTTACGTTCCTTTTCTTCTCGGGCTAATCTTTCAGCTTCTTCCTGTTTTTTTTCATTCTCCTTTTCTTGTTCATCAATTTTCTTTTTCTCTTCGTCCGCAATTTCCTCCTTCTTTTTTTTATCTTCCCTTAATTTCAATTCAACTTCACGGATCGCTTTTTTTTCAGCCTTTGCTTCAAGTTTTGCACGTTTTTTTGTTCCTATCTTATCACCAAAATCGGGCATTGGTCTTTCAGTTGCTTCTTCGTCAGATTCAGCATGTTCATCATTAATTGCTGCAGTTCCTCTTGTCCTATTTCTCTGATTTCTTGCAATTTGAGCTCGTCGCGGAACTCCTTCTTGAACCCGTAAAGGCAAGGGTATTCCCCTCTGCGTTTGAGCTACTGGTGACTTTGACGGATTCCTTTTTTTTAGAAACAATATTGTTAAAATAACTATTAACAAAGAGGTGGCAATCCCTATCAAAATAATTAAATCCATTTTGAGTTTGAGACTTGACAATATTAAAGTTTGACGTCTACACTTTGACACGACAAACAAAAACGCTACAAATATGTTTAATTTGCCACTTAAAAAAATTGTTAGATTTTTTTTTTTTGTAGCGTTTCTTGAATATATTTTAAGCGCATTTTTAAAAACTTATTAATTTCACTGTTTTTGTTGGTGCTTTCGATTATCTTTTAGAACTTGGTTTTAACTGTTAACTTGTAATTCCTAAAACGAGCATTCTTATGATTTTTATTAAAGTTTAGTTCGTACATTAATTTTACCATTTCGAATACTATTTTATCATTTACGAAAACAAATAACTTTCATAAATGTTCAACACAACATTCAGCGACTTTTAAACGAAAGCACGGATTACGAAATATTTCCTGTTTATTTGTCAACGGGTAACACTTATGTCAAATAATATGAAAAAGTATTATAAGTAGATTTGTTGGTAAAAAAGTAAATGACGACGTGTCTGAATAAAAACAAAAATATTTTTGTTAATTTCTAGTGTTAAATCTAACCAAATATGTTAAAATCATATATAATTTTAGTGCTTGTATCTTTTGTTACATTATCTAATGGATTGTACTTTCACATTGGTGAAACAGAACGAAAATGTTTCATAGAAGAAATTCCTGATGAGACAAATGTCGTCGGTAAATTTCGTTTTTACATATTTATATATGAACTATGAATTTTTAAATACTCCATAACATTATTAATTTCAGTTAATTATAAAGTTGAATTATATGACCCAAGATCGAACGGATTTATGCCATCTTCACCCGGAATTGGGATGCATGTTGAAGTCAAAGACCCAGATGATAAAACAATTTTGTCTCGTGTATATAGTTCGGAAGGTTTGTTCAAAGACTATCAAATATTATATATTTTTAACGAAAATCAAACTTATTAATTAAATATATTCTCGTTGTATAGGAAGGATAGCATTCACATCTCACACTCCTGGTGAACATGTTATTTGTATGTATTCGAATAGTACAGCCTGGTTTAGTGGTTCACAACTAAGAGTACATTTGGATATCCAAGTTGGTGAACATGCGGTTGATTATGCAAACATAGCCCAAAAAGAAAAATTAACAGAACTACAATTAAGGATTCGACAATTATTAGATCAAGTTGAACAAATAACTAAAGAGCAAAATTATCAAAGGGTGAATATTGAATATAAACGCTTATCAATTTTGTTAGAAGTAAAAAATATTTTCTTTACAGTACAGGGAAGAACGTTTCCGTCAAACTAGTGAAAGTACAAATCAACGTGTATTATGGTGGTCATTAGCACAAACAATAGCCCTCCTTGTAATGGGCTTCTGGCAAATGAGACATCTCAAATCTTTCTTTGAAGCCAAAAAATTGGTTTGATTAAGGATTAGAATAACTGAGAAGATTAATTTTTTTTTAATTTTTCATAAATTATTGCAAATTAAAATAATATTCGGTCAAAAAATCATTAATTTCATAATTTATTATTTGTTACAAAAAAAAAACAATTTGTTTTAATAGAATATCAAATTTGTGTTTATTCAATTAATTCATTATTAGTGTTTATAATTTGAAAAATTGTGTACAAACTACATAATAAAAAGTTATGATCATATTTTTTTTTATCTGAAAAATATATAAATGTTTTATAATTTACAAAAGCATTACATACTGAGTTTCAGAATTAATGCGACTTTAAAAAGCCTTAAAACAATAAGGAAATTTACTATAAATTTTTTGATGTTTTAACAAAAAATAATTGAATATAATGTTGTCAATTATTATAGCTCATTTCGTTTTCCTATCGAAAGTAAAGCAAAACCAATTAAATGATCACAAAATATTTGATCTAAGACTTTTAATTAAAAGAAAATCCTGTTTGTATTTCAGCAATTATTTGAACGACAATTTGGGCAAAACACACTAGTTTCATTCCATTTACTTATACATTTTTTATGAAAATTATGACCACAATTTAATTTTTGTCTATGTAGTTGAGAAATATTTTCGAAACAAATTGTGCAAACCCTAAAATAAAAAAGGTAATTAAAAAATGCTTATAAATTATATATAATAAGTTTTACTTGTTTATTTCAAAATCATCATAATTACTACCATTATGATTCCTAGTTTCTCTGTAGGCTTGAATATTATGATGCGTAAAGTACGTATACAAAACAATAGATAATCCAACAGCAAATGAAATTACATAAACAGCCGGATGAGCCATTTCTTAAAATTTCTTCAATTTATTAAGAAATAATCACTTTAATTAAACAACAACAATCAACAAAGGATATTAAGGTCTAATAAAATGAAAACAATTAAAGGAAAATTTTATAAGGCTTCAATTGTTATCATTTATTATAACAAATTGTAATAAATATATGCATTTTATTAAAATCAAAACGCAATTAAAATTAAGTAAGTATTTTTTTTTGTAGATTGACAATTTAGCTTGGTTTTTATTTGTTTTTGTTTTTGGATTGATAAAAGGAAATAAAAAAAAATGAATAGGGGAGAAAGGCGAAGAAAATAAGAAAAAGGAAATTGGATGAATTTTTCTAAAACTGACACGTTTCAGACCTGACTTATGACATTTGACAGATGTTTATATAAATAAAATTAGTTTTGTGAAACGTAATTATTATTTTTATTAATATAAAAATTTAATTATTTTAAGAAAATGACAACAGTAATTAAAAAAAAACGAGTGTGTATTGTTGTTTTAGGTGATATTTTTCGAAGTCCTCGAATGCAATATCATTGTAACTCATTTTTAGAGAAAAATTATCATGTTGATCTCATTGGTTACGTTGAAACAAAACCACCATCAAGCATAACAGAAAAAATTGTTATAAAAAAATTAAATGTTTTTCCAGAATTAAATTTACCAAATACTGTTAAATATCTATTCAAAACTATATGGCAAATGTTAGGACTTTTTATAGCTTTGTTAAGTATTAATCGTCCAGATATATTACTTTGCCAAAATCCACCAGCAATTCCAACATTATTTGTATCTTATTTTTATTGTTTAGTTATGAGATGTAAATTCGTTATTGACTGGCATAATTATGCACATACAATAATGGCATTAAACATGTCACCTAAAAGTTTAATTGTAAAAATTGCGAAATCAATTGAAATATTTTTTGGGCGTAGAAGTAATGCTAATTTATGTGTTACAAAAGCAATGAAAATGGACTTAGAAAGAAATTATGGTATTTGTGCAACAGTTCTGTATGATCGGCCACCTGAACAATTTCAACAAATTACATTAAAAAAAAAACATGAGCTGTATAGGAAACTGGGTGAAGATTACATTGAATTTCACCAAGAGGATTCATATTTAGATGAGAATTTAATAATTAAAGAAAAAACAATTTTTACTGAAAGGCTAAATGATGATGTTAAATTAATGCCAAATAGACCTGGGTTATTAGTATCCAGTACAAGGTTCTTTAAATTTATCATTATAAAAATATTGAATAAATTTTTATCTCGTTTATTCTTTTAGTTGGACAGTTGATGAAGATTTTGGGATTTTACTAGCTGCCTTGGAAGGTATAAATTTGTTTTACATAAGTGTTTAATAAATTTTATTTCGTCTGATGTTTTAGATTATGAAAAAGTCTCACAGCAATCTCATCATTACCCCAAATTAATTTGTGTTATAACTGGAAAAGGCCCCTTAAAATCACATTATACCGAATTAATATTTAGAAAAAATTGGAAAAATGTTCAAATAATAACACCATGGTTAGAAATTGAAGACTATCCTTTACTACTTGCTTCTGCTGATCTTGGAGTATGTTTACATTACAGTTCTAGTGGACTTGATTTACCTATGAAGGTTGTTGATATGTTTGGATGTGGATTACCTGTTTGTGCTATTAATTTTAAATGGTATTTATTACAAAATTTACCTCGTTCATTGATTATTGTTATTAAATTTGTTAATTTTTTTCAGCTTATCAGAACTTGTAGAAAATGAAAAAAATGGGTTTACATTTGATAATTCTCGTGAACTATCATCTCATATACAAAATTGGTTTTATGATTTTCCAAACAATGTTGCATTGTGTAATGTTAAAGAGAAAATCCAAGAAAATTTAAAGCAATTTCAAAAAATACGTTGGCACGAAAATTGGATATTAAATGCTTTTCCATTATTTGAGTAAAATTTCTAAAAAAATGTAAATAATTTGTTTAACAAATAAATTGTATATTGAATTTTCAAAATATCGTAATTTTTTCATCTGACATTTTTGGTAATTTTCCAATTTTTTTATACATCTGGTAATAATTAGTACAGTAGTATAGTACTAAATTCTTTTATAAAACGCAACAAACAATTTTTATAGCTGTTATTTTTTAAACAAAGCGATCAACAACAAAAGAACACAATTGAAAACGGTCAAATTAACAAATAAATGAAAAATTATTGTGATAGACTTTAAGAGACGTTTGTATATTAAAATAGTGATTACATTTTCTTAAATAAGAATTATAATGCGGAAAACACTAAAAGGTTCTCGTTTCTATATAATTAATAAACATGGAAATGCTGAAAAAGCATTAAATCCATCAGGGAAATGTTTCAAAATAGGATCAGACATATTTTGTGATTTACGTATAAAATCCCCCTTTGTTCGTGGGGTCCATTGTAAAATTTATATTGATTCACATGGTCAGGTAATAAACTAAAATATCCTGTTTTTACGTGCCTTATAAAATATATATTAACTAACCTATAATTGTACAATATTTTTTTAGATTGTAATAAAAAATTATGATATGAAATCACCTGTAAAATTAAATAATATTCCTATGAATTCAAATAAATTTTTACATAATAATGATACTATTGAAATTTATAAAAGAACATTCCGTTGGGAATTAAAGAAAAAAATAGAACAAAATCATAAAGCAAAAAGGTGGTCAGAATTAATTCGAATAAAAAATCAAAATAAAGTTTTATCAGAAATTAATACTGAGGAAATAGAAAACAATGAATCCAGTGACACATTTACTATTGAACAAAATGATGGCATTGCAGAAAAATCACAAAAAGTGCTCAATACAAGTATCTTAAATTTTGTTTCTAAGAGAAAAAGAACGGTAATTGAATTTTTTATCTTATTTTATTTACATAATATAAAATATTTTTTTGCAGTCACAATTTTGTTTTCGTACTCCTATTAAGTCAAAAACTTTGAAATTTATGAAGAAAAGGATAACCATACACGAGTAAGTGTTTTTTAATGTTATTTTAATAGAAAATGTAAACATATCTCTAGTAATCATAACTTTGGGCTTGAGAAATTTCGGTGAAAGCCAATACAGATGGAAAACAGTTACGTAAATCATTAATAATTTTTATTATAATTCTTAACCTATACCTAAAATTAAATGCAAAAATTGTAAATTTGACTTAAGAGTTATGCGCATTTCAAGTTTCAAATTTGACGTTTCATTCCAGTACAAAATAAATGTGTCAAAACAGAAATGAGAAAATTAAATATTTTTTAAATTTTTTTCAGAGAATATTTAAATATTGAAAAAATTATAATTTTGTGTAATTATAAACCTTTTTTTATCAAATTCTTTTATAAAATTGAAGTTTGTGTTTGGTATCCAACATTTTTTTTATACTTATAGCAACTGAGAACGTAAACTCTCCAATATCTTTTATTAATTGATTTATATTTAAGAAATATTTTTTTATGCTTAGTTTTGAGCGGTTATCAGCAACTGATAGTGAAGAAGAAATCGAAAATGGTAATGATAATGTTCTTCATGGTAAAGGTAGCTTTTGTTTAAATTATTTATTTTTGAAATTTAAATACAACAATTTTTTTATTGCAGGAGAAACCTCAATTATTAATACACCCACTAAAAAAAATTCACCAGAACAAATATTTCCTTTGGAGTGTTCAACGCCATTTCATCCGAATTTAAAACATCAAGTAGAAATGGAGATGAAAAACATATTTTCCACAAATACAGCAACAACGACAAAAGGTGATTCAGAAACACCAAAAAGTGTTTACAATACTCCAAAAAGTGTTTTGTTTGATACTAATACTTTAACCGATTCAAATATAATCGATCTAATAACGCCAGAACATTCAGTGAAAAACTCAGATTTAGTAACACCAGATAATTCAGTTGAAAGTCCGGTTATATTAATAACACCAACAAAAATAAATAAAAATTCAGTAAATCTTCTGAAATTGACATTAAAAAAAGAGTTAGGCAAAACACCGACAACAACCAAATTACATACAACACCTACTCCAATAAAACCAAAAATAGAGGGATCATTAAGATTAGAAATGGAAGAAAGCCCTAGATCAAAAAGAGTTACAAAAACTCCAAAAAAATTTAATGATTTTAAAGTAACTACACCGAATAAAACTTCAATTATAAATTCAGTTGATATAAACTCAGAAAAATTAAGGAATCTTAAAAATAATACATCAGAAATTGATATTATAGATGATTTGACTGATGGTTCAAATACAAAACCCTTAAAAACCCCAAAAAAAGTAAAAATGAATCGCTTAGATGATGAAATTGAAAAGGCATCTCCTAGGAGAACTCCAAGAACTCGGAATATTGCAGCAGAAGTCACAACAGAATTGGATAAAATTTCCCGAACACCAAAAAGTTCCAAAAATAAAACTTCTGAAGTTGATTTGAATCTAACGAACACTCCAAAGAAAAATATAACAAAGGCTCCAAGAAAAGATACAAAAATTTTTCAAATTGATGAGGAATTGGATGCTCCAATTTTACAAAAAAGTGTTTTAAATGTAACTAACGTTAAAAATGTTATAAAAACTCCGAAAAAAAGATTAACATCTGCCACTTTAGAAGGTATAGATACACCTAAAAAAAGTAAACTAACCCGGAATTCTAAAGCTGATGTGAATACTTCGACAGGAAAAGAAAAAAGCACTCCAAGAAAATATTCAAAAGTATTTCAAATTGATGAAGAATCTAATAATTCTACTTTAACAAATGTAACTGAAGTTAAAAAGACTACGAATACTCCAAAAATAAGTTTAAAAGTTTTGTCTTCTAAAGTTAATATACAATCAGAAACAATCGAAAATATTGCTGGAAAAATTAAAGTAAAAAAGGTAATAAACACGCCAAAAAAAGTTTTAATAGAAACTAAAACTAATTCCGCAAAAAATAATTTTGAGACTCCTAAAAAGTTTTTGAAAAGTAATAATTTAGATGATGATGTTGATAAGATTACCACACGTAAAAGTAAAGTTTCTGACATTGGAAGTATTATTAATCAAGCTGAAAGTCTGGATGATGTAGAATCAGACAAGTCAGAAATAATTCTTAAAACCTCTCCAATTATCAATGAATATAAAACTATAGATGAAACTTTTGATATTTTATGTGGAAAACCAACAATAAAGCATACCTACTCACGTAAAAGTAAAAGTTTATCACCACTATGTGATATAAAATCGAATGCTGTAATAAAGCCTAATATTGAGAACTGGATTAATTCTGTATCAAATATTAAACATGATGATATTAATAAAGCAACTCCAAATAATAATCGACAAATATTATCAGAAAGATACTCAAATGTTACACCTCACAAACCTGATGAACTGAAAAATATTCAAAAAACAGAAAATAATGATGTTTCAATGTGTTTCGAAACGGAAATAGACGATTCAGGAATCGAACATATTGCGAAAATTACACCTGCCAAAGGCAAACAAATTACAGTTCAAGCAAATCATCAATCTAGATCTTCAATGCGTAGATTATCAGTTAGAAACAAACAAATTGCTTCTGTAAATGTATCTAGACTGAAAATAGTTCCATCTGATTCTGAAACTGATGACTTAAACAAAAATACAAAAGAAAACTCGGTTAAAAATGAAGTTATAAACCCAGAGAAGAAGAAATCGTTGTCTTCGAACGTCACTTTATCATTTGGAAACAAATCAACTGTATCCGTTCATGATTTTCACATGGAAATACCTGATGTAAGGTATGATGCTAAAATTATTGATGACGACTTAACTGAAGATTCAGTAAACATTGAAAATGAAGTTATAAATCTAGAGAAGAAGAAATCATTGTCTCCGAACGTCACGTTATCACTTGAAAACAAATCAACTGTATCCGTTCAGGGTTTGCAAATGCATACATCTGATGCAGACTCTGATGCTGAAGTTCTTGATGACGACTTAACTGAAGATTCAGTAAACATTGAAAATGAAGTTATAAATCCAGATAAGAAAAAATCGTTGTCTCCGAACGTCACGTTATCACTTGGAAACAAATCAACTGTATCCGTTCATGGTTTGCAAATGAAATCATTTGATGCAGGCTCTGACGCTGAAATTGTTGATGACGACTTAAATGAAGATTCAGTAAAAATTGAAAATGAATTTATAAATTCAGAAAAGAAGAAATCGTTGTCTCCGAACGTCACGTTATCACTGGGAAACAAATCATCTGTATCCGTTCATGGTTTGCAAATGAAATCATTTGATGCAGGCTCTGACGCTGAAATTGTTGATGACGACTTAAATGAAAATTCAATAATTATTGAAAATGAAGTTATAACTCTAGAGAAGAAGAAATCATTGTCTCCGAACGTCACGTTATCACTTGAAAACAAATCAACTGTATCCGTTCAGGGTTTGCAAATGGAAACATCTGATGCAGACTTTGATGCTGAAGTTCTTGATGAGGACTTAAATGAAGATTCAATAGTTATTGAAAATGAAGTTATAACTCTAGAGAAGAAGAAATCATTGTCTCCGAACGTCACGTTATCACTTGAAAACAAATCAACTGTATCCGTTCAGGGTTTGCAAATGGAAACATCTGATGCAGACTTTGATGCTGAAGTTCTTGATGAGGACTTAAATGAAGATTCATTAATCATTGAAAATGAAGTTCTAAATCCAGAGAAGAAGAAATCGTTGTCTCCGAACGTCACGTTATCACTTGGAAACAAATCAACTGTATCCGTTCATGATTTTCACATGGAAATACCTGATGTAAGGTATGATGCTAAAATTATTGATGACGACTTAACTGAAGATTCAGTAAACATTGAAAATGAAGTTATAAATCTAGAGAAGAAGAAATCGTTATCTCCGAACGTCACGTTATCACTGGGAAACAAATCATCTGTATCCGTTCACGATTTGCAAATGCATACATCTGATGCAGACTCTGATGCTGAAGTTCTTGATGAGGACTTAAATGGAAATTCAGTAGTAATTGAAAATAAAGTTATAAGTCCAGAGAAGAAAAAATCGTTGTCTCCGAACGTCACGTTATCACTTGGAAACAAATCAACTGTATCCGTTCATGGTTTGCAAATGCAAACATCTGATGCAGACTCTGATGCTGAAGTTCTTGATGACGACTTAAATGAAAATTCAGTAGTAATTGAAAATAAAGTTATAACTCCAGAGAAGAAAAAATCATTGTCTCCGAACGTCACGTTATCACTTGGAAACAAATCAACTGTATCCGTTCGTGGTTTACAAATACAAACATCAACTATAACCACACCCACTAAAAAAAATTCACCACAACAAATATTTCCTTTGGAGTGTTCAACGCCATTTAATCCGAATTTTAAACATCAAGTGGACATGAAAAATATATTTTCCACAAATAAATCAATAACGACTAAATCTGCTTCAGAAACACCGAAAAGAGTTTACCATACACCAAAACGGGTTTTGTGTGATACTAATACTTTAATAGATTCAAATATAATCGATTTAATAACTCCAAAAATTTTTGTGAAGAAATCGTTATCACGTGGAAACAAATCAACTGTATCCGTTCAAGGTTTACAAAAAATGAAAACATCTATTGCAGGCTCTGATGATGACGACTTAAATGAAATTTCAGGAATTATTGAAAATATAGTTGTAACTCCAGAGAAGAAGAAATCGTTGTCTCCGAACGTCACGTTATCACTTGGAAACAAATCAAGTGTATCCGTTCAGGGTTTGCAACTGAAAAAAAATGATGCAGGCTCTGATGCTGAAGTTCTTGATGAGGACTTAAATAAAGATTCATTAATCATTGAAAATGAAGTTCTAAATCCAGAAAAGAAAAAGTCGTTGTCTCCGAACGTCCCGTTAGCACATGGAAACAAATCAACTTTATCCAATCATGGTTTGCAAATGCAAACATCTGATGCAGACTCTGATGCTGAAGTTCTTGATGACGACTTAAATGAAAATTCAGTAGTAATTGAAAATGAAGTTCTAAATACAGATAAGAAAAAATCGTTGTCTCCAAACGTCCCGTTAGCACATGGAAACAAATCAACTTTATCCGTTTATGCTTTGCAAATGCAAACATCTGATGCTGAAGTTCTTGATGACGACTTAAATGAAAATTCAGTAGTAACTGAAAATAAAGTTATAACTCCAGAGAAGAAGAAATCGTTGTCTCCGAACGTCACGTTATCACTTGGAAACAAATCAAGTGTATCCGTTCAGGGTTTGCAACTGAAAAAAAATGATGCAGGCTCTGATGCTGAAGTTCTTGATGAGGACTTAAATGAAGATTCAGTAGTAATTGAAAATGAAGAAAAGAAAAAATTGTTGTCTCCGAACGTCACGTTATCACTTGGAAACAATTCAACTGTATCCGTTCATGGTTTGCAAATGCAAGCATCTGATGCTGAAGTTCTTGATGAGGACTTAAATGAAGATTCATTAATCATTGAAAATGAAGTTCTAAATCCAGATAAGAATAAGTCGTTGTCTCCGAACGTACCATTAGCACATGGAAACAAATCAACTTTATCCAATCATGGTTTGCAAATGCAAACAACTGATGCTGAAGTTCTTGATGACGACTTAAATGAAAATTCAGTAGTAATTGAAAATAAAGTTATAACTCCAAAGAAGAAGAAATCGTTGTCTCCGAACGTCACGTTATCACTTGGAAACAATTCAACTGTTTCCGTTCATGGTTTGCAAATGCAAGCATCTGATGCTGAAGTTCTTGATGACGACTTAAATGAAAATTCAGTAGTAATTGAAAATAAAGTTATAACTCCAGAGAAGAAGAAATCGTTGTCTCCGAACGTCACATTATCACTTGGAAACAAATCAAGTGTATCCGTTCAGGGTTTGCAACTGAAAACAAATGATGCAGGCTCTGATGCTGAAGTTCTTGATGAGGACTTAAATGAAGATTTAGTAATAATTGAAAATGAAGAAAAGAAAAAATCGTTGTCTCCGAACGTCACATTATCACTGGGAAACAAATCAAATATATCCGGTCACGGTTTGCAAATGCAAAGATCTGATGCAGACTCTGATGCTGAAGTTTTAGATGAAGGCTTAAATGAAAATTCATTAATCATTGAGAATGAAGTTATAATTCCAGATAAGAAAAAATCGTTGTCTGCGAACGTTTCGTTATCACATGGAAACAAAACAACTGTATCCGTTCACGGTTTGCAAATGCAGACATCTGATGCAGACTTTGATGCTGAAGTTCTTGATGAAGACTTAAATGAAGATTCATTAATCATTGAGAATGAAGTTATTAATCCAGATAAGAAAAAATCGTTGTCTGCGAACGTTTCGTTATCACATGGAAACAAATCAAATGTTTCCATTGACAGTATTCAAATGAAGTCATGTGATTCAAAATCTGATGCTGAAATAGTTGAAGAAAAATTAATTTTAAATACATTGTCAAGTAATTCTACATTTGATAAATCAGAAAATAAACTACAAGTTTCATATGATAAAAGTAGTTTAAGCATGGAAAAAGAGGACTTATTTGATGAAAGCATGAAAGTTGAGCATAATAATGAAAAATTGGGTAGTATAAAAACAGGTGAGCCATCGGCAAAAGTAATATCAAAACTTGAATGTAGTTCACATGGTATAACGGAGTTTTCAAATTCTGAAGTAATTTTGGTTGATGCGAACGGAGAATTTAATATAGAAATTGATGAAAATATAAAAAGATTTATTGTTCTTGAGAATAAAATCAATTCAGAAAACGTAATTGAAGAACAAGAAAAGACTTCTGTGGTAATTCCAAAGAAAAAAATTTCGTTGACTTTGAAGAGCAGGGCATCATTTCAAAATCAATCAACTATTTCTCAAAATGGTATTCAATTGGAGTCAACATTTTCTGAAAATAATAATAACAATTTCAATTTAGATTTGCAAAATGATAATTCCGAAAAGAATCTTGAAACTTCACAAAAAAATCAATCAAATGCTGCTCCAGTAAATTCTTTAGAAACTGACGGAATTGTTGGTGTTGAAGTGAAATTAAAGCAAAATCCAGTTTTGGTGCTAAGTAATATAAAAAGTCCAAATCCAAGGAAAAATTTGTCATTATCGTTGAACAAATCATCTAAATTTAAACCAAATGTCAAGACTGATGAAATAAAATTACAGGAAAATGAAGAAATAAATACATCTTCATCTTCTAATGAAAAGTTGTCGTCGAAAAACGATGAGAATATTCTCGATAAATATGTGCAGATAATAGAAACAAAAGAAAACTCTGAAAGTGTTGTAAAAATAACCGAAAGTGTAATAGAAATTACAGAACCAATAGAAATTTATGAAAATTATGAAGTTTTATCAAAAAATGAAACACAATTTAAAAAAATAAAAATGTTCAATCATTCTACTCCGTTGTCTAAAAATATGAGTAAAGAATCAGAATTGATTTTTGAAAAACCTAAAGTGGAACGTGTAGAAAAAATTATTGTAGAGGAGGAGATATCTTTAAGAAGATCACCAAGAAGAGCTGTAGTTCAGAGTAAAATTGATAAACAAGATTCTACCAAACGTGGAAGAAAATTAATTGTATCTATTCCAATAAAGAAAGATATTGTAGATCTCGTAGAGAATGAAGTAAAACAAACAAAACGTGGACAAAAAGAAGTTGTTGACAATGAATCACCACAAAAACTGTCGAAATTGTCATCAGAAGCACCAATATTAGAAAATAATGGAAACATAAATACAAATTCCATTGTTGTGACACCAATGAAACATGGGAGAAAAAAGGTGATCGTAGAAGACGAGGAAGAAGATAATAATGAAACTAAATCACCATTAGCTGTTAAGATACCATTTAGACGTGGAAGAAAAAAGGTTGTTGAAGAAATTGGACTAACACCAAAAAGTGTTTCTCATGAAAAAGCGGAAAATGAACAACCATCAGAATTAAAAGTTGTTCAGACAACATCAACCAAAAAGGAAAAACGTGGGCGGCCAAAAAAGGTTGTTACAGAAACTGAATTAACATCAGACATTGCTTATCAGAGTCAAAACTCAGCTATAATTGTTCCACTCAAACAAGCAAAAAGAGGAAGGAAAAAAGTTGTTTTGGAAGCTGATATAAAATCAGAAATAGTTTCTCATGAACAAGCTGACGAGGAACCATCATCTGTATTAGAACCAGTGCATGAGACACCCGCTAAGAAAGAAACACGTGGAAGAAAAAAAGTTGTTTTGGAAGGTAAATTAAAATCAGCAATAGTTTCTCATGAACAATCTGAAAAGGAACCATCATCTGAATTAATACCAGTTAAGACGACAACCCCTAAACAAGAAAAACGTGGAAGGAAAAAAGTGGGTTTGGAAGATGAATTGAAACAAGAAATTGTTCCTCTTGAACAAGCTGAAAAGGAACCATCATCTGAATTTATACCAGTTAAGACGACAAACCCTAAACAAGAAAAACGTGGAAGGAAAAAAGTGGGTTTGGAAGATGAATTGAAACAAGAAATTGTTTCTCTTGAACAAGCTGAAAAGGAACCATCATCTGAATTATTATCAGTTAAGACGACACCCCCTAAACAAGAAAAACGTGGAAGGAAAAAAGTGGTTTTGGAAGATGAATTGAAACCAGAAATTGTTCCTCTTGAACAAGCTGAAAAGGAACCATCATCTGAATTAATACCAGTTAAGACGACACCCCCTAAACAAGAAAAACGTGGAAGGAAAAAAGTGGTTTTGGAAGATGAATTGAAACCAGAAATTGTTCCTCTTGAACAAGCTGAAAAGGAACCATCATCTGAATTAATACCAGTTAAGACGACACCCCCTAAACCAGAAAAACGTGGAAGGAAAAAAGTGGTTTTGGAAGATGAATTGAAACCAGAAATTGTTTCTCTTGAACAAGCTGAAAAGCAACCATCATCTGAATTAAAAGTGGTGCAAGAAAAAATAGTGAATGAAATTAAATCACGCAAAGAGAAAAATCGTGGAAGAAGGGAAGAACGCGATAAAGATACTCCACCACCGTTAAAAAAAAAGCGTGAATTAAATCCAAATTTCGATGTGGATTCTCCAAAATTACGTCGTACTGCTAAAACAAAATTAATTGAAGAAGCGGGTAAAGAGGAAAAAGAAGAACAAGTGGTGTCAATTAAGGGGAAAAGAACGAAAAATCAAACAGAAAAACCAATTATCGTTGATGCGATGGAAATTGAAGGAAAACAAATGATTGAAATTGGAAATGATTCCGATCTGAAAGAGAAAGTATCTGATGTTAATTTGAAAACTACCAGAAAACGTATACAAGAAAAAGAATCTCTAGATAAAAAAGAATCAATTGAAGAAAATGAAAAAAGTAAACCTATGCGTAAACGTAAATCTAGTGAAGTAGAACCAACCATAGTTCAAGAGAAAAAACGAGGTCGGAAAAAAGAAACAGAAAAAAAAGCTGAACCATCACCAATTGTAGGTCGGGTTACACGCAGCCGAAAAGCCCTTCAGTAATTTTTTTTTTTTGTTTATTATTATAAATTGTCTTGTGTTACTTTTTGTAAAATGAATTTGTTTTTCTCTGTATTTTTTTTTTGTAGTTTTATGTATATTTGAAATTGTGTTAATATAAAAATAATGTAAAAAAAGTAAGGTTTTTTTTTTCGTTTTAAATTTGTCCATACAATTATTAAATATCAGCAGTTGTCATTCAAATTATATTCTTTTCCTCCATTTTCAACAATTACATCAAATTCAAACTCACGAAAGGTACTAATTAGTAGAATCTTAAGAATAAAAAAGGAATACGAAAAAAATATGAGAATACTTTTTGTTAATGTTATAAATTAAACAAATTATAAAAAATTTACAATTTTTTCTTAATTAAATATCTATATACATTTTATTTATTAATTAATTTGTGTACACCTATAAAATTTTAAACAAAACAATATTGCTTCATTTATTAAAACCTGGAAGTGGTAATAGTTTTGCTGCACCTGAAATATTTTAATTTCTTTTATAAAGTATAAATTTGCAATTAACAAAAGAAAAATTACCAGAAGAATTTCCACTTCTAAAATTAGATCGACCACGAGCTCCTCTAGTACCACCTCTTTTGCTACCACCCACTCCACCTCTAGTACTTCTAACTGTTTTTTTTGGTGAACTTGAAGTTCTTGAACGTGATTTTGATTTTCTGGCTCTTAAAATTTTTTGTGAAAAAAAAAATAAATAAATAGAACAAATATATACATAATTATTATTATTTTACCTTTTTGCACGTGTACTATGATTCCATTTTCCACGACGTTTGCCTCCATTTGAATTACTTCCATTATAAGAAGCAGAATCAGTCGCTAATTTAGCCCAATCAGTATTATCATTATCATTATCATAATTACTCTCGTTATTATTGTCCTCTTCCGCTGCATCTTGTGCATCCATTATAAGTGAAGATTTTTCAGCTGAATAATTTTGTGTGATACCTAATAATTCTTTACCATATTTTTCAAAATTGGCTTTGGTTACATGAGGTAATAGTAACATTTCTTCTTGTGTTTCTGGTAATTTTTCTGACATTGCTTTTAATGCTTGCATATTCATAATACTAGCCATTGTTACATTTCTTTGTGAGGCAATTGTACGACATATTTCCAATAAATCATTATAACAACGTTCTTGAATTTCTTTCAATTGTTTATTTGTTACTTTGTCATTAATTAATGCTACATCAACGGAAGCAGAAGACACTAATGTACTTAATTTTTTCATTGTAAATAATACTTTTTTAACTTTATTTATTAAATCTTGAATTTTGGTACCAATTTTAATATACGCTTGTGGTATATCACGACAAAATATTAGATCTTCTTTTAAATATCCATCAACAACTAGTTTACACAACAAACGTTGAACTTCTGACCGTTGCCACTCTTTAAACAAACCATGATAAGGTGTTTTATGATGATTATTAGAAATAACTTTTTTGTTTTCACTACCTTTGAGTACTTCCACTAAAAAACGTTAAAAAATTTAAATTAAAAATATAAAAAAAAACAAATTTTTTGAGAAGAATAAGAGAGATAAAATGAATTGACAAGAAAAAATTAATTCCTTTCTTTGGTTGGTAAGAGAAAATTATAAATTAATTGTAAATTGTGTACTCTTGAATTATGTGATTTTAATATATTAATATTTATAATTTAATTATTTAATATTTGTTGCACCATACAAAAATAATTTTGTGTATTGAAAATTAAATGTATTAATAATTACCTAAATGTAATAATGTAAATCGATTAGTTCCAGAGCACAAGTCACGTACACATTGTGCAATAATTATACATTTCTCTGTTACATCAATTGTCTGAAATAAGAAAATAAGATTTACAATTTATTAGAAATCTGGCGAAAAAAAAATTTGTAAAGTTAATTTTATATTAAAGAACATCATAAAAAGGTTTCAATGCAGAAACAGATAATAGTGTTGATTAACATTTTTTTTCATTAATTTTTATATTTAATTAATTTATTATATCTTTTAAAATGAATTTTGCTTAAGATTTGTAAGGTTTTTGTAATTAAAAATTCAAAAATTAAATTATAAAAATAACAAATACAAATGTAAAAACTTATAAGTAATAATATTTACTGTATAATTTCCTTGCTTCAGGCAATTGTCACAAGCAGTTTGTTTATTATTTAAACATTGCTCACGAGTAAAAAATTCCGCAAAATAATCCAATTGCTGTGCTCGTCGACATTCTGTTAAATTTTCACAATAATCAACAATTCGAAAGAGATTATTAAGATGTACTTGTTTGGCCTCAAATGGTACAGAATTGTCTTCTGTTAAAAATTAAAAATAATATATTTATTAAGTACATTGTGATTTATTAATAATATAATTAGAAATAAAGATAACTTACTATCCATCATTTTTCTATAACGTAACATGTCTGAATAGTTATAATATAAAATACATGTTGCAAGTTCACCATCCCGTCCTGCACGACCAGCTTCTTGGTAATAACCCTCGATTGACTTCGGTAATGAAAAATGAAATACGAAACGTACATCTGGTTTATCTATACCCATCCCAAAGGCAATCGTTGCACAAATCTATGTAAAAAAAAACACAACGTAAAGAATAAAAATATAAATTAAAGATTTAATTATAGACAAAAACGGGATTAAAATTTAATTCATGAAAAATTACTAACTGTGAATGATTGAGTTTGAGGAAGGGTTACAGAAGTTTACATAATGTGATTCAGAATTAAAGATAAACCGAATAATATTAACTCCCAATTATGATATTGAATCAATAAATTGGAACTTACCACTTTAAATTTATCAATTATCCAATCTTTTTGAGTTGATTCTCTCACAGAATCACTCAATCCAGCATGATAACTTGCTGCTTTTATACCAGCTTTAACTAATTTACCAGCTAATTGATCACATTCGTTGCGTGATAAACAATAAATAATTCCACTGGATCGTAAAAATTTGGCTTTAATTAAATCTTGGATTTCTGTTATTGTAGCAACACCTTTTTTTGGGTGAACAATATATTTTAAATTTGGTCGGTTGAAACTGCATAAAAACCATTTACAATTTCTCATATTTAATTGAGATAAAATATCAACACGTACACGTGGTGTTGCTGTTGCTGTTAATGCCATCATTGGAATCTTAAATATAGAAAAAGAAAATTAATTTACAAGTGCTAAAGAAATAAAAAAAATTGCTTACATCTGGGAAACGAGATCTTAGTACATTTAACTTTTTATAATCTGGACGAAAATCGTGTCCCCATTGTGAAACACAATGTGCTTCATCAATCACAAACCGTGATAACATTTTATTTTTATATAAGTTATCCAAAATATCCTATTTAAACAATAAAATAAATAATAAAAATTTATTTAGAAATTCTGAATAATAATTGTATCAAAAATGTTTACTTGTAATTTCGCTGAAGCTGAAATTTTTTCTGGTGTCACGTAAAGTAATTTTAATTGTGGTTTAACAGAGTCTAAATCTGAGTAAATTTTTCTTAGTTCATTTACTGATAAATCACCAGATAAATTAGCTGCTGGAATCTTGTAATAAAAATAATTATTGTTTTTTTTATTGTAAATACTCTAAGATATTAAAATACTTACATCTAATGATGACAATTTATTGACTTGATCTAAGATTAATGATTTTAGTGGGCTAACAACAATTGTGACACCATCATTTAATACAGCGGGTAATTGATAGCATAAAGATTTACCACCACCAGTTGGCATCAATACAAAAGAATCTAAACCTTTTAATGTTGCATTTATAACTTGTAATTGATTTGGACGAAAGGATTTTAAACCAAAATGATAACTGAATGCATATTTCATTCGCTCTGAATATTGAAAATTGAAACCATCAAATTCACCAGTGATACCATCATTTTGTACATTACTATGAAAATTACCCATTTTTATATTAATATTATTATTTGTTGTTGTTTTAATTTCATTATCATTTTCTATAACTTGTGTTTCAATATCCTCAATGTCATTTTCAATATTAAAATTATGTTTATTTCTATTTAATGAATTTGCAGCTGCCGTGGATGTTGTTGGCATATTATCAAAACTATTGTCATTTAATTCTGTAAAATCATCAATTTTATATATTTGCCATCCATCATTATCAATTTCAATATCAGAATCAGTTAAATTAATATTTTTTATTGGTGTTTTATTTTTTATATGCGTTTTATTTTTGCTTGTTATAGTTTTATCGATATCACTAATACTCATATCATTGTATTTTGAAAATTTTCCTTTATCAATTAATGTTGATTCTTTAATATTTGCCATAATATTATCAAAATCATTATCATCATCATCAGAATCGTTAATTATATTATTTTTTAATCTAACAGTTGTGGGTGGGGTTTTATTTGTTGTTATTGCTGACATATTGCGTTGATTACTACCACTAGAATATGATAATGATAAACGATTTGAACTATTTTGATTATGATCTTGTGATGTTGGAATTAATTCATCTTCTTCACAATTATATTCATTTAATAAATCTTTTTCAAGTTCTTCTAACTCTGAACTTTCTATTAAATCATCATTTATTTTCTGCTCTTCAATTATTATTACTGATTTATTTTCATTTTTTTCAATTTTTAAGTTATCATCAAATGATTTTGTTTTCTGCTTAATAGGTTTTCTAAATTTAGTTAAATCAGTTTTACATAATTTTAATTTAGTTTTCAAATTTGTACGCATTGTTTTCAATTTTCTTAATTGTTTTATATTAAAATTTGTTATATTTTCTAGAAATTCTTCAGGTATTTTATCTAATAAACTGGCATAACGTTCAGTTATCACTTCATTTATTTTATTATATGTTGTTATATTTTTTTTCAATTCTAATTCGGAAGTCTAGAATGAAAAACATAAATTTTTAGAAAATTGAATATTTAATTATAAGAGATTATTTTAAATAAAATTAATATAATTTCTGTTAAGTTTTAAGATTCAAAAACTCTACTTACACAACTGTTTGGTTTCATTGATTTTTTCGATGCAATTTCAGTAAAAAGCCGATCAAAATCTTTATCATCTGATTCAGAATCATTATTTTCGTTCTCTTCTTTTTTAGATTTTATTGGTTTATCATTCTTTTTAACTTTCTCAGATTCATTTATTTTATTTTTATAAATTTCAATCTTTTCTATAATTTTTTTTACTGGCGGAATTTTATTGGACGTTTCCACAATTTTCTCATTCGAGTGAATTGATAGTGATGTTGGTTTTAATCGTTCCAATGATGATTTAAAATCATAAGTTTTAGTTTTGTTACTATCGGAAACAATGGAACTAATTACTGGAGTCGATGTCATATTTCTTGAAGATTCTGACAAAATGTCATCTAATAAATCAAATTGTTTCACTTCATTGTTTTTAGTTAAAGGTAATATTGTTGTTAAATTTTTTGATGTAGAGCTAGCTGGTGTTGTTGGTGAAATTATATAATTCAAATTTTTATCTAAATCCGTACTATTTAGTGTATGTATTAAATGTGCTTTTGGTACTTTTAATCTAAATTTACTTCTACTAGTTGTAGCTAATGAACTATCATTACTTGTATTAACTATTGTCTCATTGCTATTTGAATTATTTAATTTTTCGTTTGATTTTATTAACTGATGTTGTTCTTGAAATTTTTGTTTTTGATATTCTAGTTTATTTAAATTATCGTCCAATTTTTTCTTCGCTAATAAATATTCACCATTTTTCTCTAACAATAAATCTAACTTTTTAAGCCCAATATCGACATCATCGTCATCATCCACATAACTTTTATCCAATGACTTTTTGTTTATTATTTTGTTTTTTTCTGGCGTTTCTTCAAGTTTAATTGTTCCATTAACTAGAAGATCATAAATATCATTGGAGCATCGTGATGATATGATATCATTTTCTTTACCAGAATTACTAAAATCTCGCCAACTCTCTGGTGACTGTAAGATTGAAAAATCGTTAAGTTTAGAATGAGAATAAAAATAAAAACAATTAGAGGTACATTAAACTTATTAAATATATCATCTTGTTCATCAAATAAATCAGCATTAGAGTTATTATCTTCATTTTTTATATTTGTTTCGGTTCTCTTAAACGGTGAAATTGCTGAAAGATCATCATCGCTTATTTCTATGGGTGGTTGATTATTCTAAAAAGAAAACCAAAGGGATTGATGAATTTAATAAGTAGTTTAATTCAATATTCAATTATTATTATTATTACGTTGCAGTATTTGTTGTATAAGGCAGTATTTGGCGAACAATTTGTTTCTGTATTTGCTAAAAAGAAGAAAATCAAAACAATTTAAAAAACTCTAAATATAGTTAATTATATATAATATTACATGTTTCCTTTTCCTTTTTATCAGTTAATACTGTTTTAGATGAAGAACTGAAAATAAATAATAAGAGTCGTTTTCTATTTTCGTATTTGTATATATATGAAATGTTTTGTAAAATTATTTACCTGTTTCCATTTTTTTTTTCTTTGTTTAAAAATGAAAAAACAGATGGTTGTTTTGAACTGCTATTAGATTCTATTACTTTATTTCTTTTTGACATCACAGAGTAAGAGTATTTAATTATATTTATTTTGGAAATTATAGATAATCCTATTTTGATTTGTTTCAGAATTCAGATATATTTTGACATTTAACATTTGTTTAGGTTATTTGCTGAAATCGCGCAAAACCGTTTTATTTACGGGTTTCAATTCAGAGATGGAGTTGTATCAAAATGAAAATAATAAATAAAGTTTGAATTAAAATAAAATAATTTTTTCATTAAAAACATTATATAATTAATATAAAATAAACAATACAGAAATTGATAACATGAAAGTAATAGTGAGGATCTAATATAGTTAAGGGGTAAAGTTCAGAAAAAAATTGTTTTAATATTATATTATTTATTCTGTGTATTCCAAGCATTATAATATTTAAATGCAATTAATTTTTTCATTTTTATAAATAAAAAAAAAACACTTTTATTCTTAGTGTAAATTGTAATCTGTTTAAATATTAAGTAAATGGGCTTTTAGTTGTAATTAATAATTGATCTTTTATGGACGACACCGTTCCAAAAATCTAGGATATAAGCAAACTTCTCGGATATGATATCTATTTAACAGCCAGCATAAGAAACGTTCCAGACCAAGACCATAACCACCATGAGGTTGAGTTCCATAAAGTCTTTGATCTGTATACCAATAGTATGGTTTTGGATCGATTCCTTCACGTTTATATCCTAAAAAATTACAAATCGTTGTTAATTTTTATGTACAACAATATTGTTTAAATATATTTTACCTTCAAGTAATTCATCATATTTAAAGGACCTCATTGAACCACCAACAATTTCACCAACATTAGGGAGCAGAACATCAACACTTTCAGTGAGATCCAAGTTCTCTGGACACCTTGCCATATAGAATGATTTAATAGCGGCAGGGAAACGACATAACATAATTGGTTCATTAATTGTATCAGTCATTTTACGTTCAGGAGCTTCAGGAATATCTTCGCCATGCTCATAGAAGCTACCATCATCTTTAGTTACATTGTTATCTTTAAGCCATTTAATAGCATCACCATAATCCATTCTGCGGAATGGTCTTTTTGGTGGTACAAATGATGGATTCAATTCATATACTAAATGAGCTTGTGGTGATTTTAATACTCGATCAACAACATCACACACCAGCGATTCTAATCGATTTAGTAAGTCATCGAATGTTATGAATGGACATTCAGCTTCAATATGACTATATTCAGCCAAATGACGACGTGTTCTACTTTGTTCAGCACGATAACTTTGTGCTATACAAAAAACATCACCCAATGCTGGAATGCATGTTTCTAAATAAAGTTGCGAGCTTTGTGTAAGAAATGCCTCTTCACTAGAAATTGAAATAGTTTTAATACAGAAAAGTGTTTTTATAAATCAAATGTTTACCCAAAATAATCTAGTTTGAAAAGAGTGGACCCTCCTTCAACTTGGGTTTGTACCAAAGTCGGTGGTGTTACTTCTGTATAATCCAAATCAAAATAATGACTTCTAAAAGCTTGCATGACAACGCTCCGCATTTTAAGAATTTTTGATGTATTTTCTCCGCGAATAACAATATGACGTTGATCAAGTTGCACATCAGGATTTGCTTCTTCATTTAAAATAGAGTCAGCCCCACCAGCTGGAGCTAATCCAATAAGTTCCCAAAAATCAACAGATAATTCATGACCTCCAGGTGCCTTTTGACCAGTTATAAATATATATTATAAATCAAAATACAAGAATCTATGACTCGAAATGCTTACCGTTTTTCCATCGGGAACAACTTTAAGGGTACCAAAAAGTTGAACTGATGATTCAGTAGATAATACAAGAGCATCGTACGTTTGACACAAATGATCAGTTAGTACGCATTGAAGAAAACCGGTACCATCACGCAATGTTACAAACATTAAACCTTTACCTTGTCGTCTAAGCCGATGAATCCAACCATTTATTTTTACACGAATACCACGGTTTTCTTCACCTTTGGAAATTTTAATGGCTTTTGCCTTTTCCCATGAAGGGTCTTCTACAAGAACAATTTTCTTTGCTTCGTCCAAGTTTTGTTCACGTTTTTTAGCGTCCTCCTCTTCCTTTTTAGCTTTATCGGCTGATTTATGATTCTCACGTGTCCAAAATTTTTGTATTTTCTTTAATTGTGATTTGGCGGCCGGCTCAAAAACAGACTTTTCATCTTTGCTGTCAACATAAATTGTTGGAAATGGTTCTTTTCCAGCGTGTTTCATAGCTTGCAAAATCGTCTTAAATGGATTTTTCTCAGTCCCGTCTCCTAACTCATCGTTACCTTTCTTTTCAGAAGTGTAAATCTCACCTAAAAGTGTCAACATTAATTTAAAAGAATTCTTTCGTAATTAATTAAATTACCTATTGATAGGGCTTCTAACTCCTTTTCAGCCATAATTTAATCGGTAATTTTACAATCACTTAAATAATTAATAACACAATAATTATAATATTTTGTCAGCTCGCACACGTCTACTACTTATTACTCACTCAAATAAATTTTACAGAAAAGAAAATCTAAAATGTATGTTAGTGTGAGTAAAAAACGTAACGCTTGCAAAATGTTGCATCAGTTTCGTCTTTTTGTTGTTGTTTTGATGGTACTGCCAGCTTACTATTTTATGTGTTATTTTTTATGATATTGCCAGATATTAAATAAAAAAACTTTAAGACATTTTCCAATCTACAGTTAGTTCTTAGTTGCCGACTTCACATCAACCCTTATTTCTTGAAGTTGTAAGAATTTTTGTCCAATTTAAATTGAAGGCAATTTTCTCAACTAGTTTTGTTGATATAAAGTATGTTTTGATCTGTTTTAAATATATCTTAATAATTGTAAAATTAATGTTGAACAAAAAAATGTGTTAATTGTTGTAAAAAAAAAGGTATCAACCATAACCTAAAAAAAATGACATTTGAGTTACTCATTTTTTCTGACTGCAATTTTATTCTGAATAATATCAATTTTTGATCGGTTTCTTTAATTTTTTTTTTATTTATTACTTTGAGTACTATCTTAAATATCAATAATAATACTTTTTTTTTTACATTTTAAGTTGTGCTTGACGATGAAAGACTTTTATATAGACAGTTAAATAATTGATCAATAAATGTTCAGCAAGTAAAAAAAAAATAGAGGAAAATCAGAAATACCATAAAAACAGTAATAATTAAGAGCAAAACAATAAATAAACATAATTATTACAAATCAATAATATAAAATGGAAGCATCATCTCCACAATATATGGTGTTTCAAGCACTCCAATGTGCTTGCAGTCAAAATGCGGAATTATTAAAACCGGCCGAACAAAAATTATCAGAATGGGAAGTCGAACCTGGATTTTATTCCTTACTATTAGGAATATTTTCAGATCATGCAATTGATGTTAATGTTAGATGGATGGCTGCTGTTTGTTTTAAAAATGGTATTGATAAATATTGGAGAAAAAATGCGCAGCAGTAAAAGAAATTAATTTATTTAAATTTTGATAAAATAAGTAACAACACATCTTTTATAAATTTTTTAGTGAAATAAAATTAGAAGAGAAAACATCAATAAAAGTTGCATTGCTAAATACATTTAATGAACCGGTACCACAAGTAGCTTCCCAAATTGCTGTAATTATTGCCAAAATAGCTAGATATGATTGTCCGCGTGAATGGAGTGAACTAGTCCCAAAATTATTAGAAGTGGTACAGGGTGATGATCCATTACAGCAGCATAGAGGTTTGTTAACATTACAACATGTTGTGAAAAGTTTGTCTTCAAAAAGACTTGCACCAGACAGAAAATTATTTGAGGTAAGGCGTGTGTGACGTTACGTGAATGTGACGTAATTGTAACAACCGACAATAATAATTAATTAAATTAAATTTATTTAATTCTATTCTCATATATTGTTTTCTTTCTGTTCTTTAGCAACTAACAGAAAATGTTTATTCATTTATATTAAATTTATGGGATGGTTTTACAACATTATATTTTCGTAGTATTCAAGAACAAGCATCATTAGAAATAAGTACCACATACATAGAAAAAGGAATATTATCACTTAAAATACTACGTAAATTAACAATATATGGCTTTCAAAAGCCACATAAATTTGAACATTGTATGATGTTTATTAAAGCATTATTTCAACGTCTAAAAGAAAGTCTTGAATGTCGTCTACAAATAAAATCAAAATATCCAGATAGTAATATTGTTGAATTAACAGAAAAATTTATATTAAAAGAAATGAAAATATTAAATGAATTCTTAGAACAACATCCTACATCATTTATAGATTTTATATCAACAGCACTTGAATTTTCATTTAATTATGTATTTAATGAAGGAACAAATATGATATTTGAAGGAAATGTTATATCATTTACAAATTTTGCAATACATTGTATTAATTTAATGAAAGGAATAATATCCAGTAATGTTTATAGTACAATTATAGAAAAAATATGTAACAATCAACCAAATATTGATTATGCAAAAGCAGTTACAACTAAAAATGAATTTTTTACACAAGAACGTTTAAGTTACATATGTGAAAAAATAATAACACATTATTTTTTATTAACACAAACGGATCTTGATTTATGGGATGTTGATCCAGAAAGTTTTGCATTAGATGAAGGTGGTGAATCATGGAAGTATGCACTGCGAGTAAGTTCAAATAGAATAAAGGTGTTCGTTTTATAATTGATTTAACTGATTTTTTAATTTATTAATTGTTCCTAGTTTAAGATATTGAGTACGAGAAACTGAAAACAATTCGCATTTGATTTAATATATAAGCTTTTTTTATTTTAAAATTTTAATTTTTCATTCCCTTTTTCTGTATTTTTCTGAAGGATTTTGTTATAAAAACTTTAATTATACATTTTTTTGTATGTTTTAGCCATGTACAGAAACATTTTTTTTAACATTGTATAGTCAATTTCGACAAATATTAACCCAAGAAGTTCTTAAATATATACAAAATTCGCAAATGACAACATTACAAAGTGACTCAGATTTAAAAGATATACTTATTAAGGATGCTATTTATAATGCTGGTGGTTTATCAGCATTCCATTTATTTGATGAGGTTGGTGCAATAATTTTATTCTAAAAAAACAATTAATTTAATTTTTCTATTCCTTAGATTGATTTTGATCAATGGTTTACAAATCAATTACTGAATGAACTTAAAATAAAAAGCAATAATTTTCGTATTATTAGACGCCGTGTTATTTGGTTAATTGGACAATGGACTGGTATGAAATTTTCTAAAGAAAATCGTCCACAAGCATATGCTGCTTGTTTGGAATTGTTACAACCATCAGAAGATATGTCTGTCCGATTGGCTGCATCAAAGTAATTATTTTTTATAATATTAAACATTTTTGTAAATGTTTAATCTGTTGTTAAACACGTTTCTATTTTTTCCATAAGGGCTTTAATGAAAACAATGGATGATTTTGAATTTGAACCAGAAAGATTTTTAGAATTTTTGGAACCATCATTTGGTTTATTATTCACACTTTTAAAGGAGGTTAAAGAATGTGATACAAAGGTATTTTTTCTTTATGCAATAATAAAAATATGTACCTAACATTTTATTTCTATTCCAGATGAATATTTTATATATTATGTCGTTTATAGTGGAAAAAATGAGTGATAATATACAATCACAAGCAAATAATTTAATACAATATTTGCCATTATTATGGGAAGAAAGTAAAGATCATAATATGCTTCGTTGTGCCATTATATCAACATTGGTAATTTTTTTATAATTTTGCTTTTCAAATAATAATATTAATTATTTTAATGAAATTATAGCTCCAAATAGTCAAAGCTTTATGTGATATACCACAAAAATTGGCACCATTTTTATATCCAGTCATAGGAATAAGTACAGATGTTAATGATCCTTCACATGTATATCTTCTGGAAGAAGGTCTTGAATTATGGTTAATTGTTATTGAAAATAGTGCAACAATGACACCAGAATTACTACAATTATGTGGTAATGTGCTTCCTATCATAGGTAAGAACTTATTTACTTTAAAAGAAATAAAAAAGAATTCAACAATTTGTTTAAAATTTAATGAAATTTAATATTTTAATAAAAAATAAATTCATTAAATTTCTTATTTTTTAAATTTTATTAAAAACTAATTTTTTTTTCTTTTCACTTTTTTTTATTAGAAAACTCATTAGAAACATTACGGACATGTCTATATATAATACAATCATACATTTTATTAAATCCTGAAATTTATTTACAACGTTATGGTAAAGAAGTTGTCTCAACTTGTACCTATTTATTAAGTGATTTACGTCCTGATGGAATTGTTATGATTATGAAATTATTTGAAGCGTGTTTACGTGCTAAACCTGATTATGCTATTGAATTGCTTAAACCTGTTTTGCCTAATATATCCAAGTGAATTTCTTAAATTAAATTACAAGGGAATATATAAAAAAATAAATTTCTATATTACAGAAAAATTTATGAAGATAAAGAATATCCAATGGTAATGTCAATGTATTTAAGTGTTGTAGCTAGAGTATTATTACTGGATCAAGTGGCATTCAGTCAAATATTACAAGAAATGAATACAACACAACCACTCGAACAAATATTGGATGTATGGATAGCCAAAATGCCTTTAGTTACACAACAAGATAAAAGAAAACTTTTAAGTCTTGCATTATGTAGTTTATTAACTGTACAAAATGATATCATTTATAAACGTTTTAATGGAATTCTATTAAATATATGTGAAACATTAAATGATATTATGAAAGTAGATGATGATGGTACATTGACTGAGTAAGTTAAATAGAGGAAGAACTTTAATTAATAAAAAAAATAGTGGAATGAACTAAAATAAGAATAATAACAGATATAGTTGAATTGTTTATTCTAGCTGCTATAATTGAATGAAGGAGTTTTTATATTAATTTTTGATTTTGTTTTTCAGTTCTCTAATATTGACTGAAACTGTTGATTTAGACACAACTGGAATGTGGAATATGGAAGACTTTGAATATAAAACACATCATTATGAAAGATGCAGGCAACTTTCTTTAAAAGATCCCGTTCATACAATTATTCTAAAAGAGTATCTTCAGTCTCAGGTAAACAAATAATAAATGATTAAATAAAATTGGAACATATTGGAAATATCATATTATATAAACGAAATATCAGTTAAACAATTTAGATCTCTCTCCCTTTCTCTCTTTTGTTTATTGATTATTTATTTAATTTTAAAACATTTAATTTTTTTCAGCTTGTAATGCTAAAATCACAATTAGCTGATGAACGTTATGAGACACTAATGCTATCAATGGATAAAAGTATTTTAACAAATTTAACAGAATTTGTTGTAATAGGCATAAAAATTCCAGTAACTCCATAAAATAATAATGAAAATATAAAGAAAAATTTATAATCAAATTATTTGTTTCCTTTATATAAAGCAAAATCCTTTATTGAATAATAAAATTATATAATATATTATTATTATTATTATTATTATTATTATTATTATTATTATTATTATGTATAATTATTACCATTATCAAGATCTTCCTGATACAACAAGACTCAAAATATCTCCAAAATTGACTACATTATTTTGTAAAATGATTGTTAGCTTTTCATCTTATGGTCAGGAAGAAACTTTATTGTTTTTTTTTTCCTTTGGCTTTTTGTTTTACGTTGTAAATAAAAAAAAATATACCTATCTATAATAATTATTTACCATTAATTTTTTAATTTCGATGTAAATTTACTTGAAAATAATGGCATTCATTGCTGCTATAATCCAATATTTTTGTATTTGTTTTATATTTAAAAAAAAAGAGTAAAATTAAGAAAAAAAAAATACACACACACTAAATTATAAGAAAGTGAAAAAGATAACAAGAGAAGGAAAATAATATTAAAAATAAATAAATAAACTTATTGTTGTTAATATTTATATAAAAATGAAAAAAAAGAATATAACCAAAATTGTTCACACAGGAATAATAAATTTAAAAAAGAAAACTAATCTATATAATTATTTTATTTATTTATTTCCTCCAATAAAATCTAAATCTTGAAATTTTGTAGATGCAACAACATTACTCTTTTAAATATTATAATTATTCTATTCAAATACAGATGTCATCTGTTGTTCATGCACTGAACTGAAATGAAGGCAGGGAAAAAATTATCTTAAACGCTACCAGAAATTTTGTATGTGTCTTAGCTAAAACCAGAAAAAAAGATCAGTTCATTTTCCGTTCAGAAAAACGTTCAGTTCATTTTCCGTTCAGTGAAAAACAACTTTTGGCGTTAAAAAAAAAATGCTCGCGCACAGTCAGTATTTTTACATAAGAAAAAAGGTATATTTAGTGACGTTTTAAATTTCTTACGAAGAAAAGTTTGTGAAAAATTTTGGAACAAAAGAGAAGATATTTAGGAAAACTGGTTACCTAAAAGAATATTATAATGTTAAATTTTAAACTTTTATTTTTATGTTTAGTCGTAAGTGAGAGTGTTTCTGGTATGTAAAAGGAGACAGGATCTATTATTGAGTGTTATTTTATTTATATTATATTTACTGTGCTTTCAATTATCAATAATTACAATAAATAATCCAAAAAAAAACAACTTAATTCCTTACAGCATTAAAACATTACGAAGCAAATCCAGATGCGAAGCGTTTATATGACGATTTATTAAGTAATTACAATCGTTTAATACGTCCGGTTGTCAATAATACGGAAACTCTTACAGTTTGGTTGGGTTTAAAATTATCTCAATTGATTGAGGTCAATCTAAAAAATCAAGTGATGACAACTAATTTGTGGGTGAAACAGGTGAACCATTTGAAAATGAAAAGAAAAAAAAATATATAATTGAAGGAAAGAAAAAAAAAAAAAAAAATTTAATAAAAATAACAATAATAAAAAAAATTATGAATAAAAATGAATATAAAAAAAAATATATTGAAAACTTTTTTACCAAAAAAAAAATTTAATCAAAAAAAAATTATAAAAAGAAATATTTTGAATTGATATTATTTTTCTAGAAATGGTTTGATTATAAACTGAGATGGGATCCAGATGAATATGGTGGAGTTGAAATGTTATATGTTCCATCTGAACACATATGGCTTCCGGATATTGTTCTATATAATAATTGGGATGGTAACTATGAGGTCACATTAATGACAAAAGCAACGCTCAAATATACGGTACCTAAAAATTACAAAATTACAAAAAAAAAAAAAAAAAACAATTCACCTTTATTTAATTTTTTTAATTAATTAACATTTTCTTTTAAATATAATTATTCACACCTTCGGCATAATCTAATTTTTATACAAAATTCTTTTCTTTATATTTCTATATTTCTCTCTCTCTCTCACTCTCTCTCTCTCTCTCTCTCTCTGGCAAATAACCATTTTTTGTTTTTTTTTTTATATTTATAAAAAAAAAAATTATATTTATATGAAATTACAACACTTTCATTCACCTTTATAAAAATAATTTATAAAAATTCTTTAACTAAAAAATTCTCTACTCTATCTAACCTTTAATTTTTTTTTCTCTCTCTCTCTCTCTCTCTCTACTCTTTAAAAATTTCTATTTTAATTATATTTTTCTTTTTCTCTATAATAATCTCTATAATACTTACTCTCTCTCTCTCTCTCTCTCTCACTCTCACTCTCACTCTTTAAATCCTCTCTCTGTTGTTCTTTAAATCCTCTCTCTCTGCTGTTCATTTGTTTCTTTTTTTTTGTTTAATTTCCTTCTTGTAATATTTAAAAAATTATTCTTAAATTTAATCTAAAATTAAAAATTAAAAATTAAGTTAAAAATGAAAAAATTAAAAACAGAAAGAAACATTTTTTTTTTTTGTTTCTTGATTGATACAAAATATTGAAATTTTAAAGGGCGAAGTATTCTGGGAACCACCAGCAATCTATAAATCATCTTGTGAAATTAATGTTGAATATTTTCCATTTGATGAACAAACATGTTTTATGAAATTTGGTAGTTGGACTTATAACGGTGCTCAAGTTGATTTAAAACATTTAGAACAGGTAACAAAAAAATAAATCAAACTCTAAAAAAAAAACAAAAATTAAAAACTTAAAATGAAGATTATCAAAAAAAATATAAAATAATAATAACAAGAACAAGAACAACAATAAAAATAATAACAACATGAATTATTACTACTACAACTACTACAAAGATTATAACTAATACACACACACAATATAAAATTATATATCATACCTAAAAAAAAAAAAAGCAAAAAAAAAGCAATACAAACTAGGTGGCTCCACTTGAATTTTTCTTGAATTGATCTTAAAAAATTGTATATTTAAATTTACAAAAACAACAACAACAACAAAAAAAAAAAAAATAATTACAATTTTGTACAATTTAAAAATTATTTTGGTTGCCATTTAATTAAAATTTTTTAGGTGGCTGGAAGTAATTTAGTACAAATTGGAATTGATTTACGTGAATTTTATTTATCTGTCGAATGGGATATTTTGGAAGTACCAGCAAGTAGAAATGAGGAATATTATCCTTGTTGTGCAGAACCGTTTTCAGGTACCGTTTTCTATAAAAACAAAACATTTTTTTTCGACACATTATTATTGGAACGTTGGTAAACTTTTTATTTCCTACAAAAAAAATTTTTTTTTGGTTCGTTTTTTTTGTTTTTTTGTTCTTTTTGTTTTCATTAATTAAATAAAAGGGATGCAAAGTTTTTTAATCAAAAAAAAAAAATTCAATATTGATGAAAAAAAATGAAAATATCCTTAAGTATGAAATTGTCTCTTCTAAAGATTTCAAATTTCAGGAAATTTTGTTCATTTATTTCAGCAATGCAGAAGTTTTTTTTTTTTTAGTAAAATCTTAAAATTAATTTTTAGTGAAGTCAAATATTTGACAAATCAAAAATTATCTGAATCATTCAATTTGATTCAATTTTAAAATGAATCGATGAATTTTAATCAATAAATAAAGCGCAATCCATTTTTTTTTTTGTTCTTCAAAAATATTTCAAGAAGTATTTTTTTCGTCATTCTTCAATTGTTTTTTTTTTTTTTTACAAAGTAAAATTGAATGTTTTCAAGTGACAAATAACGCGTCATTTGCAGACATTTTTTTAAAATAGAAAATAAAAGAAACCACAAAGAACTTTGCATCCTCCCTTCTTTTATGTTGACATTCTTCCTCAGCCCTTCGCACTCTATCAAAATTTCAACAAGATTTTCTCTTTCTGTAATTGTATAAATTTGATATTGATTATTCTAAATTTATTATATATATATTTGTTCATTTTTCTTAATATTCATATTTTTAATTTCAGATATAACATTCAAAATGACAATGCGACGTAAAACATTATTTTACACTGTGAATCTTATTATTCCAATTATCGCCTTAACATTTTTAACTGTACTCGTATTTTATTTGCCTAGTGATTCTGGTGAAAAGGTAAGTTTTTTTTTTCCCCCACTACACTTTTCTTCTTCTTCTTCTTCTTTTTATTTTTATTTCGGAAGAAAAAAAAAAAAACATAATTTTGGAATTTGATTTAAAAAAACAAAAAAAAAAAAAAAACAAAACAAAAAAAGAAAGAATGAAAAAAGAATAAACCAAATTGGAATGAGTAAGAAAAATTATAATATTTTTATTTTATAAAGTTGACACAAAATAAATGAGGTAATACGTAGAAAATGATAAATTATATTTTCAGTTGTAGTTGTAATAAGTAGAAAAGATACAATTGAATATGGAAGAATGTAACAAATTAATGAATCATAATTAGATTTTTGTTATTGGAGAAATTTCCTCTTTGATTCTAATTGCATTTTTTTTTTTTTGATTTTTTTTTTAAACAAATAAAAATTGATTTCATCAATTTAAATTTGTATGCTTAATATTTTGTGTCAACTCAAGATGGAATTGTGTAATAAATTTTTTTTTAAATATTTACTTGAACTGAAATTTATAACGTCCAATCATTGTCGCCATTTTGAAATTTCAAAAATTTCATTTAAAAAAATTTGCCACACAATCCCATCTTTCCCACTAAATATTTTTTTAATTTTATTTAATTTTAAATGATGAATAAATTAAATTATTTAATTATTTTATATTTTATAGGTGACATTATGTATATCTATTCTTGTATCATTGACTGTATTTTTTCTTCTGTTGGCCGAAATTATTCCACCAACATCATTAGCTGTACCACTTTTAGGAAAATATTTATTATTTACAATGATACTTGTATCATTATCAGTATGGACAACTGTTTGTGTATTAAATATACATTTCAGGTTAGAAAATATCAAAAAAAGAAAAAAAAAACAAGTGAAACGTCTTATTAATTTTTATAAAGGGGAAATAGAAAATAACAACAAAAAATATATTTTATGATTTTTTTTAATTCTATTTAATTTTTTTTTATTCTTTTACATTCTTTTTTTTTTTTGTATTGTTAAAGAACAACATCAACACACAATATGTCACCAATTATAAGACGATTATTTTTACAATTTATGCCAAAATTATTGATGATGCGTAGGACACATTATATTTTACCTGATTATGATGATTCAACACCAAGTAATGGTTATACTAATGAAATTGATGTGCGGTAAGTGAGAAATTTTATTTTATTAAATACCTTTCTCTATCTACTATCTTACTCACTCTGTTCCAATAAGGTATAAATATATTGTATATATATTGTGGGTGGTATAGTGGGTGTATAAGTTGAGGTGAGCTAAAGTATAACTATAATAACTTATATAGAATGCTTATGTTGTAACCGCATTTATATGGAATGAAATTTAGGTAGGGAGAATTAATAGGTAAAAAGGGAGTGATTAACCAAAAAAAAAAACAAAACACTACAACAACAACAACAACAATAAAAAAGTGAAGAAATATATTTTTATTTCATGTCGAATCGGTTCCAATCATTTCATTATAACAAATTGACAACAAACGATATCAAGTTGAATTAAAAAAAAAAAACCATTTTATATTTTTTTTTGTTATCCAATCAGAATAATATAGAAAATTTACGTAACATTAATTAAATTGTTGTTGCGTGCGAATGAGAATGTATAGTGTTTGTGATTTGTTGAATTTGGTTTACATAAAAAATTCATAATAGTTACGCACGACATTCAAGATGGTTGACCAATACAGTTAAAATATATTCAAAAATTATATTTTACTCAATAAAGAATTAAAAGATTTTACATTTATTGTTATGAACAAATACAGAACTTTAGAAAATATTTTGTACATAATCCTGTATTTATAGAACAAAAAAAAAAATCTTTTCTTTCTTCGAAGAAAAAAATGAACTAACAAAATAATTAAAATTAAATGTTTGTTTTTTTTTCGTTCATTATAAAACAGAGATAGTATCAGCGATTTTCCAGGTGAATACAAAGAAAATCCTGATGGTAGTTTTGATAATATTGGAAATAATATTCCTCATTCATCTGGTAAATTAGTTTCTTTTTTTTTTTTTTAATTTAAAATTTTAATAAAATTTCAATAATTAAAATTTGATGGGATGAATAAATTCAGTTAGAAATTAAATTCATTGTTTCAAAAAAAATTTCTGTATATTTATGTGAATGTAATTCATCTCATTCAATTTTAATTAATTCTAATTAATTATGACAATTAAATAAATGAAATCTTCAATGTAGTGTTTTTAATGTTTTAAATTTTATTTACTCATTTCTTTTTTTTTGTTTGTTTCCGGTGAAAAAAAAAAAAAAAATAATAATAAATAGAATCAGAACATATTATACCGCGACACATGACACCGGAAGTTTTGCAAGCAATGAGAAGTGTACGATTTATTGCTCAACATATTAAGGATGGTGATAAGGAGAGTGAGGTAAGTCATTAAGATTTTATATTATTATTTTAATAGATATAATTAAATATTTAATGTGGAAAATATTACAAAAAACATTAAAAATAAAAACACTTTTGTTAATATTAATTATTTCCGGTGGGATTTTATAAACTTTGAACTTATATAATGTGTCAACAATTAAATGGTTTTTAAATTTTATTTAACTTCGTTTTACAGTTTATTTTTTTTTAACATTAATAATAATTTATCTTCCATTAATCAGATATCATCTCCAAAAGTGAATTCTGTGTGGTGACTATGAAATTACGGAATAGTTTCTTCTGGTTTATCTTCTCCCTTTTTATTTTGTTATCTCCTAATTTCAATAAATATTAAAGTAATTATGAATAAAGTGCGCCTTTTCTGCACACAGTCTTTATTTTCTGGACATATCTGTGATTTTAATGAAACAAATATTTCGTTTAATTCGCTCGTTTTTTTGAAAATTTGCTAAGAAAATATTTTATTGCTTATTATTTAAGTTGATTGTCTGTTCTTTGTTAGTTTTAAATTTGGATATTTATTAGAATTCCAATATAAGGTGTTTTTTTTTGTGTCACTTTTTCAGCTTTCTTATTAATCCCTTTGTATTTGTGAAAAAATTCGTGATCACCTCAGTGTAGTCTGTTGTCAATTTTTTCGTAATTGCTGTTGTTAATTTTTATTTGACTGACTTTGGTTTTCACAAATAGAATTTAAATCTAGATTATTAGTTAGTTACGAGCAATAGTTTACTTAGTCCAATACACAATCATCAATAAATTTATTGAAAAATGTTACTTGAAAATTGAGTAATTACAACAATTTTGCGGTAAAGACGAACGATAAAAAAAAAGCAATTAAATAATACAGAAAAAAAAATTCAATTAATTCTATGTAAATTATTTAGACTTCGGTTTCATAAATACAGAAGCCATCTAATTTTTCTAGTAGTCACAATTTCATTGATCACAATAAAATAAATTCAAATCCTTTCACTGTCTTGTTGGTCAAATGAGGAGAACAGTTATTTGTGTGTGATGAAAGTTGTAGAAAACTGGGAATAATTTATACAGATTTTATGCAATAAAAAAAAAAAAGAAAAAAGAAAAAAAGAAAGTATTTATTTTTTCTTGTGTGACCAACCGATGTGGTATAAAAGCATTAGATACTCATTAAAAGACAATGAAACTTAATAAAGCGTCAACATGAAAATAAAAAAAAAAAAAAAGAAACAAAAAGAAAAAGAAAAACACAAAAATAGAAGAAAACATTAAGGAAAAAACAAAAAAAAAAATGAAAATAAAAATAAAAGACTAAAGTATAAAAAAGGACAGAAAGTGAATTTATTTTAAAAGCAACGACAACAAACAGAAGAACAAAAATAAAAAACAAAAACAAAAAAAAAAACGAAAACGGAAATGTAGAAAATAAATAAGAAGAAGAAGAGGAGGAAGAATAATATAAGTATAGGGGGGGAAAAAGATTGAAAGAAAAGAAAAGGGGTTTTTTAGAATATAATAATATAACGAAAATCTTGAAAATCTAATCACTCATCATCCATAGCTATATAGCAGCCATCCATATAGCATTAATATATTTCTCTAAGGGCATTTAGATTTGATTGATTAGATTTTTGTTGAACATCATCGCTCCGATTTATTATTGATATTTATTATTTTATTATATGTAGTATAGATTTTTTTTAGTATTTTACACACACATACGCACACACACACATACATACATATATGCACACACTAATAATAGGTACGCAATTTCATCTATATTAGAAGGTCCATTTGTGACTACTTTTAACCTTTTTTTTTTCATTTTTCATTTTTCATTTTTCATTTTTCACTTTTTCTTTTCCTTTTTTCACTTTTTGCGCTTTATATTTCTTATTTCTTATTTTTAGTTTGTTTGTTTTTTTGTTTTTTTTTTTAGTTTGATGTGTGACAAATTGTATCAATTTTTTATGCTTTCAAAAAATGAAGCGAAAGAAAAATGAATAGAAAGAGACAAAATTGTGAAAAATAGAAAAATTTATAAAAGAGACAGAAACGTATAGGAAGACGAAGACGGAATCATGTTAAGGGGATGTTATAAAGGTAACATTATTTTGATGTCTTCTTCTTTTCAGTAATACCTTTGGGGTATTTCTTTTTTTTTTCTTTTCTCTTTTCTTTCATTCTGTTTCCTTTATTTGTACTTTTATATAATACAATAACAACAACAATAACAACAACAGTCAGTAAAATAATAAGAAGAATTAAAAGAAAGAAAGAAATTGTCTGTTTTCATATTTTATTAAAAGAAAAGTTCAAGAAAGCTTTTGTCACAGAAAACACAAAAAAAAAACAATAAATAAATTTAATTTTTTTCTACTTAACTTTTCCCCTTTTCTCTTTTTATTTTATTTTTTTTTTTTATTGAGTTTTAAATTACATTTTATTGTTTCTATAATTAAATAACAATTTGAAATAAATTATTTAAGTATGTAATGTAATTTAACACTTAAAAAAAAAAAGAAGAAGACGAAGAGAAGAAGATATTCTTCCAAAGACTCTACTGTGGTGTGGGTGTACTGTACTGTACAGTACTGTGTGCGATGTATATAATATTCTCTCTCTGAAGACATTTGTGCTTATATGCAGTAGGTACTAATATTTTATTTTATTGTTGTAACAAAAAAAAAAAAAAAAACAATAAAGGAATGAAGGAAAAAAAGAAAAATATTTTTTCTCTTAATGTTGAATTTTATTGAATATGTATCACGTTTATACCATGAAAATGTTTTGATAATTTTTAAATTATGTCTTCTTATATATTATGTGAATTATTCTCTAAATATGTATGCTATGTATGCTATGTATGTATGCTATGTATGCTATGTATGTATGTGTGTCTACATTGTTGTACTGTACTTTTTTTCTTCTACTTCTTCTTCTTCTTTTTTTTATGCCTTTTATAATATTAACAAGTCAGTTACACATACAAAACGTAAATTTTAATAATATACCAAAAGAGAGAGATAGAGAGAGAGAGAGATAGAAAAAAAAATAAGCGGAAAAAGGGTGTACGTATGAATGTATGTAAGTGTGCCCCTCTCAATTTTTTTTTTTAAAAGAAAAATGAAAAAAAAAAAGTATATAAAAAATAAAAGCTCTGTAAAAATAGGATTTATTATCTGAATGCCTGCGCTGATATGTTTTCCAGATGTTTCCTTCCTTTTTTTTTTAAACAGTGCGACGAAAGTTAAAAAAAAAAATAAACGACACAACACAACAACACAAATACACCAAGAGTAACGCGACGCAAAATACAATAACAATAACAATAACAACAACAACAAGACCAACAATAGAAACAAAATAGAAACAAATATATTCTGCACTTATTAGAAAATTTATTTTATGAAAATGAAAAATGTCAGCATTAAAATTTATTTTAATTTTTCTTTGTTGTTAATATTTTGTATTATTTGTTTATTTAGATTTAGTAGAATTGTTATTGTTGTACTTGTTTGTTGTAATTATATTGAATCTCTAAATCTAAATTGATCCATTCATTATATGTATATATGTATGTGTGTGTATGTGTGTATGTGGATATAATAACAATAATAATAATCTTACGATTACTTGAATATAATGAATACAACTATTTCGGTTATCCCAAGAGTTTTCACAAATATAATCAAGTTTATGACTTGTAATTGAATTCCAAAAGAAACAGAAGCAAAAAGAAAAGGATAAGAAAGGGGGAAAAAAAGAAAAGAAAACAATAGACGAAGAAATGGAGAAAAAAAAAAGGAATCTTATTCAAAGCGATAACTTCACACACACATACATACACATACATCTCTATAATGTAACATTAATGTGACATTATACCGTTAATTATTCACGAACTTGTTGTTTATGATTTTACGAAAATAATATTTTCATATCACATACGCAATGGTTGAAAAAAAGGGAGAAAAAAAAAGGAAAACACAAGAAAAAAAAAAATGAACAACCAAAAATAAAAAAAAAGAAATACAAAATAAAAACAATAACAAAAGGAAATCATTTATAATATTCATCTATAACCTTCTCTTTTCCTTTATCTTTCTATCATTTTTTATATAGTACTACTTTTTTTTTTCTTTTTTACTTATTTTTGTCTCTTTTCACCCCATATAGACATTATTATATTTAGAGAGAATTTACATTGCAACAAAAACAAAAGCAAAAAAAAAAAAAACATTATATAATTTTCACATACATAAATGTCAGGTACGTGACTGTTTGTATTAAATGTTAAATATTTTTGCTCTTCTATTTTTGTGTACCTAAATAACAACAAATAACAACAACAGAAACAAAAACAAGACAAACAACAACAACAACAGAAAACCCATCAAAGTACGTTATAAAGATTTTCCTTTTCCTTCTGATGTTGTTGTTATTGTTAATAATAATGATGATAATGATGATGATACTGCGATGATGTTGATGAGGGTGATGATGATGATTTTGATGTTTGTCTCTTTCTACATACGCATGTATATATGTATGTATGCATCTATGCATGCATGTATGTATATATGTTTGTTTGTTTGTTGAGTGTCGTTTTTCACGTACAAATTTTGGATGCTACCCCAGAGGACTTTAAATGATGCCAGGGTTGTGCTTTATGATTATGTGTATTGAAAAGAGAACGCGATAGATGATAGAAATTCTATACAAAAACAAAAAGAAAAAAAAAAGGAGAAAAGTAAATGGAATTTAAAAAAAAAAAAAGGTTTGTTTTTGGGGGGTAAAAAAAAAACACAAGGATATCTAAACTTCTAATGACAGTCTTTTGATCTTTAAAAGAAAATAAATAAGGGTTTTTCTTTTATATACATATGTTACATTTGATGATGATCTGATTTGGTATATATTTGGTAAAGGTTGGAGAGTTAAAACGGAATGGATTGTATTTAGGATGGAGAAAGAAATTTAAATTGATCGTCAAACATACGATTTGTCAAAGCATTTTTAGATATTTTTTTTTTCACTTGCGTTTATCAGGAAAATAAGAAAAAAAAAATGGAATCGATTTTCTATTTGACATCAAAAAAAATGTCTTTGACTTGAATTTTCTTTCTACTTCGTTTTTCTTCTTTTGTATATACTTAAAATGTGTAAATATTCACACTTATATTGGAAAATATTTATCGTCTTCTTCCTTTATATAAATTTCGGCAAATATAAACTAATCAACCTGAAGTTTGTATACCCACAAAAAAAAAGGTAGAAAGAACACCTTTCCTATAATCAATGCAGTTAGCATTATCAAACATAGTAAAATTGATTATTGGTTTGTTGTGGGTACATAATAATTTTTATATTTTGGAAAATCAGCAAATCTAATTAATTAGATTACATGTTTATACATGTAGTTGTAGGTGTGTATATAAATTAACCATTTATGGTGAGAGAAACTAAAATACAAAAACTAGAATGTCAATTTATCTGATCTACCATATGAATTCTGTAGTTACGATTTTAATAATAAAAAAAAAGAAAACAAAAGAAGTAAAAATAAAAACACATAAGCGAATAAAATATAAAGAAAGTTGCTGACAAATGCATTTTACTAGTTTGTCGTTATTTATATTGTTTGATGATGATGTTGATGTTGATGATGATGTTGATGATGATTATAAGGACTATATTATATTATATATACTTTATCCATTTATATATAGACGTGTTTGTATATGTGTCTGTATGTTTATACCTAAATAACATTACCCCAGTTTATATTATGTCATTTGTTGGTCATCTCCATCAGTAAATGTGTTTGTTTGTTGCTCTTATTGTTGTTTTTGTTATCTTTCTATATACCAAAAGAAAAATAACAACAACAACAACAATAGCACGAACAACGAAGAGAACAAAAAAAAATGAGAAGTAAAATAAGATTAACAAAAGAATAAATTTATATTCTAACACATCACGCACTTTTTTCTTGTTTTGCTATTTTTGTTTTTTTTTTTTTTGCTATAGTTTTTAAGGATCGAAAACGAAAAGGATGACACTAACCAATTTTTCCTTTCTTTTTCCATTTACTTACTTCTTCCTTTTTTTTTTTTATATATAGTTTTTTTTTTCTTTCTCTGATGTTTTTTTTTTTTCTTTATTATTTCTTGTGCGTTTAATGAAACACGTTTTTACCATTATTGAATGTTTCCAGTCCAGGTTTTCTATATTATTATATATTACTTATATACATTTTTTATGCCAAAGTTGATTTGTTGTCTATCTATTATACAATATAAAAGATACAAATTATTCCGAGATGTTTCTTATTTTTCTTTTTTCTTTCATTTTCCTTTCCTTTTCCTTTTGTTTTTTACTACTTTATCTCTATAATAATCAACTAGAAGAAGCGTGAAAAAAAGTTGGGAGTGGATATTTTCTATGAAATGGAATGAGTGAAAAAAAAAAAAATCACCACAATTTATAAAGATAAGATTTGATGAGTTAACAGAACGGATTTGAAAATGTGTTTAATAAGTAAAATGTTAAAATGATTTTCCTTTTTCTTGATTCAAAAGGAAAGCTGAGAGTTCATTAAACTTTGTATTATTTTTTTTTTGTAATCCTCGTCAACTATTTATACAAATTAAGGACAATCTTTTTAAACTAAGAAATAAAATATTGAGCGAGTGAATTTCGACATTATTATTATTTATGTGTGGGTGGGTGGGTGTGTGTGTTGTGTGGTAAGAGTTCAGATTTAACAAAAAAAAAAAAACAATTTAATCAAATCAATCAAAATTATTTGTTAAAATCGTATAATAATGTATAGAATTTATCTTATGATATTTATCGGCATAATTTATTGTGACACAAACAACAAAAAATAAAAAAGAGCAAAAAGGAAAACACGAAGGAATGTTTACAAAACCAATACACAATATTATGAAGATTCACCGCATGCTGAATTATTATGTCTCACCTCGAATTGTAATATACGATGATCTGTTTACATATATATATATATATATATATATGTGTGTGTGTGTGTATGTGTGTGTTAGTGTGTATTTATATGCGGGTACCAGATCGTTAACAGCATCCCATTCATCTTCAAATCTATACCCAAAAATGTACACGCACACATCCATTACATACAACACACACACACACACACACACACAAATTCAAAAATATTCGCATTTAAAATTTATGTTTTAAATAATTGGTTATTAAAAAATAACACGTGATATAAATTACACTTGACTTTTACACCACGAATAGAAAATAATAATATATAATAATTTATTACTGGAAAATGCGCGCCAGGAAAAAAAAAAGAAGAAAAACAACAAAAAAAAAAAAGGGATAAAAAATTATTATTTATTTTTTATTATTGCTTGGTTTGTGTTTTCCTTTTCTTCTTCTTCTTCTTTCCACTGTTTTCCCTCTTCTTGTGTTTTGCTTCTAACTTTCTGTTTTTATTTTTTTTTTTTTGATCAAAAGATTTTCCGTTTTTTTTTCTTTTTTCATTTGTGATATATCATTTACACCGAAGAATAAGACGCTATAAATTTATTTGTTACATAAAAATGATATAAATATTGGTACATATATATACTACTCTATACCTATATTATTATAAAGCACATGGTTTCCTTTATATACATAAATACACACACACACACACATAATATATTTTTTTTTTCTCTTATTTTTATGGGGTTGATTTTTTATAATAATATAAAATTTAGTGAATTTTCAATCATTTTTAAGGTTAGATTTATGTGTGATAACATTTTTTTTCTTCTTCTTCTTCTTTATTTTGTCGTTGTCGTCATTTATTTTGTTGTTGTTGCTGTTGTTGTGTGTTACCGAGAAAAGATGTTAAAATTTACCCAATACACACACACACACATACACACACATATATTTTGTATGCTTTTTGATTTGTTTGTCGATAAAAGAAAAATTTAATTAAGCTTTTTTCTTCCTTTCTTGAGATTTTATTGTAGATTTTACTGTATAAAAGTCTCGTTTATTTTCTAAAATTTTTTTTAGATGTTATGTGAACAGTTTTTATATTTTGGCCAATTTTTAAATTAAATTTTTAGTTCTTTTATCGAGTTGAATTCCATAAAAAAAAAAACTTTTAATTAGTTTTTTTATGATGCTGTGATTATTAACCCATTCAAACCTAAATAAAAAAAAAGTGTCAACCAAATATAAATAATTTCAAAAACAAATTTAAAAATTCAAAATTTCAAAAATTTCAAAAAATTTCAAAAAATTTTAAATTTCAAAAAATTTTAAAATTTCAAAAAAAAAATTCAAAATTTTTATTGAGAATCTACTTTGTATAAAAGTTCAATTTCAATTTTCAAGCTTTATATTTTCTTCCCTCTCGTTGATTACGATCTTTATGAAAAGGACAATAAAAACGGATATTAGTATTTTTATCTTTTGTGTTGGTGTGTGTTTGTGTGTGTAAGTATATAATATACATATAGGTGTGTATGTGTGTGTGTGTGCATGTGAAAGTTTAATTTGAGGAAGAAAAAGAATCTTTTTATTTTTCTCCTGAGATAACAGAAAAAAAAACACAAACCATTACGACAACATCAACGCTAATTAGTTGATTCTTAGAAGACGTTATTTGTCGTGGTACAAAAAAAAAATTAAATAAAAAATGGAAAAATGGAAAAAAAAAGAGAAAATAGAAAGAAAAACTTTAATTATCTGGCCGAGACTTTTATCGAGTTTTGATCACAAATGTATATTTTTTTTTTCTCTGTATCTGCGTTATCATTTATTAATCAGTTAATTAGACTTTTTTTAAAAGTAAAAATTTGTTGTTGTTTTTTTACTTTCGACTAAACTTTCATTAAGTTCATTTACAACAAAGAAGAAGAATAAAAAAAACTTTCGTTTTAACATTTTCTCATCGTAATCATCATCATATAGAATTTTTCTGTTTTCCTTAATTATTTATTATTTAATAAGAATCTTTAAGTACTTTTGACTTTATAATTATGATAAAATGAAAACGTTTTTCCAACCTAGGTATATATATTTTTTTCCACTCAATATTTTCTTTTGACACTCACATGAATTTTTTTTTCCTTAAAAAATCAAAAGAATTTAGATTAATAATTAACTTAAGTCAGAGAAGAAATTGTTTCGTTTTACTTTATTGAAGTTTTTCTGTTTTCATTTTCCCTTTTTTTTTTTTTTTTCTTTTTTCGTTATATGAAGTTATATGAAGGCAAAAAGAAAAAAGAAACAAATTAATTTTGATAACGAAATACAATTTTTTTTTTCGGTTTCCTTTTATTTATTTATTTTTCTTTTTTTGTTTTTTAGTTTTTTTTTTTAACTTTGATCTTTTAATTAGTTCATAAACCATATCATCTTCTACACAACATATGCGTGATACTTTTATATTTTTCTTTAGTTTTTATATTCGTTACATATATACAAAGATTATAGAATAATTCTTTTGACATATAAAAACGTCCTTATATAATTAAGAATATGTGTATAGGTTTTATATAGAAAAAGATCTAAAAAAAGAAGATTTTTTAGATCCCTCAAAATGTAACACATTTGAAATTCATTAATACAAAACGTGTCACTTTTGGTTTTATTTCTTAATTTTCCTTGTCATTTTCGATTAGTATTATATAAGATTTTCATTATATACATACATACATATATACATACATACATATATACATATATAAATACATACATACATACTAACATGCATATTTAGAGATATAATATAGTTTTGTGTAATTGACATTATCATTAGTTTATATAATATAAAATACATACATGCATACATATAAATACACAAATACATTCATACATACAGACTATAGGACATATATATATATATATATATATATATATATATATATACAAACATATAACAATCTAATTGGGGATTAATTAATTCTAAAAGGATTATTGAAGTATATATCCGAAATGACATTTTGTAATTGAACTAAAAGGATTTTATTTTACGTATACATAAGTGTGTGTATGTGTGGTGGTAGTGTATTCTTTTTATCATCACCGTCATCTCCCGCTAAAATCTTTTAAAAGCATACATAGAGCTTTTATTTGTTTTTATTTTTCTAAATTTAATTGAATCAAAGGTTTATTTATTTTTTTTTTCCTTCTTTTAAAACTAAAATCAATGAGAAAACAACACACACACACACACACATACAAATGAAATCCTTTCATTTGACAATTAAACAATTCTTTCAACTCAAAAAAAAAAAAAACAGAAGAAAATAATAAATAAAATTAAGAAAAAAAAAGGAGAAGGAAAATAAAGCAAAAAAAAAAAACAAATAAACTCCTCAGCGTCACATAATTTAAAGTGCTAATGTACCCAACACCAGACCCCAATTTCTTTTATATTTCTCTATACAACTGTAGATAGAAACATGAACAATTTTCCTCATCCCATGATGATATTAATTAAGAAATACCCATTTAAAGAAGAAGAAATAAAAAAAAAAAATAGAAGGACGAAAGAAAGTAGAAAATAAAACACTGAACTGTATACATTTTTTTTTCTAATTTCTGTTTTTTTTTCTCCCTTGGTTTTCGTTTTGGCTTTGTAATCCAACTTGTATTAGTTTGGTTGAATTGTAATTTATCAAAATGATTTTTATTCTACTTTTGGGTTTGTTTTTTTTTTTTTTGCTTTTTTGTAAAAAAAAACAAAAAAAAAAACAGAAAGCGCATTTTAGATTCTTCTCATGTCAAGGTAAAGTTTAAAATGAGGAGTAAGAGATAAATTAGATTTCTATAGGGAATACAATCTAATGTAGTTCTGCACGTATATTTAGAAAGAGAAAGAGAGAGAAAGAGAGAAAAGTCATTAAAATTTATTTTTTGGTTTATTTTTTTGGTCTTAAAAAAAATAAAATAAAAATAAAGACGAGAGAAATTAAAGAGATTAGTTGACCATTTAATTAAATTTTATGTGACAATAATATTGGAATGAGTCAACATTTTTTTCTCTATTTAAAAATAATCTAATCGAAGTTTCTAATTAAACTTTATTTTACATAAATAATTTTTGTTTTCTTAATTTTTTTTTTTTTATCAATTTATTTTTTTTGGTTTTGTCTTTTATTGAAAAATTATTTTTATTTGTTGATACTTTTTTTTTTGTTTTCAGATCAGTCAAGATTGGAAATTTATTTCGATGGTACTTGATCGTTTTTTTCTATGGGTATTTACATTATCATGTATTGGTGGTACATTTGGTATAATATGTCAAAGTCCTTCACTATATGATTTACGTCCACCAATCGATCAACAATTTAGTGAAATACCATTACGTAAAAATAATTTTATGTTACCACCAGATATTGTTCGTATGAAATTAGACTAAACAAAAAAAATATTATTATTCAATTTTTTCTTTTCAATTTTCTATTTTCTATTTCCAATTTTTCCTATTTTATTCTTTTATGGTAAAATGGAATATTTTAGTGACATTTTTTTTTATTTTTCTGTTATAGTTTTTAGACTTAAAATATTTATGTCAAACATATTTGTTTTTGTTAAGTTTGACAGATGACGACATTTTATTGTTAAACATTTGCTTAAACGTTTTAAACAAAAAAAAAAAAAAAAAACCGTCATCATGGCCTACATTGAATGATTTATTTAAATTTTAAACTGATGACAAAACTGTTTTTTTTTTGTGTCGTCTTTTTATTGTCTTTAGTAAATTATTAAAGAATTTTTTGATGTTAAATTTTTTGTATTTATGTGAAAAAAAAAAGAAAAGAATGTAAATTTAATTATTTATAGAAAAAAGGGCCTACAAAGAAAAATGCTTTTATTGAATAAATAAAATTGTACGTGTTACAATACAATAAATTCTTTTTATATAAATTTTTTTTCTTTATTCTCTTCCTCAATATTTGATTTAATAAAAAATCACACTATTAATATTAACCCATTCAACATTTATTTATATTATTTTTTTTTTTGGTTCCTTTCTGCATTTATTGGCAAAATGACAAGTGTGTTATGACGGAGAAAAATCCATTTGGCACTTTGCCTAATAAAGTGTGAAGAATAAAAAAAAAAAAAAAAAACTTACACTAGTTTCATGTTTTGTATGTTGGATATATTCAACCATCCAAGAAATGTTTTAAATTGAAAAAGTAAATAAAAATAAATATGTATAAAATGGAACAGAAACAAAAAAAAAATGAAATGTATAAAAACAAATAAACACATTTAAAAAATTGAAATTTATATATCGTAACACGGATTATTGTTATACAATATAATAAAAAAAGAGTAAAATGTTCTTAGACACTCAATAAAAAATGTTATAAAAAAAAAAAAAAGAAAAGAAAAGAAAACGATTGTTGATAGAGAAGAGGAAAAGAATGAAAATTGTACTCTTTCTTTTGACTTCGATATTTTCCATTTTTTTAACTTTTTCTTATTCCTCTTCTCCTTTTAAGATCTGTGTATAGCGAAGAGACATAATAAAAATATTATATTGTTATTTTTTTTTTGTGCCTATACATAAAAGAAAGTAACAAAAATAATAATAATAATAAAAGAGAAAAAATAAAGAAAAGAAAATGGAAGAAAGGATAAAATGGGTCATCTAAGATAACGTCTATCAATTTTAAAATTATCGTCTTCCGATTGACATCATTCATAAATACATAATCCATTTTATTCGTCTCTTTTTCTTTTTTTTTTTTTTCATATTTTAAAAGGAAATTTCATGTCAATAATTTGGATAATAATTTGATTGAATATTTGAAAAAAAAAAAAAAAATATATAAAAAAAAAATAAAAACAAAAATATTGTAAAAAAAATATATAAAAAAATAAAAACCAAAAATATTATAAAATTTGAAGAAATAATGACTTTTTATTATGTAGATACATTATTGTTGTTGTTCTTGTTTTTATTGTTGGTGGTGTTCCTATTGGCGTTGTTGTTATTTTATATTTGTTGTTGATTGCTGTTGTTGTAGAAAAAGTTTTTGCCTTGAATCTATATAATTTGTAAAACTTCATAATATATAAAAGTTGATATACATAAAAAAGTATGTGAACCGTGAATTTTATATACTTCTCGCATTTGAAACCCTTTTTTTTTTTAAATTTTTCTTCTTCTTTTATTCCATTCTTCCTTTTCTTTCTTTTTTTCCCCCTTTTCTTTTTTTTTTTTTTATTATTATTATTTAAAATAGGTAAAATGTTTTGGATTAAAATAAAACCCACAAAACACCAAATATTTCCATGGATATAAATTTCGTTAAAACTTTTTGTGTATCTGTGTATATGAAGGCATCAAGCTTTTGTAGGTTGATTTCAAACTTTGATGAATTAAGTTTTAAATATTTTTTTCTTCTTCCTTTTTTTTTTTTTTTAAATTCTATTTTCTTGTCTTTTTTTTCTTCTTCTTCTTCTTCTTTTTTGATAGAAGAAATTCCAATTTTATCAATTTAAAATTAAAAGCGAGACAAAATATTTTAATTAAAAAATATTTTTCTATCAATCAATTGATTGGAATTTAATTTTGTGTATGGATGTGAAAAGGAAAAAAAAAACACACCTCTATAGATTTATTCTTTTGATTTGATTAAATATATATATAAGACAGTTAAAATATTGTCAACAATTTGTCTATTAGAATTGTTGTCTAAAAATATATTAACAGAACGGAAAACAGTGAAAAGTCAAAAGTGAAAAGTTAGAAATTGACAAACAGTGATTAATAAATTAAAATAGTTGTACGTACAATGGTAAGTTAATTTTGTTATTTAATCAAATATTTTTAGAAGATTTTTTTTAATAGATTTGGTAATATAAAAAAAAAAGTAAACTTAAATTATCTCAAGTTGACAATTTATTTACTTTTACCCCAACTCTCTTATTTCATAAGTTATAACATAAAAACATTAATTAATCTATTTTAATGGGGTAGAAAAAAGTAAATTAATAAAAATGAAAAATAAGATTAAAATTAACAATAATTTTTTTTTCTTTTTTTTTTATTAAAATTATTATCAATTGAACCAACTGTTTATTCTCATCATAAATGGAAATTAAAGAGGAAACAAAAATAAACAAAATGGAAATTTTTTCTTCTGTGTGTACAATTTTTTTTTTTTTACTTTACAAAAAAAAAAAAAAAAACAAGCCAAAAGAGAAAAAAATCTGTATATTATTATTATACTTTACTTAACTTATCCAACAATGGTTTGGATTGTATGGGAGAATCTTTTTTTTTTTTTTTTTTGTCTAGACTCTTTACCATAGAGAAAATTCTGTAAAATAAAATATATTAAAATATTCATGTGAAAGTTATTATAAGGATTTAGCGTCATGATAAAATAATTTATATTATATTATGCGCGGTTAAAGTAACATGAACCGGTAAGTTTTTTGTTATAAGTTAATAAATTGTAAAACAGATGTCCCCGTTTTTGCGATTTTGGTTATTTGCTGGAGGAGTTGAGTTGAGTTGTTTTTCCACTTTTTTTATTTTTTTTTTTGCTTTCTCTGTAAAACTTTTTTTTTTTTTCATATTTTTATGGATATTTTTAACAATAACCAACAAGCAGCTATTTTTATTTTTAAATATACAAGATTAATTTATTGTATATTTTTTTTATCGTGTCATTGTCATTGTGATAAAACAAAAAATGTATAAATAAATAAACGATTACAGCGAATTATATTTTTATCCAAATTTTATTACAAAAAAAAAAATACAAAAATAGTTGATGGAGTTCAAAAAATATATCTGCATTGCATATCGCACTTGACCGGGTGTTGTATTGTGGTACAAAAAACTCATTTATTTTTTGACGTCACGATACCATAACTGTGATACAAAATATTGAAATTTTATTTGAAATATTTTTGGCAATGCACATGAATTAGTCAGAAACAATTTAAATTTCATTTTCAAATGAAAAATTAAAATGATTCTCGTTTATCCGTGCTTATTTTTTTTCAGATTCTAACTAGTATTTCTATGCTTATAAAAATTGTATTATGTTTCCTATGTTGTTGTTCTTTTAAAATACTTGGGAGTCTAAATGGGGAGTATCCATATATTTAGCATATTATTAAAAAATCATGTCTGCATAAATAAAGCTCCACAATTCTTATCGTTACTAAAGACGATTTATTTGTTGCATAAATAATCAAAATAAAGAAAAACAAAAACAAAATCCGTTTTTTTTTCTGCTTGTCTCGCCTCGTCCATCACGAAATTATTTTTTCATTCATATAACTTTTTTCAATTTTCATTTTTTGCTCTTTAAAAAAAATGAACCAAAAAAAGGAACAACATTCAACTTTATTCATTCATAGTGGATATCTGCACTTTTTCTGCATTAAAGAAAATTAGAAAACCTTTTAAAGACCAGAATCTAAAAATAAGAAAATATAAAATAACTAATGCCAAAGTGGTCGAATCGAATATTTTATTGATCACTTTCTTATTATAAAGGAAGAAGAAAACAAGAATGAAAAAAAAAAAAAAAAAAAACAAGAATGGAAAAAAGAAAGAAGAAAAAAAGAAAGGAAAATATAAAACGTACACGCTTATCTTCGTGATCGGGATGCTAAAAATATTCTACTAATGTACATGAAATTGTTGTTTTTTATTACATACGGTTATGCAATTTATATGTTACATGTCGACATAAATCTACATGTGTATTAATGTGCAATGAAGCTTTGCAGAATTATATATTATTTCCTTTTTTTTTTGTACTCTATGAAAAAAAAAAAAAAAAAAATGAAAAATATCTGAAGAAAAAAGAAAATGAACCAGAAAGAAGAAGAAAAATTAAAAACTTTTTTTCATCTTCTTCTTCTTCTTCTTCCATTTCTTTCATCTCCAAAACTTAGTTAAGAATATAAATTTGTGTGTGTGTGTGTGTGGGTTTTTTTTTCTTTTAAATATTTTTTTTTAAAAAAACTTTTCCTTCTCCTCATAGTTTGCTGCTGATAAAAGGGAACTGGAAACTGGAAAAAAAATGTCATTGGGAGAAAAAGGAAAAATCTATTTGATTTTAATTTCATTAATTTTCATTTTTTTTTTATTTTTTTTAAATAATTTCAATTTATTTTTTCCTTCTTCTTTTCAAAATGTTAAGAATTTTTCTTTATCTTTCTTTCAATTCTTTATAGAGAAAAAAAAAACAAGAAGAAAACTGTCAATGAAAGTTTTCTTAATTTTTTATTTGAAGCCGACATTTGAAATTATTAAAATAAATTTAATTTCTGGTGAATGGAAAAAAGTGCAATTTTTTTTAATTTATTTGATTATAAATCATTATGGAAAAGTATTAAAATTAAAGGGGATGTGAACGGGTGAATTTAACAAAAAATGAACTTTTTAAATTTAAAAAGAAAATTTTCACTATTATAAGTTATGACAGTGAAAAATTTAATATAATTCAGAGTACTTGTGTTAGTCAGTACTTCCAGTTAGTACACTCATTTTACACTGTTTGTGTATCATCTATCACCTATCGCTCCTATCATCTATCAAGAAAATAATTTTACTTTTGTGACATCCACTTTTTTTATTTTGTCTAAAGTAAAAATGAAAGAAAATCAGAAATAAAAATTTTCACATTATTTTAGTGTGAATGACTTGGGTGTGTCAAAAGATCAAATTCCTTCTGGATTTTTTTTTTTATTAAATTTTTTTTTTCGTTTTTCATTTTTCTCAGTTTTTTCTCATTTTTATTTTTAGTTTCAACATTTTCTATTGTTAAAATGAAAATAGGAACATATACCTAAATTGAAAGACTCTTGTGATAGATTTTATTATTATTATTATTATTTGTTGTTGTTGTTGTTGCTGTATTGCTGTTATTGCTGCTGTTGTTGTTGCTGTTGCTGTTGCTGTTGTTATTGTTGAGAATTATAAATTTTTTTTTATATTTAAAAATGAAATATGGCAAAAATATAAGTAAAAACATTTCAGTTTGATTGCAACCAGAAATTCTTATAAATGTAAATAAATGTAAGTATGTCTGTATATATGTCTGTATATATAAAGATACATACTTTTTTTTTTTTTTTGTATATAGAATGAAAGTTTATTTATATTTAAAACTTTTCATTGAAATCCTTTCAAGCGTATGGATAAATTTTTTTACTCCGTAACATAGGAATATATATTGAAATATTTATAAACAAAAATATTGAATATCAAATGAAAAGAGAATGAAAAGAAAAAGTAAGAAAAAAATAAAGAAGAAGAAGAATAAGAAGAAGATGGGTTGGGTACAGAGGTTATATTATATTGAGATGGTAAGGGTGAATAACTCTTGTCTTGTTATATTTTTTTTTTTGTATTCATGAGATTGTTGTTTGGTTTTTTTTTTCGCTTCTCCTATATTCACTTTTTTCCGCTCTTCTTCTTTATTAAAATTGAGATCGAATTTGGTGCATTTTATACAATTTACAGGAGGAGAAAAAAAAAACAAGGTAAAATATGTAACAAGAAATATTTTCATTGATTGAAAAATATGAAAAATATTGTTGGATATAATTTTGTTTGTTCTTCTTGTTAGTTTAAAGTTTTCAATAAGATGAATAATAGATAAAGAAATACAGATAATATACAAATATAGACAAAGCACAAGAGAAATATCACGCGAATATTGAAGCTTTATAAAATTGAAAATCATGCTTGTAACTCTGTAACCATTGGACGTTCTAAGTAAATTACATTTTAAATTTTTATTTACATAAATATAAAATGATAAAACGTGTTAAAATAGAAATGTAAAGATAGAAACAATTATCTAACTTAAAGAATACACAAACACACACACAGACATAAATATTAAAAGAGACTAAAATCTTTTGATTAATTTATTGTAATATATGAAAAGGGAGTAAGTGTAATGAGTTGTAAGTATAAGAAGAGAAAATTTCTATAAAATATTTTTACCATTACACTACTAACCCCATTTTAGAGACTAAAAAAAAAGAAGAATTTATCCTCATATTCACTGATGTGAAGTATGTGCTTTTTAAGAGTTAATATTCTACAGTTTTAGTTTTAAATGACAATTTATCAAATTCTAAATCCAAATAGCTGCTGCATGTCTTTGAATACATGAATGTTGTATATTTATGTGTGTGTGTATGTAGTGTGTGTAGTGTATGTATGTTTATTCGTATTATAAAAGATGAAATTATAAATGATATAATTTAGAACAGAAACAGATGTTAAAGACCTTTTCACTGTATATTTTATACAATATTTTTCTTATATTTTAAGTGTGAGAAATTTATTGGGAAATATTTTTGTGTTCAAAAAACTATAGAGGCAAAAATTATTATTATTTTTATATCTGGAATTATGCCAAACAGGATTCTATATATGAACACTTAATGTATACTTCTTTCCCTTTTTTTACAAATATAATAAATGGAGAAAAAATAATCAACGTTAGAGTTGAAAAAACAAAAAAAAAAACTAATTACATATTTCAATCAAATTAATTAATTAAATTTTCAAGATGAACTAAAAACATTTAATATAATTAAATAATTTTATGTAAAAACAATTGTATAAAGAATTATGTTTATTATTGGATAACAATTTCTAATTAATATTTTATTTATCTACATTATTTAATTAATGGTACAATTGAAATAATTTTAATCCAATTAAAATTATTCAAGTAAATAATTAGTGTAATTCTAAAGTAATTACATAAAAAAGAAATTTTTTGTGTCTATTTAATTTTAATAACATTTTAAAATTCTACAAATGAAATACTTTAATAAAATTTCAAATATTTCATTAAACATCTAAAGTCTAAGTAATTAATGTAAATCAAGTAATTGATTTGAGAAACTTTAGTAATTGAATTTTTAAATTGTGTTAAAATTTACGCAAGTAACTTCGGTACATTTAATTCCATAAAATTTTATGTGACTATACACTGACATCTTTTTTGTTTTTTATAGAATATTGTGATAAAATATACCTATAACACTTACCTGTAAACAAAAACAAAAAAATAAAATATACTGAATGTTTTTGTATCTTTGAATAAAATAGAAATATAAATATTGAATTTTAGAAAATTAGAAAGAATTATTTTTTTTTTGTATTTAGTTTATATTGTCTTTGAAATTAATTGTTATAGTTGGTGAAGTTTGTAAATATAGCGCAAAGAAAATTGATGTTATTACAATTATATACCTTTATGCACAAATACAAATACATACACATATATATATATGTTTCAATACATAACTATGTTTTTATACACACAAATGTATATATATATTTGCGCAATGTAATTCAATGCGACGGTTTGTTTATTTAATCATGGAAACAATCATGATCCTAAATAATATTTGTTTGAACATCTTAACCATAGAAAATCGATTAATTGAAGATTGTTAGACAACAAAATTTATCAAAGGCTTAAATCAGATTAAGGTAAAACACAGAATGGAGATATCCAGGTGTGAATTCGTAATATTATTTAAAAATTTACAAGGAAGCTAATAAATTATTATTAAAATTTCATAAGGAAATTATGTAATTAATGAAAATTTCACTGACTACAATACTGGTACTTTGTGTTCAGATATAAAAAATTCTATCTTTTAATTATCTAAAAATGTTTATCCATCAAGAAAAATATTAAGGACATCGAACTAAAGACTAAAAGGAATACAAGAAAAAAAAAGTCTTGTCTTAAAATTATTTTTCATAATTTTTATTTTTAACATTTTTTTTTTGTTTTAATTATTTTCCATTTTAAAGATTTTTAATTTCTTTCAATGGAAAATCTATTTTAAAAGGTAAAAATGTTTCTTTAAACGATGAAGAAGGTCTTAATCATAAGATAAAATATTTTAAATTTAGTGAAAATAAAAAAGATCATATTGGAATAAATTTTAAAGATAACAACTTTTCCCTTTTTTTTTTCTCCTTTCTTTACATTATTTTTTTATTTTGTGGATTACATTTTTTTCCTTCTTTGCTTGTAAAACGATCAATAAAACATTTTAAAATCGTGTTACTGAATTCATTAAGTATGGATATATTTATATATTTTCTTTTCTTTTTCTCTTTTGTAAGTAAGCAAACGATAATAAAAATACTAGACATTTATGGGGCTCAAGACTAGACTCAATGCAGTTATACTTTTCACTTTTTCAATTGCCAAATCATTATTTTATATTGCAGACATAATTTTTTTTTTTTTTTACTCTTGTTGATTTAGTTTAGTTTTGTTTTTCTTTCTATATGTACAAGCAAACAGCGGCATTAATATTTCACATATTACCAAAGTCAAGGAAATACTTTTTTTTTTGTGAAAACATTCTTACTGATCTAAGTTTACCAACTCTTAGTCTATGCACTAAGTTCACTTTTGATAATAAAAAGTTATGTCTAAGAAAAAGTTATTGTAAAAATGGAGTAGCAATCAAATAAATAGTTTCCGTTGTGATCATTGAATTCATTGTGACTTATTTTCATGTTTTTCATTTTTATTGAAGTTTTACAAAGTTTTCCTTTTTTATTAAATTTCTACAATTAACTATTTTCCTTTCTTTATTCTTTTGTGTTTATTGCTTTTTTTAATAAAATTAATTTTCATCGTAAAATAAAATGAAACAAATCTTAATTATTACACCTAATTATTCTTCTACATTTTACTTCTTTTCATCTTGGAAAAATGTTTTTTATTTTTTTATAGTTTCAATTGATTCAATTTACAAAAAAGTATTCATTAATTTTCTTTTTTTCTTTCTCTCGGTTTTTTTTTCTGTCGTCCGTCCGTCTGTTTGTTTTTTGTTCCTTCTTTTCTTTTTTCTTATAAAAGCGAAAAGCTTTTCATCTTTATTATGTACATAAAAAGGATTTGAATATATTTTTTCTTATTATAAAACACAAAAAAAAAATGTATATACATAAAAAGAAGAGAGAGGGGGAAAAGGAAAAATTAATTTAATAATAAAGTAAAACTTTTGATGATGACAAAACAATAAAATAGAATAAAAAAAAGTACACAACATTGATACAGACAAACAAAAAAAAGTTTCTGTTTATATTGGATTAAAATAAATTTATAGGAGAAAAACGAATTGGATAGAATTACATTTTTCTTTATAAAAATTATAAGATTTATTTCTTTGTATCTTTTATTTTAAATATGCATCTTTTCTGCTTATTATCTTGTAATCAATATTCTTTCACCTTATCTAATTATTCAGTTGTCTCATATTTTATTTGATTTTATATGAATATCAAATAATTATAATTGACTTATTGTCCTGAATAAAACTTAATCACTTCATATAGAATTCAGGTCTTGTAATTGTATTCTTCAAAATAAGAATAATAAAAAAAAATACGAATTAATTCATTTATTTTATTCAAGGGATTATTTTTTTTTTCTATTTTTTTCTTGTCAGTGCTTTACGGTGACCTTTTCTAGTTCAACAAACTTAATTTCATTTTCATTGTAAAAATTTAAATAAAAATATGATGTAAAGTAGAATCAATAAACATAAACACAATAATTTCATTTCTTTTAAAACTTCCTTAAAAAATTAATAAAATTAAAAAATGAATGAAAAATGAGACAGAAAGAAGAAAAACTGTCTAGTGGATGATGTCTAAATAAAATGATAATTTCCTTTTAGTTCATACAAGTTTTAATTCAATATTTTCATTTCATTTTGGCTAGTCAGTTTTAGACAGATACTTCTAATTTATTAGCAACGGAAATCAAACTATTTATTCTAACAACTAAATTTTTTATGTTGAAAAATGTTTGATATTTACTAAATAGTTTTAATATTTCATCAGGATTTGTTAGAATTTTAAAAGTGGATTTTCTCTTTATCGGATATCAATCTGAAATCATCTTAGCTTACAATGTAATACTAAGGCAAATTGTCACGTAAGTATCCTTTCAATTTATTAAAGAATACAAAGAAAAAAAAATAAGAAGAAGAAAACAAATAATAAAATTTTAAATAAATAAATCCGAATATTTATAAAAGGGGGGAAAAAACTAACATTTTAACGTTTATATTCATCAAATATTTGCGATAGAATTTATCTTGTATAAAAGCTCAAAAAAAAAGCTCAAAAACTAGAAAAAAAAACCTTGGGAACAGAGAAAAAAAAACTTTAAAATAATTTCATTTTATTCTTGTTGTGAGAAAAATATTTTACTTTATAGAAATTCTATAACAGCATCGCACCATCATACAAGTAAATAATTTAACAACATATATTTACTTCTCCTTCTTCTTCTTCTTTTTATTCTTCTTCATCATTCTAACTTACTATTTACGTTTCTTATAGAAATATTTCATTTCTCTATCTATATATAAAAAAAGATAGAAACATTTACTTTATATAGAAGTTTATATAAAAAAATTTGCCATCCGTAGAGCAAGAAGAAAAATAAAAAAAAATGAAATAAAAAAAAAATAAAAGAGAAAAAAACGCAAAAAATGAACAAGAAAAAAAAAATAAATAAACGAAAATTTTCCTACATAGAAAAATATTTACTTTATACTTCAAAAAAATTAGACATATTTTTGGATGAAAGCACACACAAGAGGATTGAAAAATGAGTTTTAAATTGTGTATGTGTGTGTGTATGTGGTTGCCTGTGTGTGAAAGAGGGCAAAAGGAAGAGATTAGTAAAACGAACACAAAAAATAAAAAAATAAACAGAGAAGAAAATAAAGATTTATTTAATTTAATTTTTTTAGCTTAACGGTTGAAAAGAGATTTTAATGTAATTGAGAGGAATTTTTTACCCACAAAATTTTATTTATTTATGCAATTACTTAAGAAATTAGTAGAATATAAGTTAATTGAGAGTAACTCATCTTATCTGGAAGTTTTGAATGTTGTTGCTTGTTCTATGAGAATCTTGAAAATAATAAAATAGGGAAAAAAAATTTATCTTACACTTCCGGTTATGTTGAAGAGTTGAAAAAAGGGAATGATCATATTTTCACTTAGATGCTTCTGATAAAAATAGAATATACAAATTATTATTTCTGTTCTTAGCTAAACATTATTTTATTGATTAAAATAATTTAGACACTAAAGAAAAAATTAGAAAGTATTCAAATTATTTCTCTCTACTTCGCATATTTGTTGCTTACGTGACAAATATTTTTGATTTTGTTATTTTGATTTTTTTATTTTTTCTGTCTTGTGACTTTAGAAACAAAAAAAAAAAACAAAACAAACAAACATATAGAAGAAGAAGAAATGTTATGTTGACTTCACATAAATGATATAAATAAATATCATGTAGAAAAATGAAAGAAAAATGAAAGAAAAAGAATAAAAAAAAATGAAAGAAAAATGAAAGAAAAAGAGAAAAAAAAAAACGATGTTGAATGTCAGTGAACTGTATTAGTCTTAGCTCTTAGCTGTCACTTTATCGTATTAATTTTCATATCTAAAGACCATAAATTTTCTGACACTCTTTTAAACTTTTCTAACATCAACAACAACAACAGCAACAACAACGACAACAACAACAACAGTAACAACAAAAAAAGGAAAAAGATGCTAAAATATAACAAAAAAAAAAGTTGTCACTTTCAAATATCAAAATCTTCTTATAAACAAGGAGGCAGAACAAAGCAATAAGAAGAAGAATAAGATGAAGAAGAAAAAAAAATAAAAAAAAGAAGAAACGGGGGGAAAAAATGAAATAAAGAAGAAAACTTTAAAGTATTTTCACTCCTTAGAAATTTTCTTCTTATTCTTTTTAAATTTAAAGGAATGTCATTGCCTTATAATATAAAGATCATAAAATATGAGATTCATTCGTAAAGACAACAAAACAAAACTCATTAACCTTTTTTTTCTGTTCTTTCTTTCTTTTTTTCCATTTTTTTTTTTCGTCAAACTTTCAAAAAAAAAAAAAAAAAACCGACAGAAAAAAAAAATCCAGAATCCTAGAAATATAAAGAGGAGGTGTGATGAGGATTTGGGTGTTAGGGCGAAAAAACAAAAACAAAAATAAAAAATTTAAAAAATAAAAAGTTTCTTTTTTCTGCTTTAAAAAATAAAATAAAGAAGAAAACGAAAGAATTTTCCAAAAAAAAAAAAAAAAAAAACCAAAAAATAAAATGGATAAGAAAAGTTGTTGCGTTTCTTATTATTCTTTTTGTTGTAGTTGTTGTTGTTGCTCCTGTTGTTGTTGTTATTGTTTTTTATGTTTTGTTTTGATGCTTCAACTTCTTTTTTTTTTCCTTTTTCTGTTTCGTTTCTTTATTTTTCTTTTTTTTTTTATTTTAATAAGAATTTACTAACTACGGTTCAAAAGGGATATTCTCAGTTTTCTTCTTATTTCTTTTTTTTTTTTTTTTCAGGTTCTTAAAAAACAAAATGAAACGAAAAGAAAGGAAATTTATATAAGAATTCTTTTATTTTTTTTTTGTCTGTTATTTTTGTTCTCTCGTTTACAAAGTGAAAAGAGAAAGTAAAAAAAGAAGCAAGAACAGAATAAAAGGTGTAAGAAGGTGGAACTGGAATATCATGTCTGTTTTTGGTGGATTTTTTTTTCACCCTGTTTTTTTTTTCCTGTGTTTTTGTATATTCCTTCCTTATTCTTTGTAACAATTGTATATAAAAGATGACGAAAAAAAATGAAAAGAAAAGAAAATAACAATTTTAAGTTGAATATAGCGGGTAGTTGAGGGTAGTGGTGGGTAAGGCAAAGTATAAATAAGGTGAAGTTTGAGTGAGTTAAAAACAGGAAGAGTGAGATGTTGTTTGTGGTATGAGATGATGGTGACTAAAAAAATATAATCCTATTACACATTTGTAAAAATATAATATAAATCCATTTTAAAATTTTAAGTTTTTCTTTTATTCTTTTCTTATATTTTTCTTCTTCGTCTTCTTCTTCTTCTTCTTCGTTTTTCTTCTATTTCTTTTCCAATATTAGCGCCTAGAGACTTTTATCGGCTTTCATATATGTTTTATATGTGGCTGTTGGTGTATGTGTGTGTGTGTATGTTTGTAAAAATATAAGAAATATAAGAAACTTTAAGACATTATCTTCGTCGTCATTCAAAGGAAAATTCAATAATTTTTTTTTTGTTTTTCTTTTTTACTCAAGAAACATTTTCATGATGATAAAAGTGGTACGGCCAATTTTTTCTTTCTGTTTTTTTTTTGTCTGATACAAACAAAAAAAAAAATGAAAAACAGTGAAGTGTAGCAAAGGGGGATTGGTGAGGGGAAATGGTGAAAATAAAATGAAACAGAACATAATATTATACGTAAAAATGTATCTACAAAAGGCACAGTTAAGCCTTTATTTTGTTAGTATATAGAATATTATGTTAGATTTATCCCATCTAGGTATATATTTTCTACATGAGTTCTTTAAAGGCAAACATTTAGGCTTTTCTTTTTTTCTTTTTTTTCTCTTTTAACATTTCTATTTTTTTTTTTCTTCTTTCTTTCTTTTATTTTTTTTTTCTCTTTTTGTGAAAAGCATCAAGAATTTATGTTTTTTAAGTTGAATCTTAAAAATATACGATAATGTTTAGTTTCTTTTTTTTTTTTTTTGGCTCTTCATCTTCTTCTTCTTCTTCTTCTTCTTCGGGGTTTTCTTCTTCTTTACAAAAAAAAAAAAAAGGGATGATTTGTAGTGACAATCCCTTATAATTTTATTTTATTTATAGCAAGAGTGTAGAGTATCTTAAACCTTTGCTATATATAAAGATTTAGAATTCTTTAAAAGGAGTTTTGTATACAATATTACACTTTATAATTGTTCCTTATTCTGTTATCAAAGAAGAAGTAAAAAAAAAAATATGAATGAAGATGGAAAATTTACGTACGTTGAAACGTAAAATCTGTAACAACTATAAAATGTTAAATTGTGAATTCTTAACAGATTGAAAGACTTTAAAATAAATCAAAAAATAAATATTTTTTTTTACTTTTTATTCACTGATCTGAACGTAGAAAATAAAAAAATTGTCAAATAAAAAAGAAAAAATGAACATTTGAGAATTTATTCTCAACTAAAATCGAAAAAAATACGATTTTCTCTTTATTTTTTTTGTGTGTTAGGGAATATAAAATTTTAGAGTTTTTCTTTTTAAAATTTATAGAAAATTTCTAGTTAATCGTTTATTTTGCTTAAAGAAAATTTTCATGGTTAAAGAAATAAAAATATAAAAGTCTTCTTGAAAGTCTTCTTGAAAGTCAAAAGTCTTCATCGAGTTTTTTGCACGTCCAAAACTGTAAATCAGTGCGTAATCCTATTAAATCCTCTTTGCCTATTTTTTCTTATACTAAAAAGAAACAATAACAACAATAACAACAAAATAAAAAGAAAAAGGCCAAGACACAACAGACAACTAGCAATCAGTAACTTCCATTGATAACACTATAAAACAAGAAGAAAATTTATGAGCTTTTCTGTTAGACATTGAACTCTGTTTCAAACATAAAAAGAAAAGAAAAAAAAAACACAGAAGAAAAAGAAGAAGAACCAGAAAAAAAACCGAAAAAAAAAAAATAGAAGAAAAGCTGGGTTAAAAAGTATAAAATGTGCAAAAATACTTAAATCGAATATCTTATAAATTCGTTAGGTTAGAAGATCGAATGACATTAGTCTCAACCACGTATAGATGATGATGACAAAAACAAAAAGGATATAATAGTTCTAATAAAAAAGTAAGATTGGTTTTGCTTTTAATAGTTGACACTGTTGGAAAGAGAATATCTTTTGATTCTTTTTTTTTTTTGCTTAATTCGTAAATTATTTTTAATGTTTCTATTTGAAATTGTCAAATGTAACAATTTGAAATTCAAAAATCTTAAAAGTTGTAATAAAATAAACGATTGATACTTTTTCCTCTTTTATTTTAACAGCAGCACATACACACACACACATACATAATCAAACATGCATACACACATATATACTGTATATAACTCCTAATATTTGCCCATCCGTTGACATGTAATTGATTAGTAGCAGCATCGCACCGTTTATTTCACGTTATTTTGGATGGGTTGTTTTTGTATATGTGTCAGTGTCAGTATATTTATGTATTAATGTGAATGTATATGTGTGTGTGATATATATGTGTGTGTGCTATATATGTGTGTGGGTGAGTAGATGTATAAAGAAGGGGTTAAAAGTGTTAGACTTGTTAAGGGTACGGAGGTGAAGTGCGTATAAGATTATTAATTACTTTTTGTTAAGAAACATCTGTTGGATTATTTCAATCAATGTGAAATTGTGAATGTAATGATTATACCAACCGTCTTTTATTTTTTTCCTTCTTAGTCTTAGATCAGATAGAAAGTGTGTGTGTGTGTGTTTGACTGTGTTGGAGCGAGAGGAAAGAAAAAAAAAGTAATGGCACGCGCATTATTATAAAATGGAAAGTAAATGTAATTTTTTTTCTTGGTTATTTTTCTTTTTAAATTTTTTCAATTTGGTTAATCGAATTTTTATTTGAATTTTTCTTTCCTTCTTTCTCTTTTTTTTCTTCCTTGTGAAATTGAGAATAATTTCATTGACGGGTATAGAAATTTAATTCAATTGAAGCATTTCGCTTCGCAGGGAATTAACTTTACTGATGTATATATGAACTGTTTTCAGAAGAAACATCTGCGAGCTTTTTTCTTTCTTTCTTCCTTTCTTCCTTTCTTATAATATATTTTTATAAATAAATGTATAATATAAAAAAAAAAAAGAAAAAGTGTTCCTCGTTGTTGTTGTTGCTCTTCTTCTTCGTTGCTGTTATTTTATTTTTGTAATTGAACCAAAGTAAAATATGCTCTGTTAAATAACGAAAAGAAAAATGGAAAGAAAACATATATGCTCCAACGAAGAAAAGAAAATATCTTCTTCTACTTCTCCTTTTTATGTAAAAAGAAAAAAAAATAATAATAATGAAAATGAAAAAAGAAAAGAGAAAAAAAAACGCCATTAATCTCCATCCATTTATACCAAAAAGCCACAAAATTTCTCATCTGACTTACACAAAATATTTATTACAATATTAAATTATTATAAAATATTATAAATAACACACAACTATGTATTTACAATTTATAATATTCTATTTGCATCCTTATACAATTCCTTTATAATTTTGTATTTATTTATTATTAATTATTCAACGAGAACCGCAATTTTTATTTCTTATTTGGTTATATTTTGTTCTTGTTGTTCTTCCAATTGTAGTGTTGTTGGCAGCTTTTTCTATATGTGGTTCATTATAAAAGCACACTTACAGAAAAACAGAGAAGAAACAAAAAATGTGTATAGCAATAAAAAAATCCTATAATTTTATCAATAAAATTTAAATGGATTTTTGTTATTGTTTAACCAGAAAAAAAAAAAAAAAAATAAAAACGAATTTGTGGTAGATAATCTGTTGAGTAAATCCGATGGCATACTAATTAATTTAAAAGCCTAAAAATGGAAAAAAAAACGGAGGAAATTTATGGAGAAACGTTTTACACAAAATAACAGAGAAGAAAGAAAGAAAAAGAAGACAAAACGCAAAAATAAAAATCTATTGAAAAAATAAACAATTAAAAAATAAAGGAAAATTTTCATTTGAAAAAATATAGAATTTTTTTTTTCAATTTTTAATGAATTTGTTTCATAAAAATGTCAGAAAAGTTTAATAATAATTTTGTTGTTGTTCTTGTTATTCAACAACAATGTTCAATTGAATTCAATTGAAAATCAAGGGGACCATGGCAAAAGAGGATAGAGGGGAAATAAATCGTATTTCCAATTTCTCATCATTTTCCAATATAAATGACCAATTTTCTTCTTTTATTCATTCTTTTCTTTTTTTGTTTATTTTCTTCAATAAAAAGAATGTCATGACTACTAATCCGCTACTGAATATAATGATGCTATCAAAAGAAGTAAAAGAATTTTAATAAAATATTTTATGGTTGCCATTTTTTTTATTTTCTTTTTTTTTTTTATTTTTTTCTTTTTGCTTTTCTCTCGTTTTCTCTCTTTTTCTACGTCAAAAAAAATTATTACAAGTTCGTGGAAAATTTTAATTTGCTTTTGCTGTTTTTTTTTTTATCTGTGTGTTGTTGCTTCTTCTTCTTTATTATATATATATATTTTGTTGTTGTTGTTGTTCCTTATAAAATATAAAGCTTACCTTAGATATATTTTTTTTTATTTTAAGTTCGTTCACTTTTTTTCTTTTTGCAGCAACAACAAAAAAAAAAAAAAAAATAAGAAATAACAAAATAACAAAAAAAAAAAAAAAATATAACAACAAAAATGAAAAGAAAAGGAAAAATAATTAATAGTTATTCTGAGTATATGACAGAACCAGACAATCACGTATTTTTACAATATAATATCTACTTAAAATTTTGAATGTGATTTTCCTGTAAATTGTAAATTGATACATTGCCAAGAAAATTCTTTTTCTGTTGGTTCTTATATTTTCATTTTCCTCGTTTTGTTGTTGTTGTTGTTGTTTTGTGGAAAATTTCATTTTAGATTTGTTTCAGGTATTTATCTAAATTCTATCTATATACGTATAATGTATGTGATTAAATTAAATTCAAAAACCCCTTTTTCTCTTATAATCTTCTTTTATTTCTTTATATTTTTCTTGTATCAGAAAATCTATTTCCTTCAAACTGTTTCCAAAACGAGGGCAATTAAAATTAATTAAAGCATGATAATAGAAAATGTTTCCTGATAGTTTTTCTTGGAAATACACTCGTTGAGCTCAGTGAAGAAATTTATCTTACATATTTGATTTTTATAATGAATTCTGTTAATATTCTGATGCTTGAAAGTGATGTAACATAATAATTAACCATTTTTACTTACTCATACTTTTTCATTTTTAATCTAAACAAAATTTATTGTTTCTAGTTTTGCATTATTTAATGAGAATAAAAATATAAATTGTAATTATTCGTTTGATTATTTTACACAAAATCCGTGAAGACCACATCAGATGATGAAAATACCTTAGATGTGCAGATATTATACATCATCTTAAAAGTTAAATCTTTCTTCAGTTTAATCTTTATTATTTTTTCAGTTAAGTCTTTATCATTTACAAATTAAACGACCTAAACGTAAAATAACACTTTGCCATGAATTCTTCTCTTCCTTTATGAAATTGAATAAGGAAAAATATAGTTAAAAAATTTCTGATATAAAATGTGATTCTGTAAGCATTTATATGAAGATATAAAATATGAATTAATTACACCATGAAGAAAAATTTCACATATAAAAAGAAGAAGAAGAAGGAAAAAAAAATTTGTAATAAAAACAAGTCAATTATAATATTTGAATTTATTATATTTTATTAATATTATTCGTTAATTATACAATAGAATGAACAAAAACATAATATAATATTTAATTGAGATGATTTTCCTACATAAAAGCAATTCTAATCGCATAAATTTTCTATTACTGATCCTATCGTTTCTTCCTTTTATTTATTTTTTTTTTATATTTTTTTTTGTTACATTTTTTTTTTTTGCTTGTGTAACATTAAAGTGAACTTTTTTTTTGGATTGTGCCGACATTTTATAGGATCAAAATGTGTAAATTTATATAAGATGAAATTGTATAAAATTGATTAGTTTTTTTTTTGTCTAATCTTAATTATTTTGGTTGTTAAATATTGTGTTATTATATCAGTTGGGGGAGAGATACGATAGTTAACCCTTTCAGAAGCTAATTAATAATATTTTTTTTTTTTTTGCGTTAAGATTTAAGTTTTTTTTTTTACTTTAAATTTAAATTCATTTCTATAATTTTAATTGTTGTGTCTTTGTGTTATTAGTTAAATGAAGTAATCGGATAAGTATTTTGTTTTGTACAGGAAACTAAATTCATCTATCGTGCGTCCACTATAATATGTGAATGTTATTAAATTTTTATTAGATAATTAACTTCTTTTAAGGGTTGTAGAGATTTCATACTTTCTTTTATTTTTATTAATATTAAAATTGAATTATTAATTTTATTAATTTATTGATCGATTGATTGATTTATTGATTTGAAATGATTTTTTTTTCTTATTTATGAGAAAAAAGAAATAAAAAACAAAAAAAAAATTCTTTAACTAAATTGTTTCTAATGAATTCAATCTTTTTTAATAGTAAGATTATATATTTGTTGAGCAATCACAGAGAGCTCCTTATCAATTGGTTTAGTATCGTCATATAACGCAGGTGCTTCACCTAAAATCACAAATGTACCAACAATAGATGCTGTAGAAAATATCCATAAAAATAGACGATCTAACACCATTGCCACAAAACCCCAATCTTGATCTTCCTGTTATTGTTAATGTACAAAAAATAACAATTTAAACCAAAACAAAAAAATAATGGGAAAAATAGTTTATGGTTAAAAAAACTATACAAACCGCATTGAACTCATCGCTTCTCTGCATGTGATGTTGTATGAACATGACATTATGAATAGCTTTTTCTAATTCAAATGGATATTTTTTTCTTGCACCAACATCGCTCAGTGATTCATCCAAACCTGACATAACTGATGGTAGCCCATTATAACCACCCATACCACTAAGACCACCGCCCAATGCACCAACCAATCCACTGAATCTATATATTATTTTTTTTATACAAATAAAAACAAAACGTAATTGTGCTTTTATTTTTTGATATAATAAAAATTTACCGGTTTGTAGCAGTTGTTGAATGAAGTCCATTACAGCCACCAACACGTCCCTGCATATGCCTTATTGAATCTGGACTAGATCCACCTGAATTCATTTGTAATTGTTGTTGTGCCGCTAAAGCAACCCCAAATTTTGTCTTTTTATTTGCTTTACCATAATTTATTTTATTAGCTGCAAGATCCTATTTATTATAAAAATTATAGATATAAATTAACAATATTTATGTATATTTAAAATTCTCTTGTGTATATTCTTACTCTTAATAAATCTTTTGGTACACGCATTAATAATAATTTAGGAAGTCTTTTTATAAAAAAACTTCTAACCCATGGTGCCATTTTATGTGTACTCGGTTTACGATAATGTATATTCAATATAATAATCGTTATCACAACACTAAGACCAACAAGTAACATAGTAAAAAGTAAATATTTTCCTAAAAGCGGAAGTGCCAAGGATGTGGAAGGAATAATTTCTGATATCAATAGGAAAAACATCGTTTGTGATAAAAGTATACTAATACACAATGCTATCTTTTCACCAGAGTCTGCTGGTAAATAAAATACAAGAACTGATAAATATGAGATACCCACACATGGAATGATTAGATTGACTGTATAAAATAGTGTTTTTCGTCTTAGTGTTATGTTGAAAAATATATCTGAAATGAAAGTAAAATGAATGTAAAGATAAAAAGAGAGAAAAATAATGAAAATTAATTATGTTAAAGAAAATTGATGACTTTGTTATTTTTTTCTTTGTCATTCTTCTCCTTTTTATATACTTTTTTTATTCTCTCCCCTTTATTAAATATTTGTATTTAGGAGGAGACAATATATAAAGAGAACAGAATTTTTTTTCTATTAAATAATTCATTTTCAATATTTTCCATTTTATTTCTTTTTTTTTTTTAATAAAAATTTAAAATATAAAAGAAAGAAATCAAAGACTAAAAACTGAAATTTCTATTTAGTCATTGAAATTTAAATTTTATAATTACAAAATATTAAATTATCTCTCCATATAAATTTAAATTGGTTTTGATATTACTTTTTTCACTCTCGCTCTCTCTTTCTCTTTCAAATGGGCTTTGAATATTATTTATACAATCTAATACCTTTATAATATTTTCTCAACCAACAGAAAAAAAAAAAATATATAAAAATATTCAATCTAAAAAAAATATTATTTTATTTTCTTTTGATCATTTTATAGAAAGATGATTGAATAAAATCAGGAAAAAAAAAAGAAAAGGTAAATGAAAGAAAATGACGGAATAAAATTACAAAAAAAAAAAAAATGAAATGACCAAAAAAGAAATAAAAGGAAATATTTATTAGAAATTATGTCAAGACAAATAAATAAAAATCATCAATTTCATTTGCAAAAATATTAAAAATTATGAAATAAAAAGAAATATTTTATTTGAAAATTCAATAATTTTATATTAAACGGGGGGGGAAATAAAATTCAATAATAAATTATATTCAACTACGTTGAACAAATAAATTCCATTTAAAGTTAAATAAAAAAAAAAATAAATAAAGAAAAGAAAATCTTTAAACTAAGAAACAAAACATAAAGAAACAAACGGAAATATAAAAATAATACGAAACACAAGAAGAGAAAAAAGGAAAACAAAGAGAAAACATTTTTTTTCTCTTTTATTTTATATAATTTAATCACTTACCAGGATACGGTTCAGCACAACAAGGATAATATTTTTCATGTCTCTCAGCAGGTACACCCAAAATATCCCATTCTACACTTGGATAATATTCACGTAAATCAATACCGATTTCAACTTTATTATCCTTTTCATTCTTTTGGTTTATATGTTTTAAATCGATCTAAAAATAAGAGAAATATATGAAAACAAAATTTATTATTAAAAGAAAGATAGAAAAAAAAAATGGATTAAATTCTTAAATACAGATAGTAGACAGGACGACATTCAACATTCGACATCCTAGAACTAGACAAATAATTTTGTTTGTTTTTTTTTTCCTATAAAAAGGGTTAATATAATGCGTGAACTTTTTTATAGGATTTCTCTTCTTTTTTTTATCTCATGAGAGATAAATCTACAAATTATGTGTCTATATAGTAGGTAAGCCAGACTAACCATAGAAAAAAAATTGTTGATTTAAGAGTTTTTAGATAAATGTCGTTATCTTAATAACAAATAACAAAATATCATAATTTAATAACAAAAAAAATAAATATCATAAGTTTACTTGATAATCCTTTAAAAAAATAAAACTTTAAAATGTTTTATCATTGAAACTTTTTTTTAGTAATAAAATTCTAAATTACATAAATATTAAATTTCTGACGCCTTTATTTTCATTCTCTATTCATAATAGTAAAATTTTTGGTCATGATTTCATCCTTAAAATTCAGCATTTTCTTCTAGATTTGCAAAAATTGTTTCTAATTCGAAAATTTCGTTATACATAAAAATACAATTCTACTTTTATTTACGATCAATCCATTCACAAATATATAAAGTTTACAAAAGAGCTGAAAATATATAATCAATTTTGAAATAAAATTTTATACAATGATGAAAGCTCATATTACATTGATGATTTTCCTTTTTTTCTTTTAGAAAACAGAAATATAAAGAAGAATTGTATCAACATTGTAAAAGATATGAAGAAACAGTGAACATTTTTGTAATTATACTAAATTTTATTGGTTTTATCTGTAGTTAAGAGAAACAAATATAGAAAAATCATCCTATTAATTATTATTAAAAATAATGACATTTATGAGTTTATTTTTAATTGGCTCAATTGGAATTTTGATTAAGATTATTTCGTTCTCTTGTTACTTTTATAGCCACGTCTCGTACAAATGTACAGAAAATGAGTTGTAAGCTGACAGATAGGTTTAGGATTTTACGAATTTTAAACAATAAAGATAAAACATATTTTGGATTTACAAACTTTGGATTGTTAATAAAAAAAAACTCTCGTAATGTCAGATATACCAAAAAAAAAAAAAAGAAATGTAAAATGTATCATCAGAAATAATAAAGATTTTTTGTTATTTCGTGCCACTGTTAACGTAGTCGTGTTTGAATTTCATTGGTTTTAACGTTAAAATAAAAATCAAATTACAGATTTTCTAAATAATTTTGCGTGTTTCATTGTGCGTGTATGTAACACTTAAAAGAGACGTCTCATTTAGCATTAATAAAACAATTTAATATTTTATAGACAAAACAAATAAAACAAAAAGAAATTGGTTTAACTAAAATGAAAACAAACAAAGTTTTAATACAAAAAAAACGTGAAGAAGAAATATTGACGAGTTTGATGATAGACAAAAAAATTTTTTTCTTGTTTTATTTTTAAGCAATTCTGATTGACTTAAACCATTTTTATTTATCTAAATATAAAAAAATGTTAACTTCACATCAGTAGACATTTCAATTCAATTTTTATTTTTATATTTTTTTTTTTGTTTATTTGTTTGATTATTTATTTCTTTATTTATTTTTATGATTGACAGTTTTAGTTTACTCAAATGACATATTGGATTATTGTTTTCTCATCGTGAGTTTTTTTTTTTTTTTTTGCATTTATTTGTTGTTGTGTATTTTTATTTTATTTTATACAAATATACCTATTTCACTGAAAAATACATTTATACACATTTTTTTTTGTATACAAAAGCTCTTTGTACAAAAAAAAAAAAAAAAATTTGGGAAAAAAAAAGGAAAAACGAATAAAAAGAAGCAGAACAAAAATTTCAACATTTTCATGTATTTATGAAAGCTTTTCTGGTTTTATTTTTTCTCTCTATCTTATAGATTTTTTTTTTCTTTCTTTCTTTCTTCTTTTTTTTTTTTCGTTGATTTAATATTTATAATAGACAAAAGGAAGTTTATTTCGTATTTGTATATCCAGCTGTGAAATAAGATATAAAATTATACGAAAAGTGAAAGAGAAGCTTTTTCATGGTGAATTTATTATAGAAGCTTTTTTCCTTCTTCTTCTTTTATTATTATTTTTCCTTTTTTTTTTCTTTTTTCTTTTTTTTTTTTGGTTTTAGTTTGTTTTTCTTCTCGGATATTTGAATTTGTTTGAGTATTAAATTTGTCAACCTTACACAATTTCTATATTATATATGTGTTTAAGGATAGATTCAGTTATAATTATATATAAAATTAAATTTATGTACCCTAAGGGTGTAATTAAAATGTAATTAAAGGTTTTAAAGTTGTATATAACACATCAATTATATCCGATTAAGTGATTCCTCCTTGTGTGAACCATTAACGATATGCAATATAGCCAATTTTCTATATTATTGAATAAAGTGTTATACAAAAGGATATTATTCAGGAACTAACTATATAATTAGTACGATTGTTTTCGATTAGATTTAATTTTTTTTTTCGATTTTTCTTTTACATACAATTTTATTATATCTTTGGCACAAATACATTTAGATCTCACCCAGTTAGTATTTATAAGTATGTTTAGAAAACTTATAGAAAATTGATAATAAATATAATAAAAACCATATTCTAAGTTTTCAAAGAAATAAAATTAAGGAAAATGTAAAACTGCATATTGCATGATCATGTTTCTGACATTTGTGTTGACAAATAGAAAAACTTTTATTTTTTTTTTGTAATTTTAGTACACTGTGACAGACACATACAAATACACACACACACATATATAGAAGGAGATATGTACAAGTAAATCCATACTTAAAACTTTTGTATATAAAAGAAGATGTGCATTTAAAAAATTTAAAGAAACTTTGAAAGGATATTGTGGAAGATAATCATCTAAACTATAATATTTTTTTTTATATCTATAAAAATGTATATTACATCATATATGAAAAGCTGTTACTAGATTGTTGATTATAAAAAAGAAAGAAGAAGAAGAAAAGAAAATAAAATTTCCCATCATCATCGTCATAATATAAAATCTACTATAATATTTTTTTTTTCTTGTGTTCATCCTTCATCATAATACTTCAACTTCAACGTCAGGAGTAAAGGAAAAAAAATAAAAAATAAAAAAAGGAAAACGGAAAAAAAGAAAACTTTAATGCATTTTATATTGTTGGCTGTGATAAAATTAATCATTATAACAAATTTTTTTTTTTTATTGATTTATTATTACGTCATTATGTATATAAAAGAAAGTCCTTTTATAATACTATCATCTCATCATAATTGAATTTTCTTTCATTTTCTCTCTAACTTTCTCTTTTTTCTTTTATCTTTTACATTTTAACACTTTTATAACTGTCTCTTTTTCTTACTTTCATTTACTTTATATCAATCTGTAAATATACCTACTTATATCTTTAAGATATTATCTAATATGAGTGACATTTAGTATATTATTATAGTTAGTTAGTTGGTTTATTTTGTTAGGAGGTTAGTTACCTAGTTAGTAAATTTGGGATATTTGTAAAATAAAAAATAATTAGAAGAAAAAGAATAGATAATCAACAGTTGTTTGTTTGTACAATTTTTTCTTTCATTGATTTTATATTTTACTTGAAGATTTTCAACATTTTAATTTCAATTTAATTATAATGATTGATTACAAATAGCAAAATGATACAAAAGATGAAATAGGATCTCATTAATTATTTGGATCAAATAACTGAACATATTGATTAAGATAACATAAAGTAACTAATTGTTTTAAAAATCGGTATAAAATCTGTTTAAAAATTCTGAAGAATTTCAATGTTAATTTACTCAGTTTTAATCGTTTGTGTATAGTATAATCCTTTCATTTGATACAAGACCAGATACATTAATATCCAACATAACACAATCAAAATTTTAGATCTTTTGAACACAATTGATTCTAATGAGCATACTGTCTTTACGCATGCATAATAAAAAAGGCTAGTAAAATTAATTTAACCTAAATAATTCCTTAACCTATGCAAAACTATAAATGAAGTAATGAAAGTCTCTGAGGTTTTTAAATTATAAATCTGGAAAAAAAACGGATGATATTTCATATTGCGTGCAAATTAGAATTCTATTTAAAGCTTTTAATTTATGTAACGTAAAGGTGTTTAATTTTTATGAACAAAAAAAACTATTTCTTCATAAATAGAAAATTTGTCGTACTTAGGCGCCGTGACTAAAACAAAAGTTGTATGTTACAAATGTCTTTGATATATTTTATAATATTTTTGTTTCAGTTCAAAACCTTTTAGAAATATTCACTTTATTTGAAACACATATTTTTAAGTTATCAAAAAAACTTTGATTTTCGTTCTCTAATGTATAAAGTTAAATTAGTTTTAATAATCAAAAAATTGCTCTGAATCGAAAAGGTTTTTTTTTTCAGTTGTTAAACTTTAATTTATTTTTTTCTTTCTTTAATATTAAAAAAAAAATGTGAAAAGGAAACATTGTAAATGAACAATTAAAAATGGCGTAAATAAGTAAAAGTTTGCTCAAAGCTTATAAAATATTTTTTAAAGCTTTCAGTATGGAATATTTTTTTAGGTCGCATATGGAATGAGACTTTTTATAAAAATAAAAAAATATAGAGAAAAAAAACACAGGAGTTCAACAAAAAGTACTTAGGAATTGTTTCTAATAAATTATGAATAAAATTTTATGAAAAAATGTTCCTCGTTTAAAAAATATTAGACTGACCAGTATAAAGTGCATCTTTGAACAGTGAGGAAAGACTTCAATGTCGATTCATACTTTAAATTATTTTATGAAAACAAGTAAAAAAACCAATTCAATGAATACCGTATCTCATTTATCTAAAGGAAAAAAAATCATAATCAAAAGTCTTTGAAATTATAGATTTTTCTTTCATAATTAGCATCGTCTCGTAATTATTTCCATACATATTTCGAGGATACTCATCCCCTTGTATAAAATATTCAACCAGCAATTAAAATTTTCTAAGAACACCTCTAATTAGTTTAATTTTCCATTTCAAATGCATAATATTAAAAATCAAAAGCAATTAATTATTTTGATTCTTTGGTGGGTTATAATTTAAAACCAACAAGTAGTTTTGGTTTAGGGTTAAATAGAAGGGCAACAAAAGTAGAATGAGTTGGTCTGGGGTATATTATGAATAAAAAGGGTCGATATATATTTTGGTGTAGATGATAATAAAGGATACCAAGGCTATATTTTTTTTTCATGTCAATTCAGATGCAATGGTGAATAATAAATATTTTCTTCTTGTCCATTTTTCTTTTTGTTTTCATTTTGATCGTTGGATAATTTTTTTATTCCAGCTTATTTTTTTATATTCTGCCTGTTAGTACACAAAACGATGAAAGATATTATATTTATTTATGTGCTTAACGAAAAAGAAATAAATTATTGTCTATAAATCTAACATTATTGACAATATTGATGGTGTGTATACCGTATATACATAACATAAGAGAGAAAAGCTTTATAAAGGTTTCATATTTTTCTTTTTTTTGGCCAAAAAAAATATAATATATACGTATATAATATGTTTTCGTTTTGGTTAATTAAGTTCATGGAAGGATGATTATTATGATTGAGTGGAGAATAGAGGAGTGAGTTTATTATAGTTGGATTGAGTAGGTTATAGTAAAGGTTTGATTGTAAATATGAAAGAAGCAAAAAACAAACTGTAACAGACTTAATATATTTGGAACTAAGCTTTTGACAGGCGAATTATATTGTCTACTCTCATTTGATTCTAAGAGATAAATATGAAACTAAATCAACAAGAATAAGAATCATTTCCACTTATATATACAATCATAAGTGGAAATAAATATAAAAAAAAATTGAGTTGTTTTTCATCAGAAAATTCTAGTTTTTCTGATAATGAAATTTGCTTTTTTTTTGATACATTCAAAATTTTTTCCTTTTATTGCTTACTTATGACATCGATAACGCATAAAATATCTGATTGAAAAAAATAAACCATTGTGAATGTCACAGACAAGAAAAAAAAAAAACCTAATTTACAAATGGCGGATTATTGTGTTATGATTTTTTTCAACTTTTCTTTCTTATCAAAAAAATTTTTATAGAGAAAATAAGAACAACAAAAAATAAAATGTATATGAATCTTTAGCATACCTGATCACCATCATATGTCCACGATCCAAATTTCATAAAACATGTTTGCTGATCAAATGGAAAATATCTGACATCAATTTCGCAAGATGATTTGAAAATAGCCGGCGGTGTCCAGACAACTTTACCAGTAAAATGTAATATTGCTTTTGTCATTGTTGTAACAACATATTCACCATCAGCACTGCAAAGAAAAAAAAAACAAAAATATTCATCAATAAAAATAAATATGAAAAAATTTGAATCTTTTTATTATTATTATTTTTATGATTTCGTTCAAAAATTGACTTTTAAAGTTATATTGAATTTTCAATAGTTACAAAACTGAATACGATTATGGTATAAAAATTTAATTTTATATTTTTTGGTCAGTATTTATATCTAGTACAGTACCTTATTGTTTATACAATATAATTGAAGTATTTTAATTGATTACAATTTTACATTTTTTACTATTTAGACTTTTTAAAGGGTTTTTATAGAAACAACTGAAAACCGAAAATTAACCCATCATGATACAATCATATATGTCATAATTTCTCTTTGGGTTTATCACAAATTGTATACGTAATCTATAGATTTTTGTCAACGATAAAAAAAAATAAAAATTGGTTCAGTAAAAAATGGAATGACGTTTTTTTTTTTGCTTTCTACTTTCTCTTTCTGTCCTTCTTTATATAGAATAAATATATGTATAGATATATATATATTTTCCATTTTCTAGTTTTCCATATATTGTCGAATAATCGATAACGCAAACACATTTAGGCATCAAAGCAGAAACAGAAATATATATATATATATATATATATATATAGGAAGATATAAAAGGGAGCCAAAAAAATAAAAGAAATCCAATAATCGGTTTATTTATGGTCGCCAAAATAGTCCAAGAAGGATGCTAGAGCTTAGTTTTATATATTTATTCCTATATATATTATATATTTTCATTATTCGTTTGTCCCATTTATTGTCAGAGATGGATTGTATAGATGCGGAAATCGTCTAAACCACAATAAAATCCGGCGACATTAATCGCATCAATTTGTGGTATATTTTACTCATAAAATCGCGGCTTCGTTCTATACATATAAATATATCTAAAAGTATGTAGCTTATATAGTATAACTTATATGAAAAACGAAAGAATGAAAGAAAGTAAAAAAAAAACAATTGCATAATGAAGAAGAATGAGATTGTTAGATCCATCGAGGCAACAACATATATAGTTAGTGTAGAACCTGAATAAGAAAAGTATAATTTATATTTATAAGTGTGAAAATATAATTCGTTAAAATTAATTTTGAATAGATTTTGGTTACATTGTAAAGAGAAACAGAGACCAGCGTGTATAATGTCATATTTATAAAGATATATTTCTATTAATAATAATTTTCAAAGATGTCATCATGTTTGCATAATAATATAAAGATCATTGTTTGCTAAACAAAAACTTATTTGCCTTTCATATATGTTGCATCTATTTTTGTGTGTTTGTATAATAACAATTTATTATGTGAAAGTTCGCTTCTGTACCTTTAGTTCTCCTTTTCTTGTATATCTATCTCACACGGATATAACTATACAGAAATTTATATTATTCTATATGTTTAAGGTGTTATAGTGGTAGTGGTGCTCATTGATATTTATCGTTGTAATAAACGATTTCAGGTGACAATATTTCCGACCCTTGTGTGTCGTCTTAATGTTTGTCTTTCTGTATTTTTGTTTTTTTTTTGTCTTTCTAAAAAACATACTTATATATATAAAGATATAAAGAAAGAGAGAAATAGATATAAGTTTTGTACGTTTTATATTGTTTGAAGTATTTATTTTATGTATCAAAGTTAAATATTATACAAAATTTATATAAAGTTTTCTTTTGTTGTTTAAATCGTTTGATATAAAATATATATGTAATATTTTGTTTGTTGTTCTCTCTTTCTATGATTTATTGATAGACATGATCAACTATACTGTTGTTGTAAGAAATAATAATAAAAAAAAAAAGAAATAATAAATATTATTTTGTTTTTTGATTTTAAAAATTTACTGATTTACATTTTTCACAATTTTCTGTCTGAATTCAAAATATTTTGTATCCACTTATTTTTCACTGCAATATATAAATATTTTCTTGTAAATTTTCTCTGTATATGTACAAGTCTTGTCAAATTTACCATTATTCTTGAAATGAAACGAAACCAAAAAATTTAAATAATAGAAAAGGATAACACTGCAATGTGCACTGTTATACATTTTAACGATTTATGATGGAAAATAAAATATATAAAAAAAAAAAACGGGAAAACAGAAAAAAACCGTGCACAGCATCTGGAGCCGGAGATGTATTTTTTGAATTGTATTTTGGCACGAAATTGACGTTTTTATTTTTCGAACTTACTAAAGAAAAACTAAAATAAAATAAAAATATACAATTGCAGAACTGAACTAAAGTATAGAATATATTAAGTGACATATTGAAACTTACTGATTTCTCGATTTTAAAGTACAAAAATTGAAAAAAAAAAAACACATTTTCCGGTTAATAGAATCTAATAGACGGTTAACAAGGTGGCACGGATCTATTTATAAATTAATTCAAATTTTGTTCTTAAAAAATAAAAAAAAATGAAACAATTGTGACATATGCAATTTATGTGGGTCCACTCTCGATCTATCTCAATTTTATGTTGTATCAAACAGAAAAATAAAAAGAAAACAAAAAGGAAAACGAAAGCAAAAAGGATGAAAAAAAAAAATAAATAGAAGAGAGAAAAAGCAAAAAAAAAAACACATCCATTTGAGCACTTCGTTTGTGAAATGTTTTAGGCTAAAGGTTATTTTTATGTGCATTTTAACCCTCGAAAATAAAAGACTATAGAAAAAAGGGTCATCAAGATGGAGACATCAAGTGTGTGGATGAGTCGTTTTTTTTATTGAACACCTGTCATTGTTAATGTATTTTTTTTTTGGGTTTATGTTCATTTATTGCTTTTATATTTCTTCTTCATTTTCAAAATTATGATAACTTTTATTGAATTTAAAGTTTCAATTGTGTAATCTTTATAAAACAATTGAATTTTCTAATTTGAAATTCAGTTATGAAAGTTAATTTTTTGCAATAACGAAAGTTTTTAAAATATTTATACTTGTTGAAACTTAATTAAACTTTAATTGGTTTTTATTGACGATGCAATAATTTTACAACAAAAATAATGTAAATAATAATCTGTACTTAATTTAATTCAAATATTAGTTTCAGATAGTAAAATAAACTTTTTCAAAGTTTCATAAAATTGATGTTTGCGTTTAAATTGAAATTTTACAGTATTGTTGATCTTCTGCAGTTAAAGTGTAAAAAAAAACAATACTTCTTAATAGGGTCAACTAAACTATTGTTGGAAAACTTAAAAAAAAAATCCTGAAACTAGAGAAAACTTACAATAAACTTTTAAACTCTTTAAGCTTGAGAATTATGTGAATAATAATATATCCTCAAATCTGGGCAATGGTCATCTTTTATTTTCTAAACATAAATAATATCTTAAGAGAATCTTATTCTTTCACAAGAAAATAAATAAAAAAAAAAAGAATAAAAGGAAGAAAGCTCTGTACAAACAGCCCACATAGAGATCCTATATTCATTGTAAATATATACGATGGATAATGTTGATGAAGAGTAATTGAAAATTTCAAAGTAAAACTTTAAGGGAAAATTCCAGAAAAATTAATTAAAAAAAAAAGTGATTTCAGACAGGAATTGTTTTAAATAAGAACAAAAAAAATATTAATAAAAAGAAAATAAGGAAATAAAAAAAAAAAGTCTTACAGAACTAATTTAAAAAATTTTCATCCAGCAAAATAATCTCTTTATATAATTTTGTATATTTTACAACAATAAAGGAAATTTCAAAAGCTCCGCTAAAACGACTTAAAGTTTAAATAATACAAAATATTTAAGTTTACGCAACGTCAATGCATCTAAATGTTTTTCATTTATTTTTTTCTTATTATTAAAATAAACTAATCAGATTTATATTCTTAAAATAACAAATCTTTAAAAATGTCTTTTATAAATGCCCGAACACAATTGGCAGAGATTTGTCATTATTAAATAATTTTTTTTTTCTGTTTTAATAAAGTTTGTTTTATAGCTTTTGAACACATAGACAGATACATACAGTAAATATATGTACAACACAGTTAGGAACAGACATAATCAACAGAAATATAATATAAAAAAAAAAAGAAAAGAAAACTTTATTACATTTTCTTTGTAAGAAGAAGAAGAAGAAGAAGTAAAAAAATTCAATTTCGGTTCAATTTACAAAAGAGAAAATTTTTCTCTTTTTTCTTTTTTTTTACAACAAAACGGAAAATAAATGAAGTAAAAAGAAAAAAAAATTAACATTTTTTTCTTGTTGTTAAAAGGGAGGTTTTGAATGGGGCTGATTGGAGTATGGATGTAATGAAAAGTGTGTGTGATGAAGAGAAAGAGAGAGAGAGAGATAGATAGAGAAAGAGACGGTTAATATATATTTTTTTATTGGACAGTGTTTCTTGTAAATAAAATGAAAATTTCATTGAGACATTTTACAAAAGGATATTACAAACAATAATAATAATAATAATGATAATAAAAATTCATTACACTTTTTCTTCTTTTTCTTCTTCTTCTTCTTTTCAAGTTGTTATTTGTTATTTTATGACTGTTTGTGGTTGTACAGATATAATAAAAATTACTTACATCTGTCATTATATACGCACATATATCGATTAATCTATAATACTATGAATTTGATTTTAGATTTAGAAATTGTGGTAACACATATATAATATGCTGTGTTGTATGATTACAAAAACCTTAGAAAATAGGACAATTCAAACATATACACAGTATAAATACAATAAATAGAGAAAAACACAAAACTAACACCTCCTATTGTGGATGATCTTTCTAATTTAATCCATTTATAATATAACTGGAACTTCGATTATATACATAATAATGTTTCTACATAAATATAAAAGAAAATGTTTTAACAAGAAAATAAAAAAAAAAAAAAAAAACAGAAAAGAAAAGAAAAGAAAAACGAAAAAAAAGTGCTAAAATAGCAAAAACGACAAAAAAAAAATATATAAATAAAATCGAATCGTTTTTGTTTTTGCTTCTTCTTTTTCTTTCTTCTACTAAGATAATATTATATTATAATACCTACATATATGTTTCGTCATTTTAGATTTATTATACCAAACAAAAAAAAAAATAACTATATTATATTCTTATTTCATTATACCGAGAGAAAGACGGGCTAAAATAAAAGGACAAAATTAATGAGTAAATATAAGATCAAAGCTTTTAATTACATTTATAGCATAGAGTAAGTAAGAAGATAGAGAATGAAACAAAAACACAAAAAAAAAAAAAAATAAAATAAAATAAAATAAAATAGGATGATAAGACAATTTTTATTTTATGTATAAATAATTATATGAAAAGAAAAATAAAATAAAGTCAAATTACTTTTGAATAATATTAATTAAGTGTCTTTGTAAAGTGTTTTATACTAGAGAGTTGGAAAAAGTAATATAAATTACATGGAATGTCGCTTTATTTATTTATTTTTCTTTTTTTTTTTTCTTCCTTTTTATTTCTTCTTTTTCTTTTTTTAGACTAATTTTTTTTTATTGCATTCATTTCTCTCCTACTTCTGTTTTCTTACACAGAATAAAAAAAAAAAAACGAAAACATTCCAACACTGAGAATGAAGACAAAAGTAAAAAAAAAAACCATTTCATTCGGTTTGAAATATTAACTTCAATTAAACGCAAACTCTATATTACTTCTAAACTCTATATAATACATTTGTTGTATAATACAACATTTCGACGATCATGAAAGATAATTACTCTTTACTCTATATAATATATAATTCTATATAACAATAATATAAAATGAAATTGAACAAAATTTGTGCACATAACATTCTTCTATATAGTGTTTAGTTATATGTATGTAATATATCTACCTAACTATACATAACCTACCTACAATATACAATTATCTAACATTAAATTGAGATTAAACCAATTGCTCATTGTCTAACTAGAGTGTCTTTTTATTATTTAAAAAGATGAACAAAAAAAAAAAAATGAAGGAGGAAAAGAATGGAGAAATAAAGTTCTGTCCAGAAGCAAAAAGGCTTTGACCTTACGCTTACACGAACGTTAAGAAATATAAAATGTAACATGTTTTTAAGATTAAGACAAACTATATAAACTATTTAGTATATTTAATTTAATATTTTAATCATAAAACTTTTAATATTTATGGTAATCATTTTATATTAAAAGACAAACGTTTCGTTGTCATTTCTCTTTTTCATAAATTCTTGTTAATTGTTATTTTAACTTTTGCATGCAAAATACAAATTTAGTTTTAAAATCCAATTGAGTATGTTTGTTTGTTTATATAAGGTAATATTAAATTGTCTCTGGGTATTATATTTTATCCCCCAAAAACCAAAAAAAAAAAAAGAAAACAAAGAAAGAATAAGCAAGGACACAAAATAGGACATTTATTACCACCACAAATGTATACAAATTTAGTTAACGTCAAAGTAATGTTGTGTTCTGTGATAAAAGGTAATATAACCTAACTAACTTTTACAAATAATATTTCATGTACAAAATATAAGCAGATTTGTAATGAAGTCAATTTTGTGTAGAACCTTATCATGTTTATTCAATGAAGAAAAAAGTTCTGGTCTGATATTTTGTTTTATTGTAAAGAGAAAGAAAAAAAAAAGTTCTATAAAACTATAAATATTCAAGATTGAGATCGTTGATGAATATATACAGGATAGTATAGAATTGTGAATATATATACTCTTACGTCAGACATACAAACTCATAACCCATCCATGAGTATGTTGGGTTGTCATCGGTCACGTAACAAAAGAGAAAACTTTGTTGATTTTTACCCCACAATCATTCTACCACCATTAGTCTCAACCCGCTTAAAAAGGGTTTTTGAAAACGAATTAAATTACAAGTTTGTTATTCTACGGGACTTGAATTTATTTCTGTTGTATATAGAAAATAGACGAAGAAGAACAAAAAAAAAAGGGTTTAAAATTGTAAATAATATATATTACATATGGATGGATATAGAACTTATATGGATCATTTATATAGGAAAGTATTAGGTGCCAAGACATTTTAAATATCTATTTTTGTGGTTTTGAATTTTTAATTTAATTTAAATTTAAAACTTAAAAGTTATAAGCGATATAAGGTTTTTATATTTGGTTTCTAAAATTAAATTGAGTCCATTTATATATTGTGTTTAGCCATGAAACAAAAATATTCAATTGATCCTTCTTTAAATTTACAAAATTTACAAAAATTGTAATCTTAAATAATATAAAAAGCTTTTAGATTATTATCAATTTTTAAACAACAAATGACAACAAAAATAATAAAATAATTCACAATAAAAAATTCATTGAACCTCAGCAACTGTTATAGTTCACTGAACTTTACTTTAATCCTAGATACTCAATTGAATATCGATTAAAAAGTGTTTATCCAGTTTTTTTTATTCATATTTTCTTTATGGGAAAAAGAAGAAGCAAACCCAACAAAAGAAAAAATACAAATAAAAATTGAATCTCCATTTAAATGATTTTGTATGAGACCAAAAAAAAAAAAACAAAATCTCTTGATTATATTGCATAGTCGTCTGTTATTTTTTTTATACGTTTTTAATGAATTCTTTTCCTCCTCTTCCATTTTAATAATATGTACTATAAAAGCTTTTTTAATACACGATTAAATTCTGTAGCAAAAAAAAAAAAAAAAATAAAAAGAAGAAGAAAGAAAATGAAGCTTTATCCTCTTTATACTTATGAAAAAAAAAAAAACTGAATTATGATAGAGCGTATTATATTATAATAATGTATAAAATGTGACGACATGAATAAAAAAAAATCTCACAGGAGATCGTAAAAATTATTATGCTTATGTGGTCATTCGCAACTCAGAATAAAAAATATAGAAAACAAAAAAAAAAATGTTAATTCTCTATTCTCTATTCTCTATATATATTTCAGCTAAGTGAAAGCTTTTAATAAACTTAATAGATTAGAATAGTCCTCACATCTTTTTCTATCTTATATTTCTCTCTCATTCTAAACCCTTAGTTTTGTGGTTTTTGTGGATTTGACGGGTGTAAATGGGTTGATTTAAATTGGAGTGAGTAGAAAACAGTTTAATCTGAACTAAATTTCTCTATATTTTATTTCCTTTTTTTCTCACTCTCTCTCTCTCTCTCTCTCTCTCTCTTCTTTTCTCTCATCAGACAGAATAAAAAATTTCCAACTCAATATAAATAACACAATTCCACTACATTTACTTCTATTTTATATAATAATATAATATTAAGCTTAGTCAGGCCTGTCACAAAAGGGTGAATGTTATCTATGAAATTTTAAATTGAATATTTCAACTGACAAACAGAATTGTAGAGAAAAAAGCAAAAAAAAAAAAAAGAAAGAGAGAGAAAAAGAAATGAGGACAAAAAAAAAATGAAACACGAAAAAAACGAATGAACGAACGAACTCGCATAGAGAGAGAGCTTTCAACTAAAGTTGAGTACAATTGAATGTGAAAATGTTCTGTCATTGTTTTTGTTATTTATTTTCGATTTTAATAAAAATCAAATTTTACAGTGGTTTTTTTTTTGAACAAAATTAAATAATAAAATCACTCATTCGATTTCCCCAAAAGTTTGTTAATTAATTTTTAGTAATTTCATTCTCTAACAATGTATGTAATATGTACCTCCATATTTATACGTGAACTAATGTATAAATGTGGAGGTACATATTATATTATATAGACGGTGTACCTTCCCTTATTCCCAATACTACATGAACGTATAAACATGGAGGTATAAAGAAGCTGTATCTCCCACTTTTTTTTTTTTTGGCTATCCTACTTGTTTTATTTTTAATTTTAGTTAACGAAAAAAAAAAAAAACATAATCACAGTATTATTATTATTATAAAATTATAAACGTCATTATAAAATTGTCACGGTTTTTTTTTGTCTTTTCTTTTTGTATTAAATTTTTCTTTTATTCTTCCCGCTTTTTTTTTTCTTTTTCTTCTTTTGCTTCTTATATTTTTTAGGAAATTTAACGTTTGAAAATTAATCAGAAAATTTTTGTGTTTTTTTTTGTTCTTTTTTTCACTTTAATTAATTTTTTTTTCTCTTTTCTGATGCCGGGAAAAATCTCATTACAAAACTTCATTTTTAATTAGGATCTCATATCCTGATATTGAATTCATAATTTAATTTATTTGTCCCTTTTGTCCTTTCGTTTTGTCTCTTCGTTCTTTTTTTTCCTTTTTCTTTTCTTTTTTTTTTGTTCATGGTGTTGTTGTTTTTGTTGTTGTTTTTTTTTGTGCTTTGTGATAAAAAGTTAATCTGTAATTGCTTTACCATAGACGATGAGGACGACGAAGACAAGAATGACGACACGAAAATGTATAAAAAAAAAGGAGAAAAGAAAAAATTAAAATTAAACCAAAAATGGAAAGAAGATTTTTTCTTTTAACCGTTTCCATCTTTATTTATCTTTTTTCGTGCGAATTTTCTCTACTTTCTTTTCTTTTCTTTTCTTTTTATTTTATTTTTTGTTCTTCCTTTTTTTTCTTTCGTTTCTTTTCATTTTAAAATTAGATCCTGGCTCTCATCTCGAATATATTTAGATGGATTTTAAAAGATAAGAGGACGAATTAGATTATGTAATTTTTTTTCCCTTTCGTTTTCTTTCGTTCTTTCTCTCTGTTTTTGTCTTTTTTTTTTTAGTCTTTTATTTTGCTTTCCGTTGCGAATGTTAAAAGAAAGAAAAATATGGTAAATATAAAGACTTGTACATAAGTTAAACGAGAGGATTACGTCTCAAATAAAGGACAAATTTATATCCATTTATATATTTATTTATGTTAATCAAAAAAAAAAGAAAGAAAAAAAAAAGAAGAATGAAAAAGAAGACTTACTTGTTATATAGAACAATATCCGGCAGCCATATGTGTTCTGATGGTACATACAATTCTGTCACACCACCATATTCAGATGGATCCCATTTAAATTTATGATCTTGCCACTCCTAAAAATATAATATACAAAATATTAATAATGTAACAACAGAAAGACGAAAAAGAAAGAAAGAAAAAATGAAAGAACGAAAAAAAAACATGAAAAACAGAAAAAAAGAAGAAGAAACAAACAAACAGAGAGAGAGAGAAAAAAAAGAAGAACTTCATATAATAAAATTGTTTGAAATTATTATTATGAAATTAATTAATTTTCTGTGTGCTTTTTATTATAAATATTGACTAAAACTTACATGTTCTAACCAGACGTTTGTTGTTAATATTTGATCTTTAAGATTCTGTAACAAAAAAAAAAGAAAGAAAAGGAAAATAAAAGAATGAAATGAAAAGAGATTTTTGTCACAAAATTTATATATTTTATTATTTCATTTTCTCTATTCTCTATATTTCTATTTCTATTTATAAATTTATATATAATAATGATAAGAGTATTTTATAAAACACACACCAACATATCTACACACACACACACATACATACACACACACATATATTTATAGAGAGAAAATAAAGGAAGAAGGATCACAATAGAAAAAAAGGTGAAAGGGTCAAAAAGCTCAATTGTAGGAGTGCTTTTGTCTTAAATGAAAGAAATGTTTCTCAAGTGAAATATCTAATCTACGTCAAAACTCAAAATTATATATGTATATAAATATACAAACACACACACACACAAACCTATAAACACGTATATAAAGGAAGAACTGTTTTGTTATGTAGAAGTAGAGGAACAAAAAAAAACAAGAAAAGAAAAAATTAAGTAAAAGGAAAGAAAAGAAATTCAAAGAAAGAAAAGAGGGACACAGATCAAAGACAAAACATATTCAAATTAGGCTTCTTTTAACTTTCTCATCTTTATCTTCTTGTTCTTATATTTTCCTTTTTTTTTTGGGAGTTTTTTTTTTGTTCTTGTATTATTTCAATTCAATACCCCAAAAAAAATTGAAACAGACTGACTATTCTGAGAATTGATCGCAAATTTAGACAACAATGAGTTTTTAAACGTAAAAGTCTGATAAATATATTTGCACACTTTATTCCTTAGAGATTATTTTGTGTATAAAGAAAGAGATAGGACTAAGTCTATGTTTAGAAATGAATTTTTTTTACCATTTTTGATGTGTAGACGACAAAAAATCTCGTGAACAGTCACAAGGGTATATTTTTGGCTAAACAATATTCAGAAACAAACATCAAGAAGACGCCCCAAACGTTAACCAAATAAAGTATTGTTAAGATTTATTTATTTATTTCTTCCTTCATTTTTTTTTTTTTTGAAGAAGAATATAAGAAGCCAAAATGGTGTTAGGTTAGCGTAAATATATAACTTAACATCTTAGCGTCTTGTTATATATTTTTGTTATATTTATATAATATATGTACAAATTTGTGAATGTCATACCCCAACATGTCAATATTTAAAAATATATGTACTTATATTTCTAAGAATTATGTTCAAGAAAGTTTGATTTATTTGCTTTTATAGGATAAAGGTCAAACATTCATGTAAGATTATTGATAATTTTTCTTTTGTGTAAACCAGGAAAGAAAAGGTACACCGCTATCGAGAAAAAGAAAAACAAAATATTTTGTGGTGTGTGCGTGTGTGTGTTTTTCTTTTTTTCATGGAACTTTCTGTACCTGAGAAAATATTGGACTAGAATTAAAATAGTAGAATTAATAGCATAAAGCCGAATAATTTTATTGAAAAAAAAATCAAATGAATAAATTTTGGTTTAAATTGAAAGATTTTTATAAAAAATATCCGATTCTTATTTAAATCTCCAAATTGAATAAAAGTCACAACTATTTTATTTATAAAAATATAAAAAGGTTCAATGCCTAATGTCTCAATAAAAGCTTTTAATTTTAGATTATTGTTTCTCTCATAAAAAGTGAACATATCTTATTTTCACAATAATGACAAAATCATCAAACTGACATCAAAGACTTTATGAATATCCTAATAATGGAACAATAATGTATGCGATTTAATTACATAAATATAATTATATATATTTTTTGATTCAAATAAAAAGCTTGATCAAATTAAATATAATATTATTAAATGAATAATACATTTATTACACCAATTATTTGCATTTAATTATTGTTCCAAAAATAAAAAAAGAAAGGAGTAATTTTTAATTGATGAAAACAGAGTTTACTGCTGACGGATTTTATTTATTTAACATAATTTTGGACATTTTTTTTGTTCCGTTTTGAATTGCTTTTTGGGGGTTTTTTTTTTTTATTTCACCGGCAACAATCATTTGTTTTAAAATGTTTATATATACATTTGTTCATACATATAGTTGTTACATACTTTTGTTTGTATGTTTTGTTTTTTATTCCCCGTAAATAAACATTTGCAAATTAACATATTTTTTTTTTTTGGTTTTGATTCAATTCAATATTATTGCTATTAATACAGGAGTTATTGAATATCATTTTACCTCATTAACTTTACTTTACTTTTTTTTTTTTTGTTTCCAATAATCATCAATTCGTTTGGCTTTTAATTTTTTTTTTTTGTTTTATTAAATTTATTTTTCTGTATTGGCAAAAATGTCCTTTTAATCCATATGAAATTTTTGTACAGAAAATAATTTGAAAAAAACAAAAAACAAAAATGAAAATTAGAAAATAAATGAAAATGTGAAAATATATTTTTTCAATTTTTTTTTGTTTCATAATTTTTTCAAAATGTCAATTTAATATTTGTTTTCACAATTTTTCTTTTTTTTTTTTCTGATTTTTAAAACAAAATTATACGAAAGTTCAATAATCTGTTTTTGGTTAAAATTTTCTTTATATTTTTGGTTTAGCAAAAAAAAAAAAAAAGAAAAGGAAAGTAAAATAAAAGAAAAAAAAAGTTCTGAAAAGAAAACCCAAACAAAAAAGTTTCCGTTTCTTTTTTTTTTTTTCTAAAACAAAACAATTTGTAACATTCAAATCTCATATGCCATCCAGTCCCCCTCACTATTGACTGGATGGGAGGAATATACATTTTTTTTTATGTTTATGTGTGTGTGTGTGTATGTATGTATATTTAAATTATCAATGTGACATTAAACCTTTTGTTTCTATTTTGAGAAATTATATTCTAGCAACAACAAACACACAATACCCCAACAACTATAGTAAAACTTCCATAAATTTACACAGCTTTTAAACACAAGAGATAATACAAAATGTTGTGTTAAAACAAAAAAAACAAAAATAATACATACAACGAAAGATGAAAAAACGAACGAAGACACAAAAATAAGAAAAAAAAAAATAAGAAAATACTGGATAGAGAATGTAGAAAATTTTTGGAATTTGTCCAATAAAATACTTTTGCTTATCGGCATTTATAAGTTTTAACAAAAATGTAAAAGTACAGTGAAAACATGCACGTTTAATTTTGGTTTCTGGTATGCTTTTTTGGGTAATTGTAATTAATAAGATTTGTTAGTTTTCCTGTATAGAAAACTTTAAATTCATTATTTTATCATGAATTTTGTTTTTATTCTAAAATTTTAATCCTAAATCCACCTCATTCTACCATATTTGTAACAATTTAAATTTTTCGCGTTTAATACAATTTACTAATTTATAACTAAATTTTCCGATAAGCTTAAATGAAAAGAATGAAAACAAAAAATCTCATTTAATAATCAATTAAAATTTTATGTTTTCAAAAACAAATACAATAATAAATTCAGTTCAATAATTGAATATTTTATATTTTTTTGCATCAATATTTATTCCAATGAAAAACAAAAGGGGCATAATAATTTTGTTATAACAAAAAAAAAAAATAAAAACGAAATGGTTTGAGTTAAAAGGACATCTTTTTCCTTCCGCCACTTTAAATATAATATACTAAATCATACTCAGCCATGTTACAGGCATTAACTCATTTTTGAAAAAACAAAAAACAAAAAAAAAAAATAAAAAAAAATAAAAATATTTTGTAACCAAATATTTTCCTCATAACTTTTCCATCTCTGATAAATAAACACAATAAATTCTTCTTTGTTTTCATTTGTTATAATTTGTCGTTGAATTTATATATTGAATCTATTGGATCTAATAATAAATTATACTTATAATAAATGATGGCAGTAACCATTGGAAGGATGATGATGTATATTAAACAGACTGTGTGAATGAATAAAATATAAAAAAAAAAACAGAAAGAGAAAGAGAGAGAGAGAGAGACTGTGTTAGAATATGTATAGAGTTTTAATAACAGAATACTTTTTTCTTTTTTTTTTTAATGGTATGGAATTTATTTTTGGAAAATTTAATTTATGGATAAATATGAAATTCTATATAATAACGATGAAAGTAAACAATATTATAAATATTTGTCATATATAATATGTACGTATATTTCTATTACATATATTATCCATCCAATAATATGATGCTTCTGTTTGCCTTTATTTATATGTACTGACATCAAATAGACATTTTTTTTTTGCTTCACTCTCTTCTATCTCTCTCTCTGTCACTCTCTGTTTTTTCATTGGGTTTATATTGTGGGGTTAATTTTGTGCTTTGCCAAAATGAAATTGAAAAATGAACTCATTTCTAGATTCATATTCATATAAATATAATAATGTTGATGGAATCAGTATAGGAAAAAAAAACAGGGTGGCATATATAAACCAGTGTTAAGGGTTAAAATGGAGTTTATTTATTTATTTGGTAAAATGCAAATAAAATATATTAAAATATTTATTAGGCATGAAAAAAATATATCGAAATGTAAAAAAGAAACAAAAGAATTAAAAAAAAAATATTGTGAATGATGAATAATGGTAATAATCGCATTTAGCTTTCAATCAAAATTATGAATATTTAATATAAAGTGAATCATATCAATATGAAATTCATTTTATCTACATTAATTTCCTGTAACAATCAAAAATTTGTCACAACCATTAGACAAAAAAAAAACAACAACGAGAAACTGTAATATTTTTTTTAATTATTAAAAATCACAACGAATAGAAAATTAAATTTTATGTAGTGACGAAAATAAAACTTTTTTTTCTCAAAGTTGTTTTGTTATCAAAACACAATTCTTTTTTTTTTTTCTTAAATCTTCTTCTTGTTTTGTTACAAAATATTTTATTTTTTTCCTTCTCTATTGTTTACAGTTTTTCTGTTTCTGTTTCTATTTTCTTTTATTTGTTTAAAGAAGAAAAAAATGGGGGAAAATTGTGTATACACTGATGACAAGTTGTTTTTTTTTCATTAGGCTAAGAGTAGTTTATGATGTCAATTGCATTTGATGTATTATGAAAATTTTCTCTATAATATTTTATATTTATGTTTTTCAAGATTGTGTTTTGTTAAGAACTAAATTGTTTAAGAAAAACTTATGTATGTCTCTTGTGTCTCTGTATCATATTTCTTTATTGGGAAACTTTTAAGTTTATAGAAAAATAAGTTTTATACAACAACAACAAAAAAAAAATTTAGTTCCCAAACTTAAAATATTCAGAATAAGAAAATACAAATTTTCTTTATTTTTTTATTCCTGTGGAATATTTAATTAAATCGTATCCTTTCAAAATCATTGTTTGATCAAAAAGCAAAACCAAAACTAGAAAAAAAAAAAACCTTTACAAAACCAAAAATGACCGATATCCGTTGAGGAAAAGAGAAAATAATGTATTCAACATTTGGTGTAAGAAAAAAAAAAAAACGTATAATAAGTAAAATTACCAATTCAGATTATACGGTCCGAATTTTTTGACCCTTGAAACTCCACTTTAAAAAAAAAAGGAAAAGGAAAAGAAAAAGAAAAAAAAAACCCTAAAAAATTTCCAATATCCTGCGATGTCTTTTTTTTTTTTATCTTTCACTCTTTATACTTTTAAAACCATTTTCCTATCCCAATTTCAAAATCAAATACACCAAATTAAATGCATTTTCTCGTATATTATACATTTTGAAGATTGATTCCAATCGTTTGGAAAGCAAGGAAAGAAACAAAAAAAAAAAATATGAAAGGAGAAAAAAAAGAAAAAAAAAATAGAATAAAATAAAATCGATTTCAGTTCAATAAGTCGTATGTATTTATATAAAATACATGTCAATACACTTCAATGATCATTGGTCGTATCCAAACTGATTGTGATTCAGTTTATAAAGAAAGAATATATAAAGATTTTTCTCTTCTTCCAGGATGTAATTTTTCAGAGACAAAAATGTGATCACAATTTTGCTTCTTTTGTTTTCTTTTTATTTGGACAGAAAAAAAAAACAAGAAAAATTATTTATATTCTTAGAATAAGTCATCAATAAATAAGTAAGATGAATTGTCATTTTTGTTTTCCTTTTTAGTTAACTTATTTAATGAAATTTTAATTTTCAACTTGTGACAAATCTGTAACAACTTTTGTATCTCTTCCAGAGTAAATATGATTTTTTCTTATAACAAAATGGAGTCAATCTCTTTCTGTTTCTTTCTGTTCTTTATGAAACCGAACTTAATTAATATATTAATTGCCAATAAAATTCATATTCTGCAAAACACACCATCCAGATTGGAAATTAATAGAACTTATTATATTGGACACTAATTTAATGAAAACATTGTAAACAATAGATTTAAAATTGTAAAATGGAAAACTTTCTAAATTTTACATAATAATATTTAGTTCAGAATGAAAAAAAAAAAAAAAACTTTACCGTCGGTTATGTTACAATATCGATATTCTCCCCGCACTTTATGGTAAAACAAATGATCAAGTTTTTTCATATTCTCAATTTAATGAAGATTTTACAAAACAACAACCAAAAAAATAACAAAAAAAAATTTTCAACTTATTTTTATCAGTATCAGAACCTTAATTTATTGAAAGATTAAATATATTGGAAAAAAAAAATCATTATAATTTTATAATTGGATAATTAAAATTATTGATTTTGATTGGCTAGAGAATTATTTTCTATCACTACGTATTATTAGGAATATAGATTTTGATTTAATTAGAATTTTTCATTATAAATAATAATTTTAATGAATGTCAAAAGCGTGAAGTTCAAATTAGAAATTGTGTTTAATTGGGAATTAAAAGTTTTAATTTTCAACTCTTTTTGTTTTTTTTTTCTATTTTGCTTTTTGCTTTGTAAATGTTTTTGTCTGTTAATTTATTTTTTATAAAATAAAATAATATTCATTTAATAGGAATTGAATTATTTTGTAAAATTTAAAGTCTAAGTGCATCAATGTAGTACAATTTAAATATTATTCACAGCTCAATAATTAAATGATTTGAAAAATGATGAGAAAAATATTGTTAGAAAAAGCTTCATTGATTTAGATTTTTTTTTTCTTATACAGAAAAAATTTGAAATTCCATTTTATTAGTAAACGTAAATTACTTTCTGTTCAATTTAGTTCTCGTTCTGAGTAATTGAGAAGTTGTTTGAAAAGTCTATTTAACGTTGCAGACCGGAGGAAAAAAAACAAAAAATTTGCATTTACAAATTTTTTTTTGTCCTTCAACATTTCTTTTTTTTTTTTTATTTTAAAACCATTTTCGTTTTAATATATTTTAATGGAAAACTGTGTGATGAGAATGTTGAATCAATTAAAAATAAAATAAAATAAAAATTTCCAATTTCAATCAAAAAGACAAAAAAAAGAAAAAAAAAAAAGGAAAAAGAGAGAAAAATAAAGGAGTCTAGTTTAAAATTTAATCTAAAGTTTAATCAAAAACTTTGTTAACTGGATGTCCACTATATAAGGGCTTTCCTCTGATATCTCATACATACACACACATACACACACACACATTCACATATATTACTAACTATAAAATCTATATATAAAGTATATAAGTACAACGCCCTTTTTTTCTTTTACTTTTATTAGATCACGTCTTTTATAATATACGCTCGCTATTTTCTTTATAGAAAGTATTTCATAAAATAAAAAAAAAATAACAACTAAAAACAAAAATAAAACACAAGAAAATAATTTCAACCATATAGAATAAAAGTGAAAAAATAAAAAATCTGAAATAATAGAGAAAAGGAAGAAGAACCTCGAATAGAAAAAATAGAAAAAAATGAAAAGGAAATGTTTAAGAATAGAAAAATCAAAAAATTGAAAAATAGAAAAATAGAAAACAATGCAGTTTCTCTATATAGTAATTTTTTTTTTTTACTGTATTGTAAAAGAAAAATTCATTATATGTTGTTGTCACATTTAATTTATACAACTTTTTCTTTTCAAATAACTATTCACAATGTAGTTACGTAGGCGCATACCAACCCGTATACATATTTCGCGAATTTATTTTTATCAAAACTGATATAAATACACATACAAACTTTATATAAAATACAGTCAACTAACCAACCCACCTTCCTCCCCACGTTGCTACTGCTGCTAAAAAAAAATATGTTTATATAAAAAAAAAAAACAACACCAAAATCTATTGTTTTAGATCTTTTTCGTTTAAAATTGTTTATAAATGAAAATTTTCATCATGTGGCATTTTGAAAATGTGTCGGTTGAATTGTTTTACATAAAATTTCATCCTATATTTGTATGTATTGTTGTTTTTTTTTTGTTTTATTATTTTACATTTTTATTTGTATGTATGTGTTTGTGTGTGTGTATGTGCATGTGTGTAAATGTATGTTTAGATTTGTGTGTATCAAATGCACTAGCGAAAGAAAGCAAAAACAAAGTCGAATAAGTTTTCTAAAATGAAAAAGGGATTCTTTTATATTCAATGGAAAAATAGTTTATAATTTATATATATTTCTGTATGAATTGAAATTTATATGAATTCTTTTAAATGTATATGTAAAAAGTTTCAGATCTTAAAGTTTAAATTATTTAATGAAAATAAAAGTAACAATGCAATTGTGAGAGTCGTAGTTATTTAGAAATTTCTACAACGATTAAGAAATTAATTTAAGATTTCAATATTTTAATAAAGTTTGCCCCTTGGGCATGACTGCTCGTATTGTACACTATTTGTTATTAAAAGTGAAACAGAAATTGTGTAAATTATCTATTGTAATATTTATTAATCTATTTAAATAACAACAAAGCAAAAAAATCACTAATTCTCATTGGCTAAAACTTATCATAAAACACATCAATAAATTATTTTTAACAAAGTGAACATAAATAATGTATAAATTTTGTCATAACAACGTCATATAGGAAAATAATTTAAACAATAGAAAATTATTTATCATTATTCATATTAAAATTTTATAATTATCTTCTATCAATATTTTCTCTTAACTAAAATTTTATATAGAATTTAAGCATGAATTGTCAATTAGAAATGAGTCACATAATAAATACATATCACAATTAACACATCACAATTAACACATAGAAATTCTATATTTATTGAATTTCAGTTATATAGTCTTTGAATACCTATACTACCTATACTACCTTTACTACCTTTACTACCTATACTACTTATACTACCTATATCAGATAGTATTCCAATAATTAGTATAAATTTTTTTTTTGATATCAACTAATTATAAACTTAAAATTAATAGAATTTAATTATCTATTCTATGAATTTTTATTTTTGTGTGCTTTTATCCAATGAATATAATTATTATTATTATTCCTAAAATTAAACTAATGATTTTATATCCAAAATTATATATTTTATGGCAATATTATGAGAATGGATTGTGAAATTATTGTAATTAGAAATTAATGAATTATAATAAAACATTTGAAGATTATATTTTTAAATTGTATAATTTAAACTTTTATCTTTGGTTTTACAACAATAATAAAATTATGGTTTAAATAAGAAGAAAAAAAAAATTAAAACCTTTGAAAGAATGTAAGAAGATTCACTAATTGTTTTGTGAAATCGAACACGAATTCGACAACCATTTTATGCTGAACTTAAATTATGTTTGTTCTCAAACAAGGATATTTTCCTAAGATTGTTTCCTCTTTTATTTTCAATTGTTGTGTAATTCAACATAAAAAAAAAATTTGTAAAATTTTTAAATTGATTAAAATAAACATAATAATCATAGCTACAAAATTTACAAACAATCTGAAAGTGAAACATGAAACCACATTGAAACCACACTGAAACATTACAAATATTATATGTAAAGAGATTTTTGATTTTCCTTTATTTTCTATAGGAAAATTTTATAAAGTAAATTTTCTAACAAATATTTCAAAAATGTTAAAATTTAATATCAAGACAAAAATATGCTTTTCATTAAAATTTAAGACCACTTTTACGTATAAATATTACTAAAATTTTAACTCCATATTTAAACTAAATAAATCAAATTCTCTTGTAAATAATGTAATATAATATAAGATACGAAACTTTTGTGTGTCTTAAATATTTGCCTTTTAAATTTTGTCATCTTTTTATATAAAATGCTGCATTTTATTTAGTTTCATAAAGAAATATTTTCTCTTAGTTTTTTTCTTTCTTTTTTTCCTTTTTCACAACAAAAAAAAGAAGGAGAATAAAAAAAAAAATATAGATAAACAGAACGAAAGAAAATTAAATCAAATAAATATTTTTCTTATTGAATTTCCACTTATATTGAGATAAAATTTGAAAATAGTTCAGTGAAACGGAAATATGAAATTATACGTTTTTGGTTTTTTTGGTTATTTTGATTGCCATTTCCTGAACTGTAACGAATGATGATAAAAAGTAAAATACAAAAAATGAAAGTTTATTTAATAATAAAAAATAAAGGCGTTTGAATATAAATGAGTTGTCAATTCTTAAGATAAATATTTCCGTACATAATTTGTATTCTAACAAAGTCATATCTTTAACTTAATAAATGTATTTAATAAAATGAAACTAAAATCGTGATTTTGAAATTTTCAATAAAGATTGAATATCAAAAGATATCCAAATAATAAATTGAACTTCTATTATATCATGAAAGTTTATATTGATTATTTGAACAAAAATTTGTTCGATTAAATTTCTAATAGGCAAAGAAATAAATACTCATCAAAATTGTATTAGATAAAAATTTACATTACCCAGAATTTGAACCACTTAATAATAAAGTGACGTTGAGATAATACAAGTACTGTTTTCGACGTATTCTTTCATTTAAAGTAAATTATTTTCATTTTACAAAGTAATTAAAATATGCATAAGGAATTTTTAATTGGATTAAATTCAAAATACAAAAATGTAGTGATCGAAATTCAGAATTTCTATTGAAATTTTCTTTAACAAAAGCAAATTGAATTTTTCCCATTTTTATTTATATTTTCGGAAAACTTTAAGCTTTTATATTTTCTTTGTTTTGATTTTAAAATACAAATTGAATCAAAAATAAAATGTTTTATGTGTTTGTATTTTAACAATTAGATTTTCAAGATTTTTAAATCATAATGAATTTTTCAAAGTGTTAATCTTGTCTTGTTCTAGATCTTGATTATTTATTATTTGTAAATTAAAGAGGTACAGGCATTTTTGATGATAATTCTTTTTTAGTAATAATGATAACGATGATGTAATCAAAATATGATTTAATGGAATAAACTTAATGTAATTAATTGAAAATCTTATCGGTATAGCACCAGCTCAAAAAAAAAAAGATCTCATTCTAAATATAAAAATGAGGAAAAACAAGAAAAAATATTGAAGAAATTAACGTTTGCCAATCAATAATCATGACAAGGATCAGAAACGTGTTAAGATTTTAAATGTTTTCTTTTTTTTATTTTATTTTCACTTTTTTTTTTCATCATCCTTTGTGCCTTCTTCTTGTTCGCTTCTTTTTTATTTTATTTTTTTTTTATCAAACGTCTTATTTATTTTATATTTTCTTTTTCATCGACAAATAAAACGATGACAGAATTTTAAATCACACAAAAAAGAAATAAAAATCAATTTGTTTGTTTTCATTTTTTTTTTATCCTTCCACTTCTTCTTCTTTTTCTTTTTATAAATGAAATCAAAATTATCGTGAAAAATAAAAATCTCATCAATTTTGAAGTGATTGACTTAAATTCGACTAAATGGTTTTTTTCTTTTTAAATTATTAATGATTTTGAAGAGATTTTATAGATCAAATTTGGATTAGACTAAAAAAAGAACGAAGACTCTTTTTTTTTTTTTCTTCTTATGTTGAAATAAAAATCCTAACGAAAGGATTTGTTTTATAAAAATATATACTTAAACGAGTATTTATTCAGATTGTCATCATAGTCAAAAATAAGTACCTACGTATTTAGTGAAGATTTAAATAAATTCTAGAATTTTAGTCAGTCAAATAGACTTTTGTATTTTTTTTAACGCAATTATTAGGAAAAAAATTTATTTTAATCCGTAAATTTTTTTTTGTACTTTGTAGCTATCAACGAACCATCTTAAACACAAACACACACACACATACATATTAATTTACTTCGTAATGGGTTGTGGCACCCTCCACCCACAATATAACAAAAATAACTGAAATTTACGGCATTTGGTCTAACAAAAGGTAAAATTCAGACGAAGTAAAGAAGAAAAAAAAACAATAAATAAATTTTTGGAGAAATTAAATTAAGAAAATATTAAGTTTTTTCTCAAAGGAATAATGTTTTTTTTTTCGTGCATTTGTAATAAAAATAAAAAGAAAAAAAATTCATAACGAAAAAAAAAAAGAAGCCAAATAATTATTCAAAAACATAAAAAACAAGGCTGGAGAGAAGAAAACAAAAAACCGTGAAAATGTGAAAATAATATAATTCATAAATCATTCAAAGCAGGGAAATAAACATTTTTCTAATGATTTTCCGCTGCGATGTTACTGAACAGGTACAGTTGTTGTTGTTGTTGTTGTTATTTCTCTCAATTTTATTCTTACTTTTTGGTTTATTTGTTTGTTGGTTTGTTTATTTGTTTGTTTATGTGAATGAAGTAAATGAAATTGAATTCGATATGTGATGAAAAGAAATACATCTTCTTAAGATCAGACACGTTCAAATAGAAAAAGAAAAAACGACGAAAAAAAAAAAAAATAGGAAAAAATTAGATAAAAATGAGGCAACACAACGAAAAAAAGAAAACCTCATTCACTAACATAAACCAAAAAGAAGAATCTTTCGGAAAATAAGGAAAGAAAAAAAAAAGGATATTATTTTAGTTTAACTAAAATTGAGGTTTTGGCACGAACAAAATAAATTAGGGAGCCAAAAAAAACGAAGAAGAAGAAGAAGAAAAAAATTATTCTCTTCTCTTTATCGTAGTTTTTTTTTTGATAAGGAAATGGAGAAAAGTGTGGGAAAAAGTACCTCCCTACACATGAAAAGAACAGAAAAACCGATAAATGGAAAAACAGAAAAATTTCGCACGTTTTTGTTTTCTACGCACGAGAATTTTTTTGTTTTTCTGAAATAATAAAGAAATGAATATCGATGATTATGTATTTGGTCATCGTCTCTAATCTAAAGTTACATCCGTAAAAAGGAAGCAAGTCACGTCATTAGTGCTTTGAAATTGTGGTTTTTATTTTTACACTTTTTTTTCCTTTTTTTTTTTATATACGCGATGATGAAGATAATTATTAAGACTAAAATAGAGAGTAAAAAATGAAATAATATTACGAGTCAGTTCAAGATTACTTTCATTAGCGAAAGAAAACAATTGCAAAGAGGGGGAAAAAAGGAAGTTATCTGAAATCTTTCTCTTGGTCTTATAAATATGGATGGTAAAAAAAGGTGAATGACATCTAGAGATAAAGATTTTTTCTTTGGAATGAATTTTTTTTACATTTTATTGAATTTCTAAAGAAAACAAAAAAAAAAATAATTTATTCTTGAAAATAATCGAATTTTTTTTATTTTTCTGTTTTTTTTTTTGTTTTATTTTAAAGAAGAAGAAATAAAATTTTCCGCTAATAAAACTCGTTTTCAATTTTGAGTTTGATTGAAGATTATATTATGTATTTTTTTGTTTTTTTTTTTGTCTTCAAATAAAATTTTCCTTCTCTGTAATTTTCGATTATAGAAAATCGATTTTTTTTTTCTTTTATGATATTTATTTTAATTTAGAAATTTTGATGATGATCAAAGAGAGATGAAAATTCCTTAGAGGCGTTTACACACAAATACAAACACAGAGAGAAATGTATACACATAGAGAAATTATAATATTGTTTACCAATCTTTGATGATATTTTACAAGATGCTATACTCTAGTCATAAACAGTTGTATACCAAAAAAAAAAAAAAGAATGTTGATTTTAAATACAAAATTCTACAAGAATGTTCAACAACACACCAGGGGACTCCACCCAGAAACAGAAAAAAAAAACAACAAGAGAGAGAAAAAAAAAATGGTAAAACGTAAAAGTAAAGTCGTAGAAATTTGTATGGTGATATTAATGTCATGCTGTTTTTGTCAGTTTGCGGCACTTAAAGTTTGCTAAATTCCTTCTTTTTTTTTTAAAACAAAACAAAAAAAAAAATGGAGAACACAAAAAATATTTTACCTTCAAGGATCATCATTTATTTTGCTTATAGGTACCTTCAAGAACAAATAACACAAGAAACAATTCTTTCTCTTTATATCCGTATATAAAATCCTTTTTTCTTATAAAATAAAAATATAAAGAAAAAAATGCAATAAAAGAATAACCAACAACCAGAATAAAAATTTATCCATTTCTACTTTCTAAGAGAAACAGAAAATAATAAATATAATTCCAACGGGGATTGCAACTCTTTTTTTTTTCTTCTTTTCTTTCATTTTCTTTTTGAATGAAATCATTTTATTTTTGTTTTGTTTTATTTTCATTTTACCAATTTAAACCAAAAAAAAAAAAAAAACTATAGAATGAATTTATTCGACACGCGGTCACCTTATATTGTACATTTGCAGAAACAAACAAAAATGAATTCTAACAGAAGAAGAATAAGATGAAGAAAAAGGAAGAAGATGTACAGGATTATATTATTTTCAATTGAAAACAGAGAGTTCGTTTTATTTGAACGTAAAAAAAATGTATAATAACAAAAGGAACAACAAAAATATAAATAAAAAGTAATTTTATTGTCGGGGAAAAATGTAAAAAAAAAAAACAAAAGAAAGAAAAAACGAAACGAAACGAAACGAAAACTTTTATCTCTACAAAAACAAAAATTTAATCAAACTCATAATTTTTGTTTGTAAGGAGTTTTTTTTTTGTGTTGTGGAAGTTTTTTATTTCTGTATATTTTTTTTTTTGCTTCTGCTTTTTTCTGGTGGAATGGAAAAAGCTGATTTTTTTTTTCACTACGACTCCGTTTTTTTTGTTTTGCTTCGATTGAAATTTATTTATGTTTTTCTTCTTCTTTAATGTCAAAATGATTGTTCTTTCATATTATTTTCTTCTATTCCACAGGTGGAATTATTATCTGTATTTTTTCTTTTCTTATTATTATTATTATTTTTGTCTTCGATAAAACATGCACGATTTACGTGTTGCTCAATATAATTCGTGTGTTTCCATTATTTATTTACTCAGTTGTTTTTATTTATAGAATCAAATACTGGTGGGCTGAGTGAAAACGTAATCACGTTTAGATTTTTTTTAAGTTCTTTGTAAAAAGAAAAAATGAGAATTGATGAAAAGAGAGAGAGAGAAAGGGAGACAGCGTAAAATGTAACAAATAACAGAAACGCAAAAAAAAAACTCAAAAAAAAAAGCTCAAATTTGATTTCATTGGAAACTTTTTTTCTTTTCCATTTAAAAAAGAATAAAAATTTATTAGAGGGGAAAATTTAAATAGAAAAGTTTTACTTTGTATAAATTTTGACGACAATCTTTCTTGTTGCTGGTTTTTAGGCTTTTCATTTAAAAGAATTTAAAAATTTGGCAACATTTTTTTTTCTGTCCTTCTTTTATTTTTACTTTTTTCTTTCTTTTTCTTTTTTTTATTTCAATTTGAATTAATTTTAAAATCTGTCAGCATTTATATAATTTGCAAAAATTTAACGTCGAGGAAAGAATATTTATGGTAGTTTTAATGTATTGAATATAAAATGTGATAAACATAAGGAATAAATAACTCTTTGAAAAATGGTAAATTATAAAAAAAAAAAGTTTGGGTTATGAGTTGAGAAGGGGATGTGATAACAGTTAACATAATTTAAAAATGACAAGAGAATTTTTTTTGTTTACTTTATTTTTCTCACTGGAGGCAATATTGCTGTGACGTCATCTAGTTTATTTGTATACAGAATCCATAAAAGTAAAATGGAGAATAAGAGAAGAGAAAAAAATGGTGAAAAATTAAAGTGAAACTTTGAGCAATCGCTGTTTAAATTGCTGTAACAAACCAGGCGTCTCCACCCACTTAATTTTATTTTACCGAATATATAGAAAATGTTCGTTGTCTTATCGTATGATAAGAAGAAATAAGAAAATATTGTATTATCCAATTTTTTAATCAAATTCTTAACTTACCAAATCAATGAGTTGTGACAATCTCAATCCCAATTTAACAAGAACTGTATTTGTGTTATTACTAACTGGTCGGATTAGCCGATTGTAAGTACTTAATAAATCATCATATAATCTTTTAGCATCAGGGTTACCGTAGGTAATTGTTATTATTTGTAATAACACAAATATTATTCGACATTTAATATTTGTCATCTTTATTTGTTTTTAATTTTTATTTATTATTTATATTTTTGTTTTATTTTGAAGAAAATTTATTAAATTTTTATTATTTTCTTAAAATTTTATAAATAAAACTTGAATGTTCTATGTTATCCTTACAAAAGAATCTATTTTGTGTGTATGGTTTTTTTTCTCTCCTTACTATTATTTTGTTTGGTTAGAAAAGTAAAAACATTTTGACACAAGAAACAGAAATGAGAAAAAAACGGAAACTTTCACGTTGTCACATTACACAATAAATATTTTCTTCTTATATAAAGTTAATTTGCACAAACATATTAATTCATTAATAATAATAATTGTTTAATAAATTGTATCAATTATTAAATTTTTGTATAAATAATAATATCCACGTGCATTTACATATTAGAAAATGTAAAATAACAAAACACGATATTTTTGTTATACTCTTTGGCACAACTGCACAGAATAAATTTAGTTGAATATTTTCACCGCAAGAGGCGTTTTTTTTCCTTTATATAAATATATATGTATAATCTACAGTATACATATTGTACAATATATTCTATTTAAACTTCACTATTTTCATCTTCCTCTTTACACAGTAATTTAAATACATAAAATAATTGTATCTATCTCTGTCTATGTTTCGGTTATATTTTGTTGGATCGATTAGTTCTTTTTTTCCTCTTATTGACGCGCATGTCATTTAGAGATGAAAAGAATTTTACCCAGCAGCAGCAGCATCATTACCAACATCAGCATCCGTATCAAGGACCGCAATAACAGCCGGGAATATTTTTATTTTTTTTTCTATTTTAGAAGAGAAAATATTCTTTTAGTAATTTTATAACAAAAAAAAAGTCTTTTAAGAATATAATTGCATTTTGCATTATAAAATTCCACTAGAACTAATAGAACAGGGAGTAGATGAATAAAGAGAAAGAACAAATTAATTTGGTTGATATAAGAAAAAAAAAAGCTCTAAAAGCTGTAAGACTTAATCTTTAAATTGATAAAAAGAGAAAAAGAAAAGACAAAAAAAAAACTTTCAGTTTGTTTTATGGATTTCAAAATAGTAATAATCATTAAACCATATTATGATGCTTCATCACGGAATATTTTATCCCCTTTTGTTTAAACAGCGTCAAAAAAAAAACCCCCATCTGACATCCCCAAAAAACCGCACCCCATACTTTCATTGCCATCAGCAACAAAAACAAAAAAAAAAATAATACAAAAAAGAGAAACGTATCGTAAAACTCTAAATTAAAATTTTTTGGTATAATTTTAAATTGTTTAAACATTTTATTCATATGGTCGATAAATTTTCGGGTGACGTCACTCAATGAACAAAGTGAAAAAAAAAATTGAGTGCCGGGTTACACGGAAATCGATCAAAATTTAAAACAGTGAAAAATTTAACAACAAAAAACGAAAAAGTTCAATTTGAGTTTTTTCTTCTTCTTTTTTTTTTTTGATGTTCATTTTAAATAATTTATTAAGGATGTTGCAGATGGTGTCTTGCATTATATGAAAAGGAAATTTATATAATAATATACCTTAACCTATATAATACAAGTATCTACTCTTCTCTTTATCCAATAACAGTATTATTCACGGATTAATCAAAAATTTTAGCATATTTTCTATGTAGAAAGATATAAAATATAATATACACTAAAGAGTGTGTACACAAAATTGTATATATATGTTTTTGTTGTAAAAATTTTTGGTTTAGAATTTTAGTTGAATTCGTATATGCGGCTATAAAACATGAAACCAAAGTTTTCCCTATCTTGAATAAAATTGAGAAATTTCTATGTAAATTGTGAAATATTAGACCTTCATATTGTGATTTTCTACTCTTCTATTCAATGTTAATTTGATTCATTTTCATTATATTATATTATATACGGACACAAGACAGAAGGCAAACACATATAGGACATAGAAATATATATGACACACGACAAATATGTATATACACAGAGAAACATACACACACACATAGATGTATATTTAACATGTTGGAAAATGTCATTATGTATATCTACCCTTTTCAATTACTATTATTCTATAAAGTCAGATTTAGTTAAGGCAAAATACACCTAAACTATCATCAGTATGACATTTTTTGTCAAGTTGAATAATATAAAATTATTATATATAGTTTTGTGCTTTTCTGCACGATCAAACATAATTTCTATTATATAATAAAAGCTCAGTCAAAAAGTATAACTTGTTATGGGTGAACATTTTTTTTTTTTGATCCTGTATTATATTCCTTTTTTTTTTTTTTTTGTAACATCAGTTCAGTGCCTCACATCAGCTATATAAATGTAATAAATTTTTGATATGATGAGTTGAACACTAATATATTCTTTAAAGCTGGCAAAATATACAACGTACTTTTTTTTTTTTAATTGCAAATTAGGTATATTCGTACAAGAATATTTCTTGTGTAATAATTTAAAATTTATAAGATTTTTTTGATGTTGTTATTGTTGTATTTTTTCTTCTTTATATTTCTAAATTTTTTTTTTCTGGTTCTTCTAAATATTTTACTACTGCACAATTACACGTTTCTTTTATATTTTTAATAAATTTAAAAAAAAAAATATACTCTTGGTTTATTTTTTATTTGTTTTTATACTGATGATGATGATTTTAGTGATCATAACTATAATGATGATTATTATGATGATAATGGAATAAAATGATAAATGGCATAAAAACACATACATATTTTTCGATTAAAATTAACCGAAAATTATTAAAAATTATCAACAATTTATAAATAAATTATTTATTTTTTTTTTGTAATAAATTTAATGGCTGAATTTTTTTTATTACAATTTTTTTTTATTTCTGTTTTTTTATTTTTTATGGATTTTGATGTGTTTTGAGTGCAACAGGTCTGCGGGAATTTTATAATCGAGGTTGTTTTTAATGTATTTCGTGGATAATTAAAATTTTGTGTGAACTTCAAATATATAAAAGGGGAGGTAGACTCAAAATACAACCAGAAAATAAAGATAAAAATAAAAATTTTCGGTTGAATTTTATTATTATTTTGTTGTTGCATTTATTTATTTTTTATTAAGTTTTTTTTCTCTCTTTCATATCTAAATATTTAAAAGGAACTGCAAAAATGAATACTTAAAAAACGATTAAATTATTGAAATTATCGTATATTTGATGAAATCGTTTTAAAATCAATTAATGTTTTTTTCCATTGATTATTTAACCAATATTTATTGGTTTCATCAATAACTGAAGTATTTTTACGATAAATAAAATTATATTTTTAATATGAGTGAAATATATATCTTTCCCCTCTATAATATTTCCCTGCTACAATATTTATACAAAATACAATTTGATTTTACTTCGTTCTGTTATATGATTCACAAATTTTAAATAACTTTAATTACATCTGTAAGAACAACTAAATACAAAAAAGACAACATTGCTTTAGAGTGATTTTTAAATAAATATAGAAAAACTTTAAAAAAAAATAAACAATAAACAAAACAGAAACTTATGAATGTCTTCTCGTTTTATAGAAAATCAGAGGTACAAACAAAATTTTTGACTTTAACATAATTATATGTACATAATTTTAGATTTAATTAAAATTAAATTCAAACCAAAAACTTTTTTGTACTCTTTATTCACAAAATAAAAAAGTAGTACATAAAACAACATGAGTAACTTGGAAAATATTAAAGTAAAAAAGAATAAATAAAATATTTACATGGTTAAAATATAAACAAGATTCTTTATTCGAATGATAATTGTACTACTGGCATCGTATAAAGTTTAATATTTCTATAAATGATGAGATAAACATAAACATGAATAGGATAAAAACAAGACCCATTGTAAACTGATTGAAATTCAATTTTATAATATTATTAAAGAAAACATTTTCTCTTTCTCTATACTTTTTGATTAAAGAATGTTCGTAGAAATTTATATAAATATTTCGATGTTTTCTTTTTTTTTTTTGCGTTTTATAGTAAAATTACGCGATGTTCTCTTGTTCTTCTATACATCGAAATTTTTGTTCTTTATAAGACAAGAACGAAAAAAAAAAGTTGACTGTATAATAATGCAAATTTATGGATTCACGGGCAGTGATGGAGCATAATAAATAGAGTATTTTTTTTTGTTATTTTTGTATGTGTGTGTGTTTGTGGATTAAGGGGAAAGATTGAGAGGATCATTGAGTTCATCATAAAAATTGCCACTTTAAATCGAAAAAGCTTCACGTTCAAGTATAAAAGTTTTTTAAACGATTGATTTTTATGACCTTCTTTCTTTTTGTTTAGAAAGAATTATGTCTTTTGATGTTACGCTACTGATTCGATTCTAAATAAATTCTATATAATATATTATACTGAAAGTTGTGGAACATTCCTATAAATGACTGTAAAACACAGTAAAATATTTCAATTCAACAGAATTTTCTTTTCTTTTCATTTTTTTCTCTTTTATTTTTATTCTTGAATTTAATTTGAATTTTTTTTTGCCTGTCAACGATTTTGGTTAAAATTTCTGTTTAAAATATTGTTATGCATCCTATTCAATTTCTCTGGGTTTACATTGGTGCTCCCAAAAATATTACAAAATTCAATAAAAACTAAAAGATACAAATAACTTTAATAAATGGACATTGAATGTTTTATTACTAAATTTTTTAAATAAAACCTAATAAAATCTTCCAATCTTTCGTCTTTTCTTATTCATCTGAATAAATGATTAAAGTCTTAGAATTTTCATTTTACATGATAAAGGAATGTGATTGACACATTATTTGGTATATTCGATAAAGTATTTGCTTTCATACTCTTTTCACACACACACACACACAAAATGGAAGAAGAATAACTCAACTACAAATATTTGATTTATTTGTTTCGTTTGATCTGATTGTTAATATTTTAAGGAATGTCAATTTTTGGTTGAAATTCAAAAACACTTTCTTTAACTTTGATTTAAAAATAATTTTTATATTTATTTGTTTAATATGTACAAAAAATAAGAATTCCAATAAAGAAATCAAAAGAAAGTATAAGAAAAAAAAGAAAATGTCGATGAAAAATAAAAAGAACCCAAAGCAAAAACAAAAATTGTGAAAATAAAAATCATAAATGGCGAAAAATTGAAACCTTGAACACCGGCATAAAAAAAATGGAAGATAGAAGAACAGAGGAAAAAAAAGAAGAAGAAGAAGAAAAAGTGACATTTTAATTGGGTTCTTTTAAAATTGTTGACATGGGTCTAAAATTATTAATAAAAAAAAAATTATATTTGTACATGGAGGAAAAAAAAAGGATTGAATTTGCATAATTTTTTTTTTCTACACCAACCCACTCAACTTATATTTCATGTTTTTTTTTTCTACCCCTATACTTTTCTACTGTTGTTTGTAGTACCTAATTCAAATTTATTTTCTTGTTGTTTTTTTCAATTACATAATTTTGTTAAAAAGTTCTTTTCTAAATACAAATTCAAAAGGTAAAAAAAAAAGAAGAAAAAAAAAACGAGGCACTTTTTATTATACAATCCATGAACAACAAACACAACTAATAATAACTCAAAGGAAACATGAGATCATATTTTGAAATAAAAAAATAAAAATAAAAATAACCCATTGTTACAACCGGGAATTGAGCATGTGAGCTTTAGGGACGAACACACTAACCACTATACACAATGAATGGATTTTGTGTAAATAAGTTAACTCACATATGAGTTAAAAAATTAAAAGAATTAAGATAAATTACGTTTACTTGTTTATTTCAATTGTTTCAAATCTCTGTACAAAACTCATTTATTTTTAGGAAAACGAGAAAAAATATTAGCTCAATTAACTCATTGAGAAACAGAGTTAAACCACATAGAAATTGTTCAAATAAAATCTTTGAAATATAATAGAAAACACAACAAGAAAAACAAAGAAAAGCCACATCAATCAACTTACGCTTTAATTATTGATAAAACAATTTTATCTTTTGTTTCTTCATATATGTTTCACTAACTTAAAAATGATCAAATCGTTCAATTTCTTGAACACTAATATAGAAGAAAGGAAAACAAAGCTACACGAAACTTTTCTTTATTGTTGTTGGTTGTTTTTTTTTTGTCATCGTTTATTATATAATTGTACATACGAATTTTTCTTCACCTTTTCTTCTAATTTTGAATATATACAAGAAAAAGATTCTAATTATATATAAAAAATTTTTTCTTTCATTTATTCCTCACTTTTTTTTATTTTTTCTTTTATGAAAAACAGAAAAGAAGAGAAAAAAAAAACGAAAATAAAATAAAATTGAAAAGGGTTTTTCAATTAAGTTTAAAGGAAAATTTTATTAGAACAACCTTGTTAATTAAATTCGTGAAATTATATATATTATTATTATTATAACATTGGAAGAGGTGTTTTCTTTTATTTTATTTTATTTTTTTGTTTTATATTTTTTAAAAGGGTGTAGTAGGAATTGGTTGATTTATTTATTTAAATGAATATTTATATTTTATATAAAGGGGAATAGCCGCACCCTTTTCTAAAAAAAAAAAATAAATGCATGAAAGTAAATTGGGAGGGGGTCACCAATAGATTCTGGAATTATGAAAACTGTTAGACAACAAAATTATCGTTTAATTAAATAATCTTCTAATACAGAAAATGTAACAAAAAATAAAAAAGAAAAAGACTAACACTGATTGGCTAAAAAATAAACACAATACTAAACAATTAATTTTGTTTTCATTTTACTGAACTAAAATTTTCTTAAAAGAAAAAAAAAGTCTAATATGAAATTATTTTTAATTAAATCAATATCGAATATAATTAGAATAACTTAGAAAATTTCTAATTTCAAACCTTTTCTATATAAACTAAAAGGGACAAAATTGATTAATTTTTGGTTGTCTTTTAAGTGAAAGGTAATATGTGTGTCCTTTTGAAAAATAATATAGGACAAAAAGATAGAGAACAACTATTTAGGACCAATTAATATTAAATTCAAATCAAAACCTTAAAATGTATTTTATATAACAACAACAATAACAAATATAAGACGGCAACAACAAAAATTTAAAGACATTTTTAATTATGATGATACAAGAAGAGAGAAAAATAAGAAAGAAAAGTTAATTGCTTAATGATGTTGCTATTTTCTTATAGGTTTTAAGGTTAGAAAAATATATTATAAAGTTAGTTCTGAAAGATTTCTGTTAAACATTAATCATTGACCATGATGGGATATTTCTTAAAAAAGAAAAACAGAATTTTTTGTTTTTTTCTTTTCTTTTCTTTCCTTTTAATTTATTTTAACATCCAAGAAAAAAACCAACATTTAAGATTATGAAATTGTTTACATTTTAATTCAATATAAGACTAATCAACAGTGAATAATTTAATAATCTTAAATAGCGTGTTCATATAGAACTTTTGTTATTAAGTGTTAACAGAAGTAAAGTAAAACTTTAACATTTGACATTTAATTATATTGAAAGATAAATCTGAAATAAACAAAAAATAGAAAAAACACGCGACAATACACAATTGGCGATTAACAAAAAGCATGATATGCAAAAAAAGGGGGAATGAAAAAAAAGAAGAAACAAACAACAAAACATTAACTCACTGAAAACTCTTTTTTTTTCTAGGTTTGGGAGGTTTTTTCTATAGCAAAAACAATAGACAAAAATAAAAGAACAAAAGAAAACAAATAAATTTACATTTTTTATTTGTGTGTGTGTGTGTTTTTTTTTTTTTTTAGTTCTTTCCACGCAAATTAACAATCTCTTATTTCAATCGCGATATTATTTATTCTAGCAAAATTTCATTCGAGACTATCAACAAACACCCATTTTTTTTTCTTGTTTGTTTATTCTCGTGTTCACAGTTTTGTTTTTTCTATTTTATTTTATTCTTTCACGAATTTGTTTCGTTTTTTTTCTTTACTTGATATTTTATTATTTCATATTAATAGTTATTGTGATAAATTATGACAACACTATAATTGATAGTATTCATTTAAGTTTCCTCCATTTATTGTGTTTAGTCTTGTAATTACATCAAACAGAATCATTTTGTTTTAATAAAAATGATATAAAAAAAAGAAAATTCAATTTAATTTCAGTTAAAGAAAAATGAAAAATGAGGATTTTATTTATTTTTGTAATTTTATGGAGTTTCTTATTCTTTTTAAATTATAAAATAAGAAATTTGTGTAAATATTTATTGATGTGTATGTGTGTGTGTGTATTATTGTTAAGAAAAGATGTAAAAGAATGATTATTTAAGAATACACATATGTGCGTTTTCTGTATTTATATACACATATAGAGTGTACATACAATTTAATGTCGTTAATTAACATACAAATCCGCTCGCATAGGCTTTTCCTTTTATATTTTGAAGGTGTACGTATGTATGTATATATAACATCGACTTATGTACATACCTCTTTTAATATACAAACAAACAAAAACATTATGTTTTAGATCTAGACACTTGACTTTATAATATAAATTTAATGCCCGTAGAAGCATTAAAGTAAGTAAATAAATTTGACGTCAATTAAAATTCCACCCCTAAACTTTATCCCACCTCATTCTATCATCTTATACTTTAATACACATTGAACATATACACAGAAAGAAAATTTTTTGATAGTGTTTATACATTTTATGGATTTTAATGAAGTTATAAAATAATTTAAGTTGAGTAAAATCAGAGTATCCTTTTAAAAAGGAGGTTTGGTGAAAAATTTTTAAAATGTGATTTACGAAATGAAAAAAAAAAATGATAATACGAAAAAAGGGAAAAGGGAAAGTTATTATAATTTATTTAATTTTTATATGTGCAGAAGACAGAAGAGAAGAAAGAGATTCTCCTTTCTTTTTTGTATTGTGGCCCGTTGTTATGAAGGCATAGAATACGTCATCAGGTGTTAAAAATATGAAAATATCAAAATTACTAAAATTTGATATATTTAAAGGGCTGATGGAAAATTATTCTTGCGGATTAAAAGGAAATTACCCTTAACACTAATCACTCCCTAAAATTATATAAATTACTCGTGTATTAGCCAATATCGATTTCTGCACAATCAAAATTATCTATTTCCACCTCAATTCTTTACATCTGTTTTTTTTTTCTTACATTCTTCCTTTTCTCACCAGAATCTTTTTTTTTGTTTTTTTTTTGCTTATGTTCCTTTTTCCAATTATCAAATTGCACCCACTTATTTCTTTTTTTTTTTCTTTTCTTGGCTGGCCGAATGTTGATTTTATATAAAATAAATTGATCCCAAATGGACCATCATTTGTAAATTAATGCCATATTATACCATGGACCGAATTGGAATTTTATTCTCCCAATGGACTTGATATATTCTCCTTGTCGTTGTCGTATTTATATACCTATAGATAGATATTGAAGAAAATTGTCTGAATCGTCTATTATATTTTATTCTATATCTATAATATTATAGAAAAGAAAATAAAATCGATTTTTATTATATAAAATATAATATTTTGTTACTTTTTCTTCTTCTTCTTCTTCTTATACTTCTTCCCACTTTTTCTTACACTTCTTATTTTTTTTTTTATGTAAGAAATAATCTTCAATGACAGTTTAATTTTGTTCTCCAAGAGTGTCCATTTGAAGACCATCATCATCATCATGGTGTATTATATACAAGGGACAGAATAATCTTTATATGATGGTTTAGTTTAGTTTTATTCTTCTTCTTTTTTTTTCCGTTTTTATTTTTTCTCATACGATATGTCAAATTGTATTCTAAAAAGTGACAGCAGTCCATTGTCGGCCATATTGAAGTGTATAATGCGTGAACTATTACATATAAATAGAATAAATAAATAAATAACCAAAAAACAAAAGAAAAGCAAAACAAAATAAATGAAAACTTTTGTCTATTAAATTTTATTTTATGAAAAAAAAATATAAATATAAATAATAAATATGACTGATTTGTGTTTGCGTCATGTGGTCAAAAATCGCTAGAAAAAAAAAATTATTTGATTGTATCAATTTGATGACACCAAGAATGATATAGAAAAAAAAGTAAACGAGAAAAAAAGAAATTCACACATACACATAAACATATAAATGTATAGTAAAGGGAAAAGAAAAAAAGAAAGCGCTTCAATCAAAATTAATCAACACACGCAGCAATAAAGCTGCTAAAGCAAAGACATGAAAATGACAGGGGGTAATTATATATACTTTGATATATTAATATTACATATTACAATCCGTATATAAGAAGCTTTTTTTTTCTTCTTACTCATTTTTCTTTCTCTCTTTTTCTTTCTCTTTTTTCTCTTTCACTCATAGTTTATATATTTAGTATACAGATATTGCTGTATACATATTTATAGAATTTTCTTTCCATAGATGAAAATGTAGAATGTAGAATGTGGAAAATGTTAAAGAAGAAAAAGAAGAAGAAATATAACAGAAAACAAACAAAAATTAATTGTGTCTTTGACATTGCGTCGTTTGAGACATTTTATATGTGATAAGGGTTTTAACGATAAACTATAATCAAAGTCTTTTGTTTAAATTATCAACTTAAAGATAGACAAAGTAAACAAAAAAAAACTGAACGAAATTAAATGAAAATGAACGAAGAAAATTTTAAATTACTTTAATTTTTGATAATATAACAAATAGAATTGAAAATTTTTATGGATATTTTATTAATACGGAAATGAAAATTTACAAGAGTCAGAAATTTTTTTTTTTTGGTCCATTGTTCAACATTAATACGTTAAAATCACATAAAATTATCGGCAGTTATATATTCTTATCTTCTATTCAAATGGTTTTTGTGGAGGGGAAATCTTGTATTTGTGTGTGTGGGTGTATTTGTGTTTGTTGAGAGACATCATTTTTCTTTATAAATTGTATCGAATGTTTGAATTTAAAAGGTAAAGTTTTAGTTTACGTCTTATTATTTTCAATTCAAATTTATTTTATCTGAATGTATAAAGATTAACAAAAAAATTTTTTTTGATTTATTTTATTCTATTCTAAAGCAAAACTATATATAAAGTAAAATTATTGACTTAAGATTAAGATTTAAGTAAATTTTTGTAAAATATTTTCATGAATTTACAATTGGCAACATTTTTGTTTAGAAAATTTTTGTTTAAAAAAGGTCAAACCAAAAAATAGGTATACAAACAACAACCACAAAATGATCATTTTAAATCCTTTTTAATTACTCAAATAATTTTAAACCAGAGAGAATAACACACAAAAAGATAAAAAACTAAGAAAAGAGTGAAAGAGATAGAGTAAGATAGAAGGAAAGAGAACGGAAAAAAATAACAAAACTAAATTTAATGCACTGTGATATGAGAACAAAACACCATTTTTTTCATTCACATCATAATACAATTTTTGAGAGTAATCCTTTTTAAAGGGTCACAACGTATACATATACAAACACACCTATATAATACATATATATTTATATTATAATACAAGGGTTATTCAAGAACCTATTCATGTTACACAACACAAAATCCAGGATCAAAAGTTAATGTTACAAAACGAATAACGATTACAAAAATGTTTATTTTTCAAATCATCAATTTATTTATTTATTTATTAATATTTTTTATTCTCATAATATTTTCAGTCCTTATTATATCATAACATTTTTTTTTTCTTCATCTTCTTATTCATCTTCATCTTCTTCTTCTTCTTTATTTTTATTTTTATATTTATTATATAAAAGTTAATATTATTGAAAATCTTCAATCTACTTGATCCGCTCTTTTATCTATAAAATATATTTTCTTTTTTTTTTTTTTCTTTTTTACTTTTCTCTATACAAGAATAAAAAAAGACAAAAAGAGAATAAAAAAATATAATATTACCTAAAAAACGAAAAGAAAAGAAAAGAAAAAGAAGAAAAGTTATATCTTTATTATGGAGTAATTTTAATAAAGAGAGAAATAATCAAAAAAGAAAAATAGAAACGATAGAAATGGAAAATGGGAAGAAAATGGTATAGGAAGAGAGGAGAGAGAGAGAGAGAGAAAAAAACAAGAAAAATAAATATTCTACTTTCATCAATCACATCAAATATACCCAAAGCCCTTGCAATTGATTATATTTCGTTCATATTTTTACTGTCATACTTATTTTCATTTAATATAAAATATGTATTTTTTTTTTCGCTTTTCTCCACTCAACTCATCCTACACCATTGTTTCATCCCATTTATCACCCATTTCACCATCATCTCACACTCTTTAATATTTTCATCTCTGGTGTGTTTTGTTTTTTTTTTCTTTTCGTTTTTTTCTTTTTTTTTTCTTCTGCTCTTCAGCCCATAAATTTATTTATGAAGAAAATTATGTTTCGGTGTGTATGGTCTGTTATAAGGTTTTTTTTTTCTCTTCTTTTTATACCTATTTATTTTTTATATTGTTGTATAAAAAGAAGTTAAAAGAAAAAAAATATATATATATATATACAAAAACAACAGTAACAAGAACAACAAGGATGACGAAGACAACGACGACAACAACGAAGACGACTAACTACGACGATGATGATGTAAAAAGAAAAGAAAGTATAGAAGAAAAGCAAAATAAGAAAAAAAAAAGAAAAAGGAAAAAGGAAAAGAAAGAAAAAAATAAAGAAAAAGCTGAGAAGAAATCTATTTATTAGTTACGTGAAGGGAATATTGTTTTCAGCAACCGAATAAAAAAATGTGTATAAAAAAATCATCAGAATAACAAGAAACCAATTGTGTGTGTGTGTGTGTGTGTGCTTTTTTTCTGTGTGTGTGTGTTTATTTAAGGTGTGATTGTTTTTTTTTTCTTTCTTTTTTTTTTGATCTTCTTTTGTTAATATATTTCTTGTTGTTGTGCTATTGTCAATTATACAATATAAAAATAAATTTAAAGACTTCGTTTTTTTTTATCATCATTTCATAATATTGAAAGAGGATTAAAATATTTAAAAATTCCATTGAATTCAAAGACTAAAATAGACCATCAGAAAGTCCTCTGGCTTTGAAATACGGAAATCAGAAAATTGGGTTTGGGATGTTGTACTATGGAAAATTTTATAATACACAAAAGAAAAAAATAAGAAAAAATAAATGAAAGAAGAAGAAAAAATAGAAAGTCAAAAATCAATGCCATTTCCGTTGACAAGTTATGTCACTTTGTATAAGGAGATTTAAGAGAGCGAATAAGGAATAAGGAATAAAATAATATAAAAAAAAAAATATATAAAAGATCAACGTCTCATTTAGTGATCTGATCACGCACTGAATTTCAGAGTATTATAAAAAGAAAAATGCCCGGCTGTGTCTATATTTTCTTTTATAGACAGAGGCGAATAAGTTGATAAAATTAGAGAAACGTTTTTTTAATTTTTACCTACAAATTGAACAAATTTTTAAATTATTAGAAAAAGCTAAACAAACTTTGGGAAACTTTGGTTTTTTTTTATTGTAAAGACAAACATTGTTAATTTTTTTATAACATGAAGGAAAGTATTCTTGGATAACTCAACTTTATTCAAGAATTATTGTATTTTCCAACTCTGTATTTGATGTTTAAGATCATATATTTTCTTGTTCTTATAAATACATTCTTTTCATAGATACGTACTCGCCTTGACATTTGACTCAGCAATAGTTATATTTTGACCCTTAAAGGAATACATATTTTTGTATTATTGTTAATACTGTACCTAATATAGATAGATATTATTATATAGTTGATGTTATGACATCTAAACTTTATATATGATTTATATGCTTGAGATAACGAAAAAAAATACAACAACAAATATGAAATGTCGTCTCTAACTATCCATCAATATATAAGAGTATTAAATCAAATATGAACCACATAGAATATTATATAAAAAGCTTTGACTTTATGAGTGTGAGTATAATCCTTGTACCATGAAATAGTATAATAATAACGAATATTTTGGCTGACCGTTTAATCGCACATAATATCCCTCTAAAATTATTCCAATATCAAGATAATTTTCACGAATAAAACACGTTTACTTTAATCCCTTTGAAATGTTCAAGGGATGGTCAACGTTTTTGTTATGATTTTTCATTAGAGATTATATTTGTTAATTCTACATAAATTCATGTTAATCTAAGAAAAGTCTTAATTCGACCAAAAAATATATTCTAAAAAAAGTTATTCAGAACATTTAGCAGTTGTGATAATGAATTCTTTTTTGTTTGAATGTATAATAAGTTTGACCAATATTATCTAACATAAATATTATCTGGGTTATCTAACCCTGTATTTTTAGTCTTTATCAAAGCACGAACTAATTTAAGAACAAAATAAAATGATAACGTCGAAAAAAAAGAAAAAAGAAAAAGAAAAAACTGTTTTACGTTTAAGCCGCCGTCGACGTCGAGCCCCCAAATAATCACAAATCATTTTATTACTGTATGCAAATTTTAATTCGACCATAAAAATCTAATCGTTTAAAACAAAAACAAGAAAATAAAAAAAAGGCAGAAAAAAAAAACAATATTTAAGGGCGCGATAAACCGAAAATTCCTTCATCTTTTTCTAACATAACCAACGGTTGTGTTAGGTATATATTTTATATAATTTTTGGTATGAATTACATATAATGAATATTAAAATATTCTGTAAAACCTTTCGTGTTATTTTTTTTTTATACCATCAACATTGATTGATGTTAAGGGATTTTACATTATTTTTTTTCCTTTTGTTAATTTACAATTTTCTGTGTTCTGTGTAAGCCTACTTTCCTAAGATTAACTTTTGAGTATAAAGTCTTTTATTCTGGTTTTAAAATATTATAATTATGTATGCTTATAAGGATTATATAGTTTTTAAACTGATTGGTACTTTTACAATAATTACAAAAGTACCAAAAATAATCCACTCTATTCAAACTTTAATTTGTTAACTGAACAAATTTTACAGAAAACACAATATAATTTTAGTACAAGGATTGATTTAACATGAACAAAATAAAAAATATAAAATGTTTGTCTTCATTATTATGAATTAATAAGATTTTTTAAAAGAGATATTTAGTTTTTATGTTTGTTAATCTTTTAGGATTTTTCAAATGGTTTATTAAGGGTTTTAAGTTTGTGGTAGGAATTGTTGAAGTTAAGAATATTAAAAGGGGACAAATAACAGGGATGTGGTTCTCTTAGGATTTTCACCGAAGGGCATAATACTATTAAAATTACGTGTACTGCCAAATAGGAATTACGAATTACTTTAATGGAATTATTTGAATTACGAGGATTACGGCAATGACTTAATTTATAGAAATTACATTTTTTACTTTTGTTTGATTTTGTCTGAATTATTTAGAATTACTTAGAGATATTTTGAAAATTGCTGGTAATTATTATCATTGGATAATTTAATGAGACAGATAACATGTCAGGTAGGTACGTTCGCTTTTCTTTTTAATTCTCATTTATGTAAATAAAATAATGAACCTACACCTGTACTATTTAATTTTTGTTACTTAATTTATTGATTATTTGTTGTTTTTTTTTTATGAAACATTTAAATATTTCACTGAATAAATAATAATAATTTAGAAAATATTTTAATACAAAAAGTATTAATTTAAACAAATATCTAAACTTAAAATAAAATACAGAAAATATTAAAAAACAAAAAAACTTTGGCAAACATTAAAACGGACAACTTTACAATGAAAAAATTATAAATCTAAGCAATTAAAACTTTTTCCCCAAAACATTACAAAAAAAATAAATAAAAAGGGTAAAATAAATTTTAGAAGAAATATTTTTTGTATGATTTTGAAATTTAAAATTTTACACGATTCTGTTAGTCAAAAAAAAAAAACTAAATAAACAAAAAAAAAAAAAAATCGTTTCACCTTCCGGCGAAAACAAATCTTAGAAAATATACTAACGGCGTTTGAAGAAGGTAAAATCGGATATGAATTTTTCTATTTAGCAAAAAACAATTGTGACTCAAAAGCTTTATAATTTTTTTTTTTGTTTATGTTTTCCTACAACAATTCAAAATAGAAAATCAGTGACAAAAGTAATATTTTTGTTGTTAAAATATATACAAAAAATGATAAATTTATTTCTGTGAAAATAAAATTGAGTTTGTTGCACAAACAGAAACAAACTTTAAAAAATAAAGTTAATAATAAACCAACAAAAATAACCCTTTGATATTTTCTGTTGTGAGATTTTTGTACTTTTGTACAGAACAAAAAAAAAAAAAAATAACGTAACACAATTTTATTTCTGCTAACGAAAAAGAAAAAAAAAATTTAAGCGTCAGGAAATTTCAAACTAAAACAGAATAAAAAGGAAACAAAGAAAAAAAAAATTGCCTAATTCAAAATTTCGCCAAATATTGAAAATTACATTTTTTTTTAACAATATAAATTTTTTTTATATATTTTTTGGTGTTGTTGTTGTTGTTGTTGTTGTTGTTATACCTTTACCCAATTTGCACACTTTCTTATATCTTTTACATAAAAAGAAAGAAAACGAAAGAAGGAAGAACGAAGAATAAGATGAAGAAGAAAAGTCTTATTCTCAATTTTATTATTTTTTTTTTTGGTTTCTTCTTCCTTCTTTCGTTTTTATATCAATCGATTCTTTTATATATAATATTATCATGTACAAAACCGCATATTGCGGACTTTTATGCGGCAACACGTAAAAGAAGAGAAATTTATATATTTTTTTTTTCGCCTTGAATCGCCTTGAACCATATTATTGTCAAATCGGAAGTTAGAAAATAAAAGCTGACACGTCACAAGATAAGAGAAGGAGTGTGGATTAAGATTTTTTCCTCTTATTTTTATTTTATTTGACAAATTTACGTTTTTTTTCTTATTACAAATATTTCTCGATTGTTAAAAAATAAATTTTTTTTAAACTTTAATGCAGTTTAATTATAGAAAATGCATTTGGTAAAGTTTTCTCGTTAATGTCCAGACTTTATTTACTTGTTTCATGGAATGAATGTGTAGCATTCATGAAATTTATAGAGTTTTAAAGAAATTAAAATTGCACCAATCAGCTATTTACATTCTACGCCTAGATTTTAATCTTTAAACATCTACTAAAACCTCTAACCATCAATTTATATTTTAGTCAAATTCAAAACATGCGATACCAATTTAATCAAATTACCTTCCGTTTTTCTTCTAATTTTTTTTTTTTATTTTCAAGCTAGAAAACAGACAAGACATAACGCTATTACCAAACCCATTCATTTAGATATTAACGTTAACGTATAAATCCATAATAATATTATAAGAATTTTTTTATATTATTATTTGTTATTATATTTTTTATTTAAGGACTCCATCTTCATCATCATGATATCAAAAGTACATCTGCATAGACATATTTATATAAAAAATTAATATATAGAAAAAAAAAGAAAGGCGGCACTCATTTATTCCTATTAATTTTCTTCCTTTTCTTTTCGGTTTTAAGAAAAAAAAATAAAACGAAGAAATTCACGTTTTATTTTCTTTCTTTTTCTCTTTTTTTTTTAGATTCTATTTGATGTATAGCAAAGTATTTTGTAGCTTTTTCTTCTTCTTCTACGTTTTTTCTTTTAAACCCAGGCAGGCAGGCAGGCAAAAGAAAAATAAATGTTTTTAAGATAAAAGGTCACAAGAAAATAAAAATAAAAAAAAAATGTTAAAAAAAATACGAGAAAATGTTAAGAAAAGAAATCAAATAGCTTAGATAATAACCTCTGACAAAAAAAAAAACAAACCTTAGAAGTCTAGTAGTGTAAATAATATTAAAAAACAGAAAAGCAAAAAAAAAAAGAAAGAAAAAAGAATAAGGGAGGAAAAAAACCACAAACGTTTTAGAGTCTTATTTATGGGTACCTACGTAATTCATGGAATTGTGTTTTCTGTGTTTTATATTTTATTCTATTTGTTTTTAAATGACAATTTAAGATACACGCACGGAATAGGAAATGCACATATAAAAATAGATACAGTTGAATGGAAGGTAAGATAAGAGACGTGAAATAAATGAGGTCTTGAAGACTTATCGCTTGGTACCTATATTCTTGATCTTTCATGACAGTATTTATAAGTATTTTTATATATAGAAAATTTTTTAAGGAAATAAATTGTCAGTTATTTTATGATGACATAACATTTCTATATAACTTTTTATGACAACAAGTATCCGCTACAAATTTCAAGCAATTCAATTTTGTTGTGATAATAACAATAGACTAGTCAGGGCATTCACCGGAACTTATATACCTTTCCGCTATCACCTACAAATTCATTTCAATAAGAAAGACAAATATGCTACGATCAATATATAGAAAGACGACATATCGAAATCTTGAAGCATCTGTGATTTTGATTTCAGAAGAGAAATAAAAAAAAAAGACGAAAAAAAAAAAAGAAAAAAAAATTGTTAAAATCAAAAATCCAATTTTATTTCTATCAAAACGTTTTCCGGAAAAGAAAAAAAAAAGTAAAAAGAAACACACACACACACACACACACACACATATCCACACAGATAAAAAATAAAATACAGAAAATGAAAATTCACAAAAGGGTCATGGGATTTGGGTTGCAATTTTCTTTTCCGTTTTTATTCTCTGTTTATTTTTCTTTCGTTTTTTTTTTTTGCTTTAACAAAATATGTATAATACAGGAAAGTTTTTCAGTGATGCTTTTTCCTAAGGAAAATGAGTAAAAATAAAAGAAGAAAAAATGATGGAAAAAAGTAAAAACAAAAAAAAAAAAATCCACATTTTAAAACTTTTTTGTAGTAGAAGAAAATCTTTTTTTTTTTTGTTTTATTCCATTTCACATTTCTTAATGTCTCTATTTTACAGGCGGTAACAATTGCATTCAACTGTTGTAAAATTTAATACTTATATTGTGTTTTTACGTTGGTCCCTGAGCACAAACAAAAAGTGAAGGCTGATACGATTTTAAAATAAAAAAATAATTCAAATTGCATTATTTTTGCATAAACGTAAAAAAAGGATTTAGTTGTTCTTAGATTGTAATTTAAGAGTTATATAAAATGTAAGGATGTATAAGGATTGTAAATAGAGATTATAATGAAGAAGAAGGTTTTATCATATAAAATAATAATTGACTATATAAGTAGGAAGGTCACAATTTATTCAGTATAAACATATGGGTTTTTTTTAGGATTGGGCGGTATTATACAATGGATGATGACAACTGTTGTAGAAATAAATCTTTTAAAGACACAAAAACAGAAAAATTTATGAAGAAAAGTATCACATAAAATATAAGAATTTCCAACAATTTCATTTCTTTCATAAATTTTGTCTTTATCTTTCATTTAAAAAAAAGAATGAAAAAAAGGAGAAAAAGGAAAGGAAAAAAAGAAGGATTATCTTTATAATAAAACTTCAAGCAAATAGTAAAAATATTTTTCTTTATACCTTTTACACTTGTATAGTGTATTTTTATTTATAAGTCTGGTGTTGAAGTTTGAAGGGATTCGGTTGGTCGTGTTGTATATAAAGGTCTTAATAATACAACTTTATTCTATACGTTCTTCTCTTCTCATATACTAACTCCTCTTTTCATACAGATGCGATTAATTTCTATATTTCAAAAGGAAAAGTAAAATGAAACTTCTATTTTTTTTTTTTTTTTTCATTTCATTTCATTTTATACGTTATAACGTATATGTATATAAATACAATTAAAAGGGATTAGAAAAGCTTTAACGCTCCAAGCTAAGACATACACACACATACTCATTTATACATACAAAGTCTTATAGAATATATATATTTCTATATATATTTATTAAACAGTATATAAACGATCATTAATCTTATAAGAAAAATATATAATTTCTTCTTTCAAGTAATAAAAATTTGCGGAGAAATAAGTTTTGTGGCCATTTTTTTCCCTAAAGGTAGTATGAGTTTCTACATTGAATACGGAGGTCTATGAATTTCATTTATCACGTTTAAATTGCTCATTTATTACTTAAATAAACTTTCTGTATATATAGGTGGTACCAAATATTTCAGTGGCGTCACATTAAACAATAACAAATCCCTTAAATGTATACAAATTATTATTTTGAATGAAAAGGTGAAATTAAATTCCTTTTTACTTATTACCAAATTCAACATTTTTTTCCATTTTTGGATTCGTTGAATAAAGTGAAAGACCAATTTTTTCAAATAAAAATTAATTCTAATTAAGTGGAATTGAAGAAATGATTGAGCAAATATTATATAAATATTTAGGATTCTTCTCTCATGTGAAGAATTGATTTTTATTGTGTAATTTTTTTTTCTAAAGAAATTCTTTCATGAAAATTGTATTTTCTTGAGTAACGCCTTTGGTACGTTTTATATTATTTTCTTTTTTTCTCTTCTTAGAATGATTTTTCTATTTTATGTAATTTTCACGAACTTCCTGCATTTCTAACGGATATGCAGAAAAAAAATAATGTTGACTTGGAAGAATACGAATATATACGTGTCATATTATAACACGTCTAATAAAACATCAATGTCTGTTTGTGAAATTGACAGAATTTCTAGAAACCCTTATTTCAGAATAGAGTCCGTCTATGAATTCATAAATTAAATTCATTCAAATATGTAGTAAATGGGAGGGTGTGGAAAATGAAAGAAAAACAAATGAATAATATGATTTGATTATAAAATTGACACTCCCACCAGACAATTTCCTCTTGTGGTTTACTACTTTTGTTTTTTTTCCATGTTTTTTTTTTTTTTTAGTTTTGTTTGTTTTTCTTTTTGCCTGCCTTAACCGTCAACACAATTTTGATTTCACTTTCAACATTCAAACATTTCACAAAAATTTCATCAAAATTCTTACACTTTGGTTATATATTATTCTGTCCATCAAAAAAAAAAAAAAAAAGAAAAAAGAAAAAGGAGAAAAAAAAGTAAAAAGAAAAAAGAAAAGAAGAAAATTATATTTGTATATGTGTTTTATTTTTCATCATTTTTCAATGTTACTTCCATGTGTATTCCCGCGTACATACCTCCCTTTATACACACAGTTTTTATATATTTTAAATAACTCACTAAGATAATAAATCATTGTTGGTTGGTTATATCAAAAAATGTGTGTCTGCACGATCTTTCTGTGTTACTCTATATACCTAATATGTATATATTCCTTTCTCTCTTTCTGTTTTTCAGTTTTTCCTTTTTTTTTTTTTTTTTCATCTCTTTAAATTTTCCCATTTTCAAGGATTTTTGTGGGTCTTCTTCAGATTAGAGTTTAAGTCAGTCAGTATGACGTCAAAGACCAAGTAAATAATGTTGAGAGAAAAAAATAAATAAATAAAAATAGAAAATTTGATCTTTTATAAAAATTCAACGAATAGAAAATTTGATTTCAATTCGATTAATCGTTTTTCTTCAATTTTTCCTACATATTTTCGATTTATTAATTGAATTTTCTTTTAAATTGAATTTCAATAGATTTTCTATAAATTTTCTTTCGTCTTTACAAAAAAAAAAAAAAAAAAATGGTAAAGAAAAGAAAATAGAATGCTGTGCTATTTGTTTTTATATTAAAAAATTTATCCATCAAGAATGAAAGAAATATATTCGATTGCATTAAAATATAATTAAAATAGAGGATTACTTGAATATATTTTCCCTACATTCAAAGTGATAGCATGGGGTCGCTTTAACATTTTAATAAGAAGGGCAAAAATATGGAATTTTTATAATGTTTAATTTTTGTCCAATGTTCTAAGCATTACCTCGAAAGAAATTCCATCAATAAAATCATTATTCTGTACCCTTTTCTCTTTGAAACTCGTTATACTTTATAATAAAATCCAATTTATGAATATATGATTAATAGTGGCTAAAGAGACAATCAATCAATGCATTCAACTGAACATATCGAAACAGTCAGTGAACCTGAATTGACCTTTTTTTTTTCATTTATGTTGAATTAAATTTTTTTTTTGTTCACATTCCAGTTAATATCAACTACCCTGACTTATCAGTACATTTTTGTACTACCATATATGAACACACCTTAATTTTATATTTACAACTTTTTTTTTTTTTAGCTTAATTCGGAATGAAAGCAAAAATTTCAATACAAAAGAAACAAAAAGCAAAAAACAGAAAAAGCAAAAAAAAAAAAAAGAAAATATCATACATATTTAGAAATTCCTGTATCGTGAGCATCCACCTTAACTGTGTATAATCACAGTAAAAATTTTCCATCTCCCCATAGAATTTTCTGTTTTCCTTTTTTTTTTTTTCTGGGATTTTTTTTTTTTTTTTTCATGAAATATAATCTTCAGTGGTTAACGTGTTTACAGTGAGAAGAAGACGTGCTTTTGCATTTTATACGTACATATAATACTCAAGTTACTTTTACACTGTTGTTATCTTTCCACGTTTATTATTATTATTATTACATATTATTATTATTATTATTAGTTAGTAACTAACTATACTTGTATTTGTAAAATATATTATATTTGTTGTGTATGCATGTATGTGTTTCTGTGTTTCTGTATATATACATATAAGATATAAATCTATGCTAATCATGAAATTATTAAACTTAACAGCATTTTCAGCTAATAAATGATAACGATTAATCTTTTTGTATTATGTTTAATATTTATAGTTAAATTTAGTCTAATAAATAATGTTTTGAATATTTTATTTACAGAAAAAAAAGTAGAAAAGAATAAAGATTCTCTTGGTTTTTTTTTTGGTTGTGTTTGGTGAAAATTTAAGAGAAAATCTGTAAAGAAAAGTTCATTTGAAACAGTGTAAACTTGGATTTTGAGTTTATTTCTGAGATTTTTCTTGTTTTTTTTTCTCTCTCTCTGTATCATTATCATTCTGTTTTTGCTTTCATTCTTTTTTTTTTTTTGCACTAAGAGAATTCAATGAGAATAAATAATTAAAATATTGTTTCTGTTTTTCATGAGATAAAATGAATGATTCTGCATAAAAGGTTAGAAGTAGTATAGTTAGTTGCATTTACTAATTTTAACTGTATATTGAATTGTTACAAATATTTCTTATCTAACTAAAAGTTTTGTTAAAGTTTAGCTTAAAAAAAATATGATTTTTAAATATTCAGTAAAATATTGTTTCTCTTCGTCATTTTAAGACAGAATATTTAATTAGTTCAAAATATTACGTATAAGCTGTTTGCCAAACAAAAGATCTTCTTAAATTTTCTTCATCTTTTTCTTCTTCTTCTTATTTTTGTAAGAGAAAGGTTTATTGAATTTCTAAACCATAATTAAATATATTTATTTAGTTTGTTTATTATATAAATGAGTGTAATATATAGTCGCACTGATAGCAGCGAAAAGGTCTTAAATTCAATTCGTGTAAATGTTGTTAAAAAAATATTTATAGTTAATTTTATACATTTTCCAATTATTTATCTTTCATAGAAAGATTAGTTCCTGTTTTAAAGTACAAAAGAAAATATATTTGTTAAATGAAAATGAATTTATTAAGAAATTTTAATTTCATCTCCTCCTACAGTTGGTATAAACATTAATATAAATAAAAGTTCGTCGCACACTAATCGTGGTTTTCCGCACAAATTAAGAATTAAGAAAAAATGTTCAAGTTCTCGAAAATTGCAATGATCCCGTTTCAGAAACAAAAGAAATACACATTTTCCAGCTCTGATAAATGTTTTTAGAACAATGAATGAATGAAACAATATTCTACAATTTGATATGAAATATGCATTACAATTCAAATAAAATAATCTGTCTGTTTTCCCATAACAATTTAAATAATAAAAAAGTCAAAAATCGAAACATTAAACTGAAACATAAACACAGTTCATATAGAAACATTCTCACAAATATACATGCATTTAAACACAATCTCTTCCATACACACACAGATACATACACATGCTCATCCACCTACATCCATTTACATACACCATCAATAATAATAGAATATTTTATTCCTAAAACGTTTTCCCACTTTAATTTCCGTTTGTCCCAAATTCTATATATAAAATGTATAAAAGCTCGCATAAGTTTATTCACACATGACAATATATTAATTTAAAGAAAAAAAAGAAGAAGAAAACCACACAAAAACAATAAAGTCAAAAATAAATTCTTCTGTTTATCTTCTTCTACTTATTTCTATTCTTATTCCTATTCCTATTCTTATTCTTTATAACACAAAACCAAAAAATATAAGAATCAAAAACAAAAATCACGTACATATAAAACAACACACCAATACAGTTACCAAACATACAGCTAAATACGATTGATTGTAGTTGTTGTACTTTATTTTTGTGTAGTAGGAAAGAAGGTATGTATAGTTGTGTTTTGGGTGGTATGTTAAGGAACATTCAACATTCAGCGTGACAACATTTTCTTTAATTATTTTAACTCTTGATGAAGGTTATTTATTTCTATTCTTTTTATTTTATATATATTTTTTTCTTTCTTTCTTTTGGACATGAAAAATTTAAGATGCAAAATGGAATGGGTGATGTCGAAAGATAGAGAAAGAGAAAAAGTTCAATTTAACAAAATGGTGAAATAGAAATACATTTTTGTTGAAAATATATCTTTTTGTCAAGGATAAACGTAAAGGATGTGTGTCAGTATAAATATAATATATGAATCTGAATAATATGGTACAATATTTATTTATAGAACAGTTTTATTATTTCATCTTTTGTGTCCAACATTTTCTTGACTCTTTGGAATTTTATAAAAAAATTTTCTTTTAAAATTTCCAAGAAAACTTAGTCATCCGTCTCAGTAAACTGATTTAAAATTATTTGAGTTTCAATATTTTCATTCTGAATATCACATTGATTATTCTATGAATATATTTTATATATTTATTTGAATGTGTGTGCGTGTGTGTGTGTGCCTGTTATACTTTTCATTTTTCAATATATATTTACGGTGCATTAGATAAACGTATCATCACAGCCCAGTAAACGTTAAGTTCCTATAATTTAAAAGAACGATTTTACAATGTCAATGTACGGTACCCGGATGTGTGCCATTGGTTTGATTGATACAATTTTTTTTTTATTGTTGCGTTATATCACAGAAGAGTAAAATCGGTGAAAAAAAAAATTGAGTACAAAGATCGATAAAACAATTTAAACATAAGAAAAGAATACCAAAATATTTTCTAAGATAGATATTCTCTTATAGTCTTTGTATAATGTACGAAATGATGATAAAAACAAAAAACAGACAACAAATTTTTATATATGGAGACAACAAAAACAAAATCAAGAAAAAAATGGCAAAAGAAGAAAAAAGACGACAGAAAGCAATGATCTTAAGAGGATGATGATTTATGTAAAATTTTGAATAGTTAAAGGTAAACTTTATCTTGAAAAAGATAAAACTAAAAAACTTATTATCCTATGGTTACGAAAGCTTTACGAAGTTTATTCGCGTATATAAGTAAAATCATCATAGAGTTTTAAGTGAATAATTATTGGGATCTTATATCTAGTTTTAAAGTTTTAGTTTTTGAAGTTTTCTTTAGAATAAAGAAGGAGTTTTTGGATTGATGGTAAACATTGTTGAAGAATCAGAAAAGTATCCTGTCAGCTTAAAAGCTATAAAGGTGGTAGAATTATATAGATGTTGAATAATTTACAAATCATTGACTTTTATAATTGAAATAATTCTAATTAAAGTTCGTTGATTTTATTGATTTTATCCACCAAAGTATTTGTCTTCGATTTATTATTATTTTCATTTTAAAATTTTTGCCACAATACTCAAACGCTAACTTTTAAATGTATTATTTTAATAAACCAAATAATTGATTGTCTGAATATGCATTTAACAGAGCTGATTCAGAATCCACCTAAAAAATAGTAGGTATTAATGGCCTTAGTAGTTGATGTGCTAATCAAAAAATCAAATCAGAGATTATTGGTATGGTGAATAATAAAATCATTAAATTCAACACATTGAGATAATTATATATTGAGAATTGTTTATAGAATTGCATTACAGCCAGCAATAAAACGTATTTAATAATTTAAAATATACACAAATCAGCATGTCTGAAATATGCTCAAATATTTGTAGTAGACGACTTCCTGATTTGATTACTATAAATTTTTAATGATGCCATTTATTCCTTAGTTTTTATATTTGTCCGAATTTTAAATAAAGTTTATAATACTATGATTTATTTGTGTGAATATAAATTGCATAAAACTTTTAAATATGAAATAATTATAAATTTATTCTATTTAATATTTAAACGTGTATATTTCCTATGCCAGTTTAATAATATCGATTCATTGTAAAATTTGTTGTATATAAAATAAATGAAAACAAACTTGAAAAGTAAATTATAAAACAGGATAATAATGACAAACTTTATAAGTTCATATATAATTTTTATAGTGAAGAACAAGATTTCATTTGTAAGAATATTGAAAAGTTTTCAAATAGTTTACAATTAATATTTTTTATTTTTATATTTTTGAACAATGAATTTTTAAATAATTTTTGTGTGTAAAAAATAAACGAATAAAAATTTAAATGGATACATTTTTAAAATGTAATTCAGGTGAATTGCAAAAGTGGAATAAACTTTTTCTGCATTATGCTAATCCATAATGCATACAAAAAAACCATCTCTTGTTTTTCTATATTAAAAATCTAAATGATATCGTAAAAATTTCCTATTTAAACAACAGGGTTGCCCAGAATAAATAAATTATCATCTAAATTTTTCCTTTTGGATTTATGATTTGCATTTTTTCTCCTTAAAACCCAAACATTCAGAAAATGTTCATCACTAATTAATCAATCAATTGAAATTTTTTAATCTCTAAAGAAAAATACCCCATCCTTATGACTTAATCTCTTTATTTTTTGAACATCTGAGATGCAAATGGTTTTACAATGAACTCAACCCAAACAATATTGTTGTCAACGAGTATATCTACAAAAATATATAATGATACCAACAGTTAATAGGGCTTCCGTTACATTTTTACTTCATAAAAGTAGTCATCCCTGATATATATATAAAAAAAAAAGATTTTCTAAAATATCCACAAAATAATACTGACATAGCGTATATATTTTATTTTCATTTTTATTCCTTTATTTCAACGATTGAAACAACAATAACAAATAATTTTCTTCCTCTTTTTTCTTTCCTCATTTCTTTCCTTTTTCACTCTTTTATTTTTATTTTTCTTTTGCTTTTAATTTAATATTAAACTTGTATATATTTTATTATGTTCAATTCAAAGCACACAATTCATATACATATTATATACTTTCTATATAGAAGGTAAACTCTACATACTTTTTCTATTCTTATAACATTAGTATGTATTTTCTTTTATTCTATATACACATACTGTTGTTGTTGTTATTTTATTTATATCGTCTTATATATTTCCATTGTATTTGTTACAACTTATGAAATATTGTTTATCGTTTCAAATAACAGAAAAAAAGAAAAAAAAAACACAAAACTTTTTTAAGATTGTATTATTATTATTATTATTATTATGAAAGAGAAAGGGGGTGTGGAGGGGCGAAAAAAATATAGGAAGCTTCACTTGAGCTTACAGTAAAAACTGTATAAAAATATATATATTTTCAAGCATGAAGAATTTCCTTTTTATTTTGTTATAAACTTTTTTTTGTACGAAAGAAAAAAGAAAGAAGAAAACTTTAAAATACAACAATAACAACAACAACAACAAAAACAAAAACAAAACATATAAAATATTGTTATTTATTGATTAATAATTTTTAACTGTAATTTTTACTTAATGTACTTAATTTATATTTTATTCTAAATTTTATAAATAATAATTAGATTTTATAAGCGTAAAATTTTCACAATTGAAAATTAAAAACGAGAGAAAAAAAAAAATGTTTTTTCTTCATAATTTTGTAAAATTTTGTATTTTTTTAATTGAAGAAAGTAAATTGTTTTAAATAGAGTGGGTTTCTTGTGTAATTTGTAAATAAACAAAAAATTATATAATGTGCTTATTTTTTCATTATTTATTTATATTACACATTTGTGAAAGTTTTATAATTTAAAATAAATTTCTAATTGAATTTAACCCCTTTCAATCATCATATATGAAATTTATTTATAAGAATAAAATTTCATATAATTTGTAAATTATTGGAATTATTTTATCACATTTGTGTATAAATTATTTGATTAAAGCTACATGGAATTATGCTATTGTATATTGTTAACAATAAAGCATATTTTTGTATATTTATCGGAGGATTGTTGTGATTATCATCATTTAGGTTTGTCCAATTATGTGACTTCTAGTGACTGGTCATTTGTAAAGAATTCAATTTAACTCAGATCAAACTTTAACTCAGGGATGGGATAAACAATATATAGAAGAAGAAGTTTATGAAACTGAGACAATATGCCTACGTGATTTTGACTACAATTTTTAATCAATAAATCACAGTAAAATTACAATTGACTAAAACTTGAACTCGGACTTCAATAGTGGTCAAATTAACTCTTTATTTATTTGTTTGATAAAATATTTCATAATTACGCTGTTTTTGTTAATTTTACATGGAATATTTTGGGATTGGTTTGAATAATAATTGTTTTCCCATTTATTTTGAGTACTGTCTCTAAAATTGAATTTTTCTATTGAAGATTAATTTTCATTGGAATTTATAGCACAGACCGGCTATGAGAATTATAGAATAAATAATTTGTAAATTCTCTTTTATATCAATCATCAAAGAATTTGTTTTTTTCTTTTATTATTTGTTTTCTAATTTTTCCTATATTTTTTTTCTTATATCCAAGAAAATGGGTAACAAAATTTTCCTAATGAATTAATTAAATTCAGTAGAAAATGAATAATAAATTAATCATTTTTTTTTTTGTCAAAATCAAAGTAAAAATTATACGAGAAAATATTCTTGTAATTTTTTTTATTATTCTTATGATATTGAAATCGATTGTTTTCATGAGAACCTTATCATTTTACTTAGAATAAATTTGTAAAATGTTTGTCTATTTTTCGGTTTAGAATTTTTTACTTTATTATTTTGATTTTTATCTTTCTTGGTAAAAATAATACTGTAAAATTTAAAATTAAACCATGATGTTGATGATGATGATGTTGATAAGATTGTTCCTTATTAAACATTTATTACTTAATATAATTAAATATTAAATTCATTTTCAATTTGTCTCCATCCGACCTTCTGACTTCCCGACCGAAAAAAAAAAACTCTGTTATGTTCAAATACCAATAAAGCTTCAATGTTTATACCTTCTTTTGTCTGGCACGTTTAAAAAAGAAATTGTATTTTCTTCTTTTCTTTTTCGTTCTGTTTTTTTTTTCTTGTTTTGTTTTTTTGGGGAGAGTTTGGGGCCAGGTAGAACGGGTGAGAGCAAATGTGTTTGACCACTGAATAGAAATGAGGAGGAAAAAAAAAAAATAGAAGAAGAAAAAGGGGGAAAAAAAGAAGACAAACAGGCAGACAGACATATTGATTTTAATTTTCATTTATTTCAATTTTGCAATCATAAGATGAGATATTTTTTCCTCTTCTTCTTCTTCTTCTTATTGTTGTTCAACTAAATTTAAGAATGTTTTTGTTGTTTGTTACAATTCAACTTTAAGTTGAAAATTTTGTCTTTATTATATTCTTGTTATTGTTGTGATTTTCGTTCATATTTTTTCTTCTTTCTTTTCTTTTCTTTTTTTTTTCCTTTTTTTTTTTTTTCTTTTTTTCCTTCCTTATTTTTTTTTTCTTCTTTTATTTTCTTTATCCATTTTGATAAAAATATATAACAGATTTATTGTCAAAAAGGATATCAAAAGTATATGCGAAGACACCTGACATGAAATAAGTCCTCAAACTTTTATACACACACACACACGCATACATATGCTCACCCACACACACCCACTCATCTACACTTACACATGTTTGTTTGTATGTATATGATAAACCCAGGCATGTGGGGTAGATATATATAAGATAGGTGACTCAATGTCAATGTTGAGGTGTATTTTTTCCGCATCTTTCTATTTTGTTTTTTTTTTTTGTGGTTGAAGAGATTATTGAAAAAGAAAATGAAATATAAAAAATAAAAAATTTTCTTTTTCCCTTAAGTTTTTTTTTTATTTTTCTTTTATTTTTTTTTTAAGATAAATGAACATTTTGTGTGATGGGTCACTTAGGATGTCCTGTCTCAAAAAATATATTATTAATCTTTTTTTTTTTTCTTTTGTTTTGTTGTTTTTTTTCTCTCTCTCTCTCTCTCTCTCTCTCTTCTGAATGTTATAAGAAAACATTAATCACGCTTGGTTTTTATACTTTCTGTTCTACTTATATAAGGTAGGCCAGAGTAAATATCTTCGGTTTTATTTAGAGAAAAAAAGAAAAGAAATAATAATATATAAATATAAAAAGCTAAATCAAATTGTTTATAAGTTTCATTTTTATTTTGTTATTTGTTAATCTTCATAAAATTGATTTTATTCCCCACGATATTTCTCTGTTTAGATACATTAAACTCACCATTCTTAAGAAATAAATAAATATACAGAAACAAAGATAATACAAAATACCGGAAATATATTTTCTATATATTTTAACGTTTTGAAAATATAATGAGATTGTTTTCAAACATCTTTCATCAATCGATACTGTATACAGAATTCAATGTGAATTTTAAATGTAAAAGTTAAAGTTGATTTTTGAATACAATTCACAAAATTAATTCAATTAGTCTTCTACAAAGTAATTTCAGGTAAGGTAATTAATGTTATGAACATGTCTTATATCAATTGTCAGGGTCATGCAAAACACATGAAAATAAAAAAATCATTATTTTGACCTGATCATAAAATTGTTGGCAATTTTAACAAATACGGAAATTTCACCAAATGTCTTTTATTCTAATTGTCGTAAATTTATGGACACATTTCTCTATTTTTAAATTCTTCTTTCGAAATGAAAACTCAAATAATTCTTTGAATTAAAATTGAAACAATAAAAATAAACGCTAGTGAACTCGTTGATTTTTTTTTTGAGAAATGAAACACAAAAATACAGAATATAATTTGGGAAATATTTATATTTTTTTTTTGGCAAAACCTAAATTTACGTTTTCTTTTTATTTTCTATCATCTCTAAACTATATTCCTGATCTTTCATTAAAATATTAAATTTTCTTCTTTTTTTTTCCTTGTCGACATTTTTCCCCAGAATGAAAATATACGAAAATGAAGGAAAAGCAAAAAGAAAAAAGCTTTCAATAATAATCATTTTTCAATCTTTTCCGATTCAATTTCCTGTAATCAATCGATTGATAAAACACTTTATCATAAAGTTTATATATAGAAAAGTTCAAGGCATCGTTTTGTTATGGTTTTTTTTTTGAGATTCTTTAACTTTGTTGCTGTTGCTGTTGTTGCTGGTGTTGTTGTTGTATTATTATTTTTCTTTTCGGTACATAAAATTGTTTATGCGGTTCGATTTTCATTTTTTTTTCTCTAGCGGTTATTGTTTGTGGTTAGAGAAGGGAGAACGGTTTAAAGATTGCGGAAATAATGGAAATAAAAATATTCTCTTAATATTTTTTAAGGGGTTTGGGTGATGGATTTGTAGATCTAATTTAATTTTCGTATATAGAAAATGGGGCGGGAAATGTCAAGTTATGTACCAATTTTAAGAAGTTTGTTATTTTTTTAACTGAATCCATGAAAATATCATTTTTGTATTTTAAATTAGAAAATGAACTATTTTAAAAGATGAAATTTAAATGGTTAAGTTCTTGATAGCATAATACGAAAGGTTAGTCAATACTACAAATAATGAACGAAAGAAAAATTGCGTAATAACATATAATTGTAAATACTTCTTTGAAACTTCAATTAAAACACATTTTGTCTGAATAAACTTTAACTCATGTTTTATATCAGGTTATTATTAATCCAATTAATTAAAATATAAAAATTATGTAATTAGCTTCGTAGTTTGTAAATAAACAAGAGATCGTTTTTCTTTATTATGTGAACAATTTTGTACGTAGTCAGAAAATGAATTTAGTTTATGAAAGATAAAACACCTCGATGAACATACAGTGAACAGTAAAACTCTTCATAAAATCGCAAAGAAAATGAGTAAAAAAAAGGTGAAGAAAAATAACACACAAAAGACGACAGTTTTTTCTTTTTTATATAAAAAATATCAAATATGATATATTGGTCCGTATAACACAAACACAAACACACACATACAAAGAAAAGCAAATAATAAGAAAAAGTTCGACGACTTCAAACACAATTGTTTTAAAGTGTTTCACTGTTGTTTTTGTTTTTGTTCGTCTTTTTTTTTTTATTTTTATTTTTAGGAAGGTAATCCAATTCTGTTTCTATATCTCTCAATTGCCAATATTTATTTATATTTTTGTTTTTTTTGCTATTATTATTATTATTACTATTGTGCTTTTATTATTGTGCTTTTCAAGAATTGAATTGAATTTTTTTGTTTTTTTTTTTTTTATTTTGATGATAAGATAAAAGATAAGACAATTCTAGAAAATTATTTTCCTTTAATGTTTCTCTTTTTCTTTTTGTTTTATATTTTTCTTTTGCCGAAAGTGTCAATTGAATTTCTTTATTTCATTTCATTTCTTTCATTTCTTTCATTTCATTTCATTTTTTTTTTTGTTGTGTTTTTCAATTTTATTTTTTCTATTTTCAATCAGAAAAAAATAATAATAAAAGGAAAATATTATCCAATTCTTATAAAAATAAAAGGCGTGTAGGTGTTATATATCACTTTTGTTTACTGAGAATTTGACAGGACATAGGACACAAAACAAAAAATATAGGTATATTCGTTATACGGTCAGAATAATAAAAATCTAATTTAATTTTGAAGTTTTTAAATTGACCAAAAATAAATAAATATGAAAATAATAAAATTTCTCTCTTACATAGATTTGTCCCTTAACGTTTACCTTAATAGATAAATGTGGGTATTTATTTATGAAATCTAACAAAATTCAGAGAGTTAGCTAATGTTTCGTGGAAGAATTGTAATCTATTAAATTTTTGCTTTAAAAAAAAGTTATATGAAATTTTATTATGGAATTATATTTGATGTAATTTATTAATATACTTTTTAAAAGTTACTAGATTTCTTAAAAATATTTCTTAAATATTAAATCTACTGAAACTGTAAAAGATTTAAATATTTTAATTGATAATAATAAGTGTGACTACAAACCATAAGTAATTCATAAATATAATAATTTTTTGCTTCAAAAATATCTTATTAAGATTTTGGCTTTTGTCAAAACAAAAAAAAAAAAATAAGAAAAAATCAAAGACTGAAGGAATTTAACAATTTTTGGATCAGTCTTGTTAAGCTTTTTATTATTATTAATTCTATTATTTATAATTCGTGTTCGGTAGATATAATTGCAATAATTCAAAACACCTCAACTTTGCATACTGGTTGTTTTTGATCCAAATATGTTAAGAAGAGTGCTTTTTCTTAAATTATTGTTTAGAGTTTACATTGGATATTCCTGAATCAGTTTTTCAATGATTGCGTAATTTCGTTTATAAATTATAAATTTTACAGTTTGAATAGATTCATAAATTATTTTGTAAAATTTTCAATTACACATCACTAATAATTATTTACATTAAGACAAAAAGTTAAACAATAAATGAAAAAAGGAAATTACGTTACGATAAAGTTCTTCTTTATTTACTTAATTTCTATTAAATAAAGAATTTTCTTATTCGAGAAAATTCTGTACATTTAATGTAAAATAGAAAATCTTCTCAATTATTAAATTGTTTTTGTGAAAGCTTAAAAATTGTCATTTGTTTATATCCTTTTAGTATAGCTAAAAACTACTTAACTACCGTTATTATATTAAACGGTATATGATAAGGATTAAGGATAAAAGAAGAAAAATAAGTTTTAAGTCGCCTATTTCCGTTTATGACACCTTTTAAAGTATAAAAAAACAATATTATCATTCTTATTATTATTATTACATTATAATGGAAATCGTAAATACGGAAATTATGTACACTTTTTATCCTACGTATATTGGATAATCGTGAAACGGAAAAACTTCTTCACTTCACTTTATTCCATTTTTTTTTATACTTGTGAGTTGCGTATTTATTTTTTTTTTTTTTTGAAAATTTTCTTTCTTATTATTTTGATATTTAAAAAGAAGAAAACTTCGATAAGCAAACACACATACAAATACATACACATGCACATACTCATATATATCGATATAAAAAATATAAAGGCGATGGGTAATTGTATAATAACAGTACGATGGGTGCTTTTGTAAATAACTTCGCTTTCTTCTATAAATTTTTATTTTTTTATATTATTTTCTTTTTTTTTTGATTCACTAAATTGTTATTTGAACTTTTTTAAATTTGTTTTGTTTTGTTTAAGTTGTTGTTGTTTTTCCTTCTTTTTTTTTTTGTTCCGCGGATGGGGATAAACACGCTGAAATTATTTTACACGAATGAATATTGTAAACAGAATTTTTATTTTTTTTTTTTTTGTTTTTTTTTTTTGTTACATTTGAGTTGAGTTGATTTTTATTTATATTTTTGTGCTTTTTTGTTTGTTTGTATGTATGTGTGTGTTTGTGTTATTTTATTTAGTTTGCTTTGCTTTTTCCATTTTATTCAGTTTATTTTCTTGTTTTTTTTTTCTTTTTTTAAATTTGTTTATTTTTGACTTTGTTATGTTAAGTGTGTGTGTGCATGTGAGAGTGTGTATGTTTGCTGTGCATTCGTGTTTGAAGTCAATTTTTTTTTATTTTTGTTTTTTTAAATTAAGTCGATTGAAATTTTGTGTTTTTCTGTAAAATAATAAACCCGAAAAAAAAAAAATAACACAGTTAGAGTAGCGGGAAGACCAGAATAAGGTAAATATAAAGGGTTAAATGTGTGAAGCGCGTAAAACATAAGAGTTGTCTCTAGAGAATCATGTATAGTAGAGTGAAGGGAGCAATTAAATGAGTTTTTTTTTTCATCTTCTTCTTCTTCTCTGAATTGAGTTAACTAAACAGTGGAAAATATATGTTGACCTTGGTTGTTATTTTAATGAAAGAACAAATTATTTTCATGCGACAAAAAAAAATTAAAGAATGAAAAAAATGTCCTTACTTAAAAAGTTCTAAAAGCTTTGACCTAAAAAAGAAAACAGAACAACAAACCAAAACTAAATTCTAACTGTCCATCAGAATTAAATTACACAGAAAAAAATAATTATTCTTCATTGAAAATCGGCTTTTCAGATTAGAGAGATTTTTATTTTGTATAAAAATGCATAATAAGTTTTATTTGAAAAAGTCGAACATGTTATCGAGAATGAATTTGTAAATCAAATATAAACTTATATAAATAGTTAAATCTAAATAATATTTAGTTAAGCGGTTTCTCTTTATTATTCTATTATTTTTACTCAGTTTATGAAGAATTTCTATTATTTTTCTATTTTTGTTTTCATTCATTTTTCATTCGGATAAATTATACGAAAAATATAGCAACAAAAATAATATTAAAACTAAAATAAAAACGGGAAATTTAAAAAGAAAAAAATTAAAGTAATCGACTTTTTTAATTTAATTATTTAAATGAAAAGTCAAATAAAAAAATAATTTATCCAATTTATTTTGAGCAAAAAAATAACAGAAGGAAACTAATAAATTTCCGGGAAACGGAAGTTCAGTTACCAATTTTTCCTTTGGATTATAAATTTTTTTTGGATGAAAATTGATTGAGAATCAAAATTATTATTTATGAATTAATATTCGGTCTTGTATTTATGTGGTACAGATTAACCGATTGACTATTGAAAGGCGAAGTTTTCTAAAATTGTAAAACAATTTTACAAAAAATATCTTAAAATAATTTTAAAGATCGATTTACAATTTGCTATTTTACGTTTTCCACTAATAACACTAGAAATTATTGCAACACCATTTGAAATTTGTGCATTTAGATATGACTTGATAATACGAATTATTTTTATGCCATTGGATAAATAAGAATGTTAAAAATGATTTCAATGAAAATTCCATATAATCAAATACACATTTTTTTTAGTTAAATTAAAACTAAATCATATGGATCAGTATTTTAGATAAAAGATTAAATTTGTATTACATATTTTATTTTAAATTAAAAATTACTGCTGTAAACTTTAGATTAAAGTAGAGTAAAGGAGAAACCATTAAAAGTATTATTATTTCCGTACTTATATAATTTAATGTTTAATGACAAATTATTACATAAAATATTACATTACATATTATATTTTGTCCTCAATAAAATATCCATTTATAAATAGGAATATAGGATACAACACTTCCTTCTCTTATACATATTTATATTTTAAGAATGAAAGGAACCACAGCCAACTACACATACACACGCACAGAAAACAAGAGCGAGAGAGAGAGAGAGATAAACATAGAATAAAAGATACAAATGAAACAATTTTCATGACAAAAAAATTCACTATTAAACAAAACATAAACATTTATCTAAATTAGATAAACTCAATTAGAGTCAGCAAATCTTAAAATAAATAAAAGAGGGAAATATACATAAAATATTTTTTTTTTCTTCTATCCTTCTGCAATATTAAATTTTCCGTTTGCTTTTCTCTACTGTCTTCTTTTTTTTTGTCGTTTTTTTTTCTTTTTCTGTTTTTACTTTTCGTTTCTTCCGTCAGTCAGTTAAAATATTCCACTAAACAAAGTGGTTACTTTTAAGAGCAATTAATGGGGGATGTAAATAGTACTTGTGTGTGTGGTTTTTTTTTTCTTTACTTCAATCTCTGCCACACTCTCTCAATTCATTTCTCTCTTTGACACACACACACACACACACTTACACTCTTATACTCTCTTGATTCAAATAAAAGAAAAACAAATTGTAGAATTGGAAAAAGAAGAAGGATAGAAGGAAATAGAAAGTGGATCTTAGTGAATAATTTATTGTTTATTTTTTATTTCTTCTATTGTTGTTGTATTTGGAATACCCAATTTGTAGTATAAGCTGTCAATGTAATTGGTTCTTTTTTATTTCTTATTGTTGTTGATCCTGTCTGATGTCTCCTCTTTTTATTATATTTTCTTTTTCTTCTCCATTGTCATTTTCATATATTCTAATATTATAAAATAACTCAAAAAAAATGAACAGAAACAGAGAAGAGACGAGAATATAATATAAATCATCTCATAAGTTGTACCAATAAAATGGTTCTTCTTCTCCTTCTTCTTCTTCTCCTTCTTATTTTTTTCTTTTTTGATCCTTAATACAAATAGAAAAACAATTTGTCCCCAGACAAACGTAAAAAAGACGACAACATAACAGAGGAAAAAAAAAACAGAAACGGACGACGTGTCGATACATTTGAAATTCATGCAAATTTTACTTGGATCGGTTGTAAAACATTTTCCATTTTCGTTTGTTTGTTTGTTTGTTTGTTTGTTTTTCTTTTTTTCTGCTTCTTCCTCTCTACTTTTTGTTGTTGCTGTTGTTGTTTCGTTTTTTTCCATAAAATTTGTTGTTGATATTATATCCTTCTTTAAACATCTAACATATTTTTGTCTCTTTCATTCATTCAGTTACTTCACTTCACTCTCTATCTATATAATGTGACAGTGAAAATATATAGGGAAATGTATATATTTTTTCTTGTCTTGTTGTTCTTGTTTTTCTTTTATTTTGTATATTTTGTTGTTGTTGTTGTTGTAGCTGTTGTAATGTTCGTTAGTATTATTTTTCATATTTTTCCTTTATACTACATGAGTTTGTATATGTATTTATTTAGAACCAAATAAAGGAGGCCAAAAAATATAACATAAGAAAAATAAGAGGAAGAAGATTGAGTGTAGTATGAAGATGAAGAAAGAAATGGAATAAAATGTTAGAGATTCTGGAGCTTTGAGTATATAAATCATGTTGAGTATATTGTTATTATTGTGTCGCATTGAAATAAAAACACGAATAATGTCAGAGTTTATATTTTTCTTCTATATTTTTCTTTTTTTTTTGATATTATTATACGATGATGACGCGATTGAACGAAATATTCTTTTTTGACCCAGAATAAATTACACTGTCAGGTTTAGTTTTTTTGATTGAATTTATTTGGAAATTATTTGCACGTTCTTTTTTTTTTCTTTATATATAGAAAGAAAAGGAATATATGAGAAAAAAGTTAGAAAGTTAATAAAATAAAAGTTATAATAATCTTAATAAAGGATTAGTCGCATTTCGGAATATAATTTCTTTTCTTATATCAAGTTTGGTCAACAAAAAAAAAAAAGGAAATCATTGATTGTTTGAAATATTGAAAAATATATACTTACAGGATTAACGAAGCTTAAATATTTGAAAGCTTCTTATAGCTTAACGACTTGAATTTTTGGGGTTAACTTTAAGTAAAGCTATTTCTCTTGTTTGTTTGTTGAAAGTTTTATTATTATCTGATATTTATATTTATGGAAATCATAAAGAAGGGTATAATTTTCATTTTCACATATCAAACACATCAACTACATAATAATACAAACACAAATCACATATATACAATGTTATATATGTACATTACATATATACTTAATACATAAAACATCAATAACAAGAGAGTGACAATAAAAAAACATTTGTATTCAAACTTGACCGAGTTTATTGTTTACCCTCGAAACCAATTTGTCATTTACAAAGTAAACCTGAAGAGTTACGACGACTCTTTCAGTTTCTATATTGAATTCATCTCATCTGTATAACTATACCAACCACCGATACCATTCCATCATTAACTTAACCATCGTTCACAACAAAACCACCAAAATCATTCCATTCAATTTTAGATGGTGAAAAATGTTCCATTATAAAAGTAAAAGTTGATAATAATCTTTTGTCATTTATCTCATTACATTTTCCTTTTATTGTTTGTCTATTTTTAGTTAATTATATTACTTAAAAAGGAAAACTGTGAAATTTTTTATCCTTTTATTCACTGAGAGAATAATTAACTTTGATTTCTAAAACAATTGTAAAGAGCGGGACTGAAAGAAAGTGAGAGAGTGAAAATAAAAAATGAAAATTTAAAATAAATTATAGAGTTTCTTTTATTTTTACTATGAACAATTAAAAATGAAGAAAATAATTCAACGGTTTGTATATTCTAAATAATTGATTGTTAAGTCAGGAAACAATTAATTAACCACAATATCCGATTTTAATTGTATGCTAAATATTCGTTAATTTAAGAATTGTTATATAATTTAGTTAAATATGAATTTAATTTATTTTTCTGACACTGATTGACTCTATTCTCTGTTCTTACAAACATTTCAATTTTCAATAGTTTAAATAATTTCTAATTTGATTTAAATTTTATTAGGTTACACGTTAAAAAATCAATTAAATATATTTTCAAAGAAATAAATCTGTCTATAGAAATACAATTAAATAAAATATATAAGTAGGATAAATAAATCTTCAATGTTTCTATTTTGAATTACAAACCAAGACACAATATTTAATTATATTTTATGTTTTTGTTAAAATAGAACAAATAAAATTTATTTAAATAATTTTTAAAGTAAAAGAATAAAATTTACACAAAGAATTCTTTAAGTAAAATTGTAGAACTTCAGTTTTAGTTTTCCTAAATTTTTCTGACTGCCAATAAGAAAACGAACAACAACAAAATATATGTTGACATTTACATGTGTAAAAATACGCATATCTAAAACAGAGTATTATTATCCGGTGTATTTGACCTACTCATTCTCTTTTCATTTTTTGAAAGTGACGACGTGACAAGGAGCTAAGCTTTTTTGATGACTTGAAAGAAAAAAAAATGTATTATAAAAAAAAAATATATAAAATAAAATAAAGTATAGGAAAAACGAAGAAAGTATAGAGATGATGAAGAAGAGGAAGCGGGTGATAAAAAAGCAGGGACATGAGTAGTAAATCTTATATTGATAGTAATCGAAGATGTCTTACATAAGGGGGAAGTTTGAATTAAAAAAAATAAATTGGAATGTGCTTAAAGTTGGACGTAAAACATTTGTCTTTTTGTGAAAATTGACTCAACTTTTTGGCCATGTAACGTAGGTGTGTTTGTTTCTGTATGTGTGTCTTTTTCTGTAAGCATGTGTGAGTATGTGTTTGGGTTCATTGATTTATGGACATTTTTCTTTAGAGGGTATGAAAGAAGGAAAAATAAAGAAAAATAAAGAGAGAAAAAATAATATGAGAGTGGGAAAAGTTTATGTAACGGTAAAATATTGGCTTGTAATGTATTGTCTTTTGAAGATCCGCACCTTTTGTTTATAAATCGACCCTTTTATTCTGGCATAATTTTTAACCGGCCTAACCCAAAGCACACGCACACAAAATTTAAAGCTTTAAGATTTTTTTGTTCTTCAGTTTTTTCATTTATTTTTTTTCTTTATTTTTTTTTTCTTTTTCATTTCAAACCTTAGGGACTTTTTTACGGATAATTTTATTCTAAAAACTAAGACCATTTAGAATAGAATTCTTTACATTTTCAGAACAAAACTGTCAAAATTGTTCATTTTATATCGTCAATATTTTTTTGTTTTTGTTTTTATTTTTCATTTTGCACAAATTGGATTGTCAAGAATATGAGAAAAAAAACTTTGTCAAAAGAACAGAAAATTAATGACACAAAAGTTGAGAAAGAAAAATTTCACTATGTTAATTTTATCAAGATAAAATTTACTTCACAAAAATGTTAAATGTTACTTAGAATCATCGTATGCGCTTTTAATACTGACCTTGATGAAAACAAAGAACATTTTAAAAATCTGATGTGATTGCATTTTATTATGAATTTGGTCATTTTCAACTGATTCTCCATCAATAAAATATCAGACATTGTTAAGTGGCGTCTTAGTAACTTTAGCAAAAAATTATTATTTCTTCTATTCTATTTTATCATTTATTCTCTCAATTACTTATTAGAATGAACCCCAACATTTTTCTTCTATTATATTTTTAAGTTAACATTTTTTTCATAAAAATTCTTTCCACTGCAGAAAATTCATAAAAAAATATGAAAACTTTGCATAATATAATAATTATTTTATGATAAAAGAAATGTGCATTGCCATAAATTTGTGGATGACGAGTAAAAAAAATAGAAGCAGTTTTGTCGTATCAAAAGTTGAAATTTTTATGTGTGAAAGAAAGAAAATCAAGTGAGTGAAAAAACACTCAATTTGACAGTGTCCTCGTTTAGAAAAACTTTTCAAATTGAAGTTTTTCCTTTTTCTTTTCTTTGTTGTTTTTTTTAAAATGATAAAAGAAAGAAAAAAAAAAGTAGTATAGATGAAAAATAGAATTTTATTGTAATGCGGGGAATTCAAAATGATTTGAAAATTTTTAAAGTTTTTCTTTTTTCTTTTTTTTAATGGAAATAATAGTTTTGTTTGTTAAATTTTTATTGAGATAATTGTTAGTCACGAATTGTGATTTTATTATCGCTGAATTTTTATATGTTTAACTTTTCTTTATTTAAGAATTGAAGATATTTATTCAGATAAAAATTATAACATTTGGAATTTTTATTATTTTATCGTTTAATAGCCATTGTTAAGTTTACTAGGAATAATCAAATGATATCTTTATATACTAATTCAGAAGACTGGCTACCGTAAATTTATTACTTTAGATTAGTTGTTGTTGGTTGTTGTCTCTAAAAGTTAAACAAATAAGATTTTTTTGTTTTTCTTTCCTTTAATCATTGCAACAATATTATCCAAATAAAAATATGAGAATAAAATTGCTAGACAAATATTTACCAGACTTTAATAAATCATCTTTGTAATACGCTGCATTTATTTATAAATTGTACTTTTATAATACACATAGAATATGATCTTAGAAAATTTCAATATAAATATGGTTTTCTTAAGCGTACTTTTGTCTGAGTCACATTTATATATATTCTTATTTTTCAAGAACAAAAAGAAGAAGATGATAAAGAAAAAAAAAAGCTCTTCTCGCATAACATATCCAAAATAATCATGAGCAATAAAACTTTCTATATATGTGCGAGTTTTTATAATATTCTGCCATATGTGTGTGTATATGTAAGAGTATGATTGCGAATATATATCCATAAGATAAATGAATATAACAAGGAATACATCTTTATATATGGAATATTCAGAATTGTATGCTTCTATTTGTGTATGTGTGTGTGTGTGTTTATGTTTGTGTTTCCCGGAATTTGTATTTGTGTTTTTTGTATGTACATCTGATAAAAACCAAAAAAAAAAAATTCTAAAGTTTAACTATAATGCTCTCATTTATACGGCAATATTACAAATGTCAAGTCATCTAAACTTAACGATTTATCCTTAAACCAACAACAACAATAAAAGAACAATCATAGAAAATTCATTCACAGTTTCTTTTGTTGAATTATGTTTTTGTTGTAAATGTTATATCGTGCATTTCCTAACTATTTCAATCTTTGATTTTTTTATGTAAATTTCCATTAAGAAAAACTTCTTAATTAGTCATTAAAATATTATTTTTATGTTATTGAGAATATTGCGTTTAAACTGCAAAACTATATGATGCGAAACACACATAATTAAAAAATTAAGTAAAGTTTTGTGTAAAAATATAGAAAAAATGTAAATGACTGAAAGAGAAGAGTTAAAGTTAAACAAAAGGGATGATCGTGTTAGGGTTAAACGCGCATGCAAATTAAGAAAGAAAAAAAAAGAAAGAAAATTCTAAATTACAATGTTATGCTCTGTTACTGGTTTTCTTTTCTTTCGTTTTTTAAAAATAAACGAGGAAAAAGAATAAGAAGAGCATTAAGGAAAAGAAGAAGAACAATAAAAAAAAAAATTGAATCATTTCGTATATAATATTCAACGATTTACAAATAAACGATTCTATTATTCAAATGGCACGTCATGATTTCTTATTTGAAACGGGGTAAAAATGTCAACTCATTTATCAAATTCTTGTGTAAATGTGTGCGTTTTTCTTTCTATCTTTCTATCTCTTTTTTTTTTTTTTTGTCGTGATTTATAGTGAGTAGTTTGATTAAAGAATAGGATTTTTATTAAAGATGGCATTTTTCTTAAATTTTCTATTCTTAAATAATAAATTTGTTGGTTTATTGAGATTTCATGGTCAAGATGTTTATTATTGTCGGTGCAAATTATTTATCTTTATATTAAGTGTGTATTTGTTAATGTGTATGTAAGTCAAAAAATAAATAACATATAAACATAGATTTTGAGTTTATCTCATCGTAGCGTAACACAATTAATTTTGACTTTGACTTTGGCTTTGACTTTGAACTTCATTTTTTCTTTCTTTACATTTTTTTTTGAGTGAATGGCGCATAGTCATCTAACATATAGTTTGTTATGATGGATTGATGTAACATACCAGAGTTTATAGATAATGGCGATTTTTAAGAATTGAAGTTCATTCAACTAAAGTACCACTAGACCAAACCAATGATCACAAAGAATTTTTACATAATATTATAATAATAATAATATAGAAAGCAGGAAAAAACCCCTAAACTTTCTGTTCAACAACAAGAAAATAACTATAGAATCCCTTTTATATTGATTATACATATATAGTTAGTCCTCTCTGAATTTTCTCACTCAAAAAAAAATACTAATAACATCACACATACACACGCACACACAAAAATACAAACTGACACAATTCATCTTATTGATTCAATCGCATTTACTCAACCTCAATTTAATATAAATCTACATCTTTTGTGTCAAGTGTGCACTTCGATTATCCTTTTTAAACAACATCTTTGATAAGAATGGAGAAAAAAAAATAAGAAAAGAATATATGAAAAGAAGAAGACATCGATGAAGAAAAAGAAAAAAAAAACAGAAGAAAATATGGGAATTGAAAACAACAACAATCAGAAGAAAAATCCGAAAATCTATTTTTATCGTTTTGTAATAAAGTAAACTTGTGTGTGATATCTGAACTATATGTACTAATGTCCATCGTCGAATATTTTTCCACATCCATTGTTTCCTTCTTACTCCCTTCCCATACTTGCGCCTTTTATCCGCATGAAGTAGGAATAATAACATATAAAAAAAAAGGGAAACAAAAAAAAAACAAAGAAAAGTGGAAAAAATTGACCAACTGGCTGATATTTGTGGCGCCATTACTGACATACAAAAAGGAGAAGAAGATGAAATTTTTTTTGAAAAAATTTAGTAAAGTTATTCTATTTATTATATTGTTATTCGGATTGAAATATATTTAACAACTGATGTCTCTATGTGTGGCTTCATAACTTTGAAATTAAGTTTATCTTAATGTCTACGAAAATGAAATGAACGTCAAAGGTTTACTGCTATTATCTGACAGATAGATCAATCTTTGGATCCTTACACATCAACCATGAAAAACGATTAATAAAATGATAACAGAAAAAAAAGAAACATTAAAAAACATTAAAACAAAAATTGAGTGTAGACATAATACAATTCTGAAACCTGACTTGCGATAATTCTTACACCCAGTCAACATTTTTTCAAAAAATAAAAAAAGAACAATTTGGACAGTTTTTTTTAATAAAATTTCATGAAATTTATTTATATTCAAGTGGAGCGGTTGGTCAGAATAATCAGAAAAACCAACAACAACAAAACAGCACGAAATTAAGAAAGAAAAAAGCAATCTCATAAACAAAAGTATGACAAAGCTACTCGTTTATCTAACGAAATGGATAAAACGGATAAAATTCAAAATGGTAGACCTACCGCACCTAATAGAACATTTTTTAAAAGGAAAATAAATGGAAAAATAAAAAAATAAAAAGGATAAAAGGGGGCGACTTTTTCATCGTTTTTATAATCTTCTTCAACCATTTCTAGACACATATATTATTATGTGTGTATCATAGAAGTATTCGAATATAGAATTATGTTAAAAGCGGTTGTTGTATGTTTTCATTTGGGCTCTACATTTACTATCGATTTACAAAGAAACGAACATTCTCTCTGAAAAGATGGCTTCTATTAGATTGCTCTGTTCCCACAATCAATTCTCTCTCTATGAATTTGACCCTAATTAAGACAATCAAAAATTTTAAATTAATAAAAATTTATGTTCCAATCGAGGATGCATTTATTTGGGAGAAAATAGTTAATATTATTGTGCTTATTTGATAATACTCATAAAACGCATGAATTTTCCAACCTGTTTGTAAATTTATAATAAATGTTCTTCCAATCTCCTCCGTTAAATTATCTATTATTAACGATTAGAATTTGTAAAGTAGGATTTCATATGACATACGATACAATATATCGTGTAATACAAATATACTTTATCTATATCTAATAAATCTATTGGAAGACCAAGCCACCAAAAATCCAGATTTATACAATATAATATCATCCCTTTAAATTTTTGTGTATACACATATGTGGGTGTGTGTGTGTGGGTAACATATACTGAATGTTTTGGGTATTTTCTATACATAATAATAATATATTGGTATGTATAGAATTATAGTGAATCTCCTCAATCTCATGAAGTGAATAACCAAAAACCATTATGTGACACGAATATTAATGATAACGTAAGTCTGGATTTTAAAGTAAAAACGATTTAAATGCAAATAAAATATAAGGCTGGAACGAAGGTTGTATATAGTAAACATAACGTTTCTTTCGTTTCACAGAGCATATATGTATATACCTATAAAATATATTTAAATAATTAAGATTTTATAACTTATTTTAATAAAGTTATCTTTGGTTTTAAAATGTAAAAATATCGACACATTCTAAATTATATTTAGATTAGTTCTCTATGTACCATCTTTCGTCATATGTATATGTTTTATGATAATAATTCTAGTAAAAATATTCTAGAAAAAGAACAAAATTCAAAAAAACTTTTTTAATGATTTAACGAGTTTTTTTTTTGAAAAAGAAGTCTTTGCTTTTGACAATAATTTTATTAACATCTTATGGATAATTTATTGGTACATAAAAGTACATTAAAGTATCATTCCTCTTAACGATATTTCAAGTGACTAACAATTTAGGAATCATTATCAAAATATTAGGTAAACTTGAGTCTAGAGATTTTTTTCCTATCCCAGTCTTAACCCCTTTGGCTCTTGAGAATTGATTTCTACCACCGTGATAAAGGATTATTGGTAATTTAATCCTTCTCGTTAACCTCGTGAACCTAACGCAATAAGAAAATATTTAAAGACAAACGAAGAGACTTTCAATCGGAATCAGGAATTTTCAATAAATAATTTCCCCAAAATAAAATTCATTTTTATCACTTTATTTTTACATTTCTTATTCTCCTGTTTCAATGGATTATATTTTATCACAATATTATAGAGATATATTTTTTATACAGAAAAAAAAACCGAATAAATAATTTTGAACTGGGAAAACCACGAACATAAATTCCATTCATAGAATGCGGCCAAAAAGAAAAAAAAAAATAAAACCCTTAAAAATAATCTTATATTTTTCTCAACTTATTTTTTTTTTTGTGTCGATAAAAAAATATATTTTTTTTTATTTCCACGACATTTTCTTTAAGGAAATTGTACAATATAAAAAGGGTTGATGGTACATTGCCTTTTTGGCATAAATTTTATATTAAAGAGTGAAACTGAGCTGAATATGAGAAAAGAAAGAGTAAAATAAAATTATACAATGCGGTGTTTTGGTCTGAAGGGGTTTGATGAACATCATCAGGTAAAATAAACGAATATATTTGTTCAAGTTGACCGAATATTGTTGAAATGTTTTTGTTGATAATATTCATTCATATTGTGTGATTTTATCAGTAATTATTTTTAGTGGTGTTATCCACTTTTAATAATCTGCGTTCATCTCGGTATCATTTTTTGTTGATTTTCATTGTTACGAATTTGAAACTTGATAACGATGAGATAAACGTTTAAATCTATATCAGAGTATCTATACATAATTTATCTAGAACAAATTGTTTCATGCTATAGTATTCTATCGTATATTGTTAAACATTTCTATAGTGAAAAAATCTTAAAAATTGACCCGTTTTGTATGAAAAGCAAATTTTAAATCAATTTTCATGACGTAAGGCGTTTAGTACACAAACATTATTTGAAGAAAAGAAAAATTGGAAATAAAAATGAATAGACGAAAAATATTGTGTTAAATATTTGTGTATAAAAATTGAAACCGGAGTATTCAATACAACCAGCACTAACAGCAAAACCTCTGATCGGATATAAGATTTTCTATTTCCATGGTTCATTTCATACAAATCCATAATCGCCTGATTTTTTTAACTTCTTCTTTTGCTTCTTGCTGGTGTGTTAATATTTTTACTTCATTGACAATATTTTTCAGAAGGTTTACGTTAAATTTTTATATATAAAAAAAGCAACCTCAACTTACGCCTTACGGTTACATCGAAATGTCAACAAGTTTATTTGTGTATATGTACGAATATGTAACCAGGTATGAGATGTCAAGTATTATTTATATGGATGGAACATTAACTAAACTAAAGAAGGTATTTATGCTAGGAAGGAAGAGTCTCTATAATGGAGAAAAAAGTTTGTAAAGAAAGAATTTATGATTGACACGTGAAAAAAATAAAAAAAATTGATATTTAAGAATGTTGAAAAGAATATTTAAAAATTGATATTCTTATTTTTTTTTCACTTAAAGATCCATTTGGTAAATTATATTAGGAAATAGATTTTTTCATGATCTCAGCTGCTTGTAATTATGTAAACGTAAAATATTATTAATTATAAATATAGAATTGCTGTTGGTTGCATATAAGATAGGTACGTTAAACTAAATTCCATTTTCATTTCAAGCACTTTATATACACTGAAAACTCCATATACACTTAAATGTTTTATTCATTAAAATGGACTTTCTATAGTAAAGTCGAACTTGACTATATGAACTGCAGTTATTTGTTAGTCATTATTAAATATAAAAAAATGTAAAGTTTTTGAAAGTTCAATAGGATTTTTTAGTCTATATACTGAAGTGTGTGTATATTTTTTTTTCTATTTTTCTGCTCTCGTTATTATTGATGATGAATTCTATACAGAAAAGTCTTATATACTTTTATCATATACGTGAATTGTTATTCAATTCATCGTATATAACTTCATTATTTTGCCCCCTTAGGTCGCAAATCGCACAATATTCAATTTCTTTCATACATTTTACAACACAAAAAAAAAAAAAGGAAAAAAAAAAACGAATATAATATTTTGTTGGGATTATTATACGAGAGTTTCGCTCACTACATATTGAATGGATGTAAGGATAATCATCAAAAAGAATTGTAGTAACATAGTTTAACTAAGTTTTAAGTATCTATAGACTTTTAAGAATTTCATTTTATTTACGGAAATAGAAAGTTGACGTTAATTAAGTTAAATAAAGTTTCATTTTATACAGGAGATATAAAAAAAAGGAACAAAAATCTTGGGAACAATTTCTCAAACATTTTAATTGAGTTCGGATTCTCATCGTCAAAGAAGTAGAAAAAATAAATAAAAGAATATGAAAGATGAGGTTGAAGATTTTATAAGGAAGTAGAGAAAACGAAAAATTCATCCAAATAACATTCTTAAATCTTTTATAAATGTCCTTCTTATATACTTACACGCACCCTTAGAAAAGTTCAGTAAAATCTGTACAGAAATTTATATATTTTTTTATTCTTACTTAAACACACTTACACATACACACATACCCAGTTATACATAAATACACAAATACAAGACAGGGTACAAAACATTTTTTTCCATCGTTTATTTTTTTTCTTCATCTTCTGCTTTTCACAGTATTAAGGATTTTTTTTCTTGTATCTCGTTTTATCCCCTGTATTACGCAAAAGAGTAAGAAAAAAAAACAACATTGACGAAGAAAAAAATTGGAAAGAAAAGAGTAGATAAGAAGATGAAAAGACGAGAAGAAAAAAGAAGAAAAATACAAGAGTAAAGAAAATGATGATGAAAGATTTTTTAAATTGAAAATCGTTTGAAAGGACAGCTGGATAAACGAGAGTTGACAAATATCTAAGTATTTTAGTGTATTTGTACTGAAAAAAAAAACGAAGAAAATTTGTTCAAAGGTTAATTTGCCATCATTGTGTACAGTGCAGTCAAAGTGGGTCCAAATGAGATAATAGTGTTATATTGGTTGGGTTGATGAAGGGAAGAAGAGACTTTGGGATGGTAAAGCGCAAATGTAAACAAGTATTTTTTTTCTTGGTTAAATTTTTGTAGATTGTAAAAGTTGGTTGGGTTATGGTAGAATAAAGTGGAATGAAAATATATAAGAAGAACAAAATCAGATGACAACGTAAACGTTTTTTTTAAAACTCATTTAATTTTTTTTTTCCTTTTTCTTTCGTCTTTTGTAAAAAAAAAATTAGCGATCATTCAAAAAAAGTGTTATCACTGATAGAGAAACGGAAAAAAAAGGAATAATAAAATCAGTGCTTTTCATGGTATTCTGTGTTTTTTTTTATCCGCCCCAATGTTAAAGGATAATATATCCTGTCAAAAAGAAATTTACCACCCGTAGTGGAGTTGTGGTACCAAGGTGATTGTTATATAGCTGAGGGGAAGGCCAAGTGGAATAAGAGACAACGGGGTTAAAAGTTAGAAAGACAATATGAAAAATTCTTTATGAGAAACATGAGAGATAGGAATGTCGTTTGTCAGTGTTTAGGAAATACAATAAAATGTTGTAAAATTATCCCTTTTTTTTTTACTTCAAGGAAATCCAAGAATTGTTTTATAAAAATAAAAGAATATTATAAACAGAAGAAATAAGAATATATAAATAAAACTTTTGGATAAATTGTCGTTTCCAGTTTAATTTATTTGACTTTCTCTGAAAAATAAACAAAAACTTTTATTCAAAATAATTTGAAAATTTTCTTGTAGACTTTTTTTTTTTGTTCCATTAATAATTTTTTTCTCTGAAAGTGTAATTTACACACACAATACACACACATTACTATACATATATATAAGCACAGAATATGAGTTAAGAAGGGATATCTTTTACAAAACACTGAAACTTGAATTTGAGATAAGGGAAAATAAATCCAAAAAAAAGAAAAAGGAAAAAAAAAATAAAAGGAAAATCTCGTACTGAGTTTTCATATTTTCAAATGCGTGAACGGGAAAAGATTTGTATCAAAAATGAAAACCTATAAAAGTTGTGATTTGTATCGTGAAAATTCGTAAATATAAAAACATGTGTCAACATAGACGGATATGTAAAGTAAGGGAGCTGGAATGGAATAAGTGGGAGATTGGTATATAGGATTTTGTGTTTTAAACATTTTTTTTTTTTTGCTTTAAGGTAAATAAATTAAAATATTGCTTTAAAAGAATGAATGCTCAGATTCTATTCAGAATATACATTGTAAATATCTTTAACAATATATTGTTTCTATTTTTCTTTATAATTTTTAAAATTCTCTTTAATTTGATTGCTTTTGGGAAATAGTTTTTGTTGGTTTTCATTAAAAAACCGATTGCATCGGAAATAATTCTAAAATAAATAACTTACATTATTAAATGTTGAATTTAATTAAAGCGATTTCTTAAACAGAATCGCGTAAATGTGAATTTATTTATTTATATTTATGAGCAGAACCATTTAATTTAAAAAAAAAATATTTTTGATCCCAAGAAACATATTTTCAACTGTAAAAGATACCAAATAAGGAGAAGAAGTAAAAGAAATCGAGTAATAAAAAATGGGTTTCTTTCCATTGCTCCTCTTAGATCGCGAAGTTGATTCAAAAAAAGAAAAAGAAAAAGAAATAAATAAAAAGCTAAGAAGAAAAAAAAAAGACTCAAGAGAAGTTGAAAAAGTAGAAGAAAACGTGGAAGTAGATAAAGAAAATATATAGAAGACGAGAGAACGAGGAAAAAAAAAGAAAAAAAAAATAACACAAACAAGGATCATAAAAAAAATGATAGAAAACCTCCCTCGTTTTCAATTCATCAAACGGACGAAACGACAAAACCAACCGATTACAACGAGTAATAAAATGATGTTTAAAGGACATTTACGACCGTTTTTTTTTTCTTTCTATAAACATATATAAATATATATTTTTCTAGATACTTTGAAAGATTGAATGAAAGTCATGTCATTTTTTTTACTCTCTAACTTCTTATTCTTAGTCTTCTTTTTCTTTTTCTTCTTCCTCCTTAGTTTGTTACGCATCTTATATGAATCTTTCGGGGATATTATTTAAGTTGACGACTTTGTTGACAGAGATTTCTTTTCTGTGATAAAAATAAAAAAAAAAAAAAAAAGAAAAGGAAAAGGAAAAGACGAAGAAAATAAAATCAAATTAAACCATTTTTTTTTTATTCACATGCAAGAATTTCAAATTCAATTAAAAACACAGAATAATAATTTAATTAATAACGTTTTAATGCAATTGAATATTTTTATTTTTTATAATTTTCTGATTTAAAGAAATTAAAGTAATATTTTTTCTGTTTTATTGAAAAATATATAATAATGTATAAAAAGTGTTTGATTTTCATTAGCGACATCCAATCCGAACAAAATGTTATAATTACATTGTATAAAAGTTCCTTTTTACGATTTATTTGAAATATTTTTTTTTTTTTTTATAAAAATGGGGAGAAAAACTGTTAAAATTATTTTATTTCTTGAGTTTTATTTTGTTTTGTGTTTTTTTTTTGTTCTCCTCTTACTTTTTTTAATTACATAAAATTGAAATGAAACTTTTTAACTTTTAACTATACTTAGTGTAAATAATAAAACTTATACGTTAAAAGTTGAAATATATGAATATTTATTAAAAGAACTTTCAATATAAATACAAATTCGATTTTTTTTTTTCATAATAAATGTAAGATAAAAAAAAAACAATGGACACAAAGTGATTTATTTGATAATACAAAACAATTATATGAAATAGACGATGACAATCATGAAATGAATATCAACATCTTATAATATAAAAGTATCATTGAATTCAATTGTTTAACGTATAAAAAGATATATTTTTATCAATTTACTTCATCACATCTTAAAGATTGAATCTATGTACTCTTTAAGGTTTACATTTAAGAATCTGTCTGTCTATTAATTTTTTTGTATTTATTTCTGTTGTATTATTTTTTTTTTATCTTGAATTGAATTTACCTTTAATTCATTTTTCTTTTTATGGAATAAATATAAGAAACTCTAATCTATAATGTCGTAATTTTCTTTTAACAAATAAAAGAAAAAAGAAAACAGGAAAATTGTGATAAAAGTAAACTAAAAACAACACATTTAGTTCTATAATGGAATTTAATGTTTTTGAGGAAGAAATGTGGAACAAAAATTTCATCTATGCTATATTTATCAACGTAATGTATTTCTCTGGTATGCCACAAACGGGATTTAACTCAAACTTAAGACATGGAATTTTCCTTTTGTCTTGACGTGTTTGTTTTTTAATCTTCATCCTTTTTATCCTTCATACACTTTTTTTTTTGTGTTTTCAAAATTATTCCTTAAAATAAAAACTTGTGAATATTTTCTTTATAAAATTGTAAAACTAATAATGTCAAGGATTTTTCAATTTCATTTCACAATTCATTTATTTGGATGAGTTAAGGAATTGTTACACATAAATATGTAGAAGCATGTGTGAAATTTTCTTTTTCTCTTTCCATTTCCACCATTTTTATTGACTAATTTTATGAACTTCTCTTGTTGTTGTTGAATTTTTGTTCCACTTAGTTTTTTATCTTTTGAAAAACAAGAATAAAGAGAATACATCCACAGAAAAAAAAAACAGAGAAAAGAAAAGAAAAGAAGAAAAAATAAAAACAGAAGAAAAAAAAAAAGTTCGTTGATGTCGAAAGTCCTAGAAAAAACTTTAGTTAATTTTTTTTCTTCTTTTCTTTTATTTTCTTTTTTTTTTGTGCTGTCCCAATCAAGGAATCGCACGTGCTTGTATAAGAAAATAAAGAAAGGAAATATTGGAAATGAAAGAAAACTTTTTTTTTCTTCTTATTTTTCTTCATCTTCTTCTTAACATAAATTTTTTTCTTTAAAATACTTTTACTGTTTTTGTAGTTTTAATTATACGTGTCTGTATATGTGTGTATGATGAGAGAGGTCAGGTCGATAAGTTAAACTTTGAAACAAAACACAGAGATGATTGATTTTATCCCAGTAAATTAAATAGGAAAATGTTTTTTTTTTTCTTGTTCTTTGTTGCTTATTTAGAATTTACTTTTTTCTTTTTTTTCTGCTCATCTTTAGTTTTTATTCTTTTTTTTTTTCGTATTTTATATTCTTAAAATTCAACTCACATAAAATGTGAAAAGATAATTTTACGAAAATAACAATACCTCTTTTAAGTTGCAATTTTAAACAAACATTGTCGAATAATAATAATAATTGAAATTATTTATTCGTAAATATCCTTACAGCATTTACCAATGAAAATAATTGTATTTAATATTCAAAACATGTTGTATATCAGTCATTTCAAATCTAATATTTTGTTTGTATGAGTTGTGTATTTTGAATAAATAAACTTTCACTTTGAACTGTTTCGTTTATCCGGTTCTTTATACACATCACAATTTTCTTGTTTATTATATTTTTTCTTTGAATTGAACAGCATTAAATTTAATATTCTAATATATAATTTTTTTTTTATGGTTGTTTGAATAAAATTAGGGTGACAAATTTTACAACCAAAAATATTATTTAATAAAAGTAAAACGTTGAATTTTAATTGCAGTTTTATTAAAAAAGGAAATTTTTTCTGTTTATTATTGTTTTTTTTTTCTGTTTTTCTATTTTTCTATTTTCTTTTATTCTAAAGACAAAAAAAAAATCACCATATATCTTCTTATCTATATATATAAATATATATAATAATATATATCTATTTAACATGAAAAGCAATTCCAGGTTGATTTATGACGTGTAACAACAAGATGATTCAATTACTACCAACATTTGAACGATAAATGATAATTAATTGTTCTTCTTATAATGAAATATTTTTGGCCAAAGATAGTTAAAATAGAATTGGTATATATTTCGAGTTCATACATAGAGTTAAGTTGAGTGAAGGAATTTACGAAGAAGAAAGAAAAAAAAAAAATAGAAGAAGTTATGTATAAATATAAATAAAGGAAAAATAAAAGAGTAAAACCCAAAAAAACAAAAACAAAAACAATAAAAAAAAAAAAAATAGCAAGAAAAAGAGAGAAAAGAAAAAAATTAGAACCAAAATTGTTTTCTGTTGGTCACTAAGTTAATTTGAAATACCAAAAACTAACGTATTATATATCCGGTGGTTTTATACAAGAAAATAATTGATTGTTTTTGTTGTGAAATTAACTGATGCATGATTATGTTTTTGGTATTTTAATTAAATGGTCTATTGTTACTCTATAGTAAAATATATTTATATGTTAAGAGTAAACTCTGTAAATTTCATCAAATTTATTATATTTTGTAAAATGTTATTTCACAAGAATAATGTTTGATTTTATAATATTATTTTGTGTAGGTACACTATTATACCTTTTATAACATAAAACTCATATAGATATATAAATAAATTTACTCATAATTTTAATGTTATGGATAAATATATCGGATATTAAACGCAGATCAAATGTTTTATTACATTATTATTATCAATAAATCGTACATTTATTTAGATAAAATAAATCATACAAATTATAATTAATAAATCAAATGAATTGAAGAATATTGGAACACTTTAGTTTTGATTTCTAAAATGTGAATTGAAAAATTGATTAAATTGAAAGCCAAAATCCCTGTGGATACAATTATTTTAGTCGTGTGACGATTGTTTTATACGGTTTATTGCATTAACTTAATTGAATCGGATTATTTATTTTAGTTTATAGAGAATTTATAAAAATTAATGTTTTTCACTTTTGAAGTTTTTAAAAGAAAATGTTCAGTGCAACCTGTCTATTTGAATCTCACCTGGAATCGAACCACTTCATTGATTACCTATAATATTTTTTTCCATTCGAATAGCATTGCATAGTTAGACAAAGGACTAAGATTCTTGATAAAAATCTATGGTTCAATTAGACAGAATTTTACTATAGAATTTCCATTGAATAAAAGTTTTACCGATGATTTATATCTTCAAGTAGGTGTAAGTACATAAAACAAATGGTGTAAATTAAGACCAGATTTTTATTTTTGTGCTGTTCCATTCAGAATTTTTCAGTCAGTTGAAAATATTGTATAAAATAAAATTCTTTCTTTCTTTTCTTTATGCGTTGACGTCATACGTTTTTTTTTATATAAATATAATTTATATGAATATTTTTTATGAAGCTTAACAGAAAAAAAAACAACAACAAATTGAAGCACAAAACAAAAAATATAACAATGCAAAAAAAAAAAAAAATTAAAATAATAATAATATGAAAATTCGCCTTTGCCGTGTTCAATTGTAATAAATGAATTTATGTAAATTGGTGCGAAAAATTATGTCGTGTCATAAACATAAATGATAATATATTTTATATATACAAAAAATGCAGTAAGGATCCCATGATGCAATATTATTATGCAAATCGTTTATTTATGTGTGTGAGTTGTTATTTTTACTTTTTTTTTTGTTATTGTCGGTTCAGTTGAATGAGGCAATGCGGTTATTTTTATTTAAATGTACTCTGTTTTTTTTTTTTTTTATTAACGTTGTTATACGTTAATTAGTTGTAGAAGTCAGTAACGTCGTTCTTTATTTAAAACTCATTTCTATTTTATTTTTTTTAAGGAAGTTTTTTTTTTTTGTTTTATGTAATTTCTGTTTTCAATTTTATATTTGAAGAAAGTCCGTAAAACGAATATTAAATTTTAAACATAAAATAAAGTGAATATCAAAATATTTGAAATTTAAGACCGAATGGATTTTCAATCTATCAATATCATATTTCAATTTTCTTTTCCTTTATCTTTGGTATATAAAAATTGTCCTTGTCAAGAGAGAAGAGAAAAAAAATATATATATATACAGTTTTGTTTATTTATTATCACTTTGGTGAGTTATCGTCTGTGATGGTACTTCTTTGGTTAAAATATATAAAATTTATTTAGTGGATAAAGATAGTGGCAAAAATTATATATTATGCAATTTAAATAATAAAATAGACATTTTCTGCTTTGTGTTATAAAAGAAAAACTTATATATTTTCGTTGCACTTTCCCCATTCACTTGAAACTTTAAATATATTCTGAAAATTATGGCTGCACATTTTTTATCACATAAATTTAATAATATTTGATTACAGAAGAAACGTCTTTATTTATTTTTTCTGGTCTAATTTTATTACAGGATTTTAATTAATTCATTAAAAATTAAGAAATTAAATTTACAAATTTTATTATCAGAATTCAAATGTGAAGAGTAAGAGAGAGAGAGAGAGAAAAAACACTGGTTGAATTACATAAAATCACGAACAACTTATATTTTTTCTATTATTAAATTATTTAGAATTTTTTTGTATGTTTGATTTAAAATCATAGGAGAGAAAGAGAGAAAGAAATAGATAGAAACGAAAGGAATAACGACATTAGGGAGTTATTTTTTTCCTTTGCCTTTTTTCATACAATTATAGAAAATTTGCATGATTCAATTTAAAATAGTTTTGGATCGTAAAATATATTCGTAACATAACGTGGCAACACGTATCGGTATAAATGGTGAAAATTATGTTTTGAATCAACAACAAAAAAATAAAAAAATAAAAAGAACGAATATAGAAAATTTCAATTTACTGGAAAGAAAAATACTAGAAAAAAGTTAGTCTAATTTTGTTTTGAGTGGATATGTGTGTGTGTGTGTATGTGTTATGTCCTCTTGATGTTTTTGTTTTTCATTCTTTCTTTTTTTTTGCCATCATTGCATTAATTTTGTTATCAACTTTTTTATATTTTTTATTTCCTTTTTTCTCTCTACTATTCCTGTCAAAATTTAAATAATTGAGTGTTATGATGACCAGGAGAAAAAAAAATCTGAATAATACGAGTGGAAATGAAAATTAGGAACGAGGTGGGAGAGGGAAAAACACTGTTCAAATAGATTTAAAATTGTACAAAAATACTGTATGATCGTTAGTGAAACAAAAAAATAAAATATGAAGTTAGAGATAAATGAGATGAGGAACAATTTTTAATTTAAAAATCAAAGTGTCGAACTAAAAAATCATTTGCTTTTTGGACTTTTTTTTTTTTGTTTCAATAAATTTCAAAAAGGATAATTTTTTGGGTTTTTTTTTTCTCTTTTTCACAGATACTGAATTGTTTTTTTCTGGATCATAAAATCCGTGTGAAAGAAGAAAAAAAGTTATGGGGAAAAAAGGAAAAGAAGAAGAAGAAAGTAACAATATAAATATTTCAACCAAAAAAGATTCATTTCAAATCAAATTCAATAATATTTGATTTTCTTTTTCCTTATTTTTATTCAAATTGTCTGAATAAAATAACAATCAAAATGATATTTTCATTTCTATACATTTTTCTTTCTTTTCATTTTCATTTTCATTTTTTCTGTTCTTTTTTTTTTTTTTTTTAGGAGGCACAAAATTTATATTTATTTTTCTCTTTCAACGCGTTCTAACCCACCTTCTTCTCCTCCTTCTTATCAACACTCATATATAACAAAAATAAAAGAAATTCTTTCTCTATAATATTTTTCTTATTTTAGTTTGCTTAATTTACAAATTTATTATATTTAAAGGAGGTGTTTGTTGTGAGGGTGTCACTGTGTAGTTGGGTGAAAAAATGAAAATTTTGATTTCCGTTTCTTCTCTTTCACTTTTTTTTTTTTATTTAACTTTTTCATAAAAAATTATGCGAACAAATCTTAATAAAGGTACAAAAAAAAAAAAAAAAGGAAAAAGAAAAAAAAAAAAGCCAACCAACCAGAACCAAACATCAAAAATAAAAAGTAGATAATGAATTGAATAAACTTTTCTGTACATTTTTTTATTATTTTTCTTAAGAAAAAAATTTTCAAAATGAAAAAAATTAATAAAGTTTTTAAAATTTAAAATTATTTTATTGAACAATTATTTATTTGTTGTTAGAATTTGTTCTTTTTCTATTCTGAGTTTGATAAGTAATGTGAATGTGAATAGAATAATTTTATTGTGAATTTTGATCAATAATCTATAGGATAATATTTCTACAACAATAATCAAAATGGAAAATGTCCATGATTTAAATTATTTTAAAAAAAAAAAAAACTAAAATGAAGAAGCAGCAAAGGAAAAGAAAAGAAAAAAAATAATTTAATTTGAATTATTTGTCGATTCAACTTAATTTATGTAATAATTCATAGAAAACTTTCATATAAACTTTTTATTCTTTTTTATTGTAATTTATGAACATCGAGGTTTTTATTCATTCATTTTCTGTTTCTCCTTTTTTTCTTCTCTCTATGGAAAATAATAAAATGAATCAAACTGGAAATTGAGAAAGAAAGGATGGAAAAAGTAGAAAAAGAAGAAAATGAAAGGCAAAAAGAAGAAAAAAAAAAATACAAAAGAAAAAATAAAACAGATAATAAAAAAATATGTCTTTTTTTTTTTTTGAAATTTGAACTTTACCCTTAAATTTTCATAAATAAAATATAAAAAAAAGGGGTATGAACGTATCGTCATCTGTTAAATCATAAAACAATAAAAACCAATTGAATTAAATGCCACAATATTTTCTTGTTTCTTTATAATATTAAAAGATGGATACAGTTATTGGATTTTTGTTGGGGTTTGGATAGTGATCTTATATTATATTTTATATTATCTGATTTGATGACAAAACATAAACAAAATAAAACCAAAACCAAAAATAAAAACAAAAACAAAAAGAAGAAAATACAAAACATAAACAAAATGTTATATAGACTTTTCTGTTCCTCACTTAAAACTCATCCCTGTTTCTTCTCCCCATTTTCTACCAACAATATAATAAAGACATAAAAATTTTTATTTAATTTTATCATTTTGTTGTTGTGGCTGTTGTTGTTGTCTTAATAATAAAACCGATATTTTTTTTTTTTAGATTATTAATCATAATTTTCTAATATTATAACAACAACAACAACAACGACAACAATAAATAATAAAAAAAAAGAACCAAGAATGTTATAATATTCCAAGGAATCAAATCAAATCGAAAAATAAGAAATGACGAAAATTTCTCCAGATAATAATGTAAGAAATTATCTACTAAAAGTGAAAATCAAAGAAAAAAAAAATCTAAGAATAACAACAACATTGTACGTTCAACATTTTTTTTCTTTCATTCTTAATAAAATTTCATTTTTAATTGTTAGAGAAAATATTTTTCTCTTTTTTTTCATTCTATAAAAAATTTCTCTGTTTTGTCATAAAAATATTGTTTATATTGTTACGTTTACTTTTTCTTTGTTAGTTTTGTTTTTGACTTAACTACATACAACAATTTTTATACTGCACATGATTTTATATTATATGACGAAAATTTTAAAAGAAAAACAACGATGAAGATCTAAAAAACAACAGCAACAACAACAAGAACAACAATGACAACAGAGGGTGAAAAAAAAAACATGTTAAAAAATCTGCGGATAGTAATAAAACAGGATAATATTATTATATTTTTTTAACTCGTTTTTGTTTAACGTTTACTACATTTGGTTTAGATGTCAGTAAACAAACCAAAAAGAAAAGAAAAGAAAGAAAATAGTAACCAACGGATTATGATAGAAAGCGATGAAAGTAAAGGGAAAAAATGTGAAAAACTGAATTTTAACTTTTATAAAATGGGAAATATTTTCTATAGAGTTGATGAATTTTTCTTCTTTACTTTCTTTCTTTTTTTTTTTTGCTTTCTTACATTTCTAGTCCTTTTATGTTGATGTTGTTCTTGTTGTGTGTTTTTTTTTTGTTTGTTATAAAATATGAGTGTTTTGGTTGTATAATGCATACATGAGAAATATATGGCAGAGGCATAAAAAGGTAAGGTGTATTGTTGTAATATAATGTTGGTTTACATATTTAATGAATATATATGCGAAAATAATCTAATCTAAACTTTTGACGCATGATAAGATGTCACACTTAAAAGGGATAATCCAATCTTTCGTTTCGTTATCATCATAATATAATTTTTTTCTTCTTCTTCTTTTTCTTCTTCTTTTCTTTTTCAAAAAGAAAGAAAGAAATATTGGATACGAACTTGCACGTATATTCAGTTTCTATTAGGTGTGTGTGTGTGTATGTATAGATAAGCATGTGTGTGTATGGATAAGTTTCTATGCATGTATGTATACATATTAAAGATAATTTGACACTTACCTTTTTACTTTTCCTCTGATCGTAAAAGTAAGAGAGAATATGTGTGTGTGTGTGCTTTTCTTTTTAACAAAAAAAAAAAAAAGAACACAAGAAAGAAAATTTAAAAGAAGAAGAAAAAAAAATTATTGCAATGTCATGATAAGACTTTGCTTTTGTTTATTTTTTATTTATTTATTTTTTCTTTTTTATTTTGACATTTTTTTTAAGGTTCCAATTTGATTTATATTTTGATACTAAATTTTGCGACATACATAAATTTCTTCTTCTTCGTCTTCTTGTTTTTTTGTTGTTACCAGATTAAAATAAAACAAAATATGTACCTATACTATATTGTTCCTTGGGACACTTTGAATAAAGTGAATTTTTTTTTTCACGCATGTTATAAAATCTTTTTTTGACATTATATACATCAAAGGCTGGTATATTCGTAGTTAATATGAACAAAGATAACTTTTATTCAAAAGGGGTTTGAAACCCGACATGATTAAAAAAAATTGTTCTGACGAAGAATTTATTGCTGAATGGGATTGGCTCGGACAATCCGAGATTTCGATGTTTTTATAACTGAAGGCAGATAAAGATTAAATATTTAAATAAACTTGGTGGAATTTAATTAATAAATAAAACGTGATGAAAACATTACATATTAGTTTTTAATTAATAGATTTTTTGTATGTGCATGCGTGTGTCTAAATTGGTTGTTTTATTTCTAAAATATTACAAATATTAACTCAGCCGTTCTAAAAATCAAAGCAAACTGTAATTGTTAACTTTGCGATTCATTTATTAAAATATTTGTAACAGTTTGTGATAAAAATTTGAATAGAAATTTTTTATGCCTAATTACAGTTTACAAGTGTACAATTTTGATGCAAACTTTAGTCACGTCAAAGACATATCAATGACAATGTTACAATTTTCTTTATTTTCCCCCAATAATATGTATTTCAATCATAATAATTGATTCTTGTGGTTTTTTAAATATAAAACAAAAAAGACAAAAAAAAATTCAATTTCATTTTCATCCAGAATGGAAAATACTTTGTGTCGATAAAATAACGTGATAATCAATTTTTCAACATTAAAAGAAAAAAAAAATGAGGAAACCGCAATATTAGCAGAAGAACTTAACTTAACCTGTCTTCTTTTTTTTTTTTTGTTCCTGATTATAACAATAATAATAAAAATAATCATAATCATAATCATAATAATCATAATAATCATAATAATAATAATAAGGAATAGAAAACTCTTTTAAGATTGACGTGGTAAATCACAAAAAAAAAAAAAGGAAAAATGAAAAAATCCAAATGAAACGAAACGGAAAGAAGAGGGCGGCGATACCACCAAAAAAAAAAACTTGTCAATTGATTTTCTTTTCTTTCTTTTTTTCCTTTTTTTTTCTTCTTCTTCTTCTTATTTTTAACGAAAAATAACAAGCTTAGTGAGGAACATCACTGTTATTGAAAAACATTATTTTTTATGCTTCCAAAAACCAACTTTTTCTTCTCCTTCCTATTTCATCTTTTTTATTTTTTTTTTTCTTCTTATTCTACTTTTCTGCTGTTGATATTGGATAGAAAGAAATTGTGGGTGGTGTATGGTATTAGGAGGTGATTGAATGGAATGAGTAAAAGATGGGGGGGTTGGTGTTGAACAGTGATTTATTGTGGTTGTAAATTTTCATGTTTAAAAAAGAAAATTGCTAAATATACAAAATTAAAATCCCTAAATTGGATTGAGGGCTTTAGGGGTTGTATTTTTTTTTACTTTTCTTTTTTTCTTTCTTTCTTTCCTTCTTTCTTTGATTCTTTTTTTTTTTTTGCTTTTTCTGTTTCGGCCACAAATTGGTTCCATTTTCTGTGTTGTGCGTATATATGCACACTTAAGTTAATCTAGAAAATCTAAATTTAGATGCTAGGGGTTCTTAACCAATTACCCCATTATGACCCAACGGTTTGTTACGGTTTAGTTTTGTTTATTTTTTTTTTCTTGTGTTTTGTCTTTTCTAGTGCTCAATAATTTTGGTTTTGTATTATAGAGTTGAGTAAAGTGGCAAAGAGGTATCGGTAGGTGGTGGAAATGGAATAGGAAAAGGATGCAATGAAAAGAGTATAAGAGAAAATTTATGATAAAACAGTATAATAGAATAGGAATAATAATAATAGTAATAATAATAATAATAATAATAAGGGTTTGATGAACTTTATATCAATTGTTGGTCTTAATTAGTGAGAATGATTTCATTTAAAGGCACAGAACGACACAGAAATTATTCAATGTTTTTATAATAGAATTTTTTTTCGATTGTTGTTGAATATAAAATTTGTATTTAAATAGCAATTTAAGTAATTTATAATTTGACCTTGATATTTAAAAGTAAATTAACATAAATAGCTCTTAACTCAATGATTGAATAGTTCCTTTAAAACTATAACATTTTTATTTGTTTGCCTTTTTTCATCGAGGCTTTGATATTCATATAAAAAAGGCAAAAGTCTTTTGTCCCAGGAAAAAACCAAACGCAAAACGAAAAGAAACAAAATCAAGCACTCAATTTAACGCGTAGCCTCGGGGAGTAGCAACTATAGAGAAAAAAATATAAAAAATAAGAAGAAAAATCCGACATCGTCATTTAATGAAGTGATTTTTCATCCCTAATTTTTTCTGGTATTTTCTTTTACTTTTTCATTTTTTTTTTTATGTCTTTTAATTTTAAAAAAAATTTTTAGCTTGTTTACAAATTCGAAAAAAGGAAAGAGAATCTAAAGAAAAGTAAAGTGTTTATTCATCTTAGAATAGAATGTTAACCAACAAACATCAAGAATATTGTATTACAAAAATTTTCGGTTGCACAACATATGAAGTAATGAAATAATATTCAAACGAACATTTGAATATTATGTTTTTGATTTAATGATTTAATGTTTACGTTATACTTTAACGTTATTTTATAATTTGGTTGATTGTCTGATTTGAATTTACTGCAATTTTCATCATTATTTAAATGTTTATTCTTAAGATGACAAAAACTAAGATTTATACGTATGTATATCCTTTATGTTTTTATATATATAAACGAATGTAATTTGAATATGTGTATACATTTTAATATAAATATGTGTATGTGTGTGCATCTGTGTGTGTACCTGTGTATGTATGAGAATATATTTATATTGTTCTACTGTACTATTATACACAACAATATATACAATTATAATCTTACCTTACAGACATCATTGTTTAAACATAAAATAATAAGGTTTATTATGTGCACAGTGTTTTGAGTTTCAAATTAATCTCATTAAATTATTTATGTTAAAATCATATTTATATATTATATAATTAAATATGTGTTTATATATAAATATATATACAAACATTTATAAATAATATACAGGGCTGTAGCTAAAGGGAGATTTAAGACATATTCTAAGTCTAAGTACTTCAACATTCTAAGATCTCCTTTATAAAGATTTTATAAATCTTTTCATAATTTTTCTTTTTCTTTTGTTTTTTTTTTCTTTTGTGTTTTTTTTTGTTTTGTTTGTTTTTTGTTTTCTTGAAAAAAAAATGAAGAAGATTCTCAATTGTTCCTCAAATTCATCTTGAATAATATTTTTATATCGAATCTTTTTTTTTTTCTCTTTTCTAAAAATTCTTTAGATTGAATTTTACATCAACAATAACATACAATTAATGTTAACTGAAATTAAACACACACACACATTTATACACCTACACATATGCTATGTATAGGTTCCACCTAACCAAATATAATCATTTCAATTAGGAAAACATTTAATTAATAGAATTATTTGTATTTTATTACGCAATAAACATTTTATTTTTTATGTAAAAATAATAGGAATGATTGTTATGTTAGTCAAGTGACTAACAATTTATAGTTATATCCTTATTAATTGACTAATTTCTGATTAGTTTATCTCAACATCCTGTATATATTCTTTGTTTAAATTATTTAATAATTTAATTATAGTTTTAATTATCAAACGAATAAGAAATTATCATTTATTTAATTAAATTGTTTAATTTTAGATAATGCGGTTTTGCCTTTAATCCTATTTAAATCCTTTCTATCTTTTTAATTTAATTAAATGATTTTTGATTATTTTTGTAAATTGTTAACCGGTCCTGGAATTATATTATTGTGTATATTAGTTTGAAGTAACATGAAAATTGTATATATTTATGTATTATGTTTATTTAATGACATTGTTATCTCAACTCAAGAAGAGTCTTATATGAGTTTCTCACTTTTAATAAAATGCGACATACATTTTTAGATTTCCCAAGAGGTGTGAAAATTTTGAAATTTGTGTGACAATAGGACGAAAGAATTATGGTGGAAATTTGGGGTGGGGATGGTTAAGTTTTTACTTTTTTTTTTTTTGATATGTGAAAATCATGGTTGTATGTGTTATATACACCCAAAGAAATCCATAGGTAAAATTGGCTACAATAATTTTGTTAATTATTTTATACGAAAATTTTGTGAAAAATACAAAGGTTTTGTCAGTTTTTACGAATATTTACGAATATTGTCCTTATTTTTGAACTAAAACAACATTCTTTTTGTAAATTAAACAAAAAAATACTGTATAAGTAGATTTTGTTAAATTTTGTAAATTCAAACAAAATTAATGTAAAAAAATTCTTTAACGCAAAGCTTCTTTGTTTAGATTACAAATAATTTGTAAAGTTTAGTTAATTATTTTTGTTAAATTTTGTAAAAGAAACAAAATGAACGTAATTTTTACAAAAACATTCTGTATCAAAACTATTTACAAAGCTTGTTTGTTTACATTACAAATATTTTGTCAGTTTTTATTAGATTTTTTTATGAGTTTAAAAATATTAAAAAATAACCGTCAATGGAAAATAAAATTTCAGTTAATAATAAATTATGTTTTTTTTATCAAAAAAATTAAATTTTTTAATTTAATTCCTCATCAACATCATGTAACAAATAAAGGACATTAACTTAAAAATGTATGAGGATTAAACTTTTTTATGCCTTCTTTAGTATAGAATATCTAACAATTAATGATTCCCAATTACTTGAAATTACACGGAAAAAAATTGAAAAATTAATATTTTTTTTTGAAGAAAAAAATATCTTAATCAGTATCTTAATAAAATTATTTTCTATAGATGTCACATGTTGGCTTTTCTAATTTATCTGTTCGTTTAAGTTGCGGCATTAAGTTACGGTTTTGTGGAATAAGAAAACAATTCTTAACATTGAACATTTCTGAAATTCTTATCCACGCAGGAGTATCTATAGATTTGAGTTTTAATTTAGTAAAAATTGGTTCCTGTTTACCTAGCTCTAAAAAATGCATGTTTAGCTGGTTCTGAAATCATATATTTTATTTACTCGAATCATAAGATTTGACCGTTAAAAACTTTCAATATTTTTTCATGAAAAATCATGTGCATTTATTTCACGAACGTTTTATTTTTCTTTAACAAAATTTTGTTTTATTTCACAAAATATTGTATTATTTCACAAAATATTGTATAAATTTTACAAAACTTTGTATTATTTCACAAAATATTGTATTTTTTTTACAAAACTTTGTATTATTTCACAAAATATTGTATTTTTTTACAAAATATTGTATTATTTCACAAAATATTGTATTATTTCACAAAACTTTGTATTATTTCACAAAATATTGTATTATTTCACAAAATATTGTATTATTTCACAAAACTTTGTATTATTTCACAAAATATTGTATTATTTCACAAAACTTTGTATTATTTCACAAAATATTGTATAAATTTTACAAAATTTTGTATTTCTTTCACAAAATCTTGTATTATATCACAAAATGTTGTATTAATTTTACAAAATTTTGTATTTATTTCACAAAATCTTGTAAAGGTTCTATAAGAAAATTTCGCATTTTTTTAAAGCGGTAATCAGTTCAATTGAAATGTTCGAGGTAACAAGTGCTATGAAAAATAAAAGCGGAAAAATAATAAAAAAGAAAAATATTAAAAAATTTATTAAAGGTTTGAGCCTCGATAAGGTTACTCGTGTGTTTGTTATAAAAAAGTGTTTGGGTGAATATAAATTTAAGTTCGATTTAAATTTTTATGTAATAACATGTAATATTCTTTAATTAGATTTTAATATTAGCGTAAAGCAGTTAAAAACGTGTGATTTAGGTGTTCTTTGTAAATCCATAGTGCCAGATAAGGATCTGGCATATAGAGTACGTTTGGAATTTGCGCTGCACAACTACTGCCATAAAAAATTAGTAAGTATTTATGAATTTAGTGATGCTTGTTCATAATTATATTTCAAATATCAAAGTAATAAAACCAAATTTTTTTAGAGCACTCCAAACTCTGTAAATTGTCTATATTGTTTATCGGAACTCGATTGCATTGTTTCCCAAAGAACAGAAGGTTGTAATAAGAAATTGTATTATTATTATTATTATTATTATTATTATTATTTATAAATTTTATTTTTGTTAAATAGGAAACATACTATCTTTGGAGGATTAAAAAAGCTCCCTTAGGCCAGTTGTGGGATAGCTTTCAAAATCAGAACCGTAAAAAAAGGATATCAAAGCGTGCTTCTACCAATTCCAAAACTGAAACGTTTACATCATTAAATACGACTATAGATAAACCAGAACTCATCAGTCTCGAAGGAAAATAATATTATTAAATTAAATGTTTAATTGTAATTAATTAATTTCTTAACTTATATAGATTTGGAAAAAGATTGTGCATGGTTAAAAAATCACAGCGAGCCTTGGTCGGAGGTCATAAGTAAATGGGAAAGGACAATGATATACAGACGTGATAATATTTTAAAAAATTAGGATGCCAATACGGTTGGAATTTTGTTTAAATGGCCTATTTATAATCATAGTCTTGGACATTCATTGGTAATAAAAAAACAAGAATACTTACATATTAATTATTATAATTATAATAATTTATCGTATTTTTACAATTCTAGATTGACATCGACTACAAATTAATTGACATCGCTGACTGTGACATCCTTATCAATTGGGCTCATTTCCAGAGTAAGGTACAATTAGTATTTAATCGTATTAAGGATCCTGTTCATCGTACGATGTTACAAAAATGTCAAAGTGATCCCATGAATGGTAAATATGATTTTATGCGTTTCAATTTAGGCATAAATATTTGTTTAATTTACTTTTCTTTGTTATAGATTATACAAATTACTTGATAATACAATTGTTGCACGTTTTTCTTCCCCCAACAATCTCAGCAAAAAAGACCAAAAAATACACAGCAAAGGATTCACAAGAATCTTTTGTGATGTTAGTGAGTGACTCTTCGGAAATTTCATCAAAAATTGCTGCATTAAAAGAAGAATGCTTCAAAAATAATTCAACGTCTCAGCCAATTATTATAGTAGTTGGAGATTTAGACTCCCATACAATTTCTGAGTTTTATGTTAATTTTGATAAAATAACTTATAAGTTATTTACTTTATTGAAAGCAATAGACACTTGCTTTAAATTATACCAAGTTTTTAATTTAAAATACCCTACGCAATCAGAAATTGTATGGGAGTTTATTCAAAAATATTTTTACCAATTAAAAACAAAATTTTATAAAAATACTTCAAAAATTTCAAGCTTAATTTCTGATTTGAAATGAATAAAAATGGAACTTATATTATTTGAATTTATCTTACTTATATATAAACTAAGAATTAACATTATATAATAAAATAAGAAAGTTTTTTTAATTTTTTTTTTGTCAAATGAATTAACTAGTATGTATATTTAGTTTAAGTTTTTATTTCAATAATGAAATATAATAATTCAATAAATGAAATTAAAATTAAAATATTGATTTTTATATTATACAAATATTCCTTAAAAAAGTGACAAAAATATCGTAAAATAAGTTAACAAAAATATCGTAAGGTAAGTACAATAATTTTGTATATTTCTAATTAAATACGATTATTTTGTAATTTTTTACAATTATGTTTTTTTTTTTTTTACAATAATATTGTAAAAATAAAACAAAATATTGTAGTTTAGTCCGTACCCAACTACACATTATTTGTATTTTTTTCACAGTATTTTGTAATTTTATTACATAATATTGTATAAATACTACAACTATTTTGTTTATTTAATCATAAGATCTACGAAATAATTTTGTAGTTTTTTACCCTACTATTCGTATATTAAACAACAGTTTTGTTAATTTTTATTTTACAAAATTTTTTTACAAAATCTCACAAAACCTAACAAAATCTCAATTTGGATGAAATCCACGAATATTTTGTGAGATTTTACCCACAAAAACTCACAAATCTACCTATGGATTTCTTTGGGTGTATGTGTATTGTTGGACCCAGAGGCAAAAAAAAAAAAAATTGTTTTGTTTTGTGTGAATTCGTGAATTTGTGAATAAAACAAAAGAAAAGTGTTTTCAATTTTGTTTTGTAGTTTATTTTTTATGTTTTGTTTTCTTTTTAACAAAAATCAATTTTCTTTCGTTTTGCACATTGTTTGGTTTTTCAGATGAATTATTCAAGATTATCATGAAGTTATTAATATTAAGGACATTTTAACTACTTGAATATAATATAAAATGCCATTATGGGCTCTTGAGATCCCTAGAGTTTTAGAAGAATAAAGATAGAGAAAAATATAGGGTACCCTACAAACGACAAACATTAAAATCACAAACTATAAGAGCAATTTCACAGTAAAACTGTTTCTTATTCTTTTCCAAGAAATTCACATTTTTATAAAACTAAATAATCTTACTAACTTTTCATATAAAGTATTTTGAATTTAATCGCATTTATGATTGCAACAAAATACATATAGAGTAAATATACCATTAATGCGACTATTCTTAAATCCTAAGCAATGTCTGGTGGTTTTTTTCTCCTCTACACATACAAATAAAGTAAATCTCTAAATACACAAAAATAATAATAAAGTTGAATTCTGTTGAAGATATTATGGCATCGTCGTTAAAAGACATATTTGCAAGTGTCTGAAAGATATCAAAGTTTGATGTCGTTTATATAGATATTTTGTACTTAGATTTTATTCATATTTTTTCTTCTTCTTCTTCTTCTTCTTCTTCTTCTTCTTCTTTTTCGTCTTCTTTTCCTATATTTTTTTTATTTTTTTTTGTCATGATGTCATAAGAGTAAGAATCTAGATCGCTGAATATATTCTTTTTTTCTTAGTCGTATATTATAAATATAAAGTATAGAAAAGAGATCGAATGAGAGAAGCTTTGCAATTTGTGTTATAGTTGTGCTTTTTTTTTTGTTTATATTTTTGGCGTTAAGCCAAAAAGGAAAAAAAATCTATCATAGTTGTAGCTATTGAATTTCAGTTTCTATACATTCTTTCTTTTATTTTAGTTTTTATTTTCTTTATTTTAGACTCAAAGTCATTAAAGTATTTAAAAAAAAAAGAAAATCTATAGAGAATAATAAAAACTTAAAATTTAAACTTTAATATTTTTAAGCTGATGAAAAACTAAAGAAAACGGGGTTTTAAAAAAAATTAAATCGGCTTTGGCATAGAGCCAATGAAAATATTCTTTTATTTTTATTTTTTGGTTTGCAATATATCCAGCTGTCTAGCTATTTGAAGTAATGTGCATTGAAACAAATGGAAAACCATAATTCCAATTAGTGAGTTGAAAGTGTTATTGAACAAAAAATTATAATAATAAAAACAAGTAGAATAAATTTGAACGTTTTGTTTTCAAACGTACAATTAAATTGAGAATACATAATGACACGAATTTGATGTTGGGACTGGTCTATCTATAATCTTCAAAACCTTAGCACTATGCTCGTGTATTTGTGTAAACAAGGTATAAAAATAGACGAAAAACTAATCGAATATGATGACAGCACAAAAATCTAAAGAAACATATTTGTGATCAGTTCAATTGTGTGAAAATATATTAATGTAAATATATAGAAGTTAAAATTAGATCAATCCTTCAACTAATAATAACATGTCGGAAATATACTTAATGCACTCTTCTTGTAACTCTAACGAAATATATAAATAGAAAAAAATATCAATTATTTATTAAAATCAAAATCGAATGGGATTTAATACACTAACAACCTAAAATCGAAAATACTGTCACTTTTACCGTGATAACAAACTTGCATATTAACATTAGTTTCTGATTGAAGAAATCCTCATACACAGCTACACATATACACAGCTACACACATACTGTTACTTACATCCATATTCATATATACGCAAAAACACGTAATCGGATTAGAAAATAATCCTTAAAGGACTCTTTCATATTAAATAATATTAGTGAGTGAATGATGGGAATATAAATCTAATGAAATCAAAATTATATTAGATATTATTATATTTTCTTTTGAGTTAGTTTTTGTGCGTTATACGTTTTAAGAATAGTAAATAGTTTTTAAGAACTTTGTTAAAATAAATATATATTTATATATGTGTTTGTGTGTTTATATTATTATGTAAAAAAATAATAGGAAAGAGTTGTGCAACCTTTTAATCGTTATTTCTTCTCTAAGATTATGATGATGATTATCATCATTTTTTTTTGTCATTGTCAACGATGTCGTCGTATTTTAAGTTGAGTAGTCCCATGAGATATATTATATAGAATTTTATTGTTAAAATTTAAACATCAACGAAAAATTTTACAGTTGAAAAGATTTTATTTATAAAACTTAAGTTAAGTTAAGTGAAGTGAAATGAAGTGAGTTGAAAAAGTTGCACCCAAAAATGAATTAAAATTTTAGACACAATTCAAAAATTAATTTTGTAAAAATTGGAATGAGAAAAGAGAAACATAAATGAAAAAATTACTCAATTCTATAAACCCTTGAAGTATGTTTCAAGAAAAAATTTATTTTGTGTCAAATCAACAAACAGAGATTAAAGGTAATACATACACTCACACACAAAAGATAACAAGTTTTTATGCAGAGTTTTTGGGTGAACATAAGGGCCAATATAACTAAACTATTTTATTTTTGGTGATTATTATTTAAAGGCTGAAAATGAAGGATGAAAATATGAGGTATAACTATGTGATTATGGATATCACCTTTGTACGAGTGAACGAGGTATGAACGTTATTGGTATGCTACCGAAATGGACTTTACGTGAATGAGTATCTGCTTGGACATGAAATGAAGAAGTTTTATTACTTTAAATACACTGTAAACAAAAATTTTCCTTTTAGATATTTACACACATTTTTCGAATAATAATTTTTCTTAAAAACAAACAGAATAATAATTTACTTTAAATTATTATTTGCATTTTAAAATTACTGCAATAGTCAGCCAGATTAACACTAATGAATTCAAACAAGAATATTAAATTTATAATGCATTTACAACAAAATAAAAAATTCTTACGTGGAGGCGCCTGATCCGTTCTGAAAATGATTTCATTATTTTTTTTAAAAGTTATTAATGATAAAATATTTTTCATTGATAAATTAAGTTTATCGTCTCAATAAATTTTGTGGTATGATCTGATACCCATGAATGAATATAAAATAATTAAATCTTGTTTCTTTCACCCCTTTTTTAAATAATATTTATATTTTGTTGGTTTGAGTTAACTCATCTTCATCACTTATACTATAGACAAATTCCTATAAAAATTCTCTTCTTCAATATAGATAATATAAAATAATAAAATAATAAAATAAATTTACATGAAAATTAAAAATTCAGTCGACCATCTTTGAAATGAAGATAAATATTTTCTATTACATTTATACGTAAATAAGGCAACCCCTTTTCTGGTTCTATCATAATAATTAATTAATTCAGAAATCCTTGATTTTGTTATGATCAACAAAATAATTAATTAAAGGTGACTTTTGTGAATTTTAATAGATAAATGGAGCAAGAATGAAAGAGAAATAGATAAATAGGATTAGAATATTTATTATTATTATTATTATTTGTTGTTATTATTATTATTATTTGTTGTTATTGTTATTAGTTATTACTATTATTACTATTATTATTTACAAATATAAATATCTTTGAATTAAACATTTTTATTAATAAAGAAATTCTCTTGTGTTTTTTGATTAAGAATAAATTTAACACATTTTCATTGTTACTAAAATATTCTTATTTTATCTCTCTAGTCACTTATGTTGTTTTAATTTAATTAAATTATATGTTATTCAAATGTGACAATTGTTATTGAATAACAGACTAAAACAGAGAAACGGAAAGAAAAAGTAATAAAAAAAAAAGGAAATCACATTTCTAGTAGACACAATGAAACAAAAAAAAAAAACGCAAGAATTTATGTATAGAAAAATGGGAGAAAAACAATAGAATAATTTCTATGCAAAAATATTTTCTTATTGTTTTTTTTTTCAGGGTAGAAAATTCAATAATTTTCCTCGTATATATTTTTGTTTTTAACTTTTTCGTTTATGCTGTAAGGTGAATAAGTGTTTATATGTGTACGTGTTAGTGAATATTTTCTTATTGCTGTATTTCTTTCAATATTATTTTTATTTTTGGTAACTTTTATATATTCACACATCACGATTTTTCTTACTATAATTTGTTTGTGTCAAAACATACGGTGTAGTTCCTATATATTTACTTGATAAAGGTGAAAGGATTGTGTCTGTTAACCTTCAAACAATTTGTTCTTTTTTTTGTTGTTTTTTTATTGTGAAAATGTGAAATCTAATTTTCTTTAAGAAAATTACAAAAATTTTCAAAATAATTTCAAATATTTTAATATGAAATTTCACCATTTTCTAAAAAAATAAATGTTAAGGAAAAAGAAATAGATGAGGAAAATGAAACGACCGCTAAACTGGATATTCTTTTCTTAAGAACGTCCATGTGACCCGCATCATATAAGAAGAATGTACAATATTATTTTATATAAAACCATCAGACAGACACTTTTTGTATACAAATTCGTTTGTTTATTCCACAGTCTGTTGTTTTGGAATTCTGATGAGTGTGCATAAATAGAACAAGTCACCTAACCCCAAGAAAATCATCATTCCATTTTATCATTCGCGTTCGTTTAAAAAAAGAAAAGGAAATAAAAAAACTAAAGAGGGGGGATGGTAATTTTTTGAGAAGAAAATCTGAAACGTCTTGTCATTTTTCATATTTATACAATTCCTACATATGTCCAAAATTTGTCTCTTTGCTGATTTTCATTCTTCTTGTTTATATTATGATTCATCCTATTCTTGTTCTTCTTTTAAGTTCTTCTTCATTTTTTACTCAATGTCAAATTATATTGACTTACGAGGATAGAATAAGAGTGTTAAGAATTGAAAATAAGTTGAATGTAAATAGTGTATGGGAGAAGGGACATTCTTTTTTCTTTTCTTTACTATTTTAAAATATCATTTGTATGTTTGTGTTGTATAACTTTTTATGGTATTGGCCTTATAGAATTTAAATAAAATAAAATTTAAATATTATTGGTTTTGATCTTCCAATTTTTGGTATTATTCTATAAAATGAAAAAAGACATAATATTTGAGGTTATTTTTAAACAAAAGTGACAAATTTAATTTGAAACAGAATTTTATAATTCTTCACAAATCTCAGATATTTTTTTTAAAACTTCTGAATAAAATTTTTATTAAATGAGTTGAGGTTAAAGGGTAGAGTACAAAAAATATCCTCTAATATCAGGATTAGACAATTAATATTTTCTTGTCTCCGGTTATTGTTATGCGTTTTTTTTTTTTTGTTTTTGTTATAACAAACATCTATGCGGTACAAGTCACGTAAAGAATTTCTGGTCAAACAGGAAATTATTGAAATTCCATAAAAATATTGAATATAAAAATACATTACGTATTAAGTGGAATAGATTTATGAAAATCATCTCATATAACATGAAATATGAATATAAACCATCTAAAATATGTTGCTAATGATATATTTTCTTAAATTTTAACAAAGAATATTTTCTAACATTATAATTTTAGAAAATCCGTTAGAAGCAGTCTTTATTTGTAGCTTTAATACAACTTTTAATTTATGACAAGCATGATGAAGTTATACTTACCATTTTTGGAACTCTCAAATTATGAATGTTGTACCAAATGGATAGTATAAAAAGGGAATCTTCTTATCTTATTTATTTTTTTACCAAAAAAAAAAAAAAAAAAAAAAAAAAAAGCTCATTTAAGTCTCATCAAACAATTAAATGTTGTGACAAACGAAAGGAAAATTATAATAAAAATAAATTATTTAGAAAATAAAAGGAAAACAGATTTTTTTTTTTAATTTTTATTTAAAAAATTGTTTGGTTTAATTTTTCACAACATTATTGGTTGGAATTTTTGCCTTTTTTGTTCAATAAATTTCAATCAAAGAAATTAATTTTCATAAATTATAAACAAAATGTAACTCAAAGTAATACCTAAAATTCGCATTAAGAAAAAAGAGAAAAAAAAGCTTAACAAACCGTAAATTACAGATTTGTGGTAAATAATGTAAAATTAATTAATTATTTAATGAATTAAAAAAATCTCTTTTAAAAATTATTTAATATTTTATTTTTATTTATTTTGATTTTTCTCTTTATTTTTAAATTTAATTTTAATTTTATATTTGCTTTGTTCTAATTTATTTTCGGTCTCTTTCTTAACGTAAAATATAATAATATAATATAAAATCCCATTTCATTTATCTTAAAATATCTTAAACCGTTCATGTGACTCGTCTTTTGTAGAAAACAATTCGTTATGTTTAAGATATCGTTCTCTCTTTTTTTTTTTTGATAAATTCAACTGATATCTAGATAAAGTAACGCCCCATTCTCTTTTTGGATAAATTAGGAGATTATTTTGGATATAAAACATTCGTATATATATATACATACATATACATGTACATATAGTATTGTATGTATGTACCCTGTATATGTGTATGTATAAAATGTAGGACTAGAGAAAAGTATAAATAGATTTATTTCTCGCTATATTAGGTATATGAAGAGGAGTTTTTCTTTTAAGGATGGATACATACAATTTCTTAGATTGAATAAAAAAAATAAAGCAAAAAAAAATAAAGAAAAAAACACACACACACACACATATATAAGAGAGAAAAAAGAAGAAAAAACCAAATAAATAAAATAGAGAAACTTATAACTATAAGAACTGTAAATGGAATGATGAATTTTAGTCTCGATGATCAGGATGTAAAAATACAATATTATTAGAAGAAGTTATGATGGTTTATATAATAAATAAAGTTTATTCCAGCGTTGTAGTTTTACAATTATTAAATAAAATTTATAAAATAGAAGAATTTTCCTTTATTTTATCTCTATTAATATGAAGTGTCTCTAATCCTTGATTTGATATACAATTTAATGGCATATATACGCTTTACTGTTTATAACTGTGAGTTAAAACTAAAATCTTTGGTACTTATCGGTAAGATTATATAATAATTACTAACAATTTAGAAACATAACGAAAGATCATTTAAATGATGTCTAAGTTCATTACGTTCAACATTTTATGAAATGTTTAGTTTTTCTATAAAGACAAAAAATTCAAAATATTCTTTAAAATTTCATTTCTATTTTATTTATTAAGAAAAATAAAAAATAAATTTACGATACCATTTCAATTTTATACAAAAGAGTTCTATTCTAAATAACACAAACTGTAAGACTAAAAATAAAAAATAAAATAGAAATAAAATAAACAGGCACCCTTAGACTTGAAGATAACAAACTTTAGTAAATAAAAAAACATGGAATAAGAAAACTTTTACAATAAATTTGAAAATAAGAAAAAAAAAAAACGAAGTAAAGTAAAGTAAAGTAAAGTAAAAAAAAATGTAGAAAACTAAAACCAACAAATCAAACTCAAAAGATACGTTAAATAATTCATAGTTTCACCAGATTTTCGTATGGAATAGAAAATTCTAGCAATTTACTTGAAAAATTACATTCAATTTTATACCAAACATGAATAATATCCAATGATCCTGAAGCGATGATTGCCCCCGTTTTTTTTGTTGTTGTTTTTTTCATACATATCCCTTTCATTAATAACTAATTTCCCCTCTAAAGTTTTGTTTTATCTTTTTACATTCAATGCTATGTGTGTGCATACGAATATTTGTATGTGTGTCACTATAAAATTATAAAACAAAGAAGAAATTCAATTCAGATGCAACATTTTTGATCTTTTGTGTAAAATAAATTGAATAAGAGAAGAAACAATATTGAAATAATGAAAAGCTTTAAGCAGAATGCAGCGGATGTTAAAACATTTTCTAAAATATTGTTATTTATCAGCTGTTGAATTTAAATGTAATTTTTGAATACAAACTGTTAAGACAAAACATTTATCAAAATCTAAACGATGCGATTTTAAATTAAATCAAATTATTTATTTATTTTTTGGTTTGACCAATAAAAACATAATAAAAAAGTTAGTTATGTTAACGACATAAAATATAGAAATATTTTCTGATATATAATAAATGAATTCATCAAATATACCTTCGAGGTATATTCAGTGGAAAACTTAAATACTTTGGGTGTATAACGAACGAACGGTGTACATTATCATAAACTTTACACTACATGGTTTTGTTTTTATTATTTATTCATGTTTTGCAACCTCCTACCAAGTAGATTTCTGTACCTTCATCGTTTCACTCATCTGCAAAAAAAAAAAGAAAAAAAAACCCTTTTAAGTAGTTTTCCTTTAACATTTTCTTCGCCTATGTATCTGTGTGTATATATTTTGTGCATGAATATCCTAGGTTGGTTTACTGAATTTTCAGTTTGTCAATGTGAGTATATTATATTTGCGTATATGTGTATGTGTGTGTGTCTGTATGTATATGTGTGAATGTAGTTATCACGTTCAAAACATTATAAGAAAATATTATTTAGTATTTAATGATACCTTTTAAGAGGTAAACCACCTGGTGCGCGATTGGGGTTGTTGTTTCTTCTTTTTGTTTTTTTTTTTTTTTCATTTTCGTTCTTTTTTTCTTGTTGTTTTTTTCTTATTATTTTTTTTTTTCATTTTCTCTCGTTTATACTGTTGAAATGGACCAACCTATAAAATGATCTTTCGTATTTGTTTTACACAAGAGTTGGGTGTTATTTTTCTTCTTCTTTTTTTTTCAAAAAAGAAAAAAAATAAAAAACAGAAGAAAAAGAGGTGTATGAAAGAGGGTGGCTTTGTTGTGTATGGATGATACACCAATTTAGAATAAATAAACAACAACAGTAACAAAAAAAAGGAGACCGACAAATATTAAGTGAGAACGTGACAATATATTTTTTGTTTTATTTGATGTAGTGTATGGTGACTTTGGTAGGGTGATGGAGGTTTTTATATATAAAGGAGACTATTTTGAACGGGAGAATTTTTGATGAGTTTGTGTGTGTGTGTATGGTGTATAGAGTAGGCTGTTTGGGTGAATGATTGAGTTGATTGATTTTAAAATAAAATAAAAAAAAAATATAATATTAATTTATTTATTGCGGACAACGTACAAATGGTTTGTGTTAAAAGTTAATTCCGGTACAATTAATTGTGATTGAAAAAAAAATATATAAAAAAAAGGAAAGAATTGGGAAGAGAACAAATATAATGAAAAGTAAATATTAAAAATTGAATTGTTAAATAAAAAAAAAAAAAAGTTAATAAATCATAGATAGGGGTTCATGTACGGCCCTTATATTTTTGTTGTTATTGCTGTTCCAAAAAGGATCTATAAATAGTTCATGTTTCAAAGTACAACCAAGAAATAAACTCCAAAATCCGCAAATATTTCATTCTCCTATAGATTTTTTTTCTTTTTCTTTTTCTTTTTTTTTCTGTTTTTGGGTTTAAGGCCTTTTTTTTCTAAAGGGAATGTAAATGAAAACCTACAAAGAAAATTAATACAGGGTAAGATTGACTTGTTGTTTAATAAAGTTTTACTTGAGTTGTATGTATGTATGTGTGTGCGTGTGGGTGTGTATTACAAAATTGGGTCAATCGAGCATCTCCATAAATACAAAAAAAAAAGTAAGAAGAAGAAAAGTTTCACTCACTTTTTGTCAATAAAAACATTACAAAAGACTAATGAAATCAATGTTAAATAAAACTTTCTCTCATTCATATATATGTATAAGTGAAGGCGATATATACAATATAAGAAAACTTTCTCACAGATGCAAGATAAATTCTATTAAATGAACGCTTGTTTTTTTTTTGTTTTTTGTTTTTGAATTTCTTAAATTATATGTTTGTTTTTTTCACTTAAGATTAAAAAAAAGAAAATAGAAAAAGAGAAACAACAACAATACACCATCCAAAAATATCAGCTTCTATATGAGTGCGCTAAGTCTTTAATGACTTTGCAATGAGTTTGCAAAAAAAAAAATGTTTTTTTTTGTTTTCTTTTCAGAATAGTATTTACAACAACAACAACAACCAAAAAAAAAAAAGGAAAAGCCAAAAAAAAAATTAGGTTTGGTTTTCTAACGAAAAGCGAAAAAAAAAACCCACAAAAACTTTTAAATTTAGTTTTGAAACTTAAAAAAAAAAAGTTAAAAAGTTTTGTGTGTGTGTGTTTTTTTTATTGAATGTTTAAAATTAAATTATACAAAATTGGCTTTAACGTTTCTATGATTTTAACTAAAAATTATATTTTGTGTCTAAACGAACTGAGATTTTGATATTGTTCTGTTTTTTTTTTTCCTTTCTTTATATTAATTTATACTTTCATTTACGAAGCATAAATTTCTAATCATTAGTCAATATATTATATAATACTTTCACTTTTGTTTTATTTAATTTTTTGGGAATATTAAAACCAACAAAATAAACGATATAAATATCTATACACGACATTAAAACAGAGAACACTGAAGTTTTTTTTCTGTAGGGTTTCCCTTAAGTAGCAATGTAATATTGTGTTTGTGGTGATTGTTTAGGTTTACAGATTTTGTTAAATTTTCATCTCATTTTCTCTATTAATCTTTTCTCTATCTCTTTTTAACATTTTACTTTATATCAAAAATATATATACACACCCATCCTCGCACCCTCCGTACACGTATAGATATATTTTGACATTAATAAGATTTTAATGTTAGAATTATTACTCTATGGGTTGGATCCATAAGTACAACTCACAAATTTTATGCTTTGGGCAATTGGGCATTATATAGAAGAGACATAGGACTAAATAATTCTTTGAAATTTGTGGTTATCGATGATTGTTTAACCAAGTTATTTGTTATTTAGGTTCTTATTACTAAATTAATCGATGTAAGTTGAAAATTAATTTTATGGAAGAGAAATATAATTACAGAAAATTACTTTTTGTAAAAATAACAGAATTTTGTATTTTTTTTTTTTTTTCATATTTTCAAATTTAAAATTAAATAAAAATGTTGTTATACTTTTAACACACTGATAATTTTTCTTTAATTGTTTTTTACTTAAAGATGTTTCTCTTCATTGGAATTAGAATTTGGGATTATAATTTACTAATTTATCTGATGATAATTCAATTGTCAGTGGAGGGGTCAAGAGTTTATCAAATAACAAAAGTATTATAATTTTTTTTTAATTGTAAAGTTTCAAAGGAAACTTTCATTTAACACAGAAGTTTTAATACAATTCAATACAGAAATACTAAAATAATTCTTAATCTTATAAATTCATACACACACACACACACACACATCTTTTTTATTATATATATATATACTAAAAATCTAATTCCCAAAGTCCATAATACAAACATATACAAAAATATATACTACCTACTTTTTGAAGATTTCCAAAAAAAAAAGAATAAACACAAACAAAAAAAAAAAAATACATGAGAGAAGAAAAAAAGTTCTTTGAATAACTTAAAGATGTTTTGGTTCATTATTTTTGTGTTCTTTTTTAGTTGTTTTTTTTTTTATTGTTGTTGGTGTTTTATTAGTAGTTGTTGTTGTTGTTGCTGCTGCTGTTTCTACTGTTGTTGTTTGTTCCATTAATATTGTCGAAGTCGAAGTAGAAAGAAGAACATGTTTTGTATAATTCAAAAGGTTTCCAAATATATATAATACCTATACATACCTATATACACATTTATATACATTATCTGTATATTATTATATATACAACAAAAATAATATATACTTGATACATATAAGATATTATATAATACTTTATGTTAGTACTTTGTACATATGTAGAAATGAGTGTTTTGTTTGAAGCTTTTATTATATGATCAAGGAGAGATGTAACTTCCGAATTTGATTCACATAAAATAATATTTGTCTTTTAAAGTAAAATTTATAATAAAGAATGAAAATTTGACAATTTATGTATACATATATAGTTACATACAACTATTTGCCGCATTATTATAAAATCTAACAAATCATAAACTGTACACAGTAAATAATTACTAATCTATTTAGAGCAGATTTTTTTTTGTTTAAAGAAATTTACATCGATTGTTTCAAAACAACAATGAATGTTGAATATAATTTAACTGCACAAAAGATGAAAATACATATTTTAATTTTAATGTTACCAATGACATTTAATATACAAAATTATTTTTAGTAAAGTCAAGAGGAATAAGATCAACCATAATGAAATATGTAAAATCAAAAATATAATGACAACAATATAGTCTATAGAAAATTTCTTTTTTGAAGTTATTATATTTGATTTTGTTTAATCAACATTTTAAATATTTGCACATCATGAACAGACAAATTCTTTTCAAAACTATAAAGCAAACTTATTTCTTCAAACAGTGTAAAACTTGTTTTATCTCCATACTTTTATTCTTTTGTTTTTTATTTGCCCTGCCTTATGTTAAAGGATATACATTTTCGATGTTTTTGATCATTAACACAGAACCAATTCAAACTCTATATTCTTGAGAATGATCGGCTTTCATCTTTACATATGCCAAATATTTATACAATATTAAATGAAAACTTTAGATATTACAAACAATGTTTTGTTCGCTCTTTATTTTTGTCAAAGTTAATTTTCAATACTAAACTAATAATTGTTAATTAAATTATTAAGAATTGAATTTATAATTTCTTTGATTATTACAATTTGTAAAAAGTACGAGAAAATTAATGTTACCAATTAAAAAAGATTTAAGAACTTTTTGCTTGAATAAAAAACACGTGATTTCTTTACCATTAATCTCTAATATATTTACGTCATTGTATATCTCTGGATATTCAATTATATGAGATTCTATGAATTTTTCAATGAAAGTGATAAAATCAATTTTTTATTAGAAACTTTGTAGTCGATATAAAATTACTGTGTATACAACTAAAAGTTTTGAAATTGAATATTAGAGGAAAATTTTATATAAATAGAATATTATATTATTATGCCTTTGATACAATTGTCTTTTCATTTTCTCTTCTATTTAGTATTATAATATGAGTATACGAGTATATCGGTTTTGTTCATATAATTATTATCATTAACCAACCAACCATCCAATGAAACAAGTCCCCAATTCTCAAGCAGCCAACACAATAGAAACAAAAAAACAAAAACAAAAACAAAAATAAAATAAAACGAACAATGACGACGACAACGAATATTATATATTATAAAATAGCAAGTTCAAGAAGACTGATAACTTGTCTAAAGTCAAACAAGTAAATAGTATAACTTTGTATGCGCAAAATATATCTATATACATATATGTATTATGTACATATGTATTATGTACATATATATAAATACATACACATATATATGTACATATATTCACTCATACGCACACGCACATTCATATTACATTGATAAATAGGCTTTATGTATCTATCCATGGTTTGATATTTTAATTTCTTCTCTTTTTCTTAGAGTCTATTCTGATCACGTTCATAAATATATATGTGTATATTCTGTATTTCACTGTTTGTGTTCTTTTTGTGTCAGAATAGAGAGAAATAGAGACCCAACAACATCCCAAAAAAAAAAACAGTAGAAAAAAAAAAAAATAAGGAAAAATAAGAAAAAGAAAAATCCCATTCCATTCATTCAACCAAATAATTCCACTATACCCATTCTACGACTTTTATATTATTATTGTTCATTCTGAAACGAACTTTTACAACACTTTTCGTTACAATTAAGAATGCTCTCAAGGATTAGTAAAGGACGATTTTTTTTTTCTCTTTTGTTTTCTTTTTCCTTTTTTTTTTCATTCTCTTCAACATCTTCGTCTTTTCCTTCATCTTCATCTTCCTGTTCAAGTTTTCTTCTTTTTCGTTTTTCTTCTTCTTCTTTCTTTTTTTTTTTTTTTTGGGATTACAATAATATTTATGATACGTTTTCTATATATCGTTTTATATGTAAAAAAAGAAAGAGAATAAACTGTTAGTGAGAAAGAGAGAAAAATCGAAAAGTATTTGTGTATGAAAGAGATACAAAGAGAAAGAGAAAGTGTATTGACATATTAGATTTATTTTTAAGGATTTAGAAATATACTTGAGTTGAATGGAAAATCGACCTTTTTCTTTTGGCAATTCTCTATTACAATTGTGCTATAGTATATATGAATATATGAGATTTAAGTCGACCTCTACGCTTAAGTCTTTTAATGAGAAAGATTACTGGATGAAATGAAAATACTTTCTTATAAAGTTTTTAGGGGTGTGAAGAGAATTTACAGAAAATAAGATTATTGATCTGTTTTTTTTTTATTTTATTTTGGTATTATGAATTGATTTTTTCTCTCGACGATAAAATTATGGATCAATATAGAAAAATATATATATGTGTATGTAAAGGGTTATGCCATATTTCACTCAACTCATCTGTTTCTGGTTAAAATTGTAACTCTAAATATTTATATATGAAAAACAAAAAAAACTGTCCATTTGGTAAAAGTTATTATGGTGACACATTGTGTCACTGAGAATCTCATTTATTTCAATTGCATCCTTTTTTATGATCAATTTTCTGTGTGAACGAAAAAAAAAAAAAGCAAACAAGGAGAAAAGAAAATATTTTCAAACGACGTCACATCAGCCCCATGAAAATATGATTGTGAAAAATATGAATAATTTTTTTTCCCTTCTTTTCTTACTCTTTCGGTTTGAGAAGAATCTTGAAAAATATAAATAAAGAAAAAATAAAAGAAACGAAAAGAAAAGAAAAAATGGACAAGGACAACTGTCATAATATATTCCAATTGTGTGGTCAAGATTATGTTCTCTATATATACATAATATTTTTTTTTGGGTGACGTCATTTTAAATATAGAAAACTTTCTGTAACAGCAAAGAAAGCTTATGTCTGTGTTGTGTATGTATTATACTTATATATCAGCGTGTGCGTGTGTATATAGCACACATGTATTTTTGTTGAAGAAATAGTTCATGCCTTTTTGGGGTTTTTAGACTTAAGTTTTGTACAATAAATCAATTTTGACAAAATTATTGTTATAACACTTTTGGTGATTCAATGAGGGGTTTCTTTTCTAACTCGTATATTCTTTCTTTAATCTTTAATTTTTAGAATTAACCAATATTTTTATATCTTTAATCGGAAAAGGAGTGGAGTTTCTTTTATTGTGTCTATTAAATTGTTAATCGCGGTTGACAGCCAATAGTGTTGGAAAATTAACACAAAATGTATGAAAAATATTTTAATGAATGAATCAATTAAATATTTTACTAAACGTATTCTTTTCAATAGAAAACCTTGATGAGTCTCCACGTGTATTATAAACTTCTAATATTTTAAAATAACTCTGATTGATAAAGTTTGGCTTTTGATGCAAAAAAAAATATCGCACAAAATCTATCAAATATAATAAAGAGATGCACTATACTGAAAATAGGCTTAAAAGATGAGAAGAAAATTTAAAATGTTCCTGATTGATGAAATTTGATAAACTTCAATTGTCCATACAAAAGAATAGAGAAAAGAGAGAAAAAACAAACATATCCACACACATAATAAGAATTTATAGAAAAATCCAAATGATTTTCTATTCTGTAACTAAAAGAAAGACAAAATCTTTCCAATATCTAATATTTTTTTTTTTCTCTTTCTTTTGGTTTGCCTCCACATCGTCCAAAAAGAAAAACATATACACACACACACATACATCCTAAAGAAAATCCAATTTTTCTTTTTAAAAATGGGACAGACACAAAAGAAAATATAACCAAAAAAAAAAAAAACACAAGAAGAAAAATACAAAAAACAAAAACAAAAACAAAAACTTGTGACGTTTAAGGGTAAACTTTTTAGAAAAAGATTTTGTTTCTTATTTATACGAAATTGAAGAGTAAAAAAAATAAAACGAGAAGAAAAAAGGAAGAAAGAAAAAAAAGAAACAAAAAGAAGAATAAAATTTCTAAAAAAAAAAAAAAAGAAAACAACAACAACAACAACAACAATATCATGTAATCTGGCATTTATCAATTTCGATTGAAAATTGAAAGTAAAAGGAAGAAAATTAAGCTATATATTACACATCCTTCGTCATTTATAGGTGACATGGGTAACTTACTTTATACACACATTTATACAAACACATGCACCATAGCAAAATATACGCACACACACACACACACACACACACATCTCACACATATACAACACATACATATCTATATATTTATATTATATAGTTAAGTTTTATCATCATTTTCGATTTTATTTCAGTTTGTTAGTTTTATTGGTTAAAATTTTAGGTAAAAAAAAAAAAATAAAATAAAAAGAAGAAGAAGAAGAAGAAGAAGAAGAAAAAGGGAAAAACATAAAAAGAAGAATAGAAAAAAGTGAAATCTATTTTACCTGAGAGAAATTGAAGGTTTTAAAGGAAATTTGAAACCAGAGAAAATGGGAAAATTTTTAAGTAACAACAATTTTATAATGAGAAAGTTACAATTTGAGTAGGGGAAACGGAAATTGACCATATATACCTTTATATTGTTATTTCGGTGGTCCATACACTGACGTCATGAAAGCGACAAAAAAAAAACGAAAAGTTTCAGTTTTGTTTTTTTTTTTTGTATATTTCCGAAACAAATTTCATTATTTTTTTTCATTATAAAATTAAAAAAAAAAATGATAAATTTTATGAAGGAGAGAGAAAGAGAAAAATATAGTTTTTTTCCATTCTCTTTCTTTCTGATCAAAAAGAACAAAAAAAAAATTTTTTTTCCGGTCGTTTTCTTAAATTAAAATGATAAAAGTTTTTAATTATTAATTTTTAATAGAAAAAGAAGAAAAAAAAAAAAGAAATTTTTATCAGAGAGAAGAAGGAGAAAAAAAAGTGAATAACGTTATGTTAGAAAATAGATTATTATTCCTCTCAAAGGTAACCCTAAATTCCCATCTTTAAAAGGAATTAATCCGATAAAATTTTGTATATAAATTTTGTATATATGTGAGTGTGTCAAAGAAAGGCTTAATTAAAATTCCGCAGAATTTTTCCTTTTAAATAAAAAAAAAAAAAAAAAAAATGAGAAAAGAAATTTCAAAAGAAAAACAGAAAAAAAAAATTGAATTAAAGTCAATTTAGATGAAAAAAAAATAAAAAAAAAAAAAAAGGTGTGAGACTAAAGTGTCAGAATGGGAAAATTGGTATGAGATTGGTGATCGGTCGGTTATATTGACTGACATTCTCTATCCATATATAATCAAATAATCTTGATTGTACGATTTTCCCAGACACTGAATATTATTAACTATATAGAAAACAATTGAATTATAGACAGAAACTGTGATAGATTGACATAAACTAGAAAGTACGGTGTCAATGACAGATATATTATACCATAATATGAGAATTTCTATAATAATGTGTATGTGTGTGTGTGTGTGTGTGTGTGTGCATTTATTCCTGTGTATATTTATGTGTACCTATATGTAAGTGAATACATGTATGTACTAATGATTCTTAATTGGCGTATCAATTAAATTTCAAACATGATTTTGTTAATCGAATAATGGGAAACCAGTTGCTATACGGCCATGAATTTTAGATTTTATATTTTCCTATTATTGTATGATTTTCTATAAAATAATTCATAAAATAAATTTTGTTGATGAAAAACATAATAATAATAATAATAATAATATAAAATTATAATTTCTCATCTTAAACTTTCTCTCTCCTTCTCTTTTGCTCACATTCTTTTATTTAGTTTTTCTTAAATTCCAAAACTCAACAAACACAAGTCTGTCTTATGTTATTGACATGTTATACGTCATATATCAAAGTATATATTTTATCCTTTCCGTTTCCCTAATGATCCTAATAAATAAATGAAAATGGGCTGACAGACAAAAGTTGTGATGTTTCTGTTATTTTTTTTTTTCTTTTTTTCATTTTCATTTTCATTTTTCTCCTCTTTTTTTTCTCGATTTTTTCTTCTTTTTTTTCCATTGACTTTTTTTTTTCTTCGCTTCTTTCTGTTTGCTGGAAGGAAGAGAATTGATCTTCGATGATGAAATGTATAGATGGAGGGAGGGATGAAGAATAGAAAACATAATAATTTTTTTTTTTGAAGAAGAGAACGAAAGTTATATAAGTTATACGGAATAGGATCCTTTTTACACCCCTAAAATTGAGTGGTCGTATCATTATCTTTGTCATTATCTTCATCATTTTGATGATCATTTATATTTTGACCATAGTGAAAAATTGGAATATGGAGTGACACATTTAAATGGATAAATGATAAACATTAGTTTTCTTTATATACGATCAAATATTTTCATTTAAAAATGTTATAAAACTCAAAATTCAACATTGATAAATATAAATTGGCGCCCACAAGTCTTTTTAGTTTAAATCTTTGGTCAGACCATGACCCATTTTTTTTCTTTCTTTCTTTCTTTTTTTTTCTTATTATATTTATTTTAGTAATCAAATGAAACAACCAAGTTGAATTGAAGAATTTAAATACAGTAATAAGGATAAATGACAAAAATTCCCTTTTAAAGTTTTAATCAAATTATTAGAAATAAGAAACAGAAGAAAAAAAAAAAAACAAATAAAATTTTTTTATCTTCTTTTGTAGAAAATAAAAATAAACTTTTTTTTGTTCGATGGAATGGAACCATATGTGACCTCGACTCGACTGTATAATAATGTAGGTTATGTTTTCCACTGTAGTTGTATTTTTTTCTTGTTGTTCTTGTTACTGTTGTTGTATTTATAGAGCAGTAAAGAGTGGGTGGTGTATACTTTTTTTTTACTTCTTGTACTACCCCTTCCTATTACCAAACATGTTTGTTAATATTTGATGTTATGCTGTTTTACTAACCTTTTTAAATTTAAACTGGGATATCCATTGACCGAAGCAGGAATGAATAAGAAGAACATTTAAATATTGAGACTGGAAATCTCTCCTTCTTTTTCTGTCTCTTTCATTCTCTCTCTCTCTCTCTCTCTCTCTCTCTGTTGTTATCTTTCTCTTTTCTCCCTGTTTTTAAACTCAACAAACATTTTTATTTATTTTCATCCTAATTTTTTGTTCGTTTTCTTTTTCTAATTTTTCTATCCCGATTTTCTTATATTATTTGAATTTTGACAGTCTCTTAGAAAAAGATCTCTCTCCGTCGTCTTTTCTTATAAAATATTTTTTTCCTTTTTCTGTGTGTTGTTTTTTTTTTTATGATGTTGCTGGTATCAAACGGGCCACGGGCTAGACCTAGCGATTCGTTCGTTCATTCGCCCTACGCCCCATATCTAACCCATATGCGAAATGAATATCGACTGGGAGGCTGTACTTCGTATATTATTCGTGTTTAAATCGGTTATCCTTTTATATTTTCTTTTATACATTTTTTTTTTTACATTTTTCTGTATAAAAGATATTCGTTTTATATTTGCCGAGTATAAACGATAGAATGTACCAGTGAAGCTTATATTTTTATACAAGGATACCCCAATTTTGTGAAAGGACGATTATTGAAGGTAAATCTATTTTTTTAAATCAATACAAATCCTTTTAAATCTAACTGCAATTGAGGATTTTAGTTTGTTGCTATGACACGTCTAGATGTTTGCTTTATTGAAACATAATTCAAAGAATTTCAATTTTGTAAAACGTCAACACGAATAATCGAGAAATTGAAACTTAAAATTTAATTATTTATCTTTAGTTGTTGAAATTTCATAAATTTTATGTTGTAAACAATATTGGTTTGATTTTTGAACATTTATTTATATGATGAAATAAAATTATAATAATTCCATGGTTTGCGCGAATTTTGATGTAGACTTGCGCGGTTGCGCAGCTACAGATCTTTCATCTGACTACCACAGTTGCCTCAGAGCCCGCGGATTGAAGAAATCGCTCGACCGTTTGTTAAGAACGCGAGTTGTGTTGTCATTTAGATTTTTTAATATTACTACTCAACTTTAAAACATACACAAAAAAAAAAAAAACAAAATAAAAATATATAAAAAATAATAAGAAGAAAAATAAAAACATAAAAACAAAAGTAAAATAAAACAACAAATAAAATTTTAAACAAAAAAAAAAGAAAGTAAAACAGAGAAAATAAGGAAAACAAAAAATATATTAAAAAAAACCAATAAAAAGAATCCTGCGAAGAAGAAAAGTAAAATAAAAAATACACACACAAACACACACACGAAAAAGTAAATTTCATTAAAATTAAGTTTTTTTTCCTTTTTTTTATTTCTGTTTTTTTTTTCTTCGATAAAAAATTTATAAAATAACAAAACACGACGACAGCAAGAAGGGTTTTTTATTTTTTCTTTAAGAAGACGACAATCGTAATAATCGAACAATTATAAAAAGAAAATATTAACCAAAATTGTTGTAATTCTTTTTTCTTATTTGGATATTTTATAAGAATCGCAACAAAACGCAAATAAAAAATTAAAAAAAGTTATAACCAACAAAAAGTATACACGCATACATAAACACACACACACACACACATACACAAACGTATACAAATATACACACAATTTTTACATAATGTAAAAAAAAAAAATAAAAGAAGAATAAAAAGAATGTAAAAAAAAAAAATAATTAATGTGATTTACAGTTTTTTTTTTTTTTTAAGAGAAAAAAAAATTATTTTTGATTTTCTTTTAATTTTATCTCGTCGTCGTCGTCGTCGTTTTTTTTGTTTTTTTTGGTTTTCCTTTTTTTTTTTTTTAATTTTGTTGTTTTTTTTTTTTTTTGAAACCAAAAAAAAAGAAGAAAAATTGAAAAATAATTAAAAGAAAAAAAAAAATAGTAAGTGAAAACAAAAATGTTTAAAAAATTTTTTTTTCTGGTGTTGCTAAAAAAAAAAAAAATTATAAAAAAGAAAATAATAATAAATGAAAGAAAATTGGGAAAAAGGATCGAGAAGAAGTTTAGAGAAATAAAAAATAAAATAATAAAAAATAATTCAAAATTGTGATTAAAATAAAAAGAAGAAGAATAAGAAGAAGAAATTTCTTTTGATTATAAATAATAATGAGAAAAAAATGGAATTTCCTTCGAGCAAAAATACAAAAAAGAAAATTTAATTTTTTAGAAAATTTTGATTTTTGATTTATTTATTTATTTTTTTTGTTGGAATTTTTTTATTTTTTTTCTGTAATTCATTTTCCCAAATATGAAAAAAGAATAAGAAGAAGAAATAAGAAAATTATTAATAATAATAAAAATAAAAACAACAGAAGAAATGAAAAAGAAATGTTTGCCAAGTTCACGCCTTTAAACGCAACCAAAAAAAAAAAAAAAAAAGAAGAAGAAGGAAAAAAAATATTTTCATTACAGCATCCCTTGATACAGTTGCCTAGATGGAAATAACCTCTCTTTTTTTTTCTTCTTCTTTTTCTTCTTCATATTTTTTTCCCTTTTACCTCGTTTTACTTTTTTCATTTTCATTTTCATTCATTCCAACCATTGAAAACTTATTTCTAAAAATATTATTTAATAATAATTTTTTGTTTTCAATGAATTTCTTTTTGATTCAACTTCTTTTCGTTCTTTTCTTTCTTTTCTTTTTTTTTTTTTTTTTTTTTTGTATCTCATGTGGAATAATTTTTTGTTTCCCCGGAAAAAAAAAATAAGAAAAGAATAAAAGAACGAACGAACGAACGAACGAAAGAAACAAAAAACAATTAAACTTTTATACATTTTCTTTTGATTAATGTTTACAAAAAAAGTAGAAATATATTTTATTTATTTATTTATTTATTTTTTTTTTTTGTTTGGTTGGAATTATTGCTGATGTATGTATGTGTGAGTGTGTGTGTGTACATATTTTATTTTGTGTGTTGGGGAAAAAAGGGCCAAGCCTATTTTCTTGAACGCACACAAAAAAAAAAAAAAAAGTTTCCTTTTTTTCTGTTTTTCTTTTTTTTTTTTTTTTTTGATAAAATCCAAAGCTATTGATTTTACTGCTCTCTCACAGAAATCTCCGAATGCGATTTTATATTATGTTTTCTTTTTTTTTCTGTGTTGTGGGTTTTGAATCAACAAACAGCTGAATTTTTATAATAAAAAAGAAGGGCACAAGTTGAGGTTGATGATGGAAGGATGTGATTTTTTTCTTTTGTTGTTGTTAATTTTATTATATTTGTTTGATTTTTTATTTTCTTATGAAAAGAAACAACAAAAAAAAAACTCAATTCTGGGTGAAAAGTTGAAAAAATAAAAATTAAAGGAAATTAATTTTTGAATCTTAATTGTTGTTCCATCTTTATAAATTTAATTGCCAATAAAATAAAAGTGTGCATGTTGGTGTATGAGAGTGATTGTCTGTATATGTGATGCGTGTGTGCGTGGAAATGTGTGTCTTTGGTGCAGTATTTTTGTATCATTTATCGTCTGTGAAAAATAAAATAATAATAATTTTTTTTTTAAAGTTCTTAAAAAAGTTTAAGTAAATGTGAAGAAAATCCAATAGAAGAGATTAATTTAAGAGTTTTAGATTTATCCAAAAAAAAAAACGGAAATAGTTTAAATCAAAACATAAAAATAAAATTTGTAACATTTTATAAGTTCTGTTTGCCGAGTGTTGTGAATAATTTTTTGACAGATCCTATTTTATTGGATTTATACTAAGCAGCAATATTATTTTGAATGGATATTCCTTGATTTTGTGTTTGTGGTTATTTTTAGGTCATTTATACATTTATCTAAATTGTGTGTGTTTTGTGGTTAAAATACATTTAAGTGGATATTATTAAAATTAATCGAAATGGGAAAAACTTTAATCATGTAATTTTGTCCTTGACTGAATTTGTAATGGAAATTTGAAGATTTATTTGAAATACAACAACAGCAGCAACAACAACAATAATATATCTAAAAAAAATTACTTATAAATCAATTTGTTATAAGATTTATCGAAGTAGGGTCTAACCCTTTACCTTCTCTTATAATTTTTCTCTTATTTCATAAGATTTACAAATAGAAAACTTAATAGTTTCAAGACTAATAAAAAAAAACGAGGGGAAAAAGTAGAAAATCTTAAAAATTGAAAGAGTGCCATGAGTATACATGGATTGATGATTTCAAATCAACTAAAAATGACAGGGTTATTGGGGGGTATGATTAGGATGACATTCAAGAATTTCTCTTTCAGTTTTTTCTTTTCTATATTTAGGAGAAAAAAAAAAGTTTCTTGTTTTGGTTGTTTCTCTTCTTTCTATTGTTACTCCTTTAACCCATAAGCACAAAAAAAATATATAAAAAAGTTTTTGTTAAAGAAAGAAATCTTATATTTATATAGAATCAGAAATGATGTTGTAACAAAGGAATTTCTTATTCAAAAAGAAATTCACACATTCCTTGCATAAAGAAAAAAACATTACTTTAAATTTTTTCCTAAACACAAATTTTAATTCTAAATAAAATTCAAAAAAAGGATACGGAACAATATCGTACAGACAGAAAAGTCTTTTAAATTATAAGACTTAGTTAATTGCTAAAATATTATATTTTCTCTTGTATCTAAAAAAAAAGTACTCTTCACTTCATCCCTTCAACCATTTTTCTTTTCTTTTTTCCCAACCATTACATTTTCTTTCTCTAATACGCATACACGCACATTCAAAAAACAAACAGATTTTATAGAAGAAGAAGAAGAAGAAGAAGAAGAAGAAGAAAAAAAGAAAGGATTAAAACAATAAATTATAATGCGTCATCTCTTAACATGGTTTTTGTTACATGAAAATTCATTAATATATCTCTGATGGGAAAACATATGTAATATAACGCGACTGTGATAAGGCAATTTTCCTTCCTATATACAAAGTAATATTATTATTATTATTATTATTATTATTATGCTTACTCTTTATCATTTATTGTTGTTCAACGAGTTATTCTTACATATATATATATATATGAATGATATATGTGTGATTTAAAGGTTATTATATTTTCTATATGTCTTTAAATTTAAAATTTAAATGTTTAAAAAAACAAACACATTTTATTTATTTTTCACAATGTTTTTGTTTTTTTTTTTTCTTGCCACAAAAACAAAAATAATAATAACAAACAAGAACAAAAAGAAAATATAAAGAATCTATAAAAGAAATGGAAAAGTTCATTTGTTTTTTTTTTTTGTTGTTCCTTTATTTTTTAATATAAAAAGTTAAATCTGTTCGGTTTTAATGTGATACACGACTTTGATTCTATATAGATAAACCAATTGGATTTCTTCTCGCTTTTTTTTTTTATTGTTTAACGACGATAATAAAGACGATAAATTTCTTTATTAAAGTTATTAAGTGTCAATTATAATAGTTATTATATTTCCTAACCTCCTTAAATGGTGTTTCTCTATTTTCTTTTTTTCTTCTTCTTTTACAAGAAGCTAATATTCTAAATTAATTGTTTATCGGTGTAAGTGTGAATAGTTGTTGTTATTTTTGTAATTAGTCAAAATGTGACTAACTAGAGATAAATTGAAACAAAAAAACAAATTGCAAATGGATACAATTGAAGTGATTAAAATAAATATTTAGTTTTTACAGAAAAAAGTAATTCAAAAATCAACATTGGATTATTTACGTTGACATGAATTAAAAAATGGTAGAGATGAATTGATGAGAGAATGAGATTAAAATACAAAAAAAATATCGCTTCACTTTAACGATTTAATTGTGAGAATGTGTCTTTAGTGTGATTATGTGTTTATGTTTTTGATTTAACTTTTTATTTTGTTGTTATTTCACTTCCAAAACTATAAATCCCATTTTTTTTTTCTTTTATTTGTTTACATAAAATCAATCAATCAATCTAATCATAAAACAAAACTAAAAAAAAAAAAACAATAATAAACCAATTATTTTCATATTAACTCAGTACAAAGGAAACAATCATATTATATTTTACAATGAAAAAAAAATTAGTAAAATAGCAAAAGAAAGAGAGAGAGAGAGAAAAGAAAGAAAGGAGAAAACAATCTTAAAGAAAAGATTACAAAAAAAAAGAAGAAGAAGAAGAAGATTGTAGTAAAAAATTAAACAAAAAAAAAACAAACAAAACAAACAAACAAAAAAAAAATTAAAAATAAAAAGGACTTCATTTTTTTTTTTTTTGTAAATATACATGAACAAAAATAAATATTTAATAACAACAACAATAACAATAACAATAACAACAACAACATCAACAGAAAAAAATTAATTATAATTTTTAATTAATTTAAAAAATTAAAAGACACAAATTTTTTCTTTTTTTTTATTTCTTTTGTTTTTCTTTTTCTTTTTCTTGTTTTTTTTTTTTTTTTAGTTTTAATATTTCTTCTTTTTGTTTAGTTTTTTTTTCCGTTAGTTAAAGAAAAAAGGAAAAGGAATTTTTTTTTTGTTTGTTGTTGTGTTTGTTTTGTTTTTCAGTTTTTCTTTTCTTTTTTTTTTTGTTGTTTTGAATTAATTTTAATTTATATTTTTTATTTTATTTTATTTTATTGTTTTTTTTTTTTTGTAGTTTTTAATGGCAAGTGCAGTGAGTACTGGAAAACGAGCCCGTTGTGGGTTCATCGTAATTGGTGATGCTGGCTAACCAAAGGCTTTAAATTAAACAAAGTGAAAAGTTTTTTTGATTTTTTTTTTTTAATTTTTTATAAAAAAAAAAAATTGTTTTTGTTTTCTTTTTGAAAACAAAAAGAAGAAGAAAGAGAGGTGAAAAAAAAAAGAAAGAAGGAAAAAGTGGAAAAAGAACGAGAAAAAAATAGAATAAGGAAAAATTAATTCAAAATTAGGCGGGTAAAGGAAGCGCCCTTTGAAGGTGCCATTGGTGCCACCTTCATTCAGAAGGAGGCTCCATTGGGGCGGTAAGCTGCCATTTGCAGGCAATGCACCGACGTGCGGATCGACCGTAAGTACAAAATTTTTTCTATATAAATTAATTAATAAAAGTGTTTTATTCGTGATTTAATATGCATAAAGTTAAATAAGATTAGAATTTACACAAATATTGTTTCATCAACAAAAAGGGTGAATATTTTGTCATTGTTTTCTTTTCTTTTTTACACACTAAAGAATTTCTTATAAATTCTAATTGGAAAATATATTTTCTATTAAAAGCTCGCGCGTCAAATAGGCACGCACAATTTGGATCGTTTGTCTTTCTTTTTTCTTTTCTATTAAAAAGACCAAGTCCATCCATCATGTACACAGGACATACAAACACAACATGTATATCCTTATTGCTTCCTCTATTTATTTATATTTTTTTTTTCATTTTCATTTTCACTTGAAGCAACCTTCTTCATTGTCATGACGGATTTTTTCTTCCTCTTTATTTTCTTATTTCTTTTTTTTTTCCTTCGTTCAACGGACAAAACTTTCACATATATTTTATAATATCCTTTGAGGATGTTTGTGTTAGAAAAAGGACTATATTATTTATATTTTATTTTTTCTTATGTAGAATTATTGGTCCCTTTCTCATGAAAAATTTCAAATAAAAGAGATTAGGGATTCGATCCTGTTATAGTTTACTATAAAATTAACTGAAAATTATTCGTTTTTCTGTGTTTTTTTTTTTCATTTTCTCTTAAATGCTAAAAATATTATTGTTTAGATATTTTTCTCAAAATCTTTTCACTAAAATATTATCGTAAAATATGATGACTCATATGATGGATTTATTAAAAAAAAAACGTATTATTAAAAATCACGAATGTATAACAAAAAGAAAACATATAAAGATGACTCGATTTCCAGTTGGTATATTTTATTGTTGAAGAATTCTATTTTCGTTTTCACATAGAAATATTTATTTGTGAACAAATGAACGTTACCTACTACCTACAATTTTCACTCTAATTTTATAGAATAAAAGTTTTTCTTTTCGTTTTTTATTTATGTTTTGTGCAAATGAAACAAAATGCATCGAAGACAGAGAATTGTTGTTAGATGAAGAAAAATTCTTTTAAAAGTGGAAAATGAAGAAAAATGTGAATAATAGGAAAGAAGACATGAAAGAAAAAAAAAATACACGAATAAAGAGAGGAAAAATAAAACTATTGAGGAAATTCCATTCAATTCCATTTTCTTTATTTTTCTCTTGTACAAATTTTTTTTCCAATTTTTTTCTTTTTTTGTTCTTCTTCTTCTTTTCTTTTATTTCTTTTATTTATTTATTTTTCCGTGTTATATTACGAAATTACAAATAAACATGAAATATATTTATTTCTGTGTTTCGTTGCTAACAAAAGTTCAATTTTGTACAATTTTATTTTTTCCATTTTTTTTTTTAAATTTTCAAATGAAAAGAAATTTTTTATGTCCTTCCTCTAGAAATAAATTCTATAATTTTATTTTTGTCTACAGGGGTGTTTTTTTTATTGTTTGATTTGTAAAAAAAAAAAACTCTTAATTAACCATCATACATCATATTCAGATTTAAAACAAATATTATTGACATTATAGAGGTTATCAAAATCACTTCTTATCAATTTAGACACATTGTTTATACATTTACATTCCCTTACAAACATATAAACTCATTTTCATTTAATCCAAGCACAAAATTCAAACTCAAAACTAAACAGAAAAACACAAATTTAGGTGTGGGGTGGGGGGGGGGGGGGGGGTAGGAAAAAAAAGAACAGACAATAAAAATGAAAAAGAGGAATGAAAACCAGGAAATAAAGAGTTAAAATTGTCGGTATTGATTTTTGTGTATGTGTGTATGAGTGGGTGAAAAATAAAAGGGGAATAACCATTTCCTGGAGTATCCTTTTTCAAATGGTTTGTTTTTGTTTTTGTTTTTAAATTGAAAGAGAAATTTTTTGTTTTTCTTAGATTTTCTTTTAAAGAAAAAGTTTTTTTTTTTATTTTAAAGAAAATAATTATTTTTCTTCTTGAGATTGTATTTCTTTTTTTTCTTCATCTTAAATTTCCTACTTCAAAATATTAAGGACTTCCTTTAACCAATCATTTATCAGATTCATTTTTTTTTTCTGCAGAAAAAAAAAATTAAAGATTTAGACAGAAAGCAAGGAAGAAAAATAATAATAAAAAGAGAAAAAAAAAATAAACAATAATAAAATAATATCATCTTAGATTGCGTTTTTATTTTTATTTTCTTTTTCTTTTGTTTTTCTTTTTGGTTCTTGAAAAATGAATACGAAGATATTATCACAGTTAAATCTGCAGCCAAAGAATAATAAAAAAAAAAAAAACAAGAAAAGAAAGTCACCCTTCTTCTTCTAATAAAATGTTTTTGACCAAAAAGATTTCTATAAAATGATAACGCCAACAACAACAACAACAGTACGTAATAATAACAGCAACAAGAACAACAAGAATAAAGACAACAAAAATAGTAAGAACAACAACAAAACATTATTTTGGTGAACAACTTTTCAGTATTTGAACCAAAAAATATAAAATAAAAAATAAGAAAATAAACCGAGAAACAAAAGCCTTTCAAATATAAATCAGAGATCTTAACCCAAGATCAGAACAAAACACAAGAAAATTGGTTATACGGAAAATTTTCTATGCTTTTTTCTATGAAAAAAAAAAAATACTAAAAAAAGAAACGAAAGAAAAAACAAAAGAGAGAAAATTAAAAAATAATCAAGTTAACTCAACTGATAATAATGATGAGAAATTGTTTTAACAATTTTCTTTCTCTTAATCGTATAATATTAATCGATTAATCGAAATAAGTTGTATGACATTAAATATACAGTACAGTTCATGTGTTGGACATTGGCCTTATATTAAATGACTTTTTGAAATTTTCTTTTTTGAGCCATTTACTTTATTCCACCCAAACCATACACCGCCCTACAGTCATATACCACACAAAATTGCACAAGCCAAATGGATTAACTCGTAACATACCCATTAGCCTGTCTGAGAACTATTAAAATCAATTAACATTTTCTCGATTATTTATAATTTGATGATTTCTAAAAAGAAAAAGAAAACAATCGAAACAATAATCGATTCTACTATATTCTAAAGGTTCAATGAACTGTTCAATACGAGATTTTTCTTCAATAAATTTTACTAATTTTGTTTTTCAATCTTATATTCTCTATATACTGTGAACTTTAATTTTTGGTTGTGTCTTATACTACGTTTGTTGTTGTTAAGTTGAAAAGCCTTATATAGAAAATCTAAATGAATACAAGTGACTCAATATAACAAGACAGTATAAATCTTTGACTTAATTTATAAATTACCTCTATATATATATATATACAACCTGCTCCTGAATACATATAAGTTCGTTAATAATAAATGATCTAATTTGATATTTTCTATACTAAACAAAATATACACATATATATACATGCATATAATATGGCCTTAATGTACATTGTCTCAAGTACATAATAATTTTAAGATTGTTGTTTTATATAATAAAATATAAAGTATATTATTATATTATTTATATTATTTAGAGAGAGTAGTAGAGTTTTTATGAGGCGAAATGAAAAAAAAAAACCAAAAACAAAACAAAAGAAGTATATAGATCTAAACAATTTAACATTCACTATATATCTTTCCCCTTATCTCATTCTCTTTTACTTTTTATATATATAGTACTTATATACATACTAATACAGTTGATTATTTTCTATGAATATTAATAATCAAATTCTAATTATAATTAAGAAAACCAAAAACACTAAAAGATTAATTTGTTTTCGTTCCATAATTGTATGTGGGTTTAGATAAATAAAATGCACACAAGAGATCGGACATTGACATCTTCTGAGTATTTAACAGTAACAACAATAATAATAATAATAATAACAAGAACAACAACAACAATGACAACAATTTATTTTTTCTTGTATAGAATACTTAAGATTCGGTCATAAAATGACCTCCACAAAATATCACTCTATTTTCGTTCTCTATATATCATTCTGATGTTATTTTGTATTAAAAACATAACCTTATTATAATTATAATAACATAAGAACGAAATGAAAATTAACTAGAAAATTTCACCAATATTTTCTGATTTTTTATTTTTCTTTATTTTTTGTTTCTTGTCTTTTTATTTTTCTTTTTTTTTTTTCTTTTCTTTTCCACTTTAGGAAAATAATGTGTGCGTGGGTATATAGAGAGAAAGTATATGACAAAAAAAAAATATATATATACAAAAAGAATTGTGGGGTGGTGTGGAGAGGGGATGTGTATCAGTGTATATATGAGGGACATCAGGATGAGTTTGGTGGTTTTAATACGGTATATATACACAATTTGACATTCAGCAGAATAAGATTAGACCGCATAATAATGAAGTTCATTTTCATTCTTCAGAAAATATATCTATATACGTATGTATATGTATATGCATGGATGTGTGTGTGTATATACTTATATAAAAAAAAAGACTTCAGTCGGTCTGCTTAATTTCAAAGAAAATCTCTTTTTATACGCTTTTATAGTTTCTAATTAATTTTATTGTTTTGGTCCTTTAAATTACATACACCCATATACACTCATGCACACACACACACACACACACAGAGATACACGAATTAACGTAATAACGAGAAAAATTGTGAGTGTAAGTGTGAGAAGAAAAAAAAACAACGAAGAAAATTCGTGTATTAAAGAATAAAATCCTTGGAAGCTTATAATTTCAATTGTTTTTAAAGGTGAATTAAACCGAATTTATATAGATGATGATCTCGCATTTTTAAATTTATTATCATCCCATATATTTAACTTTTCACAAGACTAAGGTATAAACTACAACCAGAACCATAGAATATAAAACCAACTCTATTTAATATACGTACCTCACCTACTATAAAATAAAACAATAGGTATAAAAATGGAAAATCTTGATGAAATGACATTATTTTGTATTTTTATTATTATTATTAAAAATTGTATTCTAACGAATAGGAAATAAATTATGAATAGAAAGTTGCACAATTGTATATTATAGTGAAAGAAAATACAAGCAAGGGTTTTTATTCATTAAAAAAAATATTGTGAAAATGCAGTAATTAATTTGAACTTTTATATAGAATTTTTACTTGAAAATTTAATTTTACTCTTGAACAGAAACATTGAATTTTGTATTTTATTATTATTGTTCTTATGCTCGTACTACAAATGTTTGGTAGTTAACTTCAAATTCAATTGTAGTGTTTTGTGGAGTTTTTTTTTTAATTAAAAATTTCGCTTCTCTTCAATATTTTATTTTCATTTTTCTCTTTCTTACAAATATTTCTGTTCCTAATCATATAATACAAAATAAGATTATTTAAGTTGTCCCATCTTTTTAATATTGTTCAATGTCACTGAATTAACATTTAAAACCTAACATAATAATCTAAACAAATTTAAATATAATTCGTCTAACATAAATTTCTTCATCTCTTTCCTATACTTTTTTTTTCTTTTATTTTCATCTAAATATAAATTCACTTTTCTTATAAATAGAAAATGTTTCTTTTGATGAAATAACATTATATAGTTTCTTTTTTCCATTTATTTCTTATGGTTATAACATGACTTTGTTTTATGCAAATTCATCAGAAATTCATTTTCTTATTTTTACTATTTTCGATTTTATTCAAAACTAACATTATTTGAAGGTCATAAAATTACAAGAAAATAGATTTTCATCTAAAATTTTGTATCTTTCGATACAACCAAATATAATTTGATAGAAAAATTAAAGGTAGACATTTTTTTTTTGTACATTTGGATTACAATCCAATCCGTCATTTTCAATGTTTTATTGAAAATATAGAGAAAGGGCGTGACTCTCTGACGAGGGGCGAAAATAAAAAGGAATATGAAAAAAAAAAAGTAGAAAAAAATAAAAAATTGTCTTGAAATAAGAAGAAAACAAAAAACCTTTATCAAAAATAACACGACATCCTCTTTTGGACTAAAGACTTAAAGGTAATGACAGATTTGATTTGGATAAAGATTTTTTAAATTATTTTCTTTTTCTTGTTTTATTTTTCTTCATCATTATTCTCTGTAAATTTTTCAAATAACAAAAAAAAAAAATAAGAAGAATTCATTTTAAACGATTTTTCTTTTATCCTTCACCAAAAGGACTCATTCCATTCTAATGTACTAATTTATAAATTTTGACCTTCAGTTTATGAATGTACTCTAGGGGAGAGAATTTTTTTTTAAAACGTATGAAATGAAAAGTTCATTGCGGTTTTCCAGATGGTTGAAGATAGGAAAAATGTTTTAACGTTTTTTGAATATTAGTTTTTTTTTTTTTTTAAAATTATTTCTTCTTTATATTTCTGTGTTTTTTTTTAATAAAAGATAGAAAAAGAAGAAATGTACTTAAAAAAAGGTGTTAGGTTAAACTGAAAAAGGTAGATTCTGAAATACAGAGAAATTAACTATTCTAAATGCGGAATGCGGTTTAGAAAATAGAAAATTTATTGTTAGAAAATAGATTTGATTATTAATTTTAGGTTAAATTAGTTGTTTGTATTTTGGTATAGAAGAAGAGTATTATTATGGTTTTTGTTTGTAGATTTTCATATTATGAATTTTGGTGAATATTATACAAAATGGCCGGCAAATGCTGCGTGAATATAAAATAATGATATTCTTTTCTTGTATGAAACTTTAAGTTGACTGAATAAAATGAGGGCAAATCATGATATCGCAATTTAGTTTATTCACATCAATCTTATAAATATTTCAGGTAAATTATTTTGATGATTGAATTCTTTCAATAATTGAACATCAGTAAATTGCTGTTAGGAGTCAAATGAGACCATTGTTCTTAAATCGCCGAAAACTCATTTCAATAATATTAATCCGGAAGCGAATTTTGGTTCATAACGTTTTTTATTTGTCATCTGTAGTTTTTAATGGATCGTGACTGATTGAATTTTTCATCTGAACAAATGGAAAATGTAACAGAAAATTTGGAACATTGCTTTAATCATACACGTGTTTATGTTTTTGATTCTCGATTTTGAGTTTTTTCCACAAGAAAAATCATTGATTTGACTTTGACTAATGTATTCAAGTGAATACACAACACGCACACACACACACACACTTCTTCCGAATCATATCCGCACAAGAATAAAAAAATTCAGAAGAACACACAACACACATAAAAAAAAGTCTCCTTAAATTTGTACTTACACACACACACACACACACACACATTATACACCGTTGACAAAAACCATTGCATGAGTAATAATTAAATAAAACGTGTAAACGTATAATAATCATATATAATGTATTAAAAAACAAGGGAAAGAAAAAAAAAGGAGGCGGGGGGCGGTGAAAAAAAAATGAAAAACGGAAATTAAATTAAACAAAAAGGAAAAACAGAATAAAAAATACGTACCATATCATTATATGAACTTTATAAAAATATAATTTCTTTTTCCCCAACACCAAACACCATTCGCAATTTTTCTTCTAGAAATTTTACTTTTTTACATTATTTTTCATATATTTGTTAATTTTTTCTATACTTGTTAGAAAAATATGTAGGAAAAGGGTGCAAAATAATAAAATGAAATTAATTTTTGTAGAAAATTTATAAACTAACAACAAAAAAAGTTTTTCAACTATGGAATATGGAACAAACATTTTTATTCTTTGTGTTATAAATTTTTCTATTTGTAAAACTTGTCTTTTAATTGTTTTTTAATGTTGACATTTGTTGTGGGAATTTCTCTGTAATTTTAATAAATAATATCAATTTTACAATTGGATTTAATTTGTGGATTTCAGTGTTGGAGGAAAAACATTAAAAAACATTTAATCATGAATTTAAATCCAATATAAAGTTTATTATTAATTATTTTTAATTTTTAACAGAAAATCCACTAAATAGTAATGACTAGTACTAGTACTAGACTTTATTAGAGTAATTATTAATCCTTTCCACTACTTGCTTCCCTATAAAATGACTGAATAGTTTTCATAAACAAAGAAAAAAACTCTTTGTATGCACATGAATGATGTTTAATAATTTGAATTTATGTTGTGATATTTTCCAAATGTGAATGATCTGAATTTATTTTTATTTGGATTTCCAATTTGTTAATTTTCCCCATTTTTTTTTTCCCTAACTTAAAATGATTTAATTAAATGCGCATGCCTTGGAGTAATTTTCGTACTGACGAATAAGAACTAAACGAAAAGATCTCCATTTTATCATAATGAAAACAAAAACAAAAAGAAGCAAAACAAAAACAAATACACAAGCATCGTTGAAATTCTTAAGAACTGTCATATGAAAGAAATTTTAATAACGAATAATCAAAATAAATACTTTTAACATTTCTTTACTTATTGAATTTATTTATTTTTTGTAATGATAAAAATCATCAAGACTCATGTGGTTTCTTATCAATTTTATTTGTTAATATTTGTTGTTGTTTAAAATGAGTAAAAAAAAATATAAATTTTGCTTTACTGTATTTAGTTAATATTTCACTGGTTATTAGATCACAGCACATACCCACATATATGAATATTAAAATCTATAAGAATCATAAAGATGTGATATCTAATGTCACATTGAAAATTTTGATGCATGACATTGAATATCTATTGAAAAATTACAAAATTATTAAAAAGAGAGTGAGAGAGAAATGAACATTTTTTTTTTTTTTTTTGTAATGTCACATGATGGTAAAATATAATAATAAAGTGCTTTATCATGTATCTGAAAAGGCAAATATTTTAATTTAAAGAAAAATAAAAAAAAATAAAAATAAAAATTGAAAGATCTTCATGATTCGTTGTCGTTTCTCCTCTTCTTTAATTTTCATGTTTTTTTTTTTTTCTTTTTATTTATTCACTTTTTTTTTTTGTATTCTGTTGTCGAAATATATTTCTTTTTTTATTTATAATGTTCGCGGTTTGATGATAAATGATTTATGATAACACGATAAGAATTTGATTAATTTCATAAATCATATAATCATAAATGAATATTGAAACACTTTAGTGAATGAGGTCGCATTGAATTTGTTTTTTCTTCTCCTTTACTTCTCATCTTTTCTTGATTTTTATTTTTTTTTTGTCAATTTAATGGGATATAATAAAATAAACAAGAATATAATAGATATGAAAAAGGAGGAAGAAAAAAGAAAAAAAAGAAAGGCATTCAAGTGTTTTCACATTAAATATTTGTTGTATGTGTGTGAGTTAAGAAAATTAATGTTGCATGTCTCCAATCAAAAGAAGTTGTTAGATGATTGTCTAAACATATATAATTTTGTTGGTTAATAATGATATGAGACATAAAGTTCTTCCACTTATTCCTTAATACAAAATTATAGAAACAGAATAAATATTATGCGTTTTTGGATTCCACTTATACTGTTTATGATAATAATAGACAATTTCCTGTTTAGTGTAAAAAATAGTATGTTTTAGCATTTTTATAATTCAAAAGAAGCTTCAATGAAAAATTAAATATTTAGTTAAAGTTTTTTGGCTTAGAGAATTTCAAAAGACAAATTCAGTAACATAGATAAGATACAAAAGAATTTATACAGAAACAAGGAACAACAAGATATTTTTTTTGTAAGGTATCATTTACAAGGTAGAAAGAAAAAAAAGTAAACAGAAAACCTAACAAGATAAATGTGTAAATACACTGTTCCTCCTTTTCCGTTTTCCGTTTTCATTTTCTTCTTCCTATTTTTTTTACTTCTTTTAACCGCTTGAGTAAAGAAGAATGTCCCCATAGAGGAGGATCATAAATTACAGAAACGAAGTGTAACACAAGGTACATTATTATTGTTGTATCAAAGTGAAATCAATAAAAAAAAAGAACAAATAAAAGAAGGGAACAATTCAATTGGAACAACAATGAAAATATACTGCAATTGTTTAAAAGAAGAACAAGAAGTATAAGAAATTTCAATTCAAAGCTTCTAAAAATAATTCCAAGCTATCATTAATATTCACTCAACTCGTATTGGATTAAACGTTATGTTTATCTAAAACCAACTTTCCTAAACTTATTGTAATAAATTTGTAAAATCTTAAGTTATTATGACATCCTCCTTCTTTAATTTTCTTTTCACATTTAATCTGGAAATTATAACAATTTCCAACTTGACATTAAACAAATTTTATTCTTTTGTACAATAATCAATTATATTTTTGGTCTTATCATATGTAATTTTATCAAAAACATTGAACAAAAATTGTACAAAAAAAAAACAAAAATAAGAGAAAGAAGAATAAAATCAGAAGATATAAAGTTTTCACATAACAATTACACACTAGAAACTAGAATAATTCTTGTAATATGTAATATATGAGAGAGATAATATCATTTTCCTTGATGGCATCCGTTCAGTCATTTCAAAGTAATCATAATACTAATAATAATATATAAAACATATCAAAAGAATATTTATATTTATTCTGTATGTGGTTGTTGTTGTTGTTGTTGTAGTTGTTGTTCATGTTGTTGTTTCATTCTTTCTTGCAGCATTTTATCGTCTATAGAATTTTAGTTTATATATATTTTTTGGTATCAACCTTATGGATTAATATTCTGTATTTTATATATCAAACTTTCTTCATTTACTTCAAGTGCAAAAGAAACCAAAGACAAAAACAAATATATTTTTGTATACAAATAATATAAAATAAAGATGTAAGGCAAAAAAAAAAACAAAAAGAAAATGGAACAGAAAATAGAAAATTGTTTTCTCTTTATAAAATATAAAACAAAAAACTTTCTTTAAATGTGTTCCACAGTATGCACATTATGGCGAGTCAGAATAGAGAAACAAGAAATGGGTGAAAAAAAATAAAAGAAAATTGGATAATTGGATTTGTTTGTTTGTTTTTCTATTTTATTTTCATTTTATTTTTTTTTTGTAGGGAAAAGGACATAAAATAAGAAAGCGAAAGTTAAAAATTTCTTAAATCGATTAATCGAATAAAATGGATTCTCGAATGATCATTTTTAAATGCATATAAAAATTGAACAGTCACAATAATTGCAATTTTAGATTCTTAAATATTGTAAATATAAATTGTTAAAAGAACTGAAACTGTATCGAATAATAAGAGATTTTTATTTCTAATTCTAATCCGCACCACACTTCAAATAATAAATTTTCATGAAATTACAACTGTTATAATTTTTTTTCCATTTTATGAAATAATTAAGGACTAAATTAAATTTAGTTTACAAAATTATATAGAAATATATAGAATAGTATATCTTTAGTTATATCCATTAGAGATGTTTGTAAATTGTATTTGTAGAGTGAATTTTCCATTAAAACAAAATGAAATTGCATTAAAACCCTTAGAATTCTCTATAAATTATATAAAATTAATCAAAAATGAAATACTAAATACTAAATGCTAAATGCTAAATGCTTTTGTATTTCACTGTAATTGAAGCATAAAAAAACTAATAATTAAAAGCGTTGGATCATTTTGTGTTTTTCTTAATTGAATCTGTATTCGCACACACATCTATAATAAATTGTCTGATATAATAATCTCCTCTGGATTAAATGTTTCTTTCAAGAAAAAAAAAACCTAATATGTAGCATGAAAGGGGATTTTGGTTATTCGTCTGTTTCTTAACTAAAATAAGATGTGAGTTAAGAATTGGATTGAAAAAAATGTACATTACATTCGTCCTTCTTTTACTCTGGCTAATGCTATCTTAAAAATATTAATATCAATATTCGATAGAAACAAATCAAGGTCCTATCTGAGGCTTATATCTGCTTCAATATTTATATTGAGGTATATAGAAATGTACTTTTAGCCTGAAGTTACTTACCAGTTAGAAAAATAATTGTATCTTCAATTTAACGAAAATTAAAAAAAAATAGAGACAGAAAAACATATTTTTACAAGTATCTGAAAAAATGTTGGCATTCTTATACTCGGATAAACCCAACTATAATATTGGTACATGTAATTATACAATTATTTTTTTTTATATAAAATTGCAAAAAAAAAAAAACAATTAGGTCACTAAAAAATCAATCGCAATACAGAGAACATACAATATTCTACAATGACATAAACGTTTACCTTTGGTACATAGAATGATCAAAGGAATAACAAATATTTTTTAGAATGAGTTTCATCTGATGGTATTTTTATTCTTTATAAAAATTACAAATTGAATTTATCTCTATTTTTTTTAGTTGTGATTAATATTTTTTTAACAAATTTATCTACATAAAAAATTAGAGATTTCAGTTTGTGTGTATGTGTGTGCGGTTTTTTTATGTAAAGTTCAAATTAAATAAAAATAAAATAAAAAAAAAATTCAATTAAAATTTTATTGATGAAAGTTTTGTTGTTGTCTCTCTATTTGATTTATCCGATTTTCATTGAAATTTTATAATAATTTTGAATTTAATTAGAAATTATTATTAAATTGAATTTTTCCAATTTTATTTACAAATTAATATTTGTTTTTTTTTGAAATAAATATTTATTAGCTTCATATTTTTTTTATTCAACTTGTCTCGTTTCATTGGTAAATTCTCAAGGGTGGAATATTTTAAAATTCATTAAAAAATCTCTATAGAATATTTTCTAGTTGTTCTAAATTGCAAAACATAAATATGAATGTTGTGTTAATTATAATAAGCTGCTAACACATGATTAGGTTGCTAATTCTTTTAAGTCCACTGTTAGCGATAATTTTAATATTCGCTTTTCAACGATTATCACTAAAAACTTAAACTTAAGCAACTGAAAATTATAAAATATTGAGTCATTATGAATTTCAGCATACTCAATTTTTTGTTAAAGAAATAGGAAATTCTCGGGCTTCTTTAATTCTCTTTTAGTAAACTTAGATCAAATATATTGGTTCAGTTATGCAATTTGGATTGCTTAAGTTTATCGCTAAGAGATATTTATGGGATAATAATTTTAGAACCTTAATTGACGTTTAATAAAAGTTCTCTTTAAAACAAATAGCTTTTAAAATTGGTAATTGATAAGAATTTTTATAATTTTATATAAAAGTATCAAATAAAATCACGACTAATAATCATCCTTAAACCGATATTCTCTTCAATAATACGATTTAATCTAATCAGCATCACACTATCAAAATACAATATGTACTAAATATATTTTCAATGTTGTATTTTCTCTCATTCTCTATATAATAAAATTGAATTTAGAATCTAAACTTTGGATTATTTATGACTAAAAGGATACATTATAGTTATGCAAATCGTAAATGAAAAAACAGCCCCGAGACAAGACTGATTTGACAATACAATCTGAAATTCAGGAGTGTGTCATTTATATTATAAACAACAATAGGGGTCCAATGTTTTCAGTATATACTTTTGTGATTCAAAATAGAGCATTTTTGTGTCAAAGTGAAAAGAAAAACGGAGGAAAAAAAGGAACAAACAAAAGGAAAAAGAAAAAAATAAAGGGAAAAAAAAGTAAAAAGAAAAATGGTTCTTGAATTTGTATATAAAAGAGAAAGGTAAATTTTAACTTTGAATGCGACACTTCACTAAATGGACCTGGTATTAACTCATAAAATGCTTACTGAATCAGAATGGCGTCATTTTGTGGTTTATATTATATAAAAGAAGGAGAAATAGATGAATAAACTTTGTCATTGTTTTATGTATCTATACAATGTTTATGTGTTTTTCTCTGTGTGTTTGTGTATCATCTTTACTATACGTTTTCTTATTATCTAGCAAGAATATACAAAGTAATTGGCCTTTATACAGTCAGCACTATCATCTAAGGAATATAATATAAAATTGGATTGTACTGTTAGGATCCTTTCTGCTCAGTGTCTTCTTCTATTTTTTTAATAGAATATATTTTAAGAATTCCATAAAAACAAATATAAAATCTCTAATTAGTTGAGTAAATTGACGACATTATTATCGTTGATGGTGATATAAAAAAAAACGGACGAAAAACTTCGTTATAAACGTTTCCAATTGTTTAAGGAAATTATAAGCTTTATAAAAATCTAAATAAATAATAATAAAATAATAGATTATATAAAGAAGAAATATACTTGAAAATTTTGTGTTAAAATTCTTTTCAACATTTTAATTGTTCTTTGAATATTTTATTGAAACAAAAATTTTCGGTCCAACAAAAAAAAAAAAACAAAAAACAGAAAATTAAAAGAAAAACTTTAAAATATTTTTGAGTAAAGAACGAGTACGAATATATTTATGTGTGTGTGTGTCTGTATTTGTTTTTGTATTAATATAAGAAGATATCTAACCTTCTTCTATTCAAAGAGAGGTCAAATATGTATAATATGTATGCATACATAAATACATATGAAATGTATATTTTGAGAGACATATATAAGAAATATTTAGGGGCTTATGGGGCTCTTCATGAAAGATATTTTATACCAAAAAACAGAACAAAAATAAACCTTATAAATATATGTATGTATGTATGTATTTATATATAAAAGGGCACAAAGCAACATTTATAATTAAATTACAATATAATATACAACAATAGCAACTACAAACAGCAACACTAAACCACCAACAACAATAACAACAAAAATAATAATAACAACAACATCAAAATTTTAATTTCTTTTCTTGTTGTTTTTTTTTTGTCCATTCTTCTGAATTCACCTCTTAAAATACACCTCACAAACCATACACTCATACCACACCTATATATTCATCTACTTTCACTCAGTCTCACTCCACAAAAAAATATAAAACCATCAACAAATTTTTGAGTGTAAAGCAAATTTAAGAAATTAATTTTAAATTATAAAATGTAAACGACTAAACACAGAAAATAATATATAGAATTTTTTTTTCTTCATTTTTTCTTTCATTCTTTATTTTATTTTTTTTTTTCGTATCCTACTTTTCATCAAAAATAATTAAGATAATTACCTTTTTGTTGTGTTATGAGTTTTTACGTTTAGTTTATTTTCTTTCTTTTTTTTCCACTTTTTAAATTTTGAAGTTTACTCTTTATGAAATAATGGTTGGTTTCTCCCTAAAAACCAAAATCTGTCTAAAAAAAACAAAATTGTTCTTTTTTTTTCTTTCTTGGAATTTAAAGGGCAATTTATGAAAAAAGAAAACAAACATATTCACACATATTCACTTGTAATTGTCGAGAAAATATAATATTCTATATTTTTTAACCGGAAATTTCTCGACGAATAGGGAAAAACTATTTTCTGATTAAACGTTGAATTGTTTTGAAAAAGGAACAAATAAAGGGAAAGAAATATTATTTTGTGAATTAAAAAATTTTTTTTTTTGCACCGATAGTAAAGTTTTGTATTTTAAAGGGGTGGTCTAAAAGGACATAAAAAAAATTGTTTTTGAAAAATGAGAGTTGCTGACTATTCATGAAAAAGGATTAAAATATGATGACGTCATTGAAGTAATAACAAAACACTTTATAATCGTCGCGTATACATAATATTCGTGTATATCCCCTTTAAACCTCCCTCTACCCCCTTATGATAAATCCATTTTAAAATAGACTTTTTTGTGTGGTTTTTATAATATTATAATATTTTTTAAAACAAAATAGGACATTTTTATATTATATAACGACGTGACGTGAATGCTAATATTTTTTTCTCTGCTTTTCCTTTTTCTTTCCTTTCCTTCCTTTCTACTTTTTCTTTTTCTTTTTCTTTTTTTTTTTTTTTGATCAAAGAAAATCTTGTTATCATCTTATATGTTGTACATACATTATTATTGTGTGTGCGAGTGCGGAGAGTGTCATATAAGAACGAACAGTGTGAGTGAGTGTATTTTTTTTTTCCTTTTCTTTTTTTTAAAGAAACAGAAAAGAAAATATTTTAAGGGTATGAGGTCTGCATGTTTATAAAGACAGAAAATCTAGACATGATTTTGAATGAATATTAATATATATTTTTTCTTCTCATACGATTTGATGTGACAATATGAATCAGAATCATCCCACGAAACAACGCATAATATTTTCGTTAAACAGAAAAAAGAAAAAAAAAAAGTAGAAGAAGATGATGAGAGAATGAAAAAAAATCTAATTCATTTCTTTAGTAAGTATATAATTTTAATGAAGAAAAACTTTGGTGAAAAAGACAAATTAGATTTGACATTAGGGAAATCGTGTAATGGGAAAATTTATAAGTCAAAGAGAAAATAAATTTAATGGAGTTAATATTTTTGTGATTACAAAATTTTTTTTCTTTCTCTTATGTGATTTGCTGAAAATGAGAAATTTACGTTTTATTATTTTTTGGAATGACAAAACAGGGAGTCATAGGGTAAATAAGATATAAACTATTCCTAAACAAAATATATTCTTGTGGTCGAATTTTTATTAAGTTTCTAGATTTTAAGTGGTCTGTTAATTAGAGGATTTTAAGTCTATTACTCTGAAGGATTCATTTCATATTATATTTAATATTTCTGTTTCGAACAAGCAATAATAATACACTCTTCTATTTTTCAAATTCAATTCAAACGTAACCTCTTATAAATATGAGTCTGTAAAACAATTCAAGTCATAAACTGAAAGAGATTAATTTTTATATCTTTTTATAAAATGGTTTCTTCCTCTAATCAATTGACTTTCAACAGTAAAAGTTATTAAAAAAGCATAAAATTATTATATTTCTTAACTTAAAATTCATTTTGTTTTGATTGATTTAATAATCTTCTCTAAAGTATTAAAACAAACTTATGATAAGACAAGGAAGTGAAAACTCTTGATTATAGTTTAAGTTTTATTTTTTTTTTCGTTCAAACAAGAATAGAAAACTTTTAAAAAGCATCCTGTTTAAAAATGAACTTGTTTTTTGTTAACACGCATCCTTTATAAAGTAATTAACACATAATTCCTAATGCGCTTAAAGCAATTTCTTAATTATTTTTTGTATGAATTTAGTAGCATAGTTCATTATTTTGTGTGTCTGTGTGTGTATGTGCGGGATAGAATTTATAATTGTGACAGCTTCAGTCGTATTTCCGACTAATTAACACTTTGTCTTTCTTTCTTCTTGTACTGAATATTAATTATAATTAATTTACCACCTTATAAAGCCATGCATATACAACAATATTATTTTTTATTTGAAAATATTACCTGGTAAAATCAATGAAGATTGAAAATTTAAAATTAACAATTTTCTCATTAATCTTTATTTATTTCACTTTGCCTTTTTTTGTTTTTGTTGTTGTTGGTATTTTTTTTTAGCTTCACTTTGATATATTATTTTTCTTCACTGTTTGACATGAATAAATATGCTCACACTTAGTTTTAATTGAAAATTAATCACATCCGTCACCCAAAAGAAAAATAGAAGAAAAACAAAAACACGGGGAGGAATGAAGAATGAGAGAGAAAAAAAAAAAGAAACTTCGTCAATTTATTGGACGTGAAACGTGATATCTTGTTTACTTTTCTTTTATTTATCTATTAGTAAAGTAGTCAGTTTAGTTAGTCATATATAAATACTTTGTTGCAAAGAGTAAAACAACAACAACAACAACAAAAACAGAGTCCTTAATGATTTATTGAAATTTATATTATTTGAGGAAACATAATTTTGATCATTAAACAATGTCCACTTAAACACACATGAACTTTCATTGAAGTGTTCGGACATGACAGCACAATTATTTTAGACAATGTTTAGACTTTCTATTATCACACATATGTGTGTGTTAGTGTGTGTGTGTGTGCGAATGTGTGTGTGTAATATTTGTTTATTGTGTATATAATTTAATTATATACACAGATAAATAGTTATTTACCTGTGTGTATATAGAGATGTATAGGATAAAGGACAATATTTTGTTGATTGTTTTGTACGTTTATACATACATACATAATAATATCCCTTTTAAAACCCAAAAAAAAAAAAAAGAAAAAAAATTATGTATATAGATGGAACATGTTTTAATAATTTCAAAGTGATTTGATTCAAATTTTCATGTCAAAATTTTAAACAATATAAATTATAATATCCAAACGACCTTATATAAAATATACCATATTACCCTTACCAACAACAATCTCAATCTATATAAAATCTGTTCTACATAATATGTTATTTTCTTTGTATTTGTTTATGTTTTTTATGTGATCTTTAGATGAATTAAAAAATGAGATAATTGTTTTATTTTTGCTAAATTAACATTTGGTAATTAATTTATGTTTCTCTGACAGAGTATTAGTGAGCTTTTGAAACAACCTCATGTTTGTTTCGTCTTTAATTGGACTTTAATTTTATTAATACATTAATAATTGTACAATAGAAGCCACAATATCGTCATTGACAATTCTATGAATTACGATCAAAGAGTTCTTGCTTTACGTATGCAGCTTACTATTGAATCTATTTCATCACAGAAAAATATTCCACTGTTCATTGCACTGTTTTCAATCAACATACCATAAACATAAATAAAACATAAGAGGAAAAAAATCACATATAATGTAAACCAGTCTCCTTCTATTTTTTTTTTTACTAACTAGAAATGTGTGTGTAATATATAGGTAAGGTACTTCTCATATAAAATACAAAAACCCACACTTTTGATGTCATACTCCATTCAGCCATATCAATTTTGAACGGATTTTCATGTGTAATATGTGAGAATGATACAAAATTATATTGTGTCAATAATTTAAAGGGCGTTTTAAGGATTAATCAACGGAAGAGAGTTTTTGTTTATACACATACATACATACATACATTCATATAAACAAACATGTATACCTTTTCTATACACATGTGCGTGCACACATCTTTATGAAGCTTTTTGGAGTTTTGGTTGGTAGAGAGAAATTATGTCGGCGGCGGGGAATAACCCTTTTTATTTTTTTTATTCAAAATATACAAAAGTATGTATACGCAACGCATAGAGAAAGAAGTGAAAGTTTGTTTATTATTATTATTTTATTATTTTCTTTTTTCATTTTTTTTTTTCAGCTCCTTCATATAATTTTTTTTTTTTATTTTTTATTATGAAAGCAATAAAATTAAGAGATTTTAAATGCTACGAATTTTTTTTACGATCTTTTCTTTTTTTTTTTTTTTGTTGTTTTTGTTACTGATGTTGAGTTGTTATTGTTGTTGTTGTTGTTGTTGTTTGTGTTTTTAGTATTTAACACAATAATTTAATTAAAACAGAACAGAAAAGTTGAGTTTATTATCCACGTTATTTTTGGTTGTTGTTCTTGTTGTTACTGTTGTTACTATGATGTTACTGTTGATGGTGTCAAACTCATAATATTAACCCTTTTTTTTGGTGTTGTTGTTATTTAAAAAAAAAATATAAAAAAATAAAAGTAAAAGACAAAACAAGGAAATTGTTCGTTGACCCTGGATAAAAAGAGGAAATAATGTTATATGTTATTGATTTTCTATAAAATTCTGACAAAAGAAATTATTCTATTATTATAATTTTAAGATAAACACAAGCACGTTTTATTTTTAGAGTTTATAACTATGAATTCTGAATCTTAAACTTTAAACAATTTTGTATTGTTACAATTACAATAACAAACAAAAAAAAAACGTAGAAGAAATGTTAAAGCTGTAAATATTTTCTGTCTGAATGTGAATGTGAATGTGAATGTGTGTATGAATGTAAAAGAAGGAAAAAAAAAATCTATATAAATGATTATTATTATTACAACACTTACACACGTACCTACATTAGTTAGTATTAGTATATATACGATGCAATGAATTCTCTGGCTGAACTTTGAACTTTTTTTAAAAAAAAAAAGAAAATAAAAGAAAAACATTTTTGATGTCGCACTTTTTTTTCTTTTTGTTTTGTGTATTTTAATCTTTATAGTTGCATCTTTCATATAATAAAATTCCTATTAAAATTCTGCTCTTTACTTACATTCATTGTATAGGTTCAAAATACTTTACATAATTAGATTACACTGACTTTATCTAATGTCTAATCTATTTCAATTTGATTCCTCTCTCTATACTATGATGATTGTTATTCTTTTGTATAAAAGTAAAATTGGAGCAAAAAAGAAAAAAATTCATCGATTATCCAGTTTTTCTTATAAAAGAAAATAATGTTTTAACCAAAAGAACTGGATTTCATTTAAAAGATGATGCGGTGTCGGCGCCAATTTTTCAGTATTGCAAATTTTTGATCTTACAAATGTGAAATGTCGCGGCGACATTTTTATTTAGTCAATTTAGTTGTTAGCTTTTTTTCTTGATGTTATGCCCAAAATTTATTATTTTTCTCAGAGGGTATGTGTGTGTGTGTGTGACACGTGGCTGTATATATAAAGAATAGAGTGTCCATTTAGCCAATAATATATCCCTTTTTTTCTGTATATGTACTTTGTCCTTTTTTTAATTCTATACGATGATGATGACGCGAGCACAAAATAAAAAAAATAAAAATCGAGACTAATATTTGATTGGCAATAATGAAAAAAAAAAAATTCAAAAAGTACGCAACTGAAATCGATTTGAAGGCACAAAAAAAAAACAAGAAATAAAGAAACAACACGAATATAAAAGGGATTCACAAATATTTACCTACTCAAAATGAATCAATTGGAATGAAATCCTTCGGTGTCTGTACTTTATTTTAATTTTTTTTTATTTAAATTCGAAAAAGGATTAAATTTTATAATCAGATTTTACAATTTGTTTTTAATATTTGGAATACACAATTTTTTTTTTGTTCTTCGTTAAACAAGAGTGAATTTTTTCTTCCTTATTTTTTTTCCCTTCATTTCCTCTTCAAACATTTACAAGTGGTAAATCCTCTTCGATGATGATACTTAAATCAATGGTTGCCTTTTTGACTCATAATATCTATTATAATAATGCACACTAATATAAAAGGATAGTATTTATAATATGTATACACACACACTTACACACACACACACACACGATAATGGATCTTTTCGCATGGATTTGACACTATATATGTGTGTGTGTGTGCGTTAGTGTCATGTTATTTGACTGTTCTACCATTTTTAGCATGTCGCAAAATATTGATCGAATAAATAAGAAGATTGTGGACAGAAACAGAATTCAAGTGTTTATATATTTGTCTATATATAATAATATCTATATAAGAAGTGTAGTAAGAAAAAAAAAAGAAAGATGATTCTGATTTAAAGAATAGAAGGACTCTTATAAATATTTGTTTATTGTTGTTTGAACTGAAGATGTTTGTGATTTTTTTTCTCATATTCTTTTTTTTTTTTTTGTTTTCTATTTTCATTTTTTTTTTAAAAAAAACTTTAAAAGAAAAAAATTGTTTGTATTTATTTAAGGCTTTATGAAGACAATTTTTTCGTTTTTCGTTTTATTTGAGTGTTTTTTTTTTTTTTTATAAAAAGTCCTCACCCAAAGCGATAAAAGATGCCATTTTTTTCTTTTTTGTATTTAAGACTTTTTTTTTTTTGCTGTGTCAGTTCATGACTAGAAAACAGATGGCGTTACTTGTTCAAATTGAATTTTTTTATTAAATTAACTTTATTTATTTTGTTTAGATTTGAGTCATTATTTTAGACATTTTGTCTAAGACCCAAAAATATTTGTTAAAAATCTAAAGACCTTCATAGATCCTAGATGTCATAAAATGAAATAAAAAAAAAAACTTCATCATGCCTTTAATTAGGCCAATTTGATAATTTAGTTTTCAATAGAATTCTCACATAATCTGAGTTCTAAAATATTAATATACAATTTTTGTTGTTGTTTTCAAACAAATCTTATTTATTCTTTTATGCCTTTTTTCTTTTTCTTTTTTTTTTCGTTGTATGAATAGGATTAATTTTATGAGCAATTTCCAATAAAAATCTCACAACAAAATATTTTTTTTCTCTTTTGTATAAGATTTTTTCTTATACAAAAAGAAAACATGAAAATAGAAAGAAAAAAAGAAATATTATAAAGAATCAATGACGTAAGTCGTATGAAAGTTTTTCTTTTTTTTTTTTTTTTTTAATATTCTAATAATAAAATCACCATAATAATGTTTGTAAATCTTCAAATTGAAATCTCATACTTTCTTTCTTTTCATTGTATTATACATATATTCAACAAAACAATAAAAAACAGTGACAATGATGATGCTTAGATATCAAGAAAATTTTATAATCTAAGTGAATGTCGGTATAAGGTTAAGCAAAAAAGATTTTCATTTTTTATCATTTAATGAGAAGACGACACCCAACCAAAACAGGAAAAAAAAATCTAAATGACGATAATATTTTCTATCGTTTAAAATTAAATTTTATAAATTGTTAAAAAGTAAAAAAGAAAACATGACGATTTAATTTGATTTTATTTTATTAGAATGGAAATCAATATCAATAGGTACCTATTATTATTTATTTATTATTACTAAAGGACAAAAATTCTTAAGATTAAATGAGGAGTAAAAAAGAAGAAATTATATACAAGACAACCTAAAGCTAAAAAAAGAAGAAAAAGAAGAAATCATAACAGAAAATAATACAATCAATAGAAGTTTATATGCGGCGAAAGTCTTCAGATTACAGACTATATTAATTAATCATCATCTTATATTATTTTCATGAAAGAAAGGATATTGATATTAGTCACATCACAACTCATCGTCTAATTAATGATGTAACATTGTATCATATTCAATTAATATGAATAGAAAATACTATAACGAAAAATAATGGTCAAATTTAGTTACTTGTTTTGTTTCTATTTTTTTGTTTTTTTTTTGATTATTCTTAATAAATTTTGTCCACAAAAATAGAGAACAAAAAGTTAGTAACGTTTGTTAACTTTATAACAACAAAATTGTTATTATTAGATTATTACTTTTTTCCTTCTTTGTTAACCCTTTTAAAGAGAATCTATTCCTTATTCTTTCTTATTATTAAAGAATATGAAAAAAAACCTTTTTATTCGTGTTTTTAAGTAAAGAACAAAAAATAAAGTATATCCGGAATTCTCTAATTGTTTGTAAACATTTGAATCTTTATAGAAACTTCTTTATTTATATGAAATTTTATCCTTAAAAATTTACTAAATTATCATTGAAGGGGTTAAACAATATTGTATCAAAATATCCTTAATGATTAAAGGGGTCAAATGACGGAAACTGATATCTAAAGAAAGAAAAAAAAGAATGTAAGAAAAAGTCCTTATAAAACATAAATTAGGAATAATTTTGACAATCTTTTTTTTTTAGAGTAGAAGAAGAAGAAGAAAAAGACAGAAAAGTTGCAAACAGAAAAAGTTTTCATTACGAATTCTCAATTTTTTTCTCCTTCATCTTTTTTTTTGTTATTTTATTTTTCCGGTGCGTAGGCCAAAAAGAATTTTCCTTCGTTTTTTTTTTATTGATTCTATAATTATATGTATTTGAATTGAATTGAATCCCCTTTTAAATAATAAAGAAAGAAAAAAAAATAAGAAGCAGAATAAGAAAGAAAAAAGGGAAAATAAAACAATTTTTCATGTGAAAAAATTCTGATACTGAAGTTGATCAAATTTGTGACTGACAAACAAACAAAATTCAGTATTCTAGTCTTGTACGTCATACTTTTTTTTTTCTCTTACGTTTTCTTACGTTTCTTTCGTTTTTCCTTTTTTTTTTTTTTCTTTTTTTTTTTTGTGCGGAGACATTTAAAAAGTTTTAATAAAATTTAAAAGAAAGTTTATAAACTTGCGATAAAACATTTTATATTATTATTGTGTATATAGGATTTTTTTTTTTGTTATAGGATGTGCGAGAACAGAAACAAAAATCGATTTTATTTTCAGATAAGCTACAATCGATTAATCAATCGAATTTAAACAAAATTTTAGATAATTTGATCATTCAAAGTTTTTCTGTCTTTTCTCTTTTTCTTTTTTTCTTTCCCTTTTTGTCTCTTTTCTTTTTGCCTTTTTTTTTATTTTTTTGTTCTTCTTGGAAATTTACGATTAATCGATATCCCATTTATACTTAAGGGCTTTATCTGAAATTTTTTGTTTTTCCACAATTCATTTTCTCTTGATTCTAGATTTCATCTTACCTCAAATTTATCTACTTATTTACCGTCCCCCTTCGAACCCACTTTAAATATAATAATGTCGATTTCAACTTCGTTATTTCATCTTTCATTTTAAACGTTCACGTGGACTTTTATATTTCCTTCAGTATCCGTGTTCGTGTCGTCTATAAAATTTTTTACAAACGCTGTAGAAATTTTCTCTCTTGTTTGTCTTTTCCAAAAAAGAAAAAAACAACAGAGGAAAACAAAAAAATTAAAAAAAATAACTGAAAAGAAAAACAAAAAAAAAATGATAATAAGATTCTGAACAAAAGGTAATTTTTGGTTTTTGCGTCAATCTTATATTTGTTTTTCTTTATATAACCATGGTACATTTATTAGATAATCTAATCTTCATCATGTTATGAATTTCCGTTTCTTTAAAAACATGAAGAAAAAGAAAGAAAAAAAAAAAAAGGAAAATTCCTCGTGTGTTTGTTTTACCAGAAATGAAAAGAAAACCAACAAAAATGGGGAGAACAACGTCAACCAAACAAAAAAAAAATAGTATAGTATGGCACCCAGTGGCAGAAGGGGGAAGGCATATCGTAATCTGAAAGATTGGGGCGAGATATGAGTTTTTAGTATGAGATGAGTTTGTTGGGATCAATGTTTGAAGCAGTGTCCTTGTGTGATGATTGTTGTGTTGAATAATAAGGCTATGGATTACGCGTTTTTCATCAAAAACAGAGAAAAAAAAATCCTATATAAAATTTATTTATTTTATAAAGAAAATTTCCATTTTTTTTGGTTTTTGTTTTTTGGTTTTTGAAATTGAAAAACGTCAATGCTTTGATATTTTTTATAATTTGAAAATTTTATATGTATAAAATCACTTTTGGGAAATAAATTAGATTATTCCTGAACATCACCTGAGTAGACTGTCTATGAATTTATTATTACTTATTTTAAAGAAAATCAATTTTTTTCGTATCGAATTTTAAAACCATTTTAATAAGCTGTTAGCAACACAACGAAAAAGTAAACATAATGTTAGAGGTAACACGGACATTAAAAATATTAATTCATTTTAAACTATACACGGTTGTTGTTCTTGTTGAGGAATATCTTCCTTTCTAATTAATCGTATTCGCCGTGTCCACTGTTCTAATTTTAATTATGTTACTTAATCAGGGGTGAACGTCCCACATAATATTTCAATAAATAAATCACCACAAAAAAAAACCTTCTTAATCCGCTTAAACTAAAACTAAAATCCACATTCACATTTTTCAAACTCTATTATCTAAAATGATCTCATAAATCGAATAAAATTCTACCAAAATTCAGAAAATACAGAAACAACCAAAACAAAATAAAAAAAAAAACAAAACAAAACAGAAATCACCAGAAGTGAAAGAATGAGTAAAAGTAATATTGGTTCAATTAACTTTATACATATTAAATATATAGGCTTTTATAATGTCTCATTGAAAATTATCTAACATACTATATATTCAAGCCGTAGACAAATTTTCCATCAAAATTTAAAAAAAAACCACAAAAGAAAAATTATTTACGAATAAATTTAATAATCTTCCATTCCTTCATTTAGACAAGACGTAAAAGGAATAAAAAATAATGTAATTCAATATTCAATATTATGTTCTTATATTATTATTATTTATTCTTATTATTATTATTTATTTATTTATTTTTTCTTATAAATATAAGAGAAGAGAACAAAATAATAAAAAAAAAAAAAGTAGGAAAAAAGAAAGAAAGTACAATCGAGACTCAATAAAATATGGTTTCATCTTTTATACATCATCAATTTTCCACAATTTTCCTTCTTTTAAAGAATACAAAAAGAAAAAAAAAGTGTACATAAAAAAAGGGGCGGAACAAAAACACAAAAAAAAAAAAAAGAAAGGAAAAATAAAAATAAAAAAGGCAAGGAGAGAAAAACGTAACGCAAACCTAATTTATGGATCGCACAATTTAATTATTTCACTTACATGAATTTCATATTTGGGTGCCATTTTTACATACTTCCAAATTTGATTTTATATTTAAGTTAATCTAATAAATAGTATTTGACATTCAACGAATCGTCCTTAATTTTGTTCTCTCCTTTTATCTTTTTTTTTTCTTTCGTTTTTTTTTTTTTACTTTCCTTTTTTTTTTCTTTACAACTCTCTCGCACAAATACACACGTAAGTAAAGGCATATGCACACACACACACACATGCAGAGAATATTTTCTTCTTATTCTTCGTTTTTTTTTTTAACTCATTTCTCTTGGGCACTAATAAATTGAAAATATATATTTTCATGTTGATATTTCTGATCATTTTAAATTTTTCTTTCATACTAAATTGAATTTAGATCTTCTTACAGAAGCTTTCTTTTTCTTTTTATTTATTTATTTACTTTTTTTTTTTTACTTTTTTTTCTTTTTCTTTTCTTACTTCGTCATATTCCTTCATCTTCTTCTCCTTTCATCTTCTTATTTAACATTAAACAATTTTTCTCTCTTATTATTCGTCGTTCTTTAAAGGCGCGCAATGAACACAAGAAGAACAAGAAAAAAAAAAACAAAATGAAAAATTGTTAAATGAAAATAAATATATTTGAATTGATTGGGGAATTGTAATTTTTATTTTTCTTTTCTTTTTTGTTTATTTTCTTCTTTTTTTTCTGCTTCTTGTATTTTCTTGGTTGATTAAGTGAATGAAGTAACAACAAGAAAATAAAATTTGGGGGTCTTTTTTTTTTGTTCTTTTTGATCTTATATTTTCACACGTCAACAAAAAAAAAGCAACCAAAGCAGCAACAACAACAACAAGATAAAGAGAGAGAAAAGATTAAAATATATTCTGTTCGTCTAACACCCATAATACCGCCCTAGTTGTTTTTCTTATGAATCAACCAAAATAAAAAGTAATTCAACAAAAACAAATTGAAAAATATTTTAATTAATTGAATGGAATTATAGTGGATTTTTTTTCTGTTTTCATGTTACGAATATTTTTGATCCGTTTAAAATTTTCCCGATACGCAATTAAAAAAGCATTCTTCAACTGAATTTTATTTGATAAAAAAAAGATTAATCCATATGGCTGACCGTAACTCTCTAAATTTTTGGATTATAAAATTTCAAAGCGAAGGAAAGTTACCTCTGAAACCTTTATATTTTGTAGAAAACTTCATTTTCTTTTAATTCCTCATTAGCTTTCTTACTTTATCTAAAATGTTTTTTTTATAAAGTAGATATCTAATTCTATATGTAAGCTCTCTTCAAAGTACAAATATATATATATATATACATATTTCCTTGCTGTCTGTTAAATTACACTCCATATATTGTTTAGTTAACTTATTGTAGACTCTCCGTACCTTCATTTTTCCCAACATATTTGAAATAAGCTTAGATTGATGTTTACATTTACAAGAAGAATAAAACGCTGGTAAATATTGAAAAAGTACAATATGATTTGTTTTCAAAACTGTTCGTAATTGATTTTTCTGTATCTTCAATATTTATTTAAGCTGAAGCACTGTTGAAAAAACTTTAACTCGTTTTTATTCTGATTTTTAACTTTAAAATTGAATTTTATAACAACATCAGTTTTGTTCAAATTTATCTTTTAAATAATAAGAATTATCACGAATAAACTTTTTCATTTCATTCTTTCAATAAATTTCTCTTTTCTATGCTGCTGCACTAATTTATTATTACCAAACTTGCATAGAATCCCCTAACCCTATAAATGATGCAGCAACCAACAATCCAACACATGCCCTTTAACATTAAAAAATGATCTAAAGTATAACAAAGCTTTATACAATGACATCAAATAATAGAATAGAAAATATTGTGAATTTTCTATATTGTGTTGAAAAATATAAAAATAATAAAAAAATTGGAAATGTAAAAAATTTATTATGTAAAAGTAGAATAGAGTTGAGTTTAAAAGTTGAGTATAGAGTTTTATTTTTTTTCTTTTTCGAAGTAAATAGAAAGTAATGGAAGTACAGCATACCCGCATATTATATTCTTTTATATTTTTTTTTACATAAATACACAAAAAAAAAAATAATACACATTTTATTTTAAACTGACGTAAAATTTATAAAGGAATATTTTCGCTCTTTTTTTCTCTAAATATATATATATGTGTGTGTGTGTGTGTATGCTAAAATTATATAAAAATATATATATATATTTTTTTGTAGTTGCAAAGAGCAAATGAGTTGCTTCCTTTTCTATACTTTTTGTTTCTTTTTTCCTCCTTTTTTTCTCGGCTTTTACTTTTATTCTTTATTTTTTTTTTTTTTGTTTCTTTTTCCTTTCAGTTACGAGATTTTATTCTGTTTTTTGTAGGTATTTTTTTTTCTTTTACTTTATGTTTGAGAGAAGAAAATGAAAATGATTATATTTGACATATGAAAGACAAAAAGGTACAACAAGAAACAGGAATAACAACAACATTGTGAAAACAAAAAAAAAAAAAAAGTTGGAAGAAAGAAAGATGAAGAAAATCTCCATCCATTTTGTTTCATTTAATTTATCTAATAAAATCAGAATTTAATATTAAAATTGTTGAACGCACGCATTATATGAGAACAGTGTGAGAGTTTAGTGTTTTTTTTTTTTTTTTATTTTTACTCGTTTTACATTTCTATTTTTTTTTTTTTTTCTGTTTCTGTTTTTTATTCATTGTAAATTTATTATTATTATTGTTGACTTGACATTGATAAGAGGAAGTTATGTGGAAAGTTCTCTTTTAACACATCATCAACATTAAACTGATATTATAAAAAAACTATACGAACAACATACAAACAATTTTACCTATATTTCTCGTAGCACATTGTACAATGTTTATGTATTTTTGTGTTATAAAATTATGTTGACATTTTTTTAAAACATTTTACAAGAAATGACATAAAATCGAAGTCATTAGAAATTATTATCTATTATTATCATAATGGTGATGGTTGATGATTATGATGTGACACATTTAATGATGTTTTTAATGGAATTTAAACTAAATTTTATTTTATATATTAATATATTTTTTTTTGTTTTGGTGTCACGTCCATTTTGACGATGTAACATTAATATTTTGATGACGTATTCATACTGAATAATATTAATTTTCTAACACAGCGTATACATTAAAATTTTGTGTAAAATTTGTCGTGTCCCTAATTTTAGTTTCATTTTTCTTTCTTTTTCTTTTTTTAGTTGTATTTTATATTTTGTTACCTATCGTCATTCGTCAGGATATACTACTCAATGATCATCCATCAGAATATTTACCTTTTTGTTTCTTTTTTTTTAAAATGATAACAAAATGTCAATCAATAATCATAAAAAACAAGGAAGGTGAAAAACAACCATTAGAAACATAATAAAAATCTTTACGATAATTTTTAACCTTTTAAGGTTTTTTTTTGTTTATTTTAAAAAAGGTTGAGAGAAAAAACAGTTGGAATGATCAGGAACCAACACACAATTAAATCGCCATCCAAATCAAAATTCAACAAATTCTTAAATTATTCATAAATTATTGTTCTGAAAATAATTTCGAACGACTATCGATTAATCGATTGTTCCATTCCAATGCAAATAATAATTCATTTTTAATGAAGTTCCTATAAAAAACGAGAAATCGTTCTGTTAGTATTATTTTATCTCGATTAAGTGGCTTGCATTTATTGATGTTGAATCTGATTGGAAATTTTCTTTACGAATTGAAGAATGAAACACTAACTATTCAATTAAATGTGCATAATTCGAGGAAATTGGTTAAAAATATTATAGGTTTACACTGGAAAGTTATTATTGATTTTGATTGGTCGAGCGAAAGTTTCCTTTTTTTTTCCTTGTTTTTTTTTTTGTTTTATTTTTTACATATTTTTGCTGCAGTATTTACTGCAATATATTCTCTCGGTCCTTTTAAAATATACATATACGTACATATATTTATACATAAATACGTAGATACGTATATAAATATGTACATATGTGTATGTAAAAAAAAATTCGAATCCCACGCACCATCTCAACTTTTAGTCTACGTACGTACAATATAAAAAAAAAAGAGAACACAAACTGAAAATGGGTAAGGGCCTAGGGGGTGGTAAAAAAAAAAACGGGTGGTCGCCTTACTATCTATCACAAACACACATACATATACTAGCACACATATTCACTGTGTTTAATATTATATATATTTTGATTGTATTTCTGAACTTTTTGGTACACACAAATACAAGGATAACTGGAGGACTCTGTGTTGTTACCATAGAAACAAGAGGAAGAGCATTGACGTGAATTCAGGAGATTTTTTTTTGCCTCTGCGTGTGCTTTTCTGTGTGACTTTGTGTGTGTGTTTTTGTGTGTGTTTATGTGCGTATTGAGTGTGTGTGTGTGTATGTTTCTTTGTTTAAAGAGTAAAAATATTTGAATTTTTCTTCTTTTTTTTTTTTTTTTTGGGAAAATTTTCTATTATTTATATTAAGAGGATTTTATGAGTTCCCATTTTATATATTTATTTTGATTTTAATTTTTTTTTATTTAAGTTTATTAAAAAATAAGGAAAACGAAAACAATTGATCTGTTTTGCCTTCAACATTCTTTATTCTTTATTTATATTATTGATTATGGAATTGCCTCAAAAAAAAAAGAAGAGAAAAAATAACAAGCGGAAAAATCTAATGCCAAAAATGCGTCCACTTAAAATTAAGTATCCCCACCGACACAAGTATTTAATGTCTGATGACTACGAATAATATAAAAGAAAGAAAATATACAAACAAATCAATTCTACTATCGCCATCTTTTGGCAGTAACAACGAATTATAAATTTTCCTTTTTCATTCGACAAACACATTGAGAGAGATAGAGAGAGAAAAATCGTATAATACACAATATAATATATTTTCTTTGATGTTTATTTGTGTTTACACAGAATGTAATATATATATGAATGTGTGTTGTGTGTTTGGTATGTTTGCACACACACACACACATACACATATACACATTTTATTAGTTCAAAGATTCAATGTGTATGTGTGTGTGAGAGAGTATTTTTTTTTAAAGGTTTTTCTGTTCGGTTTTTTTTTTTGGCATACATGTGAATGAAGGAAAATGAGATGAGAAGGACAAAATGTATGTATAATATTATACTGGAATTCCGCAGAAGATTAAATTTCTTGAATACAAGTTTTTCTCTGTTTTTTGTTTTTTTTACTCGTTTTCGTTACTAAAATGTGGGTTAACAGAGTATTATTATGAGATGCAAAATAGAAAGGGGTTAAAAGAAAACCCGGATTTTATAAAGGAAAGAAAATAATAAAATATAAAGTGAAAAACAAGGGAAGATTGATTTTGTTACAAAACATTAAACGCCCGCACCCTCAACCCTCAATTCTCCAACTGTTAATATCATTAGATTTAAGTCACCTCACTTATTATCAACACCAAGTCAAGTGAATAATAATAATAAAAGCAAAAACAACAATTCTCAATCATAACAACTCAAAGAAAAAACAATAACAACAACAGCAACGAAAACAGTTACAAAAATATTCACTTTCTATTCTTTTACACGATGTGCGATCAGCATGACGTCTTTTTTTTCCTATCTAATGTCGTCATCCTGTCCTATTGGGAATCAAATAAATTCACAAGCACGAGAGAAAAAAAAAAAGAGAAAAGAAAATCAGAATTTTCTTTTTGCGGCAGAAATGAAAAAATAAAAGAAGAACAAGAAGATGAAAAATAAGAAAAAAGTAGCATAATAAGAAATATAGAAGAAACGAAAATATTTCGTCCCTTTTTTCCAATTTAAGGATATCCATGTCAAATTAAATGAATATCAAGAATTATGTTCACGCATTAATGTGTTAATGTTTTTTCCCCTTTTTACTTTTTCTTTCTCTTTCGCTCCATTTTCACTCAGCTTGTTCTCTTTCTTGTTTTTTTTTTTTTTTATTGTTTATGTTTTAATTTTTGTTTTTGTTTTTTGCGCCTCCACTTAAAATAAATCGTGAATAATCTTAAATTGGATATAAAAATATTTTCTTAACTTCATTAGAATCACACACGCACACGTAAACACACTCAAAATCACTTAAATATAGAAAACAAAAGTTGAAGAGGAAGAAGATGAACTAAAAGAAGGAGATGAAGAAGAAGTGGTAGCTAATCAACTGGACATTTTATGGGACATTTGATTGAAATTATTATAAACGTCCTTGTAGATTTTATATATGATGACTGTGTGTGCGTTTAATTTTATGTGTATATGTGAATTTTGTTGTATATAAATATGTGTATGTGGATTTTATAAAATAATAATATTTATATTAAATAAATGTGTGTGTGTGTGTGTGTGTGTGTGTGTGTGTGTGTGTGTGTGTGTGTGTGTGTGTGTGTGTGTGTGTGTGTGTGTGTGTGTGTGTGTGTGTGTGTGTGTGTGTGTGTGTGTGTGTATGTAATAAAACCCCAGGAGAGGGTGTGGCTGTATATAATATACCTTGTATATATGTATTTACGTATACCGCTACTGACGTAGTACCTGTTAGATTTTCTCATTTTTTTCAGTATTTTTCCTCTTCTTCTTCTTCTTTGTTTTTCTTCTTTTTTTTTTTTTAAATTTTTTAAAGAAAAACGATTCGTCATTCGGCAATATACTTTGTACTTCTTTATAGGTAACAAAATAATATCTGTTTTTTTCCTTTTCGGTTTTACCATCGTTTCTTTCAATATTATTTTTCTTGTTCTTATAAATTTTTTTTTTCTGTATGTATTGTCCTTTATATCCTCTCTCTTGTTTGGTTTTTCTTCCTCTTTTTTTTTTCTTGCTTCTGTAACATTCACTCTGCTGCTGTCTCTGTTGCGGTAATATTATTGTTGTTAAAGGTGGTATTTCCTTGAGTGCAAAATGGTATGAGTTGATGGTATGGATGATGTAGAGGCGGGTATAGAATTGTGGGTGATTTGTTTGTGTCGCTTAATAAATTGGGTAATATAGCAAAAAAGTAGAAGACAAGAAACAGCAAAAAAAAAAAGAAAGAAAGAAAGGAAAAAGAAATGAAAACAACAACAACGGAAAAGATCATATAAGAGAATGAGAATGAAGAGAATGTGAGATGAAGATAAAATGAATAAGAAGAAGGAAATACGATGACAGAAAAAAAAAAGTATTCAGTTGGTAGGTAGTGGAAACTTATAAAATAGAAAAGTGATGTTGTATTTTTCTCTATATTGACTTTATTGCGATATTATCGAAACTGTTTTTCTTTTCTTTTCTTTATTTTTTTTTTTCATCTTTTTTTTTATCTCGCGTTTATTTGTTTACTTTTGTACAAACAGATGACAATAATATTATTTGATTATTTGTCATTTCAATTAATGAAAAATAAGATTGTTTTCCTTTTCTTTTTGATTGAAAATATAATAACATTTGTGGATACAAACAAAATCTTTTCATTGTGGTTATTTAATTGTGAGAGTTTATATTTTAAGGGAAATATAAATTTGTGAGAATTTCTTTTTGCAATATTCTTCTCTTTAAAAACAATTTTTCTTTTTCTCTGACTTTTTGTGAAGCGGTGTATTTTTTTTTTCACAAATTTATAATTTAACTGATTCGCATCTAAAAATTTTTGAATCTTTTTTTGAACACCCCTGTTTATGTTTAAATGTGTGTGTGTGTGTGTTTAGAAGATCAATAATTACTGACGTTATATTTAGGTTCAATATGTGTGCCTTGCGTGTATAGTCAAAACAGCTATACAACTTCCGCCACGAATATATTGGAAAATTATTTTCAAATTTAAAGCAGCAAAAACAATAATAACAACAACAACAAAAACCACAACACCAAATACTAAAACAATAATAACAACAACAACAGCAGCAGCAGCAAAAAACAAACAAAAAGTGTAAACCAAAAAGATACAACTACAACAAAAAAAAAAAAAGAAAGAAGAAAACTGCGATTTTATCGTAAAAATTTATGACACACATTTTTTCCCCCCCCCTTTGCTCTTCTATTATTTTTACCATCTCTATACACACCTACACACATTCATACGCTGATACAAGGGGTATACGAATATATGGGTATTTGTGTGTGTGTAAACAGGAATGAGATAGCTGATAGATGAGTTATATGAAAAAAAAAAATAATTTTCGCCAAAAAAAATAAATAGAATAAAAGAAAATGAAAAGGGAATAGTGAAAAACAGGAAAATTCCTTTCACACATCAACAACCATTTCAGTAATAATAATAATAATACTAATAATTTTTGTTCTTCTTCTTCTTCTTCTCTTCGTCATTGGGTTTAGAATCACATAAGAAATACCAATAACTTTCTGCTTCAATTGTGTTTAGATTGAATCATGTCAGAAATATAAATATAAATATTATAATATTATTTGACAGAGACAGAGAGACATAAAGTGATAGAGAAAGAAATAAAGAAAATAAGAAGTAAAAGAAAAAATTTATTTCTAATCAAATTTATGTAAGTCACACATAAGAATGAAGACAAATACATACGACATACGTATTCACAAAATGTGTCATATTATTAACAATAAAATAAAAATACATTCGTTTGTTTTTTTCTTGTTGTTGTTGTTGTTGTTTCGTTTTTATCTAATGTCTAGACTAGACCTTAAGTGTGTGTATGTGTACATGCAAAAGAAAGCTTTTCTCGCGTGAATTTTACCATTTTCTTTTTGCTTTTTGCTTTTGATTAATTAAAATCAAACAAATAAGAAAAAGATAAACAGGCTTTCCAATAGATAAAACAGACAATTAACAGAAAAAGGTTTTATTAGAATGAAGTGACGTGACGTCATAATAGAAATTCTAAAGAAGAAACTTTTTCGTGGTACTATAAATTTTTTTTCTAGAATAAAATCATAATTGGGAGAACAAATGAAAACGAATCAAAAAAATTTGTACATATTTTTATAGTGAATTTTCTTTTTTTTTTATGTTTGAGAAAAATTATTGCCTTAACAAACTCCATAAAAATTCTTTTTGTTTTTCTATAGAAAAAATAGAGTCAGTAAGTGAGAGAGAGAGAAAAAGAGATGTGAAAAAAAAAATTGTCGCGAAAATTTTTATGATCCAATAATTTTATAAGTTTCGCAATAAAAAATAAATAAAAGAATAAAGAAAAATGTTGGATCTTATAAAAATCAGTTAAGAAATATTGACAGTTTAACGAACCGGGACTCCACTGAACTAACAATTATTGAAACGTTTTATTTTTTATAGGATTGATTCAAATTAATTTGAATATTTTACAAAAAAGTTCTTAATTTCACAAGAACAGAATTCCGAGTAAACATAAAATGAAAAGGGGCCAGTATGTCACAATACACGATTTTAATAAACTTTTAAACAGTTTTAAGGGGGTTTGGGTAGAGATATACAAATAATACAAAAGAAAATATCCACCATCAGCCCCCTATTAGGAAAAAAAAAATATTAGGACTTAATTTTGTGTCGCATAAATTCCAAAAAAATAAAAGAAAAGAAAAAGAAAAAAGAAGAAAATATGTTTTTTTTCATTCATTTTTCCGTTTTATTTTTTATTTTCTTTTCTTTCATTTTAAATGGCGGGGGTTGAAAACGTATAATATTAAAAATTTATATAGAAACAAACAATGGGATTTTCTTTTTCTATTTTTTTTTCATTTCTTTATGTTTTCATTCTGTTCTTTCTTTTTCTGTGCTTTTAATATTCCTCTCTTGTGTTTACACATTCGTCCAAAAATACTTTAAAAGTTCCCCATTTTTCCATTTTCTTTTCTTATTTTTTGCTTTTTTAAATGTTTTGTTATTGGTGAGGACTAACATTAAATAATCAAGTTGAGCCTAAAATCACGTACACAAGTTCACACAAACACACAGACACACACATAGCTCTGGGATGCACACATACACACTTACACAAACAGCCATGTTTAAAATATTGAATTGAAATTTTTTCCATAAAATTTCTTTGATTTTTCTATATTTTTGTGTACGTGTGTTTGTATTGTGTATTTTTGTGGGTTTGGAGAAAGAAAAACAATAAAACATTTTGTAATGCCAATGAAATTCAATTCATAAACATATGATTTATGTGGTATTCCCTTCCCACTTAACTTCATAACCTCAACTATTTACACACACACACATACACTTTAGAAGGCTTACCCCACATTTTGGGTGATAATCGCTGACTATTAAATTCCAGATAATATTCAATTGAGTAAAACAATGAAATAAACGTTTTTCATCATGTCCAGATTGTGTATGGTACATACTACGTACAATTTAATGAAATTACTACTGAAATACTATTTACAATATACGAGGAATCTATCTATGTACAAATAATTGCATTTGGCTTTAATAAAAATGCATATGACAAAGTGTGAATGACACAGGATAGAATTTCTCTCTCTCTCTGTATGTGTGTGTAGAAATTATTTTCTTAATAAATGAAAGTTATAAATTTATTTTTCCTTTTCCATTTAATCGTATATTTAATTTCATTTTTACTTTATTTGTATTTTTTACTGAAGGATTGATTTCACAGAAATAACCGTCAGCAGTAAGAATTGTGATGATTTAATTATTAGTTTCACTTAAATATTTTTTTTTTTTCAAGTAAATTTTTCTTTAATAGCATTTTAATGACTGTTCGGAATACATTTTTATAATCAGAGATTATTACGATTTTATTTGTGCTTATTATTTAATTTTTATTTATTTCTTGAGGGATTTATGTGTTTTGTTTTATAGGAAAATCTGCTACTTAGATCTGACGAACCTCGTAATAAATCGATTTACCAGTCTTGAAATGAACGGAATAAATAGTCTATTAAATGTTCAACTGTATGTTTTGAATAATAATATTTGTTGTTGAAATAACCGATTAAACAACGTTTCCACAATAAATTCTTCTCTTCATGAGACATCAAGTCAGTTACGTATTTAACTTAAAAACCAAAATTTTATTTTATAAACCCAAAATTATTTTCACATTAATAAACTTCTATATTAAAAGCAAAATTAAACCCTAAAAGTGCAAGTGACAACAATTAAAATGAATTAATTTATTGTAATGGAACTTATTTGTATTGTTTGACCAAAAAACAAAGATTTTTTTTTTTGGGTACTTTATGTATGGGAGTGAAGTGTGGTAAAGACAACAAGATAACATAAGGGCCATTGTGATTTTTGGTCAATTTTTTTATTTTATTAAAACCATTAAAAATATTTTTCAAGTAAACCTTTTGATTTAAACAAAAGAAATAAAAAAAAATTGTTTTTTCACAAAAGTCTCAAACAAAATAAAATAATAAAAAAAAAGTACAGAGAACAAAAAAGAAAATAATTGTTTTGAAACAAAGTTGAAAGTTCAAACAATGAATTAAATATATCACTGATACGAGAAAAAGATTTTAAATCATGGATTAAAGTTAAAAGTTTATACATAAGGGTAATTATTGTAAACACTAATGGAAATTGTTTGAATTAAATAAAAAAAAAATATATAAATCGAAAATCGAAAATAGAAAAAAGTAATTTTTTTAGAGAAGGTTTTATTTGTTTTTTTTTTTAAATTCAAACTTTGTAATTCTTTTATCAACATGAAATCTTTTTGATTCAATTACAATTATCCATAAACTAAAGTCTATTCGTTCTTTACCTCGCACCTTTATGGTACATTTCCTTATCATGTTTACTTTCTATTCACTTCCTCTTGCTCATCATCATGAGCACACATCTTGATTATCCAAATATAATTTATTTTTATTGAGATATTTAAATTACTAATAACTATTTGATGAAAATCTCAAATTTACATTATTTACACGTTTATAAGGATTTTCCCGAAGAAAAATCTTTTTCTATAATAAATGCTCTTTTTTTTTTTAATAGAATAATTTCTGATTTGTAAACTCCTTCAGGGTGTTGAAAATAAAAATGGCAACAAAAAGAAAATAATTTTTACCATCATGAGATATATGAAACGATGAAAGTTAGGAAAAGTATAAAAAGAAAGGAAGAAGAAAAAAAAAATGAACGATAAGAAGAGAGAACAAGATAGAAAGTTTATAATAATAAATCATCATCATCGTATGAGTTTTGTGAATGCATTCTATGCCTGTGGCATGCTAAAAGAAGAAGAAGAAAAAAACGAGGAAAATATGAGAAGCTAATAATTATTATGCTTTTATACTTACGAATTTTTCAAAAGGATATTATTTTTCTTTATATTTTTTTTTCTTTATATATGCACGCTATACTCTAATGAGTGGATATATTTCAAGTATGTTCATTTTGTGTGCTTCAGAAAATCCAATAACTAAAAGGACGATGTAGTTAAATAGACTTCAGGCTCTTTTATTACTAAAGGACAACAAAATGTTGGTGCTCTTTGGATTTCTCATTTATATTGAAGTATATAATATAAAGTGACTAAGTTTCACACAAAAACACATACATATACACACACATTAATACCTTTAAAAAGTTGTGACGTAATCATCTAAATATTACCCTAAGGAATCATGATACAAAACTAACTTCCTGATGGGCTTATACAATTTTTCTTTTTGATCAAATTTGGTTTCTTAAAATTAAGTTTCATCTTTCCTCCTTTTATTCAGTATATATACGTTTGTACCCATTCATGTAATTAATTAAAGACAATAGATTGAATTTTGTAGCAATTAAAAGCTCAAGAATACTTAACTTAATAGCATTTTCCCGTTTCTATACACCCCCCGCAAAACTATGTTCCAATTTGTAATCAAAGTTGAAATCTTCTATAATGGGGACAAAACGGGAAACTTATCTTAAATTGCTTGTGCCATTCTGCTATATACTATGCTTCAAATTATCAGAGATGTCAAATTGAAATGAACAAGAAATATATACATACGCACACACACACACATACACACACGTACATACATTAAATACAAACAAAAATAGGTAAATACCTGATAAAGAAGAAGAGCAAAACAAAAGGTAAATACAGAAGGGTGATGAAGGGTGTGGTGATTTTCTTCCATATTAGATTATTTTTTTGAACTTTAAAGAAAAAGAAGAAAAGGAAAAAAAGCTGAACCAATTTTGGTTTTAATTTGTAATTAATTCGCCATAATTTTGTTTGACAAACGAGAAAATAAAATCTAAGACAAACAAACGAGAATTTTCCTTTTTTCATGTTTTTCGTTTTGCCATTTTTTCATTTCGTTCTTGTTGTTGTTATTATTATTGTTGTTGTTGTTGTTGAAGGTATACAGAATGAACACAAAAAAAAAAAAGAGAGAAAGAAAAAGAAAGCTTGAAGCTATTTTTGCCTGTCTATGTTATCTCCATGACATTAAATTCTTTTAAGCTTGTAAAAGTCAGAGTTTTTTTCTTTCCTTCTTTCTTTCATTCTTTCTTTCTTTCTGTCTTTCTTTCTTTCTTCGTTTTACATTTTTTTTTTAGATAAACAAATCAAACAAGACGCACGGTAGTAGGTACCTTTATAAAAGTAATCACCTGAGGGTTTAAATGACGCTTATACACATTTTCTTCTTCTTCATGTTCTTCATCTTCGTCTTCGTGTTTTTTTTTTTTTTTTTTTTTTTAAATATTTTATTATAATATTTTTAACTTTGTTTGTTTTATTTATTATACATCAATAAACGAGTAACGACTATAATATAAGACAAAATGGACCATTAATTTATTTTCTCTTTTCCTTTTTTTTTTCTTCATTTTTTCTTACTTTTTTTTTTCTTTATAAATGAATTATTGGCTATATTTACCTTCTTCCTTCTTTTTATTATGGTCTGACGTCACAAAAGAAAATTTCAAAAATTTATATTCAAAAAATAAGAAAAGTAAAAAAAAAGAAGTAAAATACGAAAAATAAAGCAGAAAAAAAGGAGAGGAAATTTGGAGCATAATCAATAATTTTCATTTATCCAGGCTTTTTATAATAAAGTAGACATTTTTTTTTTCTCATTTCATTTTGAATTTTTTTTTTTTTTTAAATTGTCACTATATTGGTAAGAAATCATAATAATCATAATATCTAATAATCACAATCGCACCAGAGAAAAAAAAAATATTATAGAAAATCATTTTATTTTTTATTTTTTTTGCTATACGTCATCAAATCCGGATAATCGTATATCAAGATTAAAAGTGAGTCTAAATCAATGAAGAATGATTTGACAAAAAAAAATAAAGAAAGAAAATGGAAAAGAAGAAAATAATAATAATAATAATTTAACGAAAATTTTGATAGTCTGATGATAAGTCCTTGACACTAATGTTGAACAAAAACAAAAACAGAAAAAAAAGAAGAAAAATGGTAAAAACGACAGTGGATTAGTTAGATAGAGAGAGAAATATATAGTTGAAAGAGATAGGATTTAATCATATAAGCTGACGTCACCTTTATTCAAAACCAGTGGTGTTTCATCTTAAAAATAATCGAGAGTATAATGTGAAAATTTTCAAATTTATAACTACAACTAAGAATTCTGATCATTTTAAATCATTTCTTCTTCACCTGCTACCTTTTTTATTTTAAGTAAAGTTTCTAATGTTTCAACAAAACAAATTGACTGGAATGTAAAAATTCATATATAAATCCGTACTAGAATATTATCCTTTTATACAATATTTTTCAGCAGCGCAGCAAAAAAAAAAAAACACGAAAAAGAAAAAGAGCTAAAGCTGTTAGTAGGCCATGTCCCCAGGGGGTGAATAACTCGTCTCTCACTGCATGAGATGAACATTTTTGTATATATGTATATGTATGTATGTATGTATGTATGTATGTATGTATGTATGTATGTATGTATGTATGTATGTATGTATGTATGTGTGAATGTGCCGAAAAGTTTTACCAGATATCCTTACACCAGTTTTGTTTAAATGAGAATACAAAAGGATGCTGATGTAACTTTGTATGTATAACATCAGGGCAGAATCCATTTTTTTTTGCTTGTGTAAGAAATACAAATAAATTTTTACAGGATTGTATTCTGAAATATTTGATATTATAATTTTCAGTTTTCAATAAAAAAAATAAAAGTTTACTTCTTCTACCACCCTGCCCCTCTCTAAGCCCTCTTGTTCACAACACATCAGAAGTTTATTCAAACGGAATGCAATTTGTGAAGATTTAAAATAAAAAAAAAAATAATTGAATTGGTTTTCTTATCTAATGCATAATACATTCTTACAAATACAAACACATACACACACACACACTAACAGACATGCACATATACAAATAAACCAAGAATAAAGTACGTAGATTGAGTAAAATTCTTAACATTAAAAAAGAAAAATACAAAAATTCTCAAAAGACTTAAAGAAAATTTCTTTATGTTTGAAGGAATCCCAATTTAATTTTCATGTTTTTTTTTCTTTCTTTCTTTTTGTTTTTTTTTTTTTTTATTCAAACCATAAAATACAAAAACTTTATAAATTTCAAAGATCCTGATTTTCTTTTATTTTATTTTTGTGTTAGAAGAAAAATAAAGAAGAGGAGAAAATACTTTTTAATTTAAATAATTCCTTGAATTCTCATTTATGTATCACTCATGGATTAAATTCCCATATCAATGTTCAATGTTTGAGTGAACTTTACTTGTCGAAAACAAAAAAAAAAAAAAAACAGAAGATGAGAAAATGAATTAATATTTTTAATCAAAAAATAAAGAAAAAAAAAAAACTAAATATGAGAAATTCAAAATTAAAAAGAAAAATAATTTTTATTTTACAAGAATTTTGTTTTTTTTTTGTCTTGATGTTCGCAGTTTACAGTTTTTTTTCTTTTCTATTTGTTTTGATGAACCATGAATGTATGTACATATTATAATTATTTTTCAAACATATAAATAAAAATCTAATTAAATATTTAAAAAATTACGTATAAAAAGATCAAAGTAAATTTTATTCAGGTCAAAGGTCATTGCAAATTTTTGCAATATTGAATTTGGTACTGGTATGTTCTGAAACCCTTCAGAAATAAATTTCTATAGAAAAAAACCGGAAGAGAGAAAGTTAGAGAAAGAGAGGAAAAAAAAAATCGAACATAAAAAAGAAAATCAAAGAAACATCAAACTTCTTTTTTTTTTTTATTTCCTCTTTGTGGCCTCTCATTCTTATTCTCTCAACCCTTCCACTTTGTTAAAATGAAGAAAATCTATCCATCCCTTTTTTAGAGGTAGGTAGAGGTATACGTATAATATATATAGGAAATCAGTTTTAAAGTAAATTCCGGCAATCGTCTGCATTTGGCATTTGCCATTTATACGTTCCATTTTATTTCCTTTATTTATTCTTTTTTTCTTTTTCGTTTTTCTTTTTTCGTTCTTTCTATAATACATCCTTTTTTCACAACTTCAATGAAAGAAAAAGGATGAAAGCAAAATGGGCAAACAGAAATAAAAGAAAGAAAAAAAAAAATCTATTTCAGTGATTCCATTCCATTCGAATAGAAACACCTAACCTCACATATAAATTTTCAACATTTTCAATTGAAATTTTTATAAAGAAAAAAAAAAAAAACTATATTTTAGAAAGAAAGAAAAAATCAGACTTATTGAAACATTTTTCTCTACGATACATTTATATTTTCTGTAACAGAGATGTGTTCGTTGGCTTCTAGCAGTAACTGGGCTGAATTATTGTTTTAAAAATTTATACTTGGACGAAATAAAAAAGAAATTTCTGTATAAAGCTGGTCTGAATCCATAAAAATTCTTGAGTTGCCAGGACAATTCTGTGTAGTAACTTTAAGCGAAACGATGAACTTACTGTATACCTACTTACTGCACTTCAATGGATTTATGAGAAAAGAAAATAATAATAACAAAATTCAATTCAGTTTTATCAATAAAAATGTTCTGATAAATTATTTATTTATCGTAATGCATTTATTTTTATAGAAAATAAATAGAAATTAGAATGTAAAACTTTCTTTAAAACTAAATTATTATGTGATGTAAAAGTTTTAGACTCTATAAAATATGTTTGTTTTTCTTCTATATTCTCACAGACTATATAGATAAATCCAACCGAATAAAATTGTAAAATACATTGAAAGTTTATTTTTTCTAAGACATTTTGTTGATACGATACGATAAACTTTGATTTTTAGTTGCATTTATAAATTAGCTTTATACTCTTATTATAAATTTTAAAGTTGAAAGTTTAAAGTTTAAAGTTTTAGATTTTACAATTAATATCAAAAGCTTTAATTTTATTAATAGTCAATTTATTTTATTATATGCGGTTGTACAATAGACATTTTTTCTCATTTAAGTTTAGAACTTAAATAATTGGGCAATAATAATTATATTTGTGAATTCCTGAGTGGTTTTTTTTAATTTAATGTTTTTGTACTTTGTAAGAATTTTCTGAGCTTAGATTCAAATGGACTCGAATGAATTCAAATAATTTATCAATAAAAAAATATGTAATGTTAAATATGTGAGCTACATTGGCCGTCTCAGGGATCGAACAAAAATTTATATTAATAGAATCATGTTTAAAGCTGTGATTATAACTTAAAGAAATTCCATTCTTATATTTAATTATGAAGACAGAATCCAATTCATATCAAATAAAATTTGGGAAAAACATCGAATTTCTATTAATTGAAAATCAATTTTCTATTGTTTTTCTAAATAACTTTTACTTTCTTTTTAAGACCAATACTATAACCACCATCTAATCTCATCCTTATTCGATGTCAGAATATTTTTCTTCACATAAATCTGTCATGTTCTGTTAACAAGAAAACAACCTTAAGAAAGTATAAGAAGTAAAAAAAAAACAACAAACTAAGAAAGAAACTAGTAAAACCAACCACAGATAAATCAATCACAGTCAATCAAAATACGATGTCTATTTTATTTACAATGATTAACAGTTAATTTAGCAATCATCAAACATTTGTTATCACAAATTATCGAACATTGATTAGGATTTCTTTCGGTTTCTTCTTTTTACTTGGTTTTATTTTTATTTTTTTACTTCTATCTTCTTTTATTTCTTTCTATAAATTAAGAAAACATAGTGAAATGGAGGAAATAGAATTAAGGATGAAGAGAGAAAGAAGAAGAAGATGAAAAAAAAAATGTAAAACAAAAACTGAATGTTAGTTAGAATTATAGATTAGACGAAGGATATTATATTGACCACATATTTAAGGTCGTTTTATTATGAAATGATTTTGTTTTTAGTTCTATTATTTTTTTTTTGTTTGGGTTATGATGAGACGTTTATATTGATTGATTCATTGAATGAAAGATATTTTGCGAGTTTAATTAAATATCAAGGAATCGATACGGGTTCAACTATTAATAGAATCAGAAAACATTCTTATCATTAATTGGAATTTAAGGTTCGTAAAAGAAAAAAAGCTAAAATATGTTAATCATCACACTGTCAATTAATTGAATTAATTTAAAATAGGATTTTAATGTTTTATTGATTTACAAAAAAGAATATTCCATTTTGGAATTTAAAATATTTGTGAAAAGATTATTGGACGTGCAAATTAGACAGAATTTTCTTTATATTTTGTTTTATATTATATTTAAAAATTGTTGTTGTATACTTTTAGCTTTTAATAAAAAGTCTTTCAAATTTATTAAACGCTCGTTCTAATAAAAATAATTAAATATCTTATATTTTGTATTTTATTAAAATATATTTAAATTAATTGTAGAATTATGAAAACGTAATTACAATTAATTCCTTAGACCTCAAGATAGCTTATTGCTTTAAGAATTTTTTTTTTGTCCCGGTTTCTCATAACACCCCTAAATATATTTATATTTCTGAAGAAATTCTATTTGTAAATAAAATAAGTAAATGATGAAGTGAAACATTTTTGACAATAGGTAAAATATCTCCCTCCTTTATATTTCATGTTTAAAAGTACCTGGATATAATATTGAATGAAACACAGATTTCCATGTTATGTAATTACAAAAACACATTGATTTGAATATTCATAAGGCCCACCACAGGAAGAGATCATTGTGTCCATTAATGTCATCTAATTGTATATGAAACCAAAATAATGGGTAAAGATTTCTATATTCATGTAAATTTATAACAACAACAATTACAATAAAAAAAAATAGAAAATAAAAACTGAATGAAGAAGAATGATGATAAAGAAGAAGACTTAAAATGTAATCCATCAATTTTTATTTATAGCATAATAATATACAATAGAAATAGATTGACAATATACATTGATTTTGATTTGTGATTAGGTGGAGACGCCTGATCGGATTTAGGTAACGAAAATAAAAAAGAAAAGACCCTGAAAGAAGAACTGGAATTTTTTTTCGTCACAAATATTAAACGAAAATTAATTGGAAATTTTCAAATCATATAAAAATATTTCACTATTTTTATAATTTTTTGTGCTCATTCATTCATGAACTTTTAATATTCCATTACCTATATATATGTTGATAATAATAAATGGTATTCGGGATCAATTTTTCTCATTTGAATGAATATTAAGACAAAAGCTTTTATTGAAATTATTTCTAACACAAAATATATATATATATATATATTTAATATATATATTAAAATCACTTGTTGTCTATCACTAAACCACCTTTATAAATGGATAATAATTCTACATTAACATATAGAAGGATGCATTTGTTCAATCACCTATAATTTTTTACAGAATTTGAGAATGTGTAATAATTTCTATATAAATATTTATTAGTTCTCATTCTATATTTGTTTTCTCTAATTTTCCCGGATTTCTATTTTTCTTTGTTTTGTTTGTAGAAACAAATCTATTTGTTATACATCGCAATCTTTAAATCAACTTATTAGTTCAACTATTATATACTCTAGATGTGATTCTTTTCATCATCGGTATCATCAACATAATCATAATCAGCAAATATTGTTTAGGTTTTCATTTCATATTTTTAAGAATAAGAAAGATTTTTATATTTTCTTACCGTATTACGTCATTCTTTTATAAATAATGTAAATTAAGACAATTAAAATTCTGTTTAGTTCAGCAATCAATGTGAGTAAAAACAAAAACCTTTAGAAATAAAAACTAAGAACAAAAATAATAACATGAACAAGAATATGAAAATAACAAAAAGAAAAGATTTAACTTGTGGTTTTTGTGGATAAATTTATCACATTCTCGTATTCCTGATGACGCCATATTTCCTTAAATTTCTTTACATATATATATTATATACTTATATGTGTACATATGTGTATGTTGTAAACTAAATAATGTGTGAAAAACATAGAATAAGAACTAAAATAATTTAATTAGTTTTATTCTGACGGCATCACGTCACCAAAAAGTTCAATGTTCTCATTCATCACCATTTACCATTTCTATTTTCATCTGCAAACACTAACACACACACACATTTACCCACTTATATGTACACTCACACATACTTGTGTAATGTTTGGATTAATAACACACCATTAGGAATATTCTTCGTTTTTCTAGGTAACTTCAAGTCTCTTTTATTCACGTAAATATTTTTGAATTTGTTTGTGTTGTGTTTGTATGTGTGTGTGTGTGTGTCACTTTGTATAGCTGAAATCCCTTTTATTTTTGTATTTTCCATTAAACACCAACTTATACTTCTTAAGTGCATATTTTCAGAGATACTTATGATGAAAAAAAAAATTTCTTTTTCATTTATATTTATATTTTTTTTCTACAACAACAACAACAACAACAACAACAACAACAACAACAACAACAACAACAAAAACAATTTTTTTTTCTCTCTTTTCTATATCGAAAATGAGTTCAAAGTGGATCTCTCACTCATAAAGTGATTTTTAATCTATTTAAACGATATCGACACACTTTTTTCGTCTTATATTCTTTACTGTTCCGAAAGATAAAAGTTGGAAATGGAAATGGAATTAGAAAATGGAATGGAATGGCAAAAAATAAAGAAAAGAAAAAGAAAAAGAAAAAGCGTAAAGAAAGAAGCCGACACTAACTTACTTTTAAGTGTATCGAGTGGCATAGGAGGAACTTCAAAGGATCGTTTTTTTTTCCTGTGTTTGATTATAAATATATTTTTTTAAAGGGATTAAACAATTTTTTTTTCTCTTCACTCCACCTTCCCACCTCTTATCATCACTTGGAAAAATAAATTTATTCTCCGTATTTTTTTTCTTTTTGCCTTTTTCTGTTTTTTTTTTTTGTTATTTTTTCTTTATTCTTTTGTGATGAAATACTTCTTTTGCGTAATAAAAGCAAATTATAAAATATAAAATATTAATTGATTGAAAGATTTTAATTAATTTTCGTTTTTTAATTTTTTTATTAATTATTGATAATTGGCAATATTTTTGTCTAATTGATTTTATTTGTTTGTCTGAAAAAGGTTTGATTCTGATTTTTTTTTTAATTATACTTTTGATTGAAAGAAAAAAAAAGAAAAATTGAAAATTAGATAATTAAAAGTTTATTTTGCTAAAAAGTTTATTTTAACAAACTTTTCATTATTCAATATTAAAATAATTTAAATATTGAGTAAAACAATTTTAAAACATTTTAATTTGTATACCAGTGTGAGTCCAATTTTAGAATGTTACATTTGTCATAATCAAATTACATCAGTATATAAAATGCATATTAAATAATTGATGTTGGGTTTTAAATATTTAAGTATGACATTTTCATTTCACACTTCAATTTTGTTTTATTATAAATATAATGAAATTTTCTCGAAAATTGTATACAAATTCACACAAAATTCACAAAATTAAAATCTAATTAAAACTTCATCTCCATTTTACCTAACCAACAAAATTTGACACATTTTCCAACCTCATTTTATTTATATGTAAAATAATATTGTGCTTTTAAACAATTTAAATTTTGTTGGTTAGACGCGTCAACCGTCATCGTTAAGTCTATTTCCGGTCAAATGAAGTTACTTCACTTTTTCTTTACCTGATGGTTTTTCTGTTTCAATTTTATTTTCTAGACAGGTGTAGTATACCCATCTGTTTATATTTTTATATACATATGTATGTATATATTTATGTATTTATGTATTTATGTATATGACTGAGTATATAAAACGATGTAGAAATTTTTTTTTCTTCTTCAGAATTTACTGTAGACGATGGTTTGCAAATGTAATAATGCTGAGTCACACATTTATTTCAACTGATTTATGTTTATTTTCTTTCTTTCTTTCATTCTTTTCTATATGTTTTCTTTTGTATAAAACCCAGACAATTTAACAAAGAAGATATATACATATATATATATATATATATATATATATATATATAACATACGAACCACCTTTAACCTCATACCCATCAGAAAACAAACGATATAACATAACAACCAAACAACCCATATAACATTCTATCCAACATTACATACATTATTTTCTTGTGTTATATAAATTTGGTTTTATAAAATTATTTCTACATAAAATGTTGTCCAGACTTTTATATAATAACTGGAACTGCACGCTAAGGGAAGTTATAAATCGAACACATTTAAAAAGAAATTATTTATCGCATCTCGTGAAAAAATATAAACCTTAAAATAATTACTAGAATATTTTGTACTTGTGCATCAAATAGTTGAAGTTTAGAAGAAGAATTTGCAGGTTAAAAATTTAAATATTACAAAAGGATAAACAACGAAAATCTTTCTATTTCAGAGTTTCTTAACAAATAATTTCTGTTATTTTGTTATTCTGTATTCTAAAGCTTTAATTTTCTCATCTTATTTTATTAATTAATTATTTGTTATAAAATATTGTTATTATAACTATATTTTGTTTGTATCTTTTACAGATTAGTACATATATTTATGTTAAATCTATTAAAGGAAAAACTTTACACAATCAACATTTCCCACAAATATTACTTTACTTTGTAAAATTGTGAATATTACAATGATTATTATTTTCTATTTTCAAATTTAATCTTCTATCTTATTGTTTCATATTTTCCTTTTTCTAAATATTATTTTCTATATAAGATTTAATTCTATAAAATATATTTAACTTTCTATATACGATATACCAGTTTATCTGTACATATAATATTTCACTGTAAGTTTCTGATTGTGAATTAAATTGGATAAAAGATAATGTTATATTAATTCGCTTTTTATATACAAAAAAAAAATAACATGATAGCCATTTTGTTAAAAGTCAGAATTACATAATCATGACATTAACAAAGGTGTGTTAGTTCTATAAACTTCTAACAACATTTCTGATCATTTTTGGTCAACATTTTTGCCTTTCAGTTTACATTAATTAGCTTTTTTTATTTTTTAAAAGAAATCAAATTTAAATTTATTCCCTGCAATTCAATTACAACATTTTCAATTCTTTAATTATTTAATTTGTTTAGGAATAATTAAAAAAAAAACTTTAATAAACTTAAAACGAAATTTACAAAAGTGTGGGGAATTTTTTTTTGTGTCAATAAAATACTTGACAAAAGAATAAAATAAATTAGTTACTTCCGGTAAATTATAAAAATATATTACAGGAAATATACAGGATAGACTGCATATAATACGTTTAAAAATTAGTTTTTACATTTCTATTTTCTTTCATTTATTAAGTAAATCTTATAACTTTATTCTGATGTCGTTAGTAAGTCTTTATTTTTAGAAAGAAAAATAGTTTTCTTAAGAAAATGTTCGATTGAAAATAACTTATGGTTATCTGTTAAAGTTTACATTTTATGTTTATGTCTTATCTGAACAAGGAACTTCACTTCAGAAAACTATAGATTGTTTGTTAGTTAAATTTGAATTAGTTTCCTGTTAGTTTAAGACAAACTAATTAGTTAGAATTTTTGTAAATTAACGCATTTAATTACATCAATTATTTAAGAATAAATGTTTTTTTTTCCTTCGTTTATTCTTCCCCTTTTAAGTGTCCAAAACGGAAGTTATACAAACCAACAAACAATAAACGTAATATTTATTTTCTATTGTTGGTTAAACATAAACACATAAAAATAAACTAAAAACAAATCACGCATCGAAATTTTTATAGGTTTTCATGATTGTATTTTCAAACTGAAATATATCACGCAGTGTTTCCTAGTTGAAAGGTATAAAAAAAAATAGAAAGAGAAAGAGAAAGAATGTTATTCCACTGTCGTAAGTGTGAATATTGACAATCTATCGTCCTTTAGTTTTTTTTTGGTAAGAAGAAAATAACAAGAGCAACAACAACAACAAAAAATATATAGACAAAGTTTTTATCACTTTTACCATTCATCCATTCATTTCAACAATAAAGTCCAAAATTCGTCCGTCTTATTTTATTGATACTAAATACAACAACAACAACAAGAACAAAAACAACAACAGCAACAAAGTTTATAAGTCGCTAGTTAAGTTTTTGATTGATTATTGTGTTATTATTATTATTTTTATGTATTCTTTCTTTGTGTTGTTATTTTTTTTTTTGTTGTCCATTGTTGATTTTTATTCTTTTGGTTTTTAACTTGATTTTTAACAACAGCAACAGCAACAACAACAACAAAAATACCAACAACATATAAAACTGATATAATATTATTGGTCTTCATTAAAAACTAATTGAACTGTTCAATTGTCACCAGTTATATATTGTCATTAAATTGATCAATAAACGTGATAATTTTCAAAGATTATAATAAAGAGGAAAATTGATAATACATACATATAATTGTTATGGGTTATTAGGTTCAACAGATCAAATCATTTCTGTATAATCTTTCAATAATTTCTATCTAATTATTTTGTGTAAATTAATAATACATTTTAAGGAAAACTAATTTTCTTATGCACAACCGTAGAGTTAGGAATCAATAGTAAACGTGCCACTCAAAATTCTTGTGACCTTAAAGAGTTACAACCATGATTTTGGACAGTAATTCATCTTGTTTTTTATCTGTATTCTGTTCTTAATTCCATAAGATTTTCTATTTATTTTAATTAAAAAATTAATTGTGATTAATTATTTTTCTAAATTTTTTTATTATCATTCTTTATGTTTTGTTGGTGTTATTGGACAACAATAAAAAAGACACGCCATTTTGATGAAAAAAAGTATGACACCCTAACTGTCCTAGGAAGAGAGTTTAAAACTTTATAGCAAAATATGTAGTTTGAATTCCATTACGGTAGATCCCATTTCCGTTAAATGTGACTAGTAGTTTCCCGATTTAGTACACCGTCAATTAACAATTAAATTATTAAATACTAAATACTAATAAACATAAATTAAAATAAATAAACAAAAATTTAAAGAAACAATACACAGAAAATTCAATCAAATTTCTCCCCAATTTAAAAAAAAAAAAATTACATTGCTACAAAATGAAGTAATTTGACCCTTTTTAGCCTCTGAATGGGAAAAAAAAAACTTCCTTTCCTAAAAGTTTGTCGTCCCCTTCTTCTATTTTATTTCTTTTATTCAATAAAAAAAAAAAACACTAAAAAAAAAGGAGAAAAAAAAGAGAAAACTTTCTTTCGGTTGAATATGAAAAGGCAATTGATCTATCGATAGGAAGTGCAATATCCGGCCACTTCCATATATTTATTTTTTTTTTTTTATTATTTTTACTCTCTTCCCGTCTGTTTGTCTGTCTGCTCACTCTCTTTCCTTTACCCTTGTTTTACAATTTTTTCACTTCTATTTGTGTGTTTGTTTACTTATGTTTTTTTCTTTCTTTCTTTCTTTTTCTTCTTTATTTTTACGTTATCCAGATGTCACTTTAATGGCGTCAAATTGAAAATGGTTATTAAAATTTTCTTCACGTTTACTTTCATTTTAACTTTTCTTCTTCTTCTTGTTCATTTTTTTTGCCTCTCTCGTTGCTCATATTTTTATTTTCATTTTTTTTTTCATGTTCAATGATAGATATTGATATACCGCAGGAAAATTTAATTCAATACTGTATGCATACATGCGTGTGTGTGTGTGTGTATGGGAATATTGTGTGTGTATGTGAATTGGAAGTTTATTTATTTTTAACTTTACTTTTTTGGGTTCATGTCTTTGAGTGAAGTTTATTTTTTTCGATATTCTTTTTTGTTGTTGTTCTTATATATTATTTCTTCTTCCCCATCTTGGGTGTGGCAACAATCACACAATATTGAAGAGAAACGACGACAAGAATAAAGTTTTATATTATTATTATTCTTATATGATTATTATATTTTTTTTTTATCTCTTTCTACTTTTTATTTTCCATTTGCCATTTTCCATATTTTATATAGAAAAAAAGTATTTTTGAAAACGATTGAGATTATCTTGTTGAAAATCTGTCATCGACAATGAGCTTTATTTTGAGCTTGCATCATAATATTTTGTTGTGAAAAGCTTTTGGATTAATTTGCATATATAACCTGGGGAATGAACAAAATAATAAAAAAATTGATATTATTGAAAATAGAATTTTCTATTTGTATATTTATGTATGCTTCATTGTGGTAACATGCGTTCGTATTATTGTACGTATGTGTGTACGCATAAAGGATGCAAGAAGAACATTTTACGTTTTAAAGGTTTGTGGATTTTCTTTTTTCTTTTTGTGGGAAGATTTTTGGTCTTTTCTATCGTATTAAATTTGTGATTCTTTATAAAAATGGAAATCTTTGTGACCTTCAGTAAAATACCATTTTTTATCGTATTTATTTTTTTTTTCTTTTGATATCAAAATTTAAATATAAAAACGGAAAGAAGAATAAGAAGAAATTGTTTACATTTTCTCAATAAAAAAAAAATACTTTAGCCTCTTCCAAAAGTACATTGATCCTTATCAAATATTTTTACTATCTAAGATCAATTTTATTTTGAGATACAAAAAAAAAAGGTTAAAATAATTTTCCAATAAAAAAATGAAGAAGAAAAAAAAATAATATGAAAATTGTAAGACTGCAATAACAGAAGTAAAATGCAAGTCAGACAGTAAAAATGGTTGAAAATCGTTAAACTAAATTGTCATCAGAATAGACTCAATACTAAGTCGATATTATTATCTACTCCTAGACAAAAACCACCATCACCTTTCAAAAATACTTAAAATATGACATTCACACATTTGGTATTCACACACTAAACGAGAATGAGAGTGTGTGAAAGAGAGAGAGAGAGAGAGATAGATAGATAGATGCAGTATAAATAAAAATAATAATAAAAATTCCAATAAAATGGTAAAATGTAATTTGATATGAGTTTCGAAATTGCAGTTTCGATATAATATTTATATAAAAGAAGAAGAAAAATAAGAAGAAGAAAGAGAAACGATTATTATAACGATAACGATAAGTTAAGGTCGTGACCAAACTGAAAGTTAGCTCCTTTTTTTTCATTCTTTCGTTTTCTTGTTTTCTGTATTATTTTTTTTTGTTCTTTTCGTCAATTATATATTTTATATTTTGATTAAAGAATTTTCGTTTCCCTTAAACACACAATCATATTTGTATGAGAAAAGAAAAATAGAGAAAAACTGAACAATAAAATAAAAAATATGTATTCAGAAAACGTGAGATAAATCCAACTAATACTGATTAACAAACAGGATCGCGCCTAAGAGTTTTTGCCGACGGTTGGCATACGTTACGTTTTAGGGCCCAGTAAACGGATTAAAAAAAATAATCATAGAAATTTGTAAACGAAGTAGATGATTTCATTTATCCCATTCTGAATAGTAAAGGTAGAGTGTCTTGTTTCGGAAGAAGTTATGAAATAGTATTCTAGTTGGTAAGCTTTTCAAAATAAATATACTTAAATTGGTTGCCTTTGATCTGGACTATCAGTTAACATTGCCTTTTCTAATATTGATCATTACTTCTCGTACCACTTCCTCTCTTGTGTGAAATTATTGCGATATTAATGCATTAATAATAATATCATCAAACCTATTTGATCTTTCCCTTTTTTTTTATTTAAAAAAAAAATCAACAGTTTGGATACACTTTTGACCCCATTTTCAAATAAAACAAAAATATAATTTTTAAATTGAACAAATCGATACAATTTTTTTGTTTTCCCCCAATAACAATTTTTTTTTTTTTGGAAATAAAAGGAAGAACAAACTTAAAAGTCTCTTCAATAATTCTTCCTTTCTTTTATCAAAGGACAAACTTTTGTTACACTCTGACTTTTAAGGGTAAGGTAAGGGTGTATAGAGTTGGGTTTTTTTTTAGTAGGTTGGTACTAGATGTGTTGTTTATACATAAGAACTTTTCGTTCTTTATCCTCTTCTCCCCCTTTTTTTGTCTTTTATTCATCGTATTCTACTTCTTCCTCTGTATATTTATATTCAAGAAAAATGAGACAAAATATTTCAACCCAAAAGTTACAAATAAATATTTTCTTATAACGAAAAAAAAAAAAACTAAATAAAAGAAAGGAGAACAAAAAAAAAAGCCAATATGAAGTTGAAACTTTCTCCAAAAAAAAAACTCTTCGTTTGTTTTTTTATTTTTTTGCCTGCCTCTTGTATATCATACATCTATCAAGTAAAGGAAAAACTAATCTTGAAATTATGATGAGACAATTTTTTAAGGGAAGCAAAATAATAATAAACAAAAAAAGAATATATAAAGAAAGTAAAGCAGATGAAAAGCTTTTATTCTTCGATTTATTTATTTGAAAGAAATAAACAAAAAAAGAAAACTTTTTTCATATAAATTTTGTGTGAATATTATCTGGATCTGTGTGTGCATGTGTATGCGTGTATTTATATTTATGTGTATGAAGAGAATAAATTTGATGACGAGAGACTCTGTTATGAAATATTTATTAGGCCAAATTTATATACATTTTGTGTTGTTGTTTGGCCATATAGATTGGGTTATAATATATAATTTTTGAATGATGTCCTGACATTAGATTTTATATGATTGTCAATTGTGTATATGTGTATATGTATATATATATATATTTATGAATCTGTATGTTTACTGAATGTGATGGTTTGATAGTAGGGTAAAAAAAAAATCCATTTTTCCAATATTTTTTGTTTTTCTTGTATTTTGTGTTATTTTTTTTTCTTACACAGAAAAAAAAATATAATTCGATGATGATTATTATGATTATAATGATTATGATGATGATCACATTTGGATTATGGTTTTTGATCTATTACATATATAAAATATTGTCAAATTGGTATCGCAATAAATTTAAGGATATTGTTTAATAAAAAAAATAAATATATCAAATAAGAATCTGATTATCGAAAGTATTTTTAATGAGAAATAATAAACTAATAATGTTGGTAATAAATTATGATTAAATTTGATTCGTAAAATTAACAATTTATATACAATTTTTTTTTTATATTCAATCACATTTGATAGAATCGTATAAATCGCACACCGAAACAAAAATGAATTCCGTAACAAATAAATTTGTAATCTGTAATAAATTCATAAATGCAATAATTAATAATTTATTTTCTACGAAACCAAAAATGTTAACATAAAACTTTGCACTTAAGTTTAGTTTTATTTAATTATATTATCTCATCATAATTATTTCAAACAATAAATGTGAGAATTGGAAATTTTATAATCTGTCGAGAATATTGATTTTTTTTTGATTTAAAAGGAAAACAATTCGAAACACAAATACTGTTTATTATAAAAATTTATAAGAATCTTCATAAATCCTTGAAGAAAGACGTTGAACTTTTTTCAAAAGAAAAGTAGAAAAAAATAAATGTAAAATAGAAAATATGAGGAAAAGTAATAAAGGATGGGGTGTAGGTGAGAACAAACTTGATAAAATATTTTAGATTCCGTACTGATAAAATTATGGGTTTGTGACTTTCGGTTAACCCAAAAATTTTAATCCTTGTGTTTTACAAAATAACAATTATCCCTTTTACACAAATAGAAAAAAAATTAAAACTGGAAAAAGAGAAATTAGCTAAATCTGTGAAGCTTTTCCACGTTTTACTTTGGACTTTGATTTCCAAAAAAAAAAAAAAAATGTAATAATCTCAGATAACTCAATAGAGAGCAAAAATAAAATAAAATGTATAAGTTTGACGGAAAACACAATTTTAATGATTTCTCTCCGGATCAGATTAGTCTTTAAATGCTAGGAGAGGTAATTGCAATATCCTTCTTAATTGGAATTCAAGTGAATTTTCTCCGTTTAAAAGTTTTTCCTTTTTATCGTTTTTTTTTTTTTACATTTTTACATTTTAATAGGATTCAAGCAGAGACGAAGATTGAAAATCAATAAATAATGGATGAGAATATTATTTTCTTTGTCTTCTTATTCTTTATGATTATAATTCATTTTATAAAAAAGGAAGAAGGAAGAACAAGAAAGGACGATTTACGTTTTTTTTTCTTCTTATTTTCCTTCTTTTTAAATTTTAATTTATTTAATATCTTTGTATACTTAATCCTGAATTTAATTAAATTAAACTTTCTATTGCTTAAAGGAAGTTACATTTTCAGTCATTAAGTCGATTTGAATTATTGTGATAAATTGATTCAAATCAAAATCTTCCTTTAATATAATTTTTTTTTCTCTTCTTTCCCTCTACTTTCCCGTTTCTTCCCATTCTTCATACTCTTCCTTTTCTGCTTAACGTTTTAATTCAATTAATCAAGATTTAAAATGTTTCAATTTACAAATTATTGTTGTTCCTCCTTTTATTTTATTGAATTTTCATAAAAAATTATATCCTGGACAAAAATTTTTTACACCTCACTTTACTTTTTCTTCTTCTCTAATACAACTTTCAATTGATTTATGTAAGAATGAGACAATTTAATGGTTTCGAAGAAAATCTCTAATTAAAACTATAATTAAATGACTACAGACTGAATTACTTTAGTTGGTTCTTTTTCTTAAACTAAAATAACTTTTCTTTGAATTTACAAAATAAATAACTTTTCTTATGCAAATAAGAAATCGCATTTAATAGGGGCTTTGATAAAACAACCAAACAAACCTCATCTATTCAAAAATAGATTTGAAATTTAAGTCTGTTTATTTTTCAAAGTTTCAAGAGTGTAAAAACGTATTTATTATATAATTGTCTATCAGTTTACATACACACACACACACACACAAGACACCACACAACACATAAAACATAAAACATACACACACATCCACCCATAGAAGTTTTATCTCTTTCTTTTAACTGAACAATTTACACTTTGAAAGATATTTATAAGAAAACCTATATAAATCTAAACTTATATATTAAAATCCATTTATAGAAAATGTCTGATAAGGAAAATGGAAAATGCCTTTTGAGAAATTAAAATGTTAAAGGATTTTTTTTCTTCTTTTTATTCTTTTCTTTTCACTTTTTTTTCTATATAAACTTAACAACTGAAAAGAAAAGAAAGATTAATGGATTTTTTATTTCTTTCTTTCACTCGTTTTTATTTTATTTTTTTCGCTCTATATTTATTTATTTAGTTTATTTCTCTCTCTCTCTCTCTCTCTCTTTCTATCAAAATAAAAAAAGTAAAAAGAAGAAAAATTCAGAATTAATTCAATTGAAATTAATGATTAAAAATATCACCCTTAAAAATGGAATATTTAAAATAAGATTAATAATTTTCGAAAACTTATTGGAATTATTTGAAGTTTATTTATTTTATGAAAATTATTTATTATTGGAAAATGTTGTTGGGAAAATGTGATAAATTTGATTGGTTAATGTAATTCGTAATATTTAAATAAAATGTTAAAAAATTATTGTTCTATTGTTGTATTGCTCTTTGTCTTATTTAATTTTTTTTCATCTATTTCTTTTATAATTTTAGGGGTGGACCTGGCCTAAGATGGGGAGCGTGCTATTCGCAGCTGTGTTCATAGCGTTACAATTTGCTACTGGCCTGGCGAACCCAGACGCAAAACGTTTATACGACGATCTATTAAGTAATTACAATCGTTTAATTCGGCCTGTGGGCAATAATTCGGATCGTCTCACTGTTAAAATGGGTTTGAGGCTGTCACAGCTGATAGATGTTGTAAGTATTTAATTAGTACTATTTGTTGTTATGTTTTCAACTTAAATTTAATTATTTAAACCTTCGACTCTACCTTTGATTTTATTTGTTGTTGTTGTTGGTGTTAATGTTTTTTTTTTGTTTTCTTGATTTTCAAACCTACAATTTTAAGTCTAAAAACAAAAATAAAGCGATTCTTTTCAATGTTTTCTTTAAATATTCTAATACATAAAGTCAATCGATTTATTTATAAAGAAAGAAATAAAAAAAAAATATATACTACATAAAAAAAGAGTGACGTGGGCGAGACTTTTTAAGCTGTCAAACTGCCAATATTATTTTCACTGTATATAAGGGTAAAAAGAAAGAAAGAAAGAAAGAAAGAAAGAAAGAAAGAAAGAAAGAAACGATGAACGATGAACGATGAATGAACGACAACAATAAATAAACAGAAAAATAAATATATCGAAACGAGAGGAAAGGATTCTAATCCAGATTAATAAATAGCATATAATAATGGAATTTAATTTAACTTTTTCTTCTTGTTCTTCTTGTTTTTTTTTTAATCCTTGAATTATAAGTAACAGGATAATTTATCACTTGACCTGGTATTTTTTTTTATATTCCCACCTCCGCATTTTTTTTCTCTCATTCTTTTTAGTTCCTTTACCTTTTTTTTCTCTGCGTCTTCATTTTATTTTTGAACACACAAGAGACTTTAAGAGTTGCATGCATTCTTATACGTCTTAATACTGTTCATCGTCTTCCTTGGAGTTTTATATAAGAGAAGAGTCTATATTATACGAGCATAAATGATTGACGATCCCGAATAGAAAAAAAGAAAGGAACAGAAAAAAAAGTCTAATTAAGTTTTCAGTTCCACTTTTCTTATTTTTTTATTATAAAAAAAAAAAGGGTGGTGGATGAAGGGAAAAGGGAAAATTTAACATATCAGGAATGCGGTGTTCATTTTTAAAAGAAGTTTTTTTTTCGACCGCAAGAAATGAAAAAAAAAACAACGAAAAACTTTAAAACTTTTCTTCATTTTTCTTCGTTTCAGAAAAGAAAAAAACAAAAAAGGAGCAAAATCGGAAAAGCTAAAAACAAATACGGAAGAAAAAAAAATGTCTAAATTAAATTGAAATTTAAAAAAAAAAAAAGAAAGAAGAAAAATGAATTTAGTTTTTGTTTTGTTTTGTTTTTATTTTTATTTTTTTTCTTTACTTTCCTTTGCTTGCTTTTGCACGTCAAGACGCACGTTCACTTCTTGATTGATTATCACTTTAATACCTTTATATATTTTTTTTTTGTCACGCGTTTCTCGAAAACTGTCTTAAACGAAAAAAAAAAAAAAAAAAACTGAGGAAGTAAAAAGGAAAAAAGGAAAACAGGGAAAAATATGATAATGTTAATATTTTCTCTTGGAATATAAATAAATATACGAAAAAATATTATAAAATAAAAAATGAAAGTTTAAGCTGAAAGCTTATAAAAAGCTGTAACTGAAAATGAATTTTTATAGGACAAAAAAAAAATACTGAAAATGAAAAGGAAAATGAAAATGTAAAAGTGAAGAAATAATTCTTATGTTTAGGTGAAGTGAAAATAATATAATAATAAATTTCCATTTTTCTTTTTCTGTTTTGTTGGACAAAAAAAAAAAGAAGAAATTTATAGAAAATCTTTCAAGAACATTTCCCATATTCTTTTTTTTTTTCTTTTCCTTCTTACCACACATCTTTGAAGATACAATTTTTTTCCTTTTTTATTCTGCTTCTTCTTCTTCGTTTTCTTCCACTTTTTTATTTTTTTTTTCCTTTTCTCTAAGAAACAAACCTTAAGTATGTATGGTTTTGTCATATAAAGCTTGTTTTTATCTTTACTTTTATACATTCAGTTTTTTTTTCTTTCCTTTTTTTTTTTTCTTTCCCTTCGTTCAAACATGTTGTTTTTGTTGTTGCTGTTATGTACTTTACACTCTTATTCTGAAAAGGATAGAAAATATGTTTAAAAATAATATATATTTTATTAAGGAGTACGTTTTAGTTTTTATTAGAGGAAAAAAGAAGAAGAAACAACGAATAGACATTTAAAATTTCATTCAATGATATTTGTGTCCGTACTCTGTACGTTTTCTTCAATATTTATTTTCAAAATGAAAGCTTAGTGTTGTACAGGTTCTAATTTTCATTTTTTTAAACTTACTCTCGACAACATATTCAAGTTTGTCTTTAAGAATTTCAATTAGTCAGCAATGCATTAAAGGCAGGAATTCGTCAAATGAAAGAATTCTTTTTGCTCTTATATTTTCTTGTTGTTTTCTAAAACTTTAAACAAAATCTTTTTTTCTTATAAAATAATGTAATAAAAAGAATAGAAAATGTAATGACTCAGGTTTTGTTTAATACGGGAGAAAAAAACAACTTGATAGTCTAGAATAATCAAACGGATACTTATTCTATAAGACAGGCATTTTTATTTGTTAAAGAAACTTCTTTTCTACAGTTTCTAATCTTAAAATAAATAAAAAGAAAACAGAAAATAAAAACAATAAAGGAAAAATGTCATTGCACAGTTAATCCAATTTAACGACATTTTACAAATAAAACACTAAAAAAAAAACAGCATGTTTTCCTCATTTTTCTTCTATATTTTTCCATTATAAAAATTCCTATATTTTTCTTTTGTTTTCCATTAACAACTTTCAAGTCGATAAAAAGTAGAAGAAATTGTAAAGAAAAAAAGAAAAAATCGAATCGATGAACGTAATTTTGCTTTTGTGCAAAAAAAAAAAAAATAAAAATAAAAACTAGAGAATTTTTTAAAATGGGTAATTTAAAGTGCATCAAAGTTAAGTTAATGGGCGGTTCAGGGATGAGAAAAAAACTTGCTTTATAAAATTTTATCGTATGTTGTAAAATAGGCGTTGTTTATAGTGCCAAGAATTGAGATTAGCTCAACTTATAAAAATAAACAACACATAAAAAAAATACAGAGTTTAAAATAATTTGTTGAAGTCACGCTATACGTTATAAAGCCATACCACATTAAAGTTTTACATTAGATCGTAATTATATTCAGAACTTAACTAATTTTCTATAAGAAAATATAAAATTAATAAATTTAATATTAAATTGTAATTTCTAAACAAAAACAAACAAAAAAATAAATACAACCACAATTTTTTGGTGAAATAAAAAAGAAACAGTGTTTGACAGACGTGATGTTAAACAGTCACAGTTCAACTCCTTATTAAAATTTACGTTTATTTTTTTTAAAGTCACCCTTCTTTCAACTCTCCCTGGTAAGTCGGAAAAGTTAGAGAAAAAAAAAATATACGTGTAAATTTTTTTTTTGCTGTCTCTTTTTTTTTTTTTTGTTCTGTGTATAAAAATTCAAAAGAAAATTAAAATTAATTAATTTTCTTTTAACTTGAAGGTTGAATCTCATCGCCAATAAATTTTCGTTTAAAATGAATTAAGATAAGAACTTATGAATTTAGGGGTTGAGATTAATTAGACGGAACAAAAATTATATTTTACGTTTTATTTTATTTTTTTTTTACTTTTTTTTTCTTTCTTCAATTTCTCTCCCTCTCTCTTTTATTCTATTTGTCTCTTTCAATCTTTTCTACTGTTAATTTTCATTTAGTCACTGGAAGATTTTTACAGACTTTGTTCTACGGAAAATTAATTTTTAACTTATGGGAAAGACATTTTTATTTATATTTATAGAGAGAATTAGATGTCAGTAATAGGGACATTACGTTAGTTATGTTAAGGGTAAAGTCATAATCATAAATATTGTTAAAAATTATAGTGAAAATTAGAACAGAATAAAACAATTACCATCATAAATCTATATAAAATTATTTTATGTTTAATTTTCATTTAAAGAAAATCAAAAGAAAAGAGAAAATTTCTGTTTGTGAAGAAAAAAAAGATGAAGAGAAAAAAACAGGGAACGAAGCACAAAGATGAAAAGAAAAAACTAAATTTAAAGTTTAAAATTAAATTTTGGACTTTAAAATCTAAATTGAAAATCACTCAAATACTGTCAAATACAAACATAACTTTAATCTTTAATGCTATACACACACAAAGAGAAAGAAAGTTAAGGAAAGAGAGAGTGAGAGAGAGAGAGTATATATGCTCAAAAATTTTATACAGTCAAAAGTTATACATAGAAGCTTTTTTTTTTTACTTTTCAAATTAAATTTAAGTGAAGTGACGACATTTTTAGTAGCTTTAGCTTCTATTTTTTTTTGTCTAACCGTATCTATGGATTTAATGTACAAACTCTTTGCTTTACTGCCATATCTTCTTGTCTTATATAAAATGCTTTCAATTCTGTTTATATTCCAATACATTATGCAGTTTTTGTTTAAGTTTATTTTTTTGTGTTGTTTATTTTGTTGGGTTTGTTGTATTTTTGTTTGGTTTGTATGTTTATTTTTTTTTTATTATCTTCCTATTTTAATGTCTCTGTATATTTAGAATCAAATAAATCATTTTGATTAAAGTGATAAATTGAAAATATTTCACTATACGAATGGGATATAAACTGAGGCTTTACTGCACTGAATAAACTTTTAGGATTGAACAAAATTTATGTTAAAGCTTTTATTTTGGCTTTTCTAATCCATTGCCCTCCTGAATAATAATAGAGACTTTTTCAATAGATTTTATCACTTCGTTCTTCTTCTTTTTTTTTTTTTTTGGTTTTCTTCCTTTTTATTTCTCCCCTTAACATAGGGATTCCTTCACGTTATTTTTTCTACATAAACTTAATGCAGTCTCTATCGATTTTAACTGACAGTGTTAATAACACATTCCTAATCTTACTCATATATAGTCAAAAAATTTAATTTTTGTTTATTTAATAAGATTGTTCAGATCGATATTGAATCTATAGAATTATTCATTGTAATTATTTATTCTCTCAAATAAATAAATATTTGATAATGTTCATAGTTTCATGTTGAAATTTCTTGGTAATACCAATAACAATATATTATTCAATAATTTGTGAATTAAAATTATTAAATATTAATTTGAATATAATGCAAGTGAACAAATAATTTATGTTTTTCTTTTCAAAATGCCATTAGAAATATTTACAAGCAAATATAAAATAAATAATCAATTTGTAATTTAAATTCATTTCATAACACAAAATCATAATAATAATTTTAATGAAATTTTTTTCCTTATCCTTTTTTCTTTACTCTCTTATATTTATTATGACTGAATACTTAATATACAATTGCATATTCTCAATGCCTTAGGATATCCGTCTATTTATATAATTAAAATGTGTCATTAATTCAAAAATTGATGAAGTATAATCTATCTATTGGTATATCCCATTCCCAATCCCATTCCCATTTTCATTTCTATTCCCATATAATAAATTATCTATACAGAAAACTATTTAAATATTTATATTATAGTTTTTCATGAAATAAGAAACAAAAGTCTGGTAAAATGAAAATCTCATATGCTTTAAATATTGTAATATAAAATCCCTTTCATTTCATTTTCTTCTCTCTTACTTTACTTCTTTCAATTTTTTTTTTCTTTTTGTTTTGTTTTTCTTTTATTCTGTTGAGAGAAATTTGTTTTAGAATATTCAAGAAATTTTACCTTGAACATTTTCCCAGAACATGACATGTAAATCAAAAATTCATCTGCACTATGGGTGCGCTTTTGTGTTGTTAAAATTTATGTTTCGTGTACCTATAAAAAGACTTGAAACTTATGTTTAGAGAAATTTTAACTATTTTCATATAATGTATTAAAGAAACAATTATATTAATGAGATGAAATTTTCTTAACATACACATAAATATATGTGTGTGTTGAGGAGAGTGTGTGTGTATGTATATTTGAAGAGAAATTTTAATGTATTTTTTTTTCTTGACATAACTTTGCGTTTGCTGTGAATCATTATCGTTCATTTTATTTTATAGGTTTTTTTTTTTGGTGATTTTTTCTTCTTTTTCTTTTTCGCTTTTCCAACTGATTTTTCCTTTTTCTTTTTATCTATTTTGATTTTAAAACATAAAAGTTCAACGACTTTCAATTAAAATTCAAATTTCTCTTTCTTTTTTTAATGTTTTTTTATTTCCTTAACACTTTACTGTCTCAATTATTTCATTTATGAGACACTTTTGTTTGTCGTAATTGAGTTTTATTAGTAAAAAAGAAAGAAAGAAAAAAAGAAAGAAAGAAAGAAAGAGAAAGAAAAAACGAATAAATGAAGGAATTCTGAATAATAAAATGAAAAAATGAAAATTGAATTTAAAATCGGAAAAATTTATTTTTGTGTGTTTGAATGTATTTGTATGTGTATCTGGATTTATGTGTATGTTGATTTATGTGTATGTGTGTGTGTTTGTATATTTGTTCTGATTGTACACGTCGGCATATGTAAATAAACCTTTTTAATTTATATTCGTATACGAAACGTTGAGATGAAATGGGTTAAATGTTGATTTGTTTAAAATTCACATTTTATTAGAAAAATCTACAAAGGAGACTTTTGTTGTTTTTTTTTTGTGGAAAAGTAAAAAGAAAAAAAAAAAGTTAAATCCAAAATTATGAAAAAGTTTAAATCAAAAAAATAAACAAACAGAAAATTAACAGAGAAAATGAAATAATACAAATATTTTTTTTGATGCCAATCAAATATCAGATTATCTGTCTATCTCTCTCTCTCTCTCTCTCTCTCTATCTTATTTTTCATAATTTCTTTTATTAATGAACAAAAATAAAATAAAAATTATTTATAGTAGAAAACTCGTTTAAATTCAAACTGAAAGAAAAAAAAATTGAAGAATTAAAAAAATAAAGAAAAAATGGAAGGTAACATAAAAAAATAATAATATAAAAGTGGAAAACAGAAAGATCTTAATTATGCTCTTAGTACTAAGTACAAATTATAATATGAGGGTAGGTATACAGAAGAAGAATAAGAAGAATAAGAAGAAGAAGTAAAACTGTTTAGCAGAAGGGCTTAAATGAGGACAAAAATAAATTTTAAACATTTTTCATGTTTCACCTTTTGACTCAGTTTTGTTTTTTTTTATTTTTTTCTCCCGTGTTTTTTTTTTTTTTTATTCTAAAAAATTTAAATATTCACAAATGGCTGAAGTTTGTTTTGTAAATAGGTGGATAAAGGGGGAGAATGAGTGTTTTTTTTTAATGGTTGCTGAGGGATTTAGTATCATAGAAAGAAATGAGTTACAAATTAAAGAAATCAATCTTTTGTTAAAAATGTCAAATAATTCAACCAAAAACCAATAAAATATTTTTACTCTTAAAACACAGATAATAAAAACAGGAATACTATATCATCGTGTACTTTCAAAAAAACTCTCCCACTCTCGTTCTCTTTCTCTCTTTCTCTTTCAACTTCATTATTTTTACTCTTCAGGCGTTTTTTTTTTTCTTTCTTTCGTTACTTTTTATTCCCCACCCCCTCTCAGTACGTTACTATTGTTGACGTTATAAAAATAAGGGGGGGGGGGGTGAGGAAAGGAGGATTATTATGGGGTTAAATGTGAACTTTTTTCTATTTCTTTTTTCTCTTACTTCGTTTTTCGTTCTTCTTTAACTTTTCTCCTGCTTTTTCTTTTTATAGCACACAAAGGATTAAATAAACTTTTCAGTACATTGAATCAAAATTGTTGCTTCGGCAACAAAATATCGAGAAAAAAAAAACACAAACATATTATTACCGCCTTTGGTTCTTTTATTTTCTTTATTTGTTTTTGTTGTTATCAATTAACGGTAAAAATAGTTTTTTTAGAAAAACTAATTTTCTTTAAAAGAATAATTTGTTTCACTTTGGTAAAAATATTTCAACTGGACTGAGGGGAAAAAACCTGAAGAAAAACGTTAACAATAAATTTATGAAATTTAAACGAAAAACAAAAACGCAAAAAAACAAAATATTAATAATAATTTGTTCAAAATTTCCTCTTTCATTCTCTCTCTGTCTCTGTCTCTCTCTCTTTCTCTTTCTTTTTTGTGAACACACATATATTTATATATTTCTGTTGTTTCCCTTATGAAATGCGCACATATAAAATTTAATTTGTATATCATAATCAAAGGCCAACAGGAGTCCATGTCTTAGATGAAAAAACAAAGAACAGAAATGAAGGAAAGTATGAGAAAGAAGAAAAACAAAAAAAAAACACAAAAAAGTCTTAAACAAAAAGTCCATAAATCATAAAAAAAAAGAAAAAAAGAGAAAGGAAAAAATAAAGCAAAAAGCAAAAAAGAAAAAATTATAAAAGAAAAAGGAAAAACAAAAATGAAATTATATTTGATAAAATTAAACTCATACCGGGGCCACACAAAGAACAACAACAAAAAAAAACCTATCATACTCATGGGACTAGGGAGAGAGTCTGTGTCTGAAGTCATACACAGATCCATATATACACACACATATACGTATGTATGGAGAAATAAACAAAATAAAAAATGAAAAGGAAAATAACCAAAAAGAAAAATTCAAAAAAAAAAAACAAAAACATAAAAATCGATAGATTTCAGTTTTTTTTTTCATTTTTTTCTGCTTGAAGGGAACAAAAATCTTTCAATTGGTTTTTTTTTTTTTGATGGAAATTTAATAAAGAATTATTTATTATTAATTAACTGCTTCACTATTTACCAAAATGTCTCCATAGTCTACACATGACATTTTTTCTCCACTGTAACAGTTCCACGTTCAGATTCTTATGTCTCAAAACTTTGTCCAACTTAATTTTATTCTTAGTTTTTGTTTCCATTCTGTTCCCAAAGAAAATTATTCAACATTATAAGAAAAGCTTAAAGAAAATAATGCGATAGTTTTTTGTTAGTGTACCGATTACAATTGTTTTTACTCTTATGCCAATCAAAATGAACTTTTAAAATTTTCTGCATTGAAAAACTTTTGTTTTTTTGTTCAGTTGTTTTTTTTTTGACGGTGAGCTTTTTTATTTGTTTCTTTTTTGTTTTTTTGGTTTTTTTTTGTTTTTCTTAAAAATAAGTTTTGTTGTGTTTTCATTTTTATACTTTTTTATCTTTTGTGTGAGACCAGTGTGTAAGTTCGTGTTGAAATTTTATACTTTGTGTTATGGAATAAAGAAATGTAGAATGGCATGGTTGGGGGAGGAAAAAGCAAGATTCGTGGTATAGATTATTCAAAAGTTTTGAGTTACTTATGGGACCCCCGCGACTTGTGTTCTTTTTTTTTTTGTTAGAAAATGTGAGAAGAACAGAAGAAAACAATTTATATCATAGTTTTTTTTTTCTCCTCTTCTGTGGTTTTTTTTTTGTTTGTTTGTTTTTGTTTTTGTTTTGCACTTCATATTTCAACCTCAACACGCTTTTTATAGGTGGTGTGTTAGGGGAGGATGAGAGGTGGAAAATGAAGAGAATGGATTTTATTGACAATTCAATGAGCGAAAAATTTCAATTGATTTAACATTATGTATATGGATGGGATTTTGTGTGTGTGTGTTTTTTTTTGCCCCATTTGGTGATTTTTTTTTTAGGTTTCGACTTTTTTTGTTTTTTGTTTGGTGCTGTTGTTGTTGTTGTTGTTGTTATTATTTTTTGTTTTTTTTTGTTTGGCTGATAAAAATAGTCTTTCCGTCTCTCGTTATTCTGCGTTATTCGTTATTTCGTTATTCGTTATTCGTTATTCGTTATATTGGGTGTAATGAAACGCGCAAAACAATACTAATTGATGGTTTTTGTTTTTCGGACTTTTTGTTTTTTTTTTTCTCTTTCAGTTTTTGTTTTTGTTTTTTGGTTTCCAATCGATAAATTAAAATACTTTCTCTCCCTTTCTAATACTCAAAGTTTTTTTTTATTCTATATTTCTTTCTGTGTTTTGTCCCTATATTATTGTTCTAAACGTGAATGAGTGTGTGTGAGAGTGTGTGTGTGTGTGTGTGTGTATTCATACGAATATCTCATTAGATTTATGTTTTTATTTTGGTGTTAATAAATCATGTTGTTCGGGAGCGCTAACACTTTGAGAGTTGAATGATTTGTTTTTTTTCTCGATTCTCTTCTCTTCTTCTTTTTTTTTTGCTTCTTCTGGTGAAAATTTATTTGAATTTTCTTTCTTCTTCTTCTTTATTTTGCTAAACGTCGATGACTATTATATTGGAATCTGGGTTTTTTTTTTAGCTAACCCCTGCTGTTGTAATATTAGACAAAATTTAGCTGTTCTTTTTTTCTTCCTTCTTTTCTTTTACGCGGCGTTTCTTTTTTTTTCCGTATATTTTACCTTCTCATCCCCCCCCATCATCCCTTTAAAAAAAACAGCATTTTTTTTCATTCCCAGGAGAATCTTTTAGGCGCCCTCATATTTTTTTGTTACACACACACACACACATACACATAATTGATGTGTGATCATATGAAATATTAAAATGTGCGTAGAAAATTTTAAGGTATTAATCCAAAATTTATTCAAAATGAAAAAAAGAGAAATATCGATTTAAATCTTTTTCTGTTACATTCGCTATGAAATGAAAATAAAATAAAAGAAACAAACAGTTCTCGTTTCAATCCCCATCAATTTCACTACAATATTATTATGATTATTATTATTTAGTTTATCCTGAACAAGAAAACTTTTATATGATTCCTCCATTAATAAATCAACTCTTAAAAAATAAGTGGAGACAGTTTTCTTTCCTTTTATTTTATTTTATTTTATTTTAGTTTTTCTTTTTTTTTCAAGTTTTTTCTTCTTCTCTCTCTCTCAATCACCCCAATAACAAAAAAAAACCCCCTTTTAACCGGACAAAACAAACGCGTCAGTCTTACAACAGTCATAATATTATATCACATTCCTTTTCCCTTTTTCCTGCTCTTTTTTTTTGTGCTCATTGTTGTTCTTCTTGCTTTTGTTTTGTTCTTTTTGGATTGACCAACTGAAAAAAAAAAAAAGAAAAAACAGAAAAAGAATGAAAATTTTTCTTTCTTTGGAGAATTGGAGAGTTGGAGAGTTTTGTTAAAAGAAAGAACATAACAATAATAATACAAACGAAAAACGTATACTATATAATATTATATTTAGATTTATGCACGAAAAAGAAGAAAAGTTAAGTGCTAATCCTAATTTATTGCATGAATATGGTAACAAAACTCAGCATGAGAGGGGTTGGCCTTATTTTTCTTCCTTTTTTTCTTTTTTTGTTGCTACCATTACCATCGTCGTTTGTCGTCTCTCCTTTTTGTTTTTTTTTTTTTGTTTTTGTTTTTATTTTTGTTGTTTTTGTGTTTTTTTTTTGGTCTTTCTTTTTTGCTGTTTTGATAACACAAATTATGGTTAAAGCTCTTAGAGCAAAGCAAAGAAAAAAAAACGAAGAAGAAGAAGTCTCTTCTTATGTTATGTCTTATAAAATGAGGGCTAAAATAAACAAAACTAAAATGTTTGTCGTTCATTAATTATAAGGAATATATCGAGATAAGAATAATTGTTGAGAATTGCAAAATATCAAGGACACATTATTTAAGGATATTTTCTTTCTTTCTTTCTTTCCTTTTTTTGATCCATTATTATTATTTTTATTATTATTCTCCTTAATAAATAATGTACTCGTTCACTTTTCCAAAAAACCGAAATTTATTAACACAACAAACAAAACACAAAAATATTGTTACTTTTAAGAGACAAAAAAAAGAAATTATTTTTCTTTTTAACATTTTTTCCTTAATGGAAATTTTAATATTTTTTTTTTTTCATCTTCTTCTCAGGATTAAAAATTGAAAATAATCAAAAACAAAAATATTTGAATATATAAAAAAAGAGATTTTCCTACCCCCAACAAACCCACACCAATTTCATTGATTAAATAAAAAAAAAAAATTAACAACTTAAAATTTTCTAAATGGAAAGAATGAAAAAAAAAAAAAGAAAATATAACAACAACAACAATCGCTAGAACATAATTTAATTAAAATTCAAAATTTTTATCTGTTTTTTTTTTTCTTTTCTTTCTTTTCAGAATTTGAAGAATCAAATCATGACAACAAATGTGTGGGTGGAACAGGTAAGACAATTATATTTGTTTGTTTGTTTGTTCTTTTTTTTTCCTACGAGAAATAAAAGAAAAAAAATAAACAATATTTTTTATTAAATTAATTAAAAAGTGAAATTCTCTCTTTGTATTGTTAAATTTTCTATTTAATGTTTTACTTCTTCTTCTTCTTCCTTTTCTTGTTTTTAATTCTGAATATTGGAAAAATTATATATTTTGTTAAAAATAAAAAAAAAATTGTCTTTCAATCAATTTTTTTTTTTTTTTGAGAAAAAATCTTTAAAATTTAATTTTATGCCAAGGAAAAAAAGAAGAGGAAATTCTTTATTCACAAATATTTCCAATTAATACATTTTCTTTTGTTTTTTGTTCACTTCATTTTCATTTAAAACGATTTTCACATTTTTTATATTTTTTTTTCCGCTTTTTATTTTTATAAATTGTTGTGAGTATTTATATAAATTGAAGTTGAATAGAATTGAATTGAGTTGAGTTGAGTATATAGAGTTGAATGTATGTATAAGAGATAGAAAGGATGATAGAGATAGATATAAAAGATTATATAAAATAAACGAACGCGAGAATGCCAATAAATAACTATCTAATGTCAAGACACTTGAAATTTTCAATTTAAATGTTCCAAAACAAAAATTAGATGTATGTCTGCCATTATCTAAGCTACACTCTACAATTTGTTTAAATGAGGATGTATTTATGTATGTGTGTGTTTGTATGAGAGGATGTGTGCATTTGTACAATTTATTCATGCATAAAATAATAGACAATTACCCATAGAACGCTTTGAGAAAAATTTAACTTTTCTCAAACCAAAAAATAAATAAAAATAAATTATTTTTCTATTTTTCTTTTTTTTTCCATTTTTTTTATTCTTCCTTCTTTTTTTTTTTGGGTGTGTTCCGGATTGCATAAATAAGACAAATCGATTTACGAAGCAACCGCGAAGAGCAAGAAAAAAAAAGTTTAATAAAAAAGAAGGAAGATAAAGAAGAAGAAGATGAATCAGACGAAGTGGGAGAAGAAGATGAAAATAATAATATGGTAAAATGGTCCTACAAGGAATATCAGAGTGAATCTAAATTGGAAAGTCGTACAAAATTACATACATCGTGCAGACAGACAGCTAGTTAGATATATATATATATATATATTTCATGTGTGTGTAAACGAGAATATAATCTGAAGATAATACATACACACAAACCCACACACACATACAATTGCATTTCAATGGATGAACATATTTTATACTTTTTTTTCTCTGTTTCCCTTTCTCGTAATTTTCTTTCAGTTTTTTTTTTCTTTCTTTTTATATGCTGCACGGATAATACGAATATCGATATTATTATGCACTCACGTTGATGTATGAATTTAATAGGTTACCTTCTATACTATTGGTTTGATCCATCCTCCATACATTATATTTTATATGAATTTTACAAAGTTTAGTAAAGAGACTACAAGTCTAGTTTATATATATGACTATAAATTTATGGGATGTCCGGTCTATTTGCCAACACACAAACACACATAATATACGTAAACCAAAAGATTACATAAATAGTGTATATAAAATGTGTAGAAATATTTAAAGAGAAATTCTATAAAACGGATCAAAATCAAAATCTAATAATGTAATTGATCCTGACTAATTGGCTATAATGAAAATCAAGAAGAAGGAAATGAGAATAATAATAAAAAGAAAATGAAAAAGAAAAAGAAAAGCTACAGAAATTAATTGGAAATTAAAATTAGACTTCTTGTATTTCACAATTTTTTTATTTCGGTATTTTTTTTTTTCCTTCAAGCTGAACATTCTCTTCCCATAAATCCGACCATCCGACCATTCTTCCTCCCCACTCAACCTACCGCTTCACAAACACTCTTTTTTTTTTCTTTTCTCGTACTAATTAAAATAATTTTTAGGAAAGAAAAATATAAGAAAAATAATATGATTTATTATTTCATGTTTTGGAAATTTAAGATGACAAAAAAAAATTTCTCTCTTATTTTTTTTTTTTTGTTAATTTTCCTTCATTTTTTTCTTCTACTTTTCGTTAAGAGTAAAAAAAGAAAAAAAAAAGGAGGAAAAATGGAGAAATGGGAAAATGCGAGAGAAAAAAAAAAGGAAAAGCGTCTCTTTAAGATAAATTGACATTTTGGGTCAGTTTCTCTCTTTCTCCTTTAGTGCTGGTTATTTTTATTATTATTGTTGTTGTTCTTATTATTATTATTATTATTATTGTAGTTGTTGTAGTTGTTATTATTTATACATATATATATATATATATTCTTCTGTACTTTGGACAAACATCAGATGAAACAGTAACTAATATTATTTTATATATGTATATAAAAAAAAAGAAAGAAATCGTATAACAGAGACCGCGCAAGAATTTTAGATAGATTTATTATCATTATTACAAATAATAAACTTGTAAAAGATGTCATTGTCAAGGAGAAAGGAAGCCATCCTTTACAGTTAAGAGTAAGCTATTTTTCTTGTTGTTTCTTTTTTTTTTTTTCATTCTTCCTTTTTTCCGTTCTTGTGTTTTTTTTTGTTTTGTTTTGTTTTATTTTCTTCTTTATTTTATTTTCTTTTTTTTTTTTGTTGTTTCGCATCTTGTCCCTGTCTTGTATAGTTTTCTGAGCGAAGAAATAGAAAGAAAGGACAGAAGGGATATAAAATATACTAAAGAATGAAAGAAGGAAAAAAAAAATGAAAACAAAACACTGTGAGTTGTCATCTTTATGTCGGCGTCAGCTTGACTAAAAGAAGGAAAAAAAAAAAAAAATTGCGAAGAAAAATGAAGGAAATTCGTTCGTCTTATTTAGTTTCAAGTTTTTTATTTTCTTTTCTTTTACTTATTTTTTGTGAAATAGAAAAAAAACCTATTTTTTTTAATTTTAGTTTTCTAGTTGATAGTTATGTGTTGATGTTTATGTTGCTGTTGATATATTTTTCATCTACTTCTTCTTCTCGCCCTTCAATATTTATTATAAACTCCTTATGTGTATTTTATAAGACTTGATCGATTATTAATATCCTATATGTGTGTCTAAAGATGTACTTATGTGTGTGTGTGTATGTATGAATAAACAGAGTGATTATGTTAGCTATCAATTTTTGACATATCAACAATATTATTATAGACAAAAATACACGACTATTGGTATTATTAAAAGAAAAATAAAATAAACTTATGCAGGGGATTATCTGGAGAATTTTTTGTTTTGAAAAGGATTCAAATTCACGAGAAACTTCTAGTTATTGTTTTTATTTTCTTAGGTTCATTGATATTTGGATTACTAATAAAGTTGTTCTTGAAGGAAATGGAATGAGTTTATTTTTTTCTAAAATTACTTAAGAGAGTTTACAAAATTGAATCAATTTTTCTCTTTCAAAATTTAGAGAAATTTATAAATGAATTCTTAGAAAGTCTTTTCCTAATGTATTATTTTTGAAAATCATTAAAATCTTATTACAGAAATTACTTGATGAATACCTAACCTGCTAATTTTCCTTTGATTTATGGAACAAAAAATACTTGGCTATATTTTTTGTATCACAAAAATCCTTATACGTTCTGCTCAAAGAATTCTTAGAATACAAAAACACATTATTCATTCACAATCATTTAATATGTATGCAATTCTTTTATTCAATTATAGGTAAAATATACATACATAAAGTAAAAACTAACTTTATTCAGTTACGTCACATTACATAGCTATCTTATATGTCTGAAGTGTCAAAGTTAAAAAAAAAATTGTACATTAAATTGAACACAAATAGAAAATTTCATTACCATTTTCTACATTTATACATCAAGTGCAATTTCTATTTTACAGTGAATTTTAAATTCTAAGAATTAAATTCAATTGAATAGAGTAGAAGAAAAAACAGCAGTATTTCTTTCGTTCTTTATAACATTAAATAAAGACACAAGCAATACTTTATATATAGGAATTATATATATGGATATACATAAATATATTCTCATTGGTAAGAATAAAGAAAGTGTCTGTTTTATTCACGCTTTTAATAAGAGTCTTATCATTATAATACATACACTCACACACTCCCTCATACAGAAACACAACTACACAATTAAAAATTGTATTTAATTTTAAACTTAAAATTGTGAATACTGAAGATTTTATTATAATAACAATTGAAGGATGAGAAAGTGGATGGTGATGAGACAATAAGGATGATGTTACAATATTGCTTATATCAAATAATTTAAATATAAATATACATTACTAAATATGTAGGTTTTATATAAAGTAGGAGATGGATTAAGGTTATACATACAAAAGACATACGAAAATGTTATTATTATTATTATTATTATTATTATTATTATTATTACCAAATAAAATGGCGTTTAAACGCGTGTGAAAATCAAAAAAAAAATCGTTCAATTTTATTCGTATAAATGTTTCTTATTTTTTTTGCTTTCTTTTTTCTTTTTTCGTTTTTCTTTTTGTGATTATCGATAATTTAAATGCAAAGTAGACACAAGCAAAACACTTTAAACGTTTTAACCTTGATGATTTTTCTTTAATAAATAAAAATACACTGAACCGATATAGGATTATTAGGTGTTACCTTTATAAATAATTTCATATTAATAATAATAAGAAAAATAACATCAATAATAAAGTAAAACTTTATGAGTTAGCTATTAAAAGATACAACTACAATACATTTAATGTTAGTTTCTTTGCAACACAAATTTAATTTGGTTCCCAGTTTATGTTCATAATATAATTTTGATCCGTTTTGTTTTTTGTCAATTGTAAAATATTTTAGTGTTCGTTAACATTTATTGTCCAACAATTATAGAAGAGAATTTCTCTAAAGTTATTGAGTTAATTAGTTCTATGTACCTCATGCAGTTCATACCAATTTTTGTCGAATAACATTATTATCGGATTTCCAAAAATTCCATAATTAAAGCTGATTCAGAAATTCAAATATATACTAATCCTAACAGCTTCTCATAATTAAATACCACATTCAAAAATGAATAATATAATTGATGTTATAAAATTCAGTACTCATTTTTTTTTACTTGGCCATCAACTGTTTTTTTTTTTAAACAATTTGCAATTATATCATTTAGAAAGTAGTCTAGATTTGTCACAATAATTCTACAACATTTTGATTAATTAACACAAGTGCTAGAATAATATTATTGTTGCCGGTTGTCTGTTTTTAAGCCAATTAACAATCATATCTAAAGTAACTGCGATAAATTCTGCTGCCACTTTTATTTGTATTTTTTATTTAAGTTTTTCTTTTTTTTTTTTTTGAACAAGAATAACTTTTGTGAAATTGACTCCTTCAGATAAAATGTTTAATAAAATATGAATTCATTCTATCCAAAGCACAAAGCACATGCATTGCTGTAGGTAATAATAACAATAATAATGGTAATAATATACAGTCGAATATTTATTGTGAAATTTTTCTGTTTTACAATATTACTCATTCTATCCCCTTCCCTTTCTCTCTCTCTTACTCTCTATCATTTCCTTCACATTTTTTATTTCACTCTCTGCCATAATATATAATTAAAAACAGACATTTTATGTTACATCAAAAAGCAAACATTGCCATTTTTTTTTCTGCGTGTGTTCTGTCTTTTTTTTCTTTAATTTTTTTTTTTTTTTTTGGTTTTTTGTTTTATGACTGACACAACAAACGCACAAAGAAAACGAAAAAAAATGTGTTCTTTATGGAAATAATGTCGGTTCCAAAAGATGAAGGAAAAGAAGAAAAGAAAAAAAAAATAAAAGAAATATAAAAAATGGTCCCATAAAATTATTGTAATATCAGATGGAGAAGAGAAAGAAAAAAATCTAAATGGGGCATTAAGAATCCAAATCAAAAAAAGAAAAAAAAAACCGAATAAGAAAAATAAATAAAAATATGTAGTGAAAAGAAAAAAAAAACCCCCAATCCCACTTAACTACCCTCAACACAGAGAGAGAGAGAAAAAAAAAAGTGATAGACAATTTTTTTTTTTTGTTTTTTTATTTTACGCGCAACAACAACAAAACAGCAAATAAAAATAAAAAAATAAAAAAAGAAGAAAAACCAAAAGAAAAATCAATGAAAAGAATCAATTACACGTCCATGGTAACACTGATCCTCCCTCAATTTTCCTCTACACACACCCATCATTTTATCCACCCATTCAATTTTGATGACCGCATACACACACACATACTCATACACATACATAAATATATACACACCGGGAGTCACCATATGGATCTAATATCCTCTTTCGATATAGTCGATATTATACCCAAAAAAAAAATTTATAGAGAGAGAGAGAGAGAGAGAGAATTCAGTTCAATAATCAAACAATATATTCGTTGATTTATTTTTTTCAATTATTTTTGATTATTTTTCGTTTTCGAAAATTTGTTTTTTTTTTTTTTTTGTTTGGGGTTAAAATGGGGGTGAGAAAATTATTATTATTATTATTATTTTATTATTATTTTTTTTCTATCCTGTCGAGTCCAAAGCATGAGAGAAATTTTTTTGGTTTTTAATGACCAGGATAAATAATAAGTAAAAAAAAAAAATGAGTAAAAAAAAAAACAAAACAAACTTTCTACTGCAATTTAAATTTTTATATAACACTTTCTCTTTCTCTCTCTCTCTCTCTCTACCTTTTTTTTTTGTTTCGATGTATGTTTAAGGAAATTAAATTTTAATTACAAAAAAAAAAAAAAATAAAATAAAAAACAACAAAAATTTGTATAATTCTTGAAAGCATTTTATGAAAAAGAAAAAAAAAGAACAAAAATTTTTGTTTTAAAGTAAAAAAAAAAAAAAAGAAAAGAAAAGAAAAACACAACAAGCAAACAAGAGAAAGAAAAAATGAAAGAAAGAAAAATCTTTAAAGTATATAAAATTAAAAGCTTCCTCTTAATTAATTAGAATTAAATTAGAATAAATATTCTCTGTTTGTTTTAATGGGGAATTGGATGAGTGAATTGGGCAAACAAATCAATATAAAAATAATCGATTAAATAAAAAAATATATTTTTTTAAGGATGAAATTTAAATAACTTTGTTTATCATTTTTCAATGTTGTCTATTTACAGGAATGGAATGATTACAAACTTAAATGGAATCCTGATGATTATGGAGGAGTTGATACGCTTCATGTACCATCTGAACATATATGGTTACCCGATATTGTCTTATATAACAAGTAAGGATAACGTTCTATAAACATTTTATGTATAAATAAAATTATCAATTTTTTTTTAATTTAATCCAACTATTATTCCCGTTTTCATATTCCTTAATCCTTTTTAATCTTCAGTGAATAGAATAATAATAGTGTTATCTTCTTTATTACCATTTACTATTTAGTATCGGAATTTCTTTAATAAGAAGGAAAAATATTCTGTTTATGTAACTTAATTCATTTTTATTTATCGATAATAATTTTAGTAAAATCAAAAGAAAAAAATTTGTTTTTGTTTTCGATTATTATTTATTTGACTTTTGTTTATTGAAGTTATTTTGCATTTTATCTGTTGTAAATTATTTATTGTTATAAGCTGCATAGAAATTATAAATAATTTCAATTTAATTTTTGTTTTTGTATAAAAATATAAATAAACAAAGAAAATTATTCAAGATACAACAAAAGAGACAACAACTATTATCATTTATTCATTAAAGGAATTCATTGTAAGTTTAAGATTGAATGAAGTCATTATGAATTCTGATTTTTATTGATTTCAGATCATTATTAAGATGTTATCGCATATAAGATTTTATCGTCTTTATCTTTATTTTATTCCTTTTTATTTATGAAAATACAGACAAAATCACATAATGCGTGTTACAGAATAATTATTTTTTGGTTGTATTTTTACTGAAATAATTTTCATACAATATCAATCAATTACTAATCTGAAATTAGTTTTAAGTGACAATTAATGTGTAAAAAAGCAAATTTTATAGCATCTGTTAATGGTGAAATTAATGACAATTCAATTTTGCTCTTACCAAAATTATTCCAATAACGTCAATTTTCTCAACTTCTTTTGTAAGTTGAGTTACTAAAATTTCATTGTTTGTAGTACAATATCTGGTATCTGCAATTATTTCACTGCGTTCGAAGAACAATTTATGATTTTTTTTTCATTTTATCAATTCATGATTGTTTTTTTTGTTGGGTGGTGTAGTTCAATGAATTTGATGAATTCTTCACACATTATGAATGAATCATATATTTTACAATGAAAGAAATTTTGATCTCATTACCAATTCACATATTCCAAGAATTATGAAATCAATTCTAACAAATTTCTCAATGCTTCTGGCTTAGTTGAATTCAATAAAAGAAAAAAAATCAAGTTCTTTCTTTTGTTACGTCAATAACAAAAAAAAAAAAAAAACCGACATAACAATAAATTAATTAATAAAATTATAATTTGTTACTGTGTGCGGACAAGACTTTTAGACACAAGAGTGCCCAGTCCTAAGATGAATGACAGATTTATATTATTATTATTATTATTATTTTTGTTTGTTTTCTTTTTCTTTCTACAACTTCTTTTATATTCTACTTCTAATTTTTTTTCTCTTCTCTCATATTTTCTTTCCTTCTTTCTTTCTTCTTTTTTTTTTTTTTTTTTACTTCTCTTGTTTGGTATATTATCATTAATCATTTTCCATCTTATGATGAGGAGTAGAGAGACGTAAAGAATTTTTCCATTTTTTTTTTTCGGTTTTTCTTTTTATTTTATTTCTTTCCAGCGTAATGAATAATCAGAAAAAGGAGTAAAAGAGACAGAGGGAAAAAGATAGAGAGAAGAAAAAGATGCAAAAGGAAAAAAAAAATTATATATTTAATGAAATTCCTTTCCTTGGCCTGAATTTGATGACATTAATTTTTTTTTTTTGCTCTTCTCTTCTCTTCACTTCGTTTTTTTTTGGTTTTTGTTTTGTTGGTTATTTTCTGTTTTATGCGGTATAACATTTTTATTTGACATTTTCGCTTGCATTTAATTACAATCAATTATGTTTATGTTTTCGTTTCTTTAAACAGAGCAAAAATAAATAAGAGGAAAAAAGTGCGGGTTGGCGACGGGGTGGTGAAAAAATGAAAAATGTGACCACGAAATTTTCTTCTTCTAATTTTTTTCTCTTCAATGTTGACTATTTTTGTGTTTTTCTTTTCGTATACGAATTATCCATTTTTTTCTCTTGGTTCCTTCACATTTTCATTTTAATTTTCATTTTGTTTTTCTTTCCGCTTTTCGTTTGACGTTAGAATAATTTTTTTTTTGTTTAGATTTTTATTTGCGTATTCGCCTCATTTATTTAATTCAAAGAATTTAAGTACACGGAAATAAGAGACCATGAATAAAATTGTCTTTTGGTTGTGTGTTGCGAGAAGATTTTTTGTTGTTGTTGTGGTTTGTTTTTTGTGTTTTTCTTTTATATGCAAGCTAATGCCACTTCTGTTATTTATCAAGACACATCTTTTTGTCTTTCTGTTTGTTGTTTTTATTATTTTTTTGTCTTTTATATTTTTTACAGCCGCTAAAGCTGTAAAGTTTGCTCAAAAAAAAAAACTTAAAAAGCAAAAAAAAAAAAGCGGAACATTTGTATTTTTTTTTGTATTGGTAAACAAAAATTAAACAAATCAATTTTCTGGACTCTTCGAATTGTCGTCATAAAAAAAGGTTGTTTTTTTTTCTTCCTTCTTTTTTTTTTTTTTTTTGATTTATTGGATCGGTTTCATTGGTTTCATAGCTGGACTAATGAAAATCAAAAAGAAGAAGAAAGTAGAAAATAAATAAAATGACCCAACCTTTTCGATATTTTTCTTATTTTTTCTCAAACTTATTATCTCGGGAAACTGTCTTCAATATATACATACATACATACATACATACATATATATATATATATATATATAAAGATATGCATGTATGTATGTATGAAAATCTATGGGAATATTATTTAAATATTATTATAAATGGAAGATATACAGCCCAACAATAAATTTTATTTTTATACTTATATTCCATCCGATTTCATATCATCTAATATGGGTCTAAATCTTCTATAGAATGAGAATGAGGTAGAATGAATGGGTGTGAGTGAGAAAGAATAGAGTTAGAGTATGAGAGAGAAGCGTATTTTAACTGGAATACTGCAGTGTCATAATTTATAGGGGAGCCTTGAATCTTCTTTCTGTCTCTTCACACAATAATATATATCTGACACCCATATTTTCACTGAACATACTAAGATAAGATTTTTCGTATCATATTTTTTTTGTTGGTTGGTTGGTTGGTTGGATGGTTAGCAATATAGGAACGACGACTATGCAATACTTGAATATTTGCCCATATAATGACCTCAGGTTTCATGTTTTTCAATGAGAAATTATTTCAACTTGCCGCACTGTATATAAACTCTTCACACATGGGTTATTTGGGTGGTGGTACTTTTTTTCTTTCATTTTTTTTTTCTTCTTTTTCTTTTTTCTTTGTTGAACTGGTTTGGAGTAAAGAGGGATGACTCTTTGCGGTTTTTATATGATAACAGATTTTATTGTAACAAAGTTTGAATGAATTTATCTATGTGTTTATGTGTGTATGTATGGATGTATGTCTGAAGAACCACATGAGATATGTTGTTAGATTCTAGACACAAAATTTTGAATAGATCGTATTTTGTGGTTTTTCTTAAGTTTTGAAATAAATCTGACTTTTTAGGGAAAAACATCAACCAAAATATTATAAGCTGTATTTAGTATACCATTTATATCATTTATTTATTTCATTTTCTATTTTCTTCTTGTGTGTGTGTGATTTTTTTTTTATTCTGTTTCAACACACTAAAAATACAATTTTTTATAAAATGTTGACATATTTTGTCAACTCAAAAGTCACTCTAAATATAAACTGTCAGTTTATGTGGTTTTACACACACACACACAAATACACATCGGCTTATATAACACACTGACACTCATACACACACCCACATCCATACACATCCATATATTAAAAGTCAAAAGTCATTTTTGCGATGTCATTTTGCTGGGTTTTTTTTTCTAATTAAACATTTTATAAGAATTTTTTGTTTCTCAACAACTTTAAAAACTTATTCAAATTATTCAACAGAGTAACAAATAAAAAGAAAAATAGAAACAAAACAAACAAATAATAAAATGAATTCAAAAAGTTAAAAACCACAGAAAGATGAATATTCTATGGAAATTCATGTTATTATATTTTTCGGTTTATTGCTGATCGTCACACTAAAACCTTTTTGAAAACTATAAACAAAAAAAAAAAAAAACTAATCTAAACTCATTCACATACACCCACTGACACAACAATAATGGAATGAAACTTTTATTATTATGGATTTTTTTTTTTATAATTACAAACAAGCGGTTTAAAAATGCAAAAATAGTATTTTTTTTTTAGTTGATATTTTTTTTTCATTATAAAACCAAAAAAAATATACTAAATCCGCATATGTGGTTAAATCTCTGTTTATTTGCCTTTTCACAAAAAAAAGAAAGAAAGAAAACTACAATAAAAAAGAAGCGAAATGAAAATTCATGAAAATTGGTGAATTTTGTTCGTTTTATTTTGTAATTTTTGTTTCTGTTTTTTTTTGTTTTCTTTTTCTGTTTTTTTTTTTTTTGGTTGGTCTACTCGTATTGATATAAAATTGTTATTTTTTGTGAATTAAATTAATTAAAATCACGGTTGATTGTTGTTGAATATTTATTATAACATTTTTTTTAGTAGATTTTTTTTTAAATAGGAATTAAAATTACACATTTAAAAAAAAAAAACAAAACAAAAACTTTATTTGATGTGTGTCCATATACAAAGACAAAATCTGTATTATAAAATTTAATTAATCTGCTGGGCTAATTTTTACATGTTTTGATATTTAATTATAAAAACTAACGAATAATATTCTTGATATTTAATGAATGACATTGTTAGTTTTGAATTAGGCAAATGTTTAGTCATTCATGATTGTATTTTAGGTAAATAGAAAAATTTAGAATAATAATTGTTTAGTTAACTTTCCAAAAAAATTGTTAATATTTAATGGATTTAGAAAATTCTTAAATTAACGGATCGTTTTCTTTCTTAATTAAAGTTTTGTCTATTCTTTTATCTTCATTATTTTATTAAAACATGTAAATTTTCTAATTGCGTAATTACAATATTTTTATTTAAAATAATGAAAAGTGTTTTGTTATTTAAAAATAATAAAAAATTCATAAATAAAAGGGAAACACAAACACAAAGAAATTACAAAATACCAGGCGCCTCCACACAAAAAATACTATACGCCTCCACCAATGTTATTTATTATGACCAACCATATCACATAGTACAAGGAGTTTAATCAAAATGCTTAAAATTAACTTAATTTTAAAATCACAAGAAAACGCAAGAAAAAGGAAAGAGGCAAGCGCAAAAAAAAAGGGATATGATAAATGAAAATGAAAATCTTCCCAATTATAACAAGAGAGAGAGAGAGAGAGAGAGAAAAACGAAAAGGAAGGAATGTCTTTAAAATTTAAAATTCCGTATATTACAAGAAAAATGTTCCCCTATCATTAATTCCTTCTTCTTATCCATTAACCACAAGAAAAAAAAGGGAATAACTTTTTTTTTTTATTATTTTCTTCTTTTTATTACAATAAATTAACATTTTTTTCTCTTTTTGTTCGTTCTTTTCTCATATTTTTCTTCTTCTTGTCTTTTTTTTTTTTTTTTGTGAAATTTTTTACTTTAGCGCTGATGGAAATTATGAAGTGACAATAATGACTAAAGCAATTTTACATCATACGGGTAAAGTTGTATGGAAACCACCAGCAATCTATAAGTCATTTTGTGAAATTGATGTTGAATATTTTCCATTTGATGAGCAAACATGTTTTATGAAATTCGGTTCGTGGACATATGATGGTTATATGGTATGTATATTGTGTTTTTTATTAATTATATTTAGATAAATCTAATGTAATCTATTTCTTATCATTGATTTATTTCTGATTAACGTGTGTAAAATTAAGAACATTTTCAAATTATAATATATTCTGTTTGATTTATTTGTATTAATTAGTGAGAAAATTTATAAAGATTGTCTTAACACAAATGAACAAAATAATGTTATTTTTGAATGTTTGATTATAAAGTAAATTATATTTTGATTAAAGAATTAATCTTTAATCGTTAATTAAATATTATAACTTCAATATAAAAGCTTTAAGAATATTCTTTTCATTTAAATTCTTTTCAATACGATTTTGGTCGTGATAAATTTGTTTTTCCTTTCATAAATAAATAAATAAATAAATTACAATTTTTTATTTATTTCTTCTTCTTTTTCTTTTTTGTTTCATCCCTTTATAAAGGTTGACTTACGTCATTTACAACAAACACCCGATTCAGATAATATTGATGTTGGTATTGATCTACAAGATTATTATATATCAGTTGAATGGGATGTAATGAAAGTGCCAGCTGTTAGAAATGAAAAATTTTATAGTTGTTGCGAAGAACCATATCCTGATATTATATTTAATATAACATTAAGAAGAAAAACATTATTTTATACAGTTAATTTAATAATACCATGTGTTGGTATATCATTTTTATCTGTATTAGTATTTTATTTACCAAGTGATTCTGGTGAAAAAATATCATTGTGTATTAGTATATTATTATCGTTGACTGTATTTTTTCTTCTATTGGTCGAAATTATTCCACCAACATCATTAACTGTACCATTACTTGGTAAATATTTATTATTTACAATGATGTTGGTTACATTATCTGTTGTTGTTACAATTGCAGTACTCAATGTTAATTTTAGGTAAGAGATTTTTTTTGTTAAATTAATTTAATTAAAATAATTAAAGAAAAAAAATTACATTAATAATAATAATGAATTTAATTTCTTTTCAAAGGTCACCTGTAACACATAAAATGGCACCATGGGTCCATCGTTTATTTATAGAATTATTGCCTAAAGTTCTTTGCATCGAAAGACCAAAAAAAGATGATGACTCACCAGATGATGAAACACCACCAGAAGTATTAACAGATGTGTTTCATGTACCGCCTGATGTAGATAAATTTGTTGATTATAGTAGTAAAAGATTTAGTGGCGATTATGGGATACCAGGTAAAGTAAAAGTTGAAAAGTTATAAATGTAAAATGTATATTATAAAAGTATAGAAGTTGTATACGTAGTCGTAGTGTATATACTTTTATACTATTTATTATTATGATATGAATGTCACGGAAGGACTATATAATCCTTATGGATATAAATTATTTACGTAACAAAAAAAAAACAAAAAAGAACAACAAAACAACAACAACAACAATAATAATAACAAAACAACAACGAAAAACAAGAAAGAAAAAAAACACACAAAATTAAAGCAGGAAGAAAGTTTGCTTGTCATAATCATTAACTTTGTTATAATTTCTACATAATACAATTTTTGTGTCAACTACTATTAAAGGATCTAATAAAAAGAACCAAAAATAATTTACCTCAAACCAACGGAATTAAATTTGTATGAATTTCCTTTTTCTATTTTGTTTATTTATTTTTTTCTGATTTTTTATTTTGCTTTTTTGGCTTCTTTTTTATTATGTAGAGAAAATGTCAATTAATTTTTAACGAATTTTAACGAAAAACTAAAAATCTAATTTTAAGTTTAATTTGTTGACCAAAAACTAAAACCAGAAAACTCTACAAAAATGGAAATAAGATTGAAAAGTTGTAATAAACAAAAAGAAAGGAAGAGAGAAAAAAAAGCTTTCAAATGTTAAATTCCAGCTAAAGCTCATTTATTATATGTGTGCTTTTTCCATTTAAAGTTGACATGTTTAATATTAATTACCAACGATTTCGTTCAACATTCTGACCGATAAAATGTTAAAAAGAACAAAAAAAAAAAATATATATAAAAAAAAGTGAACAGAATCTGTCTATTACAACAACAACAACAATAATAACAACAACAAAAAAAGAAAAAAAAATTAAAGAGAAAAAGTTCAACCCTTGTCAAGACAAAAAAAAAAAAAAGAAGAAAAACCTGTACCAAAACCGACATTTCGAATATATAAATATGTTTCACCTGACACGTCGATTTTTGAATATTTTTCATCCAATAATGTTCAATTTGAAAACTTTTTCACCATTGAATTTCATTAAAAGAAAAAACATTAAAAAAAAAAATAGAACAGAAAACCCAAAATGGTCTCTCAATTATTTATAATCTTTGAACATTATTCTTTTGTAATTTAAATTTTTCTATTTTTGAATATTCTATTTTTTCTTTTTTTTTTCTTTTCTTGCAGTAATGCCTCCATCACGTTTTGATGTGGCTGCATCAGGTGGTGTTGGTCCATGTTTTGGTGAACCACCATTACCAGCATTACCATTGCCAGGCGGTGATGATGAACTATTTAGTCCACAAAGTAATAATGGTGATATGAGTCCTTCATGTTGTGCCGATGTTAGTCCAACATTTGAGAAACCAATGTTTAGGGAAATGGAAAAAACAATAGAAGGCTCAAGATTTGTTGCACAACATATGAGAAATAAAGACAAATTTGAGAAGGTGAGTGGATGAACGTTTTTTTTTCTCTTTCGTTCTGTTTAATTTTTTTTTTTCCAAGATTTGTGTGCGTGTGTATTTAGTTAAAGGTGTAGAGTCTGTATATGGTTATTTGAAAATGATGAAAATATGAAAACAGTCACGTCTTTATCGACCGAAAAATGGAATAATAAAAAAACAACAACAAAAAAGAAACGTTTCCATAAATCCAAATATCTCTAAATAAGTTACATAACCTTAAAAACAGCTTCAATATTTTGTACATTTATTTTCCTTATACTTTGATCCCATCCTTCAGCTAAATAATAACAAACGTTCAAACCATCAATTTAACCTTCTCTCTGAATAAATATATAAATAAATACAAGAATAACAACAATAACAACAACAGCAACAAAAACAACAACAACAACAACAACAACAACAACAACTACTAAATTTTCGTGTAAAACAGAAACATAAGAGAAAAATGTACAAGGGTCATTTTTATCTGAACAAAAGGATGCCATAATAGTGAAACATTTTTGAATCAAAGAAAATTAAATTATCATTTTCAATTATTTTAACTTTTAATAAAAAAAAAAAAAAAAGATGAAACAAAATTTTAATTTCATTAAAACTCACAATTCATAAGTGCAAATTTTTTAATTTTAATTTTCAATTTAATAATGAAGACAAAATATTTTGTTCAACAAAAGAACAAAAAAAAAAAACTTTAAAATTAAAAATGGAAAATTTATAGAAATTAAATGACTACAGTTAATTTATTTAAAAATAACAAGAAAAAAAAATGTTTGTAATTCGTGAACTCAATTACAAAAAACAAAAAGAAAATGAAAAATGAGAAAGGAAAAATGGAGAGAATATTTATAGCAAATAGAAAATAAATGAAAACTTCTGCAATCGTATAAACGTGACAATGGTAAAATGGTAGTCTGAAGGTGCATACCACTAATAATTTAAACAATTTTCCCAAAAAAAAAGAAAAAAAATTGAAGAATTTTAATTGAAAAACTTTTTCACATTTTCTGATTTATTTTTCATTCATTTCGTCTTTTTTTTTTTGTGTTTTGTGAATTTCATCAATTGAGAAAAAAAAAGCTCGAGTAACGTCGTAACGTATAAATTACAATAAAAGCTCACAGAAAAAAAAAAGACAAAAATGAAAGAAGAAGATGACGAAGAAGAAGAGGAAAAATAAAAATTAATTATTGATGGTAACAAAAGAAATATTTTTTTTTTGTCTCAAGAGAGTCTTAGAAAATGATAAATGTGTGTTGAGCTTTTCTTCTTCTTATTTTTTTTTTTATAAGAAGCAAAAAATAAAATAAAAGGCTTAAAACTTACGACACGAAAATAAAATAACATACATACACACACACACACACACATACTTAAACAATCACAGAAGAGAGAGAGAGAGAGAGAGTGAAGAGAGAATGAGCCAGAGAGTGTGAGAGGGAGAGCTGAAAAAAAAAGTTTAAAATCAGTCACGTTTTATTCTTTTTAGTCACTCCTTTTGGTACAATAAACTATACAGAAAAATGTTGAGCTTCCAGACATAAATTTAAAGATTCAATTCAATAAAAAATTTAACGAAGGTGTGAGAAGTGGAAAAAAATACGTTGAAATTTATAGTCAATTTTTTCTCTCCTTCTGTTTCTTTTTTTTTTCTTTTTTTTTTTCATCTGTTTGTTTTCGAGGGTTAGGGATTTGTGGACCTTTCTAGAGGTTCACATATAACAACAACAATAACAACAACACACAAAAGAAAAACAACAATACAATTTTAAGGATTTTTGTCCAAAAAAATATAACGAGACATCTTCTTATAGATTAAAATACAGTAAACTGCCTATGTGTGTGCGTATGTTTGTATATTTTTTTTTATTATCGTATAAAAAGGATTCTGTTTTAACAGTTTATCTTCTCAGATAAAACTATAAAGTTTTAGATTAAGCAACAACAACAACAACAACAAAAACAACAATAACAATAACATCGTTTTTAAATTTCATGAAAAGATAATAAAGACTACTTTTTTTTTTTTTACTTTCCCACCCATTCCACCTTGCACCAACACTCACTCATAGTCTTAAAATACAACAGTATGGGCAAATAAGTTTTCCTTTAGTTTTTATTTAACAAAATCAGAAATTTTACGTGTTTTTTTTTTTTTTTTTACTTTCTTTTGATCGGAGACTTTTTTTATTCTTTATTCGCGTTTTTTTTTTTTCTTTTATTATTATTATTATATTCTCCTCTAACTCAGTACCAGACTTTAGATTTTCGTTATGCGGTTTTTTTTATGTAATTGAAATCGTTTCCGTTTCTTTAGATTTTCATTCTTTATTTTTTTTTTTCTTTTGCTTTCTTTCTTTCTTCATTCTTTTTTTTTTTTTTTTCTTCATTTTTAGAATCTGCGAGTTATTGATTTAAACATAAAAAATGGAGAATATAAAATGAGAGAGAGAGAGAGAGTAAATGATTTTTCTTTCTTTCCGTCTTTTTTTTTTTTGTTCGGTTCCACCAGAAATACAAAATCGAAATTTTTATGGACATTTATTCTATTTATAGTTTTTTAGGTAAAACGGAAAGATTATTATAACGTTTAGATTGTGACGATGACAACCTCTAACAGAATCGTGCTTTCAACTTTTCTTCACATTATTTGTCTTATATAAAAATGAAATTTGATTTTTATCCATTTGAACAAAATTGAAAATATATTAGCGGCAGATGAGTCATCCGGATAGTGAAAGGTTCTGAGTTCTTGCGAATCGATTGTGGCATAGAATGTTTTTCAGTCAATCAATTTTACCTTAATAACACTTTAATAACGACAATATTATTGGAATGGAACAAAATACAATCAAAAGTTTATATAAAAAAAAATGGAATAATTAAAAGTTCTGTAATTAATATTTATATTTTACGTTTTTCGTTTTTACATTTTTTTTTTGTTCACTTTTTGTTTTGTTTTTGGTTCTTTTTCCTTCACTGTACATTTTTTTTTTTTTTTGTATTTTTAATTTGTTGCCCTGCAATGCAGTATTTAGCAGTGTACATATATAATAAAATGTACTCTATATTTATACATGTAAACTATAAATACAAAATCAATCTCAATTCAACAATAATACAACGATACCATTTTACTACTACTTCTACTACTACTACTATGTACTACTACTACTACTACTATGTACTACTAATACTATTATCTACAACTGTTACTATATAATTATGACCATCCACGGATGGTTAAGTTAGATAAATGTTATTGTTTAATTAAACCATTAAAGTATACCAAACTACTTATAATGATTTACCATAGAAAATATTATATTGTTGTTGTTGTCTGTTTGTTTGTTTTCCTTTTCATTTTATTTTATTTTTTGTTGTTATTGTTGGTTGGATATTATTTACAATTACACAATTATGATTTTAATATTTTGAAAATTTAAATTTATAGAAATGAGTCAAAACAGGAATTTTTTATTTTAATTTATTTTGACAGATTTTTTGTTTTTTTTTTTTTGTTTTTTAAAGTTTAATTAAAAGTTATGGCATTACATTTTTTTTTTCTCTTTATTTCTTTTAAATATCTCTACCTTTACTTTTTACCTTTTTTTTTTCCTAGTTTTCCTCTTTGTTGAAAACGTATAAAAGGACAATATATTGTGTAAGAGAAATGTGAAAAGTAGTTTAGATTTTTATAATATAAAAGACAATTCAAAAGTATGTTTGTATATTGTGTTTTACCTCGTTTTAATATCACCATCCCTTTATCCTTTAATAACAAAAATTTGTATTATTTTACAGAGAAATGACATCGTTGCTAGTGGTTTACTAGTTTATTTATTTTGTTTTAGTCTTTTGACTAGAAAAGTGGAAAAATAAAGTTTGTTTTTTTTTTGTTGTTGTTATTTTTATAGATAGAAGTTTTCAAACAATTTTTACATTTTATATTTTTGATAGTTAAACTTTTCATATATAACTAACTTTACTTATTCGATTTTACATTTCATGTTTGATGTAAAAAAAAAAACAAAAAAATCCTCAAACAAAAAGAAAAAGTTTTATTATTGAATGTGAGACAAAATTGATTAGTAAATTGACATTTTTATATTGATTAAAATGTTTTATTAGATACTTTTACTGAAGTGTAGAATTTACTTTCAATTTAATGTTCCATTTAATTTAATCAATTTAAATAAAATACAACAAAAACAATAATAATATATAATAATGGAATGAGATTGGACAATTCCTGTATTTATACATGACCTTTAGAGGTTAGGACCTCTAAGTTTTACAAACAACAATTTATGTTGAGTAACTAAAAATGTTCTTTAAGAATGTCACAGAGATAAAGGCCTCTAGCTGTACCATGTCATCCTAAATTCCTGACATCATAAACTTTATTTAAGACAACCCAAAAGGAAAGAACGAACAACAACAACAAAAATTCTCATACATTCCGTTTATAAAATATAAAAAAAAAAACAATAAGAAGAAGAAGAAGAAGAAAAAAAGAAAGAAAAGACTAAAGGAGTTAATTTTTATGAGGAAAAAAAAAACAAAAACAAAAAACAACGACAGAAAAAAAAACAACAAGAGATCTCTTAATTAGACAAAAGTGTTGTTCATATTCTGGTAAATATGTATATACTTACATACATACAAACGTATAAGAAAATATACGCACACCCACAACAAAACTTCTCATTTTTGCCACAACATATACCCTCAAAGGTGTGATTGATACAAACCATAAACAGTAGTAAAATAGAATGAACGGAAAAAAAAGAAAAGCGAAAGAAAAACCAAAAGAAAAAAAAATACACGACAAGAGAAACTTTTAAAAACAAAAATTGCGTTACGTTGCATAAACATAAGAAAATTATAGCGTCAATAATTTAGGTTAGGGTCGTTTAAAAGTACCTTCTCTTGACAACAGAATCCTTTTTTTTTTTTTTTTTTCTTTTGTTTTCCCTTTTTTCTTTTTGTAGTCTTCTATTTTCTTAAACCAAAATGAATAAAAAAAAAAAAACCTAATAATAAACGAAAGTTTTAACATTCACTTTGAACTTTGATGACCTTTCTCCATTTTAGTCTCTTCTTTTTTTTTCTACTTACATCTCTTTTTTTTTTTTGGTTTGACACAACAAAAATTATTTAATCTAAAAGAGTCAGAAGAAAAATGGAAAAATGAAAAAAAAGGAGAAAAAGAAAGAAAATTGATCAAGGGAAAATTTAATGTTGTTGCCTGGAAGCTGAAAAGCTTTTGAAAAATAAATAAATACTTTTGTTCTGTTGTCTCTTTCTTTCGTTCTCCTTTAAATAATAATTATCAAAAAAGTTTTCTGTGTTTCCCCATTTTTCCCAGAATTTAATAATTAAATGGAAATTTAATGAAACCTTAAAATTCTTTCAATAAAAAATGAATTCAAATAATAATAATTATAAATGCATTTTTCTATGAAAATTGTTATACACAATTTTGTGATTAAAGAAAAGTATAAAACTTTATGAATTTCCTTTTTGGCTTTTGGAAATTGAAAAATCTTTTGTAAAGATTTAAATATTCAGCATAAAATTTCCCAGATCCTTTTCATTGGTTCACAACGTTTTTCGTATTTTCCTGTTCTTCTTCTTCTTCTTTTTTTTTTTCAAAAATAAAAAAATTCCCCTTTCCTAAAACAAAAAAATAAAAATGAGAAATCTAAGAAAAATGATAGATCCAAGATACCTATTTTTCATCCAGATCTTATCATCAGAGAGAGAGCGAGAGAGAGAGACAGTTTTACAATTTAATAAAATTATCGATCAACAATCTTGTTTGATGAGACACATATCACATCACAAATGCCTGTAGGACATTCTGTTCCCAAATTGTCGTCCTTTCGAAGAAAGTATAAAAAAAAAAACAAGAAAGAAAATCGATTTATTTTTTGGGACATGATATTAAAAAATGACTGCTTCGGGATGTTACCGCATTGAAAATAGTTTTATCAAAAAATGTAAAAAAAAAAGAAGCAAACCTCCTTAGCTATAGAAAAGGAGGATGAAAAAAAAAAAAAGGAAATCATGTTCCGTGAAAATTTACCGCAAAGAAGAAAAGCAAACAAAACACACAAGTTCCTTATATTCCATCTCTTCACCACCTTTTTTATTTTTTTATTTATATTCTTTGCTTTTTCTTTTTCTCTTTCTATTTCTTCCTATTTGTTGTTGCTGCTGTTGTTGTTGTTGTCTTTGTTATTATTGTTGTTGTTGTTACGTTTTTTTTTAACAAAGAATAAGAAATAAGGGTTAAAAGTTTTTTGAACGGTTCCATGATCTATTTATGAAGTAATTTTCTTTTCTTTCTTTCATTTTATGTGCACACCGAAGGGAATATTAAAATCCTTTTTCTTTTTTCTTTTTTTTTTTTTTGTTGTTTTGTTATTTCTGTATTTTTCATTCTTTTCAGTTTTTCGTTTTTCGTATTTTTTTTTTTTCAATTAAAAAAAAGAAGAAGAAAATTGTACGCCGTCTTCCTAAATTTAACACGGAAAATTAATAATGGTTTGTGATCAGTAGAAACTGTACGATGAGATAAGAACGTGACTGGGTTAATCCAAATGATAATGTTTGATTTGGAAAATTGTATTTAGATTAATTGTTATTATATAGTTGTGTGTATGTGTATATGTGTGGGCGATTGTATTTCTATACAGACAAATTAATTCGCTTTTTTTTTTTGTGTTGATTTATTTGTATTTGTAATCTGAATTAAGTCCTTTTTGTAATTAATTTTTCGTTTATCGTTTTTTTTTTCTTCTGTGTTTTATCAATTCGGATTAATTTTTTGATGGAATTTCAAATAGAAATAATTTTTTTTTTGTTACTTCCTTTTTAATTGAAATTTATTTTGTGCTTCAAATAAAATACAAAATGTATCTAGTTACTGGTTTTAACCCTTTCGGGTGTTCTATTTGTTTTGATCAAAATTTTTAAGATTTTAATCTCTTTATTTTCTCTATCCCTCGGAATTCTATTAATGTTCTGTCATATTTTTTTGTTTGTCTTATGTTGATAAAAGACGACCGTCAAACATTAATAAAAGTACAAAAAAAAAAAAATGGAATATAAGACTAAGGCCCCATTAACGATTGCCGATAACAAAAAAGAAGAAGAAGAAGAAGAAGAAGAAGTCGTTAATATTAAATTTCATTGATAAAAAAAAATATATAAATATAAAATAAATAACAAAACAAACGTCATTCCTCTTAAACCTTCAAGTCAAATATTTTATTATTAAACAAAAAAAAAAAGAAAGAAAGAAAATATACTCTCTAATATATAGAAAATTTCAATCCATCAAGATTCCATCTTATAAACTCTCTATCCATCTCACTCATACACTCACTCATTTTGTGTCTTATACAACATACACGCACATACACTGTCTTACATTGATTGTAAAACGCTAAGATGCCATAAATTCCGGAAAAAAAAATATATAAATCCAAAGAAGAAAAGAGAGAAGAAAAAAATATTGAATTTCAAATTCAGGATTTTCTTTTTATGTCTTAATGACCTTCAAAAGTAAAAAAAAAAAAAATAAAGTAAAAAAAAAAGGAAAGTAAAGAAGAAGAAAAAAAGAAAAAGAAAAAGTCGTAAACATTTTTCTCGTTTTTTTTATTAAAGAATCTTATCAGATTCAATCGTTTTTTTTTTCTATTTTTACTTAAATTAAATTCAATAATAATAATATAAGAATAGTAAATACAAAGGGGAAGTATTTCAGGTGCACAATTACTGATAACATTAAATAACAATCAACGCGAAATATAAAATTTAAAATTTAAAATATCCTTTTAGGAAATATTTCTTTCTATATTTTTGCGCTATTTTTTTTTTTGTTTTTATCTTTTTGTTTCAGGTTGAAGAAGACTGGAAATATGTAGCAATGGTATTGGATCGCTTATTTCTATGGATATTTACAATAGCATGTATATCGGGCACAGCATTAATTATATTACAAGCACCAAGCCTTTATGATACAAAACAGCCAATAGATATTTTGTATTCAAAAATTGCAAAGAAAAAGATGGAATTACTTAAAATGGGTAGTGAGGATGTCTAGCGTCCACTTGGGTTCGCAGCCGGTTGGTGGAATTTATTCCAAAACTGGTTGCGGACCCTGATCGATAATAGCGGTCAAAATTAAACAAAATGAATTTATTATTTAAAACAAAACAAAAATAAGAAAAAAAAAAACCATAAAACATAAAAAAACAAACTTTAAAAAGAAAAAGATGAAGATGAAGAAGAAAAAGTTAACTAAAAAAAAAAATATATATAAAATAAAAATAAAAGTTAAAAACTTTTTTTCGATAAAAGTTAATTAAAAAAAAGACAAGAAACAAAGAACAAAGCTAAAAGCTAGAGCAATGCAAAAAACATAAAAAAAAAAAACTCAACGTGATAATTTTAAACAATTAAAAACCAATTTAAAAGTTTTAATAAAAAAAAAAAAATATTGTGAATATTTTTATATAAGAAAAAAAGAAAAAACAAAACAAAATTAGTACAATATAATGGGATCCCTATGTTTGATCCTATTTGATTTAACTAAAAAATCAAACAGACAGACAGACAGACACAATAACAACAAAGTGAAAGAAAAGAACACTTGATTGTTTCAACACGCAGGCACAGGTATGGTAAACTCTCTGCTAAACAATAAACAAAAAAAAAAAAAAAGTTAATATCAAAAATAAATTAAATTAAATTAAATTTAAAGAAAATAAAAAACAAAAACAAACGAGTGTAAGTTTTTAGTGTATTTTTTTTGTTTGTTTGTTAAAAACAAGAAAAAGGAAAGTTTTTAAATAGGAAATTAAACGTTGTTCAAAAAAAAACTAAAAATGAACAAAATATGAAATTAATTTACTGAAACGAATAAAAATTAAATTAATAAAAAGTGTAACAAGAACAAAAAAAAAAAATAAAAACCCCGAAACAAATTGAAATTTTACGTACAGGAATTGAAAAAATATTTTATCATTTTCATTATAATTGAATTTTTTTTTTCCACCCCTCCGTCTTTCTTTCATACAATTCATACGATATTGATGATGACGATGATAATGATGATGATGATTATGATGATGATGATGATGAATAAAGGATGATAATTGAGAAGAGTTTATGTTTATATATATTTAAACCGATATCAGTTTAACTAACGTTTGTAAATAGAACTAAACCAAATTAAGAATTATTTCAAAAAAATTAAACAAATTTTATTTCATGAAAGTTTAAAAATAAATTTTGACTTTATCACGAACTTTCTAATTCTTTTAACTCTCTCTCTCTCTCCCTCTATCACTCTCTATCTCTATTTCTCTATCTGTATTAATAAAATAAATAAAAAGCGCCGATTGAAAACTTAAGTGCCACAATTTTCTTTTTTTTTTTTTTAAAAAAAAAAAAGATAAAACAAAATTAAAAAACCGATCAAAACTAAAGAAAACAAAAAGGAAATGCAGCGGAAGTGAAAATTAAAAACTTTTTTTTATAAAAAAAAAAAAACTACAACAACAAAAACACAAAACAAAAAACATAAAATTGATTGAATTTAAATAAATTAATAAAGAAGAAACATAAAGAAGAAAGACGAAGATGAAGCAAAAATTAAAAAAAAAAATAATAAATAAAAAAAAAAAAATGGAAACTAAATAAATAAATAATTATAAATAAATAATAAATTAATATAGTTAGATAATTTTTTTAAATAACAAAAAAAAACAACAACAACAACAAATAAATAAAAATTAAAAAATTAAAACATTAAAAAAAAAAAAACTTAATAATTAAAAAAAAAAACTAAAAAATAAATCACCGTGTTATGTAGTTATTTTAATCTTTAATAAGAAAATTAAATTAATAAATAAATAAAATATAAAAATTGTGACTAGAGATGGACAAGATTAAAAAAAGAAAAAAGACGCAGAAAAACATTAATTAAATTAAATTAAAATAAATTAAATTAATTTAAAAATTAATGAAAAAAAATGAAAAAAAAAATCAATTCAAACGATGATGACTTGATGCATTTTTTTTCTCGTGTTTTTTTTTTTTGTTGTAAAACCTTAAAAATACATAAAAAAAAATAAAAAACGTGCAACTATTTTTGGGTGTATAAGTTTCTTAAGGTTCACTTAATTTTAAATTACAAAAAAAAAACAAAAACAAAAATTAGTTAAAAGAAAGTAATGGCTGATCAACATACACACTCACACACACACACACACAGTTGTTAATTTAAAAATATTTTAAAGAAACCATTAAAAATAAAGAAACAAAGACAAGAAGTGTATAAAGTGAATATAAAAAATATTGAAAATAATTTTTAAAATTGAAAACTGTCAACTTCACTGTTGATTATAAAAACAGAAAAAAAAATAATAAATTTAAATAATTTAAATAATTTAAATAAATATGTAACTAAATAATAATTGATCATTTTTCATATTTTTTTATAATAAAATAATTAAAGAAAACAAAAAAAAAAAGAAAAAAAAAACACAAACACACAAAAGAAAAGGAAAGAAGTAAAATTTAAAAATAAAAATAAAATAATAAAAAGTTAGTTTTTAACAAATTTAAAAATTTCAAGATTAAAAATGAAAAAAGAAAAAAAAAGAAAATTGAAGTAAAAATAAAAACACAAAAAATAAATAAATTAATTAATTAATTAATTAACAATTAAATAATTATAAATGAATGAAGGGAAAAAACATAAAATAAAAATTAAAATATTTATAATTACAAAATTAAATAATAAAATTATTTAAATTAATCTCAATTAAGAGTTTTTGTACATGACATATGTCATATCCACAAGTATTTGTAAAAACAACAAAACATTATTATTATTAATTATTAATTATTAATTATTAATTATAAATTATAAATTATAAATTATAAAACAAAACAAACCAAATAAAAAAAAAAAACAAAAAACAAAAAACAAAAATATTTATTATTATCGATTATTAATTAAACTGTATTAATTGATTATGATTATGATTATGATTCATACAAACGAAATAAATGAATTTACAATTAATTTAGAAGGAAATACAAAGAAAAAAAAAAAAAACACAACAAAAGAAAAAGGGAAATTTTCAATTAAATTCTCGAACAGTTTTTTTTTTGTTTTTTTTTTGTTACAAATTTCATATTTTTCTTTAAACAGAATTTAGATTTTTATTTAAAAAGAAAACTCAAATTAAATTAATTTAAGGAAAAATCGGTAAATTATTAATTATTTGAACTTTTCAACATTTTGATTTCGTTCTACGTTTCGATTTTGGATCATCCAAAGTCAGACTTAATTTAAACAAGATTAAGAAGAAGAAGAAGAAGAAGAAGAAGAAGAAGAAGAAGAAGAAGAAGAAGAAGAAGAAGAAGAAGTAAATGACTTTAATTTGTTATTTTCCTCCAACATTTTAAAACTGAAAAAAAAAATAAACTAAATTACAAATTGAAAATAGAAAATTAACGAATAATTAAGAAAATTGTAATACCTTAAAAATAATAAATTAATTAAAGAGAGAAAAGAAAAAACCAGAAAATTAATCAAATTAATCAAATTAAAAGAAAAAAAAAATTATAGAAGTTCGGTAGACAATTCAAAGTAAAAATAAAAAAATAAAAAAAACAAACACAAAATAACAAAAAAAAAAAAAAAGAAAGAAAAACGCGTTTCAAGTTAACATAAATAATTATTTCAGGCAATTTCAGAAAATAGGATTTATTAATTAACTAAATATTATTTCGTAAATACGTAAAAAAAAAAAAAAAAACAAAACAAAAAATATTAATAATAATAAAATAAATGAAAAAAAAACAAAAAAAAAGAGAAAGAGAAACAGAAAAAAAAACACATAAAATTTTTTTAATAGATAAAATCGTGAAGTGAGCTTTATAAGTTAACAAAAATAAAAAAACAAAGAAGAAGAAGAAGAAGAGGATGTAGAACAGGTAGAAGAAATTAGTAAAAGAGGAAAAAGAAAATTTTATTAAAATTAACAATACAAAAAAAATACAAAAACAACAACAACAAAATTAACACAATTAGTGAATATTGAAATTAATTAAGTAAAGTGTATTGGAAACGTTTTATGTTATTATTCTCTCATTAAAAGTAATTTCTATCGAAACTCTAAAGTATTTCTTCCCAATCTAACTTTTTAACATTTTATCATTTCTTGAATTAAAAGTTTTTTTTTTGTCCATTTTGTTGTTTTTATTTTATTTAATTTCAGTTTTGTTGTGTTTTTTTTTTTGGTTCCACTTTTGTTTGTTTGTTTGTTTATTTTTTTATTTTTTTATGTTTCTCTCTGTCAAAACACGTCACAAATGAATAATAATAAATATGAAATAAATTTAAAAGTTTAAAACAAAAGAAAAATAAAAAAAACAAAAAAAACTCTAATAATTAAAATTCGCATAATAAGTCCGTCTAAGAATTTTACAAATTTATATACTAAATTAATTATGACTATAATTAGTTCTATTCTAAAAAAAACAAAAACAAAAAACAAAAAGAAGAAGAAGAAGGATTAAAGAAGAATTAATAGGTAACTACCTAACTACTTACTAAACTATTATTACTTATTGTAACTAAACTATAAAAGTATAACAAAAAAAATTGTAATTAATGTGTTTATAAATAATCAGTTTTTAGACGTACAGAAAAATATTTAATTAAAAATGGAAGAAAAAACAAAAAAAAATGGTGAATGGAGAAAGTTTTTGAAAAAGAGCAAAAGAAGAAAACGAAAAACAATAATAATAATTTTTATCATTAATTAAAAAAAAAAGTCTTATTTCAATTTTTCTTTCCTTTTTTTTTTTTTTTTTTTATCAAAGAACAAAAAATCAAATTATGGTGACACACGGCCACAAAACAATTAAATGAAAATAAAGAATTCATTTCGTTCTTTATACAAAAACAACTAAATTTAATTATGTTCAATAATATTTTTTTTTTAACTATAATTCCACGTATCGACATTAAATCATTGATTGAAATATTTTTTAATAATATAAAATTAAATTAAATTGTATAAAATAAAATTAAAAGCAATAATTTCATTTCTAATTAATTTCTCTCTTTCTTAACTAAACTATCAGACAATAGATGGCGTTCGTGTTTTTTCTTTGTTTTTGTTTTTCATTTTTCTCTCTCTTACAATTTCATAATAAAACAATTAAATTATTACATCTTTGGCTACTCTCTTAATTTCTCTCTTGTAAATTTTTTATCTCTCTCAGAAAACAAAAAGAAGATGTTTTTTTTTATTATTTAAATTTAAAAAAAGGAAAAATTCTCAAATTATTTTGGGCTGACAAAAAAAAAATTTTTATTAAATTTAATAAAAAAGAAGAAGAAGAAAAAGAAAAAGAAGAAAAACGAAAAAACTTTATTGATCATTTTTTTGGAACTTTTTTCTTTATTGGTTTTTAAAGTTAATAAAAACAAGTTAGAGAAGTTAGTAAAGAAAAATAAAAAAAAAAAATTTAAAAAAAAAAAACAAAATGAAAAAAAAAAATTTAAAAAAAAAATGAAAAATATGAAAAGGGGAAAATTGACGCTTAATATTAAAAAAAAAAAAAAGAAGAAAAATAAAGAAAAAAAAGTTTACATGTTGTCTATAACGAAAAAAAAAAAATACATAAAAAATAGATATTAGCTTCCGTACACACACACACAACACACACACACATACAACACATACACACACTTTGGAATTTTCATAAGAAAAAACAAACAACAAAAAATGAAAATAAAAAAAATGAAACAAATAAATTTAGAATCAAACTAATCTAAACGAAATAATTTCATCGTTTAATTATAATTTAAAATTTAATTAAAAAAACAAACAGAAATAAAAATATAACAGAAATGGGTGTCGGGTGATTTTGTTGTTTGTTTGTAAATCGAAAACTGGTACTTTATTTACAACCTAAAAATATTAATAATTATAGTTTGCAATAATAAAATATGTCATCCATTTTACTCACTCAACGCACAAATCCACACACACACATACATATACAGTCATAAACAAAGTTACACGGAACACACAATGACGGATTATAATTTATTAAGTGCAGCTGGTTACATAATTTTATTTTCTGTTATTTATTTTTTATTTTTTTTTTATAGATATTGATTACACCAGAGCTTTTGATTATTGTGAGCTTTCATGGATTTCAGTACAAGTAAAAATTCACAATATTAAAAAATGTTGAAACGTTAAAAAAAATTATAATTAGAAATCAAAAAAGAAACAGTAACGCCATCTATTGATTATTAAATATAATTAACATTGCACAAATTTTATTGCACAACCATTGGAGAATAAAAAAAAAAACAAACACACACACACATAAAATACGTAAAATCCAAAAGAATAATTATTAAATTTAAAATTACAAAATTTAGAAAATAGTTTCAGTTAAAAGCAATCAGTTAAATTAAAAAAAAAAACAAATAAACAAATAAATAAAAAGTAAAAAATAGACAATCAAAAGAGAGAAAAAAAAAAAAAAAACAAAACAAAATAATAAAGATGTCAGACAATTTAGTCATGTAAACTGGTTGTGCAATTTAGATTTAAAAATAATAAAAAGAAGAAGAAGAAGATGATAATGATGATAAAAAATTACAAGAAATAAAACACAACAAAAACAAAAACAAAAACCAAAGAAATAAAATAAAATAAAAAAAAAAAACAAAAAGTTAGAAAAATAAAAAACGAAATATAGAAGATTTATCCCTTTTTCTATAATTTATCACTGCTTATCTCTCTGCGCGTGTATATTTTTTTAAAAGAAAAATTCAAAAAAAAAAGAAAAAAAAAAGTAACACAAGAAGACGAGAAACAAAAAAAAAAAACAAATAAAAGAAGAAGAAAAGAAGTGAAGAGAAAAGAAAGAAGAAGAAGAAGAAGAAGAAGAAAAAATATCGTATGAAGAATAAAAGTAAAATTAAAGAAAAAATATTCTGTGCCTTTAGCAATTGGCTCGCTGAAGGAACTCAATTTTTTCTTTTATTTTAAAATTTTCCATAAAGAAAAATGAAGAGGAAGAAGAAGAAGAAGAATTTTTTTTTAATAAATAAATTTCGGACTTTTTTTATTTTAATTTTTAACGATTTTAATTTAAACTAATTTTTAAACTTAACATTAGTAATTAATTATTAATCAAATAAACGTATAAAATAAGAGAAAAATTAATTAAATTTAAAAAAAAAAATAGTTAGGTGAAACTAAATTAATTAAATTAACTTAAAAAACAATAAAACTAAAAAACTAAAAACTAAAAAAATAAAAACTAAAATTAAAAAAAATAATTAAAGAAAAATAAAACATAAAAAAAAATTAAACGGGTGTTATAATTAAGTGGTTATTAATTACTATAATTATACGTGTTAGATTTTTAATTAAACTCATCAAGATGCAAAATAAAAAAAATTTAAACAAAAACAGAAAAAAAAAACAAAACGAAAATTAAAAAAAACGAAGAAAAGAAACTCAAAAAAAAAAAAATTGCCATTTTATAAACGTGAAGGCATTTTTTGTTCACTCTCTTTCTTTCTTTTAATTTTCGTTTTCCTTTCAATTTCAATTAAAAATTGTAAAATTTCAATTTTTTTTTAAAATAATAATTAAGAAATATAATAAAAGAAACGATTTATAAAAAACAACAACAATAGAAACAACAGAAACAACAATAACAACAACCGAAAACGTTAATAACAGCAACACAACTCTGATTATATGGAGAGATACGAAGAGTGAAATTAAAAATTATTTAAAAAATTAAAATTCAAATGAAAAAAAAAAAAAAAAAACAACTGCCCTAACTCTAATAATAATAAAATTTGTATAACCAAAATTAAAAAAATTAAAAAATAAAATCGTCGTATTTAATGAGAGAAAAAAAAAAATTAAAAATTAAAATTAAAATTATAAAAAAAAAATTTATTAAAACAAAAAACTAAAAAATAATTACGTAGTATAGAATTTTTTATAATAAAAAAGAAAAAGAAAAAACAAAAAACAGAAAAATTGTACGAAAAACTGAGAAGTGAAATTAAACGGCCATATAAGGACCTATGTGTCAATTTAATTAATAAACGTCAGTAACACACAAATACAGTCACACATACACATTTACACAAAACATACACACACACACACATATATAAGAGAATTAAATGAATAGAAATTCAATTTATTATTTCATTTTTATAAGATAAAAAAATAAATACGCAACGTTAAGTCAATCGAACCATCATAAAATGGCCGTTAAAAATTTATAAATAAATTAACACATATATATGTACACACACACACACACACACATATATACATATATAATAATAATAATAATAATAATAAGGAAAAAAAAACAACCATTTCAAAGGCACTCACATCTTACGAATTAAAACAAAACAAAACACAAGAAAACATTTTTTTGACACCCCCCCGAAATTGTAAATATAATCTTAAAACAAAAAAAAAAAAGAAGAAGAAGGAAATTAATAAAATTAGTAGGTTACAGGCATTTAATATTTAAGGACAAAAAAAAAACAGTGCTCAAAGTTAACAATGTTGAATTAATTGATTTTTTTTTTTTTAAAGGATAAAACAATTTTCTAATTTTTATTTGTACGGTTAAAAATTAAAATAAATTTGTTAATTTAAAAAAGCAACAAACAAAAAAAAACAAAAACAAAAAAAATCAATTAATTCATCCAAATAAAAGTAAATAAAAATTTATGTAATTGTAAAATAATTAATAAAATTAATAAAAATTAAAAACAAAAATAAAAAAAAATTGTAAATTAACAAAAGAAGAAAAAAAAATAATAAAAATAAAAGAAAAACAAAAGAAAAACACGTAAATTCTAGCCATTAGCTTTTTAAAAGGAAAAACAAAAAAATTGATAATTATTATTAATTATTATTAATTGTAATTAACCAAAAAACATAAAAAAACATAAAACATAAGAAGACATAAAAGACGATACAAGAACACAGAGAATATTATTATTTTTAGTTTTAATTATTCGTTAATTTTTTTCACAACAAAATAAATTTTTAAAGGAGTAAAAAAAAAAAAAAATGGAGAACAAAAGTTCACAAATTTTTAAAAACACAAAACAAAAAATATTATTAATTTAAAATTTGAATTGTATTGAATTAAATTTAAAAAATTATATTTATTAAACAAAAAAATAAAATAAATAAATTAATTAATTAATAAAGAAAAAATTAAAACTAAACACACAACGAATAATCGTGCGAAATTAAACAGCAGCAGAAAAAAAAGAAGACGAAGGAGAAGAAGAAGACGAAGAAGGAAAATAATTAAAGTTGAGAAAAATTATTTTAGAAATTTTGTAAATAAATTGATAGAATTTAAATTTAAAAAAAAAAATTAAAAAAAAAAAACAAAAGAAAAAAAATTTTAAGAGAACAAAAAAAAAAATTAAAAATTAATTTTTTCTCTTTTCTTTTTTTTTTTTCTTTTTGTAAAAAAATAAATAAATAAAAAAAAAAAAAAAAAAGTAAATCACTAAATAAGAAAATCATATTTAACTATAATTGTAAAATTTTGAACATTACGGCATGACCCTGATTTCAAATCGAGTGTCTTCCAACAGTGATTTTGTCCCATTTTTCCTGTAATAAAATGAAAATGATAAAAAGAAGAAGAATAAAAACAAAAGAAACAACAACAACAACAAAAACAAAAATGAATTAAAAAAAAAATTTAATTACCAAAAAAATGATTAATTGAAGAAAAACGAATTAAAAAAAAAAAAATAAAAAAAAACTCGTGAATTTTGAACAATGAAAATTTCTTAAATATTAAATATTTTTTAATAAGTTTTGTATGATTGTAAAATATGTTTATAAATTATTGGGTTTTTAACAAACAAAAAAAAAAAATATTCTTCTTAAATAAAATCTTAGATTCTTATTTTTAATTAGATTATTAAAAATTGTTTTTTTTTTGGTTTCAACATTTTTGATGTGATTTTTTTTTTGTTGGTTTATTTAGCCCCTTTTGTTAATGTACCTTTAACTATTTTGATGATTCTTAAATTGTGAACACAATTTACGAACAATCGGATTATATAATTTTTTTTTTTGATGTAATAATTTTATTGGTTAAATTTGATTTCTTTTGCTATATTTTATTTTATTTGTCTATAAATTTATTTTGAAATGTTTGTTGGTACAATAACGTATGAATGATAAGAAAAATTATTCTGATGATTGTGGTTTTTTCATTTCATTTCATTTCATTTAGTTTTTGTTTTCTTTTTTTTCTGTTAAACATTTTTAATTTACACAACATTACAAAAGGTAAAGTCAAAGTCAAAGTAAAAAATAAACAAAAAGAATTTGTTGTTACTTAAGTATAAATAACTAAAATATTTTAAAAGGATAAAAGAAAAAACTGTAAATAAATTAAAAGAAATTCTTTTTTTTTTGTTGTAATTAATAATAAAAACATAAATTAATTAATTATACTTAATTATCAACAATCAATTTTTACCATTAACACCCGAACAAAATTTATAAATTACATAATTAAATTTATCATACTGCCCCCGACTTCCACCACCCACACACACACACTCCCCTATTAAAAACAAGCGATAGCAATCGATTAATCGTTTTAGGAGAGAAAGAAAATTATTATTTTCCCCCCAATTCGAATCATAACTAATTAAATTATTAAATAGATTTTCAATAATCGATGTATCGATCATTTATCGAGTTGTATAAAAATTGATTAGTGAAAAAACCGCAATCATTCCATTAAAACAAAATGTTTCCAGCGGGTGTGTCTTGATTTTTAGTTTTGTTTCTTCTGTTATTTTTTTAATGTAAAATTCCTTAGAATATATTTCCAAAAACAAAATTATTTTTAAACTTTTTCATTCTTATATAGCACCAAAAAAAAATGGCTTCTCTGTCGTCACCAACTTCTATAACCTCTAATCCCATCCTTAATTCTTTTTTTAGTCTGATGATTTTTTTTTAATTTCTCTTTTTTATTTTATTCAGTTGAATTGATTTTATAATTATATATATAACCCCCACCCAACACCCTGTTTCCACTACCCTGTATAATTAAATAGTCTCCTCTCTATTCTAACTAAACTACCTATTACATCACACTTATACTATTTACTCTGCCGTAGCTTATTGTAGTTGTTTAATGTAGTTTATAAAGATAAACTAAACTAAAAAAAAAAAAAGGGAAGAAAAACCAAGAAATTATATTAAAGTAAAAAATATTTAAAGAAATAAAAAAAAAATTGTATTAAGCAAAATAAAAAATGGAAAACAGTAAAAAAGAAAAATTTATAAATTAAAATAAAAATAAAAATAAATCACCACGAATTTTAACTCTTATTTATAAACAATAAAAAAAAAAAAAAACAAAAGAAAAATATTTATATTGAATGGAAATTTTTTATTACTGTTTTTCATTTGATAATGTGTTTTACTACGGTTTCAAATGTCGATTTAATAAAAAACAAAAAATAAAAAAACAATTAAAGAAAATTAATTAATATGGAAAGTGTGTTCAGATACAGAAGAATGGCTGCGCGCGATAGAAATGAATCGATACAACAAAAACAAAAAACAAAAAACAAAAAACAAAAACAGAAGAAAATCTTGTAAATATAATTTAATTGATTTTAATCATCATAATAATTAAATAAACCAAAAAAAACAAAAAAAATAATAATTAAATTTTAATATTTTTAATGTCGAATAAATAAATGAAAAATAAAAAAAAAGAACTTATTAAGTAAAAAAAATATTAAAAAACAAAACTAAATAATTGATTAATTGAAAAAACAAAAATTTTTTTGAAGAAAAAGGAAAAAAATTAAAAAATTAAAAAAAAAAAATGTTTAAAAATAAATAAATAAATAAAAAATAAATCAAATGGTTGTGAAATTTTCGTTTGTTGCAATTACCATAAAATTATTAATAAAAAAAAATAATTTTTTTTTTTGTTTTTAGTTTTTAATCTTTAAAAAATAAATTATTACCATAGAATAATAATATTATTGAAAAAATTTAATTAAAAAATTATTTCCAAAATAAAAAAAAGTGAAGAAAAAAAAAACACTTAAAAAAATTTAAAAATTTAAAAATTTAAAATTAAAAACAAAAAATACAACAAAAAAAAAACACAAAAAAATAAATAAAAAAATTATGTATATTGTAATTCTTTGTCACGTAATTCAACAAAAAAAAAAAAAAAAACTAATCTTAAAAATAAAACGTTTTGTTATTAAATTTAAAAAAAAAAAATGAAAAAAAAAAACACAAAAAACAAAAAAAAAAAAATGAAAAAAAAAATTGTAAATAAAAAAAATGGAAAAATTGTTAAAAATTACTTAAAAAATTAAAAAAAATAAAAAAAAAAAAACCATAAAAATATTATTATTAAAAATTTTTACTATTTTTATTATTATTATTGTTAACCTTAAAAAAAGAAATAAATATTATTCTGTTTCTTTTTTTTTTAAAAAAAAACTATTTTTTAATTCTCTAAATTCCTAAATTAATACACGGGATTTAATTTCTTTTGTTAAACATAAAAATAAATAAATAGTTAAAAATAATAAAACACAATAATCGGAACCAATAATAAATTACCAAATGAAACGAACAATTATCAACTTACCCAACTTACACTGCAATTAATTAGTAAAAATAAAAAAAAAACAAAAAACAAAAAAAAAGTAGAGACAAAAGTAGAGACGACGTTGGGAACAAAAGAAATTAAATCCTTAAAAATTAATAAATAAAATTTAACTTTAAAATGTAATAAAAAAAGAAAATAATAATGATAATAAGAATGATAAGAATTTTTGAGAAACTGATGTAAATAATTATAAATAAAATTATTAAATTATATTTAAATGAGGAAATAAATAAATAAACAAAAGAAAAATGAAGAAAAACTAAAAATTAAAAACTAAAAACTAAAAAACAAATAACAAAAAAAAAAATAAATGAATATTCAATAAGGGTAAATAAGTTTTGTAAATTTATTAAAAAAAAAAAAAAAAGCAAAAACAAAAATAAAAAATCTAAAAAAAAAAAAAATGAAGAAATTATGAAATAATTTTTAATGAATTAATTAATTAATTAATTACCACTTACGTTTAATTTTAAATAAAATAAATTTTTACTTTTTTTTTTTTTGTTTATTATTTTTAACACACAACGACATACATAAAAACATAAAAACACAATTACAAAAAAAAAAAGAAAGAAAGAATTATTATAAATTAAAAATCACACGAAAAACACTAAAAACACTAAACACACATACACACACAGACACATACACTGAAAGAATATAAAAAATAATTAATTTTAAATTAAAGGAAAAAAATAAATTATTCTTAAAATGAAAGAAAAAAAATGAAAAAAAAAAGAAAATGAAAGAGAAAATGAAAAAATGAAAAAGAAAATACATTTTAATTCAACGTACATTAAAATTATATGTTAAATATATAAATAAAAATAAATAAATTTAAACAAATAAAAAAAAATTTAAAATTTAAAATTTAAAAAAAAAAACAAATAAATAAAAAATGTATTTTTAAAAAGAGAGAAAAAAAAAAAATTTAAATACATTTTTTAATGAAAAAAAAAAAAAAACTAATTAAAAATAAAAAATAAATAATAAATAAATAAAAAAAAAAACCAACGTGTCAATAATACTGTATTGTTATTGTCACAAAACATTCACTGGATAACACCATAAAAAAATATGATCATTTGTATAACATAAAAAAAAAAAAAAAAAACTATTTAGCCAAAAAAAAAAAAAAAAATTAAGAAAAAAAAAACATAATTAATAATTTAATAATTAAAATTAATAAAAAAAAAAAAATGAAGAAAAACCTAAAAAAAAAATATTAAAAAAAAAAAAAAAAAGAAAAAAAAAATGAAAAAAAAAGGAAAAAATGAGAAAAAAAAATAAAACATTTAAGAAAAAAAAAAAATAGACACTAAATAATTATTATAAAAATTATTATTATATGAGAAAAATGAAAATAAGAAAAATGAGAAAAATGTGAAAAAATTGAAAATGGAAAAATAAAAAAAAAACACAAAAAAAAAAAAAAAAATGACATAGATTGTATATTAATAAATCTAATAATAATAATAATAATAATATTAAAATATAAATAAATGTTACGCGTTATTAATAAATTATAAAAAACAATAATCTTTTATTTAATTGAGTTTTTTTCTTATTGTTTTTTTCTTAAAACACAAATTATTTTCTAATTCCACATTCCATTGTAAAAATTCCCTCTTCCATTGAATATTCCCTTTTATATGAATCCCCATTATGATGCTGAAATAATTCCATTTTATCACTTTTGTATCCAGAGATCCAGAAATAAATGATAAGTGAAGATTATTGATGATCATAAAAAACTGCCACCAAATATATTTTATTATGTTTTTCTTTTACATAAAATTAAGATTATCAGGATTTGAATAGTGCCCCATTGCAAGTTCTAATAATGAAAATTTACAATTGGGAAACATTGTTGGACAATATGCATTTGTTAAACCACGTCTGTGTGCACCATCATAATGAATTAAATCTTTGTGTTCAAATGGTAATACTTTGGATTTTGGTAGACTAAAAAATAAGAAAAGAAAATAATTCGATTATCTGTGCATTAAACTTTATAATTTATTTCGTTTATTTTTTGGTTTTCTTCTTCTTCTTTTTTGTTCTGAATAAACTTAGAGAAAATGAATAGTTCATAAATGTTAGTAAAAAAATAATTTATCTTACCTAAATATAGTTCGCAGTAATTCTTCTACCATATTACCACCTTTCTTCTTGAAATACTGAGGACTCTCACATATAGCTCGTAAAATACACTCTCTACCATCATATCCCATACTATAAAAAAGGTTAAAGTTCATAATTTATTACATTATACACAAATATATATACATATACATACACACACACACACACAAATATTTATTATATAAAAAAGAAAATTTACTCATACATATGACAAGAATAAAACTCACTCATTTATAGCCAATTCAAGTTTATTGTATAATTCCCTTCGGAAACGTCTTTGCATTACAGGTTTTGGCATATCTGGCTCTGGATTATTATGGCGATTGTGAAATGATAGTGTTTCATTTGGTAAATTATATGCAATACCCCAATTAAGTGCCCAACTGAATAATTGATAATTTGGATTGCCATAGACACCGATTGTCATACAAACAGCAACCTATAAAAAATATACAATAATTTATTAATTATTTAATTATGTTCCAAAAAACGAAAAAAATATTCTATGAAACAATAAAATTACCGAAAAACTGGATCCTTCAGGAAAAACAATGTAACGTTTTTTTCTCGATATAATTTTATTCTCATTTAATTCCAATGATTTAGATGAATTAGACGATTTATTATTATTATTATTATTAATATTATTAATATTATTTTCAGCTGTTGTGCATGACATTAACATAATTATGAAAATTATTGATAATAACAAATAAATTAGTTTAAATTCCATTTTATACGAATTATAATAAAAATGTAGGAGGACACACACGCACGCTTTTATATTTAAATTTTATTTTATTACAACGTACTTAAAGCCAGACAAATTATTTTCGTGTCAATAAAAGAAAATTTCATATAAAACAATAAACACAATTGGCCAAATAAAATTCAAATAATCGAATAGTAAAAGAGAGAGAGAAAAAAAGAAGAAATTACGTTTTTTTTTTAGCACTTAACAATTTTCCATTTTATTTTAACTACACTCACATGCACACACACACAAGAACAAAAATTGACAATTTTTTTCTATACTGATTTTCTTAAGGGTTGACAATTTAGCACAATTTTTAACACCCTTCATATGCATATATACACATGACTAAACACTTGAGTGTTGTTTATTGAAGACGGCAATGATTTAAAAAAAAAATTGATTTTAAAAATGTCTATTAAATTTTTTTCGTTTGGTTGAGAAAGTAAACACGTCTGAACGAGATAGAAATATTTTCCTATATATTAATTTTTATTTAACTCAAGATGTTGAAGTGTTAATTGATTCAGTCAGGTATTATCGGTCTATAATACAGTTTTGTGTGTATATAACCATGTAACTGTTTATTGACCGTTGAATAATTATATTGAAGATGTTCTAGTTTTACTTTAATTTAGTTTAATTGATTTGTGGCTGTTGTGTTGATTGGCTGGTCACTTACTTATCAATGTAATAATTAAAAATAACTTTAGTAAATTAAAAATTATAACAGAATGTCTACTAACACTTACATCTTACATAATAATGTAGGTCATTTTATTACCACTGATTAAAACTATGAAATAATTTTTTCATTATTCAAGAATTATTTCTTTTCATATGGAAATTAAATTTTTTAAAGCATTTATTACTTTTTTATCTTTTTTCATTCTTCTGCTTATAATATTATAAAAAAAAATTACTTCTCTTTTACGTTTACTAACCCCCACTTGATAAACACATAAATTCTACTATACGAGTGTAATAAAAGTAATCAAATTCTTCGTAAATTAGTTTTTCCACCCACGTCTTTATTATTATATTTTTTTTTTAATATTTTTCCCTTCATTTTTTTCTTTGTTTCCTTAGACTCTTCCCCCCCCACCTTTTAGTAAAGATTCACAGAATCGAATTGCCATTTTCCATGACTCCACAATCCAAAAGCATATTTACATTCCCAATTGACTTCAATATCCAATTATTTTCTTCTTTTGCCCGTACATTCCACAAAAAATGAGAAGAAGAAAACTGAAAGCATAGAAGAAAAAAAAATTATAAAATCAAAAAAAAAAAAAATAAGGAAAAAGGAAAAAGAAGAAAAGTTCAATTTTTTCCCAATTTTCTTATGTCGTCGTATATAAACTTTTTTCTTTTCCTTTTTTGTTGTTGTTTATTATTAGAAGCCAAAAACCATAAAATCAAAAACAACCATTGAGGGATAGAAAGAGAGAAATATCGGGAGAAAGAGAGAGAGAGAGAGAAATAAATGGGAAAGAAAAAAAAAATTTGTCTCATGTGAATTGAATTTTGTGGGCTTTTTTTTCTTCGTTTTGCCTTGATAAATAGAGAAGATTGATTGATCAACATATTTTTATGGTTTATAAACAAACATGGAAAGTAAAAAAAAAAAAGAAAAAGAAAATTAAAAACTTTAAATCAAATACTAAAACAAAGTCAAAAGAATATATTAAACGACAATATTTTGACTTTTTACATTAAAAAAAAACAAAATATGGGGGAAAAAAAATTGTTAATCGAGAAAATACCTTCTGATGCTGAAGGCTGAAACTGACTGGACAACTTTAAAAGGGTTTTAACGTCGTTATTTCTTTTACACTCAAAGGTAAAATTGTTTAACTTTTTTTTTCTTGTCCGTTTTTTATTTTTATTAAATCAATTACAAAATGTCAAGTCAACATAAATAATTGAAAACAAATAATTAACAAAAAAATAAAAAAATCTATAGAAATTTTCTTTTATAGATTTTTTTCTTTCCTTTTTTCAATTTATTTATTGTCAATCAGAATGTGAACATAAAAAAAAAACTGTCATTTTAAGTTTATCTATTAAATGTGACATAAAATGAACATAAGACAAATTACACTAAAAGTTCCAAATTTTTGATAAGAAGTAAATTATGTCATACATTCCATCAAAAACATCAGTCATGATAATTTTTAATACTAGAGAATAAAAATCAACAAATGAAAAATTTATTATGTTAAAAATAACTTTTTTTTTTTTTTTGGCACCTGTAGCTGACAAAGATTCTTTTCTATTCTTTTCTATTACATTTTAATATTGAATAGAAAACAAAATTTTAAGTCTATTCTTTTGTTTGTACATCTTTATCTTTATTGAAGGTATTTAAAATGTTAAAATGTTAAAATGTTCACATTTTCATTGTTTTTATTGTATTATTTAGAAAATTATATTTAACGATACATAAAAAGAAAGGAAAGAATGAAAATATACAACAAACAATATTGGTAAAATTATTTAAATCATTTTTCATAAAGTTAAAAGTTTCAAATTTCAGAAAATAACTTTTTGTTTGTAAAAGCTCTTTACACATTCTGTATATCGTTTTATACAACAACAAAACCGTATAATTCAAATAATAATAATACATTTTGTACATAGAGACAAATAATAACAATAATAATCATATAATAAATTCAATGTCAAATTTTAATCCTTTTACTATAAATTATTGTAAAACTTTAACATACAAACTTACATAAATTTAATAGGAAAGAAGTACAAAAATTATTACTTCAATTAAATTATGAAATGGTACTTCTGTCTTTTATTTTTTGCTTTTTTCTATTTTTCTTTTCTGTCTGTGGCTGCCTAATAACCCTGACCCATGAATTAAATAAAAAAAATAATAAAAAGATTCATTAATTTTCTTCCTCTTTGAATGTGTGTGCGTGTGTTTGTGAGTTTGTTGCCTGTGTATATGTGACTATAAATATTTTTTAAAGGAATAAATTTTATTTATAGATGTTGCTTCTTCTTCTTTTAATTTTTCTGTGTTTTATTCGTATGGCTAATTACGACAGCTAATTTTCGATATAACTCAAATTTCTATACAACAACAACAATAACAACAACGATGAAAAAAAAAAACGAAAAAATATAAATTGTAATTACAAATCCCAAAACGAAAGTTTTTCATCTGGAAAACAGAAAAACAGAGACCAAAATAAAAAGACCATATCTCGTAATGAGATAAAATTGTGAAAAACAGTTGAAATGTTCAGATTGGATTTTTATAAAAGAAGTTGGACTAAATTCAGTATGTTGCATTATAAAGTCGACAATATTCTAAAGGGATTCACAATTTAAAACCGACGAACGTTGCGACTTTTTTTTGTCTTCTTGTTTTTTTTTCTCAAATTAATACCCTGGAGATCGTGTTAAGGAGTTAAGGTATATAAAATACACATTTAGGGATGACACACATCTGCTGACACAAGAGGAGTAATCGTTAAAGCGAATTTTCTTTTATTCTATAACCATGTTCACTCGTTCGTTCTTCTGTTACTTTTTTTATTTTTTTTTTTTATTTTTGTAGACAATTTGAATTTACATTTTACATAAATTAATTACATTTGGAATTTTTATGACATTATTCTATAAATTTTATTGAATTTTACTATAAATTCCTATGTGTATGTGTGTTGTGTATTGTATGTGTTAAGCAATGAATGTGTCATCATGATACATTTGAAAATTGTATACAAATAATTTTCCCCTTATTGATATTTTTTTTTAAATAATCTGAAATAAATTGACTAACAATCTTTTTTTTTTAAACATTGATTGTCAAAATTATTATGAGAAATAATAACAATTTTCTGACAACAAAAAACAACAACAACAAAGCAACAATAATATTTCACATCAATGACAGAATTCTATATTTCATTATTCAATACAAAATTCATCCCCTTTTTGTATATTGACGAAAATTATTATTGATTTTTTGGACAATTTCATGGAATCGTCAATTATATTACATATTTTGTGTATTGAAACAATATATTTGTATCTCAACTTATCAATTCATAATTTAATCTGAAAATGCTTTTAATTATAAAGAAATGATTTCAAAAGATTAAACAAACAAAAATTATTCAATCAATTATTAGACAATTATTTTTGAATTTTAAGTTTATTGAACTTGAGTAACGTCTGACACATAATAATCAAATGACCTCAAATGATAAAGTCAAATAAAACATTCTGAACAATTGATGAAAAAAAATATTCACAAATTGAATTAATTTTTAAAAGTTTAATTAAAATTGTAACATTAAACAAAAAGTTTTTCTCTATAAATTAAACAAAAAAATAAGAAGAAAAATGTGAAAAACAGGAAAAATATAATAAATAAAAACCATAAAAATTCCTTCTTCATTTATTTATTTATTAATTTAATTAAATTACAAATGACTTAAAATATTCTTTGACTGCTTAAAAGAAATTCTAAAATACTAATGGGACAATTTTTTTCATAAATTTTCCAACAATCTTTTTTATTTGATCGCATTGCATCACTGTAATCATCTTTCATGGTCGCTTTAATTGGAATCCTATAGAAAAAAATATTATTTTTTTAAACAATAACATTTATTTTATTAAAGAAATTTATTTTCTTTCAATAATAGGTCATTATTATTTTGTATGAATAAAATATATATAAGATTAAAACTTACGAAAATAAAATACGAAAAATATCATGAAATAATGATTGTCCCTGTGGTAATAGAAAATGTTTTGACTCACAGATGGTTCTTAAAATACATGACCTTATACTTATTCCCCTGCTGTAAATAAAAACACAGAAAATATATTTATATATATTTGTTTTAAATAAAATATATGTCAAAATATCTCTTCATACCATTTTTCTATACGTTGTATAGCTACTTTTTATTATTTTTCTATTTTCTTAAAAAACCTAATACGAGAAATATTTATCCATACAAAACTTATAGGAAATATATTTATGGGAATATTTGAATTATTTTTTCCCAAATATGGAAATTTTATAATAATTAAAATATGAAAATGAATTTAATTAAAAGTTTTTCATTTGATTATTGTGGTTTTTTAATTTGGTATAAATTAGATAAAAATAAATATTAATTAAAGCCAAAATACAACATTCAGTGACAGAGAATAAATTTAATAAGCTTATTTTGGTTTGTTGTTGTTTATAATAGTTTTAATTATGAGCTGTGGTTATTAAATAATAATAATTGTTTCACATAATAATAAAATAATTTTTTGGTTATGTCAATATGAACTTACTATTAAAATAAAATAAAAGCGAAAGTGTTATTTTTGTGTGAGATAAATTTAAAGTTAACGAGTGATTTCACTGTCATTGTTGTGTCTTAAACTATATTTATACGAATTAGTTGGGGAAAGTTTTCTTAACACTTACCCTTTGAATAATCCTTCAATGTGACTATACAAATCCCTTCGATCTTTATGGGCTCGATAATATTCCCAGTCAGAATGATCTTCAATATTAAAATGTTCCTCATTCGGTTTATCATTATTATTATCATTAAATGATCGTCCTCTCTGAATTGAATATTGAGATTGCATTGGTGGTCTCCAAGATTTTTCAAAACGATTTTTTGTATTCCACGAATATGAATTAGAATTCCGGTTATTCCATGGTGTATTAGTTGGAGGTCTCCAAGAATCATATTTTCTTCTTCCGGGTATTGGTTTTAGAACTGTTTTTGGTGGTATAACATAAGATTTCTGATTGAAGTTCTCCTGATTTTGATTTCTTAACAATAAATTTTCATTCCATGCTGTTGGTCGATCCCATTGTTTCTGTTCATTCCAAGATACGTCATCCCATTTCTGTTTTCGACTATAGTTTGGATCCCATGTGTCCAACTTATTACTGGGGTAAACAACATTTAATCTTTGCGTATTACCCGGATAGTTCATCCAATATTTTTCTTTCGCTTCCATACTTGAATTATTTGACAGTGCTGCTAAATTTTCTATTACATCACCTTTCCATCCACTTGGCGGAATCCATATTTCACCTGGATGGTCGTGATGAAATGCATGAAAATCATGATGTGGATCAAAATTTGATGGGGGTGGTGGAAATGGTGGTGGTGGTGGTGGTGGAGGAGGTGGTGGAGGTGGTGGTGGTGGTGGTGGTGGCGGTGGTGCTGCAGTCATCACTGGCTTTGGAGCAAGTCCATGTTTTTTTGGTTTCATTACTTCAGTTGGTAAAGGATAAAAAAAATCCATTTCTCCAAGAAGATTATATCCTCGTGGACTTCGTATAACGATTGCTTTTACAAGTGACATAGTTGCCTTGAAAGAAAAATTCAATTAAAAAAAAATATTTTTTCACGTCATAAATGCAAATTAAAAAATACGCAAACACAAAAATATAAATAATAACAAAAAAAAAAGAATAAAAAGGGTTTCACTCACCACAACATTACTACCAACTGGAAATATTAAATATCTTTTTTTTCGTTTCAACACATTTTTAAATGTTCGTGTATTTTCTGTACAATTTTTCTCTGCTGTTGACACTATAATATTTATTATTACCAAAAATATAACAACTAAAATATACAAATATAATTTCTGCATTTTAATTGATTGATTTTAATTGTACATTACAATTATTGTGGCTTTATTATTGTTTAATATAATTTATACCAATAAAATAATAGAATTTTAACTCAATATTAGTTATGTGTTTAGTTAATAATATTTGATACTTTGTGGTTTTTTGAGTAATAAAATTAAAATGAAGTGAATAATAATAATAATAGTTGTATACTCTTTGACTTGCACAAAAAATGTTTTAACACAACTGAACTTACTAAAGCTGAATAAATAATATTCTATGTAGTGACAATGCCTGAATATTTTATCTTGTTCTTCTTTCAATAATGGAAATTAGATCAAATATATATTGTTTATATTTTTGTTTGTTAGTAAGTATTTGTTATTTGGTCACTAATTAATTTAGTAAACAGCACGTGATTGATATAAACTGTTAAAATTAACTTAAATTTTTGTAACCGTTAGTTTGTAATTTGACAATATCGACCAACTGTCTTTAACAGTGTGCCCATAGTCCACTTAATAATTCTGAATATATTGACGTTTATTTATTTATTGAATTATGTTGGTAGAGCACATGGATATTATTGATAATGACTGACAAAAATTACAAAACAACTTTAGAGTTTATTCTGGTATTTATCGCGCATTCCCTTTGTATTATAAATATAAAGTTTAATTACAACTACAAAGTGGGAATTGTTAAGAGAAAATTTTATCCCACCCTTAAAAAATTCATAAGATCAAATATAAAATATTCATACAATAAAAGAATATTGACAATAAAAAGTTTTTTGTTTAATCTTTTGTATATTTATCGATAATATATTTTTTTTTTAAATAATAAAAATAAACAATAAAAGTTTGAATTTAAATTTTAATACTTTTCTTTATCAAAAGAAGTCTTTTATAAATTTTTCAAGAAAGAAAAGTTAAAAGAAACAAAACTTAACTTGTGTATAAAAAAAAAAAAAAAACTCACAAGAAAATATCAAAATAATTCTTTAACATAAATATTTATGTTGACCTCGAGTATTTAGGAATATTTGGGATAAAAAACTCTAAAAAAGGTATACAACAAAATGTATAACGAAACAAAACCATTGACTTGTTTGTATTTTTGAAGAAATTATAAAAAAACAACAACAACAAAAACAATTTTCTTTTAAAACAATTTATTATTTATTTCTTATTCAAAGAAATATAAAATTTTAACAAATACATTTAAAAGTAAATTTTTCTTTATTTTTTATTTTATAAAAAAAAAAAATTTTGTTTCTTGTTAAAAATAAATAAAAAATATTAAATTAAATATTAGGGTAATCAAGACTTGATTCACAGCAAAAGATTTAATTTTCCAAAAAAAATAAATAAATAGAGAATGTGAATTTTCTCTTTAAATGAATCGAAAGAAAAGGAAAGAAAAAGAAGAAAAGGACATAAGTAAATAATTAGAAGATGAAAAAAAGTAAATGAATTTCCCTTCTGCATTCACAAAAGTTTTCATAAGAAAAAAAAAATGTAATTTTTTTTCCCGTTATTCTTATTCACTAATTTTCATTTCATAAACAATTTTTTTTTTCTTATGAATTTAAAATTCTAATTGACATTTTGAATTATACGTAAAAGAAGAAGAAGAAGAAGAAGTAGAAGTAGAAGAAAATTTCTTTTAAAATTTCATAATTTCATTTTGATATTTAAAGATTATTTAAGATTTTTCTTTTCTTTTCTTTTCATTTCTTTTTATTTTTTTTTATTTTATTTTCTACGTAGGAAATACGTGACCTCGTTTATGATTTATTTTTCTCTTTCGTATCCATAATAAAAGTGTCATCCCTCTATACAATATTTCTACTCGTTTTTCTTTTCCTTTTTTCATTTCTTTCCTTTTTCTCTTGTAAATCTTTTGCGTAAAAGAAAATCTTAGAATTAAAACAAAAGTGTATAAGAAACTATATTACTGTTTTTGTAAATATTTTCGTTTTATAATAAAAAGTTATGTATAATACAAGAACCCCGTTTATAAAATAAATTGATATCAATTAATAAAATCAGCCATCCAAAGACTTTCTTCACATTCTGGATATAAATCTTTGCAATTTTGATTTGACCCATGGGCCTCATCGTATAACCGATGTACTTCACCCTCGACCTTTTCTTCGGATTTTGGTAAACTGAAATAGAAGTAAAAGAAGAAATAAAAATAAAAATGTAAGAAGGAAAATAGAAGAAAATTAAAATTAATCTATTTTTGGTTGATTTTTTTATTTTTATTATTTTTCCTATATTTTATTTGGTTGTAACAGAAGAAATAAATTACCTAAAGATTACTCTCATTATTTCAGCTACAAATGTACCTGTCCCCTTTTCATGTTGTCTTTGACCTGTCTCACATAATGCTTTCAGGACACACGATCTACCATCCTTTTCGTGTCTAGACAAGTAGAAAAAAAAAGAGTTTCATTTATCAGTAATTTTATAATTTTCTTATATCACCCTCCACCTTCTTTCAATTTCATGATTAAAGAAAACTTACGTTATCAATAATTTTTCAATTTTTCTATATAATGCATGACGTGTTGCTCTATGATGATTCAAATAAATTTTCATTTCCTCATCTAATATTTCATCGTCAATACTACGTTTACCAAATACAGGATATGGATTTTTTTGAACTGCAGCGTTGTTATTTGTTGATGTTTTACCATTATTTGCAAATTGTGCAATTCTGAAAGGTGTAGAAAAATATTTCCGTTCAAATTATTAACAACAATAAAATATAAAATATTCATTTGCATTCAACACTTTTTGTAGAAAAAAAAAGGATATTTAAAAATTTATAGAAAAAAATAACATGAAAGATTAAAAATTCTTACACGGATGTCCATTTTTATGTTTCAATTTTTATTAAATTACATTTTTTTTAACATTAATTCTTCTAATTAGTATATTTTATGAATATTAAGGTCGGATAACACAACAATTTTTAAGTGTTTAGAATAAAAGAAAAAAAAACAAAAACAAAAATCTTTCAAAGAATATTTAATGGTCAAAATATTCAAAAAAAGATCAATTTAAAAGTTGGTTTTTTTTTTTGGGAAATTTGTTTTTAAATATTGTGTTGTTGTGTTACGAACTTTTTAAATAAAAAGAATAATTTTTTTTCATTTTACAAAAAAATTTATAAAATAATTTTTTCAAGAAAAAAATTTGTGTTTCTTGTTTTGTAATCATTTTCTTTAAACTCTGACTTTAACATCAATGAATTTACCTATATACTTTTTCTCTCTCTCTCTCTCTCTTTCTTTCTCTTTCTTATATTTAGATCCTGTTTGTGACAAGTTAATTTACCTCATAGACTTATACAATCAATAATAAACAGTAAAAGGGACTCAGTGGCTTACCTTACAAACCAACAAATTGATTCTGTATAATATACCTTTTTTAATGAGTAATTGAATTGAAATATATATTTATTTATTTAGATTTTTTTTCCTCTCTTTTTACTTTTTACTTTTTTTTTTTAATAAAAAATAAATAAAAATAACAGAAATCCCATCATTTGGTAGAAACACGAATTTCATTTATATAAATACATTTATTCTGTTCTTGTTCTCCAGCGATGATAACCATTACCCCCTTTTAAAAATGAATTAAAAACTTTGTTGGTTTTCTTGTTTTTTTTTCTCGGTATTTTTGGTTGTTGTTGTTGTTGTTATTGTGTAGATTGCCCAGTATACAACGACCATTAAGACAAAAAAAAGGGATTAATCCCCTCCAAAAAACAGCAACAACAATTACTGCAAAAGTAAAAATGAAAAAAAAAATATATAAAAGGGTGGATGAACTTCATCCTATTCCCGGTTAAAAATGAATAATTATGGTTGTAAAAGGGCATTTTATTATTGTTATGCTAGAACATAATCCTATATTTGTAGGAATTTATGTTGTAAAATAAAAAGAAATGAAGGTCATTTCTGTCGATTATTGAGCGATGACAGAAACGGAAAAAAAAAATCTTGTTTCAGTTACCAACAGTGGTTAATTTTGTCGGTGGAAGTCAGATTGGATTTCATGATGTGTTAACCCAAAATCAAAAAGACAAGAAGAAAAAACAATAGAAAAAAGCGTAAAACAAGAAGAAAGAAACAAGAAAATCTCTGATTTCTACCGATGTTTAGGTCAAGGAAACGTCTTTTTTACTATATGTGTTGTATAATATACAAGTAAACTATATATTCATACTAGAATTTAGCAAATCAATCAAACTCAATTAACGTTGAAGGAACAAAATAATATAAAAAAAAATACACAAAGAAAAAGAAACTGTACGTTTTACGATAGGCCAGACGAACAACCAGGGTAGATTTAGAAAATATATTTAAGAGAAAGAAAAAAAAAATTGTACCACTTTACCTGCTAATAACATTAGTTAGATCGTTTTTGGTCCATTTATTTGACGAATAAATATTACTTGGATATTTGTTCAATTGATTTGTTAATTTTGTAGTGTAAAATCCATTATCTGGTTTATTATTATTATTATTATTGTTATTTTTGTTGTTATTAAAATAGTAATCAAGTTTATTTGTAGTTATTGATGGATTTGTATAATTTTGTATAATAAAATTTGGATATTTATTTTTATCAGAATAATAATAATTATTATCATACAATTCTTGTTTTTGTTTTTGTTTTGTATAATAAATATTATTGTTATAATAATTATCAGTAACGCTAGCCGGATAATTATTATTGTTATTATTATTATTATTTTGTTGATTATAAAATAATGATGATAATGATGATGATGATGATTGTGATGATGTACCACTATTATCATCACCAATACTATTATCTTTTTGTGAATAATAATAATTATTATTTTTATTTTTATCATCATATTTAAATGTTCCATCAGTATTTTTATCAACATAATTAATTGCTGTTGCATTTTTATCCTTTCTTCTTTCTAATTCACCCATATTTAATTTGTCTTTTAATTGTTGTGTTATTTTATATAATGGTTCACTTGGTAATTGCCAGGCTAATGCAACTGTTATACCAACAGTGAATACAAGTTCAATGCCAATAATTGGTATTGTTTGATCATAAACTAAAATGAAAATAAAACAAAAATTTTAGTGTTAATTTTTTTTAATTTAATTTCATTTTGTTTAAACTTAATTTAAGCATCGACAAAATTAATGGAGCAACAAATTTAATTGTCTCGTTTCAAATTTAAATCATTAAAAAAGATTTTCAAAATAAAATTCAAATTATGACGTCACAGATTGTTAATTAAAATTAAACTTTTCCATATTTTGGATAAAAAAAACATATTAAAATGAGAGATAGAAATAACTCCACAAGAAAATCATACTCAATTGTAATGAACTTCCTTCCGGGAATGTTAGGTATCGTCTACGTCTTGATAAAATCTTTTCACTTCCTTTATTATTATTATCATTATCATTTATTTGTTTTTTCTGTTCAATTGATTTTAATTTCATCTGATTATTTTTACAATTAATTGATTTCAATAAAATACAAAAAATTATTAATGTTATTATTGAATAATTTTTAATAATAAAATTTTTTTTAAAGAAATTCATCTTTATTTCCTAGTTTTGTTTTTTATATTTTTAGTTTTCACAATGGAAATTCCCTTTTCCACTTTAATTTATTTGCACTTGACACTTTTAATATTTTTCACTTTCTTAATAACTTCGCACAGAAATATTGTCGCGTTTATTTTTTATTTAAATAAATAAATTTTTAATCAAATACGATATCGTGAATATTTTTTGTTTAGTGGCATAATTCCAGTACAACGTTCAGTGACTGAAACTTTAAAAATAAATAAATTCTAACACAACACTTTACTGATTGTTTGTATTGTTTTGTTGTTCATTCACAAATAAAATATATATGTAGGTATTTTTTTCTTTATTGTTAATTAACAAAATTAATTACAGTACTTTAATAGAAACACTTTGTTCTACTGAAAAATCTCATCATCATCTAATTAATGTTAATTATTTTCACAGAACGTGCAACAAAATAAATATGAATTTAGAACAAATTTTTAAATGAATTTATAGTCAGTTAAAATTAAATTAAATCTGATATTTTTGATTTAATTGTAGAATATAAAAATGATATAAATATTCACGTTAGAAAAAAAAAGAAAATCCAACACACACACGAAACACTCAATCACCACTAAAGTGTACTAAACTCAACAAAACAAAAAAAATAACAAAACAAAATAAAAATTCTTCAAAATAGACAAGACTTTAACTTGTCTTGTCTTTGTGTATCTTTTAAAATATCTTACATTATTATAGTCATTTTAGATGCTAATTATCAAGAAGTGAGTCCGTTATTCAACAGACGTATAAGGTGCTAAGTAATAAATCATTCCGTCGAATGGTATATATAGATGTTGGTATATAACCGTCATAATTTACCTTTGAAATAATTGTTTAATTAAGAAAAATCGATTTTTATTTATTTATTTTTTGTTAAGTTACAATTTTGTCCCCATAAATGAAGTTCAAATGTTTGTTATTTATTATAGCACGGATAAACGAGTTGTTAGACTTTTTTTTCTTATTCTCGTTTCTTTATAAAATGAAACAAATTTTTATTTCTAAATTCTTTAATAAATTATTTAATTATTTTACATAAATTTGATATTTTCAATTAAATATCTGTATAAGTAGAAAGTTCCATTAATGAAAATGGACATTGTGAATATAATTCATCACAATTATTTGTGTTGATTTTCTCATGGTTCCCGAGTTTATTATCAGATACAAAATCAGATTCAGATGATGAATTCCTTAAATAATAAAATTATGACATCATAAAAATTAATTTTAAATTAGTAAGTCGCCAAACAAAAATATCTCACCTATAAACCATTTGGAAAAGTTTATAAATCATTCCACTATGATCTTCTATTGGCTTAGATGCTTCACAAAGATTTCTAAGATGACATGCACGTCCATCAAAACCATGACTAAAAAACCATAAAAAATTAGGATGATATTCAAAATTAAAAAAATAAAAATCACTAACTGATTCATAAGTTCCTCTAGTGATTCGTGGACATCCCTTCGACGAACTTTGTAAGATTTTGGTAATGGATATTTAATGTCCCAATTACAACGAAATCCATAAGAATGAGCAAATATTTGATGAACTTTTAAAACATTATCTTTAATATTTATACGAAACTAAAAATCCAGCGAAAAGAGAAGAAAGTAAAATCACAAAAAAAAATTTTATAAAAGAAAAATTCAACTAACAAATATTCTGGTTTCTTGTTTAAATCCCAAATGACGTCTTGTCCTTTTTAATGTTGGTAATGTTGATGTATTATCACAATACACAATTATTATAAATTTGATAAAAAATAATAAACCAAATATATTATTTAACTTCATTTTTTTTTTTAAATTTTTCACCAAAAATCAATTATATTTTTTTTATCTTTCTTCAATTTTATCTGTTTTTTTTTTTTTTTTTTTCTTAGAAGAATATAATAAACTTTACTTAAACGATGTTCATTTATAAAGAACTTGTATAACACACTCAAACTGTAAACTTTATAATAATAAACTAACAGCAAAAAAACCAAAAAGATTGAAATGAATTTTCTTAAATTTATTGTGGATCGTACAGATTTTAACTTGTAACGGAATTTTGTCACGTGAAATTTATATAAGAAGTAAACAAATATTAAATATTGGTGATTAAATGTATGTCAAAAGAATATAAAAAATTGAAATATCTTCAGTAGAGCGCATTACGCTGAAGTCACAAGAACCCTTTTTTTTTTAATTAAAACCAAAAATTAATTTTAAATGTGAGCTGATGAAAATTTAATTTATTATTCATTACTTATGGCAACAACAATAACAAAACAATTTATAGATCCATAATTGAAATTTGGTCTAAAAGTCCAGCTGAACATCCGAAATACATAACTGAACAGTTTCCCCATTTTCCTGCTTGATTTGCTTCAAAATAATCTTTATTAATATTCTCTCTGCCTGGTCTGAAATTACAGAATATGAATGGTTATTATTTGTTTTTTGCAAAAATAAAACATTAACTTCAAGTACGTTAACATAAGATCCAAAACTTCTCCAAATAATCCATTGTGCTTTAAATTTGTTTGAGCATTTTCACAAATTGCACGAAGTAAACATTCTCGCCCTTTATATCCATTTCTTAATAAAATGAAAAGAAAATTAGAATGCAAAATAATAACAATTTAAGCGTAATTTTTAATTGAGTTAATTAAATTTCCTAAAATTTTCTAAGCCATTCAAGGAATGAAGCTCGTATATAGAAAGCTCTATTTTCTCGCCAAATATTTTGGTACCATTATAACACTCCACCTGATGCATTACCCATAATTATTATTTATTAAATATATTAATTTATTTGTACAAAAAAAATATTCTATTTACTTTTGTGAAAAAACGCGCGATTTTTAAAACTGAGTGTTTTGATCTAGTGACAAAAAATAAAATTACAAAAAAACCCCGAATGAACGAAATTTTATCGTTAAAAAATAAAAGCTTCTACGTAAACCATTTTTCCTATGTTTCCATCTATTTTTTAGAAATATAATCTAACAGAAAATATGTTAACTCTTTACGTCAAGCGATATGGAATTTCAGCCAAATGAAATTCAACCGTATTTCAGTACAAGTTTGTGATAAAATAGAAGATCTAATAATTTAATTCAAAATTACCTACCTGTTGAGAATCTCCTCTATTGTATTATATAGGTACTCTCTAGATGTGTCTGAGATATTTTCATTTTCATTCGATGATTTCTTTGTACGTTTCAAAAAGCGACCGTTTAATTTATTGTACAATATTATCGGATTTTGTGGAATTGCATATTGAGCTTGAAAATTAACTCCACAAACTAAACTTTGTTTTGTACCAAGAGAAACTGGAAAAATTACTCCCAAAACAATCTAATATAAAAATATAGAACAAAAAAACAAGTAAAATAACTTTTATTAACTTTTTTATTATCTTTTAAGGTTTAGTAGAAATAGAAATAACACCTTTGTAGTGCCTCCATTTATTGCAAATGATAATAATCGTTTAATTCGATTGTTAGAAGACGATTCACTTAATGGAAATCTTATTAAAATTATCGATAAAAAAAACACCAACAAATTAACCCTGTATTAAAAAATAACGATATTAGAGACTTCACTTGTTTTTCTTTATCAATTTACATAAAATGAAAACTTACAATTTCATTTTATATTTTATTCCCTCAAGATTTAACGAATGCACTTTTGGTCATGAATGTTAATTCATTGAGAACATTTTATAAAATGCATTTGCAATTTCTTCCTTAATATTTCGCAGAGTCATAATGATTCAGGGTTTAAAAAATAACAATTTAAAAATATTAAATGCAAAATATAAAATATAATATTAGTGTCATTTTCATCACAACCCTAGATTTATGTAAATTATCGTATTAAATGTTCATCTCAATTTTCATTATTGATTTTAAATATGACAATGCGTTCAAGTCTAACATACATCAAATTTCAAATACATAATTGAGTTGTTAAGATTAAATAGATATAACAATAATATAATATTCATAGCTAATGAATATTGTAAATATAAGGGAGAATATCTTAAGTATTATATTAGAAATTATATTGATGTAATTCTATCATGTTCAAGTATTATAGAATTTATATTATGCAACACGATTATCCTCTAAAATTAGTTCAATGACATTTTGAAATGGTGTTTATTTTTTGTGTCAATAATTTGTTGATTAAATAATGTATCTGGTAGCTACAAATAATATGGACTTGTTTGTATGTTTATCCAGTCAACTTGACTTTTATTATTATAAGTAAAATGAATCATTTACATTTATTATGATGATAATGATTATATGTTGATGAGATTTGTATTAATTAGGACATTAAAATGCATCATGTATTTATTATTACAATTATTTTCAGTGCCCTAATTTAGAAAAAAAATTATTAGAGGATCTGTAGCAAGAATTAGAAATATTTAATTTGTGCGATTTTTCTAGAAATGAATTTATGAATATTCGTGAAATTAGAAAAACAAACTTGAATCCTTTTAATAATAATGTTGGTTAAATTTTGTTCCCCAAAAAATTATCTTCAATAAATGAAATTGAATCAAGAAAACCATCACCATGTGGACATTTTGGATAAATATTTAAACAGTCAACACCATTTTGTCCAGCTAACATTGCCTTCCTATAATCATCACCAATTTTTTCTTTTGTACCCGGACTAAAATTTAAAGAAAAAAGTTAAATGAAAAAATAATATAGATTAAATGGAATAATGTGTTAAATTTTACGTAAAAATAGAATGTAGAACTTCTCCTATTATTCCATTATGATGTAAAGGTGTCTCAGCTGTTTCACAGATGCTGCGAAGTAGACATGATTTTCCATCTTTGCCTCGTCTAAAAGAAATACATAAATTTTTATTTTTCTTCAATTAAATTTTACTGATAACAAATTACTTTTCTAACATATTCTCTAATAATAAATATGCAATTTCACGTGATGAAGGTTCATCAGAATTAACATCCCTTTGAATTCTTTCTTCTAATTTTCTTGCAGAAAATCTGTTGAAAATTGTTGTAACATTTGGTGGTACTAAATATTGTGCTTGAAAATTATTAACAATAATAATATTTCCCGTTGGACGTTTTGGAAAAAAATCTACTCCACTGATAAAACCAAGAACAATCTAAAAATGTTTAATAAGAAATATTTTTAGAAAATTTATACTTTGAAACATTTTCCTTAAACAATTTTCCACACATTATTTTCCTTATGTATCGAATAACTGACGACTAAATTAATAAAAATAAAATTACCTTCACCAATCCACCATAATTAAATATTAGAAAACGTTTTTGTCTGCTATGTGAAATATTATCTGATTGATTTGTTGCCGTCAGATTATTATAATGCATTGTTGTAAATGAGAAGACACTTGAGATAAAACAAACTCCAAGAAGTAATATAACACTGAAACAAAACACTTAATTAATAATTATAAAAATTTAAGAAACAAACAAAACAATTAATAAAACAAACATTTTCATTGTAGGTAAAATTTGAAGTTAAATTTATGAATCCAATAAAGTCTCGTGTCTTTCACAATTTAAATATAACTAAACACTGAGAATCTAAAATCAGAAAAAATGTCTAAAATATTTAATGTTTGTTTTTTTCATTAATTTAATTTGACCCGATAATTAAATTTTACTCCAATTTCAACATTTTTAGACCAGTTTCAATCATTTCAGTTTTTTTTTTTTAATAATTCATTGATCACGATAACCATTTATATTTGAATTATTAATGTGTTTTAAAGAAGAAATTTTTATCATGTGACATCGTAAATTTTTGTTGTTTTGTTTTCAGTCTAATTAGAAAATTTAAACTTTGCAATTCATTCACCGTTTTTTTTAAAATTAATTTAAATATTTTTTGTTAAAAATATTGGCATATTGAGAAATAAAATTCGTCAGTTGGACTTACTATACAGAAAAAATAATTGCTGAAATTGAAAAGTTAAAGAATATTTTCGCAGTGATAAAATGGAAACAAAAATTGTATAGAGAAAATATTTATTAAAATAATTTTTATAAATTTTTAATCATATTCTTCAATTGAATGTGTTACATGATGTAAAGGTGATTCTGGACAATTAGGATACATTAAATGACAATCACCACCTTCGATACCAGTTCGTTCAGCATTCTCGTATATTTGTTTTTGTTCTAATTCATTTGGATGAAACGATTGATGTACTGAAGGGCTAAAAATATAGAAAGAATAAGAAAAATAATATGGAATCTTCCCTTTGAAATTATTTATTACGTCAGCAAAAAATGTATAACATCCATTAATATATCATCATCCTCACGATGAATTGGTGTTTTTGCTAATTCACAAATCGATTTTTCCAGACAATCATCATGATATCCTTGCCTAAAATAATTGGTAAAATTTTCAATAAATTAATTTACAACATTATTACATTAATAATTTTGACATTATTTCTTCTCAGTCTTTTCGTGACAAGAATTGTAAAGTTAATAAAAGTTACATTTAAAACTAGAAGTAATTTATGATGATGAAAAAATTAAATTAAAAGTATGACTTGTCGTTGGTTTAGATCCTGGTCTAATCGGACGAATACTTTCTAATTGGATTAATTGCCTTGAGAAAATTTATGGTCCGATAAGACAGAGATTACTGTACTTTTATTGAATTAATTGTAAAACTTACACAGACATTAAATCCTGCATTGTATTATAAATTTCACCAGCACTTAAATCTCTTTTAGCTTTTGTTACATTTGTTTGAAATTGATTAATAATTGTATTGACTGCATTTGTTATTGTATTACCAATTGCCCTTGTACCAGCAATATACATTGGATGTTCAAAATCTGACGGTCTAAATGGTAACATAAAATTACATTGAACGCCAACATTTAATGCTAAATGTCTGTCAGGTTCTTCAATTGGTAGAACAATTGCAACTGTAAACTGTTTTTATTTATTTTGATATAAATTATTACATTTGGAATAAATGGATTCACCAATTTAAATTGTTACCTGTAAAACTGAATATTGTGAAAATAATAGAGCACGTTCAACACGATCACAACTGATAAAATATAAATTAAAAAATATTAATAATATAAATTTCATAATTATTCAGTTTTTTTTTTTTTTCTTTTTGATTTAATGTTTGTTTTGTAAGGCTGACAGAATGAAATCAGACTGAATGACTTAATTTTCTAAATGTGACTGAGTGATCTGTGGCCGCTGTTAATTATGTTTGTAAACTTAAAAATTGATGTGTTTTTTTTTCTTTCATTCAAATTCTACTCAATTTTAATTGTAACGGAATTCTCACTGAAAATTCAGTGGAGTAGATTTAAATCAGTAAATTATATTGGGGACAATAGATAAAATGGTTGTCTTTTGTACAATCTACTTAAATGAACTTGAAATAATTTTTAAATAGATGAAATGAGAGATGGACAAAATACAAGTTATTTGTATAGTGGACAAAAATTATGACAATATAATAATTTCTCTCAAAAGCATTATTTCCGTAATCGATTCTATAAAATTAAATAAGTTAGTAAAAAAAATCAAATTAAAGCACAAATTGAATCCTATACTTTAAATGTAATTTATTTCAAATATACCGGATTTTATGAACATTCGTATTACATAATGTCATTTTAATAGTACACAAATTTTAATAAAATATATAATTTTTTTATTTAGTTTCTTCATACAATTTTAATTAATTTTTTTTTTTCAATTTATTAACAAGCTGATTTTTTTTCAAAGCATTCACATTCATTTGGTGGATTTTTTCGTGGAAGATCTTTTTTACATTCCGAAAAGCTTGGCATCTTTGCATGTACAATTTTGCAATTTTCTGTCTTTCGCCTAGCTTTACATTTTGGTGGTTCCTTCGAGGAACCACAACCTGGAAGTTTAATCTTTTTGCACAATGGTTCCTTTAATTTTTCACAGGGATTCTGTATTGTAGGTGCTATAGGTGTCCTGCAGGCAGTTTGCGGGGCAACATTTTTTCGTGGTCTTCTTATTTTTTTTGGTTCAGGACCAACATCAGCACAACTAAATTTTTTCAATACTGGACGTTCAGAACATTTTCTCCAATGTTTCTGTACCAATCGTGGATTTCTCGTTTTTGACGGTACTGTATCTAAACGTAATGGACTTATACCTGAACCACAAGGCTTATTATTACATTCTGGAATAGTTGACCAAACTTTATCTGAATAATTACGATTGACATTGAGAGTTTGCGAAACTGATTTAAATGTCATTGGCTTAAAGAAGCTGGTCAATTTAAAAATTTTTGAAACTAAAGACATTTTTTTATAATTTTTCGAAATCTTTTAACTTAAAATTTTTTTCAGTTGCTTCCAAATAAATAATTAATTTTAAACTGAAAATTTTAAATTTGTTTTTAATGAATTTATTTCAAAGGTTCCTTTGTGAAAAAAATTTCGTTAATATTATAATGTTAAAGAAATTTAAGCAAGTAGAATTACAGTGTATACCTTAATAAGTATTTACTAATATACATTTAATTTTATATGTGTACCAATCATAATTTCAGTACACCCATTATAATTAATAACTTTATAATAAATAAAAATAAATTCATTTATATCGTCAAAAATATAAAATATTTAAATGTTTTTTTAAATTTACATTTTTTTGTAACGTATTTTTTAAAAATACTAATTTAGAAACAACGGCTAAAATCACTGAACTGAAAAACAACAAGGCTGATAATTTAATATTAGTTTGGACAAAAACCATATTTAAAGCAATAACTTTGCCATCTTTTGGGTATGGCTCTCAGAATTTGTGTCTTCAGTTCAGTATTTTCATTTGACAGTTCTTTTTTATCTAAAGATTCTTTATGCCAAAAAAATTTTATAATTGATGTTTAGTTTCATTAAATTATTTAGTTCAAATGTTAGGTACTCGTGCAATAAAATACGTCAAGTGTCTTCAGATACAATATTCGCGTTGTCATCAGGTAAAAATACCTATTAATTTAATTTATGTATATAAACGAATATTTTCTAATTAACAGGTTATGGAAAATGTGGTGTTGCTGTAATTAGGGTTTCAGGCAGACATACGTTGAAAGTTGTTAATCAAATAGCCCATTTCCGCGAACCTCCTAAGCCAAGACATGCGTTTCTTAGAAAATTATGGCATCCAATTTCGGGAGAATTAATTGATAAAGGCCTTGTACTTTGGTTTCCAGGTAAAGTTTTAATTTTATTGTATGAATTTCAATGATATTCTAATCTAACGTTAAGGTTTTCAGGTCCTGCCAGTTTCACGGGGGAAGATTCTTGTGAGTTCCAAGTTCATGGAGGTTCAGCTGTAATTCAATCAATGTTAAATGCGTTAGGATCAATTGACGGCCTTAAACCAGCAAAACCAGGAGAATTCACAAAAAGAGCTTTTTATTGTGGAAAATTGGATTTAACAGAAGTGGAAGGTCTTGCTGATTTAATTCATTCTGAAACCGAAGCTCAAAGGAAACAAGCTCTTTTACAAGCCAATGGGACATTATCAAAATTATACCAAAAATGGTGTACACAATTAATTCGTGAAATTGCTCATTTAGAAGCTTTCATAGATTTCTCTGAAGATCAAAATATTGAAGAAAATATTTTAGAAAATTTAAACAAAAATGTACAATTGTTGGAAAATGAGATTTTATTACATTTGAATGATAATAGAAAGGGAGAGCGTTTACGGCATGGTGTTCGAGCTGTTATATTAGGTTCCACAAATGTTGGAAAGAGTAGCTTCCTAAATATAATTTGTCAGAAATCTATATCAATCGTTACTAACCTTGAAGGAACCACTCGTGATATTATTGAATCATTTTATAATATTCAAGGGTACCCAATAATTCTCGTCGATACAGCTGGATTAAGACCTACAACAGATTTAATTGAAATTGAGGGTATTTCAAGAGCAAGAAATTATGCTGAATTAGCTGATTTTATTATCATTTTAATTGATGCAAAAAAATTTATCACATCGTATGGTGAAGATAAAGATAATAAATTTGATTTGAGAGAATATAAAAAACAATATTTAATTGAATTGGGTTTGAATTTGAAAAACTTTAAAGATGAAAATATCATGATGGTACTTAACAAAATTGATTTGCTAACTGAAATTCAAGAGAAAAATATTATAAATCGGGATCATACAATTTTTGTTTCTTGTAAAAATAATACAGGAATTTCAAATGCGGTTGATCAAATTGGATTGTATTTAAAAAATATGTAATTATAATAATTTCTAAACCATCAAATTTAAGTAATTGCAGTAAATATCTTGTTACTTTTCAGATGTGGTGTGCCGTCGGCAGAATGTCCGACTATTAGTCAGGAGCGACATAGAAAATTACTAACTGAATGTGTTAATTATTTACAAGAATATAGAACGGAATTGAGTCCGAATCAAGATTTAGCAATCGCAGCACAAAAATTAAGATTATCTTTAAGAAGTTTAGGTCAAATAACGGGTGATGTCAGTACAGAAGATATTCTTGATGTAATTTTTAAAGATTTTTGTATTGGAAAATAAATTATTTTTTTGTTATTATTAAATTTTTTATTTGTTTGCATTTGAGAAAAGAAAGGCATGGTGCGAAATCTTTCGAAAGTTGTAATAACAGGATTAATAAAAAAAGGGAGAATAGGATACAAGTAAAGATATACATACTTTTATCAGAGGCGCCAATAATAATTATTAAAATTCTAAATTTTCTTAGTCCCTACACGAATATTAATTGAACAATGGCAGTTGATTGAACATTCATGCGCCTTATAAATTTAATATTCTTCACTCTTTTGTTGGCAACTGACCGGCAAAATAACAAAAAAAATGATAAATTGTATCTATTTCCATAAATCATTGTTTTAAGGAGTGTTTTTTTTTTGTTAACCCTTTATCTTTAAAATCCTACTTTAACATCATACCTATCTCACCATACATTGTTGCTACTTATAATGCTTTGTTTTGTGTGTTTGTGAGGCAAACGGACTTCAGTCACAAACATTATACTTTTGCCCACACGTGTTTAAAAGAATAATAAATAAATAAACAAACACAAAAAAAAAATAAGAGAGAAAGAAAATGGGGGAAAAATGGTCTTTTAAGAACAAACAGTGTTCCCTTCAACAAACAAATGTTAATTATATAAAATATAAAAAGAAAGACGATGAATAAGAAGAGGTAGGAAAAAGGGACATTTTGAAATATGTTTAAAGTAGTAACAAAAGATGAACCATATGTAAATAGTTTTATCATACATTAAAGTAAAACGAAGAAAAAGATTTTTCCTTATTTCATGAAAATCTCTGTAACAGACATAAAAAAGAAATGAAAATTGTACAAAAATAGAAAGTAAAATAACAAAAAAAAAAATTTAAAGAAAGAAAGGAAAATGTTAAAGAAAAAAGGTACTGTGTGTATGTACCTAAAAACAAAACCTACCTTCCTATCTCTCTATAAAGACAAAAGGATTTGTAATTAACACAAATAAGAGAACGATAAAGAGAAAAGGAGAAAATCAGAGTGAGTGCTTTCCGAAAGCAGATGTTCATGATGATGACGATGGTGATGGGAGATTTTAGATAGTACATATATAGGTATAGAATTAAGTGTGAATATGCAAATGAAATGTTAGTCTTTGTTTTTACTTTTTATTTTATAGACATGTTCATGTGTGAGTTCCTGAGAAGGTTGGAATGTCTTTCTTTTCCAGGAAATTTAATGCAAACATAATTCCGTTTTAAAAGTTCTTTTTTCCTCTGTCCCATGTTCACATAATCAAGATATTTCAATCCTTCCTATGAGGTCCTGTAACGTATTAAAAAAAGTTAAACTTAACTCACTCACTCTTGTCAATATCTGATTCATATTTTACAGAAATCATATATCTACAAGCATAATTTTTTATTTCATCAAAGTTTACTTTAATTAAATAGCTTTTATCTTTAAGAATTCAATCACATTGTAATGGATGTCTCAAGGTTACAAGATCAATGAAGGTTGTAGGCTGCTTAACATTATAAAAAAAAAGTATATACTTAGACTTCTGTTGAGTAAAAATTATAAAAATGGAACACTTTTAATAATTGAATTTGAAATCATCGTTATATGACTTGAATTGATGAGTTTAAGAATATTCCAAAACTGAAAGGTTATTGAATCCTTTAATGAATAAATCGAAAATCATTCCCAAATATAAGTTTCAATATTTTCCCAAATGATCTGGTTCAATAATTCTGGTTAACATTTTAGAAAATCTTTCAATTTAATTTATAATTGTTTTCAAAAAGAAAAAAATCGTAATTTCAGGTTGCTAGAAGCAAACCCATTTTTCTACCCTAAATGGTCAATTTTTTTCTTCTTAAATTGATTTTTGTTTCAAAATTCAATTCAAACAATTTAGGTATTGCCATTTTCTTCTCAATCCTTTAAAATGAGACATTGATTAAAAAAAAAAACATTAAAATTATGTGGTTGGAAAATCAAAAAAGAAAAAGGGGGTAAAAAACTTTGTTCACCAGATCAATTATAAATAATTAGAATGTTTGATTTGGGTTGGTTACCTGCCTACACAAACACAAAAAAGAAGAGAGCAAAAGGAAGGTAACACAAAAAAAAAACTCCATTACACTTTTTCAATCTCTTTAATAAAAAATCTACCCTTCAAGCATAAAAATATTACACAGAAAAAAAGGAAAAAAAAGTACCTAAATATTTTTGCCCCAAGTCGTGTTCCTGTTGATTCTGTTGAGTGAGTCTGTGCATGTTTATTTGTATGTATATAATGTATGTATATGTGTGTGTATGAATGTGCATATATATAAGGTGTGTGGGTGTGTGTATTGTATTATAACTGTGTAGGACGTAAATATAATTTAAAAAAATGTTTTTTCAATTTTTTTTTTGTAAATACAATTTTTCTATCCCTTAGAAGAAAAACTCTTAACTCAAACCGCAACTTTTCATGTTTTATATTTTTTTTTCTCTCTGACTCTTTATTCTCTTTATACAATAATAATGTATATGAATATGTAAAAAAAAAATCGTGAATCAAGCCAGAGAGGTATCCACACAATATTCACACACACAAACATTTGCATATATCCAGTAGCTCCAAACATGCGAATACACTAGCGCACACACACTCACACATGAATGTACAAACTCATAGTTGTATTAGGTCTCGTGTCTTCCAGGTTATAGACTTTTTTTTGTATATATTTTTTAAATACAATAAAAATCAGGCGTCTACATATTCACATTTTTATTTTCTTCCTATTTAGTTTTCTAACTCTATTCTCTCTCACATACTACGTTTCTCTCTTTTGATCTATGTTGGTACAGTACATACTCTATATATGTTTGTGTGTGTAAAATACATTTTTTTTTTATTCGGAGACAAATTCTGTCAATCATCTATCTGGTCATGATGTTGCAATTTGTATAAATTTTGTTTTTTTTTTTTTGTATTCTAGAGACTAATTTTCTTTTTTTTTTCTACATTCATCCATCCATCTGGATAATTTGGCATTCATGAGTGAGATAGGATGATGTGAGAAGGTAGGTAAATGGGGTAGATGCCTTTGGCTGATTTTCAGTGAGATACTGTCGTATATGCGGGATGGCATACATTGATTATACATGATTTTGTTTTTTTTTTGTATATCAAACTGTATCCGTTTAATATAAAATGTCTCTTCTTCTTGGTTTACCCATAAAAATAGTTGTAAATTCTAATAAAACACAATTTAATTTTTCAATATTATTTAATTGAAAAAAAAAAAATTGTTGAAATATTTTCGGTTAAAAGTTCAAAAAGCTCTTTACGGATGAAGAATATAGTGAATTCTTTTAAGGATTTTTATTTCTTTTCAATTTGTTTCACTTTAATTTAGTTTCAATTATAATTATTGTTCTGTGTAATAATTGTGTGCATGTGTGTTTCAGTTTTAGCTCTTACATAACAGTTAATCTTTATACCCTGGACATTGGAATAATAAATAAATATAAAAGTATGGTCAGGTCATAATAAAATGTTCGTATATTTCGATATTTTTTATAATAAACCAAAAAACGGAGAGACAAAAAGGAGAGGAAAAAAAATTATTTTTGGGTTTTGGTCACTGCGCATCATCAGTAGCAGCATATCACCTAACCATTTTATGCTATTCACGCCATTTTCTGATATTCTGATGTAAAAAAAAAATAGTAGTATGTAGTATGTTCTCAGTGGTTGGATTGTAAGGATTCACTTTTTATTTTTCCTATACCTATATCAATCTATATCCCTGGAATTCTTTCCTATCATGTTCTTACTTCTTATTTTTTTCCTTTTCTTTTCTTCTCTATACAGTATATATTTTGTTTTTTCTTTCTTTAATCGATTTTCTTGAACAAAAAAAAAAAAATTTTAGTAGTAGAGAGTTAAAAGAAAAATCTCGTCAAGTTTCAAAACGTGAACTTATTAACATAATTATGAACAAGAGAGTAAAATAGCGTAAGTGTTGTGTTGTTGTTCACTTTGTGAATTATATTTTTGTTGTTGTATTAGAATAAGGATGGGTGTGGAAGGGGATTGGTGGTCAGTAAAAATGGTTAGTTATAGTGAATAGATGAATGGATGAATAGATGGAAAATACAGGTATATAGCCAACTACATGTATATGTAGTATATTTTATGTATAGTATCTCTATAGGTGACTTTAATATGATTGGTGTCAGGGGAAATTTACGTTCTATTATATATAAGAAAAACAAAAAAATAATAATAATAAAATAAAAAAATATATAGGTAATAATAATGTAATTTGTTGAGATTATCTTGAAACACGAAAATCAATTGTTTTCTATATTTCATATAACAAAAAAAAAAAAACAAAAAATATTAACTTGAATGAAGAAAAAACAAGTCTATTGGGAGTATATATATAAAGAGGGATACCTATATTTACTTACCTGTATCATATCTATAAAAGTTTGTAGCCTCCCTTTCTTTTTTTTTTTTAAATTTTACCCTTGTTTTTCTTTATATCTATAACATCGAGACACGATTATTTCACATTCACACATATACAATTTACATGAATCAATTTTTTTTCTTTGGTGCTGTTTAAAAATTTTCACGATTTTAAAACATTTTCTTTTAACCACATTTTTGAGTTGGACTAGATGAGTATAAAATATGAGGGTGTGAGTAGTGGATGTTAGTTGTGGGTGTTTTTGAGATAAGTTATCAGAATTGGTATATAGTATAAGAATCCGGGATGTGTCAGTGAGTTAAACAAAATTGTTGTATATTTGACATTCAGTTACCAAAATGAAGACATTTCTTTTCTGAATTTGCATAACTGGTGGGGATATTTGTGTTTCTTTTGGTGACAAAAGAGAAAGGGATCTTTGCAATGACTAAACGGTTTTTCTGTTTTTAGAATATGAATACATATTTATGAATTAAAAGCTCTTAATGGTAACTTATTTTATGTATTGTAATTAGAATTAATCGTTAAAATAATTGTCTGTATTTTTTTACTCGTGTCCAGAATTGTAGAAACGCGATGTAATCGCAATTTAAATGAAAAATCAATTCAGTCGACAAACGTTATAAGTCTATAGAAGTAAATATAATATAAAGTAATCTCATCAATAAACCAGACCCATATAGAGAAAAAAAAAACTAAAGGAAAAAAATAACCCCCTAGAGGGACATCGCACTTTTATTAAATTAATTTTTATTGGATTTTTGTTCTTTTTTTTTTTTTTTTGTGTTTTTGTTGGTATTTATTTTTCTATCGCAATTCATTCGTTAATTGACTTGTTAAAGAAGGTTAACCTTATAACATACAATACCAGATTTACAACCTACAAAACACAACTCTCTCTTTGTCTTTACCTCTCTTTCGTTCTTTTATTATTTTCCTTTGTGGGCTTTTCGAATATATATATATATATATATATACTTTACGCCTTTGGCACAATTGTAATTAATAGTTGTTTTCCCCATGAGTCCCCTTCAAAAACAAAAAAAAAAAAAAGAAGAAAAACGAAAAAGTCGAAAAAGTCGAAAAAAAAAATACAATACTCCAAACAAATTTACCAACACACGCATACACATACATAATTTTTGTTTAGCCGTGTTTGTGTGTGTGTGTGTTTTTCTGGAAATGAGAAAAATTGTTGGTCATATGTGATAAAAATTCATAAATCAGATTGTGTTGGGAATTGATACAAATTTGAATTCGATTGAATAATAAATTTTAAAATAATTTTATTTTAAATTAATCAAAAGTTGTAAATTACAAAAAAAAAAAAACAAACAAACAAAAAAAGAAACCAATAAAAAATGAAAAGTTTTACGAATCGATTCATTTCAGTGCTTTTTTTTTTTTGTTTTATATTTTTGAAAAAAATTTTTTTATTGCTATCGGATTTCAGAGAATTTAAAATTTTTATTGATTTCACGGAATTTAACACTTTATACGTGAATATGTGGATGATGGGTCAACGATGTTTTATATTGACTCGTCTTGAATATATAAAATTCTTCGAATCAAATTTCATGTTTTGATCTTTGGGTTTGTGAATTGAGTGTAGTATATGGATAAACACAAAAATCTAATGTAATTTGACCATAAGTTTTATTGATGAAGATGTTTTAATATCGGCAGAAAAAAAAAACAGTTCAGTATAAGAAGGTTTCATTTTTTTTTTTTTGTAATGGAAAAATAATAAAAAATATTTACTTTATTGCTAAATTTTTAGTTATTAGATTTAATTACAAGTAATGATTTTAATAACATCAACCTTAAATCTAAAATTATTTAAAATATCGGATAATATTGTTTAATCTCAGGATTACATAAATATTGGATCTCCAATAATATTTTGATTTAATGCAAATGATTTCTTCCACCATATGCGAATATTTTAACTCACAATTCTATTATTATTCTATTAATTTCCGAATAATAAATCACTCGATAATGATTATTTTTGAGAATGTGACAACAAGACTTTACTTTTTATAAATTATATTTATAATTACTGATTTTAATTCGTAATGATATTGAATTTATTTACATACATCATCTTATTTATTTATGAGGAAACAATAATATCCATACCACAAAATCTATTATGGTTATTCATCTTTTCCTTTTACCATCATCAAAACAAAATAATTACAGATACTAAGAATATTGAAATATTTAAATATTCATATAAGGAAAATATCGAAGGGTTAAAATTGAAGTAATATTGAAAATCAATACAAGTGAATTTTTTTTTGTTGTTAATTCTTAATTCTTTTTTTTTGTAGGTTTTAAAACTTTTATAAACCTAATCTAACCTAATAAAATATTCTCTTATTAAAATTTCTTTCAACCAAAAAAAAAAAAAAAATAAAAGTTATTATTTTTATTTGGAAATATAAATCATGACAACGACTCTACTGTTGATATTCATTAATAAGGGGGATAATTTTTATTTTAGTTCACTTTAATTTTATCATTTTTAAAAAAACACTAAAATTAATTCATTTGTCATTAGTACCAACATTTTTAGTCAGTTTTTTTTTTTTGTTTTACAAAACTTTTGTCTGTGTTTTTTTTTGGATTTTATTTGGTAATCAGGGGTGGACCAATACAAAAGGGAATATGAATTATTAGAATTAATTCAAAATGGAATAATAATTAAATTTATGTTTTATTGATGATAAAAAATAGAAAAATTTATAAAATCAAAATAATTTTAAACAAATAGGTATGTAGATTGTATAAATATAATATACAGAGAATACACACACACACGCACACACATACATATATAGACACAGTTAATAAAATAAAGCTTATATATAATAAATTAACCAAATATATAGAGTCGATCAAAAATCCACTAAACCACCCCAGTATAAATTCTTTCTTCATCCTCCAATATTACGCCTATTTATTTCACCTACATTTTCCCATTCTCAAATAACAAAACCATGGATTATAATACCAAAGAGATTATAATTTGTTATCAACGATCAATGAAATTGAAATTATTTCCTTTTTAATAATTGATAGATATTTATAACATCAACAAAATGGATTTATATATTATAAGCGCGCTACTCGGTGGATGGTTTAGGTAGTTTTTAGGTTGAGTTGAGAAGTATAGGTTTATATGAGGGTGGGCTGGTTGAATATCAACGATAAAATGAAAGGGAATGTTTAATGAACATCCTCAAGAGGGAGGAAAAATATCTTCGTTGTGCGGTGTTTGAATTTGTGGCTTTTTTATTTATTGCATGGTATGCGAAAATTATTATGATGTCAAAATCATTAAGTATTTTTTTTCCTCTTCTTTGTAAAATATAATTTTATAAATATTTGAATTTTCACAAAAATATTACTCTGTGTATTCTGTATAAATTAATTAGACATTTTATTAAAATACTTCTCATCGTTACATAATTTAATTATCATAAATTAATAATAATGATAATGCCTAATAATATTCATCAATGTCACGGTGAAAAATATCCAAGGCTCAAGTGCCAATCAAAGAGATTTTGATTGTACCAAAGCCATAATGCACATATTGAACAGTGGAAGTTCCATAAATACCAGAGTGCAATAAATAAAAAGGCTTCATAATAATACAATAATTTCCAGTTCAGACTCTCATTCTATCAAGTGGGGTAGAAATAGAGTCAGAGATAATTTTGATACCAACTTTCTTTCAAAATTCTTTTTTGTATTCCTTGAATTCAATTTTATTTATTCAGTTTTTATTATTATTGCATTATTAAATAATAAAATGTTGATCATCTTAAAGGTAACAAATGCAACAATTAAATTACGATTTAAATTTTTTACATTATTGTCATTAAATGTAAGTTCTAGTCAGGATAGTGTTTGGTACATTAAATATCATTAAATAATCATTATTTTTAGTATAAAACTACAAACCTATAAAATAAACTTAATCTCGATAATAAACTTTTTTGGTAATATTAACCTAATATGCTACAGATTTTATAGTATTTTTGAAATACCTCTTATGTTCAATGTTCTTGTATGAATCTAAATAATAAGAGCATAATAATAATAATAATAAGAGCATAATAATAATAATAAATACGTTTACATTTTCACATTAATCCTTTAATTTTTATACTCTAAAGACAGAGTTAATATTGGTATTTCACCATACTAAAATTTACAAAAAAGTGAAGACCCAGAAAGGATTATAAAATAGTGTAGGGTATAAACATTAAGTTTTTGTAATAATTGATAATCAATTTTTATGATAATTAAACAGACTCACAAATATTTTATTAAAATTATACAAAATTTATTTATTTTTGATTGAATTTTAAACTTTATTATTATGATTTTTCTATTGTGTTTCAACACGGTCACATAATGGTTTTAATTGAATTTTCGTTTAATTATTATTAATTGATTAAATAATAGAGGTTAAACCTCTGTCTGTATTATCTGTATAATCCATATAATATTTTTGTTGATTTTATTTATGTGACCTCAGTAAAAATAAAACAATACATTAATTATAAAAATAATTATTTAGATGAAGCAATTTTTAATTAAAGATAAAAAATCACAAATTATAGGAAAATCATTTCTCTTTAATGTGATTTAATTAAAAAGTCAGAATTGTATTTTGTTTTTGGATGTAATCCATCAATCGAATATCATTTTTGTTTTTTTCTTTCCTTTTTATTTTTATTTTTTCTCCCATGAGTTTTAATATAACAAAGTTAGAATTTTTTTTTGTTATGAAATTTCCTCTTAATTCGAATGAATTCAATTTACTCAAAGTTAAAGGAACTTTTTCTTATTTTTTTATTTTATTTGATTTGAAAAAAGATGAAATCATTTTTTTTTTTCATCTAACGTACCAATGAGCAAGATGATAACTTCTAAGTTAGGTATGGGTAACATCCCGTTGACCTATTCGTAATATATAATTTATTTCGTTTTTATTGCAATTCATGAAAATTTGTTTTAAGGGAAAAAATAATAAAATTCAAACAGATACTAAATCTGTTGCCAATGACAACGAACATTTTTAAGTGCAAGAAAAAATCGTCAATTATCTCAACTTTTTTATATTTTTCTTTTTGGTTCTTCTTATTCAGTTCAACCTAAACGATTTTCTAAAATAATTTTTAAAAAAAAAAAAAATTTCTCTGTTTTTCATTCTTTTGGTTCATTAAAAAATACAGACAAAGGCAAAAAAAAAATACAGAAAAAAAATTGTTCATCGGGTTTGAATTATTAATGAAAGAAAAAATAAAATACATAATCAAAATGTCAAAGTCAGTTTTCAAGATTATCAAATTACTCGAATATCTCATCTCAAAGAAATATTATTTATAATAAAACTTTTGTCATCAAACACCCAAGGACTCAAGAAGAACTCTTTTGTGCTTTAAAGGCTTTTTTTTCTCTGTATATACATATTATTATATAGAAACTTATATATTTATGTATTTCCATGAAAAGCAATCAAAAGCTTGTGTCAAGTCTTTGTAAAAGGGAAAACTTCTGTGTTACAGTAGGAAAAGTTAAGGCGTGGTATCCTTGACCTATCCTTCTACACATTGACCATCTTAAATTTATTATGAAAGTCAATTCAAGGTCTAAGTACGCAATGGATTAATTATTCAAAGAATAATCCCTTCAATTGCCTAGATTCTGGGATGTTTGCAGCACTTGACTCATTAATTTACAAAAAAATTACCAATTTTTTTTTTAGTCATGCAAACAACAAAAAACAAAAAAAAAAAATTTAACAAATTAAAAACCTTCATTACACTTCTGTATTACAATACCTAACACTTCCAATTATTTCTCATTAAAATTCAATTAAATAATCAAATTATTTTAATTAAAAATAATCAAATAAAAATATTCTCGCCAAGTGAGCCCAAAAATTATTCTACGTACACAAAAGGGGAGCAGGCAACAAGAGGAAGGGGTAAAAAAAGGAGTAGACACAAAAACAAATCTTCAAAATGTGAACACGACATCACATTTTCTTGACCCTTTCTCTATACATTTTATTTAAACATCATATAGAAAGTGAGAAAGTAGAAATTAACAATTTTTTTTTGCCTTAATTGTACCAATTACAAAAATGATAAAGTATCTTCAACCAAAAAAATACTCTTTCATCCTTCCTTCTGTTTTTTTTTTTTTATTCCTCTGTCTCCTTGCGTTTATTCTTTAAATGTGATTAACAAAAATGAGTAAAAGTTTTCTTGTATTAAAATTCAACAAAAAACAGAAAGAAAAAAAAAAATTGGTGAGACGATTTTATAACGTTCGACGATCCTATCGATTCTATCTTGTAAATGAGTGAGTGGCTGATAAATGGACAGGAAAATATTTTCTAATTAATCAATTTAAAGGTTAAACGCGTGTTGTTCGTTTTTTTTTTTCATTTTCATTTAATTATTAATTTAATCCTATAATTAGGTTATTGTCGCACAAGAAAAACATACACAAACGCTACAATAAAATGAAAAATTTTTTACCAAAAATGAATTAAACAAAAAATATATGAAAATATGAAATGGTGGAAATCATTGCGTGCCTAACGTTTAAAACTTAAATTATAGAATTTCGTTTTGTTTTTTGTTTTTGTCGTTTGTCTGAGTCTAGAGTTTTCTGAAAACTATTTGCATAATTGACAGGGCACACGAACACATAAAGGATTTCTGTTATGATTATTATTATTATTATTATTATTATTATTTTATTTTTTACAATCAGTGAAATCAAAGCCACAGAAAAAATTTGCTATAATAAACAAAATAGAAAATTTTACTCTTTCATCAAAATATAAAATATTATTTTGTATTTCTTTCGTTATTTGCAATTTTTGTTCTCGTTTTTTGTTTTCTACAATTTTCGCGTTTAAATTTAAAAAAAAAACTTTATACTCTACGACAATTGGAATTGTTTTTTTTTCTCTTTTTCTAAAATGCACACGTTTTTTCTATTATTCCACAAGATTTTTTCTCGTTACTATTTTTTTTTTCTGTTCTTGTACCTTCCATAATACAAGATGGAAAACATTTTTAGTTTGAAATCATTTTTTTTTTGTTGTCTTTATCACGTTCAAAAATATATCACGAATAACAAAAAAAAAAAAAAAACTATAATATCGGTACTGTACTGTACTGTACTGTTCAATATGAAAATTTTCTTTACAAAGTGCATTTTATTATATATGGAAAAAAATAATATAGAAATCAATACGTCAAACACTCTCGTCTCTCTTTGTTATTTTTCTTTTTACTTTTTGTTGATGTTGTTTGTTGTTATTTTTGCTGTTATTATTGGTTAGATTTTTTCTTTTTTTTTTGTGTTTATTCAATGGGAATGGAAAATATGAAAATTTCATGTAGAATTTTTGTATTTTGACAGACATGAATTTTGTGAATCTGATAGAATGGTTTTTTTTTTGTTTTGTTAACAGAGTTTTGATATTTTGACATGATAACAAGTGATAATGTTGACTTGGTTGCTTATGTACACAATAATGTAGAAATACTTATGTTAATTATATCAAATTTGTTTCGTAAAATTGTTTTTTTTCTTTAATAAAAATATTGAACCTTGAATTTTCCAAAGTTATAAATGTTGGAACAATATGCAGAATTTGAATAATTAATTTATTATACAAAACTGGAACATGAAAAACATGAGAGAGAAAATAAAATATGATTCTAGGGCAAAAGCTCCAATCTTAAGATTGGAGCTTTTACAAACACCAATAATAATAAAAAGTTATTTGGTTTGTTTTAATTAGCGAATACAATTAAGATAATAACAGGCACCATTTTTATTCCTTACCCACATGACTTACTTCTCATTTTAAAGTCAAACAGTTATCGATTTCTATTAAATTCTATTTTTATTTCTTTATATTCTTTATTATTCAGTATCAACTTTATGTGCTTAACCATTTTCTTATATATACCTTCATCTAGCGATATATTTATACCCAAGTGTGAATTTATATATAATAATATGTACATAATTTTGAATCCTTCTGGAATGAATAAGAACAAAATTGCTTAAAGTCGTTCCAGAAAAGTCTCTTGTATGGTTGTTCTACATACAATGTTTATGTGACTAAAACCTAAAATAAAATTGGATACGATTTCAGTGCTTGTTTTTTTTTCTTATGCTCTATATTCACATTTTCGTTTTTTTCACATACGTTTATCTCTGTTAGAGCCTTTGAAGGATAATGTTTGTATTTTCTGAGTTACTAATAGCAATAATCGTATTAAATAATTTCAAATATATAATCTGTGTTCAGGGCTGTATTACGAAGTGTTATTTTTGGTCCCATTTGGCGTATACAACTTTTAGGATCGATTGCCAAATTATTTACTTATTTAAGATTCAAATTTAGAATTATCTTGAACTTCATTATTAATTATATTTACCGAGATTGTGTCCATTGATATTGAACATAGAAACACAAGAGAAAATTGAAGTGTTATATTTGCAACAACATAAAACTATAATCATTATCCGAAATGCTCCAGACTCGCCATTGTGTGACCGTCAATGGCCCCAATGCGTATAGAATCCAATTTCTAATCCTGTCTGTGCTATTTATTTGTCACCAGATGTTTTTATAAAATCATTATTATTATCATCACAATAAATTTTATACCAAACAAAAAGTTAATAATTTTTCTTTAACTATTTTATTTTCTTCTTTTTTCTTCTTATATATTTTTGGTGTTGTTGTTGTTGTTGTTGTGCTATATTTTTTCTTTTCATTTTCTTTTTCAGTTTTGTCTTTTTTGCGCGCGCTTGATTTTTAAAGAGAAACGGAAAAGGCAACAAAATTAATATCCATAAACATCTGTCACCACATAAGAAAATCAGAAACAATATTCTAATCTTAAAAGTTTTCTTCTACTCCACACTACCTCTCCCTCTCCGTTCTAGCCCATATACTTATATATCTTCTCTAAGTCTAAGACTTTGATTTATATTTTCAATTATACAGAATTTTAAGGTTCCATATTTAAATGGATTGTAATATTTATTGTATATACATAATAATACATACATTTCCATATATACATACACACACACACACACACACAAATATAAAGAGAGAATATTTAGTATAACGAAACCATTTCATATCCTTATAGCAAGAAAAGAGACATTTTTGTTGAAGCTTAGAAAAAAAAAGTAGAATAAGAAGAAGAAGCAGAAGAAGCAGAAAAAGAAAATATTATAAGGATGATCCGGCCTGAATCACATCAAAAAGAGAGCAAAAAAAAAATAGGAATATTTCAATGAAATTCAAATCCTTAATTTAGATTTGTTGGACTTTAATGTGTCATTTGAGGATTTGTCCAATTCTCAACTGTTAACAAGCTTCATTGTGATTTTTATAAAAAAAATATTTTTAAGGTGATTTTCATTTTTGTCTTCATTTTTTTTTTTGCAAAAAATGTTTTAGATTTATTAATAGAACTACTGCACAGAATTTGAACTGTTTGAAACACATCTGCATAAATAACAATATTCAGAGATCTAATGATTACCTAATTACAACAAATAATTGTATTATCCGTCGTTTAGAATTCCAAATAATGTCAACTTTCGTGAACTGTTTTTTTTTTCTATTTTTATCTATTTCGTTTTAAATTTCTTTTACAATATTTTTCATTTTCACCTGAGAAAACTGGGTTGAAACCTTATTTAACGTAGAATTTTATTCTGTAGTAAACTTTATTGAATTTATATTTACTTTCTTCAGATAGATACTTTGATCCATTTAATTTCATCTGTCTGAATACTTTTTCTTGACATACATTTAATCTTTATAATTAGAAAATAATTGAAGAATTATTTTCAATTTTCTTTTCATCTTTATATAATGTTTTATATTTTTTAAATTATATACAGTAAAATTTCAATTTAAACAAAAATAATTTTAGAAATGAGGATATTTACTAATTTAACTGTTACAAATATTAAACTAACGTCATCTTACTTTCATAATATAAATTAATTATAAAATGTAATTTAGTAAAATATGTATAGGTATAAAGAGTTATTTAATATACATATATATTTTATACATCCTTTAAACACGTTTCTCTTACATTTGAGATCAAAAATTTTGTTTAGTCTTTATAGTTGCAGTAGTGCAAACCAATTTGTAATTTACATATATGAATTAAATTATTTTATTAGAATCTAATTAATGTTTATATAGTTTATAGTAGCATTAGATAGTACCTATGTAAGTTTAAAAGATATTTTATAGATGTACCTTCGTATTATGCGACCATCAAAAGTTTTAAATTAAATTTCCGTATAAATTTAAATTTTTGAAAATGTTAAATGTAAAATGGAACGAGTTATATAGATATAAGACGTTTAAAGATGATACAGAAAAGTTATTTTTTTAAATGGATTTCAATTGATTTCTTTAGCTTACAGTTATATAGAAAGAAAGAAAATAAAAATAGCAGCAAACGTTCATGTCAAGATCTGTATTGATACGCGAATGTTGAGTGTCAATACAAGTCTAGACGATTTTGTTGATTATTGTTTGGTCATAACATATATAAAATACAGAGCGATGAACTTGTTAAAATGAGGAGTTTTAATCTAAGTCTTAATATAAATAACTATTTGGCCCGCATCAATATCGATTCATTTATTTTAATCATAAGGATCAACCTACGTATATATTTTATGTTCCTTTATTTTTTTCTTGTTCTTCTTTTATAAATTCTAACAAAATAGGTTAAAAAAAAAATGAAAAAATTAGGGAATCTCTTCAATCAACTGAAATTAACTTTGAAATTTCTATTTAATTTTATATTTGACTTTAATTTTGTTTCACGATGTCATATCAATTTATGTAAATATTTATTTAAATTAAATATAAATTTTAATTTCTTCTCTGTTTAGATTAAAATCTTAACATCCTTTACTTTTTTTTGCCCCTTCATTATTTTAAGATACATAATTATCGTTTGATAATTTAAAGAAACTTAAATAACATACTCATGAAGTATTAATGATGTTTCTTATAATATATAAGTTACAAACTGAAATAAAATATTGTCAATATTATTATTGGATTACGTTTCTATTCCATTAATAAATTTCGATAAAAACTAACCCAAATAATTATTTATATAGTTCAAAACAGTGCCTGAGTTTTGTAATAAACTTTAAGTTTTTTTATATAACAATGTTATGTTTATCCAATGCTACAAGAATTTCACAAACAGAGCATGAAAAAAAAATCCTTTATTTATAATTATGTTTAATTTCTGTGATACAAAATTAAGTTAATGGCTCTAATAATTATATGATTGCATTATGTTAGAACTGGTTATGTTCTGAGAAAATTAGTGTTTATGTCGCCATCATGTTTTAAATTTGTTTTCTTGTCAAAACTTTACATGAAAGAAACAAAAACAAAATAAAACATACAAAAGTGAAGAATAAAGAAATAAATATACAACATTTTTGATGATACTCACTTGGGATACCATTTAACTTCTATGAATTATTATGTTTTTTTTCTTTTGTTTTTATGTCATCAGTCTGTCAGTATTTATATAAAACCTACATCATTTTTCTAAATTTTTGGTAAAAGTTTTTTTAAACTTTTTTGCTAAAGGAAAAGAAAATTTTGGAAAAAAATCCAATTCAAATTGTTGCTGATTCTGGATTATATAGAAGTTTATTGATCGTCCGTTCATATTTTCACCAGATGCCATTCTTTTTCTTCTTCTTCCAAGTTACAAAATAAAACAAAAAGAAGAAAGACAAAAAAAAAAGTAACAGATCAAAAGCTTTATATAACACTCCACCTCCAACACAAAACATCATCAATCGGTTTTGAAAGTTCATTATTCATTGAAATTATTCGTTATTGCCTGTATTGCCTGTACGTATCCATACCGTTATCAGGGTATGAGAACTTTACAAGATAAGACATTTCCCTTGCCACACTTGAAAATTGAAAATTCTGTTTTTAGAATGTTTATGTACATACGTATATATATATATATATTTGGACTGAAATTGCAATCATTTGTTACACACCAACGTTTGAAATCTTTCGCAATTGTTAATATTCAATTTTGTAATTTTGTGTGGGCTTTATATAAGCGTGATATGTGCAGGTTTACCTCAAAATCAAATGTGACGTCCCTATACATAAGTATGTGAATTCTATTTTATGTTTACCTTTTTATACATAAAAATTCTTTTCAATTTAATTATTTATAGAAAATTTACTTTTTCTTGAAAAACAGCGAGATCGAAAATTGTGAATTGATTTGATTATGATCCAATTCAGTTATTGTTTAGTTTATGAATTTATTATTTATTAATGCTGAAATAAAAATAAAATTCATTCTAAATTGGTTTTGCTGAAATGAGTTTATTTTTGTATAGACTCTAAGTTATTTATATCTTTTTATTTCAATTCTTATGCACAACTGAACTTAAATCATTTTTTATTTCTGTCTTGTCTTTATATTTTGGTTTTCTTTCTAAGAGTTACTTTAAGATTTTCTGAAATCAGACATTAGTCAATGAAAACATCAATTTTGAATTGTAAATCTTTCATACAACCATCAAACAATTTCAGATTTTATTCCTTCACTTGTTTACTAAATAAATGTTAGAGTTTGTAAGGTGAATAAACGTTGAAATTTAAACATGAACGTAAACTAAAGAATGAATATTTTAAATTAAAGAGATAGAACAGTAAACATTCTGTTGAGGACATCAATCTTATGATAAACCAATTCTGAATATTTTTCATTTTTAAATTTTGCTATCCTTTTAAATAAAAGTAAAATTCCAGTTGAATTTATCTATGATGGTCATTTTATAAAAAAATTTTTCGTGCGTGATAATAAAATGTCCCGCCTTTTGGGAAATAAGTATGGTATGATCTCCATTAAATTCACTGATCCGTCAAAAGACTCTATATATACTAACAAAATAAATTTTATATAATAATATATATGCAATATAAAATCCCCATATTAACGATCTACATCTTTTTGTTCTACATATTATTATTATATATAAAGGGAATATGGTAATAAAAAACCGATTAAAGTCCATTGATAAATAAATGAAGATAAAGAAATAAATAGAAAGGAAAGAAACAAGAAGAAGAAGAAGAAGTTATATATAAAAAAAAACATCACAATTTCCTTACCAATTTCCATCGAAATATATTTATACGAAAGAAGAGGAAAACAAAAAATATAGTTTAGCTCGATACAAATACACTTTTTCTTATTTCTTTTTATTTTGCGACACTGGCAGACATTTTTATATACAAGAAAAAAAACAATACAAAAATGTATCGAAAAACAATTTCAAACAAAACCAAACCAAACCAAAAAAAGAAAAAAAATAAACAGAAAAAAAATAAATAAACAAAAAAGGGTAAAGTTTTTATCCCACAAAAGAAAAGTTATCTCATTTCAGTGTTTTAAATTCCGATCTATATAAATTCACATCCATATAACCATACACCACATTCTTTTCTTTTTTTGTTTGCCCCCTGGCCATTGTTATTCCTACATCTATACAGATATAAAAAAAAAAAGGAATAACCCAGCTCTCTTCAGTTACTGTAAATATCTACATACTACACACACACACACACACACTTATAGCAGAAGTAGAGGTTGACATTACCTTCTGCATTATTCTGTACTCTCGATTTATAATAAGAAAAGAGTTAAATTGTGATAGTGTCAGAGGGGTAGGAAAAAGGGTTAAAAAACAACAACAAACAAACACAACAACAAAAATAATAAGTTTTATTTTTATATTTAAAAATTTATTATTTACATTTTGAAGTCTAAATTTAATTGTGAATTATTGTCTGGGAATGTAATCATTTTTTTATGTTTCCATAAGTGTGTGTGTGTGTGTGTATGTATTCATATGGATGGTATTTTCCCTCGTCTTTACCCATTCTTATTCAATTTTTATTGGAAGATGAAGGTTGAATAACAGTACAGTGAACAGAGAGAGAGAGAGAGAGAGAGGAAGATAGTCGTTTGGTAAGAAGGATAAAAGGAGAAAAAATAAAGAAGAAATGCCCTTATTCAAAATTTATCTTGCGTAAAAACAGAACAAGGGTTAATATCTACGTTGGTGTACGGGGAAAGGGGTTTTATTTTTTTTTCTTTTGGTGAAAAAATGAGAATAATAATAATTTTTATTTATATATTTTTTTTTTTTACTTCAAAACAATCCTCTCTTTCTTTTTCTCTCTCTTTCTTCGATTATTTTTATATGTTTAAATTGCATGCCATTTCTGGTTATTTAAGAGTTTTATAAGTAAGGAGGAGAAAGTGTAAAAGAGTGAATTTGGAAAAAGAAGAAGAAAGAAGAAAATTAAGAAAAAATAAACTTGAAAATGGAAAGAAAACAGAGATTTGGTTTAAGGATATAAACTAAAATAAATTTGAGCCTAAAACACAAACATTTAGGGACTCAAAGATCAATAAAGAAAAGCTTTTTCTTCGTCACCTTTTTTTTTTCTTTTGTTTTTTTACTTTTCTTTCTTCTTTTTCGTTTCTTTATTCCTCCCCGCACATTCTTATATTTTTTCCCTTTTATACATTATTTTATAAACATTTTACGAAACTGTTTCTTTAAGTTATACTTGATGGGTTTTATCCTTACCAAAAAACAAAAAAAAAAAAAAAAAAAAAGAGGAGAAAGAAAGAAATATAAGTCTTCATGTGTGTGTGTGTGTGTATTTGTATTTTGTGTGATGATGAAGAAATGGTAAAAAATGGTACGAGAGAAGAAAATAGAAAAACGGAACAAGAAAAATAAACAAACAAAAAATAAAAATAAAAGACGAAAAGAAAAGAACAATTTTTCTCTTTCTCTTTGAATATTTTTTTTTTTGTTTTTTTTTGTTGCTGGGTACATTTAGCTTCTTCTTTGGATTTCCTTTTATGGATTAAAAAAGCATTAAAAAAAAGAGTAAAATCGGTCGATTATTTTAGTCTTATAAAAGGTTTTTGGGTCATATTTAAGATGGAAACTAAATCTGTTGTCTTATAAAGTTGAATTAATAAGTTTCTATTGCAGCCCTCATTTCAATTTAACTTTAAGATTGCAGCATTTAAATGTTGCTAACACTTTTTTTTTTATTGTTTCATAGACATTTTGGTTGAATAAAGGTTCTGGATTCCCGGTTCTATCTTCAATAATATTTTTGCTCAAAATTTGACCTTCGAAAGTTATCTCTTCTTCTTTCATTTTATAGAATAGACAATATACATAAAAGGTACCTATATGGTAGTTCTGGTATTCATTCGTCTTTTTCTCTTTTTCTCTTTTTCCTTTCCTTTTTTCTTTTTCTTTTTCTTTTTGTTTTAACTCCAACAAAAACAATCATCCAAATCACTTATATAAATTAGAAGATTCTCTATCTAAATCGGTTTCAATTTTGATTCAAATAATATATTATATGATTGTTTACCTAAACAAGAATGAAAAAAAAAGGAAGAAAAAGAAAAAAGAAAAAAGAAGAAAATATGACAGGCACAAACATACACACACACACACATCCATATAAATATAGAAATACAAACAGACAGACACATCAGTAAAAGTAAGCAGAATGAAGAAGAAGAACAAGAACAAGCAAAAAAAAAATACATTTTCTCAAATAACAATTTTTCTCAATCGTCTTCGTCGTCAGTTCGTTTATTTTATTTTTATACAATTTTGTCAAGATGGAAAAACGATGTATGTAGAATGAGAGTATAAAGATTTTTGTTGTTGTTCTTGGGTATAGGTTGTGATGGTTGTGACTGGTGGGTGATTTTATAAAGTTATGGTTTGAGCAATGATGGTAACATATAAATGTTGGGGTATGATGATGGTACGAAAAAATAAAAATACGAATCCACCCCATAAATTTAACATATGTAATATTTTCACATTACATACAAAAGGAAAATATTATTTGAATATGAATATAATATTTATATATTTATGTTATGTTTATACGATTCCATTCTTGAATTTGACCAAAAAATTAAAGGTGACTTCACATTGAACAATTTGGCAAATTGTAATAGAGAAATTCGCATTGTTTATATTAGACTTTTTTTTGTAATTTTTCTCTGACATTTTCATTGAGCTTTCTCTTTTTATCTTTTATCTTTTCCTATTTCGTTTCGTTTGGCTTTTTTTTTTCGTCCTAAAAAATAAAATAAAATGAAGAAAAATCTAAAAAGTCATAATAAGAAAATGAGAAAATTACAATCATTATGAAAGTGCCTTTAAAACATTTCTATGAATATTTTTTCATTTTTTTCTTGTTCGTTTCCTTTTTTTGTTTTTTTTTTTTTGTTGTCCTCGAGTTGAGAGTGATAAAACGAAGGTCAAGATGTCAACCTAAATAATTTTATGAATATAACTTACTGATACATATCTCTCTTCATTTCGTTTACTATCACTTTTTCTCTCTCTCTCTATCTTTCTCTGTCTTTTCTGTTCAATTTTCTGTTTCTTTATTATTCTCATTCTCTTGAATTTTCTTTAAAGATAAATAATAGGATGATGGATAAAAGAAAAAAAATTAGAATGATGAAGTTTGTTTGTTTGCTTAGAATTTAGAAGTTTCTGTTTTGGTGATGGTAAGCTCAGTTTTTATTGTTCTTTATTGTATTGTGATTTGTTACTGTTGTTGTGTTTATTCTGGCTGAGAAAATTATTTAAAGAGTAAAATTTTATTGAAGATGGGGTGATTTTTCTGTGAAACGAATCACACAATTTACTTTGCGTACGAAATTAAATAAAACTACTGTTAAAAGGGTATTCTGAAAAACCTCTTGAGAGCATTAGACAGATAACACAATGTTTTTGTTCATTAAATTTACCATTAAATAAAATAAATATTTTTGTATCAATTGTTGTTTTTTGTATTCAAAGATTAGAGAACTTTTTAAATTTCATTTCATTCTTTTTTCACTTTACTAAATTAATTTCTGGTTATTTTTAATGTTAATCATTTAAAGTAAAAAAATTTTGTAGTCAACGTCATCAGATCATCACATCATAAATGCAGTATAGGGATTACTATGCAGTTGTTGAATAAATTTTAATGGATTTTTCATATGGATTATTATCACCGAATTTAAAATTCATCCATCAATTATGACCAGATCAAAAATTCATCAATCAAATGCGAAAAAAAAAAGAATATTCATCAATTCATGTTAGAACATATGAAACTTCGAAATAATTATTCAAAATTATTTGTTAGTTTTTCATTTTTTTCTTTTTCTGTTTTTTTTTTTTTTTTATTTAAAGAAAATATAAATTAAATTTTTTTTTCTCTTGTATAAATTAAAAGAAAATTGAAGTTTTATTATTTTATGCATTTTACTAAAAAGAATGAATAAATAATCTTTACAATATTTTTTTTTTCTTGTGCAAAAGAGTTTAAATTAAAGTTTTAAACTTAATAATTTAAATTTATTCATGGGCTTTCTGTTGTTTTTTTTTTGTTTCCCGTTTATATTTTAAGAAAAAACATAATTTTTTTATAAAGTTTTCCTTTCTTTTTTTTGTTCTTAAACGAAAACAAGAATTTTTATTTCAATGAAAAATAAATTCAAGAAAATTTTTTGTATGTCTTATGATTTTGCTTAAGGAGATAAAAAAATCTCATTACAAAACTAACTAGGACAATAAAAATATTTAACTTTTAATCGCATATTGGTCAGAATCGACACAGACTATAAACAGTAATTATAGAATTATTTGTAAGCTCAATATTGTACGTTTATTGATTACGAGAATCACTTTAGAATTATATGTAATTAATAAAGATCATTTGCATAGTGACGTTGTCTCTATTGAAGTTGTATTAATTCCACTAGTGTTAATTTTAATTGGTTTAATTGTTTAACAATATTTTAATAAAATGTTATTATTAATGAAATAACAATTATATGTTCAACTTAAAGTTGATTGATCAAACATTAACTAGTTGAGAATGTTTTAAGAGTCATTGTAATAAGTTTTAATAAAAAGTTTTATAATATTGTGTCCTCTTCTTACTTTGGTTTTTTTAATTTATGTTGCTCCTGAAAATTTGTTAAATCGACCATTCTATATATATATATATAGAGTGAATGAGTTATTGCTTTAATATTTGAATTTACACATCCTTACAAATATCAGACTGTTAGTAAATATTATTAGTGATGAGACTTTATATTCTTGTAACAGGAATCAGAATGAAGCTTAAGTGCAAATGTATAAGAAACTTTATTATATTTTCTAAACCAATGCATACAGTTTCACATACACATGGTTTGTATATAGATTTCTTAAAATATATATTCTTGTCCATTTTATTATTGTGTATAAAAGCTTTGAAGAGACGACATACACTTAAATTCAATGTCAGTTTCAATAATCATTATCGTTGATATACTGAAAGTGAACAATCTGAAATTTTATTATGTCAGAGAGACGTCGTGTATAAAAGAAAAAAAAAATACTAGGAAGGAAGAAAGAGAAAGGAAGAGATATCCTAAATAGACATAAGGAAACCATTTTACAAAAAAAAATATACATATTTATGGACGAAAGTCACGAAGGGTATAGTTTGTTGTTGGTTTGTTGGTACTCTTTTTTTACTTGTGTATATTTTATAAAATTTAGCTTTGGAAAAAAATAATTTTGGTATCGTCCGATAAATTCTAAAAAGCAAATTTGTAACCAAATAATACACAATTTTCCTTTTTTTCTTATTACAAAAGAAAAGCTTAAATTCTTTTCAAAAATAATTTAATCTTACTTATGTCATAACGATGGACTATTGACTTTTCTTCTTTTGAAAGAATTTTGGTTATATTTTCCCAAAGATTTGTTCCGAAATTTTTGAAAAATTAATTTATTGAAAAAAATGACAAAAGACTGTTTTTTTTTTGCCATAAAGTTGAATTTTAAAATTTTGTCTTATTTTTCTATCAAATAAAAATCTAGATACATTTTTGCATTAGTCTGTTTCAGGTATGATTCATACCGTATGATAATAAATTACAATAAAAATAAATATAGGAATAGAGGAAAATGCAGTAGCATTTATTTATTAATGTTACTTTGTACAGAATCGAATCTTTTTGTATAAGAATTTATGGGGAAATAATGCAATTCATGCAACTGTTTGATTTTTTTTAAAATCAAATATAGCATTTATGCAACACGCAATTTGGGAACATTCAAGATTAAAGAAATGAGAAAAATTTCTTTCATTAAATCTATTTATTTAAAGTTTAGGTTTTTTTTATTAAAGTTTAATTTTTATTATTTTATTTTGACCACTTTAAGTTTCTTTTCATAATTTAAAGAAGAAAACTATTATTATTTTCAAGTTGAATCTGTCTCTGATATAAAGAAAAAAGACAAAAAGAAAAAAAAATTCAATTGTGTTTGCGCTCGCTATTCATAATAAATATATCTCTATATTTATCTTTTTATTCTATAAAAATTGAAACAAACTTTATGACTTTTCTTCGTTTCTATATATACAAACAGTTTATATATTTTCTTTTTTGATGAAAAACTATGGTTATATGATAACAATGAAAATGCTTTTCTATTTCTCGAGAGACACAATTTTTCACTATTAAAAATGTTTGAAAATTTATAAGAAACCTCGTAGTCCTTTTCTACACTATATAAAATTCCCAAAAGAACATTGGTTCTTACGTTTATATATACTGAGAAATCTCAGTTTTAATAACAGAACTTTTTTGATAGTCCAATCAGTTTTTTCAGTAAGAAAACAACACGACCAACAACAACAATAACAATAAGCAAAAAAAAAAAAAAACACAAGAAAAAAAGTAAACTATTATTTTGATAAAAGAAAATTCATTTGTTGTTGTTACTTTAAGTAACTATATTTATAGTGAATCCAAAGACTAACTTTGGTTAAACTATTAAAAAAGTTAAGAGTTGATGAAAAAGGAAAAAGAAAAGGGAAAAGAAAAAATAAATAAAGAAAAATATAATAAATGTTTAAAACAAGAAATTGTTTTTCTTTAAAGAAAAATAAAAGAAAAAATAAAACAAAAAACACAAGAAAAAAAAAACCAAGTGAAAAATAAAATGAAAAATGAAAAGTTTTCTTTAACGCGATATTAAAATTAAAATTTCAAGTTTATTCAACATTTAATTGAACTTATGATTTATATACTTTTTCTTTCCTTTCTTTTCTTTTCTTTTTCAGTTCATATATCCTTATGGGATATTGTGTCACTTATATTTTATAAGAAATATTCTGACGTCAAAATGTCTTTAGCTGTGTATTGGATATAAATACAAACGTTGTATGTATGTATATATATATATATGTGTGTGTGTGTGTATGCGTTATATAAGATAGTATAAAACAACAAAAGAATATCGCACGTTGAAAGGTGAAAACCTTTTATTAATATCATTCATATTTGTATGGAATTTCAATCAGACTTTTCTTATTTTTTCTCATATATTATATTTTTGTGTGTGTGTATTTTTTTTTTTATCCTTTTTTCCTTTGCCTCTCATTTTTCTTTCTTTTCCCCATCATTTCAGCCAAATCTACTATACACACACACATACATATATATATATGTAGTCACAATTTACAAATGTATACAATCACACACAGATAAATAAATAAATAAATAAATAAAATATAAACGTATAATAAACTGTGAATATTATCTATACGACCGCAAACAAAATATAAATATATGGTTTTTTTGTCCGTGTCCGTGCTGAATATCCAAGAAAGCAAAAAAAAAAAAAAAAAAATATGAGAGAAAAAAGAAAAAAAGAAAATGGAATAAAAAGAAGAAAAATATAACAATAACAATTTTTTACCGTAGAGAGAAAAGAAAAGTGACGATCGTAAAGTCTCTTTGTTACACTCTTATATTATTTGTAACAAAACTTATGGCCTTTAATTTTTTGTTTTTTTTCCTTTATCCAACAAAGTCATCTTTTTCCTTCACTCGACAATCCATTTTTGTGATTAGAAAAATTCCTATAAATTTATTGAAAATAAAAGAAAAAAACAATAACTGACGGGAAGCTGTATTAGGTCGTACACAAAACTACAAAAGAATTAAATTTTTTATTTTTGTTTTGTATTCACAAAAATATTAAACTTTTCAGTTAATTTTCATTTTAAATATTTCACTGTTTTTTTTTTTAATCAATTGAATCAATCAATCAAATTGAACCAACAAAAAAAAACACACACAGAAATATTATCGATTATAAAATTATTATTCAGCCTTTATAATGTGTGTATGATGCATGATCAAATGACCTGATTCTTTATTGAGCTTTTTTATGTATTCTACATATCTCTACAGATAAATGTAAGATATATTTTTTTAGCACTCTAATAAATCAAATAGAATATTATAGAATTTATTAATTTCGTTTAGAAAAATATAAGAAGAAGTATAAGGGGATGGGTTAGAAAGGAATAGAGAAGAAGAACAAGAAAAAGAAATATATAAAATTATATAATAAATTTGGGTCTAAAATCTTCTAGAGAGAAAAAAAAAAAGAAAAGTATAGAAAAATTTTTAAGTTATAAGTTGAAACCATCTGTTCGATCTTCTCTTTCTCCGTTTTTCATTTTCATCTTCTTCTTCTTCTTATTTTTTTTTTATTTCTTATATTTTATATATAATAGAAAGAAAATGGTTTTAACAATAATAATTTCCATTTTATACACCAAACTTTTCACACAAAAGCTTTTCTGATTAATGATTAGAAAATGTTGAAAGCTGACGAATAAATTGAATGACATGAAAAATTGTTTAAATCAAATATTTTTGTATATAATACATATAGGTACATACACTTATATACATATACAGTAAACCGCAATAAATGTATATTTCCCTGTGTGTGTGTGTGTGTGTGTACGAAAAAATATATATTTTTTTTGTATGTGAATTTTTGTTTGTGACAAATTGAAATTTATTTGCTTCGAATATTGTGTGTGTAAGTACATATATGTTGTACATACATATATATGTGTGTGTGTGTGTGTATGTATATATAAAAACCATCGTCCTTGCACTCAGTTATATTTATGTACTTCTTTTATGTATTTATTGAAATTTACGAGTCTCAAAGGATTTGTCTCAAAAATTATGCACTTATACATGAAAGATGGGATAAAAAAATAATGTATATAGAAAAAGATGGTGTTCCTATATAAATTGTGACAGTAGAAGGACATTATTTGATACGATTAAAAGAACATTAAATTGTATTTATGTTTTTTTTTCCGTCTTATATGAACGTTTTACCTACAAACGTTTATAAATAAATAGGCTGAAGCGGATAGACAGATAATACAATTTTCGTATTTATATATATATATTTTTTTTCTAATTTTCTTTTGGGAATTTCTTCAAATAATATAAATGGAAATTCCTTAAATTTCTACTATCATTGATGCCAGAAAAAAAAAAAAAAACGAAAGTAAGAAAGAAGCAAAAAAGAAAGTGAGATAGAGTGTGAGAAAAATGAAAGAAAAAGGAAGAAAATATACAAGAAGAAGAAAATTTTCAATGAAAAACCAACTTGAAAAACTTTTGATTTATACGCCAAAAACCATTTATGATTTATTTGGTAACGCATGAGAGAATATTATTTCTCTTATATATTTTACAATTTATATTCGTATCTCTACGATTGATCGATTAATCGAGTTTACTTTATTATTAAATAATTCAGTCAAAAAGTCACAACGAATATTTTATTTAATATACAACAACAACAATAATATTTATATTCTACAATAACAACAACAACAATAACAAAACAAAAAAAAAGGAAGAAAAATTAGAATTCACAAAGAAAAGATTTCTCTTAAGTAAATTTGTGAAAATCAGTTTATTATGTTTAAAAATATAATTCACAACAGACAGACAAATGTTTACTAAATACATATACTCGTTATATATATAATAATATTGTACCTTATATACAATTCAAATTATATATACCTAATAACCCTCTTTCTTATATTTTCAATGTAATAATTAATGAGATCTTTGCTATAATTATTATTCCGTTTGTTGAATGAATATAATTTATATATAATATTTTTCGTTTTCATTTTAATTTTTCTTCTTATTCTATTTTTGGGGAAAAAAACAAAAAAAAAAACAGCAGAATATAATAATAATAATAATAATAATATACGAACGTCTCTCTCTCTCTCTCTCTTTTTCTCTTAACTTTTGTAATTTTGTATTGGAAAACCAAAAATCTCTTTTTTGGCAGCATGTGGAAAACATGTGTTACCAATTTTAATCCGCGCTCCCGTTTATACCGCCATTCTCTTAAAAAAAAAAACAGAAAGCAACGTTTATGGTATTTTTATATTCAACATACAAAAAGATTTTCAATTCATGTTCATATTAGGTTGGATCCTTTTTTTTTCGTACTTTTCCTATTTTGTTTTTTTTTTTTGTATGATGAGTAAACCAGACAAAATAATAAATAAATGTTACTGTAATAAAATATAACTTTGATCTTTTGTAATAACAAACAACGAAAATTGTATTTATTTACTTAGCTGAGCTTTTTTATTTTTCTCTACTTCTTCTACTGATTCTTCTTCTTATTTTATTCTTATTTTTCTTTCATTCTTATTTTGAAGTGGCCTTGTAAAATTTTTGAGGATCAAAAAGTTTAAATTCACTGGTTTATATGTATGTTGGTGTGTCAGACACACATTGTGTCTGTATGTATAATGTGTGTGTGTGTGTATATGTATGCGTATGAGAAGAAGAAATGTAACGGAGGAAAAAATAAAAATAACCAAAAGCTTCGTTACGTGCTTGAGTTGATTATGATTATCGATCCATTATCTCGGGTACCACCAACAAAAAAAAAAAAAAGCACAAAAAAATAAGAAAAAAAATAAAAATTAATATTAAATTAATTATTCAAGTAAACAGCGAGAAACAAAGGAAGGGATACTTATAGAGAGAGAGTGAAAGAGAGAGAGAGAGAGAGAGGGAGAGAAGGAGAGAAAGACAGAGAAAAAACATATGAAATTTCTTCATATTTTTTTTTTATTTTAACAAAAAAAAAATAAAAAATTAAATGAAAATTAAAGACACGAGGCAATATTTAAGAGTTTCATTTCTTTTGTTGTTGTTGTTGTTGTTGTTGTTGTTGTTGTTGTGTTTTTTACAGGCAAACAAACATTTCTTACAAAAAAAAAAAAAAAAAAAAGAATAAAAAAAAAAAGGAAAATGCTGAAAATGAAAGAGCTTTTTTTTTCTTCTTTCCTTTTTGTTTTTTGATCTTTATTATACAAGGACCTTTTACATCAAAATCAAAATAATATACTTGAGAAAAATGAAACAAAAAAAAAAAAAAAAGTAGGAAAAACAGAAAAAGAATTAAATTAAAGAATTTTAAAATAATAAATATCTTTAAGAAAATTTATAAAAGATTAGATTTTTGGGGTAGGCTAGAGACGAAACAAAATATTACTGTTGTAACCTACTATACGTACTATACCTTCCCTACCAGTTTTCTTTTCTTTTTCTCTGGTTCTGTTCTGTTCTTTTTTTTTTTTTTGCAGCTTTTCTTTTTCTTATTCCTTATACTATACTCGTCTTCTCTTATTTTTGTATGCATAAACATGCTCAAGGCTGTTGAAAATATAACAATTTTTCTCGTTTCACGTGTTTCCGGCATCAGGGGTTTTTTCGTCGTATATAATATAAAATAAACCAAGGGTAGAGTGTGTGTGTGTTTTTTTTTTTTTGGGATGATTTGTATCTAAAGATCAATAATTTTCTTATGGTTAGGTAGTTGTTATACTGTATAAGGGATATATGTATGGATAAAGAGGTTTTTTTTTTCTTCTTGTTGTAGTGGGTATCATCATGTAGACATGTATTTGTATGTGGTTAAACTTCAATTCAAATAGTAAATGGATTTTTGAATTTTTCTGTTTTCGTTTATTTTATTTTTTTCTTTTTTTTTTTTTTGCAGGATATTTACAAATTTGTATAAAGAAACCACACACGTTTGTTTACAAAATGGTTGATATATTTTGATAAAACAAAAATGTTTGGATTATCGTGATTTATTTAGAAAATGAGAAAAAAAATAATAATAATATTTGTTTTTATAGGAAAATAAATTTATTTAAAACATTGAAAGATTATTGAGAAATCGAACAGATTACAATTAATCCCAAATCTTTAATCCAATAATAATTTTTTTTCCCCGATTTAAATATTATTGTCCAAAATGTCTTTAAATTTTCGCTCTTACATTTTATTAAAATTTTCACCATTTTTCATACAAAAAAACATTTTTTCAACATGTATAAAATTGATTCTGATGTTGTTTTTTTTTTGTAATTTTACAAGATTAAGAAGATGGATAAATGAAATTGTATTACCTACTGCATTTTGTGTTAATAAATCAATAAATTTGTTCCCAGTAAAATACAAATCTATTTACAGTTTTTGTCACAGTCACACAAAAAAAAAAAAAAAGGTAATATTTCACAAGTACCATGCCATGATTATTTCACCTTTTTCATAATAAATCACAATGATATCGTGTCCAAACAAAAAAAAAAAACAAAAACAATTAGATTTTTTTATACAGCATTTAACAGACATGTAAAATAAATAAAATATGTTACGTATATTAAAAATGCTTGCATGGTGAACATCAACTTGACTCAATATAAACATTTAATTTAAATTATGTCTCGCCAAAAAATAAAAAAATAAAAAAATACGAAGCAACAACAAATATAGAAGAGAAAAAAAATGGGGAAACAGAATTGTTTTAATTTACTATTTATAATGAAAAATACTTTACAAGAAAAGAAGAACAACAAAAAAGAAAGCACTGTGCTGCATATAGACACGGAACTGGCGCTTTTGCATAAATACTCAATTGTTGGGAATGAATTAGTTGTTTTATTTAATATTAAAAAATAAATGGAGGATTCCACTCATATAATCATGAAAATTGTCGTTTATTTTTTTTTTTTTTCTGTTGTTGCTGCTGTTAGTGTTGTTGTTTTTTTTTCTTTTTGTATGTGTGTGTGTGTGTGTGTATGTGTAAAATCGTGAATTTGTGAATATACAATAAAAAAATAAAAAAAATGGATTAACAAAACGAGAAGAAGAAAAAAATTATATCATTACGTAGAAAAATAAAAATCATAAAAATAAAAATAATTTCCAAAACATTCATGATAAATTGTAAAGTTTTAATTGTTTTAATAAAAAATATTTATGGAAATTAATTGTTTTGTATATACAAAAAAAAAAAAAATATTGCTCTTTTTTGTTGTTGTTATTGTTTCGAGTGACAATATTATCAATATGTCAGTGTGTGTGCTGTGTGTACTGTGTGTGCTGTGTTTAATAGGGAGCTTTTTTTTTTTGTTGCGTTTTGTTTTGTTTTGTGCTTTTTTTTTTTAATATTATTTTATATTAAACCATTAAAGTGGCGTAAAATGTTTACACATCAAGAGGAAATAACGTACAACAAAATATATGGATGGGAAAAAAGAACACCAACAAAAACCAAACAAAACAAAACAACAAAAAACAAAATGAATGAAGTTATAAAATTTGAATTTTTATAGAGAATTTTTATTGGTTTCCTTTTACAAATTTAATGTTTTCTTATCATGTCATATAATATTTAAATACAATAAACATTTTGTTTTACTTTCTTTTCTTTTCTCTTACATTTTCCATATGATGCTGAAATAATGTCGTTATCGATATTTTTCTTAATATTCTTTCTTTCTTTCTTTTTACTTATGTATGTTATTGTTGTTATTATTTTCTATTCTAAATTCAATGAATTGATTTTTCTTTCAAATCATTTTGAAGTTGTTGTTCTTGTTGTTGTTGTTGTTGTTGTTAGTAAAGAATGTCTGATTATTGTATATCGCGCGCATAGAATTTCTATCAAAAGGGGGAGTAAAAAGAAAAAATGTAAAACGATCATATACCAGTAAATTTTCTTTAAAGGACTTTCTTTAGAAAATTTGTTCATTGAATCTATTACCATAATTAACCCAAAAAGAAAAAAAACATTAATTAATTTAATTGAATTATTCTTAGAAAGTGATCGTTAACGACTGCATTATTAAGTTCTTCAAGTTTATTATGGAATTTCCAACTGTTGCTTTAATTAAAATTATTCATTTAAAATTTAATTATAAGAAAAACTAACTAAATCAATGAAGCTTAAATAAATTCATTTTTTATTTTATAAATTAGAAATTTTAATTTTCTTTATAAAATAAAATATTTTCTTATGAGAATTTTCTTCTTATCTTTATTTTTGATATAGTTTTCTCTTGAAAGTGTCTTATAATAAATGACTTTTTGTTGAATCATTTTCTAAATATTCAACAATATAAACATATCCAAATATAAACGTAGACAGACATACATACATATATACATAAAGTACAAACGATTGAAATAATATAAAACATTCATCTTGACTAAAAACTGCAGCTTCATCCCAACTATTCCATTTATATTCCTAGATAGTGACTGTTGTTTTGTGTATATTGTGAAGTTTTCTTCTATAAATTTATCAACAGACAATTTGCTCTGTCCCAACAAAAAAAGGAAAAAAAAAACACAACATTATAACAATAACAAAAAAACAACAACAACACCACTAACAATAAAACTCTATCATTTTTCTTCATTTTCTTTTATATTTGTTTTATTTTCCACCCCCTTGACACATGAAAATGTACTAATTAATATTGATAATGTTCTCTATTTATATAAAACTTTTCTTTTGAACAGAAAATGCATTACTTTTTTTTTTTTTTGGGAAAATTGAATTGTTTTGTCATTTGTTGTTGTTGTTGTTTTTGTTATTGTTAATATAAAATGGTATTTTAGAATAAATAAACTAAAGTATATATGTGTGTGTATGTATGTGTATATTTCTGTATGTATCTAAATAGGAAGATTTGATGATAAAATTTAACCTCAAATTGTAACTATAATTGCGATATGGAAAATTAACCGCACAGAAACAATTTATATTTGCGTCTATATTTTATTATTATGTGATGAAACCAATTTAAAATTGATTCTTGAATAATGTAGGTTTTTGGTTGTGGTCTTGATAGTATTTTGGGATTGAAAGTTGAGGTTTTTAAATAATATATGTATATCGGAAAATTTTCAATATACACTTATCGTAACGAATATTAGATTGAAGATGAATATTCGCATTTGATTTAACATAAAATAAGATTATTTATAATGGTCAATATAATAAATCAATTTATATTTATTTATTCCAAAAAAGTTTTGATCAAACTACATAATTTTTATGCTTCTAAAAATATTTTTTAGCTTTAAAAATGCTTTCAAAATGTCTGCCTTCTGCCGGAATATTGTTTCTCTTGCCTATTTTATTCATTTTCTTGTTATGCCATTTATGTCTTTATTTTAGATGGATGAGTTATGAAAAACATTCGGAAGCAATTTTTACAAATCAGCACGCACTTGATACAGTGAAGTATGATGAATTATCTGGTAAAAAGTGTAGATTGGAAGAACATCATTTAAAAAAAAAAATTACTGTTTTGTTCTTTTGTTTTGCGTATTTGTATTTGTACTTGTACATAACTCATATTATATCATATGTATGACAACATTTTGATGTTGATATTGTAATTGTTGTTGTTGTTGTTGTTATTGTTGTTGTTCATTCTAAAGAATATAAATACTGTCAAAAAAAAAACTGTATATAGGTATCACAAAACAGTTAAAAAAAAAGACAACAACAACATTGTTCAAAAATTATGCTCGTAAAAAATATTATATAAATATAAAATAATATACTTTCCTTGTGGTGGTTGTAATAAATCATTATGATACACTTTTTTTTTTTTTTTATTCCTTTACGACATTTTACCACCCCTTAAAAAAATACCATACATACACACAAAAACCTGTCAACGGTCTCACCCAAAACATTATATAACTACAGAAGAAAAAAGGAAAAAAAAAACAAAAATTATACAGACACAAATATTATACAATTTATGAAAATACAAAATACCAAAAAAGAAAATATAAAATACAAAATACAACCAACCAACCAACAAACCATATTTTTGTTGTTAGTTTTTTTTTTTTTCACAAAGTCAAGCTAATGCAAGTTTAATAAACTTATGTATATGGCGCTACTCCAATTTAAGGTTTATAATAAAATAATTAATTTTAGTATATTGTATAAATTCTAAATTATAGTATTTTCAATGTGAAAGAGAACATTGTTTTATACCTACAAGGGTTGAAATATGACATAATTTTTGTTTGAGTTGATTTTGATGAATTTGATTGAAATTGATAGTGACTGGGTTTTCTTTTTTTCCCCATTTTCTTTCCTTTATTTTCTTTTTGTAATAAACATAATGGTTCGTGACCTACATTCCTATATATATTAAGGTAAGTTTTTTTTTTCGTTTTTTCGTTAATGTTATAACGTGACATAAATAAAAAAAAATTCTCTATAAACTTTTTTTCTTCAAAAAATAAGACTTTTTTTTTCTTCATTATTTTTTTTTTTGCTTGCATTTTATTTGTACTTTTTTTTTTTTTTGTATTTCTGTAAATATTTTTTTTTTCATTATTTATTTTTAATTTATTGTTTTGTCTTTTTTTTTTTTAAATTAAATTCAATTACTAAATTTAAATTTTAATGTTTTTTTTTTATTATTCTTTTAGAAGAATATTTTACAAACAATTAGGTCTTGTTGATTTTCAAGCATTACAAAGACCAAACTCACAAAGAGAATCAAATATAGGAAATTTTTTTATGATTGTGAAACGTTTAAAAAATGTATAATGCGCTTTTTACAGAGAATAAAAATGAGGGGGTTCGGGTTGAGAAAACCAAAAAGAAAAAGTATCAAGTAAAATAAAGAAAAAAACTGGAAAGAATTTTTCAAAGTGAATCGGTAATAATGTTCCGGTTCAAACGTTTATGTATCTATTATTCTGATGAAAAGATTTTTCCGGATTTTCTTTTTTAAAAATGAATTCGAAAGAAATTTGTTTATTTCTTTTTTTTTTTTATCTTCTAAATTATTTTATAGATTTTCTTCTTCGACGGGTGAATAGTTATAGATTTTCTTTATGAACTTAAATATTATTACAACAATACCTGTTAAATATAAGAACAGAATTTCCAACTCAGTTGTCAGATACTTATTTAAATTAAGTTAAAGAAGTTAGACATAAAAAATTTTGATACTAATTTTGATAAAAACATAACTAAGTAAATATTGTAAAATATGAGAGAAGTGAGAACAACACAGTTCATACTCAAACTTAACCTTTGACATTACAAGAGAGATTTTCGTCTACTTTATGATCGATCAACCGTGTCTAATTGCTGATTTTTTTCCTCCGTTTTTTCTTTTCCCTTTTTTTTTTTGAGAGAAAAACTTGATGAGAGCGAAACATAATTTATATACAGAAGAAAAGGCAAAAAAAAAAAAAGTTCACCAATGAAAAAAAAAAAAACGTTGCCATTTACACAGAAATTACATTTTCCTTTTTTGGTATTTTTATATAATCAGAATATTCTTGTATTTCTATTTACCATTCAGCCAGTCACATAGTAAAACAACATTCTTAAAAATATTTCCTATTATGTATACATACATATATAACGTCTAATGACTGTGGTCATTAAATTAACTGCCCTAAAAATATAACATCATCATTCCTAAACACATAAATAATAAAATAACAATAAGATGAAAAAAAAAAGAATAATTTGAAAAAATTTAGAACTTATAAGACATATTTTATAGTCTAAATTTTTAGAGGGATAACTACCTAAAGCTCAACAAATACAGCACAAGTAAATTACATGCATACACACACATACGTAGATTCATATTGTCTCATAAATTTACAAAGTGAAAGAGATAGGAAAAAAAGGTTAGAAATAAAAAGCATGAATAAAGAAAATAAAGGAAGAAAAAAAAAATAAATGTATGAAAAACGAAAAGGGGTTTTTCCAAAAATATTTCACTAACCCAATTATGTGTGTCAAAATTTATGCCCTAAAGTGTTTCTAAATGCAAATAAATTATGAGAGACAATGAAAACCGCTTTATGTGTTATATTTATATTTATAAAAATTTAAACGTTGTCTCCATTTTTAAATTCTTGTTGTTGTTGATGTATTTCTTGTAGTTATTGTTGTTGTTGCGGTTGATACTGTTGTTGTTATTCCTGCATTGTTAGAAATAAGTATAAAAAAAAAATTTGTTTTAAAAAAAATAATTGTGTATTCATAAGCGTAGGTTGAGATGAAGGTTTGTAGGGTGAACATTGGGTGATGGTCTAGAGAGTTTTAAAGTAGGAGGTAAAGCATTAAAATTAAAAGGGATTTTGTTTTTGTTTTTAATGAGGAAAGGAGCCTTCATTTTGCTGAGTCGTAATTATTGAGCATATAGACAAACAAACAGACAATTTTAATGTTTTAATCTGAATTATGATGTCCTGGGGAATAGCAGATTTTTTTAATGTTTTAAGACTAAGTAAAATTATTAGATATAATTAGGATTCTGTCTCTTTCTATTAAAATATATAAAATCTTTTGACTTTTCATCATTGGATAGTGTTTTTTTTTTATTCATACAATTTTAGATTTGCAAATGACAAGTCATAGGCGTAAAACCATCTTATTGTACTAAGTGCATTTTTGTTAAAATATTATTGTCAGAATTATGTTAACTAAGTTTCAGTATTCAATATTTTTTCCTTTAATTTTATTATTTTTATTTTTATTGTAGATTATTCAGGTGGACCTATACTTTTACTTTGTAGTTTCTTTTGTACTTAATTTTATCTTTAACAAGTGTGTGTAGAATTTATGAATTGATATATTATTAGTAGAATACCAATTATATAATAAAATTACCTTTATTTACCTTCCTCGATTTTCAACAATTATTTATAAGACATCACAACACAGAAATAAAAAACCAGAAACAAATGAGTTAAAATATTGCTTTTTAAAACATTTTTATTCAAATATAATTTTACCCTTTTCACTTTTTATCCTTTTTCTGCTTTCTTTTCCTTCTTATTTTTGTTCTTATTCTTCTTTTTTTTTTTAGTAGAAATAATCTAATTCTAAATTCAATTTTTTTTGTAAATGATAAATCTCAAATACAATTGACCTCAATTCTATATTAGCTAATTCACCGCCTCTAGCATCTGCTATATTTAAATGTTCCTCTAAAGACATATCATTTTCTAAAATCTCCATAGCATTCATTCCATAGGGTTCATGAAGTACTGGTAAAAAGCTGGCGGCAATCCCTAAACCAAAAGGGAGTAAACGGGCGTACTCTTTTAGAAATAAATCACGACTAAAAAAAAAAAAAAAAACAGAAAAAGAAAGGAAGAAAATGAAATTAAATTTACGATATAAATAAACATAAAGGAGAATTATAATATATTTTTAACCCTTTTTGACAAAAAAAAAAAAATTGTATTAACCTTTTACCTCATACTTACTAACAGTTTATTGCGAATATCGAATTTTTCGATCAATGTTACAAAAAATGCATGAACTTTGAACTGAACCACCTTTTGATGTTGCAGTATGCTTTAATGCATCACAAAATTATTTAATAAAATTTCAAAAGATTTATTGTTGGCAAAGAGCGTATATTATTTTTCGTTGAGTTGCATTTCACATGTTAAGGATATTCAGTTATGTGATAAAAGGTTAATTAAAAATTCGAATATTATATTTTAGTCAAAATAACTTTTAAATATTTTTACCTGTAGTATGATGGTAATTTATCTTTTATTTTATTCAATTTATTTGTTAGAATATTGATTACTTCATTATAATATGAATCAAATAATAAGTCAAAATTTTCTGTTCTAACTTTTTGTCCCATTGAATTTAACATAAATACAACAGCATCAACCATTGGTGATGAATACCGAAGAGTTTGAAAATCAAACATCATTGCATTTGTTGGAATATCTGGATTCTAGAAAATAGTAGAAATCAAATAAAATGGAAATTTATAAAATTATATTAAATTACATTAGAAAAACACAATATGGAACTGAATAAATGTTTTTTTTTACAACAATCTTAACTTTAAATTTTCTCTTATTTTTCTCTTTTCGTTATGAATTTAGATTATTGTGAGTCTTGGCAAAAGCGTAGGAAGACATTACTGAATTCACATAAATAAATATTAGTTCGTTACTCATTTATTTAGATTGTATTATTTGATCGATAAATAAAATATGCGTTTTTCAACGAAAAGTTAGTCGGAGTTAAAATCTTTGCAATTTTCAGTCCCATTATTGTGGTTTTTTATTTTGAATTTTTCCTACCTCATGACTATACTTGAATGCAATATTATTCCGTAAAAAGTCACCATGACAAATTGTTGCCAATGGTGTTCGTGGACGAACAGCCCGTTTACCATAAGTTTGAGGATTTTCTAATACTTGTTCTAATTTTTTTAAAAACTCTTCTGGAACTTTATCTTTTAAGTCACTTTACAAAGAAAAAAAAATTATGTAAAAGAACAAAAGTTTAAAATTAATTGGATATATAAAAAAAAAATTATCAACTAAAACATTTATGAAATATGAGAAAATTATACAGAAAAACAAATAGGATTGTCCTTAATTACTGAAATAAATCAAATGTACAACAATAAAAACCTACCTTTCTCTGACTGCTTTTGTCGCCCTTATTATGCCCGATTTTTGCATTGCATTCCATACTGAATTAACATCTTGACTATAACGTGATTCTTTTAATTTTCCTACAATACTGTGAAATAATTGTGAATCAGATTCTTTTAATGCATAACAGGAACCATGAAATTTACCAAGTGCTTTCACTATAAATTAAGGAAAAAAAGAGTCTTGAATTAATTTCCATAATTTATAATTTTCATAAGATGTCGTTCCTTTTCTTTCTACACTCTCATTCATTATAATTTATAATAATGACTTAAAAGTTAAGTATAAAAGATACGAGCTACTAGAATAGAAAAGATTTCAATAAAACGACTTAAAAAAAAAATAGAAAAAATAGAAAGAATAGAAAAAACTTTAATTATAGTCATCAAATTTTATTTTAAGAACGTACTAGCAACAATACCATGCTCTAGGGATAGATTATAAACCTCGTTTGACATTCTCCAGCCTAATTGTGTAAAATCACAAAGCACCATGCAAGCTTCCAGATTTTTACGATGTGAATAAACGTATCTGTATAAGTTGTGTATGTGCATGAATAGATTATAATAGAATAAAGTTTTAAATTTTAATTAAATTCAATAAAAAGATTATACCTTGGATAATCACCGCTGTCCAAACATGGTATTACATCTTTGTATGCTATACTTTCATTCTCATATAACAAATCAAATTGTGTAGCAATGTACATACTTTCATTAACAATTGGAGTCAACTATTTATAATTAAAATAATATATAATAATAGTAATAAAGAACTTTAATTAAGTTTAAACTGTACAACTAACCTTAACAACAAGTTGATATTCAGTTTCATCATCAATACTTTCACCAACTAGTTTCACTTTAACTTTACTACAAATTGATAACATAAATGTATCATCCATTGACACTGGTAATATTTCAACAGAATGAATTTTTGGTATATCAATTCCACCACCATTAATTGTTGATAATTTTAGTTCACCTCTTTTTACCATACCAGGAATTAATTCAGTTTCTATGAATTTATTTTGATCCATCTTATTAAATTAATTATATCTTAGCTCTTTAAGAATTTTGTAGTCACAAAAACTGTAGCACAAGGCTGTTATACAACTGATACTGAAATAAAACTTACTTAGAGTAAAAATTTAATTGCATTTCATTTCTTAAATTATAAAAGATAAAATTTGTCAAAAATAGAAACAATTTAAATTATGTAATTCTATAATTCTAATTTGACTTTAATAATTTGTGATAGATAAATAGAATTTATTTACTTTTTCTATAATTTTCGCGTGAATGTTTTCCACTTCAAAATCAAATAACAAAATAAAAATGTAAAAAAGATAAAAAAAACAAAAAAATTTTAAAACGAAGATCTTGATTGTTGAACAGAAAAAAAACTACTGATTGATAAGCTTGAAAACCGTTTAAATGTTTGTACAGAACCACATAAAAAAAACTTGTTTTGATTTGTGTGTCGTATTACGTATTATAAAAAAATAACTCTTTGTTGGAATAAATTAGAGTTACAGATGTGTGTGAGTGAAATGTTTGTTGTTAGATTAGATCAGCGGCCTAAACAGTTGATGATTATATAATATTCCAATAACAAAAACGCCTTTGTAAAATAATTACTCATTAAAAGTGTGTATTTGTTGGATGGATAATGAATTTCTATAAAATGTTAAAATTAGTTTTAGTTTTTTAGTTGAGCGAAAGTCTGTTACAAATAGAAGGCTAAAATGTTTAATGCAATTAGGTGAGTTTATATTTTAAAATTTAATTTTTTTTTCATATGATTATAAGTTCAAGGTTGTGTAAAGAACATTGAAAATTGGCCTGCATTCACTCGTAGTAGGTTAAATATGATTTGATATTGAATTACATGAAATGTGCGCGTTGTTGCCATTGTTATCGCGGGAAATAATTTTTTATTCTATTATTTTGAAAAAATTTGTTTATCTATTTTTTATTCTTAATCGAATGAAGCATAATAATTTAAAAAAAATAAATGATAGAATTTATAATGATTTTATCCACTTCCATTTGATGCCAATAAAAATGGTATGGATTTTTTTTAATGAATGACACAAGTATTTGTACCGGTTTCTGATTTAAAAAATTATTAAATTAAATAACAATTGTATAAATCTAGTTACATAAAATATATTATATCGACAACAGTGTAATGACAGACAATAATATATTCAAGGTTACATTTATAACATGGAAACGCATCAATAAATAATTAAAACATGATAGCATTTTTTTTTTGATTATCTTTATTTACATAATTTATAAAGTTGGTATAGTAGATTTCATCATTATCTGTATTCAGTATTTTCAAATGAATTGAATAAATATATTCTCAATATTTAAATTAAATCAACAATGACATATTTGAAATTTGAATTGAATACAATAGGTACAAACATCATAAATTATTAGTTAAGAGAAAATTTGTTGAAAATTTAATCTTATAAACAATAATTCTTATCTCTATTTTGTATACATTTCCTCTTCCATACTGAGACTTTAGTTAATTTATATAATAAATTAATATTTATTGAATTGTGAATTGAAACTATATTGTATTTATACGGAATTATACAAATACATAATATACCAATGTAAACTTATATTGATTTCTTATCATTATTTTCAATATGTAGGTAATACTGTTCTAATGATTAATATAATGTGATTGAAAAAAGGTTTTCTATCTAATCGCACTATTTGTTACAATTAACAATTATAGAAAATATACTCTAAGAAAATTGAACAAAATTATTATAGTGAATTATTTTGTTTGATTTGAAAATATTCCAAAATAATGCAAGATACAAATTTGTTCTCTTAAAATGAGGTTTTAATGGTTTCAATTCAATAATTTTTGATTTCTGTGTCTAAGAAAAATAAAGAAAATTAAAAATAAACAAATCAAATCTAAACCCAAATCCAAATCGCGAAAAATACTAAATTGGGATTTACAACAAAAATACAGACCGTGATATAATTCATTGGGTTTGTTCAGTTTTTTTTTTTTTTAATTGAAGAAATTTCAGCAATTAATTTTTCTAAAAATTCTCTAGTCTATTTTTCTTCTATATATATAAAAAAAAGCTCTCGATAATACGAACATAATTTGTATTTCCAATTTATTTTATCGTATTTAACCTCGTTTAGAATATATATGATCAGGATAATGATTAACGATTTGACCTACATCCTGATCTTTAAATATAAGAGAAGAGAGAAAAAATAATCTAGAATCATATTAGTATGTATTAGTGTAGTCTGATGATAGGTTTATTTTATTATTGAACACGATTCTCATCGGCGTGTCTATGCATCTGATTTTTATGAAATTTTGCCTTCTCTATTTTTTATTTTTTTTTATTTTTGTTCTGTAATAAAAATTCAAGCGAATTTTCAGCTTTGCAATAAATTTTTCATCATTCCCATTTCATCATGCTTATTATTCTTTATGTTTTTCATGCTAGGAAAATTATAAAAAATTTTTTGAATTATTTAAAACTTATCAATTATTTTATGTAATTAAAAAGATACATTAAGATACAAAAAGTAATAAAAATTTAATTTAGTATTTTATTTTAAATTGAAAAACTAAAACTACGGGAAATTCTTTTATTTGAATCAAATTATAAAAGAAATTTCAAAAATATTTTGTTTTCAATTTTTTTAAATTGTTTGTTCAGTTTGTGCAATGTTATGGAATGCAGGTGATCCTAATACAATTAATTAAACTTCTTGAATTAATATTCTTACATAATGGTCTTTTGTACAAGTCACATAGTCAAGCACATAGTTTAAATTTCTGTTGTTAAATCTACCTAAATTAACAAAACACATAAAATTACAAATAGTAACGATAATCAAATGTACGTTATTTTTAAATTGACAAAATCCAATTCTTAAAATGCTTTGTAGGGTTATTATTGCAATTATCAAAGATATTCATTTAATTATATTTATCAAGGTTTGATGCCCAGTTTAATCAAATATTTCGGATTCAAATGTTTGAATCCATAATTGAATATGTACATTTAGTTCATTCATTTGAGTTTATACCCAAATCTATTAAAATACATATATCTGGTCTAATTATATATAATTGTTCTTGATCAATAATGAGGGTAAGATCATCCATAGATAAATAGAAAGAAAATAACATTAGGAAAAAGGTAAAGGAGTGATGTTCTGATATTTTCAATAATTATTTTATCGTTATAAACTAAAGATATCGACAATCAATTTCTAATGTAAGTAAAATTCTTACATTGATTCTTCTCATTGCATAATTTTCAATGAAACTTCAATATAGAAAAAGGTTATCCCGTTTTCCTTTTATATGAAATAAATAATTTCTACTGTGAAATATAAATTGAGAAATATTAAATTCTATTTGATGATTTTTAGAAATCTAGCAATCACTAGAGAAATCATTGTGCAAATTCTACATAATTCTTTCTTTTTTTTTTGTTTTCAGATTAAATCCAATCTACAACTTGAAGTAGGAATAAAAAAAATGTATATTGATTTTAAGATTCCAATAAAATTTTCTGTTATATAAAAAGAAGTTCAACGATTATAGTCAATTGACATAACCTACTGACCCGTTAAAAGACAACTCATTGAAAATAAAATGTTTTATATTTTAAAAGGACAAGACTTTACAATTTTAATGCTTTCATTTATTTTATATTTTCATACATCATACGTTTAGTTTTAGTTATATATTATTGGAATAACTTTTAGTTAGCTTTAATAGTTTTTATGAGTTTAGTTTTCGTTGATTTATAGAATTTACTTTTAATCTTTTCTATAGAGTACAGACGAATTTTAAAGAAAAGGTTTATGGAACAATTATTTATGTTATTTTATTATAAAAAAATTTAAATATTCGGTTTATAGGTAATTTTTCATTGTCACCAAATAGATTATTTTGAATTGAACATCTTTTGCCACAAATTGAGAAATAGGACCAATTTGATTATGTCAAATTTGTTAATATAATATTCATAAATCTCTTCCAATATCCTCTGGCAAAAAATACAACTTTTAATCTTGTCATAAACAAAACCAAAATGAACTTAAAAAACAGATAAACGATCTCATAAATTTCTTATCAATTTAAAAACAATTAACTTTAAAATTAGTTAAGCGTATCAACAAAAAAAAAAACCAAAAATTACAACGACCTTCCCTTTTAAACATATAATCAACATATTATAATCTTAAAGAATGTCAATACTTTTTCATATAAAATTCAAATAAGGAAAGCGTCAGAAGAATGAAGTAAAGAAAGGCAAAATGACGAGGAAAATCTGGAGAGAACACAAAAAAAAATACAAAAAAAATGAAATATTATTCGTCTAACATTTTTCTTCTTTTCTTTTCTATAATTTTGGTTTGAGATTTTATCTTCTTCTATTACTTCTTATTTTCCATAAATATGTTAATTATATTGACAAACAAATCACGTTCATTCTAGGCTTAATGAAAAAAAAAAGAAAAGAAAAAAGAAAAAAACTGAACTGAACTCAACTTTGGTAAAGTTTTCTTATTCATTTATTTATATATTTTATATAATATAACACCAGTATGACTCGTAACTTGCCAACTTTTGTTATTTCGTTTCGGGTTTTTCCTCTTTTTTTTATTTTTTATTTATCTTCATCTTCTTCTTTTTTTTCTATACGAAGCTTTTAGGTATATCAATGGAAATAATTGAAGTTTGATTTTTGTTTGTTCGTCAATTTGACAGCTTCCACTTCAGAAAATTATGACATGCTGACATGCGTATATTCCAATAAACAATAATTTTCTATTTTGTCTGCTTATTTTGTTGGTCTTCTAACTTAACTTACAAAATTGACACACATACACGCGCACATGCATTCATTCTCGCACACACACACACACACATACGCAACAAAATAATATTTAAAATTCGTAATCGTTTCTCAACACCTAACAAAAAGAAAAAATGGTTGAGCTTCACTGTCACTCTTAGTTGAACCAGCAAAAAAAAAAAGAAAAAGGAAGATAAAAAATGGGAAAAAGAAAAACAAAAATCACAAACTATACAAAGTCAGCGCTTCAATTTATCATTCCATTTTTTTCTCTCCATATTACTTCAACGAATTTTTATGTGTGTGTGTGTGTAGATTTTTTTGCTTTTTATTTTGTTTAAACTTCGATAGAAAACGATTTTTTATAATAATATATAAAATAAAATTGTATGCACAGTGGTAGAAAAAGTTTTAAATAATATAAAGAAAGAAAAATAAAAATGGGAAGAAAAGTAAGGCAACTAACTATATACACTGTAGAACTTTGAGTAGAAATATCATATTCTATCCAATCCTGTATTGTATAGTATCGTATTGAAAATACCTTCAGGTATAAATAAGGTTTGAAAAGTATATTTTACTTATATTCACGAGGAAAATTGGTACAGGGAGGTATAGGTATATTTATTTATTATTATTTTTTTTTTACGCTTCTTTTCATAAAATATTTGAAAAGGTGAAATGTTATCGTTATCAGAGTAAATTTCACATCATTTGTTAAAATGCTTCAGGTTTTTTTTTTCTATTTCGTCGTCTTACAAATCGATCGATATTTTGGCACATCGTTACAAATCCTTAATTTGTTTCTTTTATATTTATGGCACAATTACGATCTTGATATGAATTTTGTTTTATTTGTATTATGTAGGGTGTATGTAGGTATAATATTTATGTTGTTATACGAAATAGATTGTTTGGTGATGTTTTTTTTATTTTAATGTGACGACTTTACTATAAGCCAAAATGTATAATATTTTCTTTGAATAAACTTAATGTTATCGTTTTTGTTATTTCAGCAAAATCAGCCAAATCTTAAATCAACAAAAATTATATAAAAAAGGGGGAAGTCAATGCAGTAAATACGTCGTGAAAAAGGTGATGGCTTCAGATTGTTAACGAGAATTAATAATATTATTTGATTTTAAAGTCTGACATAATTTTTCTCAGAAATTCTGCGTAGGAGAATTTTTTGAGAATGTATTTATTTAGGAAATACCGGGTATTTATTCTCGTTATTATTGAAATCTCTACAAAACTTGTACAAAAAACTATCACATTTTTAAGTAACTTCAACTTTCGTAATACGAAATTTCCCGCCGATGTTGATGAATAAAGAATATTCTAATTATATTCTCTTTATTAAGAGGAAACATATTATCTGGTAATTATATTTTTATTTTCCGGATATAAAATCTTTACACATATTATCCGTGCTGTTAGTTATAAACTGTATTTTCAGTAATAGATTTACATAATATTTCCGTTATTAATTTGCGGATATACACAATAATATAGAATATTTATATACTGTACTGTACTTCATTTTATATGAACGGATAAATAATAATAAGGGGTGTAAAAATAATTGAAACCGGATATAAATTAAACGTTAAATATGAAACCACATTGCGTTTAAAAAAACAAAACGTTACACGATGATTAACAATAGGAAATTAAGTTTCAATCGAAATAATTTTTTATTTTTTATTTTAAAATAAAAATGAGAGTTTCCAGTATTTAAATAGAGTATATTATTTACTATTGAGGTTTTATTACGGTCAGTTGAATTGTTAAATGAATTCAAATATAATAAAAAAACATGTACATTTAATTGTGAAAATTGTATAACCAAATTTCTTTTGCTTAATTAAAATTAATAAATTAAAATAATCAAAAATTGTGGTTAGCAAGAAAGTATGCAAAATTTTCCTTGAATTTTTAAATTAACTTGAGTACCAAAAAAATTCGTATGCTATCAATTATGATTGATGCATTAATGCATTAATTTGATGGAATGAATTATAATTAGGACCGTTTTGAAATTTTAATTATTTTTAATATATAATTGTCTTGTCCACGAAATAAAAAGTTATGTAAAAAAAAAAGAACAATAATTCATTACGATAATTAAAAAATGGTTAACGACATTTTCGTTTTTCTTTAAAATGAAATTTAATTTTTTTTTTTTGGTAAATAACTAAAAATTAGGTTAAAAGATGATCGACCTTCTTTTATAACAAAAAAATTTTTTTAAACAAAATATTATAAATGAGGTTACACACACTAAACAAAATCATAACAATAAAAAAATTGTATTATTTAGGAAATTATGTATTATTCTGAACCAAAAAAAAATCATTTTTATTTTCTCACCGTGTTTTATTATACATTCTTTTTTTTTTTTTTTTGTTGTGAATCCAGTTCATGTCATTTACCATTACATCAGCAAAAACTTAAATAATAATAATAAAAAAAAAAAAAAACATGAATAAAAACCCATAAAATAATCACATTTAAGCATGAGAGCTTTTATAACTTTGCTTCAATTAATATATTATATATAATAAGATGATTTATATATAAAAAAAAAACCATAAAGAAGAAGGAGAAGGCAAATCTACAAAAAAAAAAAAATTATTGACAAAATAGTTGAAGCGAAAAGTATATAATGTAGGATGATCTTATCTCATCTCAATTTCATCATGGATGTTTTATTGATGTTTTTGGAACTGGAAATTGTTTGTATTCTTATATATTATGACGAAATTAAATATTGGGAGAAATTTTATGTGAGTGTTTTTTTTCTCTCTCTTTCTTGTTTGTAAGAAAAGAAAAAAGTAAAAGGGCTAAGAAAAAAAAAAATCTAACAGATGTTAGGCAAAGGATCATCCAAAATGTATAATACGAAAAAAAAAACCTATTTAAGAATGTGAAGATTAAATTTTTCCTTTTTTGAATAATATTTCTATAAATATTTTATACAAATGTACAAATAAATTTTTGTGGATGTGAAACTTCAATTTTTATTAAAGAATTTTACGTTAAAATTTTCAATTGCCTTTTGTACAATACTGTGATTAAATTTTGATCTTGATTTTTGTATACATATACGTGCTGTGTTGTATATAACCCCTCTCTCTCTCTCTCTCTTTTGTTCTTGTCAAGCAATTTTTCTTTCTAGTCATATAATACAAAACAACAACGACCAAAAAAAAATAAAAATAAAATAAAAAAAAAACCGCCACCGATAAGCTACATGACATTACATTATCGAAAATGTTTAACTGTTGACAGGTTAGGTAACCCAAGGGAAATTTATTTCTGTTTCGTGACACTAAGAAATGACACGAAATTTTTCTCCTTTTTTTTTTTTCTTTCTGTTAACTATTTTCCTTTTTCCTTTTTTATTTTTTTTTTGTATTAGTTTTTTTTTTGTTTTTTTTTTTTTTATCTTAAGTACGATGTTTCATTTTTATTTGATTTGTTATGTTTGCTATATAAAATCCGACAAAATTATTATTTCAATTTAATATTCAATGAAACATTTGTATGGATTTGTTTTGTAACATTTTCATGTCATCCAGTTTTATTGTAGAAAATTTATGTTTTCATAAAAACTATTCAAACAATAGTTTGAAGAAATTCCAACCATCAGAATAAAACAACGACAATATTTCTGTAAAATGGCAAGTATTGTAAACACAGAGGAAAGAATGCTGTGAAAGTAACGAAGCTTTAAAAATAATGTAATCCTTGAATGTATTGAAAGCATAGAGAAAAGAATTCTGGGAAAACGAAGCTTTAAATATTGTAATCCTTTTATAATTTTAATAATAAAAATAAAATTTGTGTTTACCTTGAAAAAAAAAAGGAAAATTTATTCTTTCAATAAATACAATTTAATTAAAATAAAGCTTAAAGCAGAAAATAATTTTATATAGAGAAAGATGCTCAAGAGGGGTTTCTTTAAAAGTCTAGAACAGATATTTTTTGTACAGTATTTTCATCTCGAAAATAAAAAGTTGCCAGATTACTTATTTCAAAGAAATACTGTAAATAAATTCCAATAAAGTTATTGCCTAAATTATGTTAAACTTGCTTTATTTGCAAATATCTTTTTTGTGAGAGATTGAAATTACTGAATATGTTGATCGATGCTCAATGCATAAATTATTGGAAATTTTAAATTACTTGTAACAAAATAGGGTCATCTTTGATCATTGCCATTTTTTCTTATAATTCTTAAAAAACTGTTTTCTTGTAAATCGAACATTAAATGATTTTTCTTAAAGAATTTATTGTCAACATATAATTAACTTTAAATACAAACTTTATTTGACTTTATTTTATATGAATTTATGAAAAAAAATTATTTTATAAGACAAAGTTTTCCATAAAATAATAATAACAATAATAAAAATATCAACATATTTTCTTACAGGATGGAAACGCTGTTACGATTTAGTAAATATAACATCAAGAATGCAATTTAATTATTTATGGATTGGGTGTTGGGTTGTATGGTGATGTGCTGAATTTTAAAAAATGAGCATAATATTGTTCAGAAGAAGTTCACATAAGGAGAACAGCATTATTATAATTTTTTTCTTAGTTACAAAATTAATATAAATTTAATAATATTGAATTTATTTAAATATCAGACTATAAAATTTTATCTACATAACTTTTATAGATGGGACATCAATAACTTTATACTTTATATACTGATAAATTTTAATTTACTTCTAAAATAGAATTAGACTAAATACAACCCTGTTTATATTATACTAAGGTATAATATTTAAACGTTATAATATATTGTAGATTTAAAAATTAATATTAAACACAACCCGAATAACCAACACACACAACAAAATTTGTCCCATCTTCTTATAGATACGGGTATAAAAGTTGTTCACTTTTTGTTTTATTTAATATTTATTTACCTATATTTATATATTTATATAAATTTTTACCTGAGCTTGGTGTTTCTATATTATGTGTTCTGGATTTAAAATTATTGTATAGGTATATTTGTTCATTGCAGAAATGCGGATTGTGTTTAAATATTGTTAGCTAGGATTTTTCTATGTATACATAGGTATGTATGTAGGTATATATATATTTTTTTTTTATTGTGTTGTCTAGTTTTTTTTTTATTGTGTAGTGTACCTTATATGTGTATATATATTGCTATTATTTTCTGCATGAAATATTCGGAGCTTTTGGAAAATCGTCGAACATGTTCGGAATAAAATTACCCATATACATATATTTGGTATAATATACAGATATACAAATATACATATACATTTATACTAAAAATTTCCGCCTCTTTCACATATGTGGTGATAAAATATTTTCCATTTTTGAAATAATTAAACAATATTGGATATAGAAACGATTTTAAAAGTTCGTGTATAGCTTTTTTGTGTTCTTTATTTTTCAGACTATTTGTTTATATTTATTTTATAAATTTTGGTATAATACTAAATTGTTTGTTTTATAACCCTATCGTGAATAATATAATATTTTTTGTTTGAACTTTGTACGTGTATTTAGAAGAGAATAGATGAAATCAAAATATATGAAACGTTTGATGATTACCAAAAAAAAAAAAAAAGAAGAAAGAATTTCTATGATTTTCTAACTATTGGTAGATTTTACATGTAATGAATTAAAAGAATTTAATTATATTAATTAAATCAAATATATTTTACAATTAAATTGTGACCTAAATAAAGATAATGATTTTATTGGAAAAATATTCAAAAACATTAAAATAAAACAATCATAAAAATATTATAAAGGTTGTGTAAAAATTTAATTGGTAAATTTTGTTAGCTTTCAATTCTGTTATGCTAATGTCGGAAATATATTTTCAAAATTTAAATAGAGAAATTTATTGAAATTGAATGTGTTACAATATTGAGACCATAGTTGATCAATTTAAAATTTATATATGAAGTAAAATTAGTCAAAAAAAAAAATAAAAAAAAACTAAACAAAAAATCCAATTTATTTGTCGATTCGAATGAAATGGAAATAAGTAAATCAAGTACGTTGGAATTAGATATATTTATAACGAGTGTATAGTATTGTGATAATATTATACTGCAAAGCCAATTAATTGTTACAAAAAAAAGGTCATACAAAAATACATAAATAAATAAATAGATAAAAAATAGACTATTTGCCTCGATTCACACAAAAATGTATACAAATTTATTACAAAACTAAAAGGTACAAAAAATTTTAGAATGGAATTTAACTAAAATTAGTTTTGCATTATGATGATTTATTTCAATAATTTTTGATTAGATTATAGAATATAAAATTATATGCGTATTTGAATATTGGAATTTAATTAAAATTTAATTATATCAATATATTTCGATTCCATTTTATATTTAACCCTTTTAGGTAAATATAGAATGTTATAGAATCATTAATGTTTAAAATCCAACTAGACACAATAAAATGTAAATGTTTGAAATTCTATTAAGTGTATAAAGTTTTATATCAAATCTATTCAACCAGATCAATATAACTTTTGAATCTTTTCTTTAGTTAGAAAATACTCAGCTGTAACAAGACAAGTTTATACTAACAATTGTTTTAAAGTTAACACTTCATTAGTGTAGGTAGATAAAATGGTATTTATTTTTATTATGGTTTTCAGTGGTATCAAAAAAAAATGATCTCGTTGAATTTCATCTAAGATGAATAACAAATAAATTCTATAATAATAAAGATTGATTGTATTTTTGAGGCCGATAAACCTAAGATTCTAAATCTTATTTTTCGACATCTGATCTATCATTGGTGAATTTTTCTTAATTATTTAGAGAACTCAGACAAAAAATATACTTTGTAAATTAATCGGTTAATGTAAAGAAATTTATAAATGCTTTAATTTTATTTTCATTTATCATTTTTTATTTTTCAGACAAATCAAATTTGTCTTTATCAATAAATCTAACATATTTTATTTTCATTATTTTTTATTCTCTATAGTGATTCTATAAATAATGACTTCCATTATGCTTTTATTTATTTATTTACGTTTATTTTTTTATATTTTTTTTTTGTTGAAGTTCACTCTATCGTTCATGTATAAAAAACATAGAATGAAAAGGAAAAAAACAAAAAACAAAATAAATGAAAGGATCTACTAAATATAATATAATAGAAACAAAAATAAAATAAAATAAAATAAAACAACTCAATAATTTGTCTTCGGATATCCGGTCACATATCAATCAGACAAACAATGTTGTAAAATCTATAACCAATAATGAAATATAAGGGGGTAGGTTATTATAACAACATCATTGATTCGGGATTTTCAGTTCCGATGACTTATAATAATAAATAAATATAAAACCAATTGATTTTATTTTTAATAATAATATCAGAGTAGTAGATTTAACAACAACAACAATAACAACAACAACAGCAACAATATAATAATAATAATAAAAAAATTCCTTTAAGAGGTTCCACAGGAAATTTGAAATTGAATTGAAAATATATTTACGTTTTTATGATTACAAGATTGACAAAATATTGACCTGCTACAATGTTTTCTATCATATAGATTTTTTTTTGTTGATTTTTTTCATTTTCTCTCTGTGATAATAAATGAATAATTTTCACAACTGTTTGTGTTTGGAACAGAAAAAAAAAGTGTAACCAATAAATACTTCATAGGAGAGCAGGTGCAAAATTGGCAAATTAAAAGTAAAAACTATTCCAATATTTACCTTAAAATAATTTTGATTAAAAAAAATTCTATAAAATGAAATAGAAAGTTTTTAAAGCAAAATTTAAATGTGGTTCAGTAATTCACTTAAAAAAAAATCGATTAGAATAAGCAATAACAACAAAGGGACGAATAAGGGAAAAATAAAGAAGAAGAACTGAAAACTAACAAATTATTCGTGCAATTGCACAATAATTTATCGTTTAAATTTCATAAAATTTTCATTATTTTCTTATCTCTATAAAAATAATAATAATAAATGGAAAATGATTTCAACCCCATTCTAAATAATTCATTTTATAAAAAAAAAAAAACTTTTATAATTTATAAAGTAAAATTATTATAATTTATTTTTTTTTTTTGCTTCCTTGTTTTGTTTATTAACTTTAAATTATTATCTAAAATGCAAATCAACTGTATAGTTTTTTTTTTGTTCTTCTTTTTCTAAAATAATACAATACAAAACTATGACTTGAACCAAAAATTTTAAAACCGTTCCACTTTTATCTCTTCTCAAACCATGCACAACAAAAAAATCCATCGCTTTGAAAATAAATAAATATTTTTGTTTAGAAAATAATAAATAAATAAAGTTTTATAGAAAATTTAATTAATATTAAAATTAAAAATAAAAATAAACGCATAGAAAATATTTTCTCTTTATTAAAGAGAATTGAATAAGTTTTCTATTTCTCCCTCTGTTATTATTTTATTATTTTGTTTGTTTTTGCTCTTTTTGAATGGAGTTTTTTTTTTTTCTCCAAGTTTTAGGTAAAATTTTCTATTTTTATTATGTGCTTTTATAATCATAAAAAAAAAAACTTGTAAAATCAAAAAGTTTGCAGATGTTTTTTAAGTTTTGTAAAAATATTATTGTTTGACTTTTCTATTTTTCCATTTTTTTTTTTTTTCTTCAGTAATTTTATTTAATGCAATTTATATTTGCATCAGAATAAAATCCATTTTTTTTTATTATTTTGTTGTATCTTCTTCTTATTCTCACTCGTCTTACATTATTTAATTGTTTTTTTTTTTTTTTTGTTAAGAAAATATGTTCTACCAACTGGCATAATAATTGTCCATAGCGATTATGTAATTTTACATCAAATATTTCATTCTGTCTTTTTTCTTAATGTATATTCACCCATTTTACTCAAACCAAATCTCATTCCCCGTGGAAAAACACATTTATTTCAACCAGTAAAACGAAAAGAGAAAAAAAAAGGGAAAATGAAAAATAAATTTGAAAATCATAATTTTTCTAAACTTTTTTATTTAATATTAAAAAAAAAAAAAAAAAAACGAAAATAAAGTTGAAGGAAAAAATGAAAATGTCGACAGAAAATTGTTGTATGAATATACTTTTCTTTTTCTTTTTTCTTGTTTTTTTTTTTTCTCCATAGAAGGGATTTTTCTCATGGTCGTTTTTATACCACTCTTGTGACAATATATAGAATATTTATACATTATATACAAAGAAAATCTTAAAGTTTTATATAAAATATACACAAATACATGCAAATAAATATTCACATATATTATATTTAAACATAAATACATATAAAGAACCCTTACACAAAAATATATATAAAATATATAAAGTGACTATATATCCACTTTACCATCCGTCGTCGTCCTCAACAAGGGGTAAATTACAAATTTTTGTCGTTAAATAAATTGCATGAAATGAAAATTACCCTAACTTAATGCACGACGTTATTATTATTATTTTTATTATTATTTTGATGTTTAAAATTCTTGTTGGTGGTGTATTTTTAGTTGTTATAAAATTACATGATTTTAATAATTCCTTTAATTTTCCTTCTTTTCTTTTCATTTTTCTTTTTCTATTTCTGTTTTCTTTTTTTTCCTTTTTTTTTTTTTTTGTTTCTTTAAATAATTTTAACATTACGTTTTTTAACGAATGCTTTAAAAAAAATTATTCACTTTGTAGGTTCCAATTTATTTTTAAAGAATCCTGTTAACCGAAAGTTTAAAGTAAAAATTATGAAATAAATAAATGGTTTGTACTTTATTATGCACGGTGTACATTATTTCAAACATGCAGCAGTAGGTATTTTACATCCCAAGACAACAATAATATTATTAAACATTCAGCATAATTATTAAAATATTTTCTTTTTACTTAGAATAAAAATGAATTTTCATTTTCTATTACGAATAAATAATTTTATTTCTATTTGGCAAAATTTATGTAAAGCACGTTAATGAACAAAATTATTTACCGTATTCTCTTATAATTTGCTCTTTTCTTTAATTTTCAGTTGAATATAATTTATTAAATAAAATTCCGATTACAGAAGTATTTTATTGACAGAGATGATACTTCAAATAAAAATCTTAATTTTTCTTTGTTTAAAGCATTAGCCTAATTATAAAACGTTATTTTGTTTTATTTCAATTTAAGTTTCTTTTGGACAAAAAATTTACCAAGAAAATATCGATTTTAACACCAAAAATAAAAGAAGTTCAATTTTTATTTCTTTCTTACATTCAGTTCAATATTAGAAGTTATGTAAAAGCTTGCACATAAACATTACACAATTTAAAGTCTGAATATTATAACCTATAGAGATAGAACAATATTCAAATTGTAACCTATACCTAAAAGTCTGATATATTTTTTTGTATGATTTATGTATAAATAATTTGAATTTAAAATGAAAGATATGAATGTAATATAAAGTTGATTTGGCATGAACAAATAAAACACGAAAAATATATAATAAATATAAAAAAGAACGAAGTATGAACATTTTTATGCCATTGTACCATCTGTTGAAACTGAATTGAATTAAAAACTATTCAATTCTATCACAAGAAGAGTAAATTTTTCATATCCGAATTGAGAAGGAAGTAGAAGAAAAAATATAAAAAGAAAGAAGAATAAGGAACAGTAGATATAAAAAAAAAGAAAATAATAGGAAGAAGAGAAAAAAAAAACGAAAAAGAAAGTTGTGGATGGATGTGAAAATAAAGTTTATTCTTTATGAACGGGAAGATTCTTTCTTTCTTTCTTTTTTTTTCGACTAAATTATTTTGCAATTTACCATGAATTTCCGGACGAAAAAGATTTCTATGTTTTTTTTTGTGTTGGGTCATTTTAAACGAGTTTCCATTATCATTATCCGTTTTTTTTTTGTCTTTTCCTTTTTTTTTTATCATAGAATTTCTGTTTCTTTTAACATTAAGATTGATTTTTATTCCGGAAATATGAAATATATGAGGAGAAAATACACATCTTGCTAAATATAAATTATATTCTTATAATACACTTTTTACAAAATAACACAGCTGAGGATAACACACACATACACACACTCATACTTTTGTTATCAAACTGTCTATATTTGAGTTTATAGAATTTCTGTAATATAATACTTTTGCATACAACAATTGAAGTCACTAATATTATTGTTTATTTTATTTATAAAAAAAATGATCAACTTAACAACAACAATAACAACATCAGCAACAAAAACACAAATAAACTTTTTTTTTAAATGTTCAATTATTCATTAATATTTCTATTTTTCTATTTTTGTATTTGTAATTATAAAAGGTTAAAAATTAATTTCAGTTGAAAATATTTATTGAATTGGTAAATTTTCATTAGAAAATAAAAATAAGTATCTATGATCATTGGAAACATTATAGTTACAATATTCAATTGATTAAAAATTTATGAGAAAATTCTCAATTATACAATTTAACAACAGAAATAATTGCACATTTTATCATATTACAAGAATATTGTACAACTAAAATGGATTTCCTGTTTAACAAAAAAAAAAAAAAAGACAGAAGTAAAATAAAGTTAAAGAAAAGAAACTTTAAAACATTTTCATTTAAGTGAAATCGTCTTAACTTTTTATCTTCAATGTATATAAAAATGCACACAATATTATTGTGAATCAACATTTATTTGACCAAATAAAAAAAAAAAAAATTCCTTCTGTTTGAATAGAATATATTTTCAAGAAAATAAAACGATTTACATTTAACTTTTCTTATATATGGGATTCACTTTACAAACACAAATTTATATAAATTTTATTATAATAGTCTACATTTTATGTTAAAAACTTATGTTTATTTTATCATTATTGTGATAAGAAAATTTTATTTATTTCTTTTATTGATGTTATCCTAATTATCAAGTAGAAAAGTTTCAAGTAATATATTTATAAATTAATGATAGAAAATAATGTAGAAAATATAATTTATGTTTTCTCTTTATAAAAAAAAAAAATATTAAAGAAAAATCTGAAAACATGAAGAGATTTTCAGTTTATAGAAACATAACAAAATGTAAACCACAATAAACAAATTAGTTCAATTATATTGGTGAATTTAAATTTTTGATTTGATTGCATTCGAATCTATGTAGTTAATTGGATTTTATATAAAATTGTAAAAGATTTAGAAACTTTAAATTAGAGAATATCTTTTAGAATTGTTATTCTGTGGTCCTTTAAAATATTTTACATTATAGTTAGTATTTTCAAAAACAATGTATGTACCAACTATTATATAAAGATCATTATTATTGTGGTCCTCTAAAAATATAATAATATAAGTTACAAATTCTAATATTATTTGTTGTAAACTGATATACATAAAATTTAGTTTTTAATGTTTTATAACAATGAAACTATTGTTTTATAAATAAGATAATAATTTATATACAATTGAAATTTGGAAATAATTTTGACTATGGTTTTACAGACATTTTCATAGAACATCAAAATCTAGAAATGAATTATAAAGTCAATTGATGTTTCTATGAATTGAGTTGATAAGTGGAAAAATTCAATTGTTTACTTTAAGTATTAGAAAATTCAAGGAAGAATGATTTTAGTAATTCATAATTTAAATTCGTTACCATAAATGAAATATTAATTACTCATACTTGTGTTCCAAGCAATAAGGAATATTATACAGATGTTGACCTGCTAATTATGAAATTATATGTATAATTTTTTTTTAGTATCGGTACATTAAATTATTGTAATTAATTCTGATGCTGATTTTTTTTACTAATTAAAATTAATTAAATGTAATTTTATACAGAATTCATATTTTTCAATATAAAAATATAATTTATTTTTAATTAATGAAAAATACTTTGGTTATGTTTAATGAGGTGGAGACCATATCTTGGAAAAACATGCCTATCTTTGATTTTCATATTTAAAGTATGTTTCTTAATTTCAATTCAATTGGAACGCTAAAAACATTTTATGTAGACTATTTACGCATCAATAATTTCAAAAAACTTCTACTATGTATATGCCGTAAATATTCAAGCGAAAGAAAGAAAACTGAACATTCTGTACAACATAAAAGAATGCATCAACAATGATCCAATAACAATCAATAAAATATTAGTGTTTTTAAATGAAACCAATATTATAAACGATACATAAAATAACCCAGATTATTTAAACATAGTATTAATAACTTAATAGTTGATGTACTTTAATTTAAATAAAAAAAAAATAATTTCAAGATTTTGACTTTGTATAAGCTCAACTGAAGAACTATTTTCATTAAATAGTCTTGCAGCAAAAATTTCATAATATTCGGTTAATATTTCCTTTTTTTTTTTTGATTTTTTTGTCTAAAAAAAGTTGCTTTGAAGATTTTTTGATTGTTTTTTTTAAATGCCATTTTGAAGAATGTTTGAATGCAGTCCTTTAGGGGACCGTTAAATAGTCTTGCAGCAAAAATTTCATAACAATCGATTAATATTTACTATTTTTTTTCGAATTTTTAAAGTGAAAAAATGAAAAATCGGGATTTTATATGAGAAATCGGGAGTTTTAAAAATGCACAAATTTGAAAAGTTTTAATGCAGTTCTTTAGAAGACCATTAAATAGTCTTGCAGCAAAAATTTCATAACAATCGATTAATATTTCCTTTATTTTTTCATTTTTTTGTCTAAAAAAAGTTGCAAGGGGGAAGATTTTTTGACTGTTTTTTTTAAATTCCATTTTGAAGAATGTTTGAATGCAGTTCTTTATGGGACCATTAAACAGTGTTACAGCAAAAATTTCATAACAATCGGTTAATATTTACTATTTTTTTTCGAATTTTTAAAGTGAAAAAATGAAAAATCACTAGATTTTATATGAGAAATCTCTAGTTGTTTTTCTGTTCTTTTCTTTTTTTAAAATTCAAATTTTATGAATGTTTGAATGCAGTCCTTTAGGGGACCATTAAATAGTATATGTTTGAATGCAGTTCTTTATGGGACCATTAAACAGTGTTACAGCAAAAATTTCATAACAATCGGTTAATATTTACTATTTTTTTTCGAATTTTTAAAGTGAAAAAATGAAAAATCACTAGATTTTATATGAGAAATCTCTAGTTGTTTTTCTGTTCTTTTCTTTTTTTAAAATTCAAATTTTATGAATGTTTGAATGCAGTCCTTTAGGAGACCATTAAATAGTCTTGCAGCAAAATTTTTATAACAATCGGTTTATATTTACTATTTTTTTTCGAATTTTTAAAGTGAAATAATGCAAAATCGGTAGATTTTATATGAGAAATCTCTAGTTGTTTTTCTGTTCTTTTCTTTTTTTAAAATTCAAATTTTATGAATGTTTGAATGCAGTCCTTTAGGAGACCATTAAATAGTCTTGCAGCAAAATTTTTATAACAATCGGTTAATATTTACTATTTTTTTCGAATTTTTAAAGTGAAAAAATGAAAAATCACTAGATTTTATATGAGAAATCTCTAGTTGTTTTTCTGTTCTTTTCTTTTTTTAAAATTCAAATTTTATGAATGTTTGAATGCAGTCCTTTAGGAGACCATTAAATAGTCTTGCAGCAAAATTTTTATAACAATCGGTTTATATTTACTATTTTTTTTCGAATTTTTAAAGTGAAAAAATGAAAAATCGGTAGATTTTATATGAGAAATCGGTAGTTTTAAAAATGCACAAATTTGAAAATGTTTAATGCAGTCCTTTAGGGGACCATTAAATAGTATTGCAGCAAAAATTTCATAACAATCGATTAATATTTCCTTTTTTTTTTTATTTTTTTGTCTAAAAAAAGTTGCAAGGGGGTACCCTTGGAAGATTTTTTGACTGTTTTTTTTAAATTCCATTTTGAAGAATGTTTGAATGCAGTTCTTTATGGGACCATTAAACAGTGTTACAGCAAAAATTTCATAACAATCGGTTAATATTTACTATTTTTTTTCGAATTTTTAAAGTGAAAAAATGAAAAATCACTAGATTTTATATGAGAAATCTCTAGTTGTTTTTCTGTTCTTTTCTTTTTTTAAAATTCAAATTTTATGAATGTTTGAATGCAGTCCTTTAGGAGACCATTAAATAGTCTTGCAGCAAAATTTTTATAACAATCGGTTTATATTTACTATTTTTTTTCGAATTTTTAAAGTGAAATAATACAGTCCTTTAGGGGACCATTAAATAGTATTGCAGCAAAAATTTCATAACAATCGATTAATATTTCCTTTTTTTTTTTATTTTTTTGTCTAAAAAAAGTTGCAAGGGGGTACCCTTGGAAGATTTTTTGACTGTTTTTTTTAAATTCCATTTTGAAGAATGTTTGAATGCAGTTCTTTATGGGACCATTAAACAGTGTTACAGCAAAAATTTCATAACAATCGGTTAATATTTACTATTTTTTTTCGAATTTTTAAAGTGAAAAGATGAAAAATCAGTAGATTTTATATGAGAAATCTGTAGTTGTTTTTCTGTTCTTTTCTTTTTTTAAAATTCAAATTTTATGAATGTTTGAATGCAGTCCTTTAGGAGACCATTTAATAGTCTTGCAGCAAAATTTTTATAACAATCGGTTTATATTTACTATTTTTTTTCGAATTTTTAAAGTGAAAAAATGAAAAATCGGTAGATTTTATATGAGAAATCGGTAGTTTTAAAAATGCACAAATTTGAAAATTTTTAATGCAGTCCTTTAGGGGACCATTAAATAGTATTGCAGCAAAAATTTCATAACCATCGATTAATATCCTTTTTTTTTTTATTTTTTTGTCTAAAAAAAGTTGCAAGGGGGTACCCTTGGAAGATTTTTTGACTGTTTTTTTTAAATTCCATTTTGAAGAATGTTTGAATGCAGTTCTTTATGGGACCATTAAACAGTGTTACAGCAAAAGTTTCATAACAATCGGTTAATATTTACTATTTTTTTTCGAATTTTTAAAGTGAAAAAATGAAAAATCACTAGATTTTATATGAGAAATCTCTAGTTGTTTTTCTGTTCTTTTCTTTTTTTAAAATTCAAATTTTATGAATGTTTGAATGCAGTTCTTTATGGGACCATTAAACAGTGTTACAGCAAAAATTTCATAACAATCGGTTAATATTTACTATTTTTTTCGAATTTTTAAAGTGAAAAAATGAAAAATCACTAGATTTTATATGAGAAATCTCTAGTTGTTTTTCTGTTCTTTTCTTTTTTTAAAATTCAAATTTTATGAATGTTTGAATGCAGTCCTTTAGGAGACCATTAAATAGTCTTGCAGCAAAATTTTTATAACAATCGGTTAATATTTACTATTTTTTTCGAATTTTTAAAGTGAAAAAATGAAAAATCACTAGATTTTATATGAGAAATCTCTAGTTGTTTTTCTGTTCTTTTCTTTTTTTAAAATTCAAATTTTATGAATGTTTGAATGCAGTCCTTTAGGAGACCATTAAATAGTCTTGCAGCAAAATTTTTATAACAATCGGTTTATATTTACTATTTTTTTCGAATTTTTAAAGTGAAAAAATGAAAAATCACTAGATTTTATATGAGAAATCTCTAGTTGTTTTTCTGTTCTTTTCTTTTTTTAAAATTCAAATTTTATGAATGTTTGAATGCAGTCCTTTAGGAGACCATTAAATAGTCTTGCAGCAAAATTTTTATAACAATCGGTTTATATTTACTATTTTTTTTCGAATTTTTAAAGTGAAAAAATGAAAAATCGGTAGATTTTATATGAGAAATCTGTAGTTGTTTTTCTGTTCTTTTCTTTTTTTAAAATTCAAATTTTATGAATGTTTGAATGCAGTCCTTTAGGAGACCATTTAATAGTCTTGCAGCAAAATTTTTATAACAATCGGTTTATATTTACTATTTTTTTCGAATTTTTAAAGTGAAAAAATGAAAAATCGGTAGATTTTATATGAGAAATCGGTAGTTTTAAAAATGCACAAATTTGAAAATTTTTAATGCAGTCCTTTAGGGGACCATTAAATAGTATTGCAGCAAAAATTTCATAACAATCGATTAATATTTCCTTTTTTTTTTTATTTTTTTGTCTAAAAAAAGTTGCAAGGGGGTACCCTTGGAAGATTTTTTGACTGTTTTTTTTAAATTCCATTTTGAAGAATGTTTGAATGCAGTTCTTTATGGGACCATTAAACAGTGTTACAGCAAAAATTTCATAACAATCGGTTAATATTTACTATTTTTTTTCGAATTTTTAAAGTGAAAAAATGAAAAATCGGTAGATTTTATATGAGAAATCGGTAGTTTTAAAAATGCACAAATTTGAAAATTTTTAATGCAGTCCTTTAGGGGACCATTAAATAGTATTGCAGCAAAAATTTCATAACCATCGATTAATATTTCCTTTTTTTTTTTTTTTTTTTGTCTAAAAAAAGTTGCAAGGGGGTACCCTTGGAAGATTTTTTGACTGTTTTTTCTAAATTCCATTTTGAAGAATGTTTGAATGCAGTTCTTTATGGGACCATTAAACAGTGTTACAGCAAAAATTTCATAACAATCGGTTAATATTTACTATTTTTTTTCGAATTTTTAAAGTGAAAAAATGAAAAATCACTAGATTTTATATGAGAAATCTCTAGTTGTTTTTCTGTTCTTTTCTTTTTTTAAAATTCAAATTTTATGAATGTTTGAATGCAGTCCTTTAGGAGACCATTAAATAGTCTTGCAGCAAAATTTTTATAACAATCGGTTTATATTTACTATTTTTTTTCGAATTTTTAAAGTGAAAAAATGAAAAATCGGTAGATTTTATATGAGAAATCTCTAGTTGTTTTTCTGTTCTTTTCTTTTTTTAAAATTCAAATTTTATGAATGTTTGAATGCAGTCCTTTAGGAGACCATTAAATAGTCTTACAGCAAAATTTTTATAACAATCGGTTTATATTTACTATTTTTTTTCGAATTTTTAAAGTGAAATAATGCAAAATCGGTAGATTTTATATGAGAAATCGGTAGTTTTAAAAATGCACAAATTTGAAAATTTTTAATGCAGTCCTTTAGGGGACCATTAAATAGTATTGCAGCAAAAATTTCATAACCATCGATTAATATTTCCTTTTTTTTTTTTTTTTTTTGTCTAAAAAAAGTTGCAAGGGGGTACCCTTGGAAGATTTTTTGACTGTTTTTTCTAAATTCCATTTTGAAGAATGTTTGAATGCAGTTCTTTATGGGACCATTAAACAGTGTTACAGCAAAAATTTCATAACAATCGGTTAATATTTACTATTTTTTTTCGAATTTTTAAAGTGAAAAAATGAAAAATCACTAGATTTTATATGAGAAATCTCTAGTTGTTTTTCTGTTCTTTTCTTTTTTTAAAATTCAAATTTTATGAATGTTTGAATGCAGTCCTTTAGGAGACCATTAAATAGTCTTGCAGCAAAATTTTTATAACAATCGGTTTATATTTACTATTTTTTTTCGAATTTTTAAAGTGAAAAAATGAAAAATCGGTAGATTTTATATGAGAAATCTCTAGTTGTTTTTCTGTTCTTTTCTTTTTTTAAAATTCAAATTTTATGAATGTTTGAATGCAGTCCTTTAGGAGACCATTAAATAGTCTTGCAGCAAAATTTTTATAACAATCGGTTTATATTTACTATTTTTTTTCGAATTTTTAAAGTGAAATAATGCAAAATCGGTAGATTTTATATGAGAAATCGGTAGTTTTAAAAATGCACAAATTTGAAAATTTTTAATGCAGTCCTTTAGGGGACCATTAAATAGTATTGCAGCAAAAATTTCATAACCATCGATTAATATTTCCTTTTTTTTTTTTTTTTTTTGTCTAAAAAAAGTTGCAAGGGGGTACCCTTGGAAGATTTTTTGACTGTTTTTTCTAAATTCCATTTTGAAGAATGTTTGAATGCAGTTCTTTATGGGACCATTAAACAGTGTTACAGCAAAAATTTCATAACAATCGGTTAATATTTACTATTTTTTTTCGAATTTTTAAAGTGAAAAAATGAAAAATCACTAGATTTTATATGAGAAATCTCTAGTTGTTTTTCTGTTCTTTTCTTTTTTTAAAATTCAAATTTTATGAATGTTTGAATGCAGTCCTTTAGGAGACCATTAAATAGTCTTGCAGCAAAATTTTTATAACAATCGGTTTATATTTACTATTTTTTTTCGAATTTTTAAAGTGAAATAATGCAAAATCGGTAGATTTTATATGAGAAATCGGTAGTTTTAAAAATGCACAAATTTGAAAATTTTTAATGCAGTCCTTTAGGGGACCATTAAATAGTATTGCAGCAAAAATTTCATAACAATCGATTAATATTTCCTTTTTTTTTTTATTTTTTTGTCTAAAAAAAGTTGCAAGGGGGTACCCTTGGAAGATTTTTTGACTGTTTTTTTTAAATTCCATTTTGAAGAATGTTTGAATGCAGTTCTTTATGGGACCATTAAACAGTGTTACAGCAAAAATTTCATAACAATCGGTTAATATTTACTATTTTTTTTCGAATTTTTAAAGTGAAAAAATGAAAAATCACTAGATTTTATATGAGAAATCTCTAGTTGTTTTTCTGTTCTTTTCTTTTTTTAAAATTCAAATTTTATGAATGTTTGAATGCAGTCCTTTAGGAGACCATTAAATAGTCTTGCAGCAAAATTTTTATAACAATCGGTTTATATTTACTATTTTTTTTCGAATTTTTAAAGTGAAATAATGCAAAATCGGTAGATTTTATATGAGAAATCGGTAGTTTTAAAAATGCACAAATTTGAAAATTTTTAATGCAGTCCTTTAGGGGACCATTAAATAGTATTGCAGCAAAAATTTCATAACAATCGATTAATATTTCCTTTTTTTTTTTATTTTTTTGTCTAAAAAAAGTTGCAAGGGGGTACCCTTGGAAGATTTTTTGACTGTTTTTTTTAAATTCCATTTTGAAGAATGTTTGAATGCAGTTCTTTATGGGACCATTAAACAGTGTTACAGCAAAAATTTCATAACAATCGGTTAATATTTACTATTTTTTTTCGAATTTTTAAAGTGAAAAAATGAAAAATCGGTAGATTTTATATGAGAAATCGGTAGTTTTAAAAATGCACAAATTTGAAAATTTTTAATGCAGTCCTTTAGGGGACCATTAAATAGTATTGCAGCAAAAATTTCATAACCATCGATTAATATTTCCTTTTTTTTTTTTTTTTTTTGTCTAATAAAAGTTGCAAGGGGGTACCCTTGGAAGATTTTTTGACTGTTTTTTCTAAATTCCATTTTGAAGAATGTTTGAATGCAGTTCTTTATGGGACCATTAAACAGTGTTACAGCAAAAATTTCATAACAATCGGTTAATATTTACTATTTTTTTTCGAATTTTTAAAGTGAAAAAATGAAAAATCACTAGATTTTATATGAGAAATCTCTAGTTGTTTTTCTGTTCTTTTCTTTTTTTAAAATTCAAATTTTATGAATGTTTGAATGCAGTCCTTTAGGAGACCATTAAATAGTCTTGCAGCAAAATTTTTATAACAATCGGTTTATATTTACTATTTTTTTTCGAATTTTTAAAGTGAAAAAATGAAAAATCGGTAGATTTTATATGAGAAATCTCTAGTTGTTTTTCTGTTCTTTTCTTTTTTTAAAATTCAAATTTTATGAATGTTTGAATGCAGTCCTTTAGGAGACCATTAAATAGTCTTACAGCAAAATTTTTATAACAATCGGTTTATATTTACTATTTTTTTTCGAATTTTTAAAGTGAAATAATGCAAAATCGGTAGATTTTATATGAGAAATCGGTAGTTTTAAAAATGCACAAATTTGAAAATTTTTAATGCAGTCCTTTAGGGGACCATTAAATAGTATTGCAGCAAAAATTTCATAACCATCGATTAATATTTCCTTTTTTTTTTTTTTTTTTTGTCTAAAAAAAGTTGCAAGGGGGTACCCTTGGAAGATTTTTTGACTGTTTTTTCTAAATTCCATTTTGAAGAATGTTTGAATGCAGTTCTTTATGGGACCATTAAACAGTGTTACAGCAAAAATTTCATAACAATCGGTTAATATTTACTATTTTTTTTCGAATTTTTAAAGTGAAAAAATGAAAAATCACTAGATTTTATATGAGAAATCTCTAGTTGTTTTTCTGTTCTTTTCTTTTTTTAAAATTCAAATTTTATGAATGTTTGAATGCAGTCCTTTAGGAGACCATTAAATAGTCTTGCAGCAAAATTTTTATAACAATCGGTTTATATTTACTATTTTTTTTCGAATTTTTAAAGTGAAATAATGCAAAATCGGTAGATTTTATATGAGAAATCGGTAGTTTTAAAAATGCACAAATTTGAAAATTTTTAATGCAGTCCTTTAGGGGACCATTAAATAGTATTGCAGCAAAAATTTCATAACAATCGATTAATATTTCCTTTTTTTTTTTATTTTTTTGTCTAAAAAAAGTTGCAAGGGGGTACCCTTGGAAGATTTTTTGACTGTTTTTTTTAAATTCCATTTTGAAGAATGTTTGAATGCAGTTCTTTATGGGACCATTAAACAGTGTTACAGCAAAAATTTCATAACAATCGGTTAATATTTACTATTTTTTTTCGAATTTTTAAAGTGAAAAAATGAAAAATCACTAGATTTTATATGAGAAATCTCTAGTTGTTTTTCTGTTCTTTTCTTTTTTTAAAATTCAAATTTTATGAATGTTTGAATGCAGTCCTTTAGGAGACCATTAAATAGTCTTGCAGCAAAATTTTTATAACAATCGGTTTATATTTACTATTTTTTTTCGAATTTTTAAAGTGAAATAATGCAAAATCGGTAGATTTTATATGAGAAATCGGTAGTTTTAAAAATGCACAAATTTGAAAATTTTTAATGCAGTCCTTTAGGGGACCATTAAATAGTATTGCAGCAAAAATTTCATAACAATCGATTAATATTTCCTTTTTTTTTTTATTTTTTTGTCTAAAAAAAGTTGCAAGGGGGTACCCTTGGAAGATTTTTTGACTGTTTTTTTTAAATTCCATTTTGAAGAATGTTTGAATGCAGTTCTTTATGGGACCATTAAACAGTGTTACAGCAAAAATTTCATAACAATCGGTTAATATTTACTATTTTTTTTCGAATTTTTAAAGTGAAAAAATGAAAAATCGGTAGATTTTATATGAGAAATCGGTAGTTTTAAAAATGCACAAATTTGAAAATTTTTAATGCAGTCCTTTAGGGGACCATTAAATAGTATTGCAGCAAAAATTTCATAACCATCGATTAATATTTCCTTTTTTTTTTTTTTTTTTTGTCTAATAAAAGTTGCAAGGGGGTACCCTTGGAAGATTTTTTGACTGTTTTTTCTAAATTCCATTTTGAAGAATGTTTGAATGCAGTTCTTTATGGGACCATTAAACAGTGTTACAGCAAAAATTTCATAACAATCGGTTAATATTTACTATTTTTTTTCGAATTTTTAAAGTGAAAAAATGAAAAATCACTAGATTTTATATGAGAAATCTCTAGTTGTTTTTCTGTTCTTTTCTTTTTTTAAAATTCAAATTTTATGAATGTTTGAATGCAGTCCTTTAGGAGACCATTAAATAGTCTTGCAGCAAAATTTTTATAACAATCGGTTTATATTTACTATTTTTTTTCGAATTTTTAAAGTGAAAAAATGAAAAATCGGTAGATTTTATATGAGAAATCTCTAGTTGTTTTTCTGTTCTTTTCTTTTTTTAAAATTCAAATTTTATGAATGTTTGAATGCAGTCCTTTAGGAGACCATTAAATAGTCTTGCAGCAAAATTTTTATAACAATCGGTTTATATTTACTATTTTTTTTCGAATTTTTAAAGTGAAATAATGCAAAATCGGTAGATTTTATATGAGAAATCGGTAGTTTTAAAAATGCACAAATTTGAAAATTTTTAATGCAGTCCTTTAGGGGACCATTAAATAGTATTGCAGCAAAAATTTCATAACAATCGATTAATATTTCCTTTTTTTTTTTATTTTTTTGTCTAAAAAAAGTTGCAAGGGGGTACCCTTGGAAGATTTTTTGACTGTTTTTTTTTAAATTCCATTTTGAAGAATGTTTGAATGCAGTTCTTTATGGGACCATTAAACAGTGTTACAGCAAAAATTTCATAACAATCGGTTAATATTTACTATTTTTTTTCGAATTTTTAAAGTGAAAAGATGAAAAATCAGTAGATTTTATATGAGAAATCTGTAGTTGTTTTTCTGTTCTTTTCTTTTTTTAAAATTCAAATTTTATGAATGTTTGAATGCAGTCCTTTAGGAGACCATTAAATAGTCTTGCAGCAAAATTTTTATAACAATCGGTTTATATTTACTATTTTTTTTCGAATTTTTAAAGTGAAATAATGCAAAATCGGTAGATTTTATATGAGAAATCGGTAGTTTTAAAAATGCACAAATTTGAAAATTTTTAATGCAGTCCTTTAGGGGACCATTAAATAGTATTGCAGCAAAAATTTCATAACAATCGATTAATATTTCCTTTTTTTTTTTATTTTTTTGTCTAAAAAAAGTTGCAAGGGGGTACCCTTGGAAGATTTTTTGACTGTTTTTTTTTAAATTCCATTTTGAAGAATGTTTGAATGCAGTTCTTTATGGGACCATTAAACAGTGTTACAGCAAAAATTTCATAACAATCGGTTAATATTTACTATTTTTTTTCGAATTTTTAAAGTGAAAAAATGAAAAATCACTAGATTTTATATGAGAAATCTCTAGTTGTTTTTCTGTTCTTTTCTTTTTTTAAAATTCAAATTTTATGAATGTTTGAATGCAGTCCTTTAGGAGACCATTAAATAGTCTTGCAGCAAAATTTTTATAACAATCGGTTTATATTTACTATTTTTTTTCGAATTTTTAAAGTGAAAAAATGAAAAATCGGTAGATTTTATATGAGAAATCTCTAGTTGTTTTTCTGTTCTTTTCTTTTTTTAAAATTCAAATTTTATGAATGTTTGAATGCAGTCCTTTAGGAGACCATTAAATAGTCTTGCAGCAAAATTTTTATAACAATCGGTTTATATTTACTATTTTTTTTCGAATTTTTAAAGTGAAATAATGCAAAATCGGTAGATTTTATATGAGAAATCGGTAGTTTTAAAAATGCACAAATTTGAAAATTTTTAATGCAGTCCTTTAGGGGACCATTAAATAGTATTGCAGCAAAAATTTCATAACCATCGATTAATATTTCCTTTTTTTTTTTTTTTTTTTGTCTAAAAAAAGTTGCAAGGGGGTACCCTTGGAAGATTTTTTGACTGTTTTTTCTAAATTCCATTTTGAAGAATGTTTGAATGCAGTTCTTTATGGGACCATTAAACAGTGTTACAGCAAAAATTTCATAACAATCGGTTAATATTTACTATTTTTTTTCGAATTTTTAAAGTGAAAAAATGAAAAATCACTAGATTTTATATGAGAAATCTCTAGTTGTTTTTCTGTTCTTTTCTTTTTTTAAAATTCAAATTTTATGAATGTTTGAATGCAGTCCTTTAGGAGACCATTAAATAGTCTTGCAGCAAAATTTTTATAACAATCGGTTTATATTTACTATTTTTTTTCGAATTTTTAAAGTGAAAAAATGAAAAATCGGTAGATTTTATATGAGAAATCTCTAGTTGTTTTTCTGTTCTTTTCTTTTTTTAAAATTCAAATTTTATGAATGTTTGAATGCAGTCCTTTAGGAGACCATTAAATAGTCTTGCAGCAAAATTTTTATAACAATCGGTTTATATTTACTATTTTTTTTCGAATTTTTAAAGTGAAATAATGCAAAATCGGTAGATTTTATATGAGAAATCGGTAGTTTTAAAAATGCACAAATTTGAAAATTTTTAATGCAGTCCTTTAGGGGACCATTAAATAGTATTGCAGCAAAAATTTCATAACCATCGATTAATATTTCCTTTTTTTTTTTTTTTTTTTGTCTAAAAAAAGTTGCAAGGGGGTACCCTTGGAAGATTTTTTGACTGTTTTTTCTAAATTCCATTTTGAAGAATGTTTGAATGCAGTTCTTTATGGGACCATTAAACAGTGTTACAGCAAAAATTTCATAACAATCGGTTAATATTTACTATTTTTTTTCGAATTTTTAAAGTGAAAAAATGAAAAATCACTAGATTTTATATGAGAAATCTCTAGTTGTTTTTCTGTTCTTTTCTTTTTTTAAAATTCAAATTTTATGAATGTTTGAATGCAGTCCTTTAGGAGACCATTAAATAGTCTTGCAGCAAAATTTTTATAACAATCGGTTTATATTTACTATTTTTTTTCGAATTTTTAAAGTGAAATAATGCAAAATCGGTAGATTTTATATGAGAAATCGGTAGTTTTAAAAATGCACAAATTTGAAAATTTTTAATGCAGTCCTTTAGGGGACCATTAAATAGTATTGCAGCAAAAATTTCATAACAATCGATTAATATTTCCTTTTTTTTTTTATTTTTTTGTCTAAAAAAAGTTGCAAGGGGGTACCCTTGGAAGATTTTTTGACTGTTTTTTTTAAATTCCATTTTGAAGAATGTTTGAATGCAGTTCTTTATGGGACCATTAAACAGTGTTACAGCAAAAATTTCATAACAATCGGTTAATATTTACTATTTTTTTTCGAATTTTTAAAGTGAAAAAATGAAAAATCACTAGATTTTATATGAGAAATCTCTAGTTGTTTTTCTGTTCTTTTCTTTTTTTAAAATTCAAATTTTATGAATGTTTGAATGCAGTCCTTTAGGAGACCATTAAATAGTCTTGCAGCAAAATTTTTATAACAATCGGTTTATATTTACTATTTTTTTTCGAATTTTTAAAGTGAAATAATGCAAAATCGGTAGATTTTATATGAGAAATCGGTAGTTTTAAAAATGCACAAATTTGAAAATTTTTAATGCAGTCCTTTAGGGGACCATTAAATAGTATTGCAGCAAAAATTTCATAACAATCGATTAATATTTCCTTTTTTTTTTTATTTTTTTGTCTAAAAAAAGTTGCAAGGGGGTACCCTTGGAAGATTTTTTGACTGTTTTTTTTAAATTCCATTTTGAAGAATGTTTGAATGCAGTTCTTTATGGGACCATTAAACAGTGTTACAGCAAAAATTTCATAACAATCGGTTAATATTTACTATTTTTTTTCGAATTTTTAAAGTGAAAAAATGAAAAATCGGTAGATTTTATATGAGAAATCGGTAGTTTTAAAAATGCACAAATTTGAAAATTTTTAATGCAGTCCTTTAGGGGACCATTAAATAGTATTGCAGCAAAAATTTCATAACCATCGATTAATATTTCCTTTTTTTTTTTTTTTTTTTGTCTAATAAAAGTTGCAAGGGGGTACCCTTGGAAGATTTTTTGACTGTTTTTTCTAAATTCCATTTTGAAGAATGTTTGAATGCAGTTCTTTATGGGACCATTAAACAGTGTTACAGCAAAAATTTCATAACAATCGGTTAATATTTACTATTTTTTTTCGAATTTTTAAAGTGAAAAGATGAAAAATCAGTAGATTTTATATGAGAAATCTGTAGTTGTTTTTCTGTTCTTTTCTTTTTTTAAAATTCAAATTTTATGAATGTTTGAATGCAGTCCTTTAGGAGACCATTAAATAGTCTTGCAGCAAAATTTTTATAACAATCGGTTTATATTTACTATTTTTTTTCGAATTTTTAAAGTGAAAAAATGAAAAATCGGTAGATTTTATATGAGAAATCGGTAGTTTTAAAAATGCACAAATTTGAAAATTTTTAATGCAGTCCTTTAGGGGACCATTAAATAGTATTGCAGCAAAAATTTCATAACAATCGATTAATATTTCCTTTTTTTTTTTATTTTTTTGTCTAAAAAAAGTTGCAAGGGGGTACCCTTGGAAGATTTTTTGACTGTTTTTTCTAAATTCCATTTTGAAGAATGTTTGAATGCAGTTCTTTATGGGACCATTAAACAGTGTTACAGCAAAAATTTCATAATAATCGGTTAATATTTACTATTTTTTTTCGAATTTTTAAAGTGAAAAAATGAAAAATCACTAGATTTTATATGAGAAATCTCTAGTTGTTTTTCTGTTCTTTTCTTTTTTTAAAATTCAAATTTTATGAATGTTTGAATGCAGTCCTTTAGGAGACCATTAAATAGTCTTGCAGCAAAATTTTTATAACAATCGGTTTATATTTACTATTTTTTTTCGAATTTTTAAAGTGAAATAATGCAAAATCGGTAGATTTTATATGAGAAATCGGTAGTTTTAAAAATGCACAAATTTGAAAATTTTTAATGCAGTCCTTTAGGGGACCATTAAATAGTATTGCAGCAAAAATTTCATAACAATCGATTAATATTTCCTTTTTTTTTTTATTTTTTTGTCTAAAAAAAGTTGCAAGATTTGGAAGATTTTTTGACTGTTTTTTTTAAATTCCATTTTGAAGAATGTTTGAATGCAGTTCTTTATGGGACCATTAAACAGTGTTACAGCAAAAATTTCATAACAATCGGTTAATATTTACTATTTTTTTTCGAATTTTTAAAGTGAAAAAATGAAAAATCGGTAGATTTTATATGAGAAATCGGTAGTTTTAAAAATGCACAAATTTGAAAATTTTTAATGCAGTCCTTTAGGGGACCATTAAATAGTATTGCAGCAAAAATTTCATAACCATCGATTAATATTTCCTTTTTTTTTTTTTTTTTTTGTCTAAAAAAAGTTGCAAGGGGGTACCCTTGGAAGATTTTTTGACTGTTTTTTCTAAATTCCATTTTGAAGAATGTTTGAATGCAGTTCTTTATGGGACCATTAAACAGTGTTACAGCAAAAATTTCATAACAATCGGTTAATATTTACTATTTTTTTTCGAATTTTTAAAGTGAAAAAATGAAAAATCACTAGATTTTATATGAGAAATCTCTAGTTGTTTTTCTGTTCTTTTCTTTTTTTAAAATTCAAATTTTATGAATGTTTGAATGCAGTCCTTTAGGAGACCATTAAATAGTCTTGCAGCAAAATTTTTATAACAATCGGTTTATATTTACTATTTTTTTTCGAATTTTTAAAGTGAAAAAATGAAAAATCGGTAGATTTTATATGAGAAATCGGTAGTTTTAAAAATGCACAAATTTGAAAATGTTTAATGCAGTCCTTTAGGGGACCATTAAATAGTATTGCAGCAAAAATTTCATAACAATCGATTAATATTTCCTTTTTTTTTTTATTTTTTTGTCTAAAAAAAGTTGCAAGGGGGTACCCTTGGAAGATTTTTTGACTGTTTTTTTTAAATTCCATTTTGAAGAATGTTTGAATGCAGTTCTTTATGGGACAGCAAAAATTTCATAACAATCGGTTAATATTTACTATTTTTTTTCGAATTTTTAAAGTGAAAAAATGAAAAATCACTAGATTTTATATGAGAAATCTCTAGTTGTTTTTCTGTTCTTTTCTTTTTTTAAAATTCAAATTTTATGAATGTTTGAATGCAGTCCTTTAGGAGACCATTAAATAGTCTTGCAGCAAAATTTTTATAACAATCGGTTTATATTTACTATTTTTTTTCGAATTTTTAAAGTGAAATAATGCAAAATCGGTAGATTTTATATGAGAAATCGGTAGTTTTAAAAATGCACAAATTTGAAAATTTTTAATGCAGTCCTTTAGGGGACCATTAAATAGTATTGCAGCAAAAATTTCATAACCATCGATTAATATTTCCTTTTTTTTTTTTTTTTTTTGTCTAAAAAAAGTTGCAAGGGGGTACCCTTGGAAGATTTTTTGACTGTTTTTTCTAAATTCCATTTTGAAGAATGTTTGAATGCAGTTCTTTATGGGACCATTAAACAGTGTTACAGCAAAAATTTCATAACAATCGGTTAATATTTACTATTTTTTTTCGAATTTTTAAAGTGAAAAAATGAAAAATCACTAGATTTTATATGAGAAATCTCTAGTTGTTTTTCTGTTCTTTTCTTTTTTTAAAATTCAAATTTTATGAATGTTTGAATGCAGTCCTTTAGGAGACCATTAAATAGTCTTGCAGCAAAATTTTTATAACAATCGGTTTATATTTACTATTTTTTTTCGAATTTTTAAAGTGAAATAATGCAAAATCGGTAGATTTTATATGAGAAATCGGTAGTTTTAAAAATGCACAAATTTGAAAATTTTTAATGCAGTCCTTTAGGGGACCATTAAATAGTATTGCAGCAAAAATTTCATAACAATCGATTAATATTTCCTTTTTTTTTTTATTTTTTTGTCTAAAAAAAGTTGCAAGGGGGTACCCTTGGAAGATTTTTTGACTGTTTTTTTTAAATTCCATTTTGAAGAATGTTTGAATGCAGTTCTTTATGGGACCATTAAACAGTGTTACAGCAAAAATTTCATAACAATCGGTTAATATTTACTATTTTTTTTCGAATTTTTAAAGTGAAAAAATGAAAAATCACTAGATTTTATATGAGAAATCTCTAGTTGTTTTTCTGTTCTTTTCTTTTTTTAAAATTCAAATTTTATGAATGTTTGAATGCAGTCCTTTAGGAGACCATTAAATAGTCTTGCAGCAAAATTTTTATAACAATCGGTTTATATTTACTATTTTTTTTCGAATTTTTAAAGTGAAATAATGCAAAATCGGTAGATTTTATATGAGAAATCGGTAGTTTTAAAAATGCACAAATTTGAAAATTTTTAATGCAGTCCTTTAGGGGACCATTAAATAGTATTGCAGCAAAAATTTCATAACAATCGATTAATATTTCCTTTTTTTTTTTATTTTTTTGTCTAAAAAAAGTTGCAAGGGGGTACCCTTGGAAGATTTTTTGACTGTTTTTTTTAAATTCCATTTTGAAGAATGTTTGAATGCAGTTCTTTATGGGACCATTAAACAGTGTTACAGCAAAAATTTCATAACAATCGGTTAATATTTACTATTTTTTTTCGAATTTTTAAAGTGAAAAAATGAAAAATCACTAGATTTTATATGAGAAATCTCTAGTTGTTTTTCTGTTCTTTTCTTTTTTTAAAATTCAAATTTTATGAATGTTTGAATGCAGTCCTTTAGGAGACCATTAAATAGTCTTGCAGCAAAATTTTTATAACAATCGGTTTATATTTACTATTTTTTTTCGAATTTTTAAAGTGAAAAAATGAAAAATCGGTAGATTTTATATGAGAAATCGGTAGTTTTAAAAATGCACAAATTTGAAAATTTTTAATGCAGTCCTTTAGGGGACCATTAAATAGTATTGCAGCAAAAATTTCATAACAATCGATTAATATTTCCTTTTTTTTTTTTTTTTTTTGTCTAAAAAAAGTTGCAAGGGGGTACCCTTGGAAGATTTTTTGACTGTTTTTTCTAAATTCCATTTTGAAGAATGTTTGAATGCAGTTCTTTATGGGACCATTAAACAGTGTTACAGCAAAAATTTCATAACAATCGGTTAATATTTACTATTTTTTTTCGAATTTTTAAAGTGAAAAAATGAAAAATCACTAGATTTTATATGAGAAATCTCTAGTTGTTTTTCTGTTCTTTTCTTTTTTTAAAATTCAAATTTTATGAATGTTTGAATGCAGTCCTTTAGGAGACCATTAAATAGTCTTGCAGCAAAATTTTTATAACAATCGGTTAATATTTACTATTTTTTTCGAATTTTTAAAGTGAAAAAATGAAAAATCACTAGATTTTATATGAGAAATCTCTAGTTGTTTTTCTGTTCTTTTCTTTTTTTAAAATTCAAATTTTATGAATGTTTGAATGCAGTCCTTTAGGAGACCATTAAATAGTCTTGCAGCAAAATTTTTATAACAATCGGTTTATATTTACTATTTTTTTTCGAATTTTTAAAGTGAAAAAATGAAAAATCGGTAGATTTTATATGAGAAATCGGTAGTTTTAAAAATGCACAAATTTGAAAATTTTTAATGCAGTCCTTTAGGGGACCATTAAATAGTATTGCAGCAAAAATTTCATAACAATCGATTAATATTTCCTTTTTTTTTTTATTTTTTTGTCTAAAAAAGGTGCAAGGGGGTACCCTTGGAAGATTTTTTGACTGTTTTTTTTTAAATTCCATTTTGAAGAATGTTTGAATGCAGTTCTTTATGGGACCATTAAACAGTGTTACAGCAAAAATTTCATAACAATCGGTTAATATTTACTATTTTTTTTCGAATTTTTAAAGTGAAAAGATGAAAAATCAGTAGATTTTATATGAGAAATCTGTAGTTGTTTTTCTGTTCTTTTCTTTTTTTAAAATTCAAATTTTATGAATGTTTGAATGCAGTCCTTTAGGAGACCATTTAATAGTCTTGCAGCAAAATTTTTATAACAATCGGTTTATATTTACTATTTTTTTTCGAATTTTTAAAGTGAAAAAATGAAAAATCGGTAGATTTTATATGAGAAATCGGTAGTTTTAAAAATGCACAAATTTGAAAATTTTTAATGCAGTCCTTTAGGGGACCATTAAATAGTATTGCAGCAAAAATTTCATAACAATCGATTAATATTTCCTTTTTTTTTTTATTTTTTTGTCTAAAAAAAGTTGCAAGGGGGTACCCTTGGAAGATTTTTTGACTGTTTTTTTTAAACTCCATTTTGAAGAATGTTTGAATGCAGTTCTTTATGGGACCATTAAACAGTGTTACAGCAAAAATTTCATAACAATCGGTTAATATTTACTATTTTTTTTCGAATTTTTAAAGTGAAAAAATGAAAAATCACTAGATTTTATATGAGAAATCTCTAGTTGTTTTTCTGTTCTTTTCTTTTTTTAAAATTCAAATTTTATGAATGTTTGAATGCAGTCCTTTAGGAGACCATTAAATAGTCTTGCAGCAAAATTTTTATAACAATCGGTTAATATTTACTATTTTTTTCGAATTTTTAAAGTGAAAAAATGAAAAATCACTAGATTTTATATGAGAAATCTCTAGTTGTTTTTCTGTTCTTTTCTTTTTTTAAAATTCAAATTTTATGAATGTTTGAATGCAGTCCTTTAGGAGACCATTAAATAGTCTTGCAGCAAAATTTTTATAACAATCGGTTTATATTTACTATTTTTTTTCGAATTTTTAAAGTGAAAAAATGAAAAATCGGTAGATTTTATATGAGAAATCGGTAGTTTTAAAAATGCACAAATTTGAAAATTTTTAATGCAGTCCTTTAGGGGACCATTAAATAGTATTGCAGCAAAAATTTCATAACAATCGATTAATATTTCTTTTTTTTTTTTTTTTTTTTGTCTAAAAAAAGTTGCAAGGGGGTACCCTTGGAAGATTTTTTGACTGTTTTTTTTAAATTCCATTTTGAAGAATGTTTGAATGCAGTTCTTTATGGGACCATTAAACAGTGTTACAGCAAAAATTTCATAACAATCGGTTAATATTTACTATTTTTTTTCGAATTTTTAAAGTGAAAAAATGAAAAATCACTAGATTTTATATGAGAAATCTCTAGTTGTTTTTCTGTTCTTTTCTTTTTTTAAAATTCAAATTTTATGAATGTTTGAATGCAGTCCTTTAGGAGACCATTAAATAGTCTTGCAGCAAAATTTTTATAACAATCGGTTTATATTTACTATTTTTTTTCGAATTTTTAAAGTGAAAAAATGAAAAATCGGTAGATTTTATATGAGAAATCTGTAGTTGTTTTTCTGTTCTTTTCTTTTTTTAAAATTCAAATTTTATGAATGTTTGAATGCAGTCCTTTAGGAGACCATTTAATAGTCTTGCAGCAAAATTTTTATAACAATCGGTTTATATTTACTATTTTTTTTCGAATTTTTAAAGTGAAAAAATGAAAAATCACTAGATTTTATATGAGAAATCTCTAGTTGTTTTTCTGTTCTTTTCTTTTTTTAAAATTCAAATTTTATGAATGTTTGAATGCAGTCCTTTAGGAGACCATTAAATAGTCTTGCAGCAAAATTTTTATAACAATCGGTTAATATTTACTATTTTTTTCGAATTTTTAAAGTGAAAAAATGAAAAATCACTAGATTTTATATGAGAAATCTCTAGTTGTTTTTCTGTTCTTTTCTTTTTTTAAAATTCAAATTTTATGAATGTTTGAATGCAGTCCTTTAGGAGACCATTAAATAGTCTTGCAGCAAAATTTTTATAACAATCGGTTTATATTTACTATTTTTTTTCGAATTTTTAAAGTGAAAAAATGAAAAATCGGTAGATTTTATATGAGAAATCGGTAGTTTTAAAAATGCACAAATTTGAAAATTTTTAATGCAGTCCTTTAGGGGACCATTAAATAGTATTGCAGCAAAAATTTCATAACAATCGATTAATATTTCCTTTTTTTTTTTATTTTTTTGTCTAAAAAAGGTGCAAGGGGGTACCCTTGGAAGATTTTTTGACTGTTTTTTTTTAAATTCCATTTTGAAGAATGTTTGAATGCAGTTCTTTATGGGACCATTAAACAGTGTTACAGCAAAAATTTCATAACAATCGGTTAATATTTACTATTTTTTTTCGAATTTTTAAAGTGAAAAGATGAAAAATCAGTAGATTTTATATGAGAAATCTGTAGTTGTTTTTCTGTTCTTTTCTTTTTTTAAAATTCAAATTTTATGAATGTTTGAATGCAGTCCTTTAGGAGACCATTTAATAGTCTTGCAGCAAAATTTTTATAACAATCGGTTTATATTTACTATTTTTTTTCGAATTTTTAAAGTGAAAAAATGAAAAATCGGTAGATTTTATATGAGAAATCGGTAGTTTTAAAAATGCACAAATTTGAAAATTTTTAATGCAGTCCTTTAGGGGACCATTAAATAGTATTGCAGCAAAAATTTCATAACAATCGATTAATATTTCCTTTTTTTTTTTATTTTTTTGTCTAAAAAAAGTTGCAAGGGGGTACCCTTGGAAGATTTTTTGACTGTTTTTTTTAAACTCCATTTTGAAGAATGTTTGAATGCAGTTCTTTATGGGACCATTAAACAGTGTTACAGCAAAAATTTCATAACAATCGGTTAATATTTACTATTTTTTTTCGAATTTTTAAAGTGAAAAAATGAAAAATCACTAGATTTTATATGAGAAATCTCTAGTTGTTTTTCTGTTCTTTTCTTTTTTTAAAATTCAAATTTTATGAATGTTTGAATGCAGTCCTTTAGGAGACCATTAAATAGTCTTGCAGCAAAATTTTTATAACAATCGGTTAATATTTACTATTTTTTTCGAATTTTTAAAGTGAAAAAATGAAAAATCACTAGATTTTATATGAGAAATCTCTAGTTGTTTTTCTGTTCTTTTCTTTTTTTAAAATTCAAATTTTATGAATGTTTGAATGCAGTCCTTTAGGAGACCATTAAATAGTCTTGCAGCAAAATTTTTATAACAATCGGTTTATATTTACTATTTTTTTTCGAATTTTTAAAGTGAAAAAATGAAAAATCGGTAGATTTTATATGAGAAATCGGTAGTTTTAAAAATGCACAAATTTGAAAATTTTTAATGCAGTCCTTTAGGGGACCATTAAATAGTATTGCAGCAAAAATTTCATAACAATCGATTAATATTTCTTTTTTTTTTTTTTTTTTTTGTCTAAAAAAAGTTGCCCTTGGAAGATTTTTTGACTGTTTTTTTTAAATTCCATTTTGAAGAATGTTTGAATGCAGTTCTTTATGGGACCATTAAACAGTGTTACAGCAAAAATTTCATAACAATCGGTTAATATTTACTATTTTTTTTCGAATTTTTAAAGTGAAAAAATGAAAAATCACTAGATTTTATATGAGAAATCTCTAGTTGTTTTTCTGTTCTTTTCTTTTTTTAAAATTCAAATTTTATGAATGTTTGAATGCAGTCCTTTAGGAGACCATTAAATAGTCTTGCAGCAAAATTTTTATAACAATCGGTTTATATTTACTATTTTTTTTCGAATTTTTAAAGTGAAAAAATGAAAAATCGGTAGATTTTATATGAGAAATCTGTAGTTGTTTTTCTGTTCTTTTCTTTTTTTAAAATTCAAATTTTATGAATGTTTGAATGCAGTCCTTTAGGAGACCATTTAATAGTCTTGCAGCAAAATTTTTATAACAATCGGTTTATATTTACTATTTTTTTTCGAATTTTTAAAGTGAAAAAATGAAAAATCGGTAGATTTTATATGAGAAATCGGTAGTTTTAAAAATGCACAAATTTGAAAATTTTTAATGCAGTCCTTTAGGGGACCATTAAATAGTATTGCAGCAAAAATTTCATAACAATCGATTAATATTTCCTTTTTTTTTTTATTTTTTTGTCTAAAAAAAGTTGCAAGGGGGTACCCTTGGAAGATTTTTTGACTGTTTTTTCTAAATTCCATTTTGAAGAATGTTTGAATGCAGTTCTTTATGGGACCATTAAACAGTGTTACAGCAAAAATTTCATAACAATCGGTTAATATTTACTATTTTTTTTCGAATTTTTAAAGTGAAAAAATGAAAAATCACTAGATTTTATATGAGAAATCTCTAGTTGTTTTTCTGTTCTTTTCTTTTTTTAAAATTCAAATTTTATGAATGTTTGAATGCAGTCCTTTAGGAGACCATTAAATAGTCTTGCAGCAAAATTTTTATAACAATCGGTTAATATTTACTATTTTTTTCGAATTTTTAAAGTGAAAAAATGAAAAATCACTAGATTTTATATGAGAAATCTCTAGTTGTTTTTCTGTTCTTTTCTTTTTTTAAAATTCAAATTTTATGAATGTTTGAATGCAGTCCTTTAGGAGACCATTAAATAGTCTTGCAGCAAAATTTTTATAACAATCGGTTTATATTTACTATTTTTTTTCGAATTTTTAAAGTGAAAAAATGAAAAATCGGTAGATTTTATATGAGAAATCGGTAGTTTTAAAAATGCACAAATTTGAAAATTTTTAATGCAGTCCTTTAGGGGACCATTAAATAGTATTGCAGCAAAAATTTCATAACAATCGATTAATATTTCCTTTTTTTTTTTATTTTTTTGTCTAAAAAAGGTGCAAGGGGGTACCCTTGGAAGATTTTTTGACTGTTTTTTTTTAAATTCCATTTTGAAGAATGTTTGAATGCAGTTCTTTATGGGACCATTAAACAGTGTTACAGCAAAAATTTCATAACAATCGGTTAATATTTACTATTTTTTTTCGAATTTTTAAAGTGAAAAGATGAAAAATCAGTAGATTTTATATGAGAAATCTGTAGTTGTTTTTCTGTTCTTTTCTTTTTTTAAAATTCAAATTTTATGAATGTTTGAATGCAGTCCTTTAGGAGACCATTTAATAGTCTTGCAGCAAAATTTTTATAACAATCGGTTTATATTTACTATTTTTTTTCGAATTTTTAAAGTGAAAAAATGAAAAATCGGTAGATTTTATATGAGAAATCGGTAGTTTTAAAAATGCACAAATTTGAAAATTTTTAATGCAGTCCTTTAGGGGACCATTAAATAGTATTGCAGCAAAAATTTCATAACAATCGATTAATATTTCCTTTTTTTTTTTATTTTTTTGTCTAAAAAAAGTTGCAAGGGGGTACCCTTGGAAGATTTTTTGACTGTTTTTTTTAAACTCCATTTTGAAGAATGTTTGAATGCAGTTCTTTATGGGACCATTAAACAGTGTTACAGCAAAAATTTCATAACAATCGGTTAATATTTACTATTTTTTTTCGAATTTTTAAAGTGAAAAAATGAAAAATCACTAGATTTTATATGAGAAATCTCTAGTTGTTTTTCTGTTCTTTTCTTTTTTTAAAATTCAAATTTTATGAATGTTTGAATGCAGTCCTTTAGGAGACCATTAAATAGTCTTGCAGCAAAATTTTTATAACAATCGGTTAATATTTACTATTTTTTTCGAATTTTTAAAGTGAAAAAATGAAAAATCACTAGATTTTATATGAGAAATCTCTAGTTGTTTTTCTGTTCTTTTCTTTTTTTAAAATTCAAATTTTATGAATGTTTGAATGCAGTCCTTTAGGAGAACATTAAATAGTCTTGCAGCAAAATTTTTATAACAATCGGTTTATATTTACTATTTTTTTTCGAATTTTTAAAGTGAAAAAATGAAAAATCGGTAGATTTTATATGAGAAATCGGTAGTTTTAAAAATGCACAAATTTGAAAATTTTTAATGTCCCCATTTTTAGGGGACCATTAAATAGTATTGCAGCAAAAATTTCATAACAATCGATTAATATTTCCTTTTTTTTTTTATTTTTTTGTCTAAAAAAAGTTGCAAGGGGGTACCCTTGGAAGATTTTTTGACTGTTTTTTCTAAATTCCATTTTGAAGAATGTTTGAATGCAGTTCTTTATGGGACCATTAAACAGTGTTACAGCAAAAATTTCATAACAATCGGTTAATATTTACTATTTTTTTTCGAATTTTTAAAGTGAAAAAATGAAAAATCACTAGATTTTATATGAGAAATCTCTAGTTGTTTTTCTGTTCTTTTCTTTTTTTAAAATTCAAATTTTATGAATGTTTGAATGCAGTCCTTTAGGAGACCATTAAATAGTCTTGCAGCAAAATTTTTATAACAATCGGTTTATATTTACTATTTTTTTTCGAATTTTTAAAGTGAAAAAATGAAAAATCGGTAGATTTTATATGAGAAATCTGTAGTTGTTTTTCTGTTCTTTTCTTTTTTTAAAATTCAAATTTTATGAATGTTTGAATGCAGTCCTTTAGGAGACCATTTAATAGTCTTGCAGCAAAATTTTTATAACAATCGGTTTATATTTACTATTTTTTTTCGAATTTTTAAAGTGAAAAAATGAAAAATCGGTAGATTTTATATGAGAAATCGGTAGTTTTAAAAATGCACAAATTTGAAAATTTTTAATGCAGTCCTTTAGGGGACCATTAAATAGTATTGCAGCAAAAATTTCATAACAATCGATTAATATTTCCTTTTTTTTTTTATTTTTTTGTCTAAAAAAAGTTGCAAGGGGGTACCCTTGGAAGATTTTTTGACTGTTTTTTCTAAATTCCATTTTGAAGAATGTTTGAATGCAGTTCTTTATGGGACCATTAAACAGTGTTACAGCAAAAATTTCATAACAATCGGTTAATATTTACTATTTTTTTTCGAATTTTTAAAGTGAAAAAATGAAAAATCACTAGATTTTATATGAGAAATCTGTAGTTGTTTTTCTGTTCTTTTCTTTTTTTAAAATTCAAATTTTATGAATGTTTGAATGCAGTCCTTTAGGAGACCATTTAATAGTCTTGCAGCAAAATTTTTATAACAATCGGTTTATATTTACTATTTTTTTTCGAATTTTTAAAGTGAAAAAATGAAAAATCGGTAGATTTTATATGAGAAATCGGTAGTTTTAAAAATGCACAAATTTGAAAATTTTTAATGCAGTCCTTTAGGGGACCATTAAATAGTATTGCAGCAAAAATTTCATAACAATCGATTAATATTTCCTTTTTTTTTTTATTTTTTTGTCTAAAAAAAGTTGCAAGGGGGTACCCTTGGAAGATTTTTTGACTGTTTTTTCTAAATTCCATTTTGAAGAATGTTTGAATGCAGTTCTTTATGGGACCATTAAACAGTGTTACAGCAAAAATTTCATAATAATCGGTTAATATTTACTATTTTTTTTCGAATTTTTAAAGTGAAAAAATGAAAAATCACTAGATTTTATATGAGAAATCTCTAGTTGTTTTTCTGTTCTTTTCTTTTTTTAAAATTCAAATTTTATGAATGTTTGAATGCAGTCCTTTAGGAGACCATTAAATAGTCTTGCAGCAAAATTTTTATAACAATCGGTTTATATTTACTATTTTTTTTCGAATTTTTAAAGTGAAATAATGCAAAATCGGTAGATTTTATATGAGAAATCGGTAGTTTTAAAAATGCACAAATTTGAAAATTTTTAATGCAGTCCTTTAGGGGACCATTAAATAGTATTGCAGCAAAAATTTCATAACAATCGATTAATATTTCCTTTTTTTTTTTATTTTTTTGTCTAAAAAAAGTTGCAAGATTTGGAAGATTTTTTGACTGTTTTTTTTAAATTCCATTTTGAAGAATGTTTGAATGCAGTTCTTTATGGGACCATTAAACAGTGTTACAGCAAAAATTTCATAACAATCGGTTAATATTTACTATTTTTTTTCGAATTTTTAAAGTGAAAAAATGAAAAATCGGTAGATTTTATATGAGAAATCGGTAGTTTTAAAAATGCACAAATTTGAAAATTTTTAATGCAGTCCTTTAGGGGACCATTAAATAGTATTGCAGCAAAAATTTCATAACCATCGATTAATATTTCCTTTTTTTTTTTTTTTTTTTTGTCTAAAAAAAGTTGCAAGGGGGTACCCTTGGAAGATTTTTTGACTGTTTTTTCTAAATTCCATTTTGAAGAATGTTTGAATGCAGTTCTTTATGGGACCATTAAACAGTGTTACAGCAAAAATTTCATAACAATCGGTTAATATTTACTATTTTTTTTCGAATTTTTAAAGTGAAAAAATGAAAAATCACTAGATTTTATATGAGAAATCTCTAGTTGTTTTTCTGTTCTTTTCTTTTTTTAAAATTCAAATTTTATGAATGTTTGAATGCAGTCCTTTAGGAGACCATTAAATAGTCTTGCAGCAAAATTTTTATAACAATCGGTTTATATTTACTATTTTTTTTCGAATTTTTAAAGTGAAATAATGCAAAATCGGTAGATTTTATATGAGAAATCGGTAGTTTTAAAAATGCACAAATTTGAAAATTTTTAATGCAGTCCTTTAGGGGACCATTAAATAGTATTGCAGCAAAAATTTCATAACCATCGATTAATATTTCCTTTTTTTTTTTTTTTTTTTGTCTAAAAAAAGTTGCAAGGGGGTACCCTTGGAAGATTTTTTGACTGTTTTTTCTAAATTCCATTTTGAAAAATGTTTGAATGCAGTTCTTTATGGGACCATTAAACAGTGTTACAGCAAAAATTTCATAACAATCGGTTAATATTTACTATTTTTTTTCGAATTTTTAAAGTGAAAAAATGAAAAATCACTAGATTTTATATGAGAAATCTCTAGTTGTTTTTCTGTTCTTTTCTTTTTTTAAAATTCAAATTTTATGAATGTTTGAATGCAGTCCTTTAGGAGACCATTAAATAGTCTTGCAGCAAAATTTTTATAACAATCGGTTTATATTTACTATTTTTTTTCGAATTTTTAAAGTGAAAAAATGAAAAATCGGTAGATTTTATATGAGAAATCTCTAGTTGTTTTTCTGTTCTTTTCTTTTTTTAAAATTCAAATTTTATGAATGTTTGAATGCAGTCCTTTAGGAGACCATTAAATAGTCTTGCAGCAAAATTTTTATAACAATCGGTTTATATTTACTATTTTTTTTCGAATTTTTAAAGTGAAATAATGCAAAATCGGTAGATTTTATATGAGAAATCGGTAGTTTTAAAAATGCACAAATTTGAAAATTTTTAATGCAGTCCTTTAGGGGACCATTAAATAGTATTGCAGCAAAAATTTCATAACCATCGATTAATATTTCCTTTTTTTTTTTTTTTTTTTGTCTAAAAAAAGTTGCAAGGGGGTACCCTTGGAAGATTTTTTGACTGTTTTTTCTAAATTCCATTTTGAAGAATGTTTGAATGCAGTTCTTTATGGGACCATTAAACAGTGTTACAGCAAAAATTTCATAACAATCGGTTAATATTTACTATTTTTTTTCGAATTTTTAAAGTGAAAAAATGAAAAATCACTAGATTTTATATGAGAAATCTCTAGTTGTTTTTCTGTTCTTTTCTTTTTTTAAAATTCAAATTTTATGAATGTTTGAATGCAGTCCTTTAGGAGACCATTAAATAGTCTTGCAGCAAAATTTTTATAACAATCGGTTTATATTTACTATTTTTTTTCGAATTTTTAAAGTGAAATAATGCAAAATCGGTAGATTTTATATGAGAAATCGGTAGTTTTAAAAATGCACAAATTTGAAAATTTTTAATGCAGTCCTTTAGGGGACCATTAAATAGTATTGCAGCAAAAATTTCATAACAATCGATTAATATTTCCTTTTTTTTTTTTTTTTTTTGTCTAAAAAAAGTTGCAAGATTTGGAAGATTTTTTGACTGTTTTTTTTAAATTCCATTTTGAAGAATGTTTGAATGCAGTTCTTTATGGGACCATTAAACAGTGTTACAGCAAAAATTTCATAACAATCGGTTAATATTTACTATTTTTTTTCGAATTTTTAAAGTGAAAAAATGAAAAATCGGTAGATTTTATATGAGAAATCGGTAGTTTTAAAAATGCACAAATTTGAAAATTTTTAATGCAGTCCTTTAGGGGACCATTAAATAGTATTGCAGCAAAAATTTCATAACCATCGATTAATATTTCCTTTTTTTTTTTTTTTTTTTGTCTAAAAAAAGTTGCAAGGGGGTACCCTTGGAAGATTTTTTGACTGTTTTTTCTAAATTCCATTTTGAAGAATGTTTGAATGCAGTTCTTTATGGGACCATTAAACAGTGTTACAGCAAAAATTTCATAACAATCGGTTAATATTTACTATTTTTTTTCGAATTTTTAAAGTGAAAAAATGAAAAATCACTAGATTTTATATGAGAAATCTCTAGTTGTTTTTCTGTTCTTTTCTTTTTTTAAAATTCAAATTTTATGAATGTTTGAATGCAGTCCTTTAGGAGACCATTAAATAGTCTTGCAGCAAAATTTTTATAACAATCGGTTTATATTTACTATTTTTTTTCGAATTTTTAAAGTGAAAAAATGAAAAATCGGTAGATTTTATATGAGAAATCGGTAGTTTTAAAAATGCACAAATTTGAAAATTTTTAATGCAGTCCTTTAGGGGACCATTAAATAGTATTGCAGCAAAAATTTCATAACAATCGATTAATATTTCCTTTTTTTTTTTATTTTTTTGTCTAAAAAAAGTTGCAAGGGGGTACCCTTGGAAGATTTTTTGACTGTTTTTTTTAAATTCCATTTTGAAGAATGTTTGAATGCAGTTCTTTATGGGACCATTAAACAGTGTTACAGCAAAAATTTCATAACAATCGGTTAATATTTACTATTTTTTTTCGAATTTTTAAAGTGAAAAAATGAAAAATCACTAGATTTTATATGAGAAATCTCTAGTTGTTTTTCTGTTCTTTTCTTTTTTTAAAATTCAAATTTTATGAATGTTTGAATGCAGTCCTTTAGGAGACCATTAAATAGTCTTGCAGCAAAATTTTTATAACAATCGGTTTATATTTACTATTTTTTTTCGAATTTTTAAAGTGAAAAAATGAAAAATCGGTAGATTTTATATGAGAAATCGGTAGTTTTAAAAATGCACAAATTTGAAAATTTTTAATGCAGTCCTTTAGGGGACCATTAAATAGTATTGCAGCAAAAATTTCATAACAATCGATTAATATTTCCTTTTTTTTTTTTTTTTTTTGTCTAAAAAAAGTTGCAAGGGGGTACCCTTGGAAGATTTTTTGACTGTTTTTTCTAAATTCCATTTTGAAGAATGTTTGAATGCAGTTCTTTATGGGACCATTAAACAGTGTTACAGCAAAAATTTCATAACAATCGGTTAATATTTACTATTTTTTTTCGAATTTTTAAAGTGAAAAAATGAAAAATCACTAGATTTTATATGAGAAATCTCTAGTTGTTTTTCTGTTCTTTTCTTTTTTTAAAATTCAAATTTTATGAATGTTTGAATGCAGTCCTTTAGGAGACCATTAAATAGTCTTGCAGCAAAATTTTTATAACAATCGGTTTATATTTACTATTTTTTTTCGAATTTTTAAAGTGAAAAAATGAAAAATCGGTAGATTTTATATGAGAAATCGGTAGTTTTAAAAATGCACAAATTTGAAAATGTTTAATGCAGTCCTTTAGGGGACCATTAAATAGTATTGCAGCAAAAATTTCATAACAATCGATTAATATTTCCTTTTTTTTTTTATTTTTTTGTCTAAAAAAAGTTGCAAGGGGGTACCCTTGGAAGATTTTTTGACTGTTTTTTTTAAATTCCATTTTGAAGAATGTTTGAATGCAGTTCTTTATGGGACAGCAAAAATTTCATAACAATCGGTTAATATTTACTATTTTTTTTCGAATTTTTAAAGTGAAAAAATGAAAAATCACTAGATTTTATATGAGAAATCTCTAGTTGTTTTTCTGTTCTTTTCTTTTTTTAAAATTCAAATTTTATGAATGTTTGAATGCAGTCCTTTAGGAGACCATTAAATAGTCTTGCAGCAAAATTTTTATAACAATCGGTTTATATTTACTATTTTTTTTCGAATTTTTAAAGTGAAATAATGCAAAATCGGTAGATTTTATATGAGAAATCGGTAGTTTTAAAAATGCACAAATTTGAAAATTTTTAATGCAGTCCTTTAGGGGACCATTAAATAGTATTGCAGCAAAAATTTCATAACCATCGATTAATATTTCCTTTTTTTTTTTTTTTTTTGTCTAAAAAAAGTTGCAAGGGGGTACCCTTGGAAGATTTTTTGACTGTTTTTTCTAAATTCCATTTTGAAGAATGTTTGAATGCAGTTCTTTATGGGACCATTAAACAGTGTTACAGCAAAAATTTCATAACAATCGGTTAATATTTACTATTTTTTTTCGAATTTTTAAAGTGAAAAAATGAAAAATCACTAGATTTTATATGAGAAATCTCTAGTTGTTTTTCTGTTCTTTTCTTTTTTTAAAATTCAAATTTTATGAATGTTTGAATGCAGTCCTTTAGGAGACCATTAAATAGTCTTGCAGCAAAATTTTTATAACAATCGGTTTATATTTACTATTTTTTTTCGAATTTTTAAAGTGAAAAAATGAAAAATCGGTAGATTTTATATGAGAAATCTCTAGTTGTTTTTCTGTTCTTTTCTTTTTTTAAAATTCAAATTTTATGAATGTTTGAATGCAGTCCTTTAGGAGACCATTAAATAGTCTTGCAGCAAAATTTTTATAACAATCGGTTTATATTTACTATTTTTTTTCGAATTTTTAAAGTGAAAAAATGAAAAATCGGTAGATTTTATATGAGAAATCTCTAGTTGTTTTTCTGTTCTTTTCTTTTTTTAAAATTCAAATTTTATGAATGTTTGAATGCAGTCCTTTAGGAGACCATTAAATAGTCTTGCAGCAAAATTTTTATAACAATCGGTTTATATTTACTATTTTTTTTCGAATTTTTAAAGTGAAAAAATGAAAAATCGGTAGATTTTATATGAGAAATCTCTAGTTGTTTTTCTGTTCTTTTCTTTTTTTAAAATTCAAATTTTATGAATGTTTGAATGCAGTCCTTTAGGAGACCATTAAATAGTCTTGCAGCAAAATTTTTATAACAATCGGTTTATATTTACTATTTTTTTTCGAATTTTTAAAGTGAAAAAATGAAAAATCGGTAGATTTTATATGAGAAATCTCTAGTTGTTTTTCTGTTCTTTTCTTTTTTTAAAATTCAAATTTTATGAATGTTTGAATGCAGTCCTTTAGGAGACCATTAAATAGTCTTGCAGCAAAATTTTTATAACAATCGGTTTATATTTACTATTTTTTTTCGAATTTTTAAAGTGAAATAATGCAAAATCGGTAGATTTTATATGAGAAATCGGTAGTTTTAAAAATGCACAAATTTGAAAATTTTTAATGCAGTCCTTTAGGGGACCATTAAATAGTATTGCAGCAAAAATTTCATAACCATCGATTAATATTTCCTTTTTTTTTTTTTTTTTTTGTCTAAAAAAAGTTGCAAGGGGGTACCCTTGGAAGATTTTTTGACTGTTTTTTCTAAATTCCATTTTGAAGAATGTTTGAATGCAGTTCTTTATGGGACCATTAAACAGTGTTACAGCAAAAATTTCATAACAATCGGTTAATATTTACTATTTTTTTTCGAATTTTTAAAGTGAAAAAATGAAAAATCACTAGATTTTATATGAGAAATCTCTAGTTGTTTTTCTGTTCTTTTCTTTTTTTAAAATTCAAATTTTATGAATGTTTGAATGCAGTCCTTTAGGAGACCATTAAATAGTCTTGCAGCAAAATTTTTATAACAATCGGTTTATATTTACTATTTTTTTTCGAATTTTTAAAGTGAAAAAATGAAAAATCGGTAGATTTTATATGAGAAATCTCTAGTTGTTTTTCTGTTCTTTTCTTTTTTTAAAATTCAAATTTTATGAATGTTTGAATGCAGTCCTTTAGGAGACCATTAAATAGTCTTGCAGCAAAATTTTTATAACAATCGGTTTATATTTACTATTTTTTTTCGAATTTTTAAAGTGAAAAAATGAAAAATCGGTAGATTTTATATGAGAAATCTCTAGTTGTTTTTCTGTTCTTTTCTTTTTTTAAAATTCAAATTTTATGAATGTTTGAATGCAGTCCTTTAGGAGACCATTAAATAGTCTTGCAGCAAAATTTTTATAACAATCGGTTTATATTTACTATTTTTTTTCGAATTTTTAAAGTGAAAAAATGAAAAATCGGTAGATTTTATATGAGAAATCTCTAGTTGTTTTTCTGTTCTTTTCTTTTTTTAAAATTCAAATTTTATGAATGTTTGAATGCAGTCCTTTAGGAGACCATTAAATAGTCTTGCAGCAAAATTTTTATAACAATCGGTTTATATTTACTATTTTTTTTCGAATTTTTAAAGTGAAAAAATGAAAAATCGGTAGATTTTATATGAGAAATCTCTAGTTGTTTTTCTGTTCTTTTCTTTTTTTAAAATTCAAATTTTATGAATGTTTGAATGCAGTCCTTTAGGAGACCATTAAATAGTCTTGCAGCAAAATTTTTATAACAATCGGTTTATATTTACTATTTTTTTTCGAATTTTTAAAGTGAAATAATGCAAAATCGGTAGATTTTATATGAGAAATCGGTAGTTTTAAAAATGCACAAATTTGAAAATTTTTAATGCAGTCCTTTAGGGGACCATTAAATAGTATTGCAGCAAAAATTTCATAACCATCGATTAATATTTCCTTTTTTTTTTTTTTTTTTTGTCTAAAAAAAGTTGCAAGGGGGTACCCTTGGAAGATTTTTTGACTGTTTTTTCTAAATTCCATTTTGAAGAATGTTTGAATGCAGTTCTTTATGGGACCATTAAACAGTGTTACAGCAAAAATTTCATAACAATCGGTTAATATTTACTATTTTTTTTCGAATTTTTAAAGTGAAAAAATGAAAAATCACTAGATTTTATATGAGAAATCTCTAGTTGTTTTTCTGTTCTTTTCTTTTTTTAAAATTCAAATTTTATGAATGTTTGAATGCAGTCCTTTAGGAGACCATTAAATAGTCTTGCAGCAAAATTTTTATAACAATCGGTTTATATTTACTATTTTTTTTCGAATTTTTAAAGTGAAATAATGCAAAATCGGTAGATTTTATATGAGAAATCGGTAGTTTTAAAAATGCACAAATTTGAAAATTTTTAATGCAGTCCTTTAGGGGACCATTAAATAGTATTGCAGCAAAAATTTCATAACAATCGATTAATATTTCCTTTTTTTTTTTATTTTTTTGTCTAAAAAAAGTTGCAAGGGGGTACCCTTGGAAGATTTTTTGACTGTTTTTTTTAAATTCCATTTTGAAGAATGTTTGAATGCAGTTCTTTATGGGACCATTAAACAGTGTTACAGCAAAAATTTCATAACAATCGGTTAATATTTACTATTTTTTTTCGAATTTTTAAAGTGAAAAAATGAAAAATCACTAGATTTTATATGAGAAATCTCTAGTTGTTTTTCTGTTCTTTTCTTTTTTTAAAATTCAAATTTTATGAATGTTTGAATGCAGTCCTTTAGGAGACCATTAAATAGTCTTGCAGCAAAATTTTTATAACAATCGGTTTATATTTACTATTTTTTTTCGAATTTTTAAAGTGAAAAAATGAAAAATCGGTAGATTTTATATGAGAAATCGGTAGTTTTAAAAATGCACAAATTTGAAAATTTTTAATGCAGTCCTTTAGGGGACCATTAAATAGTATTGCAGCAAAAATTTCATAACAATCGATTAATATTTCCTTTTTTTTTTTATTTTTTTGTCTAAAAAAAGTTGCAAGGGGGTACCCTTGGAAGATTTTTTGACTGTTTTTTCTAAATTCCATTTTGAAGAATGTTTGAATGCAGTTCTTTATGGGACCATTAAACAGTGTTACAGCAAAAATTTCATAACAATCGGTTAATATTTACTATTTTTTTTCGAATTTTTAAAGTGAAAAAATGAAAAATCACTAGATTTTATATGAGAAATCTCTAGTTGTTTTTCTGTTCTTTTCTTTTTTTAAAATTCAAATTTTATGAATGTTTGAATGCAGTCCTTTAGGAGACCATTAAATAGTCTTGCAGCAAAATTTTTATAACAATCGGTTTATATTTACTATTTTTTTTCGAATTTTTAAAGTGAAATAATGCAAAATCGGTAGATTTTATATGAGAAATCGGTAGTTTTAAAAATGCACAAATTTGAAAATTTTTAATGCAGTCCTTTAGGGGACCATTAAATAGTATTGCAGCAAAAATTTCATAACAATCGATTAATATTTCCTTTTTTTTTTTATTTTTTTGTCTAAAAAAAGTTGCAAGATTTGGAAGATTTTTTGACTGTTTTTTTTAAATTCCATTTTGAAGAATGTTTGAATGCAGTTCTTTATGGGACCATTAAACAGTGTTACAGCAAAAATTTCATAACAATCGGTTAATATTTACTATTTTTTTTCGAATTTTTAAAGTGAAAAAATGAAAAATCGGTAGATTTTATATGAGAAATCGGTAGTTTTAAAAATGCACAAATTTGAAAATTTTTAATGCAGTCCTTTAGGGGACCATTAAATAGTATTGCAGCAAAAATTTCATAACCATCGATTAATATTTCCTTTTTTTTTTTTTTTTTTTGTCTAAAAAAAGTTGCAAGGGGGTACCCTTGGAAGATTTTTTGACTGTTTTTTCTAAATTCCATTTTGAAGAATGTTTGAATGCAGTTCTTTATGGGACCATTAAACAGTGTTACAGCAAAAATTTCATAACAATCGGTTAATATTTACTATTTTTTTTCGAATTTTTAAAGTGAAAAAATGAAAAATCACTAGATTTTATATGAGAAATCTCTAGTTGTTTTTCTGTTCTTTTCTTTTTTTAAAATTCAAATTTTATGAATGTTTGAATGCAGTCCTTTAGGAGACCATTAAATAGTCTTGCAGCAAAATTTTTATAACAATCGGTTTATATTTACTATTTTTTTTCGAATTTTTAAAGTGAAATAATGCAAAATCGGTAGATTTTATATGAGAAATCGGTAGTTTTAAAAATGCACAAATTTGAAAATTTTTAATGCAGTCCTTTAGGGGACCATTAAATAGTATTGCAGCAAAAATTTCATAACAATCGATTAATATTTCCTTTTTTTTTTTATTTTTTTGTCTAAAAAAAGTTGCAAGGGGGTACCCTTGGAAGATTTTTTGACTGTTTTTTCTAAATTCCATTTTGAAGAATGTTTGAATGCAGTTCTTTATGGGACCATTAAACAGTGTTACAGCAAAAATTTCATAACAATCGGTTAATATTTACTATTTTTTTTCGAATTTTTAAAGTGAAAAAATGAAAAATCACTAGATTTTATATGAGAAATCTCTAGTTGTTTTTCTGTTCTTTTCTTTTTTTAAAATTCAAATTTTATGAATGTTTGAATGCAGTCCTTTAGGAGACCATTAAATAGTCTTGCAGCAAAATTTTTATAACAATCGGTTTATATTTACTATTTTTTTTCGAATTTTTAAAGTGAAATAATGCAAAATCGGTAGATTTTATATGAGAAATCGGTAGTTTTAAAAATGCACAAATTTGAAAATTTTTAATGCAGTCCTTTAGGGGACCATTAAATAGTATTGCAGCAAAAATTTCATAACAATCGATTAATATTTCCTTTTTTTTTTTATTTTTTTGTCTAAAAAAAGTTGCAAGATTTGGAAGATTTTTTGACTGTTTTTTTTAAATTCCATTTTGAAGAATGTTTGAATGCAGTTCTTTATGGGACCATTAAACAGTGTTACAGCAAAAATTTCATAACAATCGGTTAATATTTACTATTTTTTTTCGAATTTTTAAAGTGAAAAAATGAAAAATCGGTAGATTTTATATGAGAAATCGGTAGTTTTAAAAATGCACAAATTTGAAAATTTTTAATGCAGTCCTTTAGGGGACCATTAAATAGTATTGCAGCAAAAATTTCATAACCATCGATTAATATTTCCTTTTTTTTTTTTTTTTTTTGTCTAAAAAAAGTTGCAAGGGGGTACCCTTGGAAGATTTTTTGACTGTTTTTTCTAAATTCCATTTTGAAGAATGTTTGAATGCAGTTCTTTATGGGACCATTAAACAGTGTTACAGCAAAAATTTCATAACAATCGGTTAATATTTACTATTTTTTTTCGAATTTTTAAAGTGAAAAAATGAAAAATCACTAGATTTTATATGAGAAATCTCTAGTTGTTTTTCTGTTCTTTTCTTTTTTTAAAATTCAAATTTTATGAATGTTTGAATGCAGTCCTTTAGGAGACCATTAAATAGTCTTGCAGCAAAATTTTTATAACAATCGGTTTATATTTACTATTTTTTTTCGAATTTTTAAAGTGAAAAAATGAAAAATCGGTAGATTTTATATGAGAAATCGGTAGTTTTAAAAATGCACAAATTTGAAAATTTTTAATGCAGTCCTTTAGGGGACCATTAAATAGTATTGCAGCAAAAATTTCATAACAATCGATTAATATTTCCTTTTTTTTTTTATTTTTTTGTCTAAAAAAAGTTGCAAGGGGGTACCCTTGGAAGATTTTTTGACTGTTTTTTTTAAATTCCATTTTGAAGAATGTTTGAATGCAGTTCTTTATGGGACCATTAAACAGTGTTACAGCAAAAATTTCATAACAATCGGTTAATATTTACTATTTTTTTTCGAATTTTTAAAGTGAAAAAATGAAAAATCACTAGATTTTATATGAGAAATCTCTAGTTGTTTTTCTGTTCTTTTCTTTTTTTAAAATTCAAATTTTATGAATGTTTGAATGCAGTCCTTTAGGAGACCATTAAATAGTCTTGCAGCAAAATTTTTATAACAATCGGTTTATATTTACTATTTTTTTTCGAATTTTTAAAGTGAAAAAATGAAAAATCGGTAGATTTTATATGAGAAATCGGTAGTTTTAAAAATGCACAAATTTGAAAATTTTTAATGCAGTCCTTTAGGGGACCATTAAATAGTATTGCAGCAAAAATTTCATAACAATCGATTAATATTTCCTTTTTTTTTTTTTTTTTTTGTCTAAAAAAAGTTGCAAGGGGGTACCCTTGGAAGATTTTTTGACTGTTTTTTCTAAATTCCATTTTGAAGAATGTTTGAATGCAGTTCTTTATGGGACCATTAAACAGTGTTACAGCAAAAATTTCATAACAATCGGTTAATATTTACTATTTTTTTTCGAATTTTTAAAGTGAAAAAATGAAAAATCACTAGATTTTATATGAGAAATCTCTAGTTGTTTTTCTGTTCTTTTCTTTTTTTAAAATTCAAATTTTATGAATGTTTGAATGCAGTCCTTTAGGAGACCATTAAATAGTCTTGCAGCAAAATTTTTATAACAATCGGTTTATATTTACTATTTTTTTTCGAATTTTTAAAGTGAAAAAATGAAAAATCGGTAGATTTTATATGAGAAATCGGTAGTTTTAAAAATGCACAAATTTGAAAATGTTTAATGCAGTCCTTTAGGGGACCATTAAATAGTATTGCAGCAAAAATTTCATAACAATCGATTAATATTTCCTTTTTTTTTTTATTTTTTTGTCTAAAAAAAGTTGCAAGGGGGTACCCTTGGAAGATTTTTTGACTGTTTTTTTTAAATTCCATTTTGAAGAATGTTTGAATGCAGTTCTTTATGGGACAGCAAAAATTTCATAACAATCGGTTAATATTTACTATTTTTTTTCGAATTTTTAAAGTGAAAAAATGAAAAATCACTAGATTTTATATGAGAAATCTCTAGTTGTTTTTCTGTTCTTTTCTTTTTTTAAAATTCAAATTTTATGAATGTTTGAATGCAGTCCTTTAGGAGACCATTAAATAGTCTTGCAGCAAAATTTTTATAACAATCGGTTTATATTTACTATTTTTTTTCGAATTTTTAAAGTGAAATAATGCAAAATCGGTAGATTTTATATGAGAAATCGGTAGTTTTAAAAATGCACAAATTTGAAAATTTTTAATGCAGTCCTTTAGGGGACCATTAAATAGTATTGCAGCAAAAATTTCATAACCATCGATTAATATTTCCTTTTTTTTTTTTTTTTTTTGTCTAAAAAAAGTTGCAAGGGGGTACCCTTGGAAGATTTTTTGACTGTTTTTTCTAAATTCCATTTTGAAGAATGTTTGAATGCAGTTCTTTATGGGACCATTAAACAGTGTTACAGCAAAAATTTCATAACAATCGGTTAATATTTACTATTTTTTTTCGAATTTTTAAAGTGAAAAAATGAAAAATCACTAGATTTTATATGAGAAATCTCTAGTTGTTTTTCTGTTCTTTTCTTTTTTTAAAATTCAAATTTTATGAATGTTTGAATGCAGTCCTTTAGGAGACCATTAAATAGTCTTGCAGCAAAATTTTTATAACAATCGGTTTATATTTACTATTTTTTTTCGAATTTTTAAAGTGAAAAAATGAAAAATCGGTAGATTTTATATGAGAAATCTCTAGTTGTTTTTCTGTTCTTTTCTTTTTTTAAAATTCAAATTTTATGAATGTTTGAATGCAGTCCTTTAGGAGACCATTAAATAGTCTTGCAGCAAAATTTTTATAACAATCGGTTTATATTTACTATTTTTTTTCGAATTTTTAAAGTGAAAAAATGAAAAATCGGTAGATTTTATATGAGAAATCTCTAGTTGTTTTTCTGTTCTTTTCTTTTTTTAAAATTCAAATTTTATGAATGTTTGAATGCAGTCCTTTAGGAGACCATTAAATAGTCTTGCAGCAAAATTTTTATAACAATCGGTTTATATTTACTATTTTTTTTCGAATTTTTAAAGTGAAATAATGCAAAATCGGTAGATTTTATATGAGAAATCGGTAGTTTTAAAAATGCACAAATTTGAAAATTTTTAATGCAGTCCTTTAGGGGACCATTAAATAGTATTGCAGCAAAAATTTCATAACCATCGATTAATATTTCCTTTTTTTTTTTTTTTTTTTGTCTAAAAAAAGTTGCAAGGGGGTACCCTTGGAAGATTTTTTGACTGTTTTTTCTAAATTCCATTTTGAAGAATGTTTGAATGCAGTTCTTTATGGGACCATTAAACAGTGTTACAGCAAAAATTTCATAACAATCGGTTAATATTTACTATTTTTTTTCGAATTTTTAAAGTGAAAAAATGAAAAATCACTAGATTTTATATGAGAAATCTCTAGTTGTTTTTCTGTTCTTTTCTTTTTTTAAAATTCAAATTTTATGAATGTTTGAATGCAGTCCTTTAGGAGACCATTAAATAGTCTTGCAGCAAAATTTTTATAACAATCGGTTTATATTTACTATTTTTTTTCGAATTTTTAAAGTGAAATAATGCAAAATCGGTAGATTTTATATGAGAAATCGGTAGTTTTAAAAATGCACAAATTTGAAAATTTTTAATGCAGTCCTTTAGGGGACCATTAAATAGTATTGCAGCAAAAATTTCATAACAATCGATTAATATTTCCTTTTTTTTTTTATTTTTTTGTCTAAAAAAAGTTGCAAGGGGGTACCCTTGGAAGATTTTTTGACTGTTTTTTTTAAATTCCATTTTGAAGAATGTTTGAATGCAGTTCTTTATGGGACCATTAAACAGTGTTACAGCAAAAATTTCATAACAATCGGTTAATATTTACTATTTTTTTTCGAATTTTTAAAGTGAAAAAATGAAAAATCACTAGATTTTATATGAGAAATCTCTAGTTGTTTTTCTGTTCTTTTCTTTTTTTAAAATTCAAATTTTATGAATGTTTGAATGCAGTCCTTTAGGAGACCATTAAATAGTCTTGCAGCAAAATTTTTATAACAATCGGTTTATATTTACTATTTTTTTTCGAATTTTTAAAGTGAAATAATGCAAAATCGGTAGATTTTATATGAGAAATCGGTAGTTTTAAAAATGCACAAATTTGAAAATTTTTAATGCAGTCCTTTAGGGGACCATTAAATAGTATTGCAGCAAAAATTTCATAACAATCGATTAATATTTCCTTTTTTTTTTTATTTTTTTGTCTAAAAAAAGTTGCAAGGGGGTACCCTTGGAAGATTTTTTGACTGTTTTTTCTAAATTCCATTTTGAAGAATGTTTGAATGCAGTTCTTTATGGGACCATTAAACAGTGTTACAGCAAAAATTTCATAACAATCGGTTAATATTTACTATTTTTTTTCGAATTTTTAAAGTGAAAAAATGAAAAATCACTAGATTTTATATGAGAAATCTCTAGTTGTTTTTCTGTTCTTTTCTTTTTTTAAAATTCAAATTTTATGAATGTTTGAATGCAGTCCTTTAGGAGACCATTAAATAGTCTTGCAGCAAAATTTTTATAACAATCGGTTTATATTTACTATTTTTTTTCGAATTTTTAAAGTGAAATAATGCAAAATCGGTAGATTTTATATGAGAAATCGGTAGTTTTAAAAATGCACAAATTTGAAAATTTTTAATGCAGTCCTTTAGGGGACCATTAAATAGTATTGCAGCAAAAATTTCATAACAATCGATTAATATTTCCTTTTTTTTTTTATTTTTTTGTCTAAAAAAGGTGCAAGGGGGTACCCTTGGAAGATTTTTTGACTGTTTTTTTTTAAATTCCATTTTGAAGAATGTTTGAATGCAGTTCTTTATGGGACCATTAAACAGTGTTACAGCAAAAATTTCATAACAATCGGTTAATATTTACTATTTTTTTTCGAATTTTTAAAGTGAAAAGATGAAAAATCAGTAGATTTTATATGAGAAATCTGTAGTTGTTTTTCTGTTCTTTTCTTTTTTTAAAATTCAAATTTTATGAATGTTTGAATGCAGTCCTTTAGGAGACCATTTAATAGTCTTGCAGCAAAATTTTTATAACAATCGGTTTATATTTACTATTTTTTTTCGAATTTTTAAAGTGAAAAAATGAAAAATCGGTAGATTTTATATGAGAAATCGGTAGTTTTAAAAATGCACAAATTTGAAAATTTTTAATGCAGTCCTTTAGGGGACCATTAAATAGTATTGCAGCAAAAATTTCATAACAATCGATTAATATTTCCTTTTTTTTTTTATTTTTTTGTCTAAAAAAAGTTGCAAGGGGGTACCCTTGGAAGATTTTTTGACTGTTTTTTTTAAACTCCATTTTGAAGAATGTTTGAATGCAGTTCTTTATGGGACCATTAAACAGTGTTACAGCAAAAATTTCATAACAATCGGTTAATATTTACTATTTTTTTTCGAATTTTTAAAGTGAAAAAATGAAAAATCACTAGATTTTATATGAGAAATCTCTAGTTGTTTTTCTGTTCTTTTCTTTTTTTAAAATTCAAATTTTATGAATGTTTGAATGCAGTCCTTTAGGAGACCATTAAATAGTCTTGCAGCAAAATTTTTATAACAATCGGTTAATATTTACTATTTTTTTCGAATTTTTAAAGTGAAAAAATGAAAAATCACTAGATTTTATATGAGAAATCTCTAGTTGTTTTTCTGTTCTTTTCTTTTTTTAAAATTCAAATTTTATGAATGTTTGAATGCAGTCCTTTAGGAGACCATTAAATAGTCTTGCAGCAAAATTTTTATAACAATCGGTTTATATTTACTATTTTTTTTCGAATTTTTAAAGTGAAAAAATGAAAAATCGGTAGATTTTATATGAGAAATCGGTAGTTTTAAAAATGCACAAATTTGAAAATTTTTAATGCAGTCCTTTAGGGGACCATTAAATAGTATTGCAGCAAAAATTTCATAACAATCGATTAATATTTCTTTTTTTTTTTTATTTTTTTGTCTAAAAAAAGTTGCAAGGGGGTACCCTTGGAAGATTTTTTGACTGTTTTTTTTAAATTCCATTTTGAAGAATGTTTGAATGCAGTTCTTTATGGGACCATTAAACAGTGTTACAGCAAAAATTTCATAACAATCGGTTAATATTTACTATTTTTTTTCGAATTTTTAAAGTGAAAAAATGAAAAATCACTAGATTTTATATGAGAAATCTCTAGTTGTTTTTCTGTTCTTTTCTTTTTTTAAAATTCAAATTTTATGAATGTTTGAATGCAGTCCTTTAGGAGACCATTAAATAGTCTTGCAGCAAAATTTTTATAACAATCGGTTTATATTTACTATTTTTTTTCGAATTTTTAAAGTGAAAAAATGAAAAATCGGTAGATTTTATATGAGAAATCTGTAGTTGTTTTTCTGTTCTTTTCTTTTTTTAAAATTCAAATTTTATGAATGTTTGAATGCAGTCCTTTAGGAGACCATTTAATAGTCTTGCAGCAAAATTTTTATAACAATCGGTTTATATTTACTATTTTTTTTCGAATTTTTAAAGTGAAAAAATGAAAAATCGGTAGATTTTATATGAGAAATCGGTAGTTTTAAAAATGCACAAATTTGAAAATTTTTAATGCAGTCCTTTAGGGGACCATTAAATAGTATTGCAGCAAAAATTTCATAACAATCGATTAATATTTCCTTTTTTTTTTTATTTTTTTGTCTAAAAAAAGTTGCAAGGGGGTACCCTTGGAAGATTTTTTGACTGTTTTTTCTAAATTCCATTTTGAAGAATGTTTGAATGCAGTTCTTTATGGGACCATTAAACAGTGTTACAGCAAAAATTTCATAACAATCGGTTAATATTTACTATTTTTTTTCGAATTTTTAAAGTGAAAAAATGAAAAATCACTAGATTTTATATGAGAAATCTCTAGTTGTTTTTCTGTTCTTTTCTTTTTTTAAAATTCAAATTTTATGAATGTTTGAATGCAGTCCTTTAGGAGACCATTAAATAGTCTTGCAGCAAAATTTTTATAACAATCGGTTAATATTTACTATTTTTTTCGAATTTTTAAAGTGAAAAAATGAAAAATCACTAGATTTTATATGAGAAATCTCTAGTTGTTTTTCTGTTCTTTTCTTTTTTTAAAATTCAAATTTTATGAATGTTTGAATGCAGTCCTTTAGGAGACCATTAAATAGTCTTGCAGCAAAATTTTTATAACAATCGGTTTATATTTACTATTTTTTTTCGAATTTTTAAAGTGAAAAAATGAAAAATCGGTAGATTTTATATGAGAAATCGGTAGTTTTAAAAATGCACAAATTTGAAAATTTTTAATGCAGTCCTTTAGGGGACCATTAAATAGTATTGCAGCAAAAATTTCATAACAATCGATTAATATTTCCTTTTTTTTTTTATTTTTTTGTCTAAAAAAGGTGCAAGGGGGTACCCTTGGAAGATTTTTTGACTGTTTTTTTTTAAATTCCATTTTGAAGAATGTTTGAATGCAGTTCTTTATGGGACCATTAAACAGTGTTACAGCAAAAATTTCATAACAATCGGTTAATATTTACTATTTTTTTTCGAATTTTTAAAGTGAAAAGATGAAAAATCAGTAGATTTTATATGAGAAATCTGTAGTTGTTTTTCTGTTCTTTTCTTTTTTTAAAATTCAAATTTTATGAATGTTTGAATGCAGTCCTTTAGGAGACCATTTAATAGTCTTGCAGCAAAATTTTTATAACAATCGGTTTATATTTACTATTTTTTTTCGAATTTTTAAAGTGAAAAAATGAAAAATCGGTAGATTTTATATGAGAAATCGGTAGTTTTAAAAATGCACAAATTTGAAAATTTTTAATGCAGTCCTTTAGGGGACCATTAAATAGTATTGCAGCAAAAATTTCATAACAATCGATTAATATTTCCTTTTTTTTTTTATTTTTTTGTCTAAAAAAAGTTGCAAGGGGGTACCCTTGGAAGATTTTTTGACTGTTTTTTTTAAACTCCATTTTGAAGAATGTTTGAATGCAGTTCTTTATGGGACCATTAAACAGTGTTACAGCAAAAATTTCATAACAATCGGTTAATATTTACTATTTTTTTTCGAATTTTTAAAGTGAAAAAATGAAAAATCACTAGATTTTATATGAGAAATCTCTAGTTGTTTTTCTGTTCTTTTCTTTTTTTAAAATTCAAATTTTATGAATGTTTGAATGCAGTCCTTTAGGAGACCATTAAATAGTCTTGCAGCAAAATTTTTATAACAATCGGTTAATATTTACTATTTTTTTCGAATTTTTAAAGTGAAAAAATGAAAAATCACTAGATTTTATATGAGAAATCTCTAGTTGTTTTTCTGTTCTTTTCTTTTTTTAAAATTCAAATTTTATCAATGTTTGAATGCAGTCCTTTAGGAGACCATTAAATAGTCTTGCAGCAAAATTTTTATAACAATCGGTTTATATTTACTATTTTTTTTCGAATTTTTAAAGTGAAAAAATGAAAAATCGGTAGATTTTATATGAGAAATCGGTAGTTTTAAAAATGCACAAATTTGAAAATTTTTAATGCAGTCCTTTAGGGGACCATTAAATAGTATTGCAGCAAAAATTTCATAACAATCGATTAATATTTCCTTTTTTTTTTTATTTTTTTGTCTAAAAAAAGTTGCAAGGGGGTACCCTTGGAAGATTTTTTGACTGTTTTTTCTAAATTCCATTTTGAAGAATGTTTGAATGCAGTTCTTTATGGGACCATTAAACAGTGTTACAGCAAAAATTTCATAACAATCGGTTAATATTTACTATTTTTTTTCGAATTTTTAAAGTGAAAAAATGAAAAATCACTAGATTTTATATGAGAAATCTCTAGTTGTTTTTCTGTTCTTTTCTTTTTTTAAAATTCAAATTTTATGAATGTTTGAATGCAGTCCTTTAGGAGACCATTAAATAGTCTTGCAGCAAAATTTTTATAACAATCGGTTTATATTTACTATTTTTTTTCGAATTTTTAAAGTGAAAAAATGAAAAATCGGTAGATTTTATATGAGAAATCTGTAGTTGTTTTTCTGTTCTTTTCTTTTTTTAAAATTCAAATTTTATGAATGTTTGAATGCAGTCCTTTAGGAGACCATTTAATAGTCTTGCAGCAAAATTTTTATAACAATCGGTTTATATTTACTATTTTTTTTCGAATTTTTAAAGTGAAAAAATGAAAAATCGGTAGATTTTATATGAGAAATCGGTAGTTTTAAAAATGCACAAATTTGAAAATTTTTAATGCAGTCCTTTAGGGGACCATTAAATAGTATTGCAGCAAAAATTTCATAACAATCGATTAATATTTCCTTTTTTTTTTTATTTTTTTGTCTAAAAAAAGTTGCAAGGGGGTACCCTTGGAAGATTTTTTGACTGTTTTTTCTAAATTCCATTTTGAAGAATGTTTGAATGCAGTTCTTTATGGGACCATTAAACAGTGTTACAGCAAAAATTTCATAACAATCGGTTAATATTTACTATTTTTTTTCGAATTTTTAAAGTGAAAAAATGAAAAATCACTAGATTTTATATGAGAAATCTCTAGTTGTTTTTCTGTTCTTTTCTTTTTTTAAAATTCAAATTTTATGAATGTTTGAATGCAGTCCTTTAGGAGACCATTAAATAGTCTTGCAGCAAAATTTTTATAACAATCGGTTTATATTTACTATTTTTTTTCGAATTTTTAAAGTGAAATAATGCAAAATCGGTAGATTTTATATGAGAAATCGGTAGTTTTAAAAATGCACAAATTTGAAAATTTTTAATGCAGTCCTTTAGGGGACCATTAAATAGTATTGCAGCAAAAATTTCATAACAATCGATTAATATTTCCTTTTTTTTTTTATTTTTTTATGCAAGGGGGTACCCTTGGAAGATTTTTTGACTGTTTTTTTTAAATTCCATTTTGAAGAATGTTTGAATGCAGTTCTTTATGGGACCATTTAACAGTGTTACAGCAAAAATTTCATAACAATCGGTTAATATTTACTATTTTTTTCGAATTTTTAAAGTGAAAAAATGAAAAATCACTAGATTTTATATGAGAAATCTCTAGTTGTTTTTCTGTTCTTTTCTTTTTTTAAAATTCAAATTTTATGAATGTTTGAATGCAGTCCTTTAGGAGACCATTAAATAGTCTTGCAGCAAAATTTTTATAACAATCGGTTTATATTTACTATTTTTTTTCGAATTTTTAAAGTGAAAAAATGAAAAATCGGTAGATTTTATATGAGAAATCGGTAGTTTTAAAAATGCACAAATTTGAAAATTTTTAATGCAGTCCTTTAGGGGACCATTAAATAGTATTGCAGCAAAAATTTCATAACAATCGATTAATATTTCCTTTTTTTTTTTATTTTTTTGTCTAAAAAAAGTTGCAAGGGGGTACCCTTGGAAGATTTTTTGACTGTTTTTTTTTAAATTCCATTTTGAAGAATGTTTGAATGCAGTTCTTTATGGGACCATTAAACAGTGTTACAGCAAAAATTTCATAACAATCGGTTAATATTTACTATTTTTTTTCGAATTTTTAAAGTGAAAAGATGAAAAATCAGTAGATTTTATATGAGAAATCTGTAGTTGTTTTTCTGTTCTTTTCTTTTTTTAAAATTCAAATTTTATGAATGTTTGAATGCAGTCCTTTAGGAGACCATTTAATAGTCTTGCAGCAAAATTTTTATAACAATCGGTTTATATTTACTATTTTTTTTCGAATTTTTAAAGTGAAAAAATGAAAAATCGGTAGATTTTTTATGAGAAATCGGTAGTTTTAAAAATGCACAAATTTGAAAATTTTTAATGCAGTCCTTTAGGGGACCATTAAATAGTATTGCAGCAAAAATTTCATAACAATCGATTAATATTTCCTTTTTTTTTTTATTTTTTTGTCTAAAAAAAGTTGCAAGGGGGTACCCTTGGAAGATTTTTTAATGCAGTCCTTTAGGGGACCATTAAATAGTATTGCAGCAAAAATTTCATAACAATCGATTAATATTTCCTTTTTTTTTTTATTTTTTTGTCTAAAAAAAGTTGCAAGGGGGTACCCTTGGAAGATTTTTTGACTGTTTTTTTTAAATTCCATTTTGAAGAATGTTTGAATGCAGTTCTTTATGGGACCATTAAACAGTGTTACAGCAAAAATTTCATAACAATCGGTTAATATTTACTATTTTTTTTCGAATTTTTAAAGTGAAAAAATGAAAAATCACTAGATTTTATATGAGAAATCTCTAGTTGTTTTTCTGTTCTTTTCTTTTTTTAAAATTCAAATTTCATGAATGTTTGAATGCAGTCCTTTAGGAGACCATTAAATAGTCTTGCAGCAAAATTTTTATAACAATCGGTTAATATTTACTATTTTTTTCGAATTTTTAAAGTGAAAAAATGAAAAATCACTAGATTTTATATGAGAAATCTCTAGTTGTTTTTCTGTTCTTTTCTTTTTTTAAAATTCAAATTTTATGAATGTTTGAATGCAGTCCTTTAGGAGACCATTAAATAGTCTTGCAGCAAAATTTTTATAACAATCGGTTTATATTTACTATTTTTTTTCGAATTTTTAAAGTGAAAAAATGAAAAATCGGTAGATTTTATATGAGAAATCTCTAGTTGTTTTTCTGTTCTTTTCTTTTTTTAAAATTCAAATTTTATGAATGTTTGAATGCAGTCCTTTAGGAGACCATTAAATAGTCTTGCAGCAAAATTTTTATAACAATCGGTTTATATTTACTATTTTTTTTCGAATTTTTAAAGTGAAAAAATGAAAAATCACTAGATTTTATATGAGAAATCTCTAGTTGTTTTTCTGTTCTTTTCTTTTTTTAAAATTCAAATTTTATGAATGTTTGAATGCAGTCCTTTAGGAGACCATTAAATAGTCTTGCAGCAAAATTTTTATATCAATCGATTAATATTTCCTTTTTTTTTTTATTTTTTTTGTCTAAAAAAAGTTGCGGGACCCTTGGAAGATTTTTTGACTGTTTTTTTTAAATTCCATTTTGAAGAATGTTTGAATGCAGTTCTTTATGAGACCATTAAATAGTCTTGCAGCAAAATTTTTATAACAATCGGTTTATATTTACTATTTTTTTTCGAATTTTTAAAGTGAAAAAATGAAAAATCACTAGATTTTATATGAGAAATCTCTAGTTGTTTTTCTGTTCTTTTCTTTTTTTAAAATTCAAATTTTATGAATGTTTGAATGCAGTCCTTTAGGAGACCATTAAATAGTCTTGCAGCAAAATTTTTATATCAATCGATTAATATTTCCTTTTTTTTTTTATTTTTTTGAAGAATGTTTGAATGCAGTTCTTTAGGGGACCATTCAACAGTGTTACAGCAAAAATTTCATAACAATCGGTTAATATTTACTATTTTTTTTCGAATTTTTAAAGTGAAAAAATGAAAAATCAGTAGATTTTATATGAGAAATCTGTAGTTGTTTTTCTGTTCTTTTCTTTTTTTAAAATTCAAATTTTATGAATGTTTGAATGCAGTCCTTTAGGAGACCATTTAATAGTCTTGCAGCAAAATTTTTATAACAATCGGTTTATATTTACTATTTTTTTTCGAATTTTTAAAGTGAAAAAATGAAAAATCAGTAGATTTTATATGAGAAATCGGTAGTTTTAAAAATGCACAAATTTAAAAATTTTTAATGCAGTCCTTTAGGGGACCATTAAATAGTATTGCAGCAAAAATTTCATAACAATCGATTAATATTTCCTTAACAATCGGTTAATATTTACTATTTTTTTTCGAATTTTTAAAGTGAAAAAATGAAAAATCAGTAGATTTTATATGAGAAATCTGTAGTTGTTTTTCTGTTCTTTTCTTTTTTTAAAATTCAAATTTTATGAATGTTTGAATGCAGTCCTTTAGGAGACCATTTAATAGTCTTGCAGCAAAATTTTTATAACAATCGGTTTATATTTACTATTTTTTTTCGAATTTTTAAAGTGAAAAAATGAAAAATCAGTAGATTTTATATGAGAAATCTGTAGTCGTTTTTCTGTACTTTTCTTTTTTTTAAATTCAAATTTTATGAATGTTTGAATGCAGTCCTTTAGGAGACCATTTAATAGTCTTGCAGCAAAATTTTTATAACAATCGGTTTATATTTACTACTTTTTTTCGAATTTTTAAAGTGAAAAAAAGAAAAATCGGTAGATTTTATATGAGAAATCGGTAGTTTTAAAAATGCACAAATTTAAAAATTTTTAATGCAGTCCTTTAGGGGACCATTAAATAGTATTGCAGCAAAAATTTCATAACAATCGATTAATATTTCCTTTTTTTTTTTTTTTTTTTGTCTAAAAAAAGTTGCAAGGGGGTACCCTTGGAAGATTTTTTGACTGTTTTTTTTAAATTCCATTTGAATGCAGTTCTTTAGGGGACCATTCAACAGTGTTACAGCAAAATTTTTATATCAATCGGTTAATATTTACTATTTTTTTTCGAATTTTTAAAGTGAAAAAATGAAAAATCAGTAGATTTTATATGAGAAATCTCTAGTTGTTTTTCTGTTCTTTTCTTTTTTTAAAATTCAAATTTTATGAATGTTTGAATGCAGTCCTTTAGGAGACCATTAAATAGTCTTGCAGCAAAAATTTCATAACAATCGATTAATATTTCCTTTTTTTTTTTTTTTTTTTGTCTAAAAAAAGTTGCGGGACCCTTGGAAGATTTTTTGACTGTTTTTTTTAAATTCCATTTTGAAGAATGTTTGAATGCAGTTCTTTATGGGACCATTAAACAGTGTTACAGCAAAAATTTCATAACAATCGGTTAATATTTACTATTTTTTTTCGAATTTTTAAAGTGAAAAAATGAAAAATCACTAGATTTTATATGAGAAATCTCTAGTTGTTTTTCTGTTCTTTTCTTTTTTTAAAATTCAAATTTTATGAATGTTTGAATGCAGTCCTTTAGGAGACCATTAAATAGTCTTGCAGCAAAATTTTTATATCAATCGATTAATATTTCCTTTTTTTTTTATTTTTTTGAAGAATGTTTGAATGCAGTTCTTTATGAGACCATTAAATAGTCTTGCAGCAAAATTTTTATAACAATCGGTTTATATTTACTATTTTTTTTCGAATTTTTAAAGTGAAAAAATGAAAAATCACTAGATTTTATATGAGAAATCTCTAGTTGTTTTTCTGTTCTTTTCTTTTTTTAAAATTCAAATTTTATGAATGTTTGAATGCAGTCCTTTAGGAGACCATTAAATAGTCTTGCAGCAAAATTTTTATATCAATCGATTAATATTTCCTTTTTTTTTTTATTTTTTTGAAGAATGTTTGAATGCAGTTCTTTAGGGGACCATTCAACAGTGTTACAGCAAAAATTTCATAACAATCGGTTAATATTTACTATTTTTTTTCGAATTTTTAAAGTGAAAAAATGAAAAATCAGTAGATTTTATATGAGAAATCTGTAGTTGTTTTTCTGTTCTTTTCTTTTTTTAAAATTCAAATTTTATGAATGTTTGAATGCAGTCCTTTAGGAGACCATTTAATAGTCTTGCAGCAAAATTTTTATAACAATCGGTTTATATTTACTATTTTTTTTCGAATTTTTAAAGTGAAAAAATGAAAAATCAGTAGATTTTATATGAGAAATCTGTAGTCGTTTTTCTGTACTTTTCTTTTTTTAAAATTCAAATTTTATGAATGTTTGAATGCAGTCCTTTAGGAGACCATTTAATAGTCTTGCAGCAAAATTTTTATAACAATCGGTTTATATTTACTACTTTTTTTCGAATTTTTAAAGTGAAAAAATGAAAAATCGGTAGATTTTATATGAGAAATCGGTAGTTTTAAAAATGCACAAATTTAAAAATTTTTAATGCAGTCCTTTAGGGGACCATTAAATAGTATTGCAGCAAAAATTTCATAACAATCGATTAATATTTCCTTTTTTTTTTTATTTTTTTGTCTAAAAAAAGTTGCAAGGGGGTACCCTTGGAAGATTTTTTGACTGTTTTTTTTTAAATTCCATTTTGAAGAATGTTTGAATGCAGTTCTTTATGGGACCATTAAACAGTGTTACAGCAAAAATTTCATAACAATCGGTTAATATTTACTATTTTTTTTCGAATTTTTAAAGTGAAAAAATGAAAAATCACTAGATTTTATATGAGAAATCTCTAGTTGTTTTTCTGTTCTTTTCTTTTTTTAAAATTCAAATTTTATGAATGTTTGAATGCAGTCCTTTAGGAGACCATTAAATAGTCTTGCAGCAAAATTTTTATAACAATCGGTTAATATTTACTATTTTTTTCGAATTTTTAAAGTGAAAAAATGAAAAATCACTAGATTTTATATGAGAAATCTGTAGTTGTTTTTCTGTTCTTTTCTTTTTTTAAAATTCAAATTTTATGAATGTTTGAATGCAGTCCTTTAGGAGACCATTTAATAGTCTTGCAGCAAAATTTTTATAACAATCGGTTTATATTTACTATTTTTTTTCGAATTTTTAAAGTGAAAAAATGAAAAATCGGTAGATTTTATATGAGAAATCGGTAGTTTTAAAAATGGGGACCATTAAATAGTATTGCAGCTAAAATTTCATAACAATCGATTAATATTTCCTTTTTTTTTTTATTTTTTTGTCTAAAAAAAGTTGCAAGGGGGAAGATTTTTTGACTGTTTTTTTTAAATTCCATTTTGAAGAATGTTTGAATGCAGTTCTTAATGGGACCATTAAATAGTCTTGCAGCAAAATTTTTATAACAATCGGTTTATATTTACTATTTTTTTTCGAATTTTTAAAGTGAAAAAATGAAAAATCGGTAGATTTTATATGAGAAATCTCTAGTTGTTTTTCTGTTCTTTTCTTTTTTTAAAATTCAAATTTTATGAATGTTTGAATGCAGTCCTTTAGGAGACCATTAAATAGTCTTGCAGCAAAATTTTTATAACAATCGGTTTATATTTCCTTTTTTTTTTTATTTTTTTGTCTAAAAAAACTTGGAAGATTTTTTGACTGTTTTTTTTAAATTCCATTTTGAAGAATGTTTGAATGCAGTTCTTTATGGGACCATTAAACAGTGTTACAAATGCACAAATTTAAAAATTTTTAATGCAGTTCTTTATGGGACCATTAAACAGTGTTACAGCAAAAATTTCATAACAATCGATTAATATTTCCTTTTTTTTTTTATTTTTTTGTCTAAAAAAAGTTGCAAGGGGGTACCCTTGGAAGATTTTTTGACTGTTTTTTTTAAATTCCATTTTGAAGAATGTTTGAATGCAGTTCTTTATGGGACCATTAAACAGTGTTACAAATGCACAAATTTAAAAATTTTTAATGCAGTTCTTTATGGGACCATTAAACAGTGTTACAGCAAAAATTTCATAACAATCGGTTAATATTTACTATTTTTTTTCGAATTTTTAAAGTGAAAAAATGAAAAATCACTAGATTTTATATGAGAAATCTCTAGTTGTTTTTCTGTTCTTTTCTTTTTTTAAAACTCAAATTTTATGAATGTTTAAATGCAGTCCTCAAATTTTTATAACAATCGGTTTATATTTACTATTTTTTTTCGAATTTTTAAAGTGAAAAAATGAAAAATCACTAGATTTTATATGAGAAATCTCTAGTTGTTTTTCTGTTCTTTTCTTTTTTTAAAACTCAAATTTTATGAATGTTTAAATGCAGTCCTCAAATTTTTATAACAATCGGTTTATATTTACTATTTTTTTTCGAATTTTTAAAGTGAAAAAATGAAAAATCACTAGATTTTATATGAGAAATCTCTAGTTGTTTTTCTGTTCTTTTCTTTTTTAAAATTCAAATTTTATGAATGTTTAAATGCAGTCCTTTAGGAGACCATTAAATAGTCTTGCAGCAAAATTTTTATAACAATCGGTTTATATTTACTATTTTTTTTCGAATTTTTAAAGTGAAAAAATGAAAAATCGGTAGATTTTATATGAGAAATCTGTAGTTGTTTTTCTGTTCTTTTCTTTTTTTAAAATTCAAATTTTATGAATGTTTGAATGCAGTCCTTTAGGAGACCATTAAATAGTCTTGCAGCAAAATTTTTATAACAATCGGTTTATATTTACTATTTTTTTTCGAATTTTTAAAGTGAAAAAATGAAAAATCGGTAGATTTTATATGAGAAATCTCTAGTTGTTTTTCTGTTCTTTTCTTTTTTTAAAATTCAAATTTTATGAATGTTTGAATGCAGTCCTTTAGGAGACCATTAAATAGTCTTGCAGCAAAATTTTTATAACAATCGGTTTATATTTACTATTTTTTTTCGAATTTTTAAAGTGAAAAAATGAAAAATCAGTAGATTTTATATGAGAAATCTGTAGTTGTTTTTCTGTTCTTTTCTTTTTTTAAAATTCAAATTTTATGAATGTTTGAATGCAGTCCTTTAGGAGACCATTTAATAGTCTTGCAGCAAAATTTTTATAACAATCGGTTTATATTTACTATTTTTTTTCGAATTTTTAAAGTGAAAAAATGAAAAATCGGTAGATTTTATATGAGAAATCGGTAGTTTTAAAAATGCACAAATTTGAAAATTTTTAATGCAGTCCTTTAGGGGACCATTAAATAGTATTGCAGCAAAAATTTCATAACAATCGATTAATATTTCCTTTTTTTTTTTATTTTTTTGTCTAAAAAAAGTTGCAAGGAAGATTTTTTGACTGTTTTTTTTAAATTCCATTTTGAAGAATGTTTGAATGCAGTTCTTTAGGGGACCATTCAACAGTGTTACAGCAAAAATTTCATAACAATCGGTTAATATTTACTATTTTTTCGAATTTTTAAAGTGAAAAAATGAAAAATCGGTAGATTTTATATGAGAAATCGGTAGTTTTAAAAATGCACAAATTTGAAAATTTTTAATGCAGTCCTTTAGGGGACCATTAAATAGTATTGCAGCAAAAATTTCATAACAATCGATTAATATTTCCTTTTTTTTTTTATTTTTTTGTATAAAAAAAGTTTCATGGAAGATTTTTTGACTGTTTTTTTTAAATTCCATTTTGAAGAATGTTTGAATGCAGTTCTTTAGGGGACCATTCAACAGTGTTACAGCAAAAATTTCATAACAATCGGTTAATATTTACTATTTTTTTTCGAATTTTTAAAGTGAAAAGATGAAAAATCAGTAGATTTTATATGAGAAATCTGTAGTTGTTTTTCTGTTCTTTTCTTTTTTTAAAATTCAAATTTTATGAATGTTTGAATGCAGTCCTTTAGGAGACCATTTAATAGTCTTGCAGCAAAATTTTTATAACAATCGGTTTATATTTACTATTTTTTTTCGAATTTTTAAAGTGAAAAAATGAAAAATCGGTAGATTTTATATGAGAAATCGGTAGTTTTAAAAATGCACAAATTTGAAAGTTTTTAATGCAGTCCTTTAGGGGACCATTAAATAGTATTGCAGCAAAAATTTCATAACAATCGATTAATATTTCCTTTTTTTTTTTATTTTTTTGTCTAAAAAAAGTTGCAAGGGGGTACCCTTGGAAGATTTTTTGACTGTTTTTTTTTAAATTCCATTTTGAAGAATGTTTGAATGCAGTTCTTTATGGGACCATTAAACAGTGTTACAGCAAAAATTTCATAACAATCGGTTAATATTTACTATTTTTTTTCGAAATTTTAAAGTGAAAAAATGAAAAATCACTAGATTTTATATGAGAAATCTCTAGTTGTTTTTCTGTTCTTTTCTTTTTTTAAAATTCAAATTTTATGAATGTTTGAATGCAGTCCTTTAGGAGACCATTAAATAGTCTTGCAGCAAAATTTTTATAACAATCGGTTAATATTTACTATTTTTTTCGAATTTTTAAATTGAAAAAATGAAAAATCACTAGATTTTATATGAGAAATCTCTAGTTGTTTTTCTGTTCTTTTCTTTTTTTAAAATTCAAATTTTATGAATGTTTGAATGCAGTCCTTTAGGAGACCATTAAATAGTCTTGCAGCAAAATTTTTATAACAATCGGTTTATATTTACTATTTTTTTTTTTTTTTTTGTCTAAAAAAAGTTGCAAGGGGGTACCCTTGGAAGATTTTTTGACTGTTTTTTTTAAATTCCATTTTGAAGAATGTTTGAATGCAGTTCTTTATGGGACCATTAAACAGTGTTACAAATGCACAAATTTAAAAATTTTTAATGCAGTTCTTTATGGGACCATTAAACAGTGTTACAGCAAAAATTTCATAACAATCGATTAATATTTCCTTTTTTTTTTTTTTTTTTTGTCTAAAAAAAGTTGCAAGGGGGCACCCTTGGAAGATTTTTTGACTGTTTTTTTTAAATTCCATTTTGAAGAATGTTTGAATGCAGTTCTTTATGGGACCATTAAACAGTGTTACAAATGCACAAATTTAAAAATTTTTAATGCAGTTCTTTATGGGACCATTAAACAGTGTTACAGCAAAAATTTCATAACAATCGGTTAATATTTACTATTTTTTTTCGAATTTTTAAAGTGAAAAAATGAAAAATCACTAGATTTTATATGAGAAATCTCTAGTTGTTTTTCTGTTCTTTTCTTTTTTTAAAACTCAAATTTTATGAATGTTTAAATGCAGTCCTCAAATTTTTATAACAATCGGTTTATATTTACTATTTTTTTTCGAATTTTTAAAGTGAAAAAATGAAAAATCACTAGATTTTATATGAGAAATCTCTAGTTGTTTTTCTGTTCTTTTCTTTTTTTAAAATTCAAATTTTATGAATGTTTGAATGCAGTCCTTTAGGAGACCATTAAATAGTTTTGCAGCAAAATTTTTATAACAATCGGTTTATATTTACTATTTTTTTTCGAATTTTTAAAGTGAAAAAATGAAAAATCGGTAGATTTTATATGAGAAATCGGTAGTTTTAAAAATGCACAAATTTGAAAATTTTTAATGCAGTCCTTTAGGGGACCATTAAATAGTATTGCAGCAAAAATTTCATAACAATCGATTAATATTTCCTTTTTTTTTTTTTTTTTTTGTCTAAAAAAAGTTGCAAGGGGGTACCCTTGGAAGATTTTTTGACTGTTTTTTTTTAAATTCCATTTTGAAGAATGTTTGAATGCAGTTCTTTATGGGACCATTAAACAGTGTTACAGCAAAAATTTCATAACAATCGGTTAATATTTACTATTTTTTTTCGAATTTTTAAAGTGAAAAAATGAAAAATCACTAGATTTTATATGAGAAATCTCTAGTTGTTTTTCTGTTCTTTTCTTTTTTTAAAATTCAAATTTTATGAATGTTTGAATGCAGTCCTTTAGGAGACCATTAAATAGTCTTGCAGCAAAATTTTTATAACAATCGGTTAATATTTACTATTTTTTTCGAATTTTTAAAGTGAAAAAATGAAAAATCACTAGATTTTATATGAGAAATCTCTAGTTGTTTTTCTGTTCTTTTCTTTTTTTAAAATTCAAATTTTATGAATGTTTGAATGCAGTCCTTTAGGAGACCATTAAATAGTCTTGCAGCAAAATTTTTATAACAATCGGTTTATATTTACTATTTTTTTTCGAATTTTTAAAGTGAAAAAATGAAAAATCGGTAGATTTTATATGAGAAATCGGTAGTTTTAAAAATGCACAAATTTGAAAATTTTTAATGCAGTCCTTTAGGGGACCATTAAATAGTATTGCAGCAAAAATTTCATAACAATCGATTAATATTTCCTTTTTTTTTTTATTTTTTTGTCTAAAAAAAGTTGCAAGGGGGTACCCTTGGAAGATTTTTTGACTGTTTTTTTTAAATTCCATTTTGAAGAATGTTTGAATGCAGTTCTTTAGGGGACCATTCAACAGTGTTACAGCAAAAATTTCATAACAATCGGTTAATATTTACTATTTTTTTTCGAATTTTTAAAGTGAAAAGATGAAAAATCAGTAGATTTTATATGAGAAATCTGTAGTTGTTTTTCTGTTCTTTTCTTTTTTTAAAATTCAAATTTTATGAATGTTTGAATGCAGTCCTTTAGGAGACCATTTAATAGTCTTGCAGCAAAATTTTTATAACAATCGGTTTATATTTACTATTTTTTTTCGAATTTTTAAAGTGAAAAAATGAAAAATCGGTAGATTTTATATGAGAAATCGGTAGTTTTAAAAATGCACAAATTTGAAAATTTTTAATGCAGTCCTTTAGGGGACCATTAAATAGTATTGCAGCAAAAATTTCATAACAATCGATTAATATTTCCTTTTTTTTTTTATTTTTTTGTCTAAAAAAAGTTGCAAGGGGGTACCCTTGGAAGATTTTTTGACTGTTTTTTTTTAAATTCCATTTTGAAGAATGTTTGAATGCAGTTCTTTATGGGACCATTAAACAGTGTTACAGCAAAAATTTCATAACAATCGGTTAATATTTACTATTTTTTTTCGAATTTTTAAAGTGAAAAAATGAAAAATCACTAGATTTTATATGAGAAATCTCTAGTTGTTTTTCTGTTCTTTTCTTTTTTTAAAATTCAAATTTTATGAATGTTTGAATGCAGTCCTTTAGGAGACCATTAAATAGTCTTGCAGCAAAATTTTTATAACAATCGGTTTATATTTACTATTTTTTTTCGAATTTTTAAAGTGAAAAAATGAAAAATCGGTAGATTTTATATGAGAAATCTCTAGTTGTTTTTCTGTTCTTTTCTTTTTTTAAAACTCAAATTTTATGAATGTTTGAACGCAGTCCTTTAGGAGACCATTTAATAGTCTTGCAGCAAAATTTTTATAACAATCGGTTTATATTTACTATTTTTTTTCGAATTTTTAAAGTGAAAAAATGAAAAATCGGTAGATTTTATATGAGAAATCGGTAGTTTTAAAAATGCACAAATTTGAAAATTTTTAATGCAGTCCTTTAGGGGACCATTAAATAGTATTGCAGCAAAAATTTCATAACAATCGATTAATATTTCCTTTTTTTTTTTATTTTTTTGTCTAAAAAAAGTTGCAAGGGGGTACCCTTGGAAGATTTTTTGACTGTTTTTTTAAAATTCCATTTTGAAGAATGTTTGAATGCAGTTCTTTATGGGACCATTAAACAGTGTTACAGCAAAAATTTCATAACAATCGGTTAATATTTACTATTTTTTTTCGAATTTTTAAAGTGAAAAGATGAAAAATCAGTAGATTTTATATGAGAAATCTGTAGTTGTTTTTCTGTTCTTTTCTTTTTTTAAAATTCAAATTTTATGAATGTTTGAATGCAGTCCTTTAGGAGACCATTAAATAGTCTTGCAGCAAAATTTTTATAACAATCGGTTTATATTTACTATTTTTTTTCGAATTTTTAAAGTGAAAAAATGAAAAATCGGTAGATTTTATATGAGAAATCTCTAGTTGTTTTTCTGTTCTTTTCTTTTTTTAAAATTCAAATTTTATGAATGTTTGAATGCAGTCCTTTAGGAGACCATTAAATAGTCTTGCAGCAAAATTTTTATAACAATCGGTTTATATTTACTATTTTTTTTCGAATTTTTAAAGTGAAAAAATGAAAAATCGGTAGTTTTAAAAATGCACAAATTTGAAAATTTTTAATGCAGTCCTTTAGGAGACCATTAATCAGTGTTACAGCAACAGTTTCATAAAAATCGGTTTATATTTACTATTTTTTTTCGAATTTTTAAAGTGAAATAATGAAAAATCGGGATTTTATATGAGAAATCGGGAGTTTTAAAAATGCACAAATTTGAAAATTTTTAATGCAGTCCTTTAGGGGACCATTAAATAGTATTGCAGCAAAAATTTCATAACAATCGATTAATATTTCCTTTTTTTTTTTATTTTTTTGTCTAAAAAAAGTTGCAAGGGGGTACCCTTGGAAGATTTTTTGACTGTTTTTTTTTAAATTCCATTTTGAAGAATGTTTGAATGCAGTTCTTTATGGGACCATTAAACAGTGTTACAGCAAAAATTTCATAACAATCGGTTAATATTTACTATTTTTTTTCGAATTTTTAAAGTGAAAAAATGAAAAATCACTAGATTTTATATGAGAAATCTCTAGTTGTTTTTCTGTTCTTTTCTTTTTTTAAAATTCAAATTTTATGAATGTTTGAATGCAGTCCTTTAGGAGACCATTAAATAGTCTTGCAGCAAAATTTTTATAACAATCGGTTTATATTTACTATTTTTTTTCGAATTTTTAAAGTGAAAAAATGAAAAATCGGTAGATTTTATATGAGAAATCTCTAGTTGTTTTTCTGTTCTTTTCTTTTTTTAAAACTCAAATTTTATGAATGTTTGAACGCAGTCCTTTAGGAGACCATTTAATAGTCTTGCAGCAAAATTTTTATAACAATCGGTTTATATTTACTATTTTTTTTCGAATTTTTAAAGTGAAAAAATGAAAAATCGGTAGATTTTATATGAGAAATCGGTAGTTGTTTTTCTGTTCTTTTCTTTTTTTAAAATTCAAATTTTATGAATGTTTGAATGCAGTCCTTTAGGAGACCATTTAATAGTCTTGCAGCAAAATTTTTATAACAATCGGTTTATATTTACTATTTTTTTTCGAATTTTTAAAGTGAAAAAATGAAAAATCGGTAGATTTTATATGAGAAATCGGTAGTTTTAAAAATGCACAAATTGGAAAATTTTTAATGCAGTCCTTTAGGGGACCATTAAATAGTATTGCAGCAAAAATTTCATAACAATCGATTAATATTTCCTTTTTTTTTTTATTTTTTTGTCTAAAAAAAGTTGCAAGGGGGTACCCTTGGAAGATTTTTTGACTGTTTTTTTTAAATTCCATTTTGAAGAATGTTTGAATGCAGTTCTTTATGGGACCATTAAACAGTGTTACAGCAAAAATTTCATAACAATCGGTTAATATTTACTATTTTTTTTCGAATTTTTAAAGTGAAAAGATGAAAAATCAGTAGATTTTATATGAGAAATCTGTAGTTGTTTTTCTGTTCTTTTCTTTTTTTAAAATTCAAATTTTATGAATGTTTGAATGCAGTCCTTTAGGAGACCATTAAATAGTCTTGCAGCAAAATTTTTATAACAATCGGTTTATATTTACTATTTTTTTTCGAATTTTTAAAGTGAAAAAATGAAAAATCGGTAGATTTTATATGAGAAATCTCTAGTTGTTTTTCTGTTCTTTTCTTTTTTTAAAATTCAAATTTTATGAATGTTTGAATGCAGTCCTTTAGGAGACCATTAAATAGTCTTGCAGCAAAATTTTTATAACAATCGGTTTATATTTACTATTTTTTTTCGAATTTTTAAAGTGAAAAAATGAAAAATCGGTAGTTTTAAAAATGCACAAATTTGAAAATTTTTAATGCAGTCCTTTAGGAGACCATTAATCAGTGTTACAGCAACAGTTTCATAAAAATCGGTTTATATTTACTATTTTTTTTCGAATTTTTAAAGTGAAATAATGAAAAATCGGGATTTTATATGAGAAATCGGGAGTTTTAAAAATGCACAAATTTGAAAATTTTTAATGCAGTCCTTTAGGAGATCGGTTTATATTTACTATTTTTTTTCGAATTTTTAAAGTGAAAAAATGAAAAATCGGTAGTTTTAAAAATGCACAAATTTGAAAATTTTTAATGCAGTCCTTTAGGAGACCATTAATCAGTGTTACAGCAACAGTTTCATAAAAATCGGTTTATATTTACTATTTTTTTTCGAATTTTTAAAGTGAAATAATGAAAAATCGGGATTTTATATGAGAAATCGGGAGTTTTAAAAATGCACAAATTTGAAAATTTTTAATGCAGTCCTTTAGGAGACCATTAAATAGTCTTGCAGCAAAATTTTTATAACAATCGGTTTATATTTACTATTTTTTTTCGAATTTTTAAAGTGAAAAAATGAAAAATCGGTAGATATTATATGAGAAATCGGTAGTTTTAAAAATGCACAAATTTGAAAATGTTTAATGCAGTCCTTTAGGGGACCATTAAATAGTATTGCAGCTAAAATTTCATAACAATCGATTAATATTTCCTTTTTTTTTTTATTTTTTTGTCTAAAAAAAGTTGCAAGGGGGTAGATTTTTTGACTGTTTTTTTTAAATTCCATTTTGAAGAATGTTTGAATGCAGTTCTTTATGGGACCATTAAATAGTCTTGCAGCAAAATTTTTATAACAATCGGTTTATATTTACTATTTTTTTTCGAATTTTTAAAGTGAAAAAATGAAAAATCACTAGATTTTATATGAGAAATCTCTAGTTGTTTTTCTGTTCTTTTCTTTTTTTAAAATTCAAATTTTATGAATGTTTGAATGCAGTCCTTTAGGAGACCATTAAATAGTTTTGCAGCAAAATTTTTATAACAATCGGTTTATATTTACTATTTTTTTTCGAATTTTTAAAGTGAAAAAATGAAAAATCGGTAGATTTTATATGAGAAATCGGTAGTTTTAAAAATGCACAAATTTGAAAATTTTTAATGCAGTCCTTTATGGGACCATTAAATAGTATTGCAGCAAAAATTTCATAACAATCGATTAATATTTCCTTTTTTTTTTTTTTTGTCTAAAAAAAGTTGCATTTTGAAGAATGTTTGAATGCAGTTCTTTATGGGACCATTAAACAGTGTTACAGCAAAAATTTCATAACAATCGGTTAATATTTACTATTTTTTTTCGAATTTTTAAAGTGAAAAGATGAAAAATCACTAGATTTTATATGAGAAATCTGTAGTTGTTTTTCTGTTCTTTTCTTTTTTTAAAATTCAAATTTTATGAATGTTTGAATGCAGTCCTTTAGGAGACCATTTAATAGTCTTGCAGCAAAATTTTTATAACAATCGGTTTATATTTACTATTTTTTTTCGAATTTTTAAAGTGAAAAAATGAAAAATCGGTAGATTTTATATGAGAAATCTCTAGTTGTTTTTCTGTTCTTTTCTTTTTTTAAAATTCAAATTTTATGAATGTTTGAATGCAGTCCTTTAGGAGACCATTAAATAGTCTTGCAGCAAAATTTTTATAACAATCGGTTTATATTTACTATTTTTTTTCGAATTTTTAAAGTGAAAAAATGAAAAATCGGTAGATTTTATATGAGAAATCGGTAGTTTTAAAAATGCACAAATTTGAAGAATGTTTGAATGCAGTTCTTTAGGGGACCATTCAACAGTGTTACAGCAAAAATTTCATAACAATCGGGTAATATTTACTATTTTTTTTCGAATTTTTAAAGTGAAAAAATGAAAAATCGGTAGATTTTATATGAGAAATCTCTAGTTGTTTTTCTGTTCTTTTCTTTTTTTAAAATTCAAATTTTATGAATGTTTGAATGCAGTCCTTTAGGAGACCATTTAATAGTCTTGCAGCAAAATTTTTATAACAATCGGTTTATATTTACTATTTTTTTTCGAATTTTTAAAGTGAAAAAATGAAAAATCGGTAGATTTTATATGAGAAATCGGTAGTTTTAAAAATGCACAAATTTGAAGAATGTTTGAATGCAGTTCTTTAGGGGACCATTCAACAGTGTTACAGCAAAAATTTCATAACAATCGGGTAATATTTACTATTTTTTTTCGAATTTTTAAAGTGAAAAGATGAAAAATCAGTAGATTTTATATGAGAAATCTGTAGTTGTTTTTCTGTTCTTTTCTTTTTTTAAAATTCAAATTTTATGAATGTTTGAATGCAGTCCTTTAGGAGACCATTTAATAGTCTTGCAGCAAAATTTTTATAACAATCGGTTTATATTTACTATTTTTTTTCGAATTTTTAAAGTGAAAAAATGAAAAATCGGTAGATTTTATATGAGAAATCTCTAGTTGTTTTTCTGTTCTTTTCTTTTTTTAAAATTCAAATTTTATGAATGTTTGAATGCAGTCCTTTAGGAGACCATTAAATAGTCTTGCAGCAAAATTTTTATAACAATCGGTTTATATTTACTATTTTTTTTCGAATTTTTAAAGTGAAAAAATGAAAAATCGGTAGATTTTATATGAGAAATCTCTAGTTGTTTTTGGGACCATTAAACAGTGTTACAGCAAAAATTTCATAAAAAAAGTTGCAAGGGGGTACCCTTGGAAGATTTTTTGACTGTTTTTTTTTAAATTCCATTTTGAAGAATGTTTGAATGCAGTTCTTTATGGGACCATTAAACAGTGTTACAGCAAAAATTTGATAACAATCGGTTAATATTTACTATTTTTTTTCGAATTTTTAAAGTGAAAAAATGAAAAATCACTAGATTTTATATGAGAAATCTCTAGTTGTTTTTCTGTTCTTTTCTTTTTTTAAAATTCAAATTTTATGAATGTTTGAATGCAGTCCTTTAGGAGACCATTAAATAGTCTTGCAGCAAAATTTTTATAACAATCGGTTTATATTTACTATTTTTTTTCGAATTTTTAAAGTGAAAAAATGAAAAATCGGTAGATTTTATATGAGAAATCTCTAGTTGTTTTTGGGACCATTAAACAGTGTTACAGCAAAAATTTCATAACAATCGGTTAATATTTACTATTTTTTTTCGAATTTTTAAATTGAAAAGATGAAAAATCAGTAGATTTTATATGAGAAATCTGTAGTTGTTTTTCTGTTCTTTTCTTTTTTTAAAATTCAAATTTTATGAATGTTTGAATGCAGTCCTTTAGGAGACCATTTAATAGTCTTGCAGCAAAATTTTTATAACAATCGGTTTATATTTACTATTTTTTTTCGAATTTTTAAAGTGAAAAAATGAAAAATCGGTAGATTTTATATGAGAAATCTCTAGTTGTTTTTCTGTTCTTTTCTTTTTTTAAAATTCAAATTTTATGAATGTTTGAATGCAGTCCTTTAGGAGACCATTAAATAGTCTTGCAGCAAAATTTTTATAACAATCGGTTTATATTTACTATTTTTTTTCGAATTTTTAAAGTGAAAAAATGAAAAATCGGTAGATTTTATATGAGAAATCGGTAGTTTTAAAAATGCACAAATTTGAAGAATGTTTGAATGCAGTTCTTTAGGGGACCATTCAACAGTGTTACAGCAAAAATTTCATAACAATCGGGTAATATTTACTATTTTTTTTCGAATTTTTAAAGTGAAAAGATGAAAAATCAGTAGATTTTATATGAGAAATCTGTAGTTGTTTTTCTGTTCTTTTCTTTTTTTAAAATTCAAATTTTATGAATGTTTGAATGCAGTCCTTTAGGAGACCATTTAATAGTCTTGCAGCAAAATTTTTATAACAATCGGTTTATATTTACTATTTTTTTTCGAATTTTTAAAGTGAAAAAATGAAAAATCGGTAGATTTTATATGAGAAATCTCTAGTTGTTTTTCTGTTCTTTTCTTTTTTTAAAATTCAAATTTTATGAATGTTTGAATGCAGTCCTTTAGGAGACCATTAAATAGTCTTGCAGCAAAATTTTTATAACAATCGGTTAATATTTACTATTTTTTTTCGAATTTTTAAAGTGAAAAAATGAAAAATCACTAGATTTTATATGAGAAATCTCTAGTTGTTTTTCTGTTCTTTTCTTTTTTTAAAATTCAAATTTTATGAATGTTTGAATGCAGTCCTTTAGGAGACCATTTAATAGTCTTGCAGCAAAATTTTTATAACAATCGGTTTATATTTACTATTTTTTTTCGAATTTTTAAAGTGAAAAAATGAAAAATCGGTAGATTTTATATGAGAAATCGGTAGTTTTAAAATGCAGTCCTTTAGGGGACCATTAAATAGTATTGCAGCAAAAATTTCATAACAATCGATTAATATTTCCTTTTTTTTTTTTTTTTTTGTCTAAAAAAAGTTGCAAGGGGGTACCCTTGGAAGATTTTTTGACTGTTTTTTTTAAATTCCATTTTGAAGAATGTTTGAATGCAGTTCTTTATGGAACCATTAAACAGTGTTACAGCAAAAATTTCATAACAATCGGTTAATATTTACTATTTTTTTTCGAATTTTTAAAGTGAAAAAATGAAAAATCAGTAGATTTTATATGAGAAATCTGTAGTTGTTTTTCTGTTCTTTTCTTTTTTTAAAATTCAAATTTTATGAATGTTTGAATGCAGTCCTTTAGGAGACCATTTAATAGTCTTGCAGCAAAATTTTTATAACAATCGGTTTATATTTACTATTTTTTTTCGAATTTTTAAAGTGAAAAAATGAAAAATCGGTAGATTTTATATGAGAAATCTCTAGTTGTTTTTCTGTTCTTTTCTTTTTTTAAAATTCAAATTTTATGAATGTTTGAATGCAGTCCTTTAGGAGACCATTAAATAGTCTTGCAGCAAAATTTTTATAACAATCGGTTTATATTTACTATTTTTTTTCGAATTTTTAAAGTGAAAAAATGAAAAATCGGTAGATTTTATATGAGAAATCGGTAGTTTTAAAAATGCACAAATTTGAAGAATGTTTGAATGCAGTTCTTTAGGGGACCATTCAACAGTGTTACAGCAAAAATTTCATAACAATCGGTTAATATTTACTATTTTTTTTCGAATTTTTAAAGTGAAAAGATGAAAAATCAGTAGATTTTATATGAGAAATCTGTAGTTGTTTTTCTGTTCTTTTCTTTTTTTAAAATTCAAATTTTATGAATGTTTGAATGCAGTCCTTTAGGAGACCATTTAATAGTCTTGCAGCAAAATTTTTATAACAATCGGTTTATATTTACTATTTTTTTTCGAATTTTTAAAGTGAAAAAATGAAAAATCGGTAGATTTTATATGAGAAATCTCTAGTTGTTTTTCTGTTCTTTTCTTTTTTTAAAATTCAAATTTTATGAATGTTTGAATGCAGTCCTTTAGGAGACCATTAAATAGTCTTGCAGCAAAATTTTTATAACAATCGGTTAATATTTACTATTTTTTTTCGAATTTTTAAAGTGAAAAAATGAAAAATCACTAGATTTTATATGAGAAATCTCTAGTTGTTTTTCTGTTCTTTTCTTTTTTTAAAATTCAAATTTTATGAATGTTTGAATGCAGTCCTTTAGGAGACCATTTAATAGTCTTGCAGCAAAATTTTTATAACAATCGGTTTATATTTACTATTTTTTTTCGAATTTTTAAAGTGAAAAAATGAAAAATCGGTAGATTTTATATGAGAAATCGGTAGTTTTAAAAATGCACAAATTTGAAAATTTTTAATGCAGTCCTTTAGGGGACCATTAAATAGTATTGCAGCAAAAATTTCATAACAATCGATTAATATTTCCTTTTTTTTTTTATTTTTTTGTCTAAAAAAAGTTGCAAGGGGGTACCCTTGGAAGATTTTTTGACTGTTTTTTTTTAAATTCCATTTTGAAGAATGTTTGAATGCAGTTCTTTATGGGACCATTAAACAGTGTTACAGCAAAAATTTCATAACAATCGGTTAATATTTACTATTTTTTTTCGAATTTTTAAAGTGAAAAAATGAAAAATCACTAGATTTTATATGAGAAATCTCTAGTTGTTTTTCTGTTCTTTTCTTTTTTTGAAATTCAAATTTTATGAATGTTTGAATGCAGTCCTTTAGGAGACCATTAAATAGTCTTGCAGCAAAATTTTTATAACAATCGGTTTATATTTACTATTTTTTTTCGAATTTTTAAAGTGAAAAAATGAAAAATCGGTAGATTTTATATGAGAAATCTCTAGTTGTTTTTCTGTTCTTTTCTTTTTTTAAAATTCAAATTTTATGAATGTTTGAATGCAGTCCTTTAGGAGACCATTAAATAGTCTTGCAGCAAAATTTTTATAACAATCGGTTTATATTTACTATTTTTTTTCGAATTTTTAAAGTGAAAAAATGAAAAATCGGTAGATTTTATATGAGAAATCGGTAGTTTTAAAATTTTTTAATGCAGTCCTTTAGGGGACCATTAAATAGTATTGCAGCAAAAATTTCATAACAATCGATTAATATTTCCTTTTTTTTTTTATTTTTTTGTCTAAAAAAAGTTGCAAGGGGGTACCCTTGGAAGATTTTTTGACTGTTTTTTTTTAAATTCCATTTTGAAGAATGTTTGAATGCAGTTCTTTATGGGACCATTAAACAGTGTTACAGCAAAAATTTCATAACAATCGGTTAATATTTACTATTTTTTTTAAATTCCATTTTGAAGAATGTTTGAATGCAGTTCTTTATGGAACCATTAAACAGTGTTACAGCAAAAATTTCATAACAATCGGTTAATATTTACTATTTTTTTTCGAATTTTTAAAGTGAAAAGATGAAAAATCAGTAGATTTTATATGAGAAATCTGTAGTTGTTTTTCTGTTCTTTTCTTTTTTTAAAATTCAAATTTTATGAATGTTTGAATGCAGTCCTTTAGGAGACCATTTAATAGTCTTGCAGCAAAATTTTTATAACAATCGGTTTATATTTACTATTTTTTTTCGAATTTTTAAAGTGAAAAAATGAAAAATCGGTAGATTTTATATGAGAAATCTCTAGTTGTTTTTCTGTTCTTTTCTTTTTTTAAAATTCAAATTTTATGAATGTTTGAATGCAGTCCTTTAGGAGACCATTAAATAGTCTTGCAGCAAATTTTTTATAACAATCGGTTTATATTTACTATTTTTTTTCGAATTTTTAAAGTGAAAAAATGAAAAATCGGTAGATTTTATATGAGAAATCGGTAGTTTTAAAAATGCACAAATTTGAAAATTTTTAATGCAGTCCTTTAGGGGACCATTAAATAGTATTGCAGCAAAAATTTCATAACAATCGATTAATATTTCCTTTTTTTTTTTATTTTTTTGTCTAAAAAAAGTTGCAAGGGGGTACCCTTGGAAGATTTTTTGACTGTTTTTTTTTAAATTCCATTTTGAAGAATGTTTGAATGCAGTTCTTTATGGGACCATTAAACAGTGTTACAGCAAAAATTTCATAACAATCGGTTAATATTTACTATTTTTTTTCGAATTTTTAAAGTGAAAAAATGAAAAATCACTAGATTTTATATGAGAAATCTCTAGTTGTTTTTCTGTTCTTTTCTTTTTTTAAAATTCAAATTTTATGAATGTTTGAATGCAGTCCTTTAGGAGACCATTAAATAGTCTTGCAGCAAAATTTTTATAACAATCGGTTTATATTTACTATTTTTTTTCGAATTTTTAAAGTGAAAAAATGAAAAATCGGTAGATTTTATATGAGAAATCGGTAGTTTTAAAAATGCACAAATTTGAAAATTTTTAATGCAGTCCTTTAGGGGACCATTAAATAGTATTGCAGCAAAAATTTCATAACAATCGATTAATATTTCCTTTTTTTTTTTATTTTTTTGTCTAAAAAAAGTTGCAAGGGGTACCCTTGGAAGATTTTTTGACTGTTTTTTTTTAAATTCCATTTTGAAGAATGTTTGAATGCAGTTCTTTATGGGACCATTAAACAGTGTTACAGCAAAAATTTCATAACAATCGGTTAATATTTACTATTTTTTTTCGAATTTTTAAAGTGAAAAAATGAAAAATCACTAGATTTTATATGAGAAATCTCTAGTTGTTTTTCTGTTCTTTTCTTTTTTTAAAATTCAAATTTTATGAATGTTTGAATGCAGTCCTTTAGGAGACCATTAAACAGTGTTACAGCAAAAATTTCATAACAATCGGTTAATATTTACTATTTTTTTTCGAATTTTTAAAGTGAAAAAATGAAAAATCACTAGATTTTATATGAGAAATCTCTAGTTGTTTTTCTGTTCTTTTCTTTTTTTAAAATTCAAATTTTATGAATGTTTGAATGCAGTCCTTTAGGAGACCATTAAATAGTCTTGCAGCAAAATTTTTATAACAATCGGTTTATATTTACTATTTTTTTTCGAATTTTTAAAGTGAAAAAATGAAAAATCGGTAGATTTTATATGAGAAATCTCTAGTTGTTTTTCTGTTCTTTTCTTTTTTTAAAATTCAAATTTTATGAATGTTTGAATGCAGTCCTTTAGGAGACCATTAAATAGTCTTGCAGCAAAATTTTTATAACAATCGGTTTATATTTACTATTTTTTTTCGAATTTTTAAAGTGAAAAAATGAAAAATCGGTAGATTTTATATGAGAAATCGGTAGTTTTAAAAATGCACAAATTTGAAAATTTTTAATGCAGTCCTTTAGGGGACCATTAAATAGTATTGCAGCAAAAATTTCATAACAATCGATTAATATTTCCTTTTTTTTTTTATTTTTTTGTCTAAAAAAAGTTGCAAGGGGGTACCCTTGGAAGATTTTTTGACTGTTTTTTTTAAATTCCATTTTGAAGAATGTTTGAATGCAGTTCTTTATGGGACCATTAAACAGTGTTACAGCAAAAATTTCATAACAATCGGTTAATATTTACTATTTTTTTTCGAATTTTTAAAGTGAAAAGATGAAAAATCAGTAGATTTTATATGAGAAATCTGTAGTTGTTTTTCTGTTCTTTTCTTTTTTTAAAATTCAAATTTTATGAATGTTTGAATGCAGTCCTTTAGGAGACCATTTAATAGTCTTGCAGCAAAATTTTTATAACAATCGGTTTATATTTACTATTTTTTTTCGAATTTTTAAAGTGAAAAAATGAAAAATCGGTAGATTTTATATGAGAAATCGGTAGTTTTAAAAATGCACAAATTTGAAAATTTTTAATGCAGTCCTTTAGGGGACCATTAAATAGTATTGCAGCAAAAATTTCATAACAATCGATTAATATTTCCTTTTTTTTTTTATTTTTTTGTCTAAAAAAAGTTGCAAGGGGTACCCTTGGAAGATTTTTTGACTGTTTTTTTTTAAATTCCATTTTGAAGAATGTTTGAATGCAGTTCTTTATGGGACCATTAAACAGTGTTACAGCAAAAATTTCATAACAATCGGTTAATATTTACTATTTTTTTTCGAATTTTTAAAGTGAAAAAATGAAAAATCACTAGATTTTATATGAGAAATCTCTAGTTGTTTTTCTGTTCTTTTCTTTTTTTAAAATTCAAATTTTATGAATGTTTGAATGCAGTCCTTTAGGAGACCATTAAATAGTCTTGCAGCAAAATTTTTATAACAATCGGTTTATATTTACTATTTTTTTTCGAATTTTTAAAGTGAAAAAATGAAAAATCGGTAGATTTTATATGAGAAATCTCTAGTTGTTTTTCTGTTCTTTTCTTTTTTTAAAATTCAAATTTTATGAATGTTTGAATGCAGTCCTTTAGGAGACCATTAAACAGTGTTACAGCAAAAATTTCATAACAATCGGTTAATATTTACTATTTTTTTTCGAATTTTTAAAGTGAAAAAATGAAAAATCACTAGATTTTATATGAGAAATCTCTAGTTGTTTTTCTGTTCTTTTCTTTTTTTAAAATTCAAATTTTATGAATGTTTGAATGCAGTCCTTTAGGAGACCATTAAATAGTCTTGCAGCAAAATTTTTATAACAATCGGTTTATATTTACTATTTTTTTTCGAATTTTTAAAGTGAAAAAATGAAAAATCGGTAGATTTTATATGAGAAATCTCTAGTTGTTTTTCTGTTCTTTTCTTTTTTTAAAATTCAAATTTTATGAATGTTTGAATGCAGTCCTTTAGGAGACCATTAAATAGTCTTGCAGCAAAATTTTTATAACAATCGGTTAATATTTACTATTTTTTTTCGAATTTTTAAAGTGAAAAAATGAAAAATCACTAGATTTTATATGAGAAATCTCTAGTTGTTTTTCTGTTCTTTTCTTTTTTTAAAATTCAAATTTTATGAATGTTTGAATGCAGTCCTTTAGGAGACCATTTAATAGTCTTGCAGCAAAATTTTTATAACAATCGGTTTATATTTACTATTTTTTTTCGAATTTTTAAAGTGAAAAAATGAAAAATCGGTAGATTTTATATGAGAAATCGGTAGTTTTAAAAATGCACAAATTTGAAAATTTTTAATGCAGTCCTTTAGGGGACCATTAAATAGTATTGCAGCAAAAATTTCATAACAATCGATTAATATTTCCTTTTTTTTTTTATTTTTTTGTCTAAAAAAAGTTGCAAGGGGGTACCCTTGGAAGATTTTTTGACTGTTTTTTTTTAAATTCCATTTTGAAGAATGTTTGAATGCAGTTCTTTATGGGACCATTAAACAGTGTTACAGCAAAAATTTCATAACAATCGGTTAATATTTACTATTTTTTTTCGAATTTTTAAAGTGAAAAAATGAAAAATCACTAGATTTTATATGAGAAATCTCTAGTTGTTTTTCTGTTCTTTTCTTTTTTTGAAATTCAAATTTTATGAATGTTTGAATGCAGTCCTTTAGGAGACCATTAAATAGTCTTGCAGCAAAATTTTTATAACAATCGGTTTATATTTACTATTTTTTTTCGAATTTTTAAAGTGAAAAAATGAAAAATCGGTAGATTTTATATGAGAAATCTCTAGTTGTTTTTCTGTTCTTTTCTTTTTTTAAAATTCAAATTTTATGAATGTTTGAATGCAGTCCTTTAGGAGACCATTAAATAGTCTTGCAGCAAAATTTTTATAACAATCGGTTTATATTTACTATTTTTTTTCGAATTTTTAAAGTGAAAAAATGAAAAATCGGTAGATTTTATATGAGAAATCGGTAGTTTTAAAATTTTTTAATGCAGTCCTTTAGGGGACCATTAAATAGTATTGCAGCAAAAATTTCATAACAATCGATTAATATTTCCTTTTTTTTTTTATTTTTTTGTCTAAAAAAAGTTGCAAGGGGGTACCCTTGGAAGATTTTTTGACTGTTTTTTTTTAAATTCCATTTTGAAGAATGTTTGAATGCAGTTCTTTATGGGACCATTAAACAGTGTTACAGCAAAAATTTCATAACAATCGGTTAATATTTACTATTTTTTTTAAATTCCATTTTGAAGAATGTTTGAATGCAGTTCTTTATGGAACCATTAAACAGTGTTACAGCAAAAATTTCATAACAATCGGTTAATATTTACTATTTTTTTTCGAATTTTTAAAGTGAAAAGATGAAAAATCAGTAGATTTTATATGAGAAATCTGTAGTTGTTTTTCTGTTCTTTTCTTTTTTTAAAATTCAAATTTTATGAATGTTTGAATGCAGTCCTTTAGGAGACCATTTAATAGTCTTGCAGCAAAATTTTTATAACAATCGGTTTATATTTACTATTTTTTTTCGAATTTTTAAAGTGAAAAAATGAAAAATCGGTAGATTTTATATGAGAAATCTCTAGTTGTTTTTCTGTTCTTTTCTTTTTTTAAAATTCAAATTTTATGAATGTTTGAATGCAGTCCTTTAGGAGACCATTAAATAGTCTTGCAGCAAATTTTTTATAACAATCGGTTTATATTTACTATTTTTTTTCGAATTTTTAAAGTGAAAAAATGAAAAATCGGTAGATTTTATATGAGAAATCGGTAGTTTTAAAAATGCACAAATTTGAAAATTTTTAATGCAGTCCTTTAGGGGACCATTAAATAGTATTGCAGCAAAAATTTCATAACAATCGATTAATATTTCCTTTTTTTTTTTATTTTTTTGTCTAAAAAAAGTTGCAAGGGGGTACCCTTGGAAGATTTTTTGACTGTTTTTTTTTAAATTCCATTTTGAAGAATGTTTGAATGCAGTTCTTTATGGGACCATTAAACAGTGTTACAGCAAAAATTTCATAACAATCGGTTAATATTTACTATTTTTTTTCGAATTTTTAAAGTGAAAAAATGAAAAATCACTAGATTTTATATGAGAAATCTCTAGTTGTTTTTCTGTTCTTTTCTTTTTTTAAAATTCAAATTTTATGAATGTTTGAATGCAGTCCTTTAGGAGACCATTAAATAGTCTTGCAGCAAAATTTTTATAACAATCGGTTTATATTTACTATTTTTTTTCGAATTTTTAAAGTGAAAAAATGAAAAATCGGTAGATTTTATATGAGAAATCTCTAGTTGTTTTTCTGTTCTTTTCTTTTTTTAAAATTCAAATTTTATGAATGTTTGAATGCAGTCCTTTAGGAGACCATTAAATAGTCTTGCAGCAAAATTTTTATAACAATCGGTTTATATTTACTATTTTTTTTCGAATTTTTAAAGTGAAAAAATGAAAAATCGGTAGATTTTATATGAGAAATCGGTAGTTTTAAAAATGCACAAATTTGAAAATTTTTAATGCAGTCCTTTAGGGGACCATTAAATAGTATTGCAGCAAAAATTTCATAACAATCGATTAATATTTCCTTTTTTTTTTTATTTTTTTGTCTAAAAAAAGTTGCAAGGGGGTACCCTTGGAAGATTTTTTGACTGTTTTTTTTAAATTCCATTTTGAAGAATGTTTGAATGCAGTTCTTTATGGGACCATTAAACAGTGTTACAGCAAAAATTTCATAACAATCGGTTAATATTTACTATTTTTTTTCGAATTTTTAAAGTGAAAAGATGAAAAATCAGTAGATTTTATATGAGAAATCTGTAGTTGTTTTTCTGTTCTTTTCTTTTTTTAAAATTCAAATTTTATGAATGTTTGAATGCAGTCCTTTAGGAGACCATTTAATAGTCTTGCAGCAAAATTTTTATAACAATCGGTTTATATTTACTATTTTTTTTCGAATTTTTAAAGTGAAAAAATGAAAAATCGGTAGATTTTATATGAGAAATCGGTAGTTTTAAAAATGCACAAATTTGAAAATTTTTAATGCAGTCCTTTAGGGGACCATTAAATAGTATTGCAGCAAAAATTTCATAACAATCGATTAATATTTCCTTTTTTTTTTTATTTTTTTGTCTAAAAAAAGTTGCAAGGGGTACCCTTGGAAGATTTTTTGACTGTTTTTTTTTAAATTCCATTTTGAAGAATGTTTGAATGCAGTTCTTTATGGGACCATTAAACAGTGTTACAGCAAAAATTTCATAACAATCGGTTAATATTTACTATTTTTTTTCGAATTTTTAAAGTGAAAAAATGAAAAATCACTAGATTTTATATGAGAAATCTCTAGTTGTTTTTCTGTTCTTTTCTTTTTTTAAAATTCAAATTTTATGAATGTTTGAATGCAGTCCTTTAGGAGACCATTAAATAGTCTTGCAGCAAAATTTTTATAACAATCGGTTTATATTTACTATTTTTTTTCGAATTTTTAAAGTGAAAAAATGAAAAATCGGTAGATTTTATATGAGAAATCTCTAGTTGTTTTTCTGTTCTTTTCTTTTTTTAAAATTCAAATTTTATGAATGTTTGAATGCAGTCCTTTAGGAGACCATTAAATAGTCTTGCAGCAAAATTTTTATAACAATCGGTTTATATTTACTATTTTTTTTCGAATTTTTAAAGTGAAAAAATGAAAAATCGGTAGATTTTATATGAGAAATCTCTAGTTGTTTTTCTGTTCTTTTCTTTTTTTAAAATTCAAATTTTATGAATGTTTGAATGCAGTCCTTTAGGAGACCATTAAATAGTCTTGCAGCAAAATTTTTATAACAATCGGTTTATATTTACTATTTTTTTTCGAATTTTTAAAGTGAAAAAATGAAAAATCGGTAGATTTTATATGAGAAATCGGTAGTTTTAAAAATGCACAAATTTGAAAATTTTTAATGCAGTCCTTTAGGGGACCATTAAATAGTATTGCAGCAAAAATTTCATAACAATCGATTAATATTTCCTTTTTTTTTTTATTTTTTTGTCTAAAAAAAGTTGCAAGGGGTACCCTTGGAAGATTTTTTGACTGTTTTTTTTTAAATTCCATTTTGAAGAATGTTTGAATGCAGTTCTTTATGGGACCATTAAACAGTGTTACAGCAAAAATTTCATAACAATCGGTTAATATTTACTATTTTTTTTCGAATTTTTAAAGTGAAAAAATGAAAAATCACTAGATTTTATATGAGAAATCTCTAGTTGTTTTTCTGTTCTTTTCTTTTTTTAAAATTCAAATTTTATGAATGTTTGAATGCAGTCCTTTAGGAGACCATTAAACAGTGTTACAGCAAAAATTTCATAACAATCGGTTAATATTTACTATTTTTTTTCGAATTTTTAAAGTGAAAAAATGAAAAATCACTAGATTTTATATGAGAAATCTCTAGTTGTTTTTCTGTTCTTTTCTTTTTTTAAAATTCAAATTTTATGAATGTTTGAATGCAGTCCTTTAGGAGACCATTAAATAGTCTTGCAGCAAAATTTTTATAACAATCGGTTTATATTTACTATTTTTTTTCGAATTTTTAAAGTGAAAAAATGAAAAATCGGTAGATTTTATATGAGAAATCTCTAGTTGTTTTTCTGTTCTTTTCTTTTTTTAAAATTCAAATTTTATGAATGTTTGAATGCAGTCCTTTAGGAGACCATTAAATAGTCTTGCAGCAAAATTTTTATAACAATCGGTTTATATTTACTATTTTTTTTCGAATTTTTAAAGTGAAAAAATGAAAAATCGGTAGATTTTATATGAGAAATCGGTAGTTTTAAAAATGCACAAATTTGAAAATTTTTAATGCAGTCCTTTAGGGGACCATTAAATAGTATTGCAGCAAAAATTTCATAACAATCGATTAATATTTCCTTTTTTTTTTTATTTTTTTGTCTAAAAAAAGTTGCGGGACCCTTGGAAGATTTTTTGACTGTTTTTTTTAAATTCCATTTTGAAGAATGTTTGAATGCAGTTCTTTATGGGACCATTAAACAGTGTTACAGCAAAAATTTCATAACAATCGGTTAATATTTACTATTTTTTTTCGAATTTTTAAAGTGAAAAGATGAAAAATCAGTAGATTTTATATGAGAAATCTGTAGTTGTTTTTCTGTTCTTTTCTTTTTTTAAAATTCAAATTTTATGAATGTTTGAATGCAGTCCTTTAGGAGACCATTTAATAGTCTTGCAGCAAAATTTTTATAACAATCGGTTTATATTTACTATTTTTTTTCGAATTTTTAAAGTGAAAAAATGAAAAATCGGTAGATTTTATATGAGAAATCGGTAGTTTTAAAAATGCACAATTTTTATTAATAATTTATTAATATTTCCTTTTTTTTTTTATTTTTTTGTCTAAAAAAAGTTGCAAGGGGGTACCCTTGGAAGATTTTTTGACTGTTTTTTTTTAAATTCCATTTTGAAGAATGTTTGAATGCAGTTCTTTATGGGACCATTAAACAGTGTTACAGCAAAAATTTCATAACAATCGGTTAATATTTACTATTTTTTTTCGAATTTTTAAAGTGAAAAAATGAAAAATCACTAGATTTTATATGAGAAATCTCTAGTTGTTTTTCTGTTCTTTTCTTTTTTTAAAATTCAAATTTTATGAATGTTTGAATGCAGTCCTTTAGGAGACCATTTAATAGTCTTGCAGCAAAATTTTTATAACAATCGGTTTATATTTACTATTTTTTTTCGAATTTTTAAAGTGAAAAAATGAAAAATCGGTAGATTTTATATGAGAAATCGGTAGTTTTAAAAATGCACAAATTTGAAAATTTTTAATGCAGTCCTTTAGGGGACCATTAAATAGTATTGCAGCAAAAATTTCATAACAATCGATTAATATTTCCTTTTTTTTTTTTTTTTTTTGTCTAAAAAAAGTTGCAAGGGGGTACCCTTGGAAGATTTTTTGACTGTTTTTTTTTAAATTCCATTTTGAAGAATGTTTGAATGCAGTTCTTTATGGGACCATTAAACAGTGTTACAGCAAAAATTTCATAACAATCGGTTAATATTTACTATTTTTTTTCGAATTTTTAAAGTGAAAAAATGAAAAATCACTAGATTTTATATGAGAAATCTCTAGTTGTTTTTCTGTTCTTTTCTTTTTTTAAAATTCAAATTTTATGAATGTTTGAATGCAGTCCTTTAGGAGACCATTAAATAGTCTTGCAGCAAAATTTTTATAACAATCGGTTTATATTTACTATTTTTTTTCGAATTTTTAAAGTGAAAAAATGAAAAATCGGTAGATATTATATGAGAAATCGGTAGTTTTAAAAATGCACAAATTTGAAAATTTTTAATGCAGTCCTTTAGGGGACCATTAAATAGTATTGCAGCAAAAATTTCATAACAATCGATTAATATTTCCTTTTTTTTTTTTATTTTTTTGTCTAAAAAAAGTTGCAAGGGGGTACCCTTGGAAGATTTTTTGACTGTTTTTTTTAAATTCCATTTTGAAGAATGTTTGAATGCAGTTCTTTATGGGACCATTAAACAGTGTTACAGCAAAAATTTCATAACAATCGGTTAATATTTACTATTTTTTTTCGAATTTTTAAAGTGAAAAGATGAAAAATCACTAGATTTTATATGAGAAATCTGTAGTTGTTTTTCTGTTCTTTTCTTTTTTTAAAATTCAAATTTTATGAATGTTTGAATGCAGTCCTTTAGGAGACCATTTAATAGTCTTGCAGCAAAATTTTTATAACAATCGGTTTATATTTACTATTTTTTTTCGAATTTTTAAAGTGAAAAAATGAAAAATCGGTAGATTTTATATGAGAAATCGGTAGTTTTAAAAATGCACAAATTTGAAAATTTTTAATGCAGTCCTTTAGGGGACCATTAAATAGTATTGCAGCAAAAATTTCATAACAATCGATTTATATTTCCTTTTTTTTTTTATTTTTTTGTCTAAAAAAAGTTGCAAGGGGGTACCCTTGGAAGATTTTTTGACTGTTTTTTTTTAAATTCCATTTTGAAGAATGTTTGAATGCAGTTCTTTATGGGACCATTAAACAGTGTTACAGCAAAAATTTCATAACAATCGGTTAATATTTACTATTTTTTTTCGAATTTTTAAAGTGAAAAGATGAAAAATCACTAGATTTTATATGAGAAATCTGTAGTTGTTTTTCTGTTCTTTTCTTTTTTTAAAATTCAAATTTTATGAATGTTTGAATGCAGTCCTTTAGGAGACCATTAAATAGTCTTGCAGCAAAATTTTTATAACAATCGGTTTATATTTACTATTTTTTTTCGAATTTTTAAAGTGAAAAAATGAAAAATCGGTAGATTTTATATGAGAAATCTCTAGTTGTTTGTATGTTCTTTTCTTTTTTTAAAATTCAAATTTTATGAATGTTTGAATGCAGTCCTTTAGGAGACCATTAAATAGTCTTGCAGCAAAATTTTTATAACAATCGGTTTATATTTACTATTTTTTTTCGAATTTTTAAAGTGAAAAAATGAAAAATCGGTAGATTTTATATGAGAAATCGGTAGTTTTAAAAATGCACAAATTTGAAAATTTTTAATGCAGTCCTTTAGGGGACCATTAAATAGTATTGCAGCAAAAATTTCATAACAATCGATTAATATTTCCTTTTTTTTTTTATTTTTTTGTCTAAAAAAAGTTGCAAGGGGGTACCCTTGGAAGATTTTTTGACTGTTTTTTTTAAATTCCATTTTGAAGAATGTTTGAATGCAGTTCTTTATGCGACCATTAAACAGTGTTACAGCAAAAATTTCATAACAATCGGTTAATATTTACTATTTTTTTTCGAATTTTTAAAGTGAAAAGATGAAAAATCAGTAGATTTTATATGAGAAATCTGTAGTTGTTTTTCTGTTCTTTTCTTTTTTTAAAATTCAAATTTTATGAATGTTTAAATGCAGTCCTTTAGGAGACCATTTAATAGTCTTGCAGCAAAATTTTTATAACAATCGGTTTATATTTACTATTTTTTTTCGAATTTTTAAAGTGAAAAAATGAAAAATCGGTAGATTTTATATGAGAAATCGGTAGTTTTAAAAATGCACAAATTTGAAAATTTTTAATGCAGTCCTTTAGGGGACCATTAAATAGTATTGCAGCAAAAATTTCATAACAATCGATTAATATTTCCTTTTTTTTTTTTTTTTTTTGTCTAAAAAAAGTTGCAAGGGGGTACCCTTGGAAGATTTTTTGACTGTTTTTTTTTAAATTCCATTTTGAAGAATGTTTGAATGCAGTTCTTTATGGGACCATTAAACAGTGTTACAGCAAAAATTTCATAACAATCGGTTAATATTTACTATTTTTTTTCGAATTTTTAAAGTGAAAAAATGAAAAATCACTAGATTTTATATGAGAAATCTCTAGTTGTTTTTCTGTTCTTTTCTTTTTTTAAAATTCAAATTTTATGAATGTTTGAATGCAGTCCTTTAGGAGACCATTAAATAGTCTTGCAGCAAAATTTTTATAACAATCGGTTTATATTTACTATTTTTTTTCGAATTTTTAAAGTGAAAAGATGAAAAATCACTAGATTTTATATGAGAAATCTGTAGTTGTTTTTCTGTTCTTTTCTTTTTTTAAAATTCAAATTTTATGAATGTTTGAATGCAGTCCTTTAGGAGACCATTAAATAGTCTTGCAGCAAAATTTTTATAACAATCGGTTTATATTTACTATTTTTTTTCGAATTTTTAAAGTGAAAAAATGAAAAATCGGTAGATTTTATATGAGAAATCTCTAGTTGTTTGTATGTTCTTTTCTTTTTTTAAAATTCAAATTTTATGAATGTTTGAATGCAGTCCTTTAGGAGACCATTAAATAGTCTTGCAGCAAAATTTTTATAACAATCGGTTTATATTTACTATTTTTTTTCGAATTTTTAAAGTGAAAAAATGAAAAATCGGTAGATTTTATATGAGAAATCGGTAGTTTTAAAAATGCACAAATTTGAAAATTTTTAATGCAGTCCTTTAGGGGACCATTAAATAGTATTGCAGCAAAAATTTCATAACAATCGATTAATATTTCCTTTTTTTTTTTATTTTTTTGTCTAAAAAAAGTTGCAAGGGGGTACCCTTGGAAGATTTTTTGACTGTTTTTTTTAAATTCCATTTTGAAGAATGTTTGAATGCAGTTCTTTATGCGACCATTAAACAGTGTTACAGCAAAAATTTCATAACAATCGGTTAATATTTACTATTTTTTTTCGAATTTTTAAAGTGAAAAGATGAAAAATCAGTAGATTTTATATGAGAAATCTGTAGTTGTTTTTCTGTTCTTTTCTTTTTTTAAAATTCAAATTTTATGAATGTTTGAATGCAGTCCTTTAGGAGACCATTTAATAGTCTTGCAGCAAAATTTTTATAACAATCGGTTTATATTTACTATTTTTTTTCGAATTTTTAAAGTGAAAAAATGAAAAATCGGTAGATTTTATATGAGAAATCGGTAGTTTTAAAAATGCACAAATTTGAAAATTTTTAATGCAGTCCTTTAGGGGACCATTAAATAGTATTGCAGCAAAAATTTCATAACAATCGATTAATATTTCCTTTTTTTTTTTTTTTTTTTGTCTAAAAAAAGTTGCAAGGGGGTACCCTTGGAAGATTTTTTGACTGTTTTTTTTTAAATTCCATTTTGAAGAATGTTTGAATGCAGTTCTTTATGGGACCATTAAACAGTGTTACAGCAAAAATTTCATAACAATCGGTTAATATTTACTATTTTTTTTCGAATTTTTAAAGTGAAAAAATGAAAAATCACTAGATTTTATATGAGAAATCTCTAGTTGTTTTTCTGTTCTTTTCTTTTTTTAAAATTCAAATTTTATGAATGTTTGAATGCAGTCCTTTAGGAGACCATTAAATAGTCTTGCAGCAAAATTTTTATAACAATCGGTTTGTATTTACTATTTTTTTTCGAATTTTTAAAGTGAAAAGATGAAAAATCACTAGATTTTATATGAGAAATCTGTAGTTGTTTTTCTGTTCTTTTCTTTTTTTAAAATTCAAATTTTATGAATGTTTGAATGCAGTCCTTTAGGAGACCATTAAATAGTCTTGCAGCAAAATTTTTATAACAATCGGTTTATATTTACTATTTTTTTTCGAATTTTTAAAGTGAAAAAATGAAAAATCGGTAGATTTTATATGAGAAATCTCTAGTTGTTTTTCTGTTCTTTTCTTTTTTTAAAATTCAAATTTTATGAATGTTTGAATGCAGTCCTTTAGGAGACCATTTAATAGTCTTGCAGCAAAATTTTTATAACAATCGGTTAATATTTACTATTTTTTTTCGAATTTTTAAAGTGAAAAGATGAAAAATCACTAGATTTTATATGAGAAATCTCTAGTTGTTTTTCTGTTCTTTTCTTTTTTTAAAATTCAAATTTTATGAATGTTTGAATGCAGTCCTTTAGGAGACCATTTAATAGTCTTGCAGCAAAATTTTTATAACAATCGGTTTATATTTACTATTTTTTTTCGAATTTTTAAAGTGAAAAAATGAAAAATCGGTAGATTTTATATGAGAAATCGGTAGTTTTAAAAATGCACAAATTTGAAAATTTTTAATGCAGTCCTTTAGGGGACCATTAAATAGTATTGCAGCAAAAATTTCATAACAATCGATTAATATTTCCTTTTTTTTTTTTTTTTTTTGTCTAAAAAAAGTTGCAAGGGGGTACCCTTGGAAGATTTTTTGACTGTTTTTTTTTAAATTCCATTTTGAAGAATGTTTGAATGCAGTTCTTTATGGGACCATTAAACAGTGTTACAGCAAAAATTTCATAACAATCGGTTAATATTTACTATTTTTTTTCGAATTTTTAAAGTGAAAAAATGAAAAATCACTAGATTTTATATGAGAAATCTCTAGTTGTTTTTCTGTTCTTTTCTTTTTTTAAAATTCAAATTTTATGAATGTTTGAATGCAGTCCTTTAGGAGACCATTTAATAGTCTTGCAGCAAAATTTTTATAACAATCGGTTTATATTTACTATTTTTTTTCGAATTTTTAAAGTGAAAAGATGAAAAATCACTAGATTTTATATGAGAAATCTGTAGTTGTTTTTCTGTTCTTTTCTTTTTTTAAAATTCAAATTTTATGAATGTTTGAATGCAGTCCTTTAGGAGACCATTAAATAGTCTTGCAGCAAAATTTTTATAACAATCGGTTTATATTTACTATTTTTTTTCGAATTTTTAAAGTGAAAAAATGAAAAATCGGTAGATTTTATATGAGAAATCTCTAGTTGTTTTTCTGTTCTTTTCTTTTTTTAAAATTCAAATTTTATGAATGTTTGAATGCAGTCCTTTAGGAGACCATTTAATAGTCTTGCAGCAAAATTTTTATAACAATCGGTTAATATTTACTATTTTTTTTCGAATTTTTAAAGTGAAAAGATGAAAAATCACTAGATTTTATATGAGAAATCTGTAGTTGTTTTTCTGTTCTTTTCTTTTTTTAAAATTCAAATTTTATGAATGTTTGAATGCAGTCCTTTAGGAGACCATTAAATAGTCTTGCAGCAAAATTTTTATAACAATCGGTTTATATTTACTATTTTTTTTCGAATTTTTAAAGTGAAAAAATGAAAAATCGGTAGATTTTATATGAGAAATCTCTAGTTGTTTTTCTGTTCTTTTCTTTTTTTAAAATTCAAATTTTATGAATGTTTGAATGCAGTCCTTTAGGAGACCATTAAATAGTCTTGCAGCAAAATTTTTATAACAATCGGTTTATATTTACTATTTTTTTTCGAATTTTTAAAGTGAAAAAATGAAAAATCGGTAGATTTTATATGAGAAATCGGTAGTTTTAAAAATGCACAAATTTGAAAATTTTTAATGCAGTCCTTTAGTGGACCATTAAATAGTATTGCAGCAAAAATTTCATAACAATCGATTAATATTTCCTTTTTTTTTTTATTTTTTTGTCTAAAAAAAGTTGCAAGGGGGTACCCTTGGAAGATTTTTTGACTGTTTTTTTTAAATTCCATTTTGAAGAATGTTTGAATGCAGGACCATTAAACAGTGTTACAGCAAAAATTTCATAACAATCGGTTAATATTTACTATTTTTTTTCGAATTTTTAAAGTGAAAAGATGAAAAATCACTAGATTTTATATGAGAAATCTGTAGTTGTTTTTCTGTTCTTTTCTTTTTTTAAAATTCAAATTTTATGAATGTTTGAATGCAGTCCTTTAGGAGACCATTTAATAGTCTTGCAGCAAAATTTTTATAACAATCGGTTTATATTTACTATTTTTTTTCGAATTTTTAAAGTGAAAAAATGAAAAATCGGTAGATTTTATATGAGAAATCGGTAGTTTTAAAAATGCACAAATTTGAAAATTTTTAATGCAGTCGTTTAGGGGACCATTAAATAGTATTGCAGCAAAAATTTCATAACAATCGATTAATATTTCCTTTTTTTTTTTATTTTTTTGTCTAAAAAAAGTTGCAAGGGGGTACCCTTGGAAGATTTTTTGACTGTTTTTTTTTAAATTCCATTTTGAAGAATGTTTGAATGCAGTTCTTTATGGGACCATTAAACAGTGTTACAGCAAAAATTTCATAACAATCGGTTAATATTTACTATTTTTTTTCGAATTTTTAAAGTGAAAAAATGAAAAATCACTAGATTTTATATGAGAAATCTCTAGTTGTTTTTCTGTTCTTTTCTTTTTTTAAAATTCAAATTTTATGAATGTTTGAATGCAGTCCTTTAGGAGACCATTAAATAGTCTTGCAGCAAAATTTTTATAACAATCGGTTTATATTTACTATTTTTTTTCGAATTTTTAAAGTGAAAAAATGAAAAATCGGTAGATTTTATATGAGAAATCTCTAGTTGTTTTTCTGTTCTTTTCTTTTTTTAAAATTCAAATTTTATGAATGTTTGAATGCAGTCCTTTAGGAGACCATTAAATAGTCTTGCAGCAAAATTTTTATAACAATCGGTTTATATTTACTATTTTTTTTCGAATTTTTAAAGTGAAAAAATGAAAAATCGGTAGATTTTATATGAGAAATCGGTAGTTTTAAAAATTTTTAATGCAGTCCTTTAGGGGACCATTAAATAGTATTGCAGCAAAAATTTCATAACAATCGATTAATATTTCCTTTTTTTTTTTATTTTTTTGTCTAAAAAAAGTTGCAAGGGGGTACCCTTGGAAGATTTTTTGACTGTTTTTTTTAAATTCCATTTTGAAGAATGTTTGAATGCAGTTCTTTATGGGACCATTAAACAGTGTTACAGCAAAAATTTCATAACAATCGGTTAATATTTACTATTTTTTTTCGAATTTTTAAAGTGAAAAGATGAAAAATCAGTAGATTTTATATGAGAAATCTGTAGTTGTTTTTCTGTTCTTTTCTTTTTTTAAAATTCAAATTTTATGAATGTTTGAATGCAGTCCTTTAGGAGACCATTTAATAGTCTTGCAGCAAAATTTTTATAACAATCGGTTTATATTTACTATTTTTTTTCGAATTTTTAAAGTGAAAAAATGAAAAATCGGTAGATTTTATATGAGAAATCTCTAGTTGTTTTTCTGTTCTTTTCTTTTTTTAAAATTCAAATTTTATGAATGTTTGAATGCAGTCCTTTAGGAGACCATTAAATAGTCTTGCAGCAAAATTTTTATAACAATCGGTTTATATTTACTATTTTTTTTCGAATTTTTAAAGTGAAAAAATGAAAAATCGGTAGATTTTATATGAGAAATCGGTAGTTTTAAAAATGCACAAATTTGAAAATTTTTAATGCAGTCCTTTAGGGGACCATTAAATAGTATTGCAGCAAAAATTTCATAACAATCGATTAATATTTCCTTTTTTTTTTTATTTTTTTGTCTAAAAAAAGTTGCAAGGGGGTACCCTTGGAAGATTTTTTGACTGTTTTTTTTAAATTCCATTTTGAAGAATGTTTGAATGCAGTTCTTTAGGGGACCATTCAACAGTGTTACAGCAAAAATTTCATAACAATCGGTTAATATTTACTATTTTTTTTCGAATTTTTAAAGTGAAAAGATGAAAAATCAGTAGATTTTATATGAGAAATCTGTAGTTGTTTTTCTGTTCTTTTCTTTTTTTAAAATTCAAATTTTATGAATGTTTGAATGCAGTCCTTTAGGAGACCATTTAATAGTCTTGCAGCAAAATTTTTATAACAATCGGTTTATATTTACTATTTTTTTTCGAATTTTTAAAGTGAAAAAATGAAAAATCGGTAGATTTTATATGAGAAATCTCTAGTTGTTTTTCTGTTCTTTTCTTTTTTTAAAATTCAAATTTTATGAATGTTTGAATGCAGTCCTTTAGGAGACCATTAAATAGTCTTGCAGCAAAATTTTTATAACAATCGGTTAATATTTACTATTTTTTTTCGAATTTTTAAAGTGAAAAAATGAAAAATCACTAGATTTTATATGAGAAATCTCTAGTTGTTTTTCTGTTCTTTTCTTTTTTTAAAATTCAAATTTTATGAATGTTTGAATGCAGTCCTTTAGGAGACCATTAAATAGTCTTGCAGCAAAATTTTTATAACAATCGGTTTATATTTACTATTTTTTTTCGAATTTTTAAAGTGAAAAAATGAAAAATCGGTAGATTTTATATGAGAAATCTCTAGTTGTTTTTCTGTTCTTTTCTTTTTTTAAAATTCAAATTTTATGAATGTTTGAATGCAGTCCTTTAGGAGACCATTAAATAGTCTTGCAGCAAAATTTTTATAACAATCGGTTTATATTTACTATTTTTTTTCGAATTTTTAAAGTGAAAAAATGAAAAATCGGTAGATTTTATATGAGAAATCGGTAGTTTTAAAAATGCACAAATTTGAAAATTTTTAATGCAGTCCTTTAGGGGACCATTAAATAGTATTGCAGCAAAAATTTCATAACAATCGATTAATATTTCCTTTTTTTTTTTATTTTTTTGTCTAAAAAAAGTTGCAAGGGGGTACCCTTGGAAGATTTTTTGACTGTTTTTTTTAAATTCCATTTTGAAGAATGTTTGAATGCAGTTCTTTAGGGGACCATTAAACAGTGTTACAGCAAAAATTTCATAACAATCGGTTAATATTTACTATTTTTTTTCGAATTTTTAAAGTGAAAAGATGAAAAATCACTAGATTTTATATGAGAAATCTGTAGTTGTTTTTCTGTTCTTTTCTTTTTTTAAAATTCAAATTTTATGAATGTTTGAATGCAGTCCTTTAGGAGACCATTTAATAGTCTTGCAGCAAAATTTTTATAACAATCGGTTTATATTTACTATTTTTTTTCGAATTTTTAAAGTGAAAAAATGAAAAATCGGTAGATTTTATATGAAAAATCGGTAGTTTTAAAAATGCACAAATTTGAAATTTTTTAATGCAGTCCTTTAGGGGACCATTAAATAGTATTGCAGCAAAAATTTCATAACAATCGATTAATATTTCCTTTTTTTTTTTATTTTTTTGTCTAAAAAAAGTTGCAAGGGGGTACCCTTGGAAGATTTTTTGACTGTTTTTTTTTAAATTCCATTTTGAAGAATGTTTGAATGCAGTTCTTTATGGGACCATTAAACAGTGTTACAGCAAAAATTTCATAACAATCGGTTAATATTTACTATTTTTTTTCGAATTTTTAAAGTGAAAAAATGAAAAATCACTAGATTTTATATGAGAAATCTCTAGTTGTTTTTCTGTTCTTTTCTTTTTTTAAAATTCAAATTTTATGAATGTTTGAATGCAGTCCTTTAGGAGACCATTAAATAGTCTTGCAGCAAAATTTTTATAACAATCGGTTTATATTTACTATTTTTTTTCGAATTTTTAAAGTGAAAAAATGAAAAATCACTAGATTTTATATGAGAAATCTCTAGTTGTTTTTCTGTTCTTTTCTTTTTTTAAAATTCAAATTTTATGAATGTTTGAATGCAGTCCTTTAGGAGACCATTAAATAGTCTTGCAGCAAAATTTTTATAACAATCGGTTTATATTTACTATTTTTTTTCGAATTTTTAAAGTGAAAAAATGAAAAATCGGTAGATTTTATATGAGAAATCTCTAGTTGTTTTTCTGTTCTTTTCTTTTTTTAAAATTCAAATTTTATGAATGTTTGAATGCAGTCCTTTAGGAGACCATTAAATAGTCTTGCAGCAAAATTTTTATAACAATCGGTTTATATTTACTATTTTTTTTCGAATTTTTAAAGTGAAAAAATGAAAAATCGGTAGATTTTATATGAGAAATCGGTAGTTTTAAAAATGCACAAATTTGAAAATTTTTAATGCAGTCCTTTAGGGGACCATTAAATAGTATTGCAGCAAAAATTTCATAACAATCGATTAATATTTCCTTTTTTTTTTTATTTTTTTGTCTAAAAAAAGTTGCAAGGGGGTACCCTTGGAAGATTTTTTGACTGTTTTTTTTAAATTCCATTTTGAAGAATGTTTGAATGCAGTTCTTTATGGGACCATTAAACAGTGTTACAGCAAAAATTTCATAACAATCGGTTAATATTTACTATTTTTTTTCGAATTTTTAAAGTGAAAAGATGAAAAATCAGTAGATTTTATATGAGAAATCTGTAGTTGTTTTTCTGTTCTTTTCTTTTTTTAAAATTCAAATTTTATGAATGTTTGAATGCAGTCCTTTAGGAGACCATTTAATAGTCTTGCAGCAAAATTTTTATAACAATCGGTTTATATTTACTATTTTTTTTCGAATTTTTAAAGTGAAAAAATGAAAAATCGGTAGATATTATATGAGAAATCGGTAGTTTTAAAAATGCACAAATTTGAAAATTTTTAATGCAGTCGTTTAGGGGACCATTAAATAGTATTGCAGCAAAAATTTCATAACAATCGATTAATATTTCCTTTTTTTTTTTTTTTTTTTGTCTAAAAAAAGTTGCAAGGGGGTACCCTTGGAAGATTTTTTGACTGTTTTTTTTTAAATTCCATTTTGAAGAATGTTTGAATGCAGTTCTTTATGGGACCATTAAACAGTGTTACAGCAAAAATTTCATAACAATCGGTTAATATTTACTATTTTTTTTCGAATTTTTAAAGTGAAAAAATGAAAAATCACTAGATTTTATATGAGAAATCTCTAGTTGTTTTTCTGTTCTTTTCTTTTTTTAAAATTCAAATTTTATGAATGTTTGAATGCAGTCCTTTAGGAGACCATTAAATAGTCTTGCAGCAAAATTTTTATAACAATCGGTTTATATTTACTATTTTTTTTCGAATTTTTAAAGTGAAAAAATGAAAAATCGGTAGATATTATATGAGAAATCGGTAGTTTTAAAAATGCACAAATTTGAAAATTTTTAATGCAGTCCTTTAGGGGACCATTAAATAGTATTGCAGCAAAAATTTCATAACAATCGATTAATATTTCCTTTTTTTTTTTTATTTTTTTGTCTAAAAAAAGTTGCAAGGGGGTACCCTTGGAAGATTTTTTGACTGTTTTTTTTAAATTCCATTTTGAAGAATGTTTGAATGCAGTTCTTTATGGGACCATTAAACAGTGTTACAGCAAAAATTTCATAACAATCGGTTAATATTTACTATTTTTTTTCGAATTTTTAAAGTGAAAAGATGAAAAATCACTAGATTTTATATGAGAAATCTGTAGTTGTTTTTCTGTTCATAAAATTCAAATTTTATGAATGTTTGAATGCAGTCCTTTAGGAGACCATTTAATAGTCTTGCAGCAAAATTTTTATAACAATCGGTTTATATTTACTATTTTTTTTCGAATTTTTAAAGTGAAAAAATGAAAAATCGGTAGATTTTATATGAGAAATCGGTAGTTTTAAAAATGCACAAATTTGAAAATTTTTAATGCAGTCCTTTAGGGGACCATTAAATAGTATTGCAGCAAAAATTTCATAACAATCGATTAATATTTCCTTTTTTTTTTTATTTTTTTGTCTAAAAAAAGTTGCAAGGGGGTACCCTTGGAAGATTTTTTGACTGTTTTTTTTTTAAATTCCATTTTGAAGAATGTTTGAATGCAGTTCTTTATGGGACCATTAAACAGTGTTACAGCAAAAATTTCATAACAATCGGTTAATATTTACTATTTTTTTTCGAATTTTTAAAGTGAAAAAATGAAAAATCACTAGATTTTATATGAGAAATCTCTAGTTGTTTTTCTGTTCTTTTCTTTTTTTAAAATTCAAATTTTATGAATGTTTGAATGCAGTCCTTTAGGAGACCATTAAATAGTCTTGCAGCAAAATTTTTATAACAATCGGTTTATATTTACTATTTTTTTTCGAATTTTTAAAGTGAAAAAATGAAAAATCGGTAGATTTTATATGAGAAATCGGTAGTTTTAAAAATGCACAAATTTGAAAATTTTTAATGCAGTCCTTTAGGGGACCATTAAATAGTATTGCAGCAAAAATTTCATAACAATCGATTAATATTTCCTTTTTTTTTTTATTTTTTTGTCTAAAAAAAGTTGCAAGGGGGTACCCTTGGAAGATTTTTTGACTGTTTTTTTTAAATTCCATTTTGAAGAATGTTTGAATGCAGGACCATTAAACAGTGTTACAGCAAAAATTTCATAACAATCGGTTAATATTTACTATTTTTTTTCGAATTTTTAAAGTGAAAAGATGAAAAATCACTAGATTTTATATGAGAAATCTGTAGTTGTTTTTCTGTTCTTTTCTTTTTTTAAAATTCAAATTTTATGAATGTTTGAATGCAGTCCTTTAGGAGACCATTTAATAGTCTTGCAGCAAAATTTTTATAACAATCGGTTTATATTTACTATTTTTTTTCGAATTTTTAAAGTGAAAAAATGAAAAATCGGTAGATTTTATATGAGAAATCGGTAGTTTTAAAAATGCACAAATTTGAAAATTTTTAATGCAGTCCTTTAGGGGACCATTAAATAGTATTGCAGCAAAAATTTCATAACAATCGATTAATATTTCCTTTTTTTTTTTATTTTTTTGTCTAAAAAAAGTTGCAAGGGGGTACCCTTGGAAGATTTTTTGACTGTTTTTTTTTAAATTCCATTTTGAAGAATGTTTGAATGCAGTTCTTTATGGGACCATTAAACAGTGTTACAGCAAAAATTTCATAACAATCGGTTAATATTTACTATTTTTTTTCGAATTTTTAAAGTGAAAAAATGAAAAATCACTAGATTTTATATGAGAAATCTCTAGTTGTTTTTCTGTTCTTTTCTTTTTTTAAAATTCAAATTTTATGAATGTTTGAATGCAGTCCTTTAGGAGACCATTAAATAGTCTTGCAGCAAAATTTTTATAACAATCGGTTTATATTTACTATTTTTTTTCGAATTTTTAAAGTGAAAAAATGAAAAATCGGTAGATATTATATGAGAAATCGGTAGTTTTAAAAATGCACAAATTTGAAAATTTTTAATGCAGTCCTTTAGGGGACCATTAAATAGTATTGCAGCAAAAATTTCATAACAATCGATTAATATTTTCTTTTTTTTTTTTATTTTTTTGTCTAAAAAAAGTTGCAAGGGGGTACCCTTGGAAGATTTTTTGACTGTTTTTTTTAAATTCCATTTTGAAGAATGTTTGAATGCAGTTCTTTATGGGACCATTAAACAGTGTTACAGCAAAAATTTCATAACAATCGGTTAATATTTACTATTTTTTTTCGAATTTTTAAAGTGAAAAGATGAAAAATCACTAGATTTTATATGAGAAATCTGTAGTTGTTTTTCTGTTCTTTTCTTTTTTTAAAATTCAAATTTTATGAATGTTTGAATGCAGTCCTTTAGGAGACCATTTAATAGTCTTGCAGCAAAATTTTTATAACAATCGGTTTATATTTACTATTTTTTTTCGAATTTTTAAAGTGAAAAAATGAAAAATCGGTAGATTTTATATGAGAAATCTCTAGTTGTTTTTCTGTTCTTTTCTTTTTTTAAAATTCAAATTTTATGAATGTTTGAATGCAGTCCTTTAGGAGACCATTAAATAGTCTTGCAGCAAAATTTTTATAACAATCGGTTTATATTTACTATTTTTTTTCGAATTTTTAAAGTGAAAAAATGAAAAATCGGTAGATTTTATATGAGAAATCGGTAGTTTTAAAAATGCACAAATTTGAAAATTTTTAATGCAGTCCTTTAGGAGACCATTTAATAGTCTTGCAGCAAAATTTTTATAACAATCGGTTTATATTTACTATTTTTTTTCGAATTTTTAAAGTGAAAAAATGAAAAATCGGTAGATTTTATATGAGAAATCGGTAGTTTTAAAAATGCACAAATTTGAAAATTTTTAATGCAGTCGTTTAGGGGACCATTAAATAGTATTGCAGCAAAAATTTCATAACAATCGATTAATATTTCCTTTTTTTTTTTATTTTTTTGTCTAAAAAAAGTTGCAAGGAAGATTTTGGAAGATTTTTTGACTGTTTTTTTTTAAATTCCATTTTGAAGAATGTTTGAATGCAGTTCTTTATGGGACCATTAAACAGTGTTACAGCAAAAATTTCATAACAATCGGTTAATATTTACTATTTTTTTTCGAATTTTTAAAGTGAAAAAATGAAAAATCACTAGATTTTATATGAGAAATCTCTAGTTGTTTTTCTGTTCTTTTCTTTTTTTAAAATTCAAATTTTATGAATGTTTGAATGCAGTCCTTTAGGAGACCATTAAATAGTCTTGCAGCAAAATTTTTATAACAATCGGTTTATATTTACTATTTTTTTTCGAATTTTTAAAGTGAAAAAATGAAAAATCGGTAGATTTTATATGAGAAATCTCTAGTTGTTTTTCTGTTCTTTTCTTTTTTTAAAATTCAAATTTTATGAATGTTTGAATGCAGTCCTTTAGGAGACCATTAAATAGTCTTGCAGCAAAATTTTTATAACAATCGGTTTATATTTACTATTTTTTTTCGAATTTTTAAAGTGAAAAAATGAAAAATCGGTAGATTTTATATGAGAAATCGGTAGTTTTAAAAATTTTTAATGCAGTCCTTTAGGGGACCATTAAATAGTATTGCAGCAAAAATTTCATAACAATCGATTAATATTTCCTTTTTTTTTTTATTTTTTTGTCTAAAAAAAGTTGCAAGGGGGTACCCTTGGAAGATTTTTTGACTGTTTTTTTTAAATTCCATTTTGAAGAATGTTTGAATGCAGTTCTTTATGGGACCATTCAACAGTGTTACAGCAAAAATTTCATAACAATCGGTTAATATTTACTATTTTTTTTCGAATTTTTAAAGTGAAAAGATGAAAAATCAGTAGATTTTATATGAGAAATCTGTAGTTGTTTTTCTGTTCTTTTCTTTTTTTAAAATTCAAATTTTATGAATGTTTGAATGCAGTCCTTTAGGAGACCATTTAATAGTCTTGCAGCAAAATTTTTATAACAATCGGTTTATATTTACTATTTTTTTTCGAATTTTTAAAGTGAAAAAATGAAAAATCGGTAGATTTTATATGAGAAATCTCTAGTTGTTTTTCTGTTCTTTTCTTTTTTTAAAATTCAAATTTTATGAATGTTTGATAGCAGTCCTTTAGGAGACCATTAAATAGTCTTGCAGCAAAATTTTTATAACAATCGGTTAATATTTACTATTTTTTTTCGAATTTTTAAAGTGAAAAAATGAAAAATCACTAGATTTTATATGAGAAATCTCTAGTTGTTTTTCTGTTCTTTTCTTTTTTTAAAATTCAAATTTTATGAATGTTTGAATGCAGTCCTTTAGGAGACCATTAAATAGTCTTGCAGCAAAATTTTTATAACAATCGGTTTATATTTACTATTTTTTTTCGAATTTTTAAAGTGAAAAAATGAAAAATCGGTAGATATTATATGAGAAATCGGTAGTTTTAAAAATGCACAAATTTGAAAATTTTTAATGCAGTCCTTTAGGGGACCATTAAATAGTATTGCAGCAAAAATTTCATAACAATCGATTAATATTTCCTTTTTTTTTTTTATTTTTTTGTCTAAAAAAAGTTGCAAGGGGGTACCCTTGGAAGATTTTTTGACTGTTTTTTTTAAATTCCATTTTGAAGAATGTTTGAATGCAGTTCTTTATGGGACCATTAAACAGTGTTACAGCAAAAATTTCATAACAATCGGTTAATATTTACTATTTTTTTTCGAATTTTTAAAGTGAAAAGATGAAAAATCACTAGATTTTATATGAGAAATCTGTAGTTGTTTTTCTGTTCTTTTCTTTTTTTAAAATTCAAATTTTATGAATGTTTGAATGCAGTCCTTTAGGAGACCATTTAATAGTCTTGCAGCAAAATTTTTATAACAATCGGTTTATATTTACTATTTTTTTTCGAATTTTTAAAGTGAAAAAATGAAAAATCGGTAGATTTTATATGAGAAATCGGTAGTTTTAAAAATGCACAAATTTGAAAATTTTTAATGCAGTCCTTTAGGGGACCATTAAATAGTATTGCAGCAAAAATTTCATAACAATCGATTAATATTTCCTTTTTTTTTTTATTTTTTTGTCTAAAAAAAGTTGCAAGGGGTACCCTTGGAAGATTTTTTGACTGTTTTTTTTTAAATTCCATTTTGAAGAATGTTTGAATGCAGTTCTTTATGGGACCATTAAACAGTGTTACAGCAAAAATTTCATAACAATCGGTTAATATTTACTATTTTTTTTCGAATTTTTAAAGTGAAAAAATGAAAAATCACTAGATTTTATATGAGAAATCTCTAGTTGTTTTTCTGTTCTTTTCTTTTTTTAAAATTCAAATTTTATGAATGTTTGAATGCAGTCCTTTAGGAGACCATTAAATAGTCTTGCAGCAAAATTTTTATAACAATCGGTTTATATTTACTATTTTTTTTCGAATTTTTAAAGTGAAAAAATGAAAAATCGGTAGATATTATATGAGAAATCGGTAGTTTTAAAAATGCACAAATTTGAAAATTTTTAATGCAGTCCTTTAGGGGACCATTAAATAGTATTGCAGCAAAAATTTCATAACAATCGATTAATATTTCCTTTTTTTTTTTATTTTTTTGTCTAAAAAAAGTTGCAAGGGGTACCCTTGGAAGATTTTTTGACTGTTTTTTTTTAAATTCCATTTTGAAGAATGTTTGAATGCAGTTCTTTATGGGACCATTAAACAGTGTTACAGCAAAAATTTCATAACAATCGGTTAATATTTACTATTTTTTTTCGAATTTTTAAAGTGAAAAAATGAAAAATCACTAGATTTTATATGAGAAATCTCTAGTTGTTTTTCTGTTCTTTTCTTTTTTTAAAATTCAAATTTTATGAATGTTTGAATGCAGTCCTTTAGGAGACCATTAAACAGTGTTACAGCAAAAATTTCATAACAATCGGTTAATATTTACTATTTTTTTTCGAATTTTTAAAGTGAAAAAATGAAAAATCGGTAGATTTTATATGAGAAATCTCTAGTTGTTTTTCTGTTCTTTTCTTTTTTTAAAATTCAAATTTTATGAATGTTTGAATGCAGTCCTTTAGGAGACCATTAAATAGTCTTGCAGCAAAATTTTTATAACAATCGGTTTATATTTACTATTTTTTTTCGAATTTTTAAAGTGAAAAAATGAAAAATCGGTAGATTTTATATGAGAAATCGGTAGTTTTAAAAATGCACAAATTTGAAAATTTTTAATGCAGTCGTTTAGGGGACCATTAAATAGTATTGCAGCAAAAATTTCATAACAATCGATTAATATTTCCTTTTTTTTTTTATTTTTTTGTCTAAAAAAAGTTGCAAGGAAGATTTTGGAAGATTTTTTGACTGTTTTTTTTTAAATTCCATTTTGAAGAATGTTTGAATGCAGTTCTTTATGGGACCATTAAACAGTGTTACAGCAAAAATTTCATAACAATCGGTTAATATTTACTATTTTTTTTCGAATTTTTAAAGTGAAAAAATGAAAAATCACTAGATTTTATATGAGAAATCTCTAGTTGTTTTTCTGTTCTTTTCTTTTTTTAAAATTCAAATTTTATGAATGTTTGAATGCAGTCCTTTAGGAGACCATTAAATAGTCTTGCAGCAAAATTTTTATAACAATCGGTTTATATTTACTATTTTTTTTCGAATTTTTAAAGTGAAAAAATGAAAAATCGGTAGATTTTATATGAGAAATCTCTAGTTGTTTTTCTGTTCTTTTCTTTTTTTAAAATTCAAATTTTATGAATGTTTGAATGCAGTCCTTTAGGAGACCATTAAATAGTCTTGCAGCAAAATTTTTATAACAATCGGTTTATATTTACTATTTTTTTTCGAATTTTTAAAGTGAAAAAATGAAAAATCGGTAGATTTTATATGAGAAATCGGTAGTTTTAAAAATTTTTAATGCAGTCCTTTAGGGGACCATTAAATAGTATTGCAGCAAAAATTTCATAACAATCGATTAATATTTCCTTTTTTTTTTTATTTTTTTGTCTAAAAAAAGTTGCAAGGGGGTACCCTTGGAAGATTTTTTGACTGTTTTTTTTAAATTCCATTTTGAAGAATGTTTGAATGCAGTTCTTTATGGGACCATTCAACAGTGTTACAGCAAAAATTTCATAACAATCGGTTAATATTTACTATTTTTTTTCGAATTTTTAAAGTGAAAAGATGAAAAATCAGTAGATTTTATATGAGAAATCTGTAGTTGTTTTTCTGTTCTTTTCTTTTTTTAAAATTCAAATTTTATGAATGTTTGAATGCAGTCCTTTAGGAGACCATTTAATAGTCTTGCAGCAAAATTTTTATAACAATCGGTTTATATTTACTATTTTTTTTCGAATTTTTAAAGTGAAAAAATGAAAAATCGGTAGATTTTATATGAGAAATCTCTAGTTGTTTTTCTGTTCTTTTCTTTTTTTAAAATTCAAATTTTATGAATGTTTGATAGCAGTCCTTTAGGAGACCATTAAATAGTCTTGCAGCAAAATTTTTATAACAATCGGTTAATATTTACTATTTTTTTTCGAATTTTTAAAGTGAAAAAATGAAAAATCACTAGATTTTATATGAGAAATCTCTAGTTGTTTTTCTGTTCTTTTCTTTTTTTAAAATTCAAATTTTATGAATGTTTGAATGCAGTCCTTTAGGAGACCATTAAATAGTCTTGCAGCAAAATTTTTATAACAATCGGTTTATATTTACTATTTTTTTTCGAATTTTTAAAGTGAAAAAATGAAAAATCGGTAGATATTATATGAGAAATCGGTAGTTTTAAAAATGCACAAATTTGAAAATTTTTAATGCAGTCCTTTAGGGGACCATTAAATAGTATTGCAGCAAAAATTTCATAACAATCGATTAATATTTCCTTTTTTTTTTTTATTTTTTTGTCTAAAAAAAGTTGCAAGGGGGTACCCTTGGAAGATTTTTTGACTGTTTTTTTTAAATTCCATTTTGAAGAATGTTTGAATGCAGTTCTTTATGGGACCATTAAACAGTGTTACAGCAAAAATTTCATAACAATCGGTTAATATTTACTATTTTTTTTCGAATTTTTAAAGTGAAAAGATGAAAAATCACTAGATTTTATATGAGAAATCTGTAGTTGTTTTTCTGTTCTTTTCTTTTTTTAAAATTCAAATTTTATGAATGTTTGAATGCAGTCCTTTAGGAGACCATTTAATAGTCTTGCAGCAAAATTTTTATAACAATCGGTTTATATTTACTATTTTTTTTCGAATTTTTAAAGTGAAAAAATGAAAAATCGGTAGATTTTATATGAGAAATCGGTAGTTTTAAAAATGCACAAATTTGAAAATTTTTAATGCAGTCCTTTAGGGGACCATTAAATAGTATTGCAGCAAAAATTTCATAACAATCGATTAATATTTCCTTTTTTTTTTTATTTTTTTGTCTAAAAAAAGTTGCAAGGGGTACCCTTGGAAGATTTTTTGACTGTTTTTTTTTAAATTCCATTTTGAAGAATGTTTGAATGCAGTTCTTTATGGGACCATTAAACAGTGTTACAGCAAAAATTTCATAACAATCGGTTAATATTTACTATTTTTTTTCGAATTTTTAAAGTGAAAAAATGAAAAATCACTAGATTTTATATGAGAAATCTCTAGTTGTTTTTCTGTTCTTTTCTTTTTTTAAAATTCAAATTTTATGAATGTTTGAATGCAGTCCTTTAGGAGACCATTAAACAGTGTTACAGCAAAAATTTCATAACAATCGGTTAATATTTACTATTTTTTTTCGAATTTTTAAAGTGAAAAAATGAAAAATCACTAGATTTTATATGAGAAATCTCTAGTTGTTTTTCTGTTCTTTTCTTTTTTTAAAATTCAAATTTTATGAATGTTTGAATGCAGTCCTTTAGGAGACCATTAAATAGTCTTGCAGCAAAATTTTTATAACAATCGGTTTATTTTTTATATGAGAAATCGGTAGTTTTAAAAATGCACAAATTTGAAAATTTTTAATGCAGTCCTTTAGGGGACCATTAAATAGTATTGCAGCAAAAATTTCATAACAATCGATTAATATTTCCTTTTTTTTTTTATTTTTTTGTCTAAAAAAAGTTGCAAGGGGGTACCCTTGGAAGATTTTTTGACTGTTTTTTTTTAAATTCCATTTTGAAGAATGTTTGAATGCAGTTCTTTATGGGACCATTAAACAGTGTTACAAATCGGTAGATTTTATATGAGAAATCGGTAGTTTTAAAAATGCACAAATTTGAAAATTTTTATTGCAGTCGTTTAGGGGACCATTAAATAGTATTGCAGCAAAAATTTCATAACAATCGATTAATATTTCCTTTTTTTTTTTATTTTTTTGTCTAAAAAAAGTTGCAAGGAAGATTTTGGAAGATTTTTTGACTGTTTTTTTTTAAATTCCATTTTGAAGAATGTTTGAATGCAGTTCTTTATGGGACCATTAAACAGTGTTACAGCAAAAATTTCATAACAATCGGTTAATATTTACTATTTTTTTTCGAATTTTTAAAGTGAAAAAATGAAAAATCACTAGATTTTATATGAGAAATCTCTAGTTGTTTTTCTGTTCTTTTCTTTTTTTAAAATTCAAATTTTATGAATGTTTGAATGCAGTCCTTTAGGAGACCATTAAATAGTCTTGCAGCAAAATTTTTATAACAATCGGTTTATATTTACTATTTTTTTTCGAATTTTTAAAGTGAAAAAATGAAAAATCGGTAGATTTTATATGAGAAATCTCTAGTTGTTTTTTTGTTCTTTTCTTTTTTTAAAATTCAAATTTTATGAATGTTTGAATGCAGTCCTTTAGGAGACCATTAAATAGTCTTGCAGCAAAATTTTTATAACAATCGGTTTATATTTACTATTTTAAAAATGCACAAATTTGAAAATTTTTAATGCAGTCCTTTAGGGGACCATTAAATAGTATTGCAGCAAAAATTTCATAACAATCGATTAATATTTCCTTTTTTTTTTTTTTTTTTTTGTCTAAAAAAAGTTGCAAGGGGGTACCCTTGGAAGATTTTTTGACTGTTTTTTTTAAATTCCATTTTGAAGAATGTTTGAATGCAGTTCTTTATGGGACCATTAAACAGTGTTACAGCAAAAATTTCATAACAATCGGTTAATATTTACTATTTTTTTTCGAATTTTTAAAGTGAAAAGATGAAAAATCACTAGATTTTATATGAGAAATCTGTAGTTGTTTTTCTGTTCTTTTCTTTTTTTAAAATTCAAATTTTATGAATGTTTGAATGCAGTCCTTTAGGGGACCATTAAATAGTATTGCAGCAAAAATTTCATAACAATCGATTAATATTTCCTTTTTTTTTTTATTTTTTTGTCTAAAAAAAGTTGCAAGGGGGTACCCTTGGAAGATTTTTTGACTGTTTTTTTTAAATTCCATTTTGAAGAATGTTTGAATGCAGTTCTTTATGGGACCATTCAACAGTGTTACAGCAAAAATTTCATAACAATCGGTTAATATTTACTATTTTTTTTCGAATTTTTAAAGTGAAAAGATGAAAAATCAGTAGATTTTATATGAGAAATCTGTAGTTGTTTTTCTGTTCTTTTCTTTTTTTAAAATTCAAATTTTATGAATGTTTGAATGCAGTCCTTTAGGAGACCATTTAATAGTCTTGCAGCAAAATTTTTATAACAATCGGTTTATATTTACTATTTTTTTTCGAATTTTTAAAGTGAAAAAATGAAAAATCGGTAGATTTTATATGAGAAATCTCTAGTTGTTTTTCTGTTCTTTTCTTTTTTTAAAATTCAAATTTTATGAATGTTTGATAGCAGTCCTTTAGGAGACCATTAAATAGTCTTGCAGCAAAATTTTTATAACAATCGGTTAATATTTACTATTTTTTTTCGAATTTTTAAAGTGAAAAAATGAAAAATCACTAGATTTTATATGAGAAATCTCTAGTTGTTTTTCTGTTCTTTTCTTTTTTTAAAATTCAAATTTTATGAATGTTTGAATGCAGTCCTTTAGGAGACCATTAAATAGTCTTGCAGCAAAATTTTTATAACAATCGGTTTATATTTACTATTTTTTTTCGAATTTTTAAAGTGAAAAAATGAAAAATCGGTAGATATTATATGAGAAATCGGTAGTTTTAAAAATGCACAAATTTGAAAATTTTTAATGCAGTCCTTTAGGGGACCATTAAATAGTATTGCAGCAAAAATTTCATAACAATCGATTAATATTTCCTTTTTTTTTTTTATTTTTTTGTCTAAAAAAAGTTGCAAGGGGGTACCCTTGGAAGATTTTTTGACTGTTTTTTTTAAATTCCATTTTGAAGAATGTTTGAATGCAGTTCTTTATGGGACCATTAAACAGTGTTACAGCAAAAATTTCATAACAATCGGTTAATATTTACTATTTTTTTTCGAATTTTTAAAGTGAAAAGATGAAAAATCACTAGATTTTATATGAGAAATCTGTAGTTGTTTTTCTGTTCTTTTCTTTTTTTAAAATTCAAATTTTATGAATGTTTGAATGCAGTCCTTTAGGAGACCATTTAATAGTCTTGCAGCAAAATTTTTATAACAATCGGTTTATATTTACTATTTTTTTTCGAATTTTTAAAGTGAAAAAATGAAAAATCGGTAGATTTTATATGAGAAATCGGTAGTTTTAAAAATGCACAAATTTGAAAATTTTTAATGCAGTCCTTTAGGGGACCATTAAATAGTATTGCAGCAAAAATTTCATAACAATCGATTAATATTTCCTTTTTTTTTTTTATTTTTTTGTCTAAAAAAAGTTGCAAGGGGGTACCCTTGGAAGATTTTTTGACTGTTTTTTTTAAATTCCATTTTGAAGAATGTTTGAATGCAGTTCTTTATGGGACCATTAAACAGTGTTACAGCAAAAATTTCATAACAATCGGTTAATATTTACTATTTTTTTTCGAATTTTTAAAGTGAAAAGATGAAAAATCACTAGATTTTATATGAGAAATCTGTAGTTGTTTTTCTGTTCTTTTCTTTTTTTAAAATTCAAATTTTATGAATGTTTGAATGCAGTCCTTTAGGAGACCATTTAATAGTCTTGCAGCAAAATTTTTATAACAATCGGTTTATATTTACTATTTTTTTTCGAATTTTTAAAGTGAAAAAATGAAAAATCGGTAGATTTTATATGAGAAATCGGTAGTTTTAAAAATGCACAAATTTGAAAATTTTTAATGCAGTCCTTTAGGGGACCATTAAATAGTATTGCAGCAAAAATTTCATAACAATCGATTAATATTTCCTTTTTTTTTTTATTTTTTTGTCTAAAAAAAGTTGCAAGGGGGTACCCTTGGAAGATTTTTTGACTGTTTTTTTTTAAATTCCATTTTGAAGAATGTTTGAATGCAGTTCTTTATGGGACCATTAAACAGTGTTACAGCAAAAATTTCATAACAATCGGTTAATATTTACTATTTTTTTTCGAATTTTTAAAGTGAAAAAATGAAAAATCACTAGATTTTATATGAGAAATCTCTAGTTGTTTTTCTGTTCTTTTCTTTTTTTAAAATTCAAATTTTATGAATGTTTGAATGCAGTCCTTTAGGAGACCATTAAATAGTCTTGCAGCAAAATTTTTATAACAATCGGTTTATATTTACTATTTTTTTTCGAATTTTTAAAGTGAAAAAATGAAAAATCGGTAGATTTTATATGAGAAATCTCTAGTTGTTTTTCTGTTCTTTTCTTTTTTTAAAATTCAAATTTTATGAATGTTTGAATGCAGTCCTTTAGGAGACCATTAAATAGTCTTGCAGCAAAATTTTTATAACAATCGGTTTATATTTACTATTTTTTTTCGAATTTTTAAAGTGAAAAAATGAAAAATCGGTAGATTTTATATGAGAAATCGGTAGTTTTAAAAATGCACAAATTTGAAAATTTTTAATGCAGTCCTTTAGGAGACCATTAAATAGTATTGCAGCAAAAATTTCATAACAATCGATTAATATTTCCTTTTTTTTTTTATTTTTTTGTCTAAAAAAAGTTGCAAGGGGGTACCCTTGGAAGATTTTTTGACTGTTTTTTTTAAATTCCATTTTGAAGAATGTTTGAATGCAGGACCATTAAACAGTGTTACAGCAAAAATTTCATAACAATCGGTTAATATTTACTATTTTTTTTCGAATTTTTAAAGTGAAAAGATGAAAAATCACTAGATTTTATATGAGAAATCTGTAGTTGTTTTTCTGTTCTTTTCTTTTTTTAAAATTCAAATTTTATGAATGTTTGAATGCAGTCCTTTAGGAGACCATTTAATAGTCTTGCAGCAAAATTTTTATAAACAATCGGTTTATATTTACTATTTTTTTTCGAATTTTTAAAGTGAAAAAATGAAAAATCGGTAGATTTTATATGAGAAATCGGTAGTTTTAAAAATGCACAAATTTGAAAATTTTTAATGCAGTCGTTTAGGGGACCATTAAATAGTATTGCAGCAAAAATTTCATAACAATCGATTAATATTTCCTTTTTTTTTTTATTTTTTTGTCTAAAAAAAGTTGCAAGGGGGTACCCTTGGAAGATTTTTTGACTGTTTTTTTTTAAATTCCATTTTGAAGAATGTTTGAATGCAGTTCTTTATGGGACCATTAAACAGTGTTACAGCAAAAATTTCATAACAATCGGTTAATATTTACTATTTTTTTTCGAATTTTTAAAGTGAAAAAATGAAAAATCACTAGATTTTATATGAGAAATCTCTAGTTGTTTTTCTGTTCTTTTCTTTTTTTAAAATTAAAATTTTATGAATGTTTGAATGCAGTCCTTTAGGAGACCATTAAATAGTCTTGCAGCAAAATTTTTATAACAATCGGTTTATATTTACTATTTTTTTTCGAATTTTTAAAGTGAAAAAATGAAAAATCGGTAGATTTTATATGAGAAATCTCTAGTTGTTTTTCTGTTCTTTTCTTTTTTTAAAATTCAAATTTTATGAATGTTTGAATGCAGTCCTTTAGGAGACCATTAAATAGTCTTGCAGCAAAATTTTTATAACAATCGGTTTATATTTACTATTTTTTTTCGAATTTTTAAAGTGAAAAAATGAAAAATCGGTAGATTTTATATGAGAAATCGGTAGTTTTAAAAATTTTTAATGCAGTCCTTTAGGGGACCATTAAATAGTATTGCAGCAAAAATTTCATAACAATCGATTAATATTTCCTTTTTTTTTTTATTTTTTTGTCTAAAAAAAGTTGCAAGGGGGTACCCTTGGAAGATTTTTTGACTGTTTTTTTTAAATTCCATTTTGAAGAATGTTTGAATGCAGTTCTTTATGGGACCATTAAACAGTGTTACAGCAAAAATTTCATAACAATCGGTTAATATTTACTATTTTTTTTCGAATTTTTAAAGTGAAAAGATGAAAAATCAGTAGATTTTATATGAGAAATCTGTAGTTGTTTTTCTGTTCTTTTCTTTTTTTAAAATTCAAATTTTATGAATGTTTGAATGCAGTCCTTTAGGAGACCATTTAATAGTCTTGCAGCAAAATTTTTATAACAATCGGTTTATATTTACTATTTTTTTCGAATTTTTAAAGTGAAAAAATGAAAAATCGGTAGATTTTATATGAGAAATCTCTAGTTGTTTTCTGTTCTTTTCTTTTTTTAAAATTCAAATTTTATGAATGTTTGAATGCAGTCCTTTAGGAGACCATTAAATAGTCTTGCAGCAAAATTTTTATAACAATCGGTTTATATTTACTATTTTTTTTCGAATTTTTAAAGTGAAAAAATGAAAAATCGGTAGATTTTATATGAGAAATCGGTAGTTTTAAAAATGCACAAATTTGAAAATTTTTAATGCAGTCCTTTAGGGGACCATTAAATAGTATTGCAGCAAAAATTTCATAACAATCGATTAATATTTCCTTTTTTTTTTTATTTTTTTGTCTAAAAAAAGTTCTTTATGGGACCATTAAACAGTGTTACAGCAAAAATTTCATAACAATCGGTTAATATTTACTATTTTTTTTCGAATTTTTAAAGTGAAAAGATGAAAAATCAGTAGATTTTATATGAGAAATCTGTAGTTGTTTTTCTGTTCTTTTCTTTTTTTAAAATTCAAATTTTATGAATGTTTGAATGCAGTCCTTTAGGAGACCATTTAATAGTCTTGCAGCAAAATTTTTATAACAATCGGTTTATATTTACTATTTTTTTTCGAATTTTTAAAGTGAAAAGATGAAAAATCACTAGATTTTGTATGAGAAATCTGTAGTTGTTTTTCTGTTCTTTTCTTTTTTTAAAATTCAAATTTTATGAATGTTTGAATGCAGTCCTTTAGGAGACCATTTAATAGTCTTGCAGCAAAATTTTTATAAACAATCGGTTTATATTTACTATTTTTTTTCGAATTTTTAAAGTGAAAAAATGAAAAATCGGTAGATTTTATATGAGAAATCGGTAGTTTTAAAAATGCACAAATTTGAAAATTTTTAATGCAGTCGTTTAGGGGACCATTAAATAGTATTGCAGCAAAAATTTCATAACAATCGATGGAAGATTTTTTGACTGTTTTTTTTAAATTCCATTTTGAAGAATGTTTGAATGCAGTTCTTTATGGGACCATTAAACAGTGTTACAGCAAAAATTTCATAACAATCGGTTAATATTTACTATTTTTTTTCGAATTTTTAAAGTGAAAAGATGAAAAATCAGTAGATTTTATATGAGAAATCTGTAGTTGTTTTTCTGTTCTTTTCTTTTTTTAAAATTCAAATTTTATGAATGTTTGAATGCAGTCCTTTAGGAGACCATTTAATAGTCTTGCAGCAAAATTTTTATAACAATCGGTTTATATTTACTATTTTTTTTCGAATTTTTAAAGTGAAAAAATGAAAAATCGGTAGATTTTATATGAGAAATCTCTAGTTGTTTTCTGTTCTTTTCTTTTTTTAAAATTCAAATTTTATGAATGTTTGAATGCAGTCCTTTAGGAGACCATTAAATAGTCTTGCAGCAAAATTTTTATAACAATCGGTTTATATTTACTATTTTTTTTCGAATTTTTAAAGTGAAAAAATGAAAAATCGGTAGATTTTATATGAGAAATCGGTAGTTTTAAAAATGCACAAATTTGAAAATTTTTAATGCAGTCCTTTAGGGGACCATTAAATAGTATTGCAGCAAAAATTTCATAACAATCGATTAATATTTCCTTTTTTTTTTTATTTTTTTGTCTAAAAAAAGTTCTTTATGGGACCATTAAACAGTGTTACAGCAAAAATTTCATAACAATCGGTTAATATTTACTATTTTTTTTCGAATTTTTAAAGTGAAAAGATGAAAAATCAGTAGATTTTATATGAGAAATCTGTAGTTGTTTTTCTGTTCTTTTCTTTTTTTAAAATTCAAATTTTATGAATGTTTGAATGCAGTCCTTTAGGAGACCATTTAATAGTCTTGCAGCAAAATTTTTATAACAATCGGTTTATATTTACTATTTTTTTTCGAATTTTTAAAGTGAAAAGATGAAAAATCACTAGATTTTATATGAGAAATCTGTAGTTGTTTTTCTGTTCTTTTCTTTTTTTAAAATTCAAATTTTATGAATGTTTGAATGCAGTCCTTTAGGAGACCATTTAATAGTCTTGCAGCAAAATTTTTATAAACAATCGGTTTATATTTACTATTTTTTTTCGAATTTTTAAAGTGAAAAAATGAAAAATCGGTAGATTTTATATGAGAAATCGGTAGTTTTAAAAATGCACAAATTTGAAAATTTTTAATGCAGTCGTTTAGGGGACCATTAAATAGTATTGCAGCAAAAATTTCATAACAATCGATTAATATTTCCTTTTTTTTTTTTTTTTTTTGTCTAAAAAAAGTTGCAAGGGGGTACCCTTGGAAGATTTTTTGACTGTTTTTTTTTAAATTCCATTTTGAAGAATGTTTGAATGCAGTTCTTTATGGGACCATTAAACAGTGTTACAGCAAAAATTTCATAACAATCGGTTAATATTTACTATTTTTTTTCGAATTTTTAAAGTGAAAAAATGAAAAATCACTAGATTTTATATGAGAAATCTCTAGTTGTTTTTCTGTTCTTTTCTTTTTTTAAAATTCAAATTTTATGAATGTTTGAATGCAGTCCTTTAGGAGACCATTAAATAGTCTTGCAGCAAAATTTTTATAACAATCGGTTTATATTTACTATTTTTTTTCGAATTTTTAAAGTGAAAAAATGAAAAATCGGTAGATTTTATATGAGAAATCTCTAGTTGTTTTTCTGTTCTTTTCTTTTTTTAAAATTCAAATTTTATGAATGTTTGAATGCAGTCCTTTAGGAGACCATTAAATAGTCTTGCAGCAAAATTTTTATAACAATCGGTTTATATTTACTATTTTTTTTCGAATTTTTAAAGTGAAAAAATGAAAAATCGGTAGATTTTATATGAGAAATCGGTAGTTTTAAAAATTTTTAATGCAGTCCTTTAGGGGACCATTAAATAGTATTGCAGCAAAAATTTCATAACAATCGATTAATATTTCCTTTTTTTTTTTATTTTTTTGTCTAAAAAAAGTTGCAAGGGGGTACCCTTGGAAGATTTTTTGCAGTCCTTTAGGGGACCATTAAATAGTATTGCAGCAAAAATTTCATAACAATCGATTAATATTTCCTTTTTTTTTTTTTTTTTTTGTCTAAAAAAAGTTGCAAGGGGGTACCCTTGGAAGATTTTTTGACTGTTTTTTTTAAATTCCATTTTGAAGAATGTTTGAATGCAGTTCTTTATGGGACGATTAAACAGTGTTACAGCAAAAATTTCATAACAATCGGTTAATATTTACTATTTTTTTTCGAATTTTTAAAGTGAAAAGATGAAAAATCAGTAGATTTTATATGAGAAATCTGTAGTTGTTTTTCTGTTCTTTTCTTTTTTTAAAATTCAAATTTTATGAATGTTTGAATGCAGTCCTTTAGGAGACCATTTAATAGTCTTGCAGCAAAATTTTTATAACAATCGGTTTATATTTACTATTTTTTTTCGAATTTTTAAAGTGAAAAAATGAAAAATCGGTAGATTTTATATGAGAAATCTCTAGTTGTTTTCTGTTCTTTTCTTTTTTTAAAATTCAAATTTTATGAATGTTTGAATGCAGTCCTTTAGGAGACCATTAAATAGTCTTGCAGCAAAATTTTTATAACAATCGGTTTATATTTACTATTTTTTTTCGAATTTTTAAAGTGAAAAAATGAAAAATCGGTAGATTTTATATGAGAAATCGGTAGTTTTAAAAATGCACAAATTTGAAAATTTTTAATGCAGTCCTTTAGGGGACCATTAAATAGTATTGCAGCAAAAATTTCATAACAATCGATTAATATTTCCTTTTTTTTTTTATTTTTTTGTCTAAAAAAAGTTCTTTATGGGACCATTAAACAGTGTTACAGCAAAAATTTCATAACAATCGGTTAATATTTACTATTTTTTTTCGAATTTTTAAAGTGAAAAGATGAAAAATCAGTAGATTTTATATGAGAAATCTGTAGTTGTTTTTCTGTTCTTTTCTTTTTTTAAAATTCAAATTTTATGAATGTTTGAATGCAGTCCTTTAGGAGACCATTTAATAGTCTTGCAGCAAAATTTTTATAACAATCGGTTTATATTTACTATTTTTTTTCGAATTTTTAAAGTGAAAAGATGAAAAATCACTAGATTTTATATGAGAAATCTGTAGTTGTTTTTCTGTTCTTTTCTTTTTTTAAAATTCAAATTTTATGAATGTTTGAATGCAGTCCTTTAGGAGACCATTTAATAGTCTTGCAGCAAAATTTTTATAAACAATCGGTTTATATTTACTATTTTTTTTCGAATTTTTAAAGTGAAAAAATGAAAAATCGGTAGATTTTATATGAGAAATCGGTAGTTTTAAAAATGCACAAATTTGAAAATTTTTAATGCAGTCGTTTAGGGGACCATTAAATAGTATTGCAGCAAAAATTTCATAACAATCGATTAATATTTCCTTTTTTTTTTTATTTTTTTGTCTAAAAAAAGTTGCAAGGGGGTACCCTTGGAAGATTTTTTGACTGTTTTTTTTTAAATTCCATTTTGAAGAATGTTTGAATGCAGTTCTTTATGGGACCATTAAACAGTGTTACAGCAAAAATTTCATAACAATCGGTTAATATTTACTATTTTTTTTCGAATTTTTAAAGTGAAAAAATGAAAAATCACTAGATTTTATATGAGAAATCTCTAGTTGTTTTTCTGTTCTTTTCTTTTTTTAAAATTCAAATTTTATGAATGTTTGAATGCAGTCCTTTAGGAGACCATTAAATAGTCTTGCAGCAAAATTTTTATAACAATCGGTTTATATTTACTATTTTTTTTCGAATTTTTAAAGTGAAAAAATGAAAAATCGGTAGATTTTATATGAGAAATCTCTAGTTGTTTTTCTGTTCTTTTCTTTTTTTAAAATTCAAATTTTATGAATGTTTGAATGCAGTCCTTTAGGAGACCATTAAATAGTCTTGCAGCAAAATTTTTATAACAATCGGTTTATATTTACTATTTTTTTTCGAATTTTTAAAGTGAAAAAATGAAAAATCGGTAGATTTTATATGAGAAATCGGTAGTTTTAAAAATTTTTAATGCAGTCCTTTAGGGGACCATTAAATAGTATTGCAGCAAAAATTTCATAACAATCGATTAATATTTCCTTTTTTTTTTTATTTTTTTGTCTAAAAAAAGTTGCAAGGGGGTACCCTTGGAAGATTTTTTGACTGTTTTTTTTAAATTCCATTTTGAAGAATGTTTGAATGCAGTTCTTTATGGGACCATTAAACAGTGTTACAGCAAAAATTTCATAACAATCGGTTAATATTTACTATTTTTTTTCGAATTTTTAAAGTGAAAAGATGAAAAATCAGTAGATTTTATATGAGAAATCTGTAGTTGTTTTTCTGTTCTTTTCTTTTTTTAAAATTCAAATTTTATGAATGTTTGAATGCAGTCCTTTAGGAGACCATTTAATAGTCTTGCAGCAAAATTTTTATAACAATCGGTTTATATTTACTATTTTTTTTCGAATTTTTAAAGTGAAAAAATGAAAAATCGGTAGATTTTATATGAGAAATCTCTAGTTGTTTTCTGTTCTTTTCTTTTTTTAAAATTCAAATTTTATGAATGTTTGAATGCAGTCCTTTAGGAGACCATTAAATAGTCTTGCAGCAAAATTTTTATAACAATCGGTTTATATTTACTATTTTTTTTCGAATTTTTAAAGTGAAAAAATGAAAAATCGGTAGATTTTATATGAGAAATCGGTAGTTTTAAAAATGCACAAATTTGAAAATTTTTAATGCAGTCCTTTAGGGGACCATTAAATAGTATTGCAGCAAAAATTTCATAACAATCGATTAATATTTCCTTTTTTTTTTTATTTTTTTGTCTAAAAAAAGTTCTTTATGGGACCATTAAACAGTGTTACAGCAAAAATTTCATAACAATCGGTTAATATTTACTATTTTTTTTCGAATTTTTAAAGTGAAAAGATGAAAAATCAGTAGATTTTATATGAGAAATCTGTAGTTGTTTTTCTGTTCTTTTCTTTTTTTAAAATTCAAATTTTATGAATGTTTGAATGCAGTCCTTTAGGAGACCATTTAATAGTCTTGCAGCAAAATTTTTATAACAATCGGTTTATATTTACTATTTTTTTTCGAATTTTTAAAGTGAAAAAATGAAAAATCGGTAGATTTTATATGAGAAATCTCTAGTTGTTTTTCTGTTCTTTTCTTTTTTTAAAATTCAAATTTTATGAATGTTTGAATGCAGTCCTTTAGGAGACCATTAAATAGTCTTGCAGCAAAATTTTTATAACAATCGGTTTATATTTACTATTTTTTTTCGAATTTTTAAAGTGAAAAAATGAAAAATCGGTAGATTTTATATGAGAAATCGGTAGTTTTAAAAATGCACAAATTTGAAAATTTTTAATGCAGTCCTTTAGGGGACCATTAAATAGTATTGCAGCAAAAATTTCATAACAATCGATTAATATTTCCTTTTTTTTTTTATTTTTTTGTCTAAAAAAAGTTGCAAGGGGGTACCCTTGGAAGATTTTTTGACTGTTTTTTTTAAATTCCATTTTGAAGAATGTTTGAATGCAGTTCTTTAGGGGACCATTCAACAGTGTTACAGCAAAAATTTCATAACAATCGGTTAATATTTACTATTTTTTTTCGAATTTTTAAAGTGAAAAGATGAAAAATCAGTAGATTTTATATGAGAAATCTGTAGTTGTTTTTCTGTTCTTTTCTTTTTTTAAAATTCAAATTTTATGAATGTTTGAATGCAGTCCTTTAGGAGACCATTTAATAGTCTTGCAGCAAAATTTTTATAACAATCGGTTTATATTTACTATTTTTTTTCGAATTTTTAAAGTGAAAAAATGAAAAATCGGTAGATTTTATATGAGAAATCTCTAGTTGTTTTTCTGTTCTTTTCTTTTTTTAAAATTCAAATTTTATGAATGTTTGATAGCAGTCCTTTAGGAGACCATTAAATAGTCTTGCAGCAAAATTTTTATAACAATCGGTTAATATTTACTATTTTTTTTCGAATTTTTAAAGTGAAAAAATGAAAAATCACTAGATTTTATATGAGAAATCTCTAGTTGTTTTTCTGTTCTTTTCTTTTTTTAAAATTCAAATTTTATGAATGTTTGAATGCAGTCCTTTAGGAGACCATTAAATAGTCTTGCAGCAAAATTTTTATAACAATCGGTTTATATTTACTATTTTTTTTCGAATTTTTAAAGTGAAAAAATGAAAAATCGGTAGATTTTATATGAGAAATCTCTAGTTGTTTTTCTGTTCTTTTCTTTTTTTAAAATTCAAATTTTATGAATGTTTGAATGCAGTCCTTTAGGAGACCATTAAATAGTCTTGCAGCAAAATTTTTATAACAATCGGTTTATATTTACTATTTTTTTTCGAATTTTTAAAGTGAAAAAATGAAAAATCGGTAGATTTTATATGAGAAATCGGTAGTTTTAAAAATGCACAAATTTGAAAATTTTTAATGCAGTCCTTTAGGGGACCATTAAATAGTATTGCAGCAAAAATTTCATAACAATCGATTAATATTTCCTTTTTTTTTTTATTTTTTTGTCTAAAAAAAGTTGCAAGGGGGTACCCTTGGAAGATTTTTTGACTGTTTTTTTTAAATTCCATTTTGAAGAATGTTTGAATGCAGTTCTTTAGGGGACCATTCAACAGTGTTACAGCAAAAATTTCATAACAATCGGTTAATATTTACTATTTTTTTTCGAATTTTTAAAGTGAAAAGATGAAAAATCAGTAGATTTTATATGAGAAATCTGTAGTTGTTTTTCTGTTCTTTTCTTTTTTTAAAATTCAAATTTTATGAATGTTTGAATGCAGTCCTTTAGGAGACCATTAAATAGTCTTGCAGCAAAATTTTTATAACAATCGGTTTATATTTACTATTTTTTTTCGAATTTTTAAAGTGAAAAAATGAAAAATCGGTAGATTTTATATGAGAAATCGGTAGTTTTAAAAATGCACAAATTTGAAAATTTTTAATGCAGTCCTTTAGGGGACCATTAAATAGTATTGCAGCAAAAATTTCATAACAATCGATTAATATTTCCTTTTTTTTTTTATTTTTTTGTCTAAAAAAAGTTGCAAGGGGGTACCCTTGGAAGATTTTTTGACTGTTTTTTTTAAATTCCATTTTGAAGAATGTTTGAATGCAGTTCTTTATGGGACCATTAAACAGTGTTACAGCAAAAGTTTCATAACAATCGGTTAATATTTACTATTTTTTTTCGAATTTTTAAAGTGAAAAAATGAAAAATCACTAGATTTTATATGAGAAATCTCTAGTTGTTTTTCTGTTCTTTTCTTTTTTTAAAATTCAAATTTTATGAATGTTTGAATGCAGTCCTTTAGGAGACCATTAAATAGTCTTGCAGCAAAATTTTTATAACAATCGGTTTATATTTACTATTTTTTTTCGAATTTTTAAAGTGAAAAAATGAAAAATCGGTAGATTTTATATGAGAAATCGGTAGTTTTAAAAATGCACAAATTTGAAAATTTTTAATGCAGTCCTTTAGGGGACCATTAAATAGTATTGCAGCAAAAATTTCATAACAATCGATTAATATTTCCTTTTTTTTTTTATTTTTTTGTCTAAAAAAAGTTGCAAGGGGGTACCCTTGGAAGATTTTTTGACTGTTTTTTTTTAAATTCCATTTTGAAGAATGTTTGAATGCAGTTCTTTATGGGACCATTAAACAGTGTTACAGCAAAAATTTCATAACAATCGGTTAATATTTACTATTTTTTTTCGAATTTTTAAAGTGAAAAAATGAAAAATCACTAGATTTTATATGAGAAATCTCTAGTTGTTTTTCTGTTCTTTTCTTTTTTTAAAATTCAAATTTTATGAATGTTTGAATGCAGTCCTTTAGGAGACCATTAAATAGTCTTGCAGCAAAATTTTTATAACAATCGGTTTATATTTACTATTTTTTTTCGAATTTTTAAAGTGAAAAAATGAAAAATCGGTAGATTTTATATGAGAAATCTCTAGTTGTTTTTCTGTTCTTTTCTTTTTTTAAAATTCAAATTTTATGAATGTTTGAATGCAGTCCTTTAGGAGACCATTAAATAGTCTTGCAGCAAAATTTTTATAACAATCGGTTTATATTTACTATTTTTTTTCGAATTTTTAAAGTGAAAAAATGAAAAATCGGTAGATTTTATATGAGAAATCGGTAGTTTTAAAAATTTTTAATGCAGTCCTTTAGGGGACCATTAAATAGTATTGCAGCAAAAATTTCATAACAATCGATTAATATTTCCTTTTTTTTTTTATTTTTTTGTCTAAAAAAAGTTGCAAGGGGGTACCCTTGGAAGATTTTTTGACTGTTTTTTTTAAATTCCATTTTGAAGAATGTTTGAATGCAGTTCTTTATGGGACCATTAAACAGTGTTACAGCAAAAATTTCATAACAATCGGTTAATATTTACTATTTTTTTTCGAATTTTTAAAGTGAAAAGATGAAAAATCAGTAGATTTTATATGAGAAATCTGTAGTTGTTTTTCTGTTCTTTTCTTTTTTTAAAATTCAAATTTTATGAATGTTTGAATGCAGTCCTTTAGGAGACCATTTAATAGTCTTGCAGCAAAATTTTTATAACAATCGGTTTATATTTACAATTTTTTTTCGAATTTTTAAAGTGAAAAAATGAAAAATCGGTAGATTTTATATGAGAAATCGGTAGTTTTAAAAATGCACAAATTTGAAAATTTTTAATGCAGTCCTTTAGGGGACCATTAAATAGTATTGCAGCAAAAATTTCATAACAATCGATTAATATTTCCTTTTTTTTTTTTTTTTTTTGTCTAAAAAAAGTTGCAAGGGGGTACCCTTGGAAGATTTTTTGACTGTTTTTTTTTTCAATTCCATTTTGAAGAATGTTTGAATGCAGTTCTTTATGGGACCATTAAACAGTGTTACAGCAAAAATTTCATAACAATCGGTTAATATTTACTATTTTTTTTCGAATTTTTAAAGTGAAAAAATGAAAAATCACTAGATTTTATATGAGAAATCTCTAGTTGTTTTTCTGTTCTTTTCTTTTTTTAAAATTCAAATTTTATGAATGTTTGAATGCAGTCCTTTAGGAGACCATTAAATAGTCTTGCAGCAAAATTTTTATAACAATCGGTTAATATTTACTATTTTTTTTCGAATTTTTAAAGTGAAAAAATGAAAAATCACTAGATTTTATATGAGAAATCTCTAGTTGTTTTTCTGTTCTTTTCTTTTTTTAAAATTCAAATTTTATGAATGTTTGAATGCAGTCCTTTAGGAGACCATTAAATAGTCTTGCAGCAAAATTTTTATAACAATCGGTTTATATTTACTATTTTTTTTCGAATTTTTAAAGTGAAAAAATGAAAAATCGGTAGATTTTATATGAGAAATCTCTAGTTGTTTTTCTGTTCTTTTCTTTTTTTAAAATTCAAATTTTATGAATGTTTGAATGCAGTCCTTTAGGAGACCATTAAATAGTCTTGCAGCAAAATTTTTATAACAATCGGTTTATATTTACTATTTTTTTTCGAATTTTTAAAGTGAAAAAATGAAAAATCGGTAGATTTTATATGAGAAATCGGTAGTTTTAAAAATGCACAAATTTGAAAATTTTTAATGCAGTCCTTTAGGGGACCATTAAATAGTATTGCAGCAAAAATTTCATAACAATCGATTAATATTTCCTTTTTTTTTTTATTTTTTTGTCTAAAAAAAGTTGCAAGGGGGTACCCTTGGAAGATTTTTTGACTGTTTTTTTTAAATTCCATTTTGAAGAATGTTTGAATGCAGTTCTTTATGGGACCATTAAACAGTGTTACAGCAAAAGTTTCATAACAATCGGTTAATATTTACTATTTTTTTTCGAATTTTTAAAGTGAAAAAATGAAAAATCACTAGATTTTATATGAGAAATCTCTAGTTGTTTTTCTGTTCTTTTCTTTTTTTAAAATTCAAATTTTATGAATGTTTGAATGCAGTCCTTTAGGAGACCATTAAATAGTCTTGCAGCAAAATTTTTATAACAATCGGTTTATATTTACTATTTTTTTTCGAATTTTTAAAGTGAAAAAATGAAAAATCGGTAGATTTTATATGAGAAATCGGTAGTTTTAAAAATGCACAAATTTGAAAATTTTTAATGCAGTCCTTTAGGGGACCATTAAATAGTATTGCAGCAAAAATTTCATAACAATCGATTAATATTTCCTTTTTTTTTTTATTTTTTTGTCTAAAAAAAGTTGCAAGGGGGTACCCTTGGAAGATTTTTTGACTGTTTTTTTTTAAATTCCATTTTGAAGAATGTTTGAATGCAGTTCTTTATGGGACCATTAAACAGTGTTACAGCAAAAATTTCATAACAATCGGTTAATATTTACTATTTTTTTTCGAATTTTTAAAGTGAAAAAATGAAAAATCACTAGATTTTATATGAGAAATCTCTAGTTGTTTTTCTGTTCTTTTCTTTTTTTAAAATTCAAATTTTATGAATGTTTGAATGCAGTCCTTTAGGAGACCATTAAATAGTCTTGCAGCAAAATTTTTATAACAATCGGTTTATATTTACTATTTTTTTTCGAATTTTTAAAGTGAAAAAATGAAAAATCGGTAGATTTTATATGAGAAATCTCTAGTTGTTTTTCTGTTCTTTTCTTTTTTTAAAATTCAAATTTTATGAATGTTTGAATGCAGTCCTTTAGGAGACCATTAAATAGTCTTGCAGCAAAATTTTTATAACAATCGGTTTATATTTACTATTTTTTTTCGAATTTTTAAAGTGAAAAAATGAAAAATCGGTAGATTTTATATGAGAAATCGGTAGTTTTAAAAATTTTTAATGCAGTCCTTTAGGGGACCATTAAATAGTATTGCAGCAAAAATTTCATAACAATCGATTAATATTTCCTTTTTTTTTTTATTTTTTTGTCTAAAAAAAGTTGCAAGGGGGTACCCTTGGAAGATTTTTTGACTGTTTTTTTTAAATTCCATTTTGAAGAATGTTTGAATGCAGTTCTTTATGGGACCATTAAACAGTGTTACAGCAAAAATTTCATAACAATCGGTTAATATTTACTATTTTTTTTCGAATTTTTAAAGTGAAAAGATGAAAAATCAGTAGATTTTATATGAGAAATCTGTAGTTGTTTTTCTGTTCTTTTCTTTTTTTAAAATTCAAATTTTATGAATGTTTGAATGCAGTCCTTTAGGAGACCATTTAATAGTCTTGCAGCAAAATTTTTATAACAATCGGTTTATATTTACAATTTTTTTTCGAATTTTTAAAGTGAAAAAATGAAAAATCGGTAGATTTTATATGAGAAATCGGTAGTTTTAAAAATGCACAAATTTGAAAATTTTTAATGCAGTCCTTTAGGGGACCATTAAATAGTATTGCAGCAAAAATTTCATAACAATCGATTAATATTTCCTTTTTTTTTTTTTTTTTTTGTCTAAAAAAAGTTGCAAGGGGGTACCCTTGGAAGATTTTTTGACTGTTTTTTTTTTAAATTCCATTTTGAAGAATGTTTGAATGCAGTTCTTTATGGGACCATTAAACAGTGTTACAGCAAAAATTTCATAACAATCGGTTAATATTTACTATTTTTTTTCGAATTTTTAAAGTGAAAAAATGAAAAATCACTAGATTTTATATGAGAAATCTCTAGTTGTTTTTCTGTTCTTTTCTTTTTTTAAAATTCAAATTTTATGAATGTTTGAATGCAGTCCTTTAGGAGACCATTAAATAGTCTTGCAGCAAAATTTTTATAACAATCGGTTAATATTTACTATTTTTTTTCGAATTTTTAAAGTGAAAAAATGAAAAATCACTAGATTTTATATGAGAAATCTCTAGTTGTTTTTCTGTTCTTTTCTTTTTTTAAAATTCAAATTTTATGAATGTTTGAATGCAGTCCTTTAGGAGACCATTAAATAGTCTTGCAGCAAAATTTTTATAACAATCGGTTTATATTTACTATTTTTTTTCGAATTTTTAAAGTGAAAAAATGAAAAATCGGTAGATTTTATATGAGAAATCTCTAGTTGTTTTTCTGTTCTTTTCTTTTTTTAAAATTCAAATTTTATGAATGTTTGAATGCAGTCCTTTAGGAGACCATTAAATAGTCTTGCAGCAAAATTTTTATAACAATCGGTTTATATTTACTATTTTTTTTCGAATTTTTAAAGTGAAAAAATGAAAAATTACTAGATTTTATATGAGAAATCTCTAGTTGTTTTTCTGTTCTTTTCTTTTTTTAAAATTCAAATTTTATGAATGTTTGAATGCAGTCCTTTAGGAGACCATTAAATAGTCTTGCAGCAAAATTTTTATAACAATCGGTTAATATTTACTATTTTTTTTCGAATTTTTAAAGTGAAAAAATGAAAAATCACTAGATTTTATATGAGAAATCTCTAGTTGTTTTTCTGTTCTTTTCTTTTTTTAAAATTCAAATTTTATGAATGTTTGAATGCAGTCCTTTAGGAGACCATTAAATAGTCTTGCAGCAAAAATTTCATAACAATCGGTTAATATTTACTATTTTTTTTCGAATTTTTAAAGTGAAAAAATGAAAAATCACTAGATTTTATATGAGAAATCTCTAGTTGTTTTTCTGTTCTTTTCTTTTTTTAAAATTCAAATTTTATGAATGTTTGAATGCAGTCCTTTAGGAGACCATTAAATAGTCTTGCAGCAAAATTTTTATAACAATCGGTTTATATTTACTATTTTTTTTCGAATTTTTAAAGTGAAAAAATGAAAAATCGGTAGATTTTATATGAGAAATCTCTAGTTGTTTTTCTGTTCTTTTCTTTTTTTAAAATTCAAATTTTATGAATGTTTGAATGCAGTCCTTTAGGAGACCATTAAATAGTCTTGCAGCAAAATTTTTATAACAATCGGTTTATATTTACTATTTTTTTTCGAATTTTTAAAGTGAAAAAATGAAAAATCGGTAGATTTTATATGAGAAATCTCTAGTTGTTTTTCTGTTCTTTTCTTTTTTTAAAATTCAAATTTTATGAATGTTTGAATGCAGTCCTTTAGGAGACCATTAAATAGTCTTGCAGCAAAATTTTTATAACAATCGGTTTATATTTACTATTTTTTTTCGAATTTTTAAAGTGAAAAAATGAAAAATCGGTAGATTTTATATGAGAAATCGGTAGTTTTAAAAATTTTTAATGCAGTCCTTTAGGGGACCATTAAATAGTATTGCAGCAAAAATTTCATAACAATCGATTAATATTTCCTTTTTTTTTTTATTTTTTTGTCTAAAAAAAGTTGCAAGGGGGTACCCTTGGAAGATTTTTTGACTGTTTTTTTTTAAATTCCATTTTGAAGAATGTTTGAATGCAGTTCTTTATGGGACCATTAAACAGTGTTACAGCAAAAATTTCATAACAATCGGTTAATATTTACTATTTTTTTTCGAATTTTTAAAGTGAAAAAATGAAAAATCACTAGATTTTATATGAGAAATCTCTAGTTGTTTTTCTGTTCTTTTCTTTTTTTAAAATTCAAATTTTATGAATGTTTGAATGCAGTCCTTTAGGAGACCATTAAATAGTCTTGCAGCAAAATTTTTATAACAATCGGTTTATATTTACTATTTTTTTTCGAATTTTTAAAGTGAAAAAATGAAAAATCGGTAGATTTTATATGAGAAATCTCTAGTTGTTTTTCTGTTCTTTTCTTTTTTTAAAATTCAAATTTTATGAATGTTTGAATGCAGTCCTTTAGGAGACCATTAAATAGTCTTGCAGCAAAATTTTTATAACAATCGGTTTATATTTACTATTTTTTTTCGAATTTTTAAAGTGAAAAAATGAAAAATCGGTAGATTTTATATGAGAAATCGGTAGTTTTAAAAATTTTTAATGCAGTCCTTTAGGGGACCATTAAATAGTATTGCAGCAAAAATTTCATAACAATCGATTAATATTTCCTTTTTTTTTTTATTTTTTTGTCTAAAAAAAGTTGCAAGGGGGTACCCTTGGAAGATTTTTTGACTGTTTTTTTTAAATTCCATTTTGAAGAATGTTTGAATGCAGTTCTTTATGGGACCATTAAACAGTGTTACAGCAAAAATTTCATAACAATCGGTTAATATTTACTATTTTTTTTCGAATTTTTAAAGTGAAAAGATGAAAAATCAGTAGATTTTATATGAGAAATCTGTAGTTGTTTTTCTGTTCTTTTCTTTTTTTAAAATTCAAATTTTATGAATGTTTGAATGCAGTCCTTTAGGAGACCATTTAATAGTCTTGCAGCAAAATTTTTATAACAATCGGTTTATATTTACAATTTTTTTTCGAATTTTTAAAGTGAAAAAATGAAAAATCGGTAGATTTTATATGAGAAATCGGTAGTTTTAAAAATGCACAAATTTGAAAATTTTTAATGCAGTCCTTTAGGGGACCATTAAATAGTATTGCAGCAAAAATTTCATAACAATCGATTAATATTTCCTTTTTTTTTTTTTTTTTTTGTCTAAAAAAAGTTGCAAGGGGGTACCCTTGGAAGATTTTTTGACTGTTTTTTTTTTAAATTCCATTTTGAAGAATGTTTGAATGCAGTTCTTTATGGGACCATTAAACAGTGTTACAGCAAAAATTTCATAACAATCGGTTAATATTTACTATTTTTTTTCGAATTTTTAAAGTGAAAAAATGAAAAATCACTAGATTTTATATGAGAAATCTCTAGTTGTTTTTCTGTTCTTTTCTTTTTTTAAAATTCAAATTTTATGAATGTTTGAATGCAGTCCTTTAGGAGACCATTAAATAGTCTTGCAGCAAAATTTTTATAACAATCGGTTAATATTTACTATTTTTTTTCGAATTTTTAAAGTGAAAAAATGAAAAATCACTAGATTTTATATGAGAAATCTCTAGTTGTTTTTCTGTTCTTTTCTTTTTTTAAAATTCAAATTTTATGAATGTTTGAATGCAGTCCTTTAGGAGACCATTAAATAGTCTTGCAGCAAAATTTTTATAACAATCGGTTTATATTTACTATTTTTTTTCGAATTTTTAAAGTGAAAAAATGAAAAATCGGTAGATTTTATATGAGAAATCTCTAGTTGTTTTTCTGTTCTTTTCTTTTTTTAAAATTCAAATTTTATGAATGTTTGAATGCAGTCCTTTAGGAGACCATTAAATAGTCTTGCAGCAAAATTTTTATAACAATCGGTTTATATTTACTATTTTTTTTCGAATTTTTAAAGTGAAAAAATGAAAAATCACTAGATTTTATATGAGAAATCTCTAGTTGTTTTTCTGTTCTTTTCTTTTTTTAAAATTCAAATTTTATGAATGTTTGAATGCAGTCCTTTAGGAGACCATTAAATAGTCTTGCAGCAAAATTTTTATAACAATCGGTTAATATTTACTATTTTTTTTCGAATTTTTAAAGTGAAAAAATGAAAAATCACTAGATTTTATATGAGAAATCTCTAGTTGTTTTTCTGTTCTTTTCTTTTTTTAAAATTCAAATTTTATGAATGTTTGAATGCAGTCCTTTAGGAGACCATTAAATAGTCTTGCAGCAAAAATTTCATAACAATCGGTTAATATTTACTATTTTTTTTCGAATTTTTAAAGTGAAAAAATGAAAAATCACTAGATTTTATATGAGAAATCTCTAGTTGTTTTTCTGTTCTTTTCTTTTTTTAAAATTCAAATTTTATGAATGTTTGAATGCAGTCCTTTAGGAGACCATTAAATAGTCTTGCAGCAAAATTTTTATAACAATCGGTTTATATTTACTATTTTTTTTCGAATTTTTAAAGTGAAAAAATGAAAAATCGGTAGATTTTATATGAGAAATCTCTAGTTGTTTTTCTGTTCTTTTCTTTTTTTAAAATTCAAATTTTATGAATGTTTGAATGCAGTCCTTTAGGAGACCATTAAATAGTCTTGCAGCAAAATTTTTATAACAATCGGTTTATATTTACTATTTTTTTTCGAATTTTTAAAGTGAAAAAATGAAAAATCGGTAGATTTTATATGAGAAATCGGTAGTTTTAAAAATTTTTAATGCAGTCCTTTAGGGGACCATTAAATAGTATTGCAGCAAAAATTTCATAACAATCGATTAATATTTCCTTTTTTTTTTTATTTTTTTGTCTAAAAAAAGTTGCAAGGGGGTACCCTTGGAAGATTTTTTGACTGTTTTTTTTAAATTCCATTTTGAAGAATGTTTGAATGCAGTTCTTTATGGGACCATTAAACAGTGTTACAGCAAAAATTTCATAACAATCGGTTAATATTTACTATTTTTTTTCGAATTTTTAAAGTGAAAAGATGAAAAATCAGTAGATTTTATATGAGAAATCTGTAGTTGTTTTTCTGTTCTTTTCTTTTTTTAAAATTCAAATTTTATGAATGTTTGAATGCAGTCCTTTAGGAGACCATTTAATAGTCTTGCAGCAAAATTTTTATAACAATCGGTTTATATTTACAATTTTTTTTCGAATTTTTAAAGTGAAAAAATGAAAAATCGGTAGATTTTATATGAGAAATCGGTAGTTTTAAAAATGCACAAATTTGAAAATTTTTAATGCAGTCCTTTAGGGGACCATTAAATAGTATTGCAGCAAAAATTTCATAACAATCGATTAATATTTCCTTTTTTTTTTTTTTTTTTTGTCTAAAAAAAGTTGCAAGGGGGTACCCTTGGAAGATTTTTTGACTGTTTTTTTTTTAAATTCCATTTTGAAGAATGTTTGAATGCAGTTCTTTATGGGACCATTAAACAGTGTTACAGCAAAAATTTCATAACAATCGGTTAATATTTACTATTTTTTTTCGAATTTTTAAAGTGAAAAAATGAAAAATCACTAGATTTTATATGAGAAATCTCTAGTTGTTTTTCTGTTCTTTTCTTTTTTTAAAATTCAAATTTTATGAATGTTTGAATGCAGTCCTTTAGGAGACCATTAAATAGTCTTGCAGCAAAATTTTTATAACAATCGGTTAATATTTACTATTTTTTTTCGAATTTTTAAAGTGAAAAAATGAAAAATCACTAGATTTTATATGAGAAATCTCTAGTTGTTTTTCTGTTCTTTTCTTTTTTTAAAATTCAAATTTTATGAATGTTTGAATGCAGTCCTTTAGGAGACCATTAAATAGTCTTGCAGCAAAATTTTTATAACAATCGGTTTATATTTACTATTTTTTTTCGAATTTTTAAAGTGAAAAAATGAAAAATCGGTAGATTTTATATGAGAAATCTCTAGTTGTTTTTCTGTTCTTTTCTTTTTTTAAAATTCAAATTTTATGAATGTTTGAATGCAGTCCTTTAGGAGACCATTAAATAGTCTTGCAGCAAAATTTTTATAACAATCGGTTTATATTTACTATTTTTTTTCGAATTTTTAAAGTGAAAAAATGAAAAATCACTAGATTTTATATGAGAAATCTCTAGTTGTTTTTCTGTTCTTTTCTTTTTTTAAAATTCAAATTTTATGAATGTTTGAATGCAGTCCTTTAGGAGACCATTAAATAGTCTTGCAGCAAAATTTTTATAACAATCGGTTAATATTTACTATTTTTTTTCGAATTTTTAAAGTGAAAAAATGAAAAATCACTAGATTTTATATGAGAAATCTCTAGTTGTTTTTCTGTTCTTTTCTTTTTTTAAAATTCAAATTTTATGAATGTTTGAATGCAGTCCTTTAGGAGACCATTAAGTAGTCTTGCAGCAAAATTTTTATAACAATCGGTTTATATTTACTATTTTTTTTCGAATTTTTAAAGTGAAAAAATGAAAAATCGGTAGATTTTATATGAGAAATCTCTAGTTGTTTTTCTGTTCTTTTCTTTTTTTAAAATTCAAATTTTATGAATGTTTGAATGCAGTTCTTTATGGGACCATTAAACAGTGTTACAGCAAAAATTTCATAACAATCGGTTAATATTTACTATTTTTTTTCGAATTTTTAAAGTGAAAAGATGAAAAATCAGTAGATTTTATATGAGAAATCTGTAGTTGTTTTTCTGTTCTTTTCTTTTTTTAAAATTCAAATTTTATGAATGTTTGAATGCAGTCCTTTAGGAGACCATTTAATAGTCTTGCAGCAAAATTTTTATAACAATCGGTTTATATTTACAATTTTTTTTCGAATTTTTAAAGTGAAAAAATGAAAAATCGGTAGATTTTATATGAGAAATCGGTAGTTTTAAAAATGCACAAATTTGAAAATTTTTAATGCAGTCCTTTAGGGGACCATTAAATAGTATTGCAGCAAAAATTTCATAACAATCGATTAATATTTCCTTTTTTTTTTTTTTTTTTTGTCTAAAAAAAGTTGCAAGGGGGTACCCTTGGAAGATTTTTTGACTGTTTTTTTTTTAAATTCCATTTTGAAGAATGTTTGAATGCAGTTCTTTATGGGACCATTAAACAGTGTTACAGCAAAAATTTCATAACAATCGGTTAATATTTACTATTTTTTTTCGAATTTTTAAAGTGAAAAAATGAAAAATCACTAGATTTTATATGAGAAATCTCTAGTTGTTTTTCTGTTCTTTTCTTTTTTTAAAATTCAAATTTTATGAATGTTTGAATGCAGTCCTTTAGGAGACCATTAAATAGTCTTGCAGCAAAATTTTTATAACAATCGGTTAATATTTACTATTTTTTTTCGAATTTTTAAAGTGAAAAAATGAAAAATCACTAGATTTTATATGAGAAATCTCTAGTTGTTTTTCTGTTCTTTTCTTTTTTTAAAATTCAAATTTTATGAATGTTTGAATGCAGTCCTTTAGGAGACCATTAAATAGTCTTGCAGCAAAATTTTTATAACAATCGGTTTATATTTACTATTTTTTTTCGAATTTTTAAAGTGAAAAAATGAAAAATCGGTAGATTTTATATGAGAAATCTCTAGTTGTTTTTCTGTTCTTTTCTTTTTTTAAAATTCAAATTTTATGAATGTTTGAATGCAGTCCTTTAGGAGACCATTAAATAGTCTTGCAGCAAAATTTTTATAACAATCGGTTTATATTTACTATTTTTTTTCGAATTTTTAAAGTGAAAAAATGAAAAATCACTAGATTTTATATGAGAAATCTCTAGTTGTTTTTCTGTTCTTTTCTTTTTTTAAAATTCAAATTTTATGAATGTTTGAATGCAGTCCTTTAGGAGACCATTAAATAGTCTTGCAGCAAAATTTTTATAACAATCGGTTAATATTTACTATTTTTTTTCGAATTTTTAAAGTGAAAAAATGAAAAATCACTAGATTTTATATGAGAAATCTCTAGTTGTTTTTCTGTTCTTTTCTTTTTTTAAAATTCAAATTTTATGAATGTTTGAATGCAGTCCTTTAGGAGACCATTAAATAGTCTTGCAGCAAAAATTTCATAACAATCGGTTAATATTTACTATTTTTTTTCGAATTTTTAAAGTGAAAAAATGAAAAATCACTAGATTTTATATGAGAAATCTCTAGTTGTTTTTCTGTTCTTTTCTTTTTTTAAAATTCAAATTTTATGAATGTTTGAATGCAGTCCTTTAGGAGACCATTAAATAGTCTTGCAGCAAAATTTTTATAACAATCGGTTTATATTTACTATTTTTTTTCGAATTTTTAAAGTGAAAAAATGAAAAATCGGTAGATTTTATATGAGAAATCTCTAGTTGTTTTTCTGTTCTTTTCTTTTTTTAAAATTCAAATTTTATGAATGTTTGAATGCAGTCCTTTAGGAGACCATTAAATAGTCTTGCAGCAAAATTTTTATAACAATCGGTTTATATTTACTATTTTTTTTCGAATTTTTAAAGTGAAAAAATGAAAAATCGGTAGATTTTATATGAGAAATCGGTAGTTTTAAAAATGCACAAATTTGAAAATTTTTAATGCAGTCCTTTAGGGGACCATTAAATAGTATTGCAGCAAAAATTTCATAACAATCGATTAATATTTCCTTTTTTTTTTTTTTTTTTTGTCTAAAAAAAGTTGCAAGGGGGTACCCTTGGAAGATTTTTTGACTGTTTTTTTTTTAAATTCCATTTTGAAGAATGTTTGAATGCAGTTCTTTATGGGACCATTAAACAGTGTTACAGCAAAAATTTCATAACAATCGGTTAATATTTACTATTTTTTTTCGAATTTTTAAAGTGAAAAAATGAAAAATCACTAGATTTTATATGAGAAATCTCTAGTTGTTTTTCTGTTCTTTTCTTTTTTTAAAATTCAAATTTTATGAATGTTTGAATGCAGTCCTTTAGGAGACCATTAAATAGTCTTGCAGCAAAATTTTTATAACAATCGGTTAATATTTACTATTTTTTTTCGAATTTTTAAAGTGAAAAAATGAAAAATCACTAGATTTTATATGAGAAATCTCTAGTTGTTTTTCTGTTCTTTTCTTTTTTTAAAATTCAAATTTTATGAATGTTTGAATGCAGTCCTTTAGGAGACCATTAAATAGTCTTGCAGCAAAATTTTTATAACAATCGGTTTATATTTACTATTTTTTTTCGAATTTTTAAAGTGAAAAAATGAAAAATCGGTAGATTTTATATGAGAAATCTCTAGTTGTTTTTCTGTTCTTTTCTTTTTTTAAAATTCAAATTTTATGAATGTTTGAATGCAGTCCTTTAGGAGACCATTAAATAGTCTTGCAGCAAAATTTTTATAACAATCGGTTTATATTTACTATTTTTTTTCGAATTTTTAAAGTGAAAAAATGAAAAATCACTAGATTTTATATGAGAAATCTCTAGTTGTTTTTCTGTTCTTTTCTTTTTTTAAAATTCAAATTTTATGAATGTTTGAATGCAGTCCTTTAGGAGACCATTAAATAGTCTTGCAGCAAAATTTTTATAACAATCGGTTAATATTTACTATTTTTTTTCGAATTTTTAAAGTGAAAAAATGAAAAATCACTAGATTTTATATGAGAAATCTCTAGTTGTTTTTCTGTTCTTTTCTTTTTTTAAAATTCAAATTTTATGAATGTTTGAATGCAGTCCTTTAGGAGACCATTAAATAGTCTTGCAGCAAAATTTTTATAACAATCGGTTTATATTTACTATTTTTTTTCGAATTTTTAAAGTGAAAAAATGAAAAATCGGTAGATTTTATATGAGAAATCTCTAGTTGTTTTTCTGTTCTTTTCTTTTTTTAAAATTCAAATTTTATGAATGTTTGAATGCAGTTCTTTATGGGACCATTAAACAGTGTTACAGCAAAAATTTCATAACAATCGGTTAATATTTACTATTTTTTTTCGAATTTTTAAAGTGAAAAAATGAAAAATCACTAGATTTTATATGAGAAATCTCTAGTTGTTTTTCTGTTCTTTTCTTTTTTTAAAATTCAAATTTTATGAATGTTTGAATGCAGTCCTTTAGGAGACCATTAAATAGTCTTGCAGCAAAATTTTTATAACAATCGGTTTATATTTACTATTTTTTTTCGAATTTTTAAAGTGAAAAAATGAAAAATCGGTAGATTTTATATGAGAAATCGGTAGTTTTAAAAATGCACAAATTTGAAAATTTTTAATGCAGTCCTTTAGGGGACCATTAAATAGTATTGCAGCAAAAATTTCATAACAATCGATTAATATTTCCTTTTTTTTTTTATTTTTTTGTCTAAAAAAAGTTGCAAGGGGGAAGATTTTTTGACTGTTTTTTTTTAAATTCCATTTTGAAGAATGTTTGAATGCAGTTCTTTATGGGACCATTAAACAGTGTTACAGCAAAAATTTCATAACAATCGGTTAATATTTACTATTTTTTTTCGAATTTTTAAAGTGAAAAAATGAAAAATCACTAGATTTTATATGAGAAATCTCTAGTTGTTTTTCTGTTCTTTTCTTTTTTTAAAATTCAAATTTTATGAATGTTTGAATGCAGTCCTTTAGGAGACCATTAAATAGTCTTGCAGCAAAATTTTTATAACAATCGGTTAATATTTACTATTTTTTTCGAATTTTTAAAGTGAAAAAATGAAAAATCACTAGATTTTATATGAGAAATCTCTATTTGTTTTTCTGTTCTTTTCTTTTTTTAAAATTCAAATTTTATGAATGTTTGAATGCAGTCCTTTAGGAGACCATTAAATAGTCTTGCAGCAAAATTTTTATAACAATCGGTTTATATTTACTATTTTTTTTCGAATTTTTAAAGTGAAAAAATGAAAAATCGGTAGATATATGAGAAATCGGTAGTTTTAAAAATGCACAAATTTGAAAATTTTTAATGCAGTCCTTTAGGGGACCATTAAATAGTATTGCAGCAAAAATTTCATAACAATCGATTAATATTTCCTTTTTTTTTTTATTTTTTTGTCTAAAAAAAGTTGCAAGGGGGTACCCTTGGAAGATTTTTTGACTGTTTTTTTTTAAATTCCATTTTGAAGAATGTTTGAATGCAGTTCTTTATGGGACCATTAAACAGTGTTACAGCAAAAATTTCATAACAATCGGTTAATATTTACTATTTTTTTTCGAATTTTTAAAGTGAAAAAATGAAAAATCACTAGATTTTATATGAGAAATCTCTAGTTGTTTTTCTGTTCTTTTCTTTTTTTAAAATTCAAATTTTATGAATGTTTGAATGCAGTTCTTTATGGGACCATTAAACAGTGTTACAGCAAAAATTTCATAACAATCGGTTAATATTTACTATTTTTTTTCGAATTTTTAAAGTGAAAAAATGAAAAATCACTAGATTTTATATGAGAAATCTCTAGTTGTTTTTCTGTTCTTTTCTTTTTTTAAAACTCAAATTTTATGAATGTTTAAATGCAGTCCTTTAGGAGACCATTAAATAGTCTTGCAGCAAAATTTTTATAACAATCGGTTTATATTTACTATTTTTTATCGAATTTTTAAAGTGAAAAAATGAAAAATCGGTAGATTTTATATGAGAAATCGGTTGTTTTAAAAATTTTTAATGCCATTAAATAGTATTGCAGCAAAAATTTCATAACAATCGATTAATATTTCCTTTTTTTTTTTTTTTTTTTGTCTAAAAAAAGTTGCAAGGGGGTACCCTTGGAAGATTTTTTGACTGTTTTTTTTAAATTCCATTTTGAAGAATGTTTGAATGCAGTTCTTTAGGGGACCATTCAACAGTGTTACAGCAAAAATTTCATAACAATCGGTTAATATTTACTATTTTTTTTCGAATTTTTAAAGTGAAAAAATGAAAAATCACTAGATTTTATATGAGAAATCTCTAGTTGTTTTTCTGTTCTTTTCTTTTTTTAAAATTCAAATTTTATGAATGTTTGAATGCAGTCCTTTAGGAGACCATTAAATAGTTTTGCAGCAAAATTTTTATAACAATCGGTTTATATTTACTATTTTTTTTCGAATTTTTAAAGTGAAAAAATGAAAAATCGGTAGATATATGAGAAATCGGTAGTTTTAAAAATGCACAAATTTGAAAATTTTTAATGCAGTCCTTTAGGGGACCATTAAATAGTATTGCAGCAAAAATTTCATAACAATCGATTAATATTTCCTTTTTTTTTTTATTTTTTTGTCTAAAAAAAGTTGCAAGGGGGTACCCTTGGAAGATTTTTTGACTGTTTTTTTTAAATTCCATTTTGAAGAATGTTTGAATGCAGTTCTTTATGGGACCATTAAACAGTGTTACAGCAAAAATTTCATAACAATCGGTTAATATTTACTATTTTTTTTCGAATTTTTAAAGTGAAAAAATGAAAAATCACTAGATTTTATATGAGAAATCTCTAGTTGTTTTTCTGTTCTTTTCTTTTTTTAAAACTCAAATTTTATGAATGTTTAAATGCAGTCCTTTAGGAGACCATTAAATAGTCTTGCAGCAAAATTTTTATAACAATCGGTTTATATTTACTATTTTTTTTCGAATTTTTAAAGTGAAAAAATGAAAAATCACTAGATTTTATATGAGAAATCTCTAGTTGTTTTTCTGTTCTTTTCTTTTTTTAAAATTCAAATTTTATGAATGTTTGAATGCAGTCCTTTAGGAGACCATTAAATAGTTTTGCAGCAAAATTTTTATAACAATCGGTTTATATTTACTATTTTTTTTCGAATTTTTAAAGTGAAAAAATGAAAAATCACTAGATTTTATATGAGAAATCTCTAGTTGTTTTTCTGTTCTTTTCTTTTTTTAAAATTCAAATTTTATGAATGTTTGAATGCAGTCCTTTAGGAGACCATTAAATAGTCTTGCAGCAAAATTTTTATAACAATCGGTTTATATTTACTTTTTTTTTTCGAATTTTTAAAGTGAAAAAATGAAAAATCGGTAGATTTTATATGAGAAATCTCTAGTTGTTTTTCTGTTCTTTTCTTTTTTTAAAATTCAAATTTTATGAATGTTTGAATGCAGTCCTTTAGGAGACCATTAAATAGTCTTGCAGCAAAATTTTTATAACAATCGGTTTATATTTACTATTTTTTTTCGAATTTTTAAAGTGAAAAAATGAAAAATCGGTAGATTTTATATGAGAAATCGGTAGTTTTAAAAATGCACAAATTTGAAAATTTTTAATGCAGTCCTTTAGGGGACCATTAAATAGTATTGCAGCAAAAATTTCATAACAATCGATTAATATTTCCTTTTTTTTTTTATTTTTTTGTCTAAAAAAAGTTGCAAGGGGGTACCCTTGGAAGATTTTTTGACTGTTTTTTTTTAAATTCCATTTTGAAGAATGTTTGAATGCAGTTCTTTATGGGACCATTAAACAGTGTTACAGCAAAAATTTCATAACAATCGGTTAATATTTACTATTTTTTTTCGAATTTTTAAAGTGAAAAAATGAAAAATCACTAGATTTTATATGAGAAATCTCTAGTTGTTTTTCTGTTCTTTTTTTTTTTTAAAATTCAAATTTTATGAATGTTTGAATGCAGTCCTTTAGGAGACCATTAAATAGTCTTGCAGCAAAATTTTTATAACAATCGGTTTATATTTACTTTTTTTTTTCGAATTTTTAAAGTGAAAAAATGAAAAATCGGTAGATTTTATATGAGAAATCTCTAGTTGTTTTTCTGTTCTTTTCTTTTTTTAAAATTCAAATTTTATGAATGTTTGAATGCAGTCCTTTAGGAGACCATTAAATAGTCTTGCAGCAAAATTTTTATAACAATCGGTTTATATTTACTATTTTTTTTCGAATTTTTAAAGTGAAAAAATGAAAAATCGGTAGATTTTATATGAGAAATCGGTAGTTTTAAAAATGCACAAATTTGAAAATTTTTAATGCAGTCCTTTAGGGGACCATTAAATAGTATTGCAGCAAAAATTTCATAACAATCGATTAATATTTCCTTTTTTTTTTTATTTTTTTGTCTAAAAAAAGTTGCAAGGGTGTACCCTTGGAAGATTTTTTGACTGTTTTTTTTAAATTCCATTTTGAAGAATGTTTGAATGCAGTTCTTTATGGGACCATTAAACAGTGTTACAGCAAAAATTTCATAACAATCGGTTAATATTTACTATTTTTTTTCGAATTTTTAAAGTGAAAAAATGAAAAATCACTAGATTTTATATGAGAAATCTCTAGTTGTTTTTCTGTTCTTTTCTTTTTTTAAAACTCAAATTTTATGAATGTTTAAATGCAGTCCTTTAGGAGACCATTAAATAGTCTTGCAGCAAAATTTTTATAACAATCGGTTTATATTTACTATTTTTTTTCGAATTTTTAAAGTGAAAAAATGAAAAATCACTAGATTTTATATGAGAAATCTCTAGTTGTTTTTCTGTTCTTTTCTTTTTTTAAAATTCAAATTTTATGAATGTTTGAATGCAGTCCTTTAGGAGACCATTAAATAGTTTTGCAGCAAAATTTTTATAACAATCGGTTTATATTTACTATTTTTTTTCGAATTTTTAAAGTGAAAAAATGAAAAATCGGTAGATTTTATATGAGAAATCGGTAGTTTTAAAAATGTTTAATGCAGTCCTTTAGGGGACCATTAAATAGTATTGCAGCAAAAATTTCATAACAATCGATTAATATTTCCTTTTTTTTTTTATTTTTTTGTCTAAAAAAAGTTGCAAGGGTGTACCCTTGGAAGATTTTTTGACTGTTTTTTTTAAATTCCATTTTGAAGAATGTTTGAATGCAGTTCTTTATGGGACCATTAAACAGTGTTACAGCAAAAATTTCATAACAATCGGTTAATATTTACTATTTTTTTTCGAATTTTTAAAGTGAAAAAATGAAAAATCACTAGATTTTATATGAGAAATCTCTAGTTGTTTTTCTGTTCTTTTCTTTTTTTAAAACTCAAATTTTATGAATGTTTAAATGCAGTCCTTTAGGAGACCATTAAATAGTCTTGCAGCAAAATTTTTATAACAATCGGTTTATATTTACTTTTTTTTTTCGAATTTTTAAAGTGAAAAAATGAAAAATCGGTAGATTTTATATGAGAAATCTCTAGTTGTTTTTCTGTTCTTTTCTTTTTTTAAAATTCAAATTTTATGAATGTTTGAATGCAGTCCTTTAGGAGACCATTAAATAGTCTTGCAGCAAAATTTTTATAACAATCGGTTTATATTTACTATTTTTTTTCGAATTTTTAAAGTGAAAAAATGAAAAATCGGTAGATTTTATATGAGAAATCGGTTAAAAATGCACAAATTTGAAAATTTTTAATGCAGTCCTTTAGGGGACCATTAAATAGTATTGCAGCAAAAATTTCATAACAATCGATTAATATTTCCTTTTTTTTTTTATTTTTTTGTCTAAAAAAAGTTGCAAGGGTGTACCCTTGGAAGATTTTTTGACTGTTTTTTTTAAATTCCATTTTGAAGAATGTTTGAATGCAGTTCTTTAGGGGACCATTCAACAGTGTTACAGCAAAAATTTCATAACAATCGGTTAATATTTACTATTTTTTTTCGAATTTTTAAAGTGAAAAGATGAAAAATCAGTAGATTTTATATGAGAAATCTGTAGTTGTTTTTCTGTTCTTTTCTTTTTTTAAAATTCAAATTTTATGAATGTTTGAATGCAGTCCTTTAGGAGACCATTTAATAGTCTTGCAGCAAAATTTTTATAACAATCGGTTTATATTTACTATTTTTTTTCGAATTTTTAAAGTGAAAAAATGAAAAATCGGTAGATTTTATATGAGAAATCGGTAGTTTTAAAAATGTTTAATGCAGTCCTTTAGGGGACCATTAAATAGTATTGCAGCAAAAATTTCATAACAATCGATTAATATTTCCTTTTTTTTTTTATTTTTTTGTCTAAAAAAAGTTGCAAGGGGGTACCCTTGGAAGATTTTTTGACTGTTTTTTTTAAATTCCATTTTGAAGAATGTTTGAATGCAGTTCTTTATGGGACCATTAAACAGTGTTACAGCAAAAATTTCATAACAATCGGTTAATATTTACTATTTTTTTTCGAATTTTTAAAGTGAAAAAATGAAAAATCACTAGATTTTATATGAGAAATCTCTAGTTGTTTTTCTGTTCTTTTCTTTTTTTAAAATTCAAATTTTATGAATGTTTGAATGCAGTCCTTTAGGAGACCATTAAATAGTCTTGCAGCAAAATTTTTATAACAATCGGTTTATATTTACTATTTTTTTTCGAATTTTTAAAGTGAAAAAATGAAAAATCGGTAGATTTTATATGAGAAATCGGTAGTTTTAAAAATGCACAAATTTGAAAATTTTTAATGCAGTCCTTTAGGGGACCATTAAATAGTATTGCAGCAAAAATTTCATAACAATCGATTAATATTTCCTTTTTTTTTTTATTTTTTTGTCTAAAAAAAGTTGCAAGGGGGTACCCTTGGAAGATTTTTTGACTGTTTTTTTTTAAATTCCATTTTGAAGAATGTTTGAATGCAGTTCTTTATGGGACCATTAAACAGTGTTACAGCAAAAATTTCATAACAATCGGTTAATATTTACTATTTTTTTTCGAATTTTTAAAGTGAAAAAATGAAAAATCACTAGATTTTATATGAGAAATCTCTAGTTGTTTTTCTGTTCTTTTCTTTTTTTAAAATTCAAATTTTATGAATGTTTGAATGCAGTCCTTTAGGAGACCATTAAATAGTCTTGCAGCAAAATTTTTATAACAATCGGTTTATATTTACTATTTTTTTTCGAATTTTTAAAGTGAAAAAATGAAAAATCGGTAGATTTTATATGAGAAATCTCTAGTTGTTTTTCTGTTCTTTTCTTTTTTTTAAATTCAAATTTTATGAATGTTTGAATGCAGTCCTTTAGGAGACCATTAAATAGTCTTGCAGCAAAATTTTTATAACAATCGGTTTATATTTACTTTTTTTTTTCGAATTTTTAAAGTGAAAAAATGAAAAATCGGTAGATTTTATATGAGAAATCTCTAGTTGTTTTTCTGTTCTTTTCTTTTTTTAAAATTCAAATTTTATGAATGTTTGAATGCAGTCCTTTAGGAGACCATTAAATAGTCTTGCAGCAAAATTTTTATAACAATCGGTTTATATTTACTATTTTTTTTCGAATTTTTAAAGTGAAAAAATGAAAAATCGGTAGATTTTATATGAGAAATCGGTTAAAAATGCACAAATTTGAAAATTTTTAATGCAGTCCTTTAGGGGACCATTAAATAGTATTGCAGCAAAAATTTCATAACAATCGATTAATATTTCCTTTTTTTTTTTATTTTTTTGTCTAAAAAAAGTTGCAAGGGTGTACCCTTGGAAGATTTTTTGACTGTTTTTTTTAAATTCCATTTTGAAGAATGTTTGAATGCAGTTCTTTAGGGGACCATTCAACAGTGTTACAGCAAAAATTTCATAACAATCGGTTAATATTTACTATTTTTTTTCGAATTTTTAAAGTGAAAAGATGAAAAATCAGTAGATTTTATATGAGAAATCTGTAGTTGTTTTTCTGTTCTTTTCTTTTTTTAAAATTCAAATTTTATGAATGTTTGAATGCAGTCCTTTAGGAGACCATTTAATAGTCTTGCAGCAAAATTTTTATAACAATCGGTTTATATTTACTATTTTTTTTCGAATTTTTAAAGTGAAAAAATGAAAAATCGGTAGATTTTATATGAGAAATCGGTAGTTTTAAAAATGTTTAATGCAGTCCTTTAGGGGACCATTAAATAGTATTGCAGCAAAAATTTCATAACAATCGATTAATATTTCCTTTTTTTTTTTATTTTTTTGTCTAAAAAAAGTTGCAAGGGGGTACCCTTGGAAGATTTTTTGACTGTTTTTTTTAAATTCCATTTTGAAGAATGTTTGAATGCAGTTCTTTATGGGACAGCAAAAATTTCATAACAATCGGTTAATATTTACTATTTTTTTTCGAATTTTTAAAGTGAAAAAATGAAAAATCACTAGATTTTATATGAGAAATCTCTAGTTGTTTTTCTGTTCTTTTCTTTTTTTAAAATTCAAATTTTATGAATGTTTGAATGCAGTCCTTTAGGAGACCATTAAATAGTCTTGCAGCAAAATTTTTATAACAATCGGTTTATATTTACTATTTTTTTTCGAATTTTTAAAGTGAAATAATGCAAAATCGGTAGATTTTATATGAGAAATCGGTAGTTTTAAAAATGCACAAATTTGAAAATTTTTAATGCAGTCCTTTAGGGGACCATTAAATAGTATTGCAGCAAAAATTTCATAACCATCGATTAATATTTCCTTTTTTTTTTTTTTTTTTTGTCTAAAAAAAGTTGCAAGGGGGTACCCTTGGAAGATTTTTTGACTGTTTTTTCTAAATTCCATTTTGAAGAATGTTTGAATGCAGTTCTTTATGGGACCATTAAACAGTGTTACAGCAAAAATTTCATAACAATCGGTTAATATTTACTATTTTTTTTCGAATTTTTAAAGTGAAAAAATGAAAAATCACTAGATTTTATATGAGAAATCTCTAGTTGTTTTTCTGTTCTTTTCTTTTTTTAAAATTCAAATTTTATGAATGTTTGAATGCAGTCCTTTAGGAGACCATTAAATAGTCTTGCAGCAAAATTTTTATAACAATCGGTTTATATTTACTATTTTTTTTCGAATTTTTAAAGTGAAATAATGCAAAATCGGTAGATTTTATATGAGAAATCGGTAGTTTTAAAAATGCACAAATTTGAAAATTTTTAATGCAGTCCTTTAGGGGACCATTAAATAGTATTGCAGCAAAAATTTCATAACAATCGATTAATATTTCCTTTTTTTTTTTATTTTTTTGTCTAAAAAAAGTTGCAAGGGGGTACCCTTGGAAGATTTTTTGACTGTTTTTTTTAAATTCCATTTTGAAGAATGTTTGAATGCAGTTCTTTATGGGACCATTAAACAGTGTTACAGCAAAAATTTCATAACAATCGGTTAATATTTACTATTTTTTTTCGAATTTTTAAAGTGAAAAAATGAAAAATCACTAGATTTTATATGAGAAATCTCTAGTTGTTTTTCTGTTCTTTTCTTTTTTTAAAATTCAAATTTTATGAATGTTTGAATGCAGTCCTTTAGGAGACCATTAAATAGTCTTGCAGCAAAATTTTTATAACAATCGGTTTATATTTACTATTTTTTTTCGAATTTTTAAAGTGAAATAATGCAAAATCGGTAGATTTTATATGAGAAATCGGTAGTTTTAAAAATGCACAAATTTGAAAATTTTTAATGCAGTCCTTTAGGGGACCATTAAATAGTATTGCAGCAAAAATTTCATAACAATCGATTAATATTTCCTTTTTTTTTTTTTTTTTTTGTCTAAAAAAAGTTGCAAGGGGGTACCCTTGGAAGATTTTTTGACTGTTTTTTCTAAATTCCATTTTGAAGAATGTTTGAATGCAGTTCTTTATGGGACCATTAAACAGTGTTACAGCAAAAATTTCATAACAATCGGTTAATATTTACTATTTTTTTTCGAATTTTTAAAGTGAAAAAATGAAAAATCACTAGATTTTATATGAGAAATCTCTAGTTGTTTTTCTGTTCTTTTCTTTTTTTAAAATTCAAATTTTATGAATGTTTGAATGCAGTCCTTTAGGAGACCATTAAATAGTCTTGCAGCAAAATTTTTATAACAATCGGTTTATATTTACTATTTTTTTTCGAATTTTTAAAGTGAAATAATGCAAAATCGGTAGATTTTATATGAGAAATCGGTAGTTTTAAAAATGCACAAATTTGAAAATTTTTAATGCAGTCCTTTAGGGGACCATTAAATAGTATTGCAGCAAAAATTTCATAACAATCGATTAATATTTCCTTTTTTTTTTTATTTTTTTGTCTAAAAAAAGTTGCAAGATTTGGAAGATTTTTTGACTGTTTTTTTTAAATTCCATTTTGAAGAATGTTTGAATGCAGTTCTTTATGGGACCATTAAACAGTGTTACAGCAAAAATTTCATAACAATCGGTTAATATTTACTATTTTTTTTCGAATTTTTAAAGTGAAAAAATGAAAAATCGGTAGATTTTATATGAGAAATCGGTAGTTTTAAAAATGCACAAATTTGAAAATTTTTAATGCAGTCCTTTAGGGGACCATTAAATAGTATTGCAGCAAAAATTTCATAACCATCGATTAATATTTCCTTTTTTTTTTTTTTTTTTTGTCTAAAAAAAGTTGCAAGGGGGTACCCTTGGAAGATTTTTTGACTGTTTTTTCTAAATTCCATTTTGAAGAATGTTTGAATGCAGTTCTTTATGGGACCATTAAACAGTGTTACAGCAAAAATTTCATAACAATCGGTTAATATTTACTATTTTTTTTCGAATTTTTAAAGTGAAAAAATGAAAAATCACTAGATTTTATATGAGAAATCTCTAGTTGTTTTTCTGTTCTTTTCTTTTTTTAAAATTCAAATTTTATGAATGTTTGAATGCAGTCCTTTAGGAGACCATTAAATAGTCTTGCAGCAAAATTTTTATAACAATCGGTTTATATTTACTATTTTTTTTCGAATTTTTAAAGTGAAAAAATGAAAAATCGGTAGATTTTATATGAGAAATCGGTAGTTTTAAAAATGCACAAATTTGAAAATTTTTAATGCAGTCCTTTAGGGGACCATTAAATAGTATTGCAGCAAAAATTTCATAACAATCGATTAATATTTCCTTTTTTTTTTTATTTTTTTGTCTAAAAAAAGTTGCAAGGGGGTACCCTTGGAAGATTTTTTGACTGTTTTTTTTAAATTCCATTTTGAAGAATGTTTGAATGCAGTTCTTTATGGGACCATTAAACAGTGTTACAGCAAAAATTTCATAACAATCGGTTAATATTTACTATTTTTTTTCGAATTTTTAAAGTGAAAAAATGAAAAATCACTAGATTTTATATGAGAAATCTCTAGTTGTTTTTCTGTTCTTTTCTTTTTTTAAAATTCAAATTTTATGAATGTTTGAATGCAGTCCTTTAGGAGACCATTAAATAGTCTTGCAGCAAAATTTTTATAACAATCGGTTTATATTTACTATTTTTTTTCGAATTTTTAAAGTGAAAAAATGAAAAATCGGTAGATTTTATATGAGAAATCGGTAGTTTTAAAAATGCACAAATTTGAAAATTTTTAATGCAGTCCTTTAGGGGACCATTAAATAGTATTGCAGCAAAAATTTCATAACAATCGATTAATATTTCCTTTTTTTTTTTTTTTTTTTGTCTAAAAAAAGTTGCAAGGGGGTACCCTTGGAAGATTTTTTGACTGTTTTTTCTAAATTCCATTTTGAAGAATGTTTGAATGCAGTTCTTTATGGGACCATTAAACAGTGTTACAGCAAAAATTTCATAACAATCGGTTAATATTTACTATTTTTTTTCGAATTTTTAAAGTGAAAAAATGAAAAATCACTAGATTTTATATGAGAAATCTCTAGTTGTTTTTCTGTTCTTTTCTTTTTTTAAAATTCAAATTTTATGAATGTTTGAATGCAGTCCTTTAGGAGACCATTAAATAGTCTTGCAGCAAAATTTTTATAACAATCGGTTAATATTTACTATTTTTTTCGAATTTTTAAAGTGAAAAAATGAAAAATCACTAGATTTTATATGAGAAATCTCTAGTTGTTTTTCTGTTCTTTTCTTTTTTTAAAATTCAAATTTTATGAATGTTTGAATGCAGTCCTTTAGGAGACCATTAAATAGTCTTGCAGCAAAATTTTTATAACAATCGGTTTATATTTACTATTTTTTTTCGAATTTTTAAAGTGAAAAAATGAAAAATCGGTAGATTTTATATGAGAAATCGGTAGTTTTAAAAATGCACAAATTTGAAAATTTTTAATGCAGTCCTTTAGGGGACCATTAAATAGTATTGCAGCAAAAATTTCATAACAATCGATTAATATTTCCTTTTTTTTTTTATTTTTTTGTCTAAAAAAGGTGCAAGGGGGTACCCTTGGAAGATTTTTTGACTGTTTTTTTTTAAATTCCATTTTGAAGAATGTTTGAATGCAGTTCTTTATGGGACCATTAAACAGTGTTACAGCAAAAATTTCATAACAATCGGTTAATATTTACTATTTTTTTTCGAATTTTTAAAGTGAAAAGATGAAAAATCAGTAGATTTTATATGAGAAATCTGTAGTTGTTTTTCTGTTCTTTTCTTTTTTTAAAATTCAAATTTTATGAATGTTTGAATGCAGTCCTTTAGGAGACCATTTAATAGTCTTGCAGCAAAATTTTTATAACAATCGGTTTATATTTACTATTTTTTTTCGAATTTTTAAAGTGAAAAAATGAAAAATCGGTAGATTTTATATGAGAAATCGGTAGTTTTAAAAATGCACAAATTTGAAAATTTTTAATGCAGTCCTTTAGGGGACCATTAAATAGTATTGCAGCAAAAATTTCATAACAATCGATTAATATTTCCTTTTTTTTTTTATTTTTTTGTCTAAAAAAAGTTGCAAGGGGGTACCCTTGGAAGATTTTTTGATTGTTTTTTTTAAACTCCATTTTGAAGAATGTTTGAATGCAGTTCTTTATGGGACCATTAAACAGTGTTACAGCAAAAATTTCATAACAATCGGTTAATATTTACTATTTTTTTTCGAATTTTTAAAGTGAAAAAATGAAAAATCACTAGATTTTATATGAGAAATCTCTAGTTGTTTTTCTGTTCTTTTCTTTTTTTAAAATTCAAATTTTATGAATGTTTGAATGCAGTCCTTTAGGAGACCATTAAATAGTCTTGCAGCAAAATTTTTATAACAATCGGTTAATATTTACTATTTTTTTCGAATTTTTAAAGTGAAAAAATGAAAAATCACTAGATTTTATATGAGAAATCTCTAGTTGTTTTTCTGTTCTTTTCTTTTTTTAAAATTCAAATTTTATGAATGTTTGAATGCAGTCCTTTAGGAGACCATTAAATAGTCTTGCAGCAAAATTTTTATAACAATCGGTTTATATTTACTATTTTTTTTCGAATTTTTAAAGTGAAAAAATGAAAAATCGGTAGATTTTATATGAGAAATCGGTAGTTTTAAAAATGCACAAATTTGAAAATTTTTAATGCAGTCCTTTAGGGGACCATTAAATAGTATTGCAGCAAAAATTTCATAACAATCGATTAATATTTCTTTTTTTTTTTTTTTTTTTTTGTCTAAAAAAAGTTGCAAGGGGGTACCCTTGGAAGATTTTTTGACTGTTTTTTTTAAATTCCATTTTGAAGAATGTTTGAATGCAGTTCTTTATGGGACCATTAAACAGTGTTACAGCAAAAATTTCATAACAATCGGTTAATATTTACTATTTTTTTTCGAATTTTTAAAGTGAAAAAATGAAAAATCACTAGATTTTATATGAGAAATCTCTAGTTGTTTTTCTGTTCTTTTCTTTTTTTAAAATTCAAATTTTATGAATGTTTGAATGCAGTCCTTTAGGAGACCATTAAATAGTCTTGCAGCAAAATTTTTATAACAATCGGTTTATATTTACTATTTTTTTTCGAATTTTTAAAGTGAAAAAATGAAAAATCGGTAGATTTTATATGAGAAATCTGTAGTTGTTTTTCTGTTCTTTTCTTTTTTTAAAATTCAAATTTTATGAATGTTTGAATGCAGTCCTTTAGGAGACCATTTAATAGTCTTGCAGCAAAATTTTTATAACAATCGGTTTATATTTACTATTTTTTTTCGAATTTTTAAAGTGAAAAAATGAAAAATCACTAGATTTTATATGAGAAATCTCTAGTTGTTTTTCTGTTCTTTTCTTTTTTTAAAATTCAAATTTTATGAATGTTTGAATGCAGTCCTTTAGGAGACCATTAAATAGTCTTGCAGCAAAATTTTTATAACAATCGGTTAATATTTACTATTTTTTTCGAATTTTTAAAGTGAAAAAATGAAAAATCACTAGATTTTATATGAGAAATCTCTAGTTGTTTTTCTGTTCTTTTCTTTTTTTAAAATTCAAATTTTATGAATGTTTGAATGCAGTCCTTTAGGAGACCATTAAATAGTCTTGCAGCAAAATTTTTATAACAATCGGTTTATATTTACTATTTTTTTTCGAATTTTTAAAGTGAAAAAATGAAAAATCGGTAGATTTTATATGAGAAATCGGTAGTTTTAAAAATGCACAAATTTGAAAATTTTTAATGCAGTCCTTTAGGGGACCATTAAATAGTATTGCAGCAAAAATTTCATAACAATCGATTAATATTTCCTTTTTTTTTTTATTTTTTTGTCTAAAAAAGGTGCAAGGGGGTACCCTTGGAAGATTTTTTGACTGTTTTTTTTTAAATTCCATTTTGAAGAATGTTTGAATGCAGTTCTTTATGGGACCATTAAACAGTGTTACAGCAAAAATTTCATAACAATCGGTTAATATTTACTATTTTTTTTCGAATTTTTAAAGTGAAAAGATGAAAAATCAGTAGATTTTATATGAGAAATCTGTAGTTGTTTTTCTGTTCTTTTCTTTTTTTAAAATTCAAATTTTATGAATGTTTGAATGCAGTCCTTTAGGAGACCATTTAATAGTCTTGCAGCAAAATTTTTATAACAATCGGTTTATATTTACTATTTTTTTTCGAATTTTTAAAGTGAAAAAATGAAAAATCGGTAGATTTTATATGAGAAATCGGTAGTTTTAAAAATGCACAAATTTGAAAATTTTTAATGCAGTCCTTTAGGGGACCATTAAATAGTATTGCAGCAAAAATTTCATAACAATCGATTAATATTTCCTTTTTTTTTTTATTTTTTTGTCTAAAAAAAGTTGCAAGGGGGTACCCTTGGAAGATTTTTTGACTGTTTTTTTTAAACTCCATTTTGAAGAATGTTTGAATGCAGTTCTTTATGGGACCATTAAACAGTGTTACAGCAAAAATTTCATAACAATCGGTTAATATTTACTATTTTTTTTCGAATTTTTAAAGTGAAAAAATGAAAAATCACTAGATTTTATATGAGAAATCTCTAGTTGTTTTTCTGTTCTTTTCTTTTTTTAAAATTCAAATTTTATGAATGTTTGAATGCAGTCCTTTAGGAGACCATTAAATAGTCTTGCAGCAAAATTTTTATAACAATCGGTTAATATTTACTATTTTTTTCGAATTTTTAAAGTGAAAAAATGAAAAATCACTAGATTTTATATGAGAAATCTCTAGTTGTTTTTCTGTTCTTTTCTTTTTTTAAAATTCAAATTTTATGAATGTTTGAATGCAGTCCTTTAGGAGACCATTAAATAGTCTTGCAGCAAAATTTTTATAACAATCGGTTTATATTTACTATTTTTTTTCGAATTTTTAAAGTGAAAAAATGAAAAATCGGTAGATTTTATATGAGAAATCGGTAGTTTTAAAAATGCACAAATTTGAAAATTTTTAATGCAGTCCTTTAGGGGACCATTAAATAGTATTGCAGCAAAAATTTCATAACAATCGATTAATATTTCTTTTTTTTTTTTTTTTTTTTGTCTAAAAAAAGTTGCAAGGGGGTACCCTTGGAAGATTTTTTGACTGTTTTTTTTAAATTCTATTTTGAAGAATGTTTGAATGCAGTTCTTTATGGGACCATTAAACAGTGTTACAGCAAAAATTTCATAACAATCGGTTAATATTTACTATTTTTTTTCGAATTTTTAAAGTGAAAAAATGAAAAATCACTAGATTTTATATGAGAAATCTCTAGTTGTTTTTCTGTTCTTTTCTTTTTTTAAAATTCAAATTTTATGAATGTTTGAATGCAGTCCTTTAGGAGACCATTAAATAGTCTTGCAGCAAAATTTTTATAACAATCGGTTTATATTTACTATTTTTTTTCGAATTTTTAAAGTGAAAAAATGAAAAATCGGTAGATTTTATATGAGAAATCTGTAGTTGTTTTTCTGTTCTTTTCTTTTTTTAAAATTCAAATTTTATGAATGTTTGAATGCAGTCCTTTAGGAGACCATTTAATAGTCTTGCAGCAAAATTTTTATAACAATCGGTTTATATTTACTATTTTTTTTCGAATTTTTAAAGTGAAAAAATGAAAAATCGGTAGATTTTATATGAGAAATCGGTAGTTTTAAAAATGCACAAATTTGAAAATTTTTAATGCAGTCCTTTAGGGGACCATTAAATAGTATTGCAGCAAAAATTTCATAACAATCGATTAATATTTCCTTTTTTTTTTTATTTTTTTGTCTAAAAAAAGTTGCAAGGGGGTACCCTTGGAAGATTTTTTGACTGTTTTTTCTAAATTCCATTTTGAAGAATGTTTGAATGCAGTTCTTTATGGGACCATTAAACAGTGTTACAGCAAAAATTTCATAACAATCGGTTAATATTTACTATTTTTTTTCGAATTTTTAAAGTGAAAAAATGAAAAATCACTAGATTTTATATGAGAAATCTCTAGTTGTTTTTCTGTTCTTTTCTTTTTTTAAAATTCAAATTTTATGAATGTTTGAATGCAGTCCTTTAGGAGACCATTAAATAGTCTTGCAGCAAAATTTTTATAACAATCGGTTAATATTTACTATTTTTTTCGAATTTTTAAAGTGAAAAAATGAAAAATCACTAGATTTTATATGAGAAATCTCTAGTTGTTTTTCTGTTCTTTTCTTTTTTTAAAATTCAAATTTTATGAATGTTTGAATGCAGTCCTTTAGGAGACCATTAAATAGTCTTGCAGCAAAATTTTTATAACAATCGGTTTATATTTACTATTTTTTTTCGAATTTTTAAAGTGAAAAAATGAAAAATCGGTAGATTTTATATGAGAAATCGGTAGTTTTAAAAATGCACAAATTTGAAAATTTTTAATGCAGTCCTTTAGGGGACCATTAAATAGTATTGCAGCAAAAATTTCATAACAATCGATTAATATTTCCTTTTTTTTTTTATTTTTTTGTCTAAAAAAGGTGCAAGGGGGTACCCTTGGAAGATTTTTTGACTGTTTTTTTTTAAATTCCATTTTGAAGAATGTTTGAATGCAGTTCTTTATGGGACCATTAAACAGTGTTACAGCAAAAATTTCATAACAATCGGTTAATATTTACTATTTTTTTTCGAATTTTTAAAGTGAAAAGATGAAAAATCAGTAGATTTTATATGAGAAATCTGTAGTTGTTTTTCTGTTCTTTTCTTTTTTTAAAATTCAAATTTTATGAATGTTTGAATGCAGTCCTTTAGGAGACCATTTAATAGTCTTGCAGCAAAATTTTTATAACAATCGGTTTATATTTACTATTTTTTTTCGAATTTTTAAAGTGAAAAAATGAAAAATCGGTAGATTTTATATGAGAAATCGGTAGTTTTAAAAATGCACAAATTTGAAAATTTTTAATGCAGTCCTTTAGGGGACCATTAAATAGTATTGCAGCAAAAATTTCATAACAATCGATTAATATTTCCTTTTTTTTTTTATTTTTTTGTCTAAAAAAAGTTGCAAGGGGGTACCCTTGGAAGATTTTTTGACTGTTTTTTTTAAACTCCATTTTGAAGAATGTTTGAATGCAGTTCTTTATGGGACCATTAAACAGTGTTACAGCAAAAATTTCATAACAATCGGTTAATATTTACTATTTTTTTTCGAATTTTTAAAGTGAAAAAATGAAAAATCACTAGATTTTATATGAGAAATCTCTAGTTGTTTTTCTGTTCTTTTCTTTTTTTAAAATTCAAATTTTATGAATGTTTGAATGCAGTCCTTTAGGAGACCATTAAATAGTCTTGCAGCAAAATTTTTATAACAATCGGTTAATATTTACTATTTTTTTCGAATTTTTAAAGTGAAAAAATGAAAAATCACTAGATTTTATATGAGAAATCTCTAGTTGTTTTTCTGTTCTTTTCTTTTTTTAAAATTCAAATTTTATGAATGTTTGAATGCAGTCCTTTAGGAGACCATTAAATAGTCTTGCAGCAAAATTTTTATAACAATCGGTTTATATTTACTATTTTTTTTCGAATTTTTAAAGTGAAAAAATGAAAAATCGGTAGATTTTATATGAGAAATCTGTAGTTGTTTTTCTGTTCTTTTCTTTTTTTAAAATTCAAATTTTATGAATGTTTGAATGCAGTCCTTTAGGAGACCATTTAATAGTCTTGCAGCAAAATTTTTATAACAATCGGTTTATATTTACTATTTTTTTTCGAATTTTTAAAGTGAAAAAATGAAAAATCGGTAGATTTTATATGAGAAATCGGTAGTTTTAAAAATGCACAAATTTGAAAATTTTTAATGCAGTCCTTTAGGGGACCATTAAATAGTATTGCAGCAAAAATTTCATAACAATCGATTAATATTTCCTTTTTTTTTTTATTTTTTTGTCTAAAAAAAGTTGCAAGGGGGTACCCTTGGAAGATTTTTTGACTGTTTTTTCTAAATTCCATTTTGAAGAATGTTTGAATGCAGTTCTTTATGGGACCATTAAACAGTGTTACAGCAAAAATTTCATAACAATCGGTTAATATTTACTATTTTTTTTCGAATTTTTAAAGTGAAAAAATGAAAAATCACTAGATTTTATATGAGAAATCTGTAGTTGTTTTTCTGTTCTTTTCTTTTTTTAAAATTCAAATTTTATGAATGTTTGAATGCAGTCCTTTAGGAGACCATTTAATAGTCTTGCAGCAAAATTTTTATAACAATCGGTTTATATTTACTATTTTTTTTCGAATTTTTAAAGTGAAAAAATGAAAAATCGGTAGATTTTATATGAGAAATCGGTAGTTTTAAAAATGCACAAATTTGAAAATTTTTAATGCAGTCCTTTAGGGGACCATTAAATAGTATTGCAGCAAAAATTTCATAACAATCGATTAATATTTCCTTTTTTTTTTTATTTTTTTGTCTAAAAAAAGTTGCAAGGGGGTACCCTTGGAAGATTTTTTGACTGTTTTTTCTAAATTCCATTTTGAAGAATGTTTGAATGCAGTTCTTTATGGGACCATTAAACAGTGTTACAGCAAAAATTTCATAATAATCGGTTAATATTTACTATTTTTTTTCGAATTTTTAAAGTGAAAAAATGAAAAATCACTAGATTTTATATGAGAAATCTCTAGTTGTTTTTCTGTTCTTTTCTTTTTTTAAAATTCAAATTTTATGAATGTTTGAATGCAGTCCTTTAGGAGACCATTAAATAGTCTTGCAGCAAAATTTTTATAACAATCGGTTTATATTTACTATTTTTTTTCGAATTTTTAAAGTGAAATAATGCAAAATCGGTAGATTTTATATGAGAAATCGGTAGTTTTAAAAATGCACAAATTTGAAAATTTTTAATGCAGTCCTTTAGGGGACCATTAAATAGTATTGCAGCAAAAATTTCATAACAATCGATTAATATTTCCTTTTTTTTTTTATTTTTTTGTCTAAAAAAAGTTGCAAGATTTGGAAGATTTTTTGACTGTTTTTTTTAAATTCCATTTTGAAGAATGTTTGAATGCAGTTCTTTATGGGACCATTAAACAGTGTTACAGCAAAAATTTCATAACAATCGGTTAATATTTACTATTTTTTTTCGAATTTTTAAAGTGAAAAAATGAAAAATCGGTAGATTTTATATGAGAAATCGGTAGTTTTAAAAATGCACAAATTTGAAAATTTTTAATGCAGTCCTTTAGGGGACCATTAAATAGTATTGCAGCAAAAATTTCATAACCATCGATTAATATTTCCTTTTTTTTTTTTTTTTTTTGTCTAAAAAAAGTTGCAAGGGGGTACCCTTGGAAGATTTTTTGACTGTTTTTTCTAAATTCCATTTTGAAGAATGTTTGAATGCAGTTCTTTATGGGACCATTAAACAGTGTTACAGCAAAAATTTCATAACAATCGGTTAATATTTACTATTTTTTTTCGAATTTTTAAAGTGAAAAAATGAAAAATCACTAGATTTTATATGAGAAATCTCTAGTTGTTTTTCTGTTCTTTTCTTTTTTTAAAATTCAAATTTTATGAATGTTTGAATGCAGTCCTTTAGGAGACCATTAAATAGTCTTGCAGCAAAATTTTTATAACAATCGGTTTATATTTACTATTTTTTTTCGAATTTTTAAAGTGAAATAATGCAAAATCGGTAGATTTTATATGAGAAATCGGTAGTTTTAAAAATGCACAAATTTGAAAATTTTTAATGCAGTCCTTTAGGGGACCATTAAATAGTATTGCAGCAAAAATTTCATAACCATCGATTAATATTTCCTTTTTTTTTTTTTTTTTTTGTCTAAAAAAAGTTGCAAGGGGGTACCCTTGGAAGATTTTTTGACTGTTTTTTCTAAATTCCATTTTGAAGAATGTTTGAATGCAGTTCTTTATGGGACCATTAAACAGTGTTACAGCAAAAATTTCATAACAATCGGTTAATATTTACTATTTTTTTTCGAATTTTTAAAGTGAAAAAATGAAAAATCACTAGATTTTATATGAGAAATCTCTAGTTGTTTTTCTGTTCTTTTCTTTTTTTAAAATTCAAATTTTATGAATGTTTGAATGCAGTCCTTTAGGAGACCATTAAATAGTCTTGCAGCAAAATTTTTATAACAATCGGTTTATATTTACTATTTTTTTTCGAATTTTTAAAGTGAAAAAATGAAAAATCGGTAGATTTTATATGAGAAATCTCTAGTTGTTTTTCTGTTCTTTTCTTTTTTTAAAATTCAAATTTTATGAATGTTTGAATGCAGTCCTTTAGGAGACCATTAAATAGTCTTGCAGCAAAATTTTTATAACAATCGGTTTATATTTACTATTTTTTTTCGAATTTTTAAAGTGAAATAATGCAAAATCGGTAGATTTTATATGAGAAATCGGTAGTTTTAAAAATGCACAAATTTGAAAATTTTTAATGCAGTCCTTTAGGGGACCATTAAATAGTATTGCAGCAAAAATTTCATAACCATCGATTAATATTTCCTTTTTTTTTTTTTTTTTTTGTCTAAAAAAAGTTGCAAGGGGGTACCCTTGGAAGATTTTTTGACTGTTTTTTCTAAATTCCATTTTGAAGAATGTTTGAATGCAGTTCTTTATGGGACCATTAAACAGTGTTACAGCAAAAATTTCATAACAATCGGTTAATATTTACTATTTTTTTTCGAATTTTTAAAGTGAAAAAATGAAAAATCACTAGATTTTATATGAGAAATCTCTAGTTGTTTTTCTGTTCTTTTCTTTTTTTAAAATTCAAATTTTATGAATGTTTGAATGCAGTCCTTTAGGAGACCATTAAATAGTCTTGCAGCAAAATTTTTATAACAATCGGTTTATATTTACTATTTTTTTTCGAATTTTTAAAGTGAAATAATGCAAAATCGGTAGATTTTATATGAGAAATCGGTAGTTTTAAAAATGCACAAATTTGAAAATTTTTAATGCAGTCCTTTAGGGGACCATTAAATAGTATTGCAGCAAAAATTTCATAACAATCGATTAATATTTCCTTTTTTTTTTTATTTTTTTGTCTAAAAAAAGTTGCAAGGGGGTACCCTTGGAAGATTTTTTGACTGTTTTTTTTAAATTCCATTTTGAAGAATGTTTGAATGCAGTTCTTTATGGGACCATTAAACAGTGTTACAGCAAAAATTTCATAACAATCGGTTAATATTTACTATTTTTTTTCGAATTTTTAAAGTGAAAAAATGAAAAATCACTAGATTTTATATGAGAAATCTCTAGTTGTTTTTCTGTTCTTTTCTTTTTTTAAAATTCAAATTTTATGAATGTTTGAATGCAGTCCTTTAGGAGACCATTAAATAGTCTTGCAGCAAAATTTTTATAACAATCGGTTTATATTTACTATTTTTTTTCGAATTTTTAAAGTGAAATAATGCAAAATCGGTAGATTTTATATGAGAAATCGGTAGTTTTAAAAATGCACAAATTTGAAAATTTTTAATGCAGTCCTTTAGGGGACCATTAAATAGTATTGCAGCAAAAATTTCATAACAATCGATTAATATTTCCTTTTTTTTTTTATTTTTTTGTCTAAAAAAAGTTGCAAGGGGGTACCCTTGGAAGATTTTTTGACTGTTTTTTCTAAATTCCATTTTGAAGAATGTTTGAATGCAGTTCTTTATGGGACCATTAAACAGTGTTACAGCAAAAATTTCATAACAATCGGTTAATATTTACTATTTTTTTTCGAATTTTTAAAGTGAAAAAATGAAAAATCACTAGATTTTATATGAGAAATCTCTAGTTGTTTTTCTGTTCTTTTCTTTTTTTAAAATTCAAATTTTATGAATGTTTGAATGCAGTCCTTTAGGAGACCATTAAATAGTCTTGCAGCAAAATTTTTATAACAATCGGTTTATATTTACTATTTTTTTTCGAATTTTTAAAGTGAAATAATGCAAAATCGGTAGATTTTATATGAGAAATCGGTAGTTTTAAAAATGCACAAATTTGAAAATTTTTAATGCAGTCCTTTAGGGGACCATTAAATAGTATTGCAGCAAAAATTTCATAACAATCGATTAATATTTCCTTTTTTTTTTTATTTTTTTGTCTAAAAAAAGTTGCAAGATTTGGAAGATTTTTTGACTGTTTTTTTTAAATTCCATTTTGAAGAATGTTTGAATGCAGTTCTTTATGGGACCATTAAACAGTGTTACAGCAAAAATTTCATAACAATCGGTTAATATTTACTATTTTTTTTCGAATTTTTAAAGTGAAAAAATGAAAAATCGGTAGATTTTATATGAGAAATCGGTAGTTTTAAAAATGCACAAATTTGAAAATTTTTAATGCAGTCCTTTAGGGGACCATTAAATAGTATTGCAGCAAAAATTTCATAACCATCGATTAATATTTCCTTTTTTTTTTTTTTTTTTTGTCTAAAAAAAGTTGCAAGGGGGTACCCTTGGAAGATTTTTTGACTGTTTTTTCTAAATTCCATTTTGAAGAATGTTTGAATGCAGTTCTTTATGGGACCATTAAACAGTGTTACAGCAAAAATTTCATAACAATCGGTTAATATTTACTATTTTTTTTCGAATTTTTAAAGTGAAAAAATGAAAAATCACTAGATTTTATATGAGAAATCTCTAGTTGTTTTTCTGTTCTTTTCTTTTTTTAAAATTCAAATTTTATGAATGTTTGAATGCAGTCCTTTAGGAGACCATTAAATAGTCTTGCAGCAAAATTTTTATAACAATCGGTTTATATTTACTATTTTTTTTCGAATTTTTAAAGTGAAAAAATGAAAAATCGGTAGATTTTATATGAGAAATCGGTAGTTTTAAAAATGCACAAATTTGAAAATTTTTAATGCAGTCCTTTAGGGGACCATTAAATAGTATTGCAGCAAAAATTTCATAACAATCGATTAATATTTCCTTTTTTTTTTTATTTTTTTGTCTAAAAAAAGTTGCAAGATTTGGAAGATTTTTTGACTGTTTTTTTTAAATTCCATTTTGAAGAATGTTTGAATGCAGTTCTTTATGGGACCATTAAACAGTGTTACAGCAAAAATTTCATAACAATCGGTTAATATTTACTATTTTTTTTCGAATTTTTAAAGTGAAAAAATGAAAAATCACTAGATTTTATATGAGAAATCTCTAGTTGTTTTTCTGTTCTTTTCTTTTTTTAAAATTCAAATTTTATGAATGTTTGAATGCAGTCCTTTAGGAGACCATTAAATAGTCTTGCAGCAAAATTTTTATAACAATCGGTTTATATTTACTATTTTTTTTCGAATTTTTAAAGTGAAAAAATGAAAAATCGGTAGATTTTATATGAGAAATCGGTAGTTTTAAAAATGCACAAATTTGAAAATTTTTAATGCAGTCCTTTAGGGGACCATTAAATAGTATTGCAGCAAAAATTTCATAACAATCGATTAATATTTCCTTTTTTTTTTTTTTTTTTTGTCTAAAAAAAGTTGCAAGGGGGTACCCTTGGAAGATTTTTTGACTGTTTTTTCTAAATTCCATTTTGAAGAATGTTTGAATGCAGTTCTTTATGGGACCATTAAACAGTGTTACAGCAAAAATTTCATAACAATCGGTTAATATTTACTATTTTTTTTCGAATTTTTAAAGTGAAAAAATGAAAAATCACTAGATTTTATATGAGAAATCTCTAGTTGTTTTTCTGTTCTTTTCTTTTTTTAAAATTCAAATTTTATGAATGTTTGAATGCAGTCCTTTAGGAGACCATTAAATAGTCTTGCAGCAAAATTTTTATAACAATCGGTTTATATTTACTATTTTTTTTCGAATTTTTAAAGTGAAAAAATGAAAAATCGGTAGATTTTATATGAGAAATCGGTAGTTTTAAAAATGCACAAATTTGAAAATGTTTAATGCAGTCCTTTAGGGGACCATTAAATAGTATTGCAGCAAAAATTTCATAACAATCGATTAATATTTCCTTTTTTTTTTTATTTTTTTGTCTAAAAAAAGTTGCAAGGGGGTACCCTTGGAAGATTTTTTGACTGTTTTTTTTAAATTCCATTTTGAAGAATGTTTGAATGCAGTTCTTTATGGGACAGCAAAAATTTCATAACAATCGGTTAATATTTACTATTTTTTTTCGAATTTTTAAAGTGAAAAAATGAAAAATCACTAGATTTTATATGAGAAATCTCTAGTTGTTTTTCTGTTCTTTTCTTTTTTTAAAATTCAAATTTTATGAATGTTTGAATGCAGTCCTTTAGGAGACCATTAAATAGTCTTGCAGCAAAATTTTTATAACAATCGGTTTATATTTACTATTTTTTTTCGAATTTTTAAAGTGAAATAATGCAAAATCGGTAGATTTTATATGAGAAATCGGTAGTTTTAAAAATGCACAAATTTGAAAATTTTTAATGCAGTCCTTTAGGGGACCATTAAATAGTATTGCAGCAAAAATTTCATAACCATCGATTAATATTTCCTTTTTTTTTTTTTTTTTTTGTCTAAAAAAAGTTGCAAGGGGGTACCCTTGGAAGATTTTTTGACTGTTTTTTCTAAATTCCATTTTGAAGAATGTTTGAATGCAGTTCTTTATGGGACCATTAAACAGTGTTACAGCAAAAATTTCATAACAATCGGTTAATATTTACTATTTTTTTTCGAATTTTTAAAGTGAAAAAATGAAAAATCACTAGATTTTATATGAGAAATCTCTAGTTGTTTTTCTGTTCTTTTCTTTTTTTAAAATTCAAATTTTATGAATGTTTGAATGCAGTCCTTTAGGAGACCATTAAATAGTCTTGCAGCAAAATTTTTATAACAATCGGTTTATATTTACTATTTTTTTTCGAATTTTTAAAGTGAAAAAATGAAAAATCGGTAGATTTTATATGAGAAATCTCTAGTTGTTTTTCTGTTCTTTTCTTTTTTTAAAATTCAAATTTTATGAATGTTTGAATGCAGTCCTTTAGGAGACCATTAAATAGTCTTGCAGCAAAATTTTTATAACAATCGGTTTATATTTACTATTTTTTTTCGAATTTTTAAAGTGAAAAAATGAAAAATCGGTAGATTTTATATGAGAAATCTCTAGTTGTTTTTCTGTTCTTTTCTTTTTTTAAAATTCAAATTTTATGAATGTTTGAATGCAGTCCTTTAGGAGACCATTAAATAGTCTTGCAGCAAAATTTTTATAACAATCGGTTTATATTTACTATTTTTTTTCGAATTTTTAAAGTGAAATAATGCAAAATCGGTAGATTTTATATGAGAAATCGGTAGTTTTAAAAATGCACAAATTTGAAAATTTTTAATGCAGTCCTTTAGGGGACCATTAAATAGTATTGCAGCAAAAATTTCATAACCATCGATTAATATTTCCTTTTTTTTTTTTTTTTTTTGTCTAAAAAAAGTTGCAAGGGGGTACCCTTGGAAGATTTTTTGACTGTTTTTTCTAAATTCCATTTTGAAGAATGTTTGAATGCAGTTCTTTATGGGACCATTAAACAGTGTTACAGCAAAAATTTCATAACAATCGGTTAATATTTACTATTTTTTTTCGAATTTTTAAAGTGAAAAAATGAAAAATCACTAGATTTTATATGAGAAATCTCTAGTTGTTTTTCTGTTCTTTTCTTTTTTTAAAATTCAAATTTTATGAATGTTTGAATGCAGTCCTTTAGGAGACCATTAAATAGTCTTGCAGCAAAATTTTTATAACAATCGGTTTATATTTACTATTTTTTTTCGAATTTTTAAAGTGAAATAATGCAAAATCGGTAGATTTTATATGAGAAATCGGTAGTTTTAAAAATGCACAAATTTGAAAATTTTTAATGCAGTCCTTTAGGGGACCATTAAATAGTATTGCAGCAAAAATTTCATAACAATCGATTAATATTTCCTTTTTTTTTTTATTTTTTTGTCTAAAAAAAGTTGCAAGGGGGTACCCTTGGAAGATTTTTTGACTGTTTTTTTTAAATTCCATTTTGAAGAATGTTTGAATGCAGTTCTTTATGGGACCATTAAACAGTGTTACAGCAAAAATTTCATAACAATCGGTTAATATTTACTATTTTTTTTCGAATTTTTAAAGTGAAAAAATGAAAAATCACTAGATTTTATATGAGAAATCTCTAGTTGTTTTTCTGTTCTTTTCTTTTTTTAAAATTCAAATTTTATGAATGTTTGAATGCAGTCCTTTAGGAGACCATTAAATAGTCTTGCAGCAAAATTTTTATAACAATCGGTTTATATTTACTATTTTTTTTCGAATTTTTAAAGTGAAATAATGCAAAATCGGTAGATTTTATATGAGAAATCGGTAGTTTTAAAAATGCACAAATTTGAAAATTTTTAATGCAGTCCTTTAGGGGACCATTAAATAGTATTGCAGCAAAAATTTCATAACAATCGATTAATATTTCCTTTTTTTTTTTATTTTTTTGTCTAAAAAAAGTTGCAAGGGGGTACCCTTGGAAGATTTTTTGACTGTTTTTTCTAAATTCCATTTTGAAGAATGTTTGAATGCAGTTCTTTATGGGACCATTAAACAGTGTTACAGCAAAAATTTCATAACAATCGGTTAATATTTACTATTTTTTTTCGAATTTTTAAAGTGAAAAAATGAAAAATCACTAGATTTTATATGAGAAATCTCTAGTTGTTTTTCTGTTCTTTTCTTTTTTTAAAATTCAAATTTTATGAATGTTTGAATGCAGTCCTTTAGGAGACCATTAAATAGTCTTGCAGCAAAATTTTTATAACAATCGGTTTATATTTACTATTTTTTTTCGAATTTTTAAAGTGAAATAATGCAAAATCGGTAGATTTTATATGAGAAATCGGTAGTTTTAAAAATGCACAAATTTGAAAATTTTTAATGCAGTCCTTTAGGGGACCATTAAATAGTATTGCAGCAAAAATTTCATAACAATCGATTAATATTTCCTTTTTTTTTTTATTTTTTTGTCTAAAAAAAGTTGCAAGATTTGGAAGATTTTTTGACTGTTTTTTTTAAATTCCATTTTGAAGAATGTTTGAATGCAGTTCTTTATGGGACCATTAAACAGTGTTACAGCAAAAATTTCATAACAATCGGTTAATATTTACTATTTTTTTTCGAATTTTTAAAGTGAAAAAATGAAAAATCGGTAGATTTTATATGAGAAATCGGTAGTTTTAAAAATGCACAAATTTGAAAATTTTTAATGCAGTCCTTTAGGGGACCATTAAATAGTATTGCAGCAAAAATTTCATAACCATCGATTAATATTTCCTTTTTTTTTTTTTTTTTTTGTCTAAAAAAAGTTGCAAGGGGGTACCCTTGGAAGATTTTTTGACTGTTTTTTCTAAATTCCATTTTGAAGAATGTTTGAATGCAGTTCTTTATGGGACCATTAAACAGTGTTACAGCAAAAATTTCATAACAATCGGTTAATATTTACTATTTTTTTTCGAATTTTTAAAGTGAAAAAATGAAAAATCACTAGATTTTATATGAGAAATCTCTAGTTGTTTTTCTGTTCTTTTCTTTTTTTAAAATTCAAATTTTATGAATGTTTGAATGCAGTCCTTTAGGAGACCATTAAATAGTCTTGCAGCAAAATTTTTATAACAATCGGTTTATATTTACTATTTTTTTTCGAATTTTTAAAGTGAAAAAATGAAAAATCGGTAGATTTTATATGAGAAATCGGTAGTTTTAAAAATGCACAAATTTGAAAATTTTTAATGCAGTCCTTTAGGGGACCATTAAATAGTATTGCAGCAAAAATTTCATAACAATCGATTAATATTTCCTTTTTTTTTTTATTTTTTTGTCTAAAAAAAGTTGCAAGATTTGGAAGATTTTTTGACTGTTTTTTTTAAATTCCATTTTGAAGAATGTTTGAATGCAGTTCTTTATGGGACCATTAAACAGTGTTACAGCAAAAATTTCATAACAATCGGTTAATATTTACTATTTTTTTTCGAATTTTTAAAGTGAAAAAATGAAAAATCACTAGATTTTATATGAGAAATCTCTAGTTGTTTTTCTGTTCTTTTCTTTTTTTAAAATTCAAATTTTATGAATGTTTGAATGCAGTCCTTTAGGAGACCATTAAATAGTCTTGCAGCAAAATTTTTATAACAATCGGTTTATATTTACTATTTTTTTTCGAATTTTTAAAGTGAAAAAATGAAAAATCGGTAGATTTTATATGAGAAATCGGTAGTTTTAAAAATGCACAAATTTGAAAATTTTTAATGCAGTCCTTTAGGGGACCATTAAATAGTATTGCAGCAAAAATTTCATAACAATCGATTAATATTTCCTTTTTTTTTTTTTTTTTTTGTCTAAAAAAAGTTGCAAGGGGGTACCCTTGGAAGATTTTTTGACTGTTTTTTCTAAATTCCATTTTGAAGAATGTTTGAATGCAGTTCTTTATGGGACCATTAAACAGTGTTACAGCAAAAATTTCATAACAATCGGTTAATATTTACTATTTTTTTTCGAATTTTTAAAGTGAAAAAATGAAAAATCACTAGATTTTATATGAGAAATCTCTAGTTGTTTTTCTGTTCTTTTCTTTTTTTAAAATTCAAATTTTATGAATGTTTGAATGCAGTCCTTTAGGAGACCATTAAATAGTCTTGCAGCAAAATTTTTATAACAATCGGTTTATATTTACTATTTTTTTTCGAATTTTTAAAGTGAAAAAATGAAAAATCGGTAGATTTTATATGAGAAATCGGTAGTTTTAAAAATGCACAAATTTGAAAATGTTTAATGCAGTCCTTTAGGGGACCATTAAATAGTATTGCAGCAAAAATTTCATAACAATCGATTAATATTTCCTTTTTTTTTTTATTTTTTTGTCTAAAAAAAGTTGCAAGGGGGTACCCTTGGAAGATTTTTTGACTGTTTTTTTTAAATTCCATTTTGAAGAATGTTTGAATGCAGTTCTTTATGGGACAGCAAAAATTTCATAACAATCGGTTAATATTTACTATTTTTTTTCGAATTTTTAAAGTGAAAAAATGAAAAATCACTAGATTTTATATGAGAAATCTCTAGTTGTTTTTCTGTTCTTTTCTTTTTTTAAAATTCAAATTTTATGAATGTTTGAATGCAGTCCTTTAGGAGACCATTAAATAGTCTTGCAGCAAAATTTTTATAACAATCGGTTTATATTTACTATTTTTTTTCGAATTTTTAAAGTGAAATAATGCAAAATCGGTAGATTTTATATGAGAAATCGGTAGTTTTAAAAATGCACAAATTTGAAAATTTTTAATGCAGTCCTTTAGGGGACCATTAAATAGTATTGCAGCAAAAATTTCATAACCATCGATTAATATTTCCTTTTTTTTTTTTTTTTTTTGTCTAAAAAAAGTTGCAAGGGGGTACCCTTGGAAGATTTTTTGACTGTTTTTTCTAAATTCCATTTTGAAGAATGTTTGAATGCAGTTCTTTATGGGACCATTAAACAGTGTTACAGCAAAAATTTCATAACAATCGGTTAATATTTACTATTTTTTTTCGAATTTTTAAAGTGAAAAAATGAAAAATCACTAGATTTTATATGAGAAATCTCTAGTTGTTTTTCTGTTCTTTTCTTTTTTTAAAATTCAAATTTTATGAATGTTTGAATGCAGTCCTTTAGGAGACCATTAAATAGTCTTGCAGCAAAATTTTTATAACAATCGGTTTATATTTACTATTTTTTTTCGAATTTTTAAAGTGAAAAAATGAAAAATCGGTAGATTTTATATGAGAAATCTCTAGTTGTTTTTCTGTTCTTTTCTTTTTTTAAAATTCAAATTTTATGAATGTTTGAATGCAGTCCTTTAGGAGACCATTAAATAGTCTTGCAGCAAAATTTTTATAACAATCGGTTTATATTTACTATTTTTTTTCGAATTTTTAAAGTGAAAAAATGAAAAATCGGTAGATTTTATATGAGAAATCTCTAGTTGTTTTTCTGTTCTTTTCTTTTTTTAAAATTCAAATTTTATGAATGTTTGAATGCAGTCCTTTAGGAGACCATTAAATAGTCTTGCAGCAAAATTTTTATAACAATCGGTTTATATTTACTATTTTTTTTCGAATTTTTAAAGTGAAATAATGCAAAATCGGTAGATTTTATATGAGAAATCGGTAGTTTTAAAAATGCACAAATTTGAAAATTTTTAATGCAGTCCTTTAGGGGACCATTAAATAGTATTGCAGCAAAAATTTCATAACCATCGATTAATATTTCCTTTTTTTTTTTTTTTTTTTGTCTAAAAAAAGTTGCAAGGGGGTACCCTTGGAAGATTTTTTGACTGTTTTTTCTAAATTCCATTTTGAAGAATGTTTGAATGCAGTTCTTTATGGGACCATTAAACAGTGTTACAGCAAAAATTTCATAACAATCGGTTAATATTTACTATTTTTTTTCGAATTTTTAAAGTGAAAAAATGAAAAATCACTAGATTTTATATGAGAAATCTCTAGTTGTTTTTCTGTTCTTTTCTTTTTTTAAAATTCAAATTTTATGAATGTTTGAATGCAGTCCTTTAGGAGACCATTAAATAGTCTTGCAGCAAAATTTTTATAACAATCGGTTTATATTTACTATTTTTTTTCGAATTTTTAAAGTGAAATAATGCAAAATCGGTAGATTTTATATGAGAAATCGGTAGTTTTAAAAATGCACAAATTTGAAAATTTTTAATGCAGTCCTTTAGGGGACCATTAAATAGTATTGCAGCAAAAATTTCATAACAATCGATTAATATTTCCTTTTTTTTTTTATTTTTTTGTCTAAAAAAAGTTGCAAGGGGGTACCCTTGGAAGATTTTTTGACTGTTTTTTTTAAATTCCATTTTGAAGAATGTTTGAATGCAGTTCTTTATGGGACCATTAAACAGTGTTACAGCAAAAATTTCATAACAATCGGTTAATATTTACTATTTTTTTTCGAATTTTTAAAGTGAAAAAATGAAAAATCACTAGATTTTATATGAGAAATCTCTAGTTGTTTTTCTGTTCTTTTCTTTTTTTAAAATTCAAATTTTATGAATGTTTGAATGCAGTCCTTTAGGAGACCATTAAATAGTCTTGCAGCAAAATTTTTATAACAATCGGTTTATATTTACTATTTTTTTTCGAATTTTTAAAGTGAAATAATGCAAAATCGGTAGATTTTATATGAGAAATCGGTAGTTTTAAAAATGCACAAATTTGAAAATTTTTAATGCAGTCCTTTAGGGGACCATTAAATAGTATTGCAGCAAAAATTTCATAACAATCGATTAATATTTCCTTTTTTTTTTTATTTTTTTGTCTAAAAAAAGTTGCAAGGGGGTACCCTTGGAAGATTTTTTGACTGTTTTTTCTAAATTCCATTTTGAAGAATGTTTGAATGCAGTTCTTTATGGGACCATTAAACAGTGTTACAGCAAAAATTTCATAACAATCGGTTAATATTTACTATTTTTTTTCGAATTTTTAAAGTGAAAAAATGAAAAATCACTAGATTTTATATGAGAAATCTCTAGTTGTTTTTCTGTTCTTTTCTTTTTTTAAAATTCAAATTTTATGAATGTTTGAATGCAGTCCTTTAGGAGACCATTAAATAGTCTTGCAGCAAAATTTTTATAACAATCGGTTTATATTTACTATTTTTTTTCGAATTTTTAAAGTGAAATAATGCAAAATCGGTAGATTTTATATGAGAAATCGGTAGTTTTAAAAATGCACAAATTTGAAAATTTTTAATGCAGTCCTTTAGGGGACCATTAAATAGTATTGCAGCAAAAATTTCATAACAATCGATTAATATTTCCTTTTTTTTTTTATTTTTTTGTCTAAAAAAGGTGCAAGGGGGTACCCTTGGAAGATTTTTTGACTGTTTTTTTTTAAATTCCATTTTGAAGAATGTTTGAATGCAGTTCTTTATGGGACCATTAAACAGTGTTACAGCAAAAATTTCATAACAATCGGTTAATATTTACTATTTTTTTTCGAATTTTTAAAGTGAAAAGATGAAAAATCAGTAGATTTTATATGAGAAATCTGTAGTTGTTTTTCTGTTCTTTTCTTTTTTTAAAATTCAAATTTTATGAATGTTTGAATGCAGTCCTTTAGGAGACCATTTAATAGTCTTGCAGCAAAATTTTTATAACAATCGGTTTATATTTACTATTTTTTTTCGAATTTTTAAAGTGAAAAAATGAAAAATCGGTAGATTTTATATGAGAAATCGGTAGTTTTAAAAATGCACAAATTTGAAAATTTTTAATGCAGTCCTTTAGGGGACCATTAAATAGTATTGCAGCAAAAATTTCATAACAATCGATTAATATTTCCTTTTTTTTTTTATTTTTTTGTCTAAAAAAAGTTGCAAGGGGGTACCCTTGGAAGATTTTTTGACTGTTTTTTTTAAACTCCATTTTGAAGAATGTTTGAATGCAGTTCTTTATGGGACCATTAAACAGTGTTACAGCAAAAATTTCATAACAATCGGTTAATATTTACTATTTTTTTTCGAATTTTTAAAGTGAAAAAATGAAAAATCACTAGATTTTATATGAGAAATCTCTAGTTGTTTTTCTGTTCTTTTCTTTTTTTAAAATTCAAATTTTATGAATGTTTGAATGCAGTCCTTTAGGAGACCATTAAATAGTCTTGCAGCAAAATTTTTATAACAATCGGTTAATATTTACTATTTTTTTCGAATTTTTAAAGTGAAAAAATGAAAAATCACTAGATTTTATATGAGAAATCTCTAGTTGTTTTTCTGTTCTTTTCTTTTTTTAAAATTCAAATTTTATGAATGTTTGAATGCAGTCCTTTAGGAGACCATTAAATAGTCTTGCAGCAAAATTTTTATAACAATCGGTTTATATTTACTATTTTTTTTCGAATTTTTAAAGTGAAAAAATGAAAAATCGGTAGATTTTATATGAGAAATCGGTAGTTTTAAAAATGCACAAATTTGAAAATTTTTAATGCAGTCCTTTAGGGGACCATTAAATAGTATTGCAGCAAAAATTTCATAACAATCGATTAATATTTCTTTTTTTTTTTTATTTTTTTGTCTAAAAAAAGTTGCAAGGGGGTACCCTTGGAAGATTTTTTGACTGTTTTTTTTAAATTCCATTTTGAAGAATGTTTGAATGCAGTTCTTTATGGGACCATTAAACAGTGTTACAGCAAAAATTTCATAACAATCGGTTAATATTTACTATTTTTTTTCGAATTTTTAAAGTGAAAAAATGAAAAATCACTAGATTTTATATGAGAAATCTCTAGTTGTTTTTCTGTTCTTTTCTTTTTTTAAAATTCAAATTTTATGAATGTTTGAATGCAGTCCTTTAGGAGACCATTAAATAGTCTTGCAGCAAAATTTTTATAACAATCGGTTTATATTTACTATTTTTTTTCGAATTTTTAAAGTGAAAAAATGAAAAATCGGTAGATTTTATATGAGAAATCTGTAGTTGTTTTTCTGTTCTTTTCTTTTTTTAAAATTCAAATTTTATGAATGTTTGAATGCAGTCCTTTAGGAGACCATTTAATAGTCTTGCAGCAAAATTTTTATAACAATCGGTTTATATTTACTATTTTTTTTCGAATTTTTAAAGTGAAAAAATGAAAAATCGGTAGATTTTATATGAGAAATCGGTAGTTTTAAAAATGCACAAATTTGAAAATTTTTAATGCAGTCCTTTAGGGGACCATTAAATAGTATTGCAGCAAAAATTTCATAACAATCGATTAATATTTCCTTTTTTTTTTTATTTTTTTGTCTAAAAAAAGTTGCAAGGGGGTACCCTTGGAAGATTTTTTGACTGTTTTTTCTAAATTCCATTTTGAAGAATGTTTGAATGCAGTTCTTTATGGGACCATTAAACAGTGTTACAGCAAAAATTTCATAACAATCGGTTAATATTTACTATTTTTTTTCGAATTTTTAAAGTGAAAAAATGAAAAATCACTAGATTTTATATGAGAAATCTCTAGTTGTTTTTCTGTTCTTTTCTTTTTTTAAAATTCAAATTTTATGAATGTTTGAATGCAGTCCTTTAGGAGACCATTAAATAGTCTTGCAGCAAAATTTTTATAACAATCGGTTAATATTTACTATTTTTTTCGAATTTTTAAAGTGAAAAAATGAAAAATCACTAGATTTTATATGAGAAATCTCTAGTTGTTTTTCTGTTCTTTTCTTTTTTTAAAATTCAAATTTTATGAATGTTTGAATGCAGTCCTTTAGGAGACCATTAAATAGTCTTGCAGCAAAATTTTTATAACAATCGGTTTATATTTACTATTTTTTTTCGAATTTTTAAAGTGAAAAAATGAAAAATCGGTAGATTTTATATGAGAAATCGGTAGTTTTAAAAATGCACAAATTTGAAAATTTTTAATGCAGTCCTTTAGGGGACCATTAAATAGTATTGCAGCAAAAATTTCATAACAATCGATTAATATTTCCTTTTTTTTTTTATTTTTTTGTCTAAAAAAGGTGCAAGGGGGTACCCTTGGAAGATTTTTTGACTGTTTTTTTTTAAATTCCATTTTGAAGAATGTTTGAATGCAGTTCTTTATGGGACCATTAAACAGTGTTACAGCAAAAATTTCATAACAATCGGTTAATATTTACTATTTTTTTTCGAATTTTTAAAGTGAAAAGATGAAAAATCAGTAGATTTTATATGAGAAATCTGTAGTTGTTTTTCTGTTCTTTTCTTTTTTTAAAATTCAAATTTTATGAATGTTTGAATGCAGTCCTTTAGGAGACCATTTAATAGTCTTGCAGCAAAATTTTTATAACAATCGGTTTATATTTACTATTTTTTTTCGAATTTTTAAAGTGAAAAAATGAAAAATCGGTAGATTTTATATGAGAAATCGGTAGTTTTAAAAATGCACAAATTTGAAAATTTTTAATGCAGTCCTTTAGGGGACCATTAAATAGTATTGCAGCAAAAATTTCATAACAATCGATTAATATTTCCTTTTTTTTTTTATTTTTTTGTCTAAAAAAAGTTGCAAGGGGGTACCCTTGGAAGATTTTTTGACTGTTTTTTTTAAACTCCATTTTGAAGAATGTTTGAATGCAGTTCTTTATGGGACCATTAAACAGTGTTACAGCAAAAATTTCATAACAATCGGTTAATATTTACTATTTTTTTTCGAATTTTTAAAGTGAAAAAATGAAAAATCACTAGATTTTATATGAGAAATCTCTAGTTGTTTTTCTGTTCTTTTCTTTTTTTAAAATTCAAATTTTATGAATGTTTGAATGCAGTCCTTTAGGAGACCATTAAATAGTCTTGCAGCAAAATTTTTATAACAATCGGTTAATATTTACTATTTTTTTCGAATTTTTAAAGTGAAAAAATGAAAAATCACTAGATTTTATATGAGAAATCTCTAGTTGTTTTTCTGTTCTTTTCTTTTTTTAAAATTCAAATTTTATCAATGTTTGAATGCAGTCCTTTAGGAGACCATTAAATAGTCTTGCAGCAAAATTTTTATAACAATCGGTTTATATTTACTATTTTTTTTCGAATTTTTAAAGTGAAAAAATGAAAAATCGGTAGATTTTATATGAGAAATCGGTAGTTTTAAAAATGCACAAATTTGAAAATTTTTAATGCAGTCCTTTAGGGGACCATTAAATAGTATTGCAGCAAAAATTTCATAACAATCGATTAATATTTCCTTTTTTTTTTTATTTTTTTGTCTAAAAAAAGTTGCAAGGGGGTACCCTTGGAAGATTTTTTGACTGTTTTTTCTAAATTCCATTTTGAAGAATGTTTGAATGCAGTTCTTTATGGGACCATTAAACAGTGTTACAGCAAAAATTTCATAACAATCGGTTAATATTTACTATTTTTTTTCGAATTTTTAAAGTGAAAAAATGAAAAATCACTAGATTTTATATGAGAAATCTCTAGTTGTTTTTCTGTTCTTTTCTTTTTTTAAAATTCAAATTTTATGAATGTTTGAATGCAGTCCTTTAGGAGACCATTAAATAGTCTTGCAGCAAAATTTTTATAACAATCGGTTTATATTTACTATTTTTTTTCGAATTTTTAAAGTGAAAAAATGAAAAATCGGTAGATTTTATATGAGAAATCTGTAGTTGTTTTTCTGTTCTTTTCTTTTTTTAAAATTCAAATTTTATGAATGTTTGAATGCAGTCCTTTAGGAGACCATTTAATAGTCTTGCAGCAAAATTTTTATAACAATCGGTTTATATTTACTATTTTTTTTCGAATTTTTAAAGTGAAAAAATGAAAAATCGGTAGATTTTATATGAGAAATCGGTAGTTTTAAAAATGCACAAATTTGAAAATTTTTAATGCAGTCCTTTAGGGGACCATTAAATAGTATTGCAGCAAAAATTTCATAACAATCGATTAATATTTCCTTTTTTTTTTTATTTTTTTGTCTAAAAAAAGTTGCAAGGGGGTACCCTTGGAAGATTTTTTGACTGTTTTTTCTAAATTCCATTTTGAAGAATGTTTGAATGCAGTTCTTTATGGGACCATTAAACAGTGTTACAGCAAAAATTTCATAACAATCGGTTAATATTTACTATTTTTTTTCGAATTTTTAAAGTGAAAAAATGAAAAATCACTAGATTTTATATGAGAAATCTCTAGTTGTTTTTCTGTTCTTTTCTTTTTTTAAAATTCAAATTTTATGAATGTTTGAATGCAGTCCTTTAGGAGACCATTAAATAGTCTTGCAGCAAAATTTTTATAACAATCGGTTTATATTTACTATTTTTTTTCGAATTTTTAAAGTGAAATAATGCAAAATCGGTAGATTTTATATGAGAAATCGGTAGTTTTAAAAATGCACAAATTTGAAAATTTTTAATGCAGTCCTTTAGGGGACCATTAAATAGTATTGCAGCAAAAATTTCATAACAATCGATTAATATTTCCTTTTTTTTTTTATTTTTTTATGCAAGGGGGTACCCTTGGAAGATTTTTTGACTGTTTTTTTTAAATTCCATTTTGAAGAATGTTTGAATGCAGTTCTTTATGGGACCATTTAACAGTGTTACAGCAAAAATTTCATAACAATCGGTTAATATTTACTATTTTTTTCGAATTTTTAAAGTGAAAAAATGAAAAATCACTAGATTTTATATGAGAAATCTCTAGTTGTTTTTCTGTTCTTTTCTTTTTTTAAAATTCAAATTTTATGAATGTTTGAATGCAGTCCTTTAGGAGACCATTAAATAGTCTTGCAGCAAAATTTTTATAACAATCGGTTTATATTTACTATTTTTTTTCGAATTTTTAAAGTGAAAAAATGAAAAATCGGTAGATTTTATATGAGAAATCGGTAGTTTTAAAAATGCACAAATTTGAAAATTTTTAATGCAGTCCTTTAGGGGACCATTAAATAGTATTGCAGCAAAAATTTCATAACAATCGATTAATATTTCCTTTTTTTTTTTATTTTTTTGTCTAAAAAAAGTTGCAAGGGGGTACCCTTGGAAGATTTTTTGACTGTTTTTTTTTAAATTCCATTTTGAAGAATGTTTGAATGCAGTTCTTTATGGGACCATTAAACAGTGTTACAGCAAAAATTTCATAACAATCGGTTAATATTTACTATTTTTTTTCGAATTTTTAAAGTGAAAAGATGAAAAATCAGTAGATTTTATATGAGAAATCTGTAGTTGTTTTTCTGTTCTTTTCTTTTTTTAAAATTCAAATTTTATGAATGTTTGAATGCAGTCCTTTAGGAGACCATTTAATAGTCTTGCAGCAAAATTTTTATAACAATCGGTTTATATTTACTATTTTTTTTCGAATTTTTAAAGTGAAAAAATGAAAAATCGGTAGATTTTTTATGAGAAATCGGTAGTTTTAAAAATGCACAAATTTGAAAATTTTTAATGCAGTCCTTTAGGGGACCATTAAATAGTATTGCAGCAAAAATTTCATAACAATCGATTAATATTTCCTTTTTTTTTTTATTTTTTTGTCTAAAAAAAGTTGCAAGGGGGTACCCTTGGAAGATTTTTTAATGCAGTCCTTTAGGGGACCATTAAATAGTATTGCAGCAAAAATTTCATAACAATCGATTAATATTTCCTTTTTTTTTTTATTTTTTTGTCTAAAAAAAGTTGCAAGGGGGTACCCTTGGAAGATTTTTTGACTGTTTTTTTTAAATTCCATTTTGAAGAATGTTTGAATGCAGTTCTTTATGGGACCATTAAACAGTGTTACAGCAAAAATTTCATAACAATCGGTTAATATTTACTATTTTTTTTCGAATTTTTAAAGTGAAAAAATGAAAAATCACTAGATTTTATATGAGAAATCTCTAGTTGTTTTTCTGTTCTTTTCTTTTTTTAAAATTCAAATTTCATGAATGTTTGAATGCAGTCCTTTAGGAGACCATTAAATAGTCTTGCAGCAAAATTTTTATAACAATCGGTTAATATTTACTATTTTTTTCGAATTTTTAAAGTGAAAAAATGAAAAATCACTAGATTTTATATGAGAAATCTCTAGTTGTTTTTCTGTTCTTTTCTTTTTTTAAAATTCAAATTTTATGAATGTTTGAATGCAGTCCTTTAGGAGACCATTAAATAGTCTTGCAGCAAAATTTTTATAACAATCGGTTTATATTTACTATTTTTTTTCGAATTTTTAAAGTGAAAAAATGAAAAATCGGTAGATTTTATATGAGAAATCTCTAGTTGTTTTTCTGTTCTTTTCTTTTTTTAAAATTCAAATTTTATGAATGTTTGAATGCAGTCCTTTAGGAGACCATTAAATAGTCTTGCAGCAAAATTTTTATAACAATCGGTTTATATTTACTATTTTTTTTCGAATTTTTAAAGTGAAAAAATGAAAAATCACTAGATTTTATATGAGAAATCTCTAGTTGTTTTTCTGTTCTTTTCTTTTTTTAAAATTCAAATTTTATGAATGTTTGAATGCAGTCCTTTAGGAGACCATTAAATAGTCTTGCAGCAAAATTTTTATATCAATCGATTAATATTTCCTTTTTTTTTTTATTTTTTTTGTCTAAAAAAAGTTGCGGGACCCTTGGAAGATTTTTTGACTGTTTTTTTTAAATTCCATTTTGAAGAATGTTTGAATGCAGTTCTTTATGGGACCATTAAACAGTGTTACAGCAAAAATTTCATAACAATCGGTTAATATTTACTATTTTTTTTCGAATTTTTAAAGTGAAAAAATGAAAAATCACTAGATTTTATATGAGAAATCTCTAGTTGTTTTTCTGTTCTTTTCTTTTTTTAAAATTCAAATTTTATGAATGTTTGAATGCAGTCCTTTAGGAGACCATTAAATAGTCTTGCAGCAAAATTTTTATAACAATCGGTTAATATTTACTATTTTTTTCGAATTTTTAAAGTGAAAAAATGAAAAATCACTAGATTTTATATGAGAAATCGGTAGTTTTAAAAATGCACAAATTTGAAAATTTTTAATGCAGTCCTTTAGGGGACCATTAAATAGTATTGCAGCAAAAATTTCATAACAATCGATTAATATTTCCTTTTTTTTTTTATTTTTTTGTCTAAAAAAAGTTGCAAGGGGGTACCCTTGGAAGATTTTTTGACTGTTTTTTTTAAATTCCATTTTGAAGAATGTTTGAATGCAGTTCTTTATGAGACCATTAAATAGTCTTGCAGCAAAATTTTTATAACAATCGGTTTATATTTACTATTTTTTTTCGAATTTTTAAAGTGAAAAAATGAAAAATCACTAGATTTTATATGAGAAATCTCTAGTTGTTTTTCTGTTCTTTTCTTTTTTTAAAATTCAAATTTTATGAATGTTTGAATGCAGTCCTTTAGGAGACCATTAAATAGTCTTGCAGCAAAATTTTTATATCAATCGATTAATATTTCCTTTTTTTTTTTATTTTTTTGAAGAATGTTTGAATGCAGTTCTTTAGGGGACCATTCAACAGTGTTACAGCAAAAATTTCATAACAATCGGTTAATATTTACTATTTTTTTTCGAATTTTTAAAGTGAAAAAATGAAAAATCAGTAGATTTTATATGAGAAATCTGTAGTTGTTTTTCTGTTCTTTTCTTTTTTTAAAATTCAAATTTTATGAATGTTTGAATGCAGTCCTTTAGGAGACCATTTAATAGTCTTGCAGCAAAATTTTTATAACAATCGGTTTATATTTACTATTTTTTTTCGAATTTTTAAAGTGAAAAAATGAAAAATCAGTAGATTTTATATGAGAAATCGGTAGTTTTAAAAATGCACAAATTTAAAAATTTTTAATGCAGTCCTTTAGGGGACCATTAAATAGTATTGCAGCAAAAATTTCATAACAATCGATTAATATTTCCTTAACAATCGGTTAATATTTACTATTTTTTTTCGAATTTTTAAAGTGAAAAAATGAAAAATCAGTAGATTTTATATGAGAAATCTGTAGTTGTTTTTCTGTTCTTTTCTTTTTTTAAAATTCAAATTTTATGAATGTTTGAATGCAGTCCTTTAGGAGACCATTTAATAGTCTTGCAGCAAAATTTTTATAACAATCGGTTTATATTTACTATTTTTTTTCGAATTTTTAAAGTGAAAAAATGAAAAATCAGTAGATTTTATATGAGAAATCTGTAGTCGTTTTTCTGTACTTTTCTTTTTTTTAAATTCAAATTTTATGAATGTTTGAATGCAGTCCTTTAGGAGACCATTTAATAGTCTTGCAGCAAAATTTTTATAACAATCGGTTTATATTTACTACTTTTTTTCGAATTTTTAAAGTGAAAAAAAGAAAAATCGGTAGATTTTATATGAGAAATCGGTAGTTTTAAAAATGCACAAATTTAAAAATTTTTAATGCAGTCCTTTAGGGGACCATTAAATAGTATTGCAGCAAAAATTTCATAACAATCGATTAATATTTCCTTTTTTTTTTTTTTTTTTTGTCTAAAAAAAGTTGCAAGGGGGTACCCTTGGAAGATTTTTTGACTGTTTTTTTTAAATTCCATTTGAATGCAGTTCTTTAGGGGACCATTCAACAGTGTTACAGCAAAATTTTTATATCAATCGGTTAATATTTACTATTTTTTTTCGAATTTTTAAAGTGAAAAAATGAAAAATCAGTAGATTTTATATGAGAAATCTCTAGTTGTTTTTCTGTTCTTTTCTTTTTTTAAAATTCAAATTTTATGAATGTTTGAATGCAGTCCTTTAGGAGACCATTAAATAGTCTTGCAGCAAAAATTTCATAACAATCGATTAATATTTCCTTTTTTTTTTTTTTTTTTTGTCTAAAAAAAGTTGCGGGACCCTTGGAAGATTTTTTGACTGTTTTTTTTAAATTCCATTTTGAAGAATGTTTGAATGCAGTTCTTTATGGGACCATTAAACAGTGTTACAGCAAAAATTTCATAACAATCGGTTAATATTTACTATTTTTTTTCGAATTTTTAAAGTGAAAAAATGAAAAATCACTAGATTTTATATGAGAAATCTCTAGTTGTTTTTCTGTTCTTTTCTTTTTTTAAAATTCAAATTTTATGAATGTTTGAATGCAGTCCTTTAGGAGACCATTAAATAGTCTTGCAGCAAAATTTTTATATCAATCGATTAATATTTCCTTTTTTTTTTATTTTTTTGAAGAATGTTTGAATGCAGTTCTTTATGAGACCATTAAATAGTCTTGCAGCAAAATTTTTATAACAATCGGTTTATATTTACTATTTTTTTTCGAATTTTTAAAGTGAAAAAATGAAAAATCACTAGATTTTATATGAGAAATCTCTAGTTGTTTTTCTGTTCTTTTCTTTTTTTAAAATTCAAATTTTATGAATGTTTGAATGCAGTCCTTTAGGAGACCATTAAATAGTCTTGCAGCAAAATTTTTATATCAATCGATTAATATTTCCTTTTTTTTTTTATTTTTTTGAAGAATGTTTGAATGCAGTTCTTTAGGGGACCATTCAACAGTGTTACAGCAAAAATTTCATAACAATCGGTTAATATTTACTATTTTTTTTCGAATTTTTAAAGTGAAAAAATGAAAAATCAGTAGATTTTATATGAGAAATCTGTAGTTGTTTTTCTGTTCTTTTCTTTTTTTAAAATTCAAATTTTATGAATGTTTGAATGCAGTCCTTTAGGAGACCATTTAATAGTCTTGCAGCAAAATTTTTATAACAATCGGTTTATATTTACTATTTTTTTTCGAATTTTTAAAGTGAAAAAATGAAAAATCAGTAGATTTTATATGAGAAATCTGTAGTCGTTTTTCTGTACTTTTCTTTTTTTAAAATTCAAATTTTATGAATGTTTGAATGCAGTCCTTTAGGAGACCATTTAATAGTCTTGCAGCAAAATTTTTATAACAATCGGTTTATATTTACTACTTTTTTTCGAATTTTTAAAGTGAAAAAATGAAAAATCGGTAGATTTTATATGAGAAATCGGTAGTTTTAAAAATGCACAAATTTAAAAATTTTTAATGCAGTCCTTTAGGGGACCATTAAATAGTATTGCAGCAAAAATTTCATAACAATCGATTAATATTTCCTTTTTTTTTTTATTTTTTTGTCTAAAAAAAGTTGCAAGGGGGTACCCTTGGAAGATTTTTTGACTGTTTTTTTTTAAATTCCATTTTGAAGAATGTTTGAATGCAGTTCTTTATGGGACCATTAAACAGTGTTACAGCAAAAATTTCATAACAATCGGTTAATATTTACTATTTTTTTTCGAATTTTTAAAGTGAAAAAATGAAAAATCACTAGATTTTATATGAGAAATCTCTAGTTGTTTTTCTGTTCTTTTCTTTTTTTAAAATTCAAATTTTATGAATGTTTGAATGCAGTCCTTTAGGAGACCATTAAATAGTCTTGCAGCAAAATTTTTATAACAATCGGTTAATATTTACTATTTTTTTCGAATTTTTAAAGTGAAAAAATGAAAAATCACTAGATTTTATATTAGAAATCTGTAGTTGTTTTTCTGTTCTTTTCTTTTTTTAAAATTCAAATTTTATGAATGTTTGAATGCAGTCCTTTAGGAGACCATTTAATAGTCTTGCAGCAAAATTTTTATAACAATCGGTTTATATTTACTATTTTTTTTCGAATTTTTAAAGTGAAAAAATGAAAAATCGGTAGATTTTATATGAGAAATCGGTAGTTTTAAAAATGGGGACCATTAAATAGTATTGCAGCTAAAATTTCATAACAATCGATTAATATTTCCTTTTTTTTTTTATTTTTTTGTCTAAAAAAAGTTGCAAGGGGGAAGATTTTTTGACTGTTTTTTTTAAATTCCATTTTGAAGAATGTTTGAATGCAGTTCTTAATGGGACCATTAAATAGTCTTGCAGCAAAATTTTTATAACAATCGGTTTATATTTACTATTTTTTTTCGAATTTTTAAAGTGAAAAAATGAAAAATCGGTAGATTTTATATGAGAAATCTCTAGTTGTTTTTCTGTTCTTTTCTTTTTTTAAAATTCAAATTTTATGAATGTTTGAATGCAGTCCTTTAGGAGACCATTAAATAGTCTTGCAGCAAAATTTTTATAACAATCGGTTTATATTTCCTTTTTTTTTTTATTTTTTTGTCTAAAAAAACTTGGAAGATTTTTTGACTGTTTTTTTTAAATTCCATTTTGAAGAATGTTTGAATGCAGTTCTTTATGGGACCATTAAACAGTGTTACAAATGCACAAATTTAAAAATTTTTAATGCAGTTCTTTATGGGACCATTAAACAGTGTTACAGCAAAAATTTCATAACAATCGGTTAATATTTACTATTTTTTTTCGAATTTTTAAAGTGAAAAAATGAAAAATCACTAGATTTTATATGAGAAATCTCTAGTTGTTTTTCTGTTCTTTTCTTTTTTTAAAACTCAAATTTTATGAATGTTTAAATGCAGTCCTCAAATTTTTATAACAATCGGTTTATATTTACTATTTTTTTTCGAATTTTTAAAGTGAAAAAATGAAAAATCACTAGATTTTATATGAGAAATCTCTAGTTGTTTTTCTGTTCTTTTCTTTTTTTAAAACTCAAATTTTATGAATGTTTAAATGCAGTCCTCAAATTTTTATAACAATCGGTTTATATTTACTATTTTTTTTCGAATTTTTAAAGTGAAAAAATGAAAAATCACTAGATTTTATATGAGAAATCTCTAGTTGTTTTTCTGTTCTTTTCTTTTTTAAAATTCAAATTTTATGAATGTTTAAATGCAGTCCTTTAGGAGACCATTAAATAGTCTTGCAGCAAAATTTTTATAACAATCGGTTTATATTTACTATTTTTTTTCGAATTTTTAAAGTGAAAAAATGAAAAATCGGTAGATTTTATATGAGAAATCTGTAGTTGTTTTTCTGTTCTTTTCTTTTTTTAAAATTCAAATTTTATGAATGTTTGAATGCAGTCCTTTAGGAGACCATTAAATAGTCTTGCAGCAAAATTTTTATAACAATCGGTTTATATTTACTATTTTTTTTCGAATTTTTAAAGTGAAAAAATGAAAAATCAGTAGATTTTATATGAGAAATCTGTAGTTGTTTTTCTGTTCTTTTCTTTTTTTAAAATTCAAATTTTATGAATGTTTGAATGCAGTCCTTTAGGAGACCATTTAATAGTCTTGCAGCAAAATTTTTATAACAATCGGTTTATATTTACTATTTTTTTTCGAATTTTTAAAGTGAAAAAATGAAAAATCGGTAGATTTTATATGAGAAATCGGTAGTTTTAAAAATGCACAAATTTGAAAATTTTTAATGCAGTCCTTTAGGGGACCATTAAATAGTATTGCAGCAAAAATTTCATAACAATCGATTAATATTTCCTTTTTTTTTTTATTTTTTTGTCTAAAAAAAGTTGCAAGGAAGATTTTTTGACTGTTTTTTTTAAATTCCATTTTGAAGAATGTTTGAATGCAGTTCTTTAGGGGACCATTCAACAGTGTTACAGCAAAAATTTCATAACAATCGGTTAATATTTACTATTTTTTCGAATTTTTAAAGTGAAAAAATGAAAAATCGGTAGATTTTATATGAGAAATCGGTAGTTTTAAAAATGCACAAATTTGAAAATTTTTAATGCAGTCCTTTAGGGGACCATTAAATAGTATTGCAGCAAAAATTTCATAACAATCGATTAATATTTCCTTTTTTTTTTTATTTTTTTGTATAAAAAAAGTTTCATGGAAGATTTTTTGACTGTTTTTTTTAAATTCCATTTTGAAGAATGTTTGAATGCAGTTCTTTAGGGGACCATTCAACAGTGTTACAGCAAAAATTTCATAACAATCGGTTAATATTTACTATTTTTTTTCGAATTTTTAAAGTGAAAAGATGAAAAATCAGTAGATTTTATATGAGAAATCTGTAGTTGTTTTTCTGTTCTTTTCTTTTTTTAAAATTCAAATTTTATGAATGTTTGAATGCAGTCCTTTAGGAGACCATTTAATAGTCTTGCAGCAAAATTTTTATAACAATCGGTTTATATTTACTATTTTTTTTCGAATTTTTAAAGTGAAAAAATGAAAAATCGGTAGATTTTATATGAGAAATCGGTAGTTTTAAAAATGCACAAATTTGAAAGTTTTTAATGCAGTCCTTTAGGGGACCATTAAATAGTATTGCAGCAAAAATTTCATAACAATCGATTAATATTTCCTTTTTTTTTTTATTTTTTTGTCTAAAAAAAGTTGCAAGGGGGTACCCTTGGAAGATTTTTTGACTGTTTTTTTTTTAAATTCCATTTTGAAGAATGTTTGAATGCAGTTCTTTATGGGACCATTAAACAGTGTTACAGCAAAAATTTCATAACAATCGGTTAATATTTACTATTTTTTTTCGAAATTTTAAAGTGAAAAAATGAAAAATCACTAGATTTTATATGAGAAATCTCTAGTTGTTTTTCTGTTCTTTTCTTTTTTTAAAATTCAAATTTTATGAATGTTTGAATGCAGTCCTTTAGGAGACCATTAAATAGTCTTGCAGCAAAATTTTTATAACAATCGGTTAATATTTACTATTTTTTTCGAATTTTTAAATTGAAAAAATGAAAAATCACTAGATTTTATATGAGAAATCTCTAGTTGTTTTTCTGTTCTTTTCTTTTTTTAAAATTCAAATTTTATGAATGTTTGAATGCAGTCCTTTAGGAGACCATTAAATAGTCTTGCAGCAAAATTTTTATAACAATCGGTTTATATTTACTATTTTTTTTTTTTTTTTTGTCTAAAAAAAGTTGCAAGGGGGTACCCTTGGAAGATTTTTTGACTGTTTTTTTTAAATTCCATTTTGAAGAATGTTTGAATGCAGTTCTTTATGGGACCATTAAACAGTGTTACAAATGCACAAATTTAAAAATTTTTAATGCAGTTCTTTATGGGACCATTAAACAGTGTTACAGCAAAAATTTCATAACAATCGATTAATATTTCCTTTTTTTTTTTTTTTTTTTGTCTAAAAAAAGTTGCAAGGGGGCACCCTTGGAAGATTTTTTGACTGTTTTTTTTAAATTCCATTTTGAAGAATGTTTGAATGCAGTTCTTTATGGGACCATTAAACAGTGTTACAAATGCACAAATTTAAAAATTTTTAATGCAGTTCTTTATGGGACCATTAAACAGTGTTACAGCAAAAATTTCATAACAATCGGTTAATATTTACTATTTTTTTTCGAATTTTTAAAGTGAAAAAATGAAAAATCACTAGATTTTATATGAGAAATCTCTAGTTGTTTTTCTGTTCTTTTCTTTTTTTAAAACTCAAATTTTATGAATGTTTAAATGCAGTCCTCAAATTTTTATAACAATCGGTTTATATTTACTATTTTTTTTCGAATTTTTAAAGTGAAAAAATGAAAAATCACTAGATTTTATATGAGAAATCTCTAGTTGTTTTTCTGTTCTTTTCTTTTTTTAAAATTCAAATTTTATGAATGTTTGAATGCAGTCCTTTAGGAGACCATTAAATAGTTTTGCAGCAAAATTTTTATAACAATCGGTTTATATTTACTATTTTTTTTCGAATTTTTAAAGTGAAAAAATGAAAAATCGGTAGATTTTATATGAGAAATCGGTAGTTTTAAAAATGCACAAATTTGAAAATTTTTAATGCAGTCCTTTAGGGGACCATTAAATAGTATTGCAGCAAAAATTTCATAACAATCGATTAATATTTCCTTTTTTTTTTTTTTTTTTTGTCTAAAAAAAGTTGCAAGGGGGTACCCTTGGAAGATTTTTTGACTGTTTTTTTTTAAATTCCATTTTGAAGAATGTTTGAATGCAGTTCTTTATGGGACCATTAAACAGTGTTACAGCAAAAATTTCATAACAATCGGTTAATATTTACTATTTTTTTTCGAATTTTTAAAGTGAAAAAATGAAAAATCACTAGATTTTATATGAGAAATCTCTAGTTGTTTTTCTGTTCTTTTCTTTTTTTAAAATTCAAATTTTATGAATGTTTGAATGCAGTCCTTTAGGAGACCATTAAATAGTCTTGCAGCAAAATTTTTATAACAATCGGTTAATATTTACTATTTTTTTCGAATTTTTAAAGTGAAAAAATGAAAAATCACTAGATTTTATATGAGAAATCTCTAGTTGTTTTTCTGTTCTTTTCTTTTTTTAAAATTCAAATTTTATGAATGTTTGAATGCAGTCCTTTAGGAGACCATTAAATAGTCTTGCAGCAAAATTTTTATAACAATCGGTTTATATTTACTATTTTTTTTCGAATTTTTAAAGTGAAAAAATGAAAAATCGGTAGATTTTATATGAGAAATCGGTAGTTGTAAAAATGCACAAATTTGAAAATTTTTAATGCAGTCCTTTAGGGGACCATTAAATAGTATTGCAGCAAAAATTTCATAACAATCGATTAATATTTCCTTTTTTTTTTTATTTTTTTGTCTAAAAAAAGTTGCAAGGGGGTACCCTTGGAAGATTTTTTGACTGTTTTTTTTAAATTCCATTTTGAAGAATGTTTGAATGCAGTTCTTTAGGGGACCATTCAACAGTGTTACAGCAAAAATTTCATAACAATCGGTTAATATTTACTATTTTTTTTCGAATTTTTAAAGTGAAAAGATGAAAAATCAGTAGATTTTATATGAGAAATCTGTAGTTGTTTTTCTGTTCTTTTCTTTTTTTAAAATTCAAATTTTATGAATGTTTGAATGCAGTCCTTTAGGAGACCATTTAATAGTCTTGCAGCAAAATTTTTATAACAATCGGTTTATATTTACTATTTTTTTTCGAATTTTTAAAGTGAAAAAATGAAAAATCGGTAGATTTTATATGAGAAATCGGTAGTTTTAAAAATGCACAAATTTGAAAATTTTTAATGCAGTCCTTTAGGGGACCATTAAATAGTATTGCAGCAAAAATTTCATAACAATCGATTAATATTTCCTTTTTTTTTTTATTTTTTTGTCTAAAAAAAGTTGCAAGGGGGTACCCTTGGAAGATTTTTTGACTGTTTTTTTTTAAATTCCATTTTGAAGAATGTTTGAATGCAGTTCTTTATGGGACCATTAAACAGTGTTACAGCAAAAATTTCATAACAATCGGTTAATATTTACTATTTTTTTTCGAATTTTTAAAGTGAAAAAATGAAAAATCACTAGATTTTATATGAGAAATCTCTAGTTGTTTTTCTGTTCTTTTCTTTTTTTAAAATTCAAATTTTATGAATGTTTGAATGCAGTCCTTTAGGAGACCATTAAATAGTCTTGCAGCAAAATTTTTATAACAATCGGTTTATATTTACTATTTTTTTTCGAATTTTTAAAGTGAAAAAATGAAAAATCGGTAGATTTTATATGAGAAATCTCTAGTTGTTTTTCTGTTCTTTTCTTTTTTTAAAACTCAAATTTTATGAATGTTTGAACGCAGTCCTTTAGGAGACCATTTAATAGTCTTGCAGCAAAATTTTTATAACAATCGGTTTATATTTACTATTTTTTTTCGAATTTTTAAAGTGAAAAAATGAAAAATCGGTAGATTTTATATGAGAAATCGGTAGTTTTAAAAATGCACAAATTGGAAAATTTTTAATGCAGTCCTTTAGGGGACCATTAAATAGTATTGCAGCAAAAATTTCATAACAATCGATTAATATTTCCTTTTTTTTTTTATTTTTTTGTCTAAAAAAAGTTGCAAGGGGGTACCCTTGGAAGATTTTTTGACTGTTTTTTTTAAATTCCATTTTGAAGAATGTTTGAATGCAGTTCTTTATGGGACCATTAAACAGTGTTACAGCAAAAATTTCATAACAATCGGTTAATATTTACTATTTTTTTTCGAATTTTTAAAGTGAAAAGATGAAAAATCAGTAGATTTTATATGAGAAATCTGTAGTTGTTTTTCTGTTCTTTTCTTTTTTTAAAATTCAAATTTTATGAATGTTTGAATGCAGTCCTTTAGGAGACCATTAAATAGTCTTGCAGCAAAATTTTTATAACAATCGGTTTATATTTACTATTTTTTTTCGAATTTTTAAAGTGAAAAAATGAAAAATCGGTAGATTTTATATGAGAAATCGGTAGTTTTAAAAATGCACAAATTGGAAAATTTTTAATGCAGTCCTTTAGGGGACCATTAAATAGTATTGCAGCAAAAATTTCATAACAATCGATTAATATTTCCTTTTTTTTTTTATTTTTTTGTCTAAAAAAAGTTGCAAGGGGGTACCCTTGGAAGATTTTTTGACTGTTTTTTTTAAATTCCATTTTGAAGAATGTTTGAATGCAGTTCTTTATGGGACCATTAAACAGTGTTACAGCAAAAATTTCATAACAATCGGTTAATATTTACTATTTTTTTTCGAATTTTTAAAGTGAAAAGATGAAAAATCAGTAGATTTTATATGAGAAATCTGTAGTTGTTTTTCTGTTCTTTTCTTTTTTTAAAATTCAAATTTTATGAATGTTTGAATGCAGTCCTTTAGGAGACCATTAAATAGTCTTGCAGCAAAATTTTTATAACAATCGGTTTATATTTACTATTTTTTTTCGAATTTTTAAAGTGAAAAAATGAAAAATCGGTAGATTTTATATGAGAAATCTCTAGTTGTTTTTCTGTTCTTTTCTTTTTTTAAAATTCAAATTTTATGAATGTTTGAATGCAGTCCTTTAGGAGACCATTAAATAGTCTTGCAGCAAAATTTTTATAACAATCGGTTTATATTTACTATTTTTTTTCGAATTTTTAAAGTGAAAAAATGAAAAATCGGTAGTTTTAAAAATGCACAAATTTGAAAATTTTTAATGCAGTCCTTTAGGAGACCATTAATCAGTGTTACAGCAACAGTTTCATAAAAATCGGTTTATATTTACTATTTTTTTTCGAATTTTTAAAGTGAAATAATGAAAAATCGGGATTTTATATGAGAAATCGGGAGTTTTAAAAATGCACAAATTTGAAAATTTTTAATGCAGTCCTTTAGGAGATCGGTTTATATTTACTATTTTTTTTCGAATTTTTAAAGTGAAAAAATGAAAAATCGGTAGTTTTAAAAATGCACAAATTTGAAAATTTTTAATGCAGTCCTTTAGGAGACCATTAATCAGTGTTACAGCAACAGTTTCATAAAAATCGGTTTATATTTACTATTTTTTTTCGAATTTTTAAAGTGAAATAATGAAAAATCGGGATTTTATATGAGAAATCGGGAGTTTTAAAAATGCACAAATTTGAAAATTTTTAATGCAGTCCTTTAGGAGACCATTAAATAGTCTTGCAGCAAAATTTTTATAACAATCGGTTTATATTTACTATTTTTTTTCGAATTTTTAAAGTGAAAAAATGAAAAATCGGTAGATATTATATGAGAAATCGGGAGTTTTAAAAATGCACAAATTTGAAAATGTTTAATGCAGTCCTTTAGGGGACCATTAAATAGTATTGCAGCTAAAATTTCATAACAATCGATTAATATTTCCTTTTTTTTTTTATTTTTTTGTCTAAAAAAAGTTGCAAGGGGGTAGATTTTTTGACTGTTTTTTTTAAATTCCATTTTGAAGAATGTTTGAATGCAGTTCTTTATGGGACCATTAAATAGTCTTGCAGCAAAATTTTTATAACAATCGGTTTATATTTACTATTTTTTTTCGAATTTTTAAAGTGAAAAAATGAAAAATCACTAGATTTTATATGAGAAATCTCTAGTTGTTTTTCTGTTCTTTTCTTTTTTTAAAATTCAAATTTTATGAATGTTTGAATGCAGTCCTTTAGGAGACCATTTAATAGTCTTGCAGCAAAATTTTTATAACAATCGGTTTATATTTACTATTTTTTTTCGAATTTTTAAAGTGAAAAAATGAAAAATCGGTAGATTTTATATGAGAAATCGGTAGTTTTAAAAATGCACAAATTGGAAAATTTTTAATGCAGTCCTTTAGGGGACCATTAAATAGTATTGCAGCAAAAATTTCATAACAATCGATTAATATTTCCTTTTTTTTTTTATTTTTTTGTCTAAAAAAAGTTGCAAGGGGGTACCCTTGGAAGATTTTTTGACTGTTTTTTTTAAATTCCATTTTGAAGAATGTTTGAATGCAGTTCTTTATGGGACCATTAAACAGTGTTACAGCAAAAATTTCATAACAATCGGTTAATATTTACTATTTTTTTTCGAATTTTTAAAGTGAAAAGATGAAAAATCAGTAGATTTTATATGAGAAATCTGTAGTTGTTTTTCTGTTCTTTTCTTTTTTTAAAATTCAAATTTTATGAATGTTTGAATGCAGTCCTTTAGGAGACCATTAAATAGTCTTGCAGCAAAATTTTTATAACAATCGGTTTATATTTACTATTTTTTTTCGAATTTTTAAAGTGAAAAAATGAAAAATCGGTAGATTTTATATGAGAAATCTCTAGTTGTTTTTCTGTTCTTTTCTTTTTTTAAAATTCAAATTTTATGAATGTTTGAATGCAGTCCTTTAGGAGACCATTAAATAGTCTTGCAGCAAAATTTTTATAACAATCGGTTTATATTTACTATTTTTTTTCGAATTTTTAAAGTGAAAAAATGAAAAATCGGTAGTTTTAAAAATGCACAAATTTGAAAATTTTTAATGCAGTCCTTTAGGAGACCATTAATCAGTGTTACAGCAACAGTTTCATAAAAATCGGTTTATATTTACTATTTTTTTTCGAATTTTTAAAGTGAAATAATGAAAAATCGGGATTTTATATGAGAAATCGGGAGTTTTAAAAATGCACAAATTTGAAAATTTTTAATGCAGTCCTTTAGGAGATCGGTTTATATTTACTATTTTTTTTCGAATTTTTAAAGTGAAAAAATGAAAAATCGGTAGTTTTAAAAATGCACAAATTTGAAAATTTTTAATGCAGTCCTTTAGGAGACCATTAATCAGTGTTACAGCAACAGTTTCATAAAAATCGGTTTATATTTACTATTTTTTTTCGAATTTTTAAAGTGAAATAATGAAAAATCGGGATTTTATATGAGAAATCGGGAGTTTTAAAAATGCACAAATTTGAAAATTTTTAATGCAGTCCTTTAGGAGACCATTAAATAGTCTTGCAGCAAAATTTTTATAACAATCGGTTTATATTTACTATTTTTTTTCGAATTTTTAAAGTGAAAAAATGAAAAATCGGTAGATATTATATGAGAAATCGGTAGTTTTAAAAATGCACAAATTTGAAAATGTTTAATGCAGTCCTTTAGGGGACCATTAAATAGTATTGCAGCTAAAATTTCATAACAATCGATTAATATTTCCTTTTTTTTTTTATTTTTTTGTCTAAAAAAAGTTGCAAGGGGGTAGATTTTTTGACTGTTTTTTTTAAATTCCATTTTGAAGAATGTTTGAATGCAGTTCTTTATGGGACCATTAAATAGTCTTGCAGCAAAATTTTTATAACAATCGGTTTATATTTACTATTTTTTTTCGAATTTTTAAAGTGAAAAAATGAAAAATCACTAGATTTTATATGAGAAATCTCTAGTTGTTTTTCTGTTCTTTTCTTTTTTTAAAATTCAAATTTTATGAATGTTTGAATGCAGTCCTTGTATTTGTATTTCAATTTTTTATTAACCTAGTACATCAACGACTAAGGTTATTAGTAACTAGGAGACCTACTATTTTTGAGGTGGGTTCTGAACCACCTAGCATCTGCACATGCATTTTTAATTCGATTCGGCGCATTGCCAGCTCTTAGGAAAACATGCAGATTTCCTAAGAAGAATCGTTCGGTTAAAACCTTATCCTGCACACCGGCCGGAGGGTCATAGATGTTATTAATCATTGCCCACTACTTTATGTATGTTTAGTACATAATTAGCCGAATGAAAAATTCCATCCCGCCTCGGTCGAGATTCGAACTCGGTACCTCCCGCTCCAAACGTCAGCATGTTGCCATGTTGCCACCTTGGTCGGTAATGCAGTCCTTTAGGAGACCATTAAATAGTTTTGCAGCAAAATTTTTATAACAATCGGTTTATATTTACTATTTTTTTTCGAATTTTTAAAGTGAAAAAATGAAAAATCGGTAGATTTTATATGAGAAATCGGTAGTTTTAAAAATGCACAAATTTGAAAATTTTTAATGCAGTCCTTTATGGGACCATTAAATAGTATTGCAGCAAAAATTTCATAACAATCGATTAATATTTCCTTTTTTTTTTTTTTTGTCTAAAAAAAGTTGCAAGGGGGTACCCTTGGAAGATTTTTTGACTGTTTTTTTTAAATTCCATTTTGAAGAATGTTTGAATGCAGTTCTTTATGGGACCATTAAACAGTGTTACAGCAAAAATTTCATAACAATCGGTTAATATTTACTATTTTTTTTCGAATTTTTAAAGTGAAAAGATGAAAAATCACTAGATTTTATATGAGAAATCTGTAGTTGTTTTTCTGTTCTTTTCTTTTTTTAAAATTCAAATTTTATGAATGTTTGAATGCAGTCCTTTAGGAGACCATTTAATAGTCTTGCAGCAAAATTTTTATAACAATCGGTTTATATTTACTATTTTTTTTCGAATTTTTAAAGTGAAAAAATGAAAAATCGGTAGATTTTATATGAGAAATCTCTAGTTGTTTTTCTGTTCTTTTCTTTTTTTAAAATTCAAATTTTATGAATGTTTGAATGCAGTCCTTTAGGAGACCATTAAATAGTCTTGCAGCAAAATTTTTATAACAATCGGTTTATATTTACTATTTTTTTTCGAATTTTTAAAGTGAAAAAATGAAAAATCGGTAGATTTTATATGAGAAATCGGTAGTTTTAAAAATGCACAAATTTGAAGAATGTTTGAATGCAGTTCTTTAGGGGACCATTCAACAGTGTTACAGCAAAAATTTCATAACAATCGGGTAATATTTACTATTTTTTTTCGAATTTTTAAAGTGAAAAGATGAAAAATCAGTAGATTTTATATGAGAAATCTGTAGTTGTTTTTCTGTTCTTTTCTTTTTTTAAAATTCAAATTTTATGAATGTTTGAATGCAGTCCTTTAGGAGACCATTTAATAGTCTTGCAGCAAAATTTTTATAACAATCGGTTTATATTTACTATTTTTTTTCGAATTTTTAAAGTGAAAAAATGAAAAATCGGTAGATTTTATATGAGAAATCTCTAGTTGTTTTTGGGACCATTAAACAGTGTTACAGCAAAAATTTCATAACAATCGGTTAATATTTACTATTTTTTTTCGAATTTTTAAAGTGAAAAGATGAAAAATCAGTAGATTTTATATGAGAAATCTGTAGTTGTTTTTCTGTTCTTTTCTTTTTTTAAAATTCAAATTTTATGAATGTTTGAATGCAGTCCTTTAGGAGACCATTTAATAGTCTTGCAGCAAAATTTTTATAACAATCGGTTTATATTTACTATTTTTTTTCGAATTTTTAAAGTGAAAAAATGAAAAATCGGTAGATTTTATATGAGAAATCTCTAGTTGTTTTTCTGTTCTTTTCTTTTTTTAAAATTCAAATTTTATGAATGTTTGAATGCAGTCCTTTAGGAGACCATTTAATAGTCTTGCAGCAAAATTTTTATAACAATCGGTTTATATTTACTATTTTTTTTCGAATTTTTAAAGTGAAAAAATGAAAAATCGGTAGATTTTATATGAGAAATCGGTAGTTTTAAAAATGCACAAATTTGAAGAATGTTTGAATGCAGTTCTTTAGGGGACCATTCAACAGTGTTACAGCAAAAATTTCATAACAATCGGGTAATATTTACTATTTTTTTTCGAATTTTTAAAGTGAAAAGATGAAAAATCAGTAGATTTTATATGAGAAATCTGTAGTTGTTTTTCTGTTCTTTTCTTTTTTTAAAATTCAAATTTTATGAATGTTTGAATGCAGTCCTTTAGGAGACCATTTAATAGTCTTGCAGCAAAATTTTTATAACAATCGGTTTATATTTACTATTTTTTTTCGAATTTTTAAAGTGAAAAAATGAAAAATCGGTAGATTTTATATGAGAAATCTCTAGTTGTTTTTGGGACCATTAAACAGTGTTACAGCAAAAATTTCATAACAATCGGTTAATATTTACTATTTTTTTTCGAATTTTTAAAGTGAAAAGATGAAAAATCAGTAGATTTTATATGAGAAATCTGTAGTTGTTTTTCTGTTCTTTTCTTTTTTTAAAATTCAAATTTTATGAATGTTTGAATGCAGTCCTTTAGGAGACCATTTAATAGTCTTGCAGCAAAATTTTTATAACAATCGGTTTATATTTACTATTTTTTTTCGAATTTTTAAAGTGAAAAAATGAAAAATCGGTAGATTTTATATGAGAAATCTCTAGTTGTTTTTCTGTTCTTTTCTTTTTTTAAAATTCAAATTTTATGAATGTTTGAATGCAGTCCTTTAGGAGACCATTTAATAGTCTTGCAGCAAAATTTTTATAACAATCGGTTTATATTTACTATTTTTTTTCGAATTTTTAAAGTGAAAAAATGAAAAATCGGTAGATTTTATATGAGAAATCGGTAGTTTTAAAAATGCACAAATTTGAAGAATGTTTGAATGCAGTTCTTTAGGGGACCATTCAACAGTGTTACAGCAAAAATTTCATAACAATCGGGTAATATTTACTATTTTTTTTCGAATTTTTAAAGTGAAAAGATGAAAAATCAGTAGATTTTATATGAGAAATCTGTAGTTGTTTTTCTGTTCTTTTCTTTTTTTAAAATTCAAATTTTATGAATGTTTGAATGCAGTCCTTTAGGAGACCATTTAATAGTCTTGCAGCAAAATTTTTATAACAATCGGTTTATATTTACTATTTTTTTTCGAATTTTTAAAGTGAAAAAATGAAAAATCGGTAGATTTTATATGAGAAATCTCTAGTTGTTTTTCTGTTCTTTTCTTTTTTTAAAATTCAAATTTTATGAATGTTTGAATGCAGTCCTTTAGACCATTAAATAGTCTTGCAGCAAAATTTTTATAACAATCGGTTTATATTTACTATTTTTTTTCGAATTTTTAAAGTGAAAAAATGAAAAATCGGTAGATTTTATATGAGAAATCTCTAGTTGTTTTTGGGACCATTAAACAGTGTTACAGCAAAAATTTCATAAAAAAAGTTGCAAGGGGGTACCCTTGGAAGATTTTTTGACTGTTTTTTTTTAAATTCCATTTTGAAGAATGTTTGAATGCAGTTCTTTATGGGACCATTAAACAGTGTTACAGCAAAAATTTGATAACAATCGGTTAATATTTACTATTTTTTTTCGAATTTTTAAAGTGAAAAAATGAAAAATCACTAGATTTTATATGAGAAATCTCTAGTTGTTTTTCTGTTCTTTTCTTTTTTTAAAATTCAAATTTTATGAATGTTTGAATGCAGTCCTTTAGGAGACCATTAAATAGTCTTGCAGCAAAATTTTTATAACAATCGGTTTATATTTACTATTTTTTTTCGAATTTTTAAAGTGAAAAAATGAAAAATCGGTAGATTTTATATGAGAAATCTCTAGTTGTTTTTGGGACCATTAAACAGTGTTACAGCAAAAATTTCATAACAATCGGTTAATATTTACTATTTTTTTTCGAATTTTTAAAGTGAAAAGATGAAAAATCAGTAGATTTTATATGAGAAATCTGTAGTTGTTTTTCTGTTCTTTTCTTTTTTTAAAATTCAAATTTTATGAATGTTTGAATGCAGTCCTTTAGGAGACCATTTAATAGTCTTGCAGCAAAATTTTTATAACAATCGGTTTATATTTACTATTTTTTTTCGAATTTTTAAAGTGAAAAAATGAAAAATCGGTAGATTTTATATGAGAAATCTCTAGTTGTTTTTCTGTTCTTTTCTTTTTTTAAAATTCAAATTTTATGAATGTTTGAATGCAGTCCTTTAGGAGACCATTTAATAGTCTTGCAGCAAAATTTTTATAACAATCGGTTTATATTTACTATTTTTTTTCGAATTTTTAAAGTGAAAAAATGAAAAATCGGTAGATTTTATATGAGAAATCGGTAGTTTTAAAAATGCACAAATTTGAAGAATGTTTGAATGCAGTTCTTTAGGGGACCATTCAACAGTGTTACAGCAAAAATTTCATAACAATCGGGTAATATTTACTATTTTTTTTCGAATTTTTAAAGTGAAAAGATGAAAAATCAGTAGATTTTATATGAGAAATCTGTAGTTGTTTTTCTGTTCTTTTCTTTTTTTAAAATTCAAATTTTATGAATGTTTGAATGCAGTCCTTTAGGAGACCATTTAATAGTCTTGCAGCAAAATTTTTATAACAATCGGTTTATATTTACTATTTTTTTTCGAATTTTTAAAGTGAAAAAATGAAAAATCGGTAGATTTTATATGAGAAATCTCTAGTTGTTTTTCTGTTCTTTTCTTTTTTTAAAATTCAAATTTTATGAATGTTTGAATGCAGTCCTTTAGGAGACCATTAAATAGTCTTGCAGCAAAATTTTTATAACAATCGGTTTATATTTACTATTTTTTTTCGAATTTTTAAAGTGAAAAAATGAAAAATCGGTAGATTTTATATGAGAAATCTCTAGTTGTTTTTCTGTTCTTTTCTTTTTTTAAAATTCAAATTTTATGAATGTTTGAATGCAGTCCTTTAGGAGACCATTTAATAGTCTTGCAGCAAAATTTTTATAACAATCGGTTTATATTTACTATTTTTTTTCGAATTTTTAAAGTGAAAAAATGAAAAATCGGTAGATTTTATATGAGAAATCGGTAGTTTTAAAATGCAGTCCTTTAGGGGACCATTAAATAGTATTGCAGCAAAAATTTCATAACAATCGATTAATATTTCCTTTTTTTTTTTTTTTTTTGTCTAAAAAAAGTTGCAAGGGGGTACCCTTGGAAGATTTTTTGACTGTTTTTTTTAAATTCCATTTTGAAGAATGTTTGAATGCAGTTCTTTATGGAACCATTAAACAGTGTTACAGCAAAAATTTCATAACAATCGGTTAATATTTACTATTTTTTTTCGAATTTTTAAAGTGAAAAAATGAAAAATCAGTAGATTTTATATGAGAAATCTGTAGTTGTTTTTCTGTTCTTTTCTTTTTTTAAAATTCAAATTTTATGAATGTTTGAATGCAGTCCTTTAGGAGACCATTTAATAGTCTTGCAGCAAAATTTTTATAACAATCGGTTTATATTTACTATTTTTTTTCGAATTTTTAAAGTGAAAAAATGAAAAATCGGTAGATTTTATATGAGAAATCTCTAGTTGTTTTTCTGTTCTTTTCTTTTTTTAAAATTCAAATTTTATGAATGTTTGAATGCAGTCCTTTAGGAGACCATTAAATAGTCTTGCAGCAAAATTTTTATAACAATCGGTTTATATTTACTATTTTTTTTCGAATTTTTAAAGTGAAAAAATGAAAAATCGGTAGATTTTATATGAGAAATCGGTAGTTTTAAAAATGCACAAATTTGAAGAATGTTTGAATGCAGTTCTTTAGGGGACCATTCAACAGTGTTACAGCAAAAATTTCATAACAATCGGTTAATATTTACTATTTTTTTTCGAATTTTTAAAGTGAAAAGATGAAAAATCAGTAGATTTTATATGAGAAATCTGTAGTTGTTTTTCTGTTCTTTTCTTTTTTTAAAATTCAAATTTTATGAATGTTTGAATGCAGTCCTTTAGGAGACCATTTAATAGTCTTGCAGCAAAATTTTTATAACAATCGGTTTATATTTACTATTTTTTTTCGAATTTTTAAAGTGAAAAAATGAAAAATCGGTAGATTTTATATGAGAAATCTCTAGTTGTTTTTCTGTTCTTTTCTTTTTTTAAAATTCAAATTTTATGAATGTTTGAATGCAGTCCTTTAGGAGACCATTAAATAGTCTTGCAGCAAAATTTTTATAACAATCGGTTAATATTTACTATTTTTTTTCGAATTTTTAAAGTGAAAAAATGAAAAATCACTAGATTTTATATGAGAAATCTCTAGTTGTTTTTCTGTTCTTTTCTTTTTTTAAAATTCAAATTTTATGAATGTTTGAATGCAGTCCTTTAGGAGACCATTTAATAGTCTTGCAGCAAAATTTTTATAACAATCGGTTTATATTTACTATTTTTTTTCGAATTTTTAAAGTGAAAAAATGAAAAATCGGTAGATTTTATATGAGAAATCGGTAGTTTTAAAAATGCACAAATTTGAAAATTTTTAATGCAGTCCTTTAGGGGACCATTAAATAGTATTGCAGCAAAAATTTCATAACAATCGATTAATATTTCCTTTTTTTTTTTATTTTTTTGTCTAAAAAAAGTTGCAAGGGGGTACCCTTGGAAGATTTTTTGACTGTTTTTTTTTAAATTCCATTTTGAAGAATGTTTGAATGCAGTTCTTTATGGGACCATTAAACAGTGTTACAGCAAAAATTTCATAACAATCGGTTAATATTTACTATTTTTTTTCGAATTTTTAAAGTGAAAAAATGAAAAATCACTAGATTTTATATGAGAAATCTCTAGTTGTTTTTCTGTTCTTTTCTTTTTTTGAAATTCAAATTTTATGAATGTTTGAATGCAGTCCTTTAGGAGACCATTAAATAGTCTTGCAGCAAAATTTTTATAACAATCGGTTTATATTTACTATTTTTTTTCGAATTTTTAAAGTGAAAAAATGAAAAATCGGTAGATTTTATATGAGAAATCTCTAGTTGTTTTTCTGTTCTTTTCTTTTTTTAAAATTCAAATTTTATGAATGTTTGAATGCAGTCCTTTAGGAGACCATTAAATAGTCTTGCAGCAAAATTTTTATAACAATCGGTTTATATTTACTATTTTTTTTCGAATTTTTAAAGTGAAAAAATGAAAAATCGGTAGATTTTATATGAGAAATCGGTAGTTTTAAAATTTTTTAATGCAGTCCTTTAGGGGACCATTAAATAGTATTGCAGCAAAAATTTCATAACAATCGATTAATATTTCCTTTTTTTTTTTATTTTTTTGTCTAAAAAAAGTTGCAAGGGGGTACCCTTGGAAGATTTTTTGACTGTTTTTTTTTAAATTCCATTTTGAAGAATGTTTGAATGCAGTTCTTTATGGGACCATTAAACAGTGTTACAGCAAAAATTTCATAACAATCGGTTAATATTTACTATTTTTTTTAAATTCCATTTTGAAGAATGTTTGAATGCAGTTCTTTATGGAACCATTAAACAGTGTTACAGCAAAAATTTCATAACAATCGGTTAATATTTACTATTTTTTTTCGAATTTTTAAAGTGAAAAGATGAAAAATCAGTAGATTTTATATGAGAAATCTGTAGTTGTTTTTCTGTTCTTTTCTTTTTTTAAAATTCAAATTTTATGAATGTTTGAATGCAGTCCTTTAGGAGACCATTTAATAGTCTTGCAGCAAAATTTTTATAACAATCGGTTTATATTTACTATTTTTTTTCGAATTTTTAAAGTGAAAAAATGAAAAATCGGTAGATTTTATATGAGAAATCTCTAGTTGTTTTTCTGTTCTTTTCTTTTTTTAAAATTCAAATTTTATGAATGTTTGAATGCAGTCCTTTAGGAGACCATTAAATAGTCTTGCAGCAAATTTTTTATAACAATCGGTTTATATTTACTATTTTTTTTCGAATTTTTAAAGTGAAAAAATGAAAAATCGGTAGATTTTATATGAGAAATCGGTAGTTTTAAAAATGCACAAATTTGAAAATTTTTAATGCAGTCCTTTAGGGGACCATTAAATAGTATTGCAGCAAAAATTTCATAACAATCGATTAATATTTCCTTTTTTTTTTTATTTTTTTGTCTAAAAAAAGTTGCAAGGGGGTACCCTTGGAAGATTTTTTGACTGTTTTTTTTTAAATTCCATTTTGAAGAATGTTTGAATGCAGTTCTTTATGGGACCATTAAACAGTGTTACAGCAAAAATTTCATAACAATCGGTTAATATTTACTATTTTTTTTCGAATTTTTAAAGTGAAAAAATGAAAAATCACTAGATTTTATATGAGAAATCTCTAGTTGTTTTTCTGTTCTTTTCTTTTTTTAAAATTCAAATTTTATGAATGTTTGAATGCAGTCCTTTAGGAGACCATTAAATAGTCTTGCAGCAAAATTTTTATAACAATCGGTTTATATTTACTATTTTTTTTCGAATTTTTAAAGTGAAAAAATGAAAAATCGGTAGATTTTATATGAGAAATCGGTAGTTTTAAAAATGCACAAATTTGAAAATTTTTAATGCAGTCCTTTAGGGGACCATTAAATAGTATTGCAGCAAAAATTTCATAACAATCGATTAATATTTCCTTTTTTTTTTTATTTTTTTGTCTAAAAAAAGTTGCAAGGGGTACCCTTGGAAGATTTTTTGACTGTTTTTTTTTAAATTCCATTTTGAAGAATGTTTGAATGCAGTTCTTTATGGGACCATTAAACAGTGTTACAGCAAAAATTTCATAACAATCGGTTAATATTTACTATTTTTTTTCGAATTTTTAAAGTGAAAAAATGAAAAATCACTAGATTTTATATGAGAAATCTCTAGTTGTTTTTCTGTTCTTTTCTTTTTTTAAAATTCAAATTTTATGAATGTTTGAATGCAGTCCTTTAGGAGACCATTAAACAGTGTTACAGCAAAAATTTCATAACAATCGGTTAATATTTACTATTTTTTTTCGAATTTTTAAAGTGAAAAAATGAAAAATCACTAGATTTTATATGAGAAATCTCTAGTTGTTTTTCTGTTCTTTTCTTTTTTTAAAATTCAAATTTTATGAATGTTTGAATGCAGTCCTTTAGGAGACCATTAAATAGTCTTGCAGCAAAATTTTTATAACAATCGGTTTATATTTACTATTTTTTTTCGAATTTTTAAAGTGAAAAAATGAAAAATCGGTAGATTTTATATGAGAAATCTCTAGTTGTTTTTCTGTTCTTTTCTTTTTTTAAAATTCAAATTTTATGAATGTTTGAATGCAGTCCTTTAGGAGACCATTAAATAGTCTTGCAGCAAAATTTTTATAACAATCGGTTTATATTTACTATTTTTTTTCGAATTTTTAAAGTGAAAAAATGAAAAATCGGTAGATTTTATATGAGAAATCGGTAGTTTTAAAAATGCACAAATTTGAAAATTTTTAATGCAGTCCTTTAGGGGACCATTAAATAGTATTGCAGCAAAAATTTCATAACAATCGATTAATATTTCCTTTTTTTTTTTATTTTTTTGTCTAAAAAAAGTTGCAAGGGGGTACCCTTGGAAGATTTTTTGACTGTTTTTTTTAAATTCCATTTTGAAGAATGTTTGAATGCAGTTCTTTATGGGACCATTAAACAGTGTTACAGCAAAAATTTCATAACAATCGGTTAATATTTACTATTTTTTTTCGAATTTTTAAAGTGAAAAGATGAAAAATCAGTAGATTTTATATGAGAAATCTGTAGTTGTTTTTCTGTTCTTTTCTTTTTTTAAAATTCAAATTTTATGAATGTTTGAATGCAGTCCTTTAGGAGACCATTTAATAGTCTTGCAGCAAAATTTTTATAACAATCGGTTTATATTTACTATTTTTTTTCGAATTTTTAAAGTGAAAAAATGAAAAATCGGTAGATTTTATATGAGAAATCGGTAGTTTTAAAAATGCACAAATTTGAAAATTTTTAATGCAGTCCTTTAGGGGACCATTAAATAGTATTGCAGCAAAAATTTCATAACAATCGATTAATATTTCCTTTTTTTTTTTATTTTTTTGTCTAAAAAAAGTTGCAAGGGGTACCCTTGGAAGATTTTTTGACTGTTTTTTTTTAAATTCCATTTTGAAGAATGTTTGAATGCAGTTCTTTATGGGACCATTAAACAGTGTTACAGCAAAAATTTCATAACAATCGGTTAATATTTACTATTTTTTTTCGAATTTTTAAAGTGAAAAAATGAAAAATCACTAGATTTTATATGAGAAATCTCTAGTTGTTTTTCTGTTCTTTTCTTTTTTTAAAATTCAAATTTTATGAATGTTTGAATGCAGTCCTTTAGGAGACCATTAAATAGTCTTGCAGCAAAATTTTTATAACAATCGGTTTATATTTACTATTTTTTTTCGAATTTTTAAAGTGAAAAAATGAAAAATCGGTAGATTTTATATGAGAAATCTCTAGTTGTTTTTCTGTTCTTTTCTTTTTTTAAAATTCAAATTTTATGAATGTTTGAATGCAGTCCTTTAGGAGACCATTAAACAGTGTTACAGCAAAAATTTCATAACAATCGGTTAATATTTACTATTTTTTTTCGAATTTTTAAAGTGAAAAAATGAAAAATCACTAGATTTTATATGAGAAATCTCTAGTTGTTTTTCTGTTCTTTTCTTTTTTTAAAATTCAAATTTTATGAATGTTTGAATGCAGTCCTTTAGGAGACCATTAAATAGTCTTGCAGCAAAATTTTTATAACAATCGGTTTATATTTACTATTTTTTTTCGAATTTTTAAAGTGAAAAAATGAAAAATCGGTAGATTTTATATGAGAAATCTCTAGTTGTTTTTCTGTTCTTTTCTTTTTTTAAAATTCAAATTTTATGAATGTTTGAATGCAGTCCTTTAGGAGACCATTAAATAGTCTTGCAGCAAAATTTTTATAACAATCGGTTTATATTTACTATTTTTTTTCGAATTTTTAAAGTGAAAAAATGAAAAATCGGTAGATTTTATATGAGAAATCGGTAGTTTTAAAAATGCACAAATTTGAAAATTTTTAATGCAGTCCTTTAGGGGACCATTAAATAGTATTGCAGCAAAAATTTCATAACAATCGATTAATATTTCCTTTTTTTTTTTATTTTTTTGTCTAAAAAAAGTTGCAAGGGGTACCCTTGGAAGATTTTTTGACTGTTTTTTTTTAAATTCCATTTTGAAGAATGTTTGAATGCAGTTCTTTATGGGACCATTAAACAGTGTTACAGCAAAAATTTCATAACAATCGGTTAATATTTACTATTTTTTTTCGAATTTTTAAAGTGAAAAAATGAAAAATCACTAGATTTTATATGAGAAATCTCTAGTTGTTTTTCTGTTCTTTTCTTTTTTTAAAATTCAAATTTTATGAATGTTTGAATGCAGTCCTTTAGGAGACCATTAAACAGTGTTACAGCAAAAATTTCATAACAATCGGTTAATATTTACTATTTTTTTTCGAATTTTTAAAGTGAAAAAATGAAAAATCACTAGATTTTATATGAGAAATCTCTAGTTGTTTTTCTGTTCTTTTCTTTTTTTAAAATTCAAATTTTATGAATGTTTGAATGCAGTCCTTTAGGAGACCATTAAATAGTCTTGCAGCAAAATTTTTATAACAATCGGTTTATATTTACTATTTTTTTTCGAATTTTTAAAGTGAAAAAATGAAAAATCGGTAGATTTTATATGAGAAATCTCTAGTTGTTTTTCTGTTCTTTTCTTTTTTTAAAATTCAAATTTTATGAATGTTTGAATGCAGTCCTTTAGGAGACCATTAAATAGTCTTGCAGCAAAATTTTTATAACAATCGGTTTATATTTACTATTTTTTTTCGAATTTTTAAAGTGAAAAAATGAAAAATCGGTAGATTTTATATGAGAAATCGGTAGTTTTAAAAATGCACAAATTTGAAAATTTTTAATGCAGTCCTTTAGGGGACCATTAAATAGTATTGCAGCAAAAATTTCATAACAATCGATTAATATTTCCTTTTTTTTTTTATTTTTTTGTCTAAAAAAAGTTGCAAGGGGGTACCCTTGGAAGATTTTTTGACTGTTTTTTTTAAATTCCATTTTGAAGAATGTTTGAATGCAGTTCTTTATGGGACCATTAAACAGTGTTACAGCAAAAATTTCATAACAATCGGTTAATATTTACTATTTTTTTTCGAATTTTTAAAGTGAAAAGATGAAAAATCAGTAGATTTTATATGAGAAATCTGTAGTTGTTTTTCTGTTCTTTTCTTTTTTTAAAATTCAAATTTTATGAATGTTTGAATGCAGTCCTTTAGGAGACCATTTAATAGTCTTGCAGCAAAATTTTTATAACAATCGGTTTATATTTACTATTTTTTTTCGAATTTTTAAAGTGAAAAAATGAAAAATCGGTAGATTTTATATGAGAAATCGGTAGTTTTAAAAATGCACAATTTTTATTAATAATTTATTAATATTTCCTTTTTTTTTTTATTTTTTTGTCTAAAAAAAGTTGCAAGGGGGTACCCTTGGAAGATTTTTTGACTGTTTTTTTTTAAATTCCATTTTGAAGAATGTTTGAATGCAGTTCTTTATGGGACCATTAAACAGTGTTACAGCAAAAATTTCATAACAATCGGTTAATATTTACTATTTTTTTTCGAATTTTTAAAGTGAAAAAATGAAAAATCACTAGATTTTATATGAGAAATCTCTAGTTGTTTTTCTGTTCTTTTCTTTTTTTAAAATTCAAATTTTATGAATGTTTGAATGCAGTCCTTTAGGAGACCATTTAATAGTCTTGCAGCAAAATTTTTATAACAATCGGTTTATATTTACTATTTTTTTTCGAATTTTTAAAGTGAAAAAATGAAAAATCGGTAGATTTTATATGAGAAATCGGTAGTTTTAAAAATGCACAAATTTGAAAATTTTTAATGCAGTCCTTTAGGGGACCATTAAATAGTATTGCAGCAAAAATTTCATAACAATCGATTAATATTTCCTTTTTTTTTTTTTTTTTTTGTCTAAAAAAAGTTGCAAGGGGGTACCCTTGGAAGATTTTTTGACTGTTTTTTTTTAAATTCCATTTTGAAGAATGTTTGAATGCAGTTCTTTATGGGACCATTAAACAGTGTTACAGCAAAAATTTCATAACAATCGGTTAATATTTACTATTTTTTTTCGAATTTTTAAAGTGAAAAAATGAAAAATCACTAGATTTTATATGAGAAATCTCTAGTTGTTTTTCTGTTCTTTTCTTTTTTTAAAATTCAAATTTTATGAATGTTTGAATGCAGTCCTTTAGGAGACCATTAAATAGTCTTGCAGCAAAATTTTTATAACAATCGGTTTATATTTACTATTTTTTTTCGAATTTTTAAAGTGAAAAAATGAAAAATCGGTAGATATTATATGAGAAATCGGTAGTTTTAAAAATGCACAAATTTGAAAATTTTTAATGCAGTCCTTTAGGGGACCATTAAATAGTATTGCAGCAAAAATTTCATAACAATCGATTAATATTTCCTTTTTTTTTTTTATTTTTTTGTCTAAAAAAAGTTGCAAGGGGGTACCCTTGGAAGATTTTTTGACTGTTTTTTTTAAATTCCATTTTGAAGAATGTTTGAATGCAGTTCTTTATGGGACCATTAAACAGTGTTACAGCAAAAATTTCATAACAATCGGTTAATATTTACTATTTTTTTTCGAATTTTTAAAGTGAAAAGATGAAAAATCACTAGATTTTATATGAGAAATCTGTAGTTGTTTTTCTGTTCTTTTCTTTTTTTAAAATTCAAATTTTATGAATGTTTGAATGCAGTCCTTTAGGAGACCATTTAATAGTCTTGCAGCAAAATTTTTATAACAATCGGTTTATATTTACTATTTTTTTTCGAATTTTTAAAGTGAAAAAATGAAAAATCGGTAGATTTTATATGAGAAATCGGTAGTTTTAAAAATGCACAAATTTGAAAATTTTTAATGCAGTCCTTTAGGGGACCATTAAATAGTATTGCAGCAAAAATTTCATAACAATCGATTAATATTTCCTTTTTTTTTTTATTTTTTTGTCTAAAAAAAGTTGCAAGGGGGTACCCTTGGAAGATTTTTTGACTGTTTTTTTTTAAATTCCATTTTGAAGAATGTTTGAATGCAGTTCTTTATGGGACCATTAAACAGTGTTACAGCAAAAATTTCATAACAATCGGTTAATATTTACTATTTTTTTTCGAATTTTTAAAGTGAAAAGATGAAAAATCACTAGATTTTATATGAGAAATCTGTAGTTGTTTTTCTGTTCTTTTCTTTTTTTAAAATTCAAATTTTATGAATGTTTGAATGCAGTCCTTTAGGAGACCATTAAATAGTCTTGCAGCAAAATTTTTATAACAATCGGTTTATATTTACTATTTTTTTTCGAATTTTTAAAGTGAAAAAATGAAAAATCGGTAGATTTTATATGAGAAATCTCTAGTTGTTTGTATGTTCTTTTCTTTTTTTAAAATTCAAATTTTATGAATGTTTGAATGCAGTCCTTTAGGAGACCATTAAATAGTCTTGCAGCAAAATTTTTATAACAATCGGTTTATATTTACTATTTTTTTTCGAATTTTTAAAGTGAAAAAATGAAAAATCGGTAGATTTTATATGAGAAATCGGTAGTTTTAAAAATGCACAAATTTGAAAATTTTTAATGCAGTCCTTTAGGGGACCATTAAATAGTATTGCAGCAAAAATTTCATAACAATCGATTAATATTTCCTTTTTTTTTTTATTTTTTTGTCTAAAAAAAGTTGCAAGGGGGTACCCTTGGAAGATTTTTTGACTGTTTTTTTTAAATTCCATTTTGAAGAATGTTTGAATGCAGTTCTTTATGCGACCATTAAACAGTGTTACAGCAAAAATTTCATAACAATCGGTTAATATTTACTATTTTTTTTCGAATTTTTAAAGTGAAAAGATGAAAAATCAGTAGATTTTATATGAGAAATCTGTAGTTGTTTTTCTGTTCTTTTCTTTTTTTAAAATTCAAATTTTATGAATGTTTGAATGCAGTCCTTTAGGAGACCATTTAATAGTCTTGCAGCAAAATTTTTATAACAATCGGTTTATATTTACTATTTTTTTTCGAATTTTTAAAGTGAAAAAATGAAAAATCGGTAGATTTTATATGAGAAATCGGTAGTTTTAAAAATGCACAAATTTGAAAATTTTTAATGCAGTCCTTTAGGGGACCATTAAATAGTATTGCAGCAAAAATTTCATAACAATCGATTAATATTTCCTTTTTTTTTTTTTTTTTTTGTCTAAAAAAAGTTGCAAGGGGGTACCCTTGGAAGATTTTTTGACTGTTTTTTTTTAAATTCCATTTTGAAGAATGTTTGAATGCAGTTCTTTATGGGACCATTAAACAGTGTTACAGCAAAAATTTCATAACAATCGGTTAATATTTACTATTTTTTTTCGAATTTTTAAAGTGAAAAAATGAAAAATCACTAGATTTTATATGAGAAATCTCTAGTTGTTTTTCTGTTCTTTTCTTTTTTTAAAATTCAAATTTTATGAATGTTTGAATGCAGTCCTTTAGGAGACCATTAAATAGTCTTGCAGCAAAATTTTTATAACAATCGGTTTATATTTACTATTTTTTTTCGAATTTTTAAAGTGAAAAGATGAAAAATCACTAGATTTTATATGAGAAATCTGTAGTTGTTTTTCTGTTCTTTTCTTTTTTTAAAATTCAAATTTTATGAATGTTTGAATGCAGTCCTTTAGGAGACCATTAAATAGTCTTGCAGCAAAATTTTTATAACAATCGGTTTATATTTACTATTTTTTTTCGAATTTTTAAAGTGAAAAAATGAAAAATCGGTAGATTTTATATGAGAAATCTCTAGTTGTTTGTATGTTCTTTTCTTTTTTTAAAATTCAAATTTTATGAATGTTTGAATGCAGTCCTTTAGGAGACCATTAAATAGTCTTGCAGCAAAATTTTTATAACAATCGGTTTATATTTACTATTTTTTTTCGAATTTTTAAAGTGAAAAAATGAAAAATCGGTAGATTTTATATGAGAAATCGGTAGTTTTAAAAATGCACAAATTTGAAAATTTTTAATGCAGTCCTTTAGGGGACCATTAAATAGTATTGCAGCAAAAATTTCATAACAATCGATTAATATTTCCTTTTTTTTTTTATTTTTTTGTCTAAAAAAAGTTGCAAGGGGGTACCCTTGGAAGATTTTTTGACTGTTTTTTTTAAATTCCATTTTGAAGAATGTTTGAATGCAGTTCTTTATGCGACCATTAAACAGTGTTACAGCAAAAATTTCATAACAATCGGTTAATATTTACTATTTTTTTTCGAATTTTTAAAGTGAAAAGATGAAAAATCAGTAGATTTTATATGAGAAATCTGTAGTTGTTTTTCTGTTCTTTTCTTTTTTTAAAATTCAAATTTTATGAATGTTTGAATGCAGTCCTTTAGGAGACCATTTAATAGTCTTGCAGCAAAATTTTTATAACAATCGGTTTATATTTACTATTTTTTTTCGAATTTTTAAAGTGAAAAAATGAAAAATCGGTAGATTTTATATGAGAAATCGGTAGTTTTAAAAATGCACAAATTTGAAAATTTTTAATGCAGTCCTTTAGGGGACCATTAAATAGTATTGCAGCAAAAATTTCATAACAATCGATTAATATTTCCTTTTTTTTTTTTTTTTTTTGTCTAAAAAAAGTTGCAAGGGGGTACCCTTGGAAGATTTTTTGACTGTTTTTTTTTAAATTCCATTTTGAAGAATGTTTGAATGCAGTTCTTTATGGGACCATTAAACAGTGTTACAGCAAAAATTTCATAACAATCGGTTAATATTTACTATTTTTTTTCGAATTTTTAAAGTGAAAAAATGAAAAATCACTAGATTTTATATGAGAAATCTCTAGTTGTTTTTCTGTTCTTTTCTTTTTGTCTAAAAAAAGTTGCAAGGGGGTACCCTTGGAAGATTTTTTGACTGTTTTTTTTTAAATTCCATTTTGAAGAATGTTTGAATGCAGTTCTTTATGGGACCATTAAACAGTGTTACAGCAAAAATTTCATAACAATCGGTTAATATTTACTATTTTTTTTCGAATTTTTAAAGTGAAAAAATGAAAAATCACTAGATTTTATATGAGAAATCTCTAGTTGTTTTTCTGTTCTTTTCTTTTTTTAAAATTCAAATTTTATGAATGTTTGAATGCAGTCCTTTAGGAGACCATTTAATAGTCTTGCAGCAAAATTTTTATAACAATCGGTTTATATTTACTATTTTTTTTCGAATTTTTAAAGTGAAAAGATGAAAAATCACTAGATTTTATATGAGAAATCTGTAGTTGTTTTTCTGTTCTTTTCTTTTTTTAAAATTCAAATTTTATGAATGTTTGAATGCAGTCCTTTAGGAGACCATTAAATAGTCTTGCAGCAAAATTTTTATAACAATCGGTTTATATTTACTATTTTTTTTCGAATTTTTAAAGTGAAAAAATGAAAAATCGGTAGATTTTATATGAGAAATCTCTAGTTGTTTTTCTGTTCTTTTCTTTTTTTAAAATTCAAATTTTATGAATGTTTGAATGCAGTCCTTTAGGAGACCATTTAATAGTCTTGCAGCAAAATTTTTATAACAATCGGTTAATATTTACTATTTTTTTTCGAATTTTTAAAGTGAAAAGATGAAAAATCACTAGATTTTATATGAGAAATCTGTAGTTGTTTTTCTGTTCTTTTCTTTTTTTAAAATTCAAATTTTATGAATGTTTGAATGCAGTCCTTTAGGAGACCATTAAATAGTATTGCAGCAAAAATTTCATAACAATCGATTAATATTTCCTTTTTTTTTTTATTTTTTTGTCTAAAAAAAGTTGCAAGGGGGTACCCTTGGAAGATTTTTTGACTGTTTTTTTTAAATTCCATTTTGAAGAATGTTTGAATGCAGGACCATTAAACAGTGTTACAGCAAAAATTTCATAACAATCGGTTAATATTTACTATTTTTTTTCGAATTTTTAAAGTGAAAAGATGAAAAATCACTAGATTTTATATGAGAAATCTGTAGTTGTTTTTCTGTTCTTTTCTTTTTTTAAAATTCAAATTTTATGAATGTTTGAATGCAGTCCTTTAGGAGACCATTTAATAGTCTTGCAGCAAAATTTTTATAACAATCGGTTTATATTTACTATTTTTTTTCGAATTTTTAAAGTGAAAAAATGAAAAATCGGTAGATTTTATATGAGAAATCGGTAGTTTTAAAAATGCACAAATTTGAAAATTTTTAATGCAGTCGTTTAGGGGACCATTAAATAGTATTGCAGCAAAAATTTCATAACAATCGATTAATATTTCCTTTTTTTTTTTATTTTTTTGTCTAAAAAAAGTTGCAAGGGGGTACCCTTGGAAGATTTTTTGACTGTTTTTTTTTAAATTCCATTTTGAAGAATGTTTGAATGCAGTTCTTTATGGGACCATTAAACAGTGTTACAGCAAAAATTTCATAACAATCGGTTAATATTTACTATTTTTTTTCGAATTTTTAAAGTGAAAAAATGAAAAATCACTAGATTTTATATGAGAAATCTCTAGTTGTTTTTCTGTTCTTTTCTTTTTTTAAAATTCAAATTTTATGAATGTTTGAATGCAGTCCTTTAGGAGACCATTAAATAGTCTTGCAGCAAAATTTTTATAACAATCGGTTTATATTTACTATTTTTTTTCGAATTTTTAAAGTGAAAAAATGAAAAATCGGTAGATTTTATATGAGAAATCTCTAGTTGTTTTTCTGTTCTTTTCTTTTTTTAAAATTCAAATTTTATGAATGTTTGAATGCAGTCCTTTAGGAGACCATTAAATAGTCTTGCAGCAAAATTTTTATAACAATCGGTTTATATTTACTATTTTTTTTCGAATTTTTAAAGTGAAAAAATGAAAAATCGGTAGATTTTATATGAGAAATCGGTAGTTTTAAAAATTTTTAATGCAGTCCTTTAGGGGACCATTAAATAGTATTGCAGCAAAAATTTCATAACAATCGATTAATATTTCCTTTTTTTTTTTATTTTTTTGTCTAAAAAAAGTTGCAAGGGGGTACCCTTGGAAGATTTTTTGACTGTTTTTTTTAAATTCCATTTTGAAGAATGTTTGAATGCAGTTCTTTATGGGACCATTAAACAGTGTTACAGCAAAAATTTCATAACAATCGGTTAATATTTACTATTTTTTTTCGAATTTTTAAAGTGAAAAGATGAAAAATCAGTAGATTTTATATGAGAAATCTGTAGTTGTTTTTCTGTTCTTTTCTTTTTTTAAAATTCAAATTTTATGAATGTTTGAATGCAGTCCTTTAGGAGACCATTTAATAGTCTTGCAGCAAAATTTTTATAACAATCGGTTTATATTTACTATTTTTTTTCGAATTTTTAAAGTGAAAAAATGAAAAATCGGTAGATTTTATATGAGAAATCTCTAGTTGTTTTTCTGTTCTTTTCTTTTTTTAAAATTCAAATTTTATGAATGTTTGAATGCAGTCCTTTAGGAGACCATTAAATAGTCTTGCAGCAAAATTTTTATAACAATCGGTTTATATTTACTATTTTTTTTCGAATTTTTAAAGTGAAAAAATGAAAAATCGGTAGATTTTATATGAGAAATCGGTAGTTTTAAAAATGCACAAATTTGAAAATTTTTAATGCAGTCCTTTAGGGGACCATTAAATAGTATTGCAGCAAAAATTTCATAACAATCGATTAATATTTCCTTTTTTTTTTTATTTTTTTGTCTAAAAAAAGTTGCAAGGGGGTACCCTTGGAAGATTTTTTGACTGTTTTTTTTAAATTCCATTTTGAAGAATGTTTGAATGCAGTTCTTTAGGGGACCATTCAACAGTGTTACAGCAAAAATTTCATAACAATCGGTTAATATTTACTATTTTTTTTCGAATTTTTAAAGTGAAAAGATGAAAAATCAGTAGATTTTATATGAGAAATCTGTAGTTGTTTTTCTGTTCTTTTCTTTTTTTAAAATTCAAATTTTATGAATGTTTGAATGCAGTCCTTTAGGAGACCATTTAATAGTCTTGCAGCAAAATTTTTATAACAATCGGTTTATATTTACTATTTTTTTTCGAATTTTTAAAGTGAAAAAATGAAAAATCGGTAGATTTTATATGAGAAATCTCTAGTTGTTTTTCTGTTCTTTTCTTTTTTTAAAATTCAAATTTTATGAATGTTTGAATGCAGTCCTTTAGGAGACCATTAAATAGTCTTGCAGCAAAATTTTTATAACAATCGGTTAATATTTACTATTTTTTTTCGAATTTTTAAAGTGAAAAAATGAAAAATCACTAGATTTTATATGAGAAATCTCTAGTTGTTTTTCTGTTCTTTTCTTTTTTTAAAATTCAAATTTTATGAATGTTTGAATGCAGTCCTTTAGGAGACCATTAAATAGTCTTGCAGCAAAATTTTTATAACAATCGGTTTATATTTACTATTTTTTTTCGAATTTTTAAAGTGAAAAAATGAAAAATCGGTAGATTTTATATGAGAAATCTCTAGTTGTTTTTCTGTTCTTTTCTTTTTTTAAAATTCAAATTTTATGAATGTTTGAATGCAGTCCTTTAGGAGACCATTAAGTAGTCTTGCAGCAAAATTTTTATAACAATCGGTTTATATTTACTATTTTTTTTCGAATTTTTAAAGTGAAAAAATGAAAAATCGGTAGATTTTATATGAGAAATCGGTAGTTTTAAAAATGCACAAATTTGAAAATTTTTAATGCAGTCCTTTAGGGGACCATTAAATAGTATTGCAGCAAAAATTTCATAACAATCGATTAATATTTCCTTTTTTTTTTTATTTTTTTGTCTAAAAAAAGTTGCAAGGGGGTACCCTTGGAAGATTTTTTGACTGTTTTTTTTAAATTCCATTTTGAAGAATGTTTGAATGCAGTTCTTTAGGGGACCATTAAACAGTGTTACAGCAAAAATTTCATAACAATCGGTTAATATTTACTATTTTTTTTCGAATTTTTAAAGTGAAAAGATGAAAAATCACTAGATTTTATATGAGAAATCTGTAGTTGTTTTTCTGTTCTTTTCTTTTTTTAAAATTCAAATTTTATGAATGTTTGAATGCAGTCCTTTAGGAGACCATTTAATAGTCTTGCAGCAAAATTTTTATAACAATCGGTTTATATTTACTATTTTTTTTCGAATTTTTAAAGTGAAAAAATGAAAAATCGGTAGATTTTATATGAAAAATCGGTAGTTTTAAAAATGCACAAATTTGAAAATTTTTAATGCAGTCCTTTAGGGGACCATTAAATAGTATTGCAGCAAAAATTTCATAACAATCGATTAATATTTCCTTTTTTTTTTTATTTTTTTGTCTAAAAAAAGTTGCAAGGGGGTACCCTTGGAAGATTTTTTGACTGTTTTTTTTTAAATTCCATTTTGAAGAATGTTTGAATGCAGTTCTTTATGGGACCATTAAACAGTGTTACAGCAAAAATTTCATAACAATCGGTTAATATTTACTATTTTTTTTCGAATTTTTAAAGTGAAAAAATGAAAAATCACTAGATTTTATATGAGAAATCTCTAGTTGTTTTTCTGTTCTTTTCTTTTTTTAAAATTCAAATTTTATGAATGTTTGAATGCAGTCCTTTAGGAGACCATTAAATAGTCTTGCAGCAAAATTTTTATAACAATCGGTTTATATTTACTATTTTTTTTCGAATTTTTAAAGTGAAAAAATGAAAAATCACTAGATTTTATATGAGAAATCTCTAGTTGTTTTTCTGTTCTTTTCTTTTTTTAAAATTCAAATTTTATGAATGTTTGAATGCAGTCCTTTAGGAGACCATTAAATAGTCTTGCAGCAAAATTTTTATAACAATCGGTTTATATTTACTATTTTTTTTCGAATTTTTAAAGTGAAAAAATGAAAAATCGGTAGATTTTATATGAGAAATCTCTAGTTGTTTTTCTGTTCTTTTCTTTTTTTAAAATTCAAATTTTATGAATGTTTGAATGCAGTCCTTTAGGAGACCATTAAATAGTCTTGCAGCAAAATTTTTATAACAATCGGTTTATATTTACTATTTTTTTTCGAATTTTTAAAGTGAAAAAATGAAAAATCGGTAGATTTTATATGAGAAATCGGTAGTTTTAAAAATGCACAAATTTGAAAATTTTTAATGCAGTCCTTTAGGGGACCATTAAATAGTATTGCAGCAAAAATTTCATAACAATCGATTAATATTTCCTTTTTTTTTTTATTTTTTTGTCTAAAAAAAGTTGCAAGGGGGTACCCTTGGAAGATTTTTTGACTGTTTTTTTTAAATTCTATTTTGAAGAATGTTTGAATGCAGTTCTTTATGGGACCATTAAACAGTGTTACAGCAAAAATTTCATAACAATCGGTTAATATTTACTATTTTTTTTCGAATTTTTAAAGTGAAAAGATGAAAAATCAGTAGATTTTATATGAGAAATCTGTAGTTGTTTTTCTGTTCTTTTCTTTTTTTAAAATTCAAATTTTATGAATGTTTGAATGCAGTCCTTTAGGAGACCATTTAATAGTCTTGCAGCAAAATTTTTATAACAATCGGTTTATATTTACTATTTTTTTTCGAATTTTTAAAGTGAAAAAATGAAAAATCGGTAGATATTATATGAGAAATCGGTAGTTTTAAAAATGCACAAATTTGAAAATTTTTAATGCAGTCGTTTAGGGGACCATTAAATAGTATTGCAGCAAAAATTTCATAACAATCGATTAATATTTCCTTTTTTTTTTTTTTTTTTTGTCTAAAAAAAGTTGCAAGGGGGTACCCTTGGAAGATTTTTTGACTGTTTTTTTTTAAATTCCATTTTGAAGAATGTTTGAATGCAGTTCTTTATGGGACCATTAAACAGTGTTACAGCAAAAATTTCATAACAATCGGTTAATATTTACTATTTTTTTTCGAATTTTTAAAGTGAAAAAATGAAAAATCACTAGATTTTATATGAGAAATCTCTAGTTGTTTTTCTGTTCTTTTCTTTTTTTAAAATTCAAATTTTATGAATGTTTGAATGCAGTCCTTTAGGAGACCATTAAATAGTCTTGCAGCAAAATTTTTATAACAATCGGTTTATATTTACTATTTTTTTTCGAATTTTTAAAGTGAAAAAATGAAAAATCGGTAGATATTATATGAGAAATCGGTAGTTTTAAAAATGCACAAATTTGAAAATTTTTAATGCAGTCCTTTAGGGGACCATTAAATAGTATTGCAGCAAAAATTTCATAACAATCGATTAATATTTCCTTTTTTTTTTTTATTTTTTTGTCTAAAAAAAGTTGCAAGGGGGTACCCTTGGAAGATTTTTTGACTGTTTTTTTTAAATTCCATTTTGAAGAATGTTTGAATGCAGTTCTTTATGGGACCATTAAACAGTGTTACAGCAAAAATTTCATAACAATCGGTTAATATTTACTATTTTTTTTCGAATTTTTAAAGTGAAAAGATGAAAAATCACTAGATTTTATATGAGAAATCTGTAGTTGTTTTTCTGTTCATAAAATTCAAATTTTATGAATGTTTGAATGCAGTCCTTTAGGAGACCATTTAATAGTCTTGCAGCAAAATTTTTATAACAATCGGTTTATATTTACTATTTTTTTTCGAATTTTTAAAGTGAAAAAATGAAAAATCGGTAGATTTTATATGAGAAATCGGTAGTTTTAAAAATGCACAAATTTGAAAATTTTTAATGCAGTCCTTTAGGGGACCATTAAATAGTATTGCAGCAAAAATTTCATAACAATCGATTAATATTTCCTTTTTTTTTTTATTTTTTTGTCTAAAAAAAGTTGCAAGGGGGTACCCTTGGAAGATTTTTTGACTGTTTTTTTTTTAAATTCCATTTTGAAGAATGTTTGAATGCAGTTCTTTATGGGACCATTAAACAGTGTTACAGCAAAAATTTCATAACAATCGGTTAATATTTACTATTTTTTTTCGAATTTTTAAAGTGAAAAAATGAAAAATCACTAGATTTTATATGAGAAATCTCTAGTTGTTTTTCTGTTCTTTTCTTTTTTTAAAATTCAAATTTTATGAATGTTTGAATGCAGTCCTTTAGGAGACCATTAAATAGTCTTGCAGCAAAATTTTTATAACAATCGGTTTATATTTACTATTTTTTTTCGAATTTTTAAAGTGAAAAAATGAAAAATCGGTAGATTTTATATGAGAAATCGGTAGTTTTAAAAATGCACAAATTTGAAAATTTTTAATGCAGTCCTTTAGGGGACCATTAAATAGTATTGCAGCAAAAATTTCATAACAATCGATTAATATTTCCTTTTTTTTTTTATTTTTTTGTCTAAAAAAAGTTGCAAGGGGGTACCCTTGGAAGATTTTTTGACTGTTTTTTTTAAATTCCATTTTGAAGAATGTTTGAATGCAGGACCATTAAACAGTGTTACAGCAAAAATTTCATAACAATCGGTTAATATTTACTATTTTTTTTCGAATTTTTAAAGTGAAAAGATGAAAAATCACTAGATTTTATATGAGAAATCTGTAGTTGTTTTTCTGTTCTTTTCTTTTTTTAAAATTCAAATTTTATGAATGTTTGAATGCAGTCCTTTAGGAGACCATTTAATAGTCTTGCAGCAAAATTTTTATAACAATCGGTTTATATTTACTATTTTTTTTCGAATTTTTAAAGTGAAAAAATGAAAAATCGGTAGATTTTATATGAGAAATCGGTAGTTTTAAAAATGCACAAATTTGAAAATTTTTAATGCAGTCCTTTAGGGGACCATTAAATAGTATTGCAGCAAAAATTTCATAACAATCGATTAATATTTCCTTTTTTTTTTTATTTTTTTGTCTAAAAAAAGTTGCAAGGGGGTACCCTTGGAAGATTTTTTGACTGTTTTTTTTTAAATTCCATTTTGAAGAATGTTTGAATGCAGTTCTTTATGGGACCATTAAACAGTGTTACAGCAAAAATTTCATAACAATCGGTTAATATTTACTATTTTTTTTCGAATTTTTAAAGTGAAAAAATGAAAAATCACTAGATTTTATATGAGAAATCTCTAGTTGTTTTTCTGTTCTTTTCTTTTTTTAAAATTCAAATTTTATGAATGTTTGAATGCAGTCCTTTAGGAGACCATTAAATAGTCTTGCAGCAAAATTTTTATAACAATCGGTTTATATTTACTATTTTTTTTCGAATTTTTAAAGTGAAAAAATGAAAAATCGGTAGATATTATATGAGAAATCGGTAGTTTTAAAAATGCACAAATTTGAAAATTTTTAATGCAGTCCTTTAGGGGACCATTAAATAGTATTGCAGCAAAAATTTCATAACAATCGATTAATATTTTCTTTTTTTTTTTTATTTTTTTGTCTAAAAAAAGTTGCAAGGGGGTACCCTTGGAAGATTTTTTGACTGTTTTTTTTAAATTCCATTTTGAAGAATGTTTGAATGCAGTTCTTTATGGGACCATTAAACAGTGTTACAGCAAAAATTTCATAACAATCGGTTAATATTTACTATTTTTTTTCGAATTTTTAAAGTGAAAAGATGAAAAATCACTAGATTTTATATGAGAAATCTGTAGTTGTTTTTCTGTTCTTTTCTTTTTTTAAAATTCAAATTTTATGAATGTTTGAATGCAGTCCTTTAGGAGACCATTTAATAGTCTTGCAGCAAAATTTTTATAACAATCGGTTTATATTTACTATTTTTTTTCGAATTTTTAAAGTGAAAAAATGAAAAATCGGTAGATTTTATATGAGAAATCGGTAGTTTTAAAAATGCACAAATTTGAAAATTTTTAATGCAGTCCTTTAGGGGACCATTAAATAGTATTGCAGCAAAAATTTCATAACAATCGATTAATATTTCCTTTTTTTTTTTATTTTTTTGTCTAAAAAAAGTTGCAAGGGGGTACCCTTGGAAGATTTTTTGACTGTTTTTTTTTAAATTCCATTTTGAAGAATGTTTGAATGCAGTTCTTTATGGGACCATTAAACAGTGTTACAGCAAAAATTTCATAACAATCGGTTAATATTTACTATTTTTTTTCGAATTTTTAAAGTGAAAAAATGAAAAATCACTAGATTTTATATGAGAAATCTCTAGTTGTTTTTCTGTTCTTTTCTTTTTTTAAAATTCAAATTTTATGAATGTTTGAATGCAGTCCTTTAGGAGACCATTAAATAGTCTTGCAGCAAAATTTTTATAACAATCGGTTAATATTTACTATTTTTTTCGAATTTTTAAAGTGAAAAAATGAAAAATCACTAGATTTTATATGAGAAATCTCTAGTTGTTTTTCTGTTCTTTTCTTTTTTTAAAATTCAAATTTTATGAATGTTTGAATGCAGTCCTTTAGGAGACCATTAAATAGTCTTGCAGCAAAATTTTTATAACAATCGGTTTATATTTACTATTTTTTTTCGAATTTTTAAAGTGAAAAAATGAAAAATCGGTAGATTTTATATGAGAAATCTCTAGTTGTTTTTCTGTTCTTTTCTTTTTTTAAAATTCAAATTTTATGAATGTTTGAATGCAGTCCTTTAGGAGACCATTAAATAGTCTTGCAGCAAAATTTTTATAACAATCGGTTTATATTTACTATTTTTTTTCGAATTTTTAAAGTGAAAAAATGAAAAATCGGTAGATTTTATATGAGAAATCGGTAGTTTTAAAAATGCACAAATTTGAAAATTTTTAATGCAGTCCTTTAGGAGACCATTTAATAGTCTTGCAGCAAAATTTTTATAACAATCGGTTTATATTTACTATTTTTTTTCGAATTTTTAAAGTGAAAAAATGAAAAATCGGTAGATTTTATATGAGAAATCGGTAGTTTTAAAAATGCACAAATTTGAAAATTTTTAATGCAGTCGTTTAGGGGACCATTAAATAGTATTGCAGCAAAAATTTCATAACAATCGATTAATATTTCCTTTTTTTTTTTATTTTTTTGTCTAAAAAAAGTTGCAAGGAAGATTTTGGAAGATTTTTTGACTGTTTTTTTTTAAATTCCATTTTGAAGAATGTTTGAATGCAGTTCTTTATGGGACCATTAAACAGTGTTACAGCAAAAATTTCATAACAATCGGTTAATATTTACTATTTTTTTTCGAATTTTTAAAGTGAAAAAATGAAAAATCACTAGATTTTATATGAGAAATCTCTAGTTGTTTTTCTGTTCTTTTCTTTTTTTAAAATTCAAATTTTATGAATGTTTGAATGCAGTCCTTTAGGAGACCATTAAATAGTCTTGCAGCAAAATTTTTATAACAATCGGTTTATATTTACTATTTTTTTTCGAATTTTTAAAGTGAAAAAATGAAAAATCGGTAGATTTTATATGAGAAATCTCTAGTTGTTTTTCTGTTCTTTTCTTTTTTTAAAATTCAAATTTTATGAATGTTTGAATGCAGTCCTTTAGGAGACCATTAAATAGTCTTGCAGCAAAATTTTTATAACAATCGGTTTATATTTACTATTTTTTTTCGAATTTTTAAAGTGAAAAAATGAAAAATCGGTAGATTTTATATGAGAAATCGGTAGTTTTAAAAATTTTTAATGCAGTCCTTTAGGGGACCATTAAATAGTATTGCAGCAAAAATTTCATAACAATCGATTAATATTTCCTTTTTTTTTTTATTTTTTTGTCTAAAAAAAGTTGCAAGGGGTACCCTTGGAAGATTTTTTGACTGTTTTTTTTAAATTCCATTTTGAAGAATGTTTGAATGCAGTTCTTTATGGGACCATTCAACAGTGTTACAGCAAAAATTTCATAACAATCGGTTAATATTTACTATTTTTTTTCGAATTTTTAAAGTGAAAAGATGAAAAATCAGTAGATTTTATATGAGAAATCTGTAGTTGTTTTTCTGTTCTTTTCTTTTTTTAAAATTCAAATTTTATGAATGTTTGAATGCAGTCCTTTAGGAGACCATTTAATAGTCTTGCAGCAAAATTTTTATAACAATCGGTTTATATTTACTATTTTTTTTCGAATTTTTAAAGTGAAAAAATGAAAAATCGGTAGATTTTATATGAGAAATCGGTAGTTTTAAAAATGCACAAATTTGAAAATTTTTAATGCAGTCGTTTAGGGGACCATTAAATAGTATTGCAGCAAAAATTTCATAACAATCGATTAATATTTCCTTTTTTTTTTTATTTTTTTGTCTAAAAAAAGTTGCAAGGAAGATTTTGGAAGATTTTTTGACTGTTTTTTTTTAAATTCCATTTTGAAGAATGTTTGAATGCAGTTCTTTATGGGACCATTAAACAGTGTTACAGCAAAAATTTCATAACAATCGGTTAATATTTACTATTTTTTTTCGAATTTTTAAAGTGAAAAAATGAAAAATCACTAGATTTTATATGAGAAATCTCTAGTTGTTTTTCTGTTCTTTTCTTTTTTTAAAATTCAAATTTTATGAATGTTTGAATGCAGTCCTTTAGGAGACCATTAAATAGTCTTGCAGCAAAATTTTTATAACAATCGGTTTATATTTACTATTTTTTTTCGAATTTTTAAAGTGAAAAAATGAAAAATCGGTAGATTTTATATGAGAAATCTCTAGTTGTTTTTCTGTTCTTTTCTTTTTTTAAAATTCAAATTTTATGAATGTTTGAATGCAGTCCTTTAGGAGACCATTAAATAGTCTTGCAGCAAAATTTTTATAACAATCGGTTTATATTTACTATTTTTTTTCGAATTTTTAAAGTGAAAAAATGAAAAATCGGTAGATTTTATATGAGAAATCGGTAGTTTTAAAAATTTTTAATGCAGTCCTTTAGGGGACCATTAAATAGTATTGCAGCAAAAATTTCATAACAATCGATTAATATTTCCTTTTTTTTTTTATTTTTTTGTCTAAAAAAAGTTGCAAGGGGGTACCCTTGGAAGATTTTTTGACTGTTTTTTTTAAATTCCATTTTGAAGAATGTTTGAATGCAGTTCTTTATGGGACCATTCAACAGTGTTACAGCAAAAATTTCATAACAATCGGTTAATATTTACTATTTTTTTTCGAATTTTTAAAGTGAAAAGATGAAAAATCAGTAGATTTTATATGAGAAATCTGTAGTTGTTTTTCTGTTCTTTTCTTTTTTTAAAATTCAAATTTTATGAATGTTTGAATGCAGTCCTTTAGGAGACCATTTAATAGTCTTGCAGCAAAATTTTTATAACAATCGGTTTATATTTACTATTTTTTTTCGAATTTTTAAAGTGAAAAAATGAAAAATCGGTAGATTTTATATGAGAAATCTCTAGTTGTTTTTCTGTTCTTTTCTTTTTTTAAAATTCAAATTTTATGAATGTTTGATAGCAGTCCTTTAGGAGACCATTAAATAGTCTTGCAGCAAAATTTTTATAACAATCGGTTAATATTTACTATTTTTTTTCGAATTTTTAAAGTGAAAAAATGAAAAATCACTAGATTTTATATGAGAAATCTCTAGTTGTTTTTCTGTTCTTTTCTTTTTTTAAAATTCAAATTTTATGAATGTTTGAATGCAGTCCTTTAGGAGACCATTAAATAGTCTTGCAGCAAAATTTTTATAACAATCGGTTTATATTTACTATTTTTTTTCGAATTTTTAAAGTGAAAAAATGAAAAATCGGTAGATATTATATGAGAAATCGGTAGTTTTAAAAATGCACAAATTTGAAAATTTTTAATGCAGTCCTTTAGGGGACCATTAAATAGTATTGCAGCAAAAATTTCATAACAATCGATTAATATTTCCTTTTTTTTTTTTATTTTTTTGTCTAAAAAAAGTTGCAAGGGGGTACCCTTGGAAGATTTTTTGACTGTTTTTTTTAAATTCCATTTTGAAGAATGTTTGAATGCAGTTCTTTATGGGACCATTAAACAGTGTTACAGCAAAAATTTCATAACAATCGGTTAATATTTACTATTTTTTTTCGAATTTTTAAAGTGAAAAGATGAAAAATCACTAGATTTTATATGAGAAATCTGTAGTTGTTTTTCTGTTCTTTTCTTTTTTTAAAATTCAAATTTTATGAATGTTTGAATGCAGTCCTTTAGGAGACCATTTAATAGTCTTGCAGCAAAATTTTTATAACAATCGGTTTATATTTACTATTTTTTTTCGAATTTTTAAAGTGAAAAAATGAAAAATCGGTAGATTTTATATGAGAAATCGGTAGTTTTAAAAATGCACAAATTTGAAAATTTTTAATGCAGTCCTTTAGGGGACCATTAAATAGTATTGCAGCAAAAATTTCATAACAATCGATTAATATTTCCTTTTTTTTTTTATTTTTTTGTCTAAAAAAAGTTGCAAGGGGTACCCTTGGAAGATTTTTTGACTGTTTTTTTTTAAATTCCATTTTGAAGAATGTTTGAATGCAGTTCTTTATGGGACCATTAAACAGTGTTACAGCAAAAATTTCATAACAATCGGTTAATATTTACTATTTTTTTTCGAATTTTTAAAGTGAAAAAATGAAAAATCACTAGATTTTATATGAGAAATCTCTAGTTGTTTTTCTGTTCTTTTCTTTTTTTAAAATTCAAATTTTATGAATGTTTGAATGCAGTCCTTTAGGAGACCATTAAATAGTCTTGCAGCAAAATTTTTATAACAATCGGTTTATATTTACTATTTTTTTTCGAATTTTTAAAGTGAAAAAATGAAAAATCGGTAGATATTATATGAGAAATCGGTAGTTTTAAAAATGCACAAATTTGAAAATTTTTAATGCAGTCCTTTAGGGGACCATTAAATAGTATTGCAGCAAAAATTTCATAACAATCGATTAATATTTCCTTTTTTTTTTTATTTTTTTGTCTAAAAAAAGTTGCAAGGGGTACCCTTGGAAGATTTTTTGACTGTTTTTTTTTAAATTCCATTTTGAAGAATGTTTGAATGCAGTTCTTTATGGGACCATTAAACAGTGTTACAGCAAAAATTTCATAACAATCGGTTAATATTTACTATTTTTTTTCGAATTTTTAAAGTGAAAAAATGAAAAATCACTAGATTTTATATGAGAAATCTCTAGTTGTTTTTCTGTTCTTTTCTTTTTTTAAAATTCAAATTTTATGAATGTTTGAATGCAGTCCTTTAGGAGACCATTAAACAGTGTTACAGCAAAAATTTCATAACAATCGGTTAATATTTACTATTTTTTTTCGAATTTTTAAAGTGAAAAAATGAAAAATCGGTAGATTTTATATGAGAAATCTCTAGTTGTTTTTCTGTTCTTTTCTTTTTTTAAAATTCAAATTTTATGAATGTTTGAATGCAGTCCTTTAGGAGACCATTAAATAGTCTTGCAGCAAAATTTTTATAACAATCGGTTTATATTTACTATTTTTTTTCGAATTTTTAAAGTGAAAAAATGAAAAATCGGTAGATTTTATATGAGAAATCGGTAGTTTTAAAAATGCACAAATTTGAAAATTTTTAATGCAGTCGTTTAGGGGACCATTAAATAGTATTGCAGCAAAAATTTCATAACAATCGATTAATATTTCCTTTTTTTTTTTATTTTTTTGTCTAAAAAAAGTTGCAAGGAAGATTTTGGAAGATTTTTTGACTGTTTTTTTTTAAATTCCATTTTGAAGAATGTTTGAATGCAGTTCTTTATGGGACCATTAAACAGTGTTACAGCAAAAATTTCATAACAATCGGTTAATATTTACTATTTTTTTTCGAATTTTTAAAGTGAAAAAATGAAAAATCACTAGATTTTATATGAGAAATCTCTAGTTGTTTTTCTGTTCTTTTCTTTTTTTAAAATTCAAATTTTATGAATGTTTGAATGCAGTCCTTTAGGAGACCATTAAATAGTCTTGCAGCAAAATTTTTATAACAATCGGTTTATATTTACTATTTTTTTTCGAATTTTTAAAGTGAAAAAATGAAAAATCGGTAGATTTTATATGAGAAATCTCTAGTTGTTTTTCTGTTCTTTTCTTTTTTTAAAATTCAAATTTTATGAATGTTTGAATGCAGTCCTTTAGGAGACCATTAAATAGTCTTGCAGCAAAATTTTTATAACAATCGGTTTATATTTACTATTTTTTTTCGAATTTTTAAAGTGAAAAAATGAAAAATCGGTAGATTTTATATGAGAAATCGGTAGTTTTAAAAATTTTTAATGCAGTCCTTTAGGGGACCATTAAATAGTATTGCAGCAAAAATTTCATAACAATCGATTAATATTTCCTTTTTTTTTTTATTTTTTTGTCTAAAAAAAGTTGCAAGGGGGTACCCTTGGAAGATTTTTTGACTGTTTTTTTTAAATTCCATTTTGAAGAATGTTTGAATGCAGTTCTTTATGGGACCATTCAACAGTGTTACAGCAAAAATTTCATAACAATCGGTTAATATTTACTATTTTTTTTCGAATTTTTAAAGTGAAAAGATGAAAAATCAGTAGATTTTATATGAGAAATCTGTAGTTGTTTTTCTGTTCTTTTCTTTTTTTAAAATTCAAATTTTATGAATGTTTGAATGCAGTCCTTTAGGAGACCATTTAATAGTCTTGCAGCAAAATTTTTATAACAATCGGTTTATATTTACTATTTTTTTTCGAATTTTTAAAGTGAAAAAATGAAAAATCGGTAGATTTTATATGAGAAATCTCTAGTTGTTTTTCTGTTCTTTTCTTTTTTTAAAATTCAAATTTTATGAATGTTTGATAGCAGTCCTTTAGGAGACCATTAAATAGTCTTGCAGCAAAATTTTTATAACAATCGGTTAATATTTACTATTTTTTTTCGAATTTTTAAAGTGAAAAAATGAAAAATCACTAGATTTTATATGAGAAATCTCTAGTTGTTTTTCTGTTCTTTTCTTTTTTTAAAATTCAAATTTTATGAATGTTTGAATGCAGTCCTTTAGGAGACCATTAAATAGTCTTGCAGCAAAATTTTTATAACAATCGGTTTATATTTACTATTTTTTTTCGAATTTTTAAAGTGAAAAAATGAAAAATCGGTAGATATTATATGAGAAATCGGTAGTTTTAAAAATGCACAAATTTGAAAATTTTTAATGCAGTCCTTTAGGGGACCATTAAATAGTATTGCAGCAAAAATTTCATAACAATCGATTAATATTTCCTTTTTTTTTTTTATTTTTTTGTCTAAAAAAAGTTGCAAGGGGGTACCCTTGGAAGATTTTTTGACTGTTTTTTTTAAATTCCATTTTGAAGAATGTTTGAATGCAGTTCTTTATGGGACCATTAAACAGTGTTACAGCAAAAATTTCATAACAATCGGTTAATATTTACTATTTTTTTTCGAATTTTTAAAGTGAAAAGATGAAAAATCACTAGATTTTATATGAGAAATCTGTAGTTGTTTTTCTGTTCTTTTCTTTTTTTAAAATTCAAATTTTATGAATGTTTGAATGCAGTCCTTTAGGAGACCATTTAATAGTCTTGCAGCAAAATTTTTATAACAATCGGTTTATATTTACTATTTTTTTTCGAATTTTTAAAGTGAAAAAATGAAAAATCGGTAGATTTTATATGAGAAATCGGTAGTTTTAAAAATGCACAAATTTGAAAATTTTTAATGCAGTCCTTTAGGGGACCATTAAATAGTATTGCAGCAAAAATTTCATAACAATCGATTAATATTTCCTTTTTTTTTTTATTTTTTTGTCTAAAAAAAGTTGCAAGGGGTACCCTTGGAAGATTTTTTGACTGTTTTTTTTTAAATTCCATTTTGAAGAATGTTTGAATGCAGTTCTTTATGGGACCATTAAACAGTGTTACAGCAAAAATTTCATAACAATCGGTTAATATTTACTATTTTTTTTCGAATTTTTAAAGTGAAAAAATGAAAAATCACTAGATTTTATATGAGAAATCTCTAGTTGTTTTTCTGTTCTTTTCTTTTTTTAAAATTCAAATTTTATGAATGTTTGAATGCAGTCCTTTAGGAGACCATTAAACAGTGTTACAGCAAAAATTTCATAACAATCGGTTAATATTTACTATTTTTTTTCGAATTTTTAAAGTGAAAAAATGAAAAATCACTAGATTTTATATGAGAAATCTCTAGTTGTTTTTCTGTTCTTTTCTTTTTTTAAAATTCAAATTTTATGAATGTTTGAATGCAGTCCTTTAGGAGACCATTAAATAGTCTTGCAGCAAAATTTTTATAACAATCGGTTTATTTTTTATATGAGAAATCGGTAGTTTTAAAAATGCACAAATTTGAAAATTTTTAATGCAGTCCTTTAGGGGACCATTAAATAGTATTGCAGCAAAAATTTCATAACAATCGATTAATATTTCCTTTTTTTTTTTATTTTTTTGTCTAAAAAAAGTTGCAAGGGGGTACCCTTGGAAGATTTTTTGACTGTTTTTTTTTAAATTCCATTTTGAAGAATGTTTGAATGCAGTTCTTTATGGGACCATTAAACAGTGTTACAAATCGGTAGATTTTATATGAGAAATCGGTAGTTTTAAAAATGCACAAATTTGAAAATTTTTATTGCAGTCGTTTAGGGGACCATTAAATAGTATTGCAGCAAAAATTTCATAACAATCGATTAATATTTCCTTTTTTTTTTTATTTTTTTGTCTAAAAAAAGTTGCAAGGAAGATTTTGGAAGATTTTTTGACTGTTTTTTTTTAAATTCCATTTTGAAGAATGTTTGAATGCAGTTCTTTATGGGACCATTAAACAGTGTTACAGCAAAAATTTCATAACAATCGGTTAATATTTACTATTTTTTTTCGAATTTTTAAAGTGAAAAAATGAAAAATCACTAGATTTTATATGAGAAATCTCTAGTTGTTTTTCTGTTCTTTTCTTTTTTTAAAATTCAAATTTTATGAATGTTTGAATGCAGTCCTTTAGGAGACCATTAAATAGTCTTGCAGCAAAATTTTTATAACAATCGGTTTATATTTACTATTTTTTTTCGAATTTTTAAAGTGAAAAAATGAAAAATCGGTAGATTTTATATGAGAAATCTCTAGTTGTTTTTCTGTTCTTTTCTTTTTTTAAAATTCAAATTTTATGAATGTTTGAATGCAGTCCTTTAGGAGACCATTAAATAGTCTTGCAGCAAAATTTTTATAACAATCGGTTTATATTTACTATTTTAAAAATGCACAAATTTGAAAATTTTTAATGCAGTCCTTTAGGGGACCATTAAATAGTATTGCAGCAAAAATTTCATAACAATCGATTAATATTTCCTTTTTTTTTTTTTTTTTTTTGTCTAAAAAAAGTTGCAAGGGGGTACCCTTGGAAGATTTTTTGACTGTTTTTTTTAAATTCCATTTTGAAGAATGTTTGAATGCAGTTCTTTATGGGACCATTAAACAGTGTTACAGCAAAAATTTCATAACAATCGGTTAATATTTACTATTTTTTTTCGAATTTTTAAAGTGAAAAGATGAAAAATCACTAGATTTTATATGAGAAATCTGTAGTTGTTTTTCTGTTCTTTTCTTTTTTTAAAATTCAAATTTTATGAATGTTTGAATGCAGTCCTTTAGGGGACCATTAAATAGTATTGCAGCAAAAATTTCATAACAATCGATTAATATTTCCTTTTTTTTTTTATTTTTTTGTCTAAAAAAAGTTGCAAGGGGGTACCCTTGGAAGATTTTTTGACTGTTTTTTTTAAATTCCATTTTGAAGAATGTTTGAATGCAGTTCTTTATGGGACCATTCAACAGTGTTACAGCAAAAATTTCATAACAATCGGTTAATATTTACTATTTTTTTTCGAATTTTTAAAGTGAAAAGATGAAAAATCAGTAGATTTTATATGAGAAATCTGTAGTTGTTTTTCTGTTCTTTTCTTTTTTTAAAATTCAAATTTTATGAATGTTTGAATGCAGTCCTTTAGGAGACCATTTAATAGTCTTGCAGCAAAATTTTTATAACAATCGGTTTATATTTACTATTTTTTTTCGAATTTTTAAAGTGAAAAAATGAAAAATCGGTAGATTTTATATGAGAAATCTCTAGTTGTTTTTCTGTTCTTTTCTTTTTTTAAAATTCAAATTTTATGAATGTTTGATAGCAGTCCTTTAGGAGACCATTAAATAGTCTTGCAGCAAAATTTTTATAACAATCGGTTAATATTTACTATTTTTTTTCGAATTTTTAAAGTGAAAAAATGAAAAATCACTAGATTTTATATGAGAAATCTCTAGTTGTTTTTCTGTTCTTTTCTTTTTTTAAAATTCAAATTTTATGAATGTTTGAATGCAGTCCTTTAGGAGACCATTAAATAGTCTTGCAGCAAAATTTTTATAACAATCGGTTTATATTTACTATTTTTTTTCGAATTTTTAAAGTGAAAAAATGAAAAATCGGTAGATATTATATGAGAAATCGGTAGTTTTAAAAATGCACAAATTTGAAAATTTTTAATGCAGTCCTTTAGGGGACCATTAAATAGTATTGCAGCAAAAATTTCATAACAATCGATTAATATTTCCTTTTTTTTTTTTATTTTTTTGTCTAAAAAAAGTTGCAAGGGGGTACCCTTGGAAGATTTTTTGACTGTTTTTTTTAAATTCCATTTTGAAGAATGTTTGAATGCAGTTCTTTATGGGACCATTAAACAGTGTTACAGCAAAAATTTCATAACAATCGGTTAATATTTACTATTTTTTTTCGAATTTTTAAAGTGAAAAGATGAAAAATCACTAGATTTTATATGAGAAATCTGTAGTTGTTTTTCTGTTCTTTTCTTTTTTTAAAATTCAAATTTTATGAATGTTTGAATGCAGTCCTTTAGGAGACCATTTAATAGTCTTGCAGCAAAATTTTTATAACAATCGGTTTATATTTACTATTTTTTTTCGAATTTTTAAAGTGAAAAAATGAAAAATCGGTAGATTTTATATGAGAAATCGGTAGTTTTAAAAATGCACAAATTTGAAAATTTTTAATGCAGTCCTTTAGGGGACCATTAAATAGTATTGCAGCAAAAATTTCATAACAATCGATTAATATTTCCTTTTTTTTTTTTATTTTTTTGTCTAAAAAAAGTTGCAAGGGGGTACCCTTGGAAGATTTTTTGACTGTTTTTTTTAAATTCCATTTTGAAGAATGTTTGAATGCAGTTCTTTATGGGACCATTAAACAGTGTTACAGCAAAAATTTCATAACAATCGGTTAATATTTACTATTTTTTTTCGAATTTTTAAAGTGAAAAGATGAAAAATCACTAGATTTTATATGAGAAATCTGTAGTTGTTTTTCTGTTCTTTTCTTTTTTTAAAATTCAAATTTTATGAATGTTTGAATGCAGTCCTTTAGGAGACCATTTAATAGTCTTGCAGCAAAATTTTTATAACAATCGGTTTATATTTACTATTTTTTTTCGAATTTTTAAAGTGAAAAAATGAAAAATCGGTAGATTTTATATGAGAAATCGGTAGTTTTAAAAATGCACAAATTTGAAAATTTTTAATGCAGTCCTTTAGGGGACCATTAAATAGTATTGCAGCAAAAATTTCATAACAATCGATTAATATTTCCTTTTTTTTTTTATTTTTTTGTCTAAAAAAAGTTGCAAGGGGGTACCCTTGGAAGATTTTTTGACTGTTTTTTTTTAAATTCCATTTTGAAGAATGTTTGAATGCAGTTCTTTATGGGACCATTAAACAGTGTTACAGCAAAAATTTCATAACAATCGGTTAATATTTACTATTTTTTTTCGAATTTTTAAAGTGAAAAAATGAAAAATCACTAGATTTTATATGAGAAATCTCTAGTTGTTTTTCTGTTCTTTTCTTTTTTTAAAATTCAAATTTTATGAATGTTTGAATGCAGTCCTTTAGGAGACCATTAAATAGTCTTGCAGCAAAATTTTTATAACAATCGGTTTATATTTACTATTTTTTTTCGAATTTTTAAAGTGAAAAAATGAAAAATCGGTAGATTTTATATGAGAAATCTCTAGTTGTTTTTCTGTTCTTTTCTTTTTTTAAAATTCAAATTTTATGAATGTTTGAATGCAGTCCTTTAGGAGACCATTAAATAGTCTTGCAGCAAAATTTTTATAACAATCGGTTTATATTTACTATTTTTTTTCGAATTTTTAAAGTGAAAAAATGAAAAATCGGTAGATTTTATATGAGAAATCGGTAGTTTTAAAAATGCACAAATTTGAAAATTTTTAATGCAGTCCTTTAGGGGACCATTAAATAGTATTGCAGCAAAAATTTCATAACAATCGATTAATATTTCCTTTTTTTTTTTATTTTTTTGTCTAAAAAAAGTTGCAAGGGGGTACCCTTGGAAGATTTTTTGACTGTTTTTTTTAAATTCCATTTTGAAGAATGTTTGAATGCAGGACCATTAAACAGTGTTACAGCAAAAATTTCATAACAATCGGTTAATATTTACTATTTTTTTTCGAATTTTTAAAGTGAAAAGATGAAAAATCACTAGATTTTATATGAGAAATCTGTAGTTGTTTTTCTGTTCTTTTCTTTTTTTAAAATTCAAATTTTATGAATGTTTGAATGCAGTCCTTTAGGAGACCATTTAATAGTCTTGCAGCAAAATTTTTATAAACAATCGGTTTATATTTACTATTTTTTTTCGAATTTTTAAAGTGAAAAAATGAAAAATCGGTAGATTTTATATGAGAAATCGGTAGTTTTAAAAATGCACAAATTTGAAAATTTTTAATGCAGTCGTTTAGGGGACCATTAAATAGTATTGCAGCAAAAATTTCATAACAATCGATTAATATTTCCTTTTTTTTTTTATTTTTTTGTCTAAAAAAAGTTGCAAGGGGGTACCCTTGGAAGATTTTTTGACTGTTTTTTTTTAAATTCCATTTTGAAGAATGTTTGAATGCAGTTCTTTATGGGACCATTAAACAGTGTTACAGCAAAAATTTCATAACAATCGGTTAATATTTACTATTTTTTTTCGAATTTTTAAAGTGAAAAAATGAAAAATCACTAGATTTTATATGAGAAATCTCTAGTTGTTTTTCTGTTCTTTTCTTTTTTTAAAATTCAAATTTTATGAATGTTTGAATGCAGTCCTTTAGGAGACCATTAAATAGTCTTGCAGCAAAATTTTTATAACAATCGGTTTATATTTACTATTTTTTTTCGAATTTTTAAAGTGAAAAAATGAAAAATCGGTAGATTTTATATGAGAAATCTCTAGTTGTTTTTCTGTTCTTTTCTTTTTTTAAAATTCAAATTTTATGAATGTTTGAATGCAGTCCTTTAGGAGACCATTAAATAGTCTTGCAGCAAAATTTTTATAACAATCGGTTTATATTTACTATTTTTTTTCGAATTTTTAAAGTGAAAAAATGAAAAATCGGTAGATTTTATATGAGAAATCGGTAGTTTTAAAAATTTTTAATGCAGTCCTTTAGGGGACCATTAAATAGTATTGCAGCAAAAATTTCATAACAATCGATTAATATTTCCTTTTTTTTTTTATTTTTTTGTCTAAAAAAAGTTGCAAGGGGGTACCCTTGGAAGATTTTTTGACTGTTTTTTTTAAATTCCATTTTGAAGAATGTTTGAATGCAGTTCTTTATGGGACCATTAAACAGTGTTACAGCAAAAATTTCATAACAATCGGTTAATATTTACTATTTTTTTTCGAATTTTTAAAGTGAAAAGATGAAAAATCAGTAGATTTTATATGAGAAATCTGTAGTTGTTTTTCTGTTCTTTTCTTTTTTTAAAATTCAAATTTTATGAATGTTTGAATGCAGTCCTTTAGGAGACCATTTAATAGTCTTGCAGCAAAATTTTTATAACAATCGGTTTATATTTACTATTTTTTTTCGAATTTTTAAAGTGAAAAAATGAAAAATCGGTAGATTTTATATGAGAAATCTCTAGTTGTTTTCTGTTCTTTTCTTTTTTTAAAATTCAAATTTTATGAATGTTTGAATGCAGTCCTTTAGGAGACCATTAAATAGTCTTGCAGCAAAATTTTTATAACAATCGGTTTATATTTACTATTTTTTTTCGAATTTTTAAAGTGAAAAAATGAAAAATCGGTAGATTTTATATGAGAAATCGGTAGTTTTAAAAATGCACAAATTTGAAAATTTTTAATGCAGTCCTTTAGGGGACCATTAAATAGTATTGCAGCAAAAATTTCATAACAATCGATTAATATTTCCTTTTTTTTTTTATTTTTTTGTCTAAAAAAAGTTCTTTATGGGACCATTAAACAGTGTTACAGCAAAAATTTCATAACAATCGGTTAATATTTACTATTTTTTTTCGAATTTTTAAAGTGAAAAGATGAAAAATCAGTAGATTTTATATGAGAAATCTGTAGTTGTTTTTCTGTTCTTTTCTTTTTTTAAAATTCAAATTTTATGAATGTTTGAATGCAGTCCTTTAGGAGACCATTTAATAGTCTTGCAGCAAAATTTTTATAACAATCGGTTTATATTTACTATTTTTTTTCGAATTTTTAAAGTGAAAAGATGAAAAATCACTAGATTTTGTATGAGAAATCTGTAGTTGTTTTTCTGTTCTTTTCTTTTTTTAAAATTCAAATTTTATGAATGTTTGAATGCAGTCCTTTAGGAGACCATTTAATAGTCTTGCAGCAAAATTTTTATAAACAATCGGTTTATATTTACTATTTTTTTTCGAATTTTTAAAGTGAAAAAATGAAAAATCGGTAGATTTTATATGAGAAATCGGTAGTTTTAAAAATGCACAAATTTGAAAATTTTTAATGCAGTCGTTTAGGGGACCATTAAATAGTATTGCAGCAAAAATTTCATAACAATCGATGGAAGATTTTTTGACTGTTTTTTTTAAATTCCATTTTGAAGAATGTTTGAATGCAGTTCTTTATGGGACCATTAAACAGTGTTACAGCAAAAATTTCATAACAATCGGTTAATATTTACTATTTTTTTTCGAATTTTTAAAGTGAAAAGATGAAAAATCAGTAGATTTTATATGAGAAATCTGTAGTTGTTTTTCTGTTCTTTTCTTTTTTTAAAATTCAAATTTTATGAATGTTTGAATGCAGTCCTTTAGGAGACCATTTAATAGTCTTGCAGCAAAATTTTTATAACAATCGGTTTATATTTACTATTTTTTTTCGAATTTTTAAAGTGAAAAGATGAAAAATCACTAGATTTTATATGAGAAATCTGTAGTTGTTTTTCTGTTCTTTTCTTTTTTTAAAATTCAAATTTTATGAATGTTTGAATGCAGTCCTTTAGGAGACCATTTAATAGTCTTGCAGCAAAATTTTTATAAACAATCGGTTTATATTTACTATTTTTTTTCGAATTTTTAAAGTGAAAAAATGAAAAATCGGTAGATTTTATATGAGAAATCGGTAGTTTTAAAAATGCACAAATTTGAAAATTTTTAATGCAGTCGTTTAGGGGACCATTAAATAGTATTGCAGCAAAAATTTCATAACAATCGATTAATATTTCCTTTTTTTTTTTTTTTTTTTGTCTAAAAAAAGTTGCAAGGGGGTACCCTTGGAAGATTTTTTGACTGTTTTTTTTAAATTCCATTTTGAAGAATGTTTGAATGCAGTTCTTTATGGGACCATTAAACAGTGTTACAGCAAAAATTTCATAACAATCGGTTAATATTTACTATTTTTTTTCGAATTTTTAAAGTGAAAAGATGAAAAATCAGTAGATTTTATATGAGAAATCTGTAGTTGTTTTTCTGTTCTTTTCTTTTTTTAAAATTCAAATTTTATGAATGTTTGAATGCAGTCCTTTAGGAGACCATTTAATAGTCTTGCAGCAAAATTTTTATAACAATCGGTTTATATTTACTATTTTTTTTCGAATTTTTAAAGTGAAAAAATGAAAAATCGGTAGATTTTATATGAGAAATCTCTAGTTGTTTTCTGTTCTTTTCTTTTTTTAAAATTCAAATTTTATGAATGTTTGAATGCAGTCCTTTAGGAGACCATTAAATAGTCTTGCAGCAAAATTTTTATAACAATCGGTTTATATTTACTATTTTTTTTCGAATTTTTAAAGTGAAAAAATGAAAAATCGGTAGATTTTATATGAGAAATCGGTAGTTTTAAAAATGCACAAATTTGAAAATTTTTAATGCAGTCCTTTAGGGGACCATTAAATAGTATTGCAGCAAAAATTTCATAACAATCGATTAATATTTCCTTTTTTTTTTTATTTTTTTGTCTAAAAAAAGTTCTTTATGGGACCATTAAACAGTGTTACAGCAAAAATTTCATAACAATCGGTTAATATTTACTATTTTTTTTCGAATTTTTAAAGTGAAAAGATGAAAAATCAGTAGATTTTATATGAGAAATCTGTAGTTGTTTTTCTGTTCTTTTCTTTTTTTAAAATTCAAATTTTATGAATGTTTGAATGCAGTCCTTTAGGAGACCATTTAATAGTCTTGCAGCAAAATTTTTATAACAATCGGTTTATATTTACTATTTTTTTTCGAATTTTTAAAGTGAAAAGATGAAAAATCACTAGATTTTATATGAGAAATCTGTAGTTGTTTTTCTGTTCTTTTCTTTTTTTAAAATTCAAATTTTATGAATGTTTGAATGCAGTCCTTTAGGAGACCATTTAATAGTCTTGCAGCAAAATTTTTATAAACAATCGGTTTATATTTACTATTTTTTTTCGAATTTTTAAAGTGAAAAAATGAAAAATCGGTAGATTTTATATGAGAAATCGGTAGTTTTAAAAATGCACAAATTTGAAAATTTTTAATGCAGTCGTTTAGGGGACCATTAAATAGTATTGCAGCAAAAATTTCATAACAATCGATTAATATTTCCTTTTTTTTTTTATTTTTTTGTCTAAAAAAAGTTGCAAGGGGGTACCCTTGGAAGATTTTTTGACTGTTTTTTTTTAAATTCCATTTTGAAGAATGTTTGAATGCAGTTCTTTATGGGACCATTAAACAGTGTTACAGCAAAAATTTCATAACAATCGGTTAATATTTACTATTTTTTTTCGAATTTTTAAAGTGAAAAAATGAAAAATCACTAGATTTTATATGAGAAATCTCTAGTTGTTTTTCTGTTCTTTTCTTTTTTTAAAATTCAAATTTTATGAATGTTTGAATGCAGTCCTTTAGGAGACCATTAAATAGTCTTGCAGCAAAATTTTTATAACAATCGGTTTATATTTACTATTTTTTTTCGAATTTTTAAAGTGAAAAAATGAAAAATCGGTAGATTTTATATGAGAAATCTCTAGTTGTTTTTCTGTTCTTTTCTTTTTTTAAAATTCAAATTTTATGAATGTTTGAATGCAGTCCTTTAGGAGACCATTAAATAGTCTTGCAGCAAAATTTTTATAACAATCGGTTTATATTTACTATTTTTTTTCGAATTTTTAAAGTGAAAAAATGAAAAATCGGTAGATTTTATATGAGAAATCGGTAGTTTTAAAAATTTTTAATGCAGTCCTTTAGGGGACCATTAAATAGTATTGCAGCAAAAATTTCATAACAATCGATTAATATTTCCTTTTTTTTTTTATTTTTTTGTCTAAAAAAAGTTGCAAGGGGGTACCCTTGGAAGATTTTTTGACTGTTTTTTTTAAATTCCATTTTGAAGAATGTTTGAATGCAGTTCTTTATGGGACCATTAAACAGTGTTACAGCAAAAATTTCATAACAATCGGTTAATATTTACTATTTTTTTTCGAATTTTTAAAGTGAAAAGATGAAAAATCAGTAGATTTTATATGAGAAATCTGTAGTTGTTTTTCTGTTCTTTTCTTTTTTTAAAATTCAAATTTTATGAATGTTTGAATGCAGTCCTTTAGGAGACCATTTAATAGTCTTGCAGCAAAATTTTTATAACAATCGGTTTATATTTACTATTTTTTTTCGAATTTTTAAAGTGAAAAAATGAAAAATCGGTAGATTTTATATGAGAAATCTCTAGTTGTTTTCTGTTCTTTTCTTTTTTTAAAATTCAAATTTTATGAATGTTTGAATGCAGTCCTTTAGGAGACCATTAAATAGTCTTGCAGCAAAATTTTTATAACAATCGGTTTATATTTACTATTTTTTTTCGAATTTTTAAAGTGAAAAAATGAAAAATCGGTAGATTTTATATGAGAAATCGGTAGTTTTAAAAATGCACAAATTTGAAAATTTTTAATGCAGTCCTTTAGGGGACCATTAAATAGTATTGCAGCAAAAATTTCATAACAATCGATTAATATTTCCTTTTTTTTTTTATTTTTTTGTCTAAAAAAAGTTCTTTATGGGACCATTAAACAGTGTTACAGCAAAAATTTCATAACAATCGGTTAATATTTACTATTTTTTTTCGAATTTTTAAAGTGAAAAGATGAAAAATCAGTAGATTTTATATGAGAAATCTGTAGTTGTTTTTCTGTTCTTTTCTTTTTTTAAAATTCAAATTTTATGAATGTTTGAATGCAGTCCTTTAGGAGACCATTTAATAGTCTTGCAGCAAAATTTTTATAACAATCGGTTTATATTTACTATTTTTTTTCGAATTTTTAAAGTGAAAAAATGAAAAATCGGTAGATTTTATATGAGAAATCTCTAGTTGTTTTTCTGTTCTTTTCTTTTTTTAAAATTCAAATTTTATGAATGTTTGAATGCAGTCCTTTAGGAGACCATTAAATAGTCTTGCAGCAAAATTTTTATAACAATCGGTTTATATTTACTATTTTTTTTCGAATTTTTAAAGTGAAAAAATGAAAAATCGGTAGATTTTATATGAGAAATCGGTAGTTTTAAAAATGCACAAATTTGAAAATTTTTAATGCAGTCCTTTAGGGGACCATTAAATAGTATTGCAGCAAAAATTTCATAACAATCGATTAATATTTCCTTTTTTTTTTTATTTTTTTGTCTAAAAAAAGTTGCAAGGGGGTACCCTTGGAAGATTTTTTGACTGTTTTTTTTAAATTCCATTTTGAAGAATGTTTGAATGCAGTTCTTTAGGGGACCATTCAACAGTGTTACAGCAAAAATTTCATAACAATCGGTTAATATTTACTATTTTTTTTCGAATTTTTAAAGTGAAAAGATGAAAAATCAGTAGATTTTATATGAGAAATCTGTAGTTGTTTTTCTGTTCTTTTCTTTTTTTAAAATTCAAATTTTATGAATGTTTGAATGCAGTCCTTTAGGAGACCATTTAATAGTCTTGCAGCAAAATTTTTATAACAATCGGTTTATATTTACTATTTTTTTTCGAATTTTTAAAGTGAAAAAATGAAAAATCGGTAGATTTTATATGAGAAATCTCTAGTTGTTTTTCTGTTCTTTTCTTTTTTTAAAATTCAAATTTTATGAATGTTTGATAGCAGTCCTTTAGGAGACCATTAAATAGTCTTGCAGCAAAATTTTTATAACAATCGGTTAATATTTACTATTTTTTTTCGAATTTTTAAAGTGAAAAAATGAAAAATCACTAGATTTTATATGAGAAATCTCTAGTTGTTTTTCTGTTCTTTTCTTTTTTTAAAATTCAAATTTTATGAATGTTTGAATGCAGTCCTTTAGGAGACCATTAAATAGTCTTGCAGCAAAATTTTTATAACAATCGGTTTATATTTACTATTTTTTTTCGAATTTTTAAAGTGAAAAAATGAAAAATCGGTAGATTTTATATGAGAAATCTCTAGTTGTTTTTCTGTTCTTTTCTTTTTTTAAAATTCAAATTTTATGAATGTTTGAATGCAGTCCTTTAGGAGACCATTAAATAGTCTTGCAGCAAAATTTTTATAACAATCGGTTTATATTTACTATTTTTTTTCGAATTTTTAAAGTGAAAAAATGAAAAATCGGTAGATTTTATATGAGAAATCGGTAGTTTTAAAAATGCACAAATTTGAAAATTTTTAATGCAGTCCTTTAGGGGACCATTAAATAGTATTGCAGCAAAAATTTCATAACAATCGATTAATATTTCCTTTTTTTTTTTATTTTTTTGTCTAAAAAAAGTTGCAAGGGGGTACCCTTGGAAGATTTTTTGACTGTTTTTTTTAAATTCCATTTTGAAGAATGTTTGAATGCAGTTCTTTAGGGGACCATTCAACAGTGTTACAGCAAAAATTTCATAACAATCGGTTAATATTTACTATTTTTTTTCGAATTTTTAAAGTGAAAAGATGAAAAATCAGTAGATTTTATATGAGAAATCTGTAGTTGTTTTTCTGTTCTTTTCTTTTTTTAAAATTCAAATTTTATGAATGTTTGAATGCAGTCCTTTAGGAGACCATTAAATAGTCTTGCAGCAAAATTTTTATAACAATCGGTTTATATTTACTATTTTTTTTCGAATTTTTAAAGTGAAAAAATGAAAAATCGGTAGATTTTATATGAGAAATCGGTAGTTTTAAAAATGCACAAATTTGAAAATTTTTAATGCAGTCCTTTAGGGGACCATTAAATAGTATTGCAGCAAAAATTTCATAACAATCGATTAATATTTCCTTTTTTTTTTTATTTTTTTGTCTAAAAAAAGTTGCAAGGGGGTACCCTTGGAAGATTTTTTGACTGTTTTTTTTAAATTCCATTTTGAAGAATGTTTGAATGCAGTTCTTTATGGGACCATTAAACAGTGTTACAGCAAAAGTTTCATAACAATCGGTTAATATTTACTATTTTTTTTCGAATTTTTAAAGTGAAAAAATGAAAAATCACTAGATTTTATATGAGAAATCTCTAGTTGTTTTTCTGTTCTTTTCTTTTTTTAAAATTCAAATTTTATGAATGTTTGAATGCAGTCCTTTAGGAGACCATTAAATAGTCTTGCAGCAAAATTTTTATAACAATCGGTTTATATTTACTATTTTTTTTCGAATTTTTAAAGTGAAAAAATGAAAAATCGGTAGATTTTATATGAGAAATCGGTAGTTTTAAAAATGCACAAATTTGAAAATTTTTAATGCAGTCCTTTAGGGGACCATTAAATAGTATTGCAGCAAAAATTTCATAACAATCGATTAATATTTCCTTTTTTTTTTTATTTTTTTGTCTAAAAAAAGTTGCAAGGGGGTACCCTTGGAAGATTTTTTGACTGTTTTTTTTTAAATTCCATTTTGAAGAATGTTTGAATGCAGTTCTTTATGGGACCATTAAACAGTGTTACAGCAAAAATTTCATAACAATCGGTTAATATTTACTATTTTTTTTCGAATTTTTAAAGTGAAAAAATGAAAAATCACTAGATTTTATATGAGAAATCTCTAGTTGTTTTTCTGTTCTTTTCTTTTTTTAAAATTCAAATTTTATGAATGTTTGAATGCAGTCCTTTAGGAGACCATTAAATAGTCTTGCAGCAAAATTTTTATAACAATCGGTTTATATTTACTATTTTTTTTCGAATTTTTAAAGTGAAAAAATGAAAAATCGGTAGATTTTATATGAGAAATCTCTAGTTGTTTTTCTGTTCTTTTCTTTTTTTAAAATTCAAATTTTATGAATGTTTGAATGCAGTCCTTTAGGAGACCATTAAATAGTCTTGCAGCAAAATTTTTATAACAATCGGTTTATATTTACTATTTTTTTTCGAATTTTTAAAGTGAAAAAATGAAAAATCGGTAGATTTTATATGAGAAATCGGTAGTTTTAAAAATTTTTAATGCAGTCCTTTAGGGGACCATTAAATAGTATTGCAGCAAAAATTTCATAACAATCGATTAATATTTCCTTTTTTTTTTTATTTTTTTGTCTAAAAAAAGTTGCAAGGGGGTACCCTTGGAAGATTTTTTGACTGTTTTTTTTAAATTCCATTTTGAAGAATGTTTGAATGCAGTTCTTTATGGGACCATTAAACAGTGTTACAGCAAAAATTTCATAACAATCGGTTAATATTTACTATTTTTTTTCGAATTTTTAAAGTGAAAAGATGAAAAATCAGTAGATTTTATATGAGAAATCTGTAGTTGTTTTTCTGTTCTTTTCTTTTTTTAAAATTCAAATTTTATGAATGTTTGAATGCAGTCCTTTAGGAGACCATTTAATAGTCTTGCAGCAAAATTTTTATAACAATCGGTTTATATTTACAATTTTTTTTCGAATTTTTAAAGTGAAAAAATGAAAAATCGGTAGATTTTATATGAGAAATCGGTAGTTTTAAAAATGCACAAATTTGAAAATTTTTAATGCAGTCCTTTAGGGGACCATTAAATAGTATTGCAGCAAAAATTTCATAACAATCGATTAATATTTCCTTTTTTTTTTTTTTTTTTTGTCTAAAAAAAGTTGCAAGGGGGTACCCTTGGAAGATTTTTTGACTGTTTTTTTTTTAAATTCCATTTTGAAGAATGTTTGAATGCAGTTCTTTATGGGACCATTAAACAGTGTTACAGCAAAAATTTCATAACAATCGGTTAATATTTACTATTTTTTTTCGAATTTTTAAAGTGAAAAAATGAAAAATCACTAGATTTTATATGAGAAATCTCTAGTTGTTTTTCTGTTCTTTTCTTTTTTTAAAATTCAAATTTTATGAATGTTTGAATGCAGTCCTTTAGGAGACCATTAAATAGTCTTGCAGCAAAATTTTTATAACAATCGGTTAATATTTACTATTTTTTTTCGAATTTTTAAAGTGAAAAAATGAAAAATCACTAGATTTTATATGAGAAATCTCTAGTTGTTTTTCTGTTCTTTTCTTTTTTTAAAATTCAAATTTTATGAATGTTTGAATGCAGTCCTTTAGGAGACCATTAAATAGTCTTGCAGCAAAATTTTTATAACAATCGGTTTATATTTACTATTTTTTTTCGAATTTTTAAAGTGAAAAAATGAAAAATCGGTAGATTTTATATGAGAAATCTCTAGTTGTTTTTCTGTTCTTTTCTTTTTTTAAAATTCAAATTTTATGAATGTTTGAATGCAGTCCTTTAGGAGACCATTAAATAGTCTTGCAGCAAAATTTTTATAACAATCGGTTTATATTTACTATTTTTTTTCGAATTTTTAAAGTGAAAAAATGAAAAATCGGTAGATTTTATATGAGAAATCGGTAGTTTTAAAAATGCACAAATTTGAAAATTTTTAATGCAGTCCTTTAGGGGACCATTAAATAGTATTGCAGCAAAAATTTCATAACAATCGATTAATATTTCCTTTTTTTTTTTATTTTTTTGTCTAAAAAAAGTTGCAAGGGGGTACCCTTGGAAGATTTTTTGACTGTTTTTTTTAAATTCCATTTTGAAGAATGTTTGAATGCAGTTCTTTATGGGACCATTAAACAGTGTTACAGCAAAAGTTTCATAACAATCGGTTAATATTTACTATTTTTTTTCGAATTTTTAAAGTGAAAAAATGAAAAATCACTAGATTTTATATGAGAAATCTCTAGTTGTTTTTCTGTTCTTTTCTTTTTTTAAAATTCAAATTTTATGAATGTTTGAATGCAGTCCTTTAGGAGACCATTAAATAGTCTTGCAGCAAAATTTTTATAACAATCGGTTTATATTTACTATTTTTTTTCGAATTTTTAAAGTGAAAAAATGAAAAATCGGTAGATTTTATATGAGAAATCTCTAGTTGTTTTTCTGTTCTTTTCTTTTTTTAAAATTCAAATTTTATGAATGTTTGAATGCAGTCCTTTAGGAGACCATTAAATAGTCTTGCAGCAAAATTTTTATAACAATCGGTTTATATTTACTATTTTTTTTCGAATTTTTAAAGTGAAAAAATGAAAAATCGGTAGATTTTATATGAGAAATCGGTAGTTTTAAAAATTTTTAATGCAGTCCTTTAGGGGACCATTAAATAGTATTGCAGCAAAAATTTCATAACAATCGATTAATATTTCCTTTTTTTTTTTATTTTTTTGTCTAAAAAAAGTTGCAAGGGGGTACCCTTGGAAGATTTTTTGACTGTTTTTTTTAAATTCCATTTTGAAGAATGTTTGAATGCAGTTCTTTATGGGACCATTAAACAGTGTTACAGCAAAAATTTCATAACAATCGGTTAATATTTACTATTTTTTTTCGAATTTTTAAAGTGAAAAGATGAAAAATCAGTAGATTTTATATGAGAAATCTGTAGTTGTTTTTCTGTTCTTTTCTTTTTTTAAAATTCAAATTTTATGAATGTTTGAATGCAGTCCTTTAGGAGACCATTTAATAGTCTTGCAGCAAAATTTTTATAACAATCGGTTTATATTTACAATTTTTTTTCGAATTTTTAAAGTGAAAAAATGAAAAATCGGTAGATTTTATATGAGAAATCGGTAGTTTTAAAAATGCACAAATTTGAAAATTTTTAATGCAGTCCTTTAGGGGACCATTAAATAGTATTGCAGCAAAAATTTCATAACAATCGATTAATATTTCCTTTTTTTTTTTTTTTTTTTGTCTAAAAAAAGTTGCAAGGGGGTACCCTTGGAAGATTTTTTGACTGTTTTTTTTTTAAATTCCATTTTGAAGAATGTTTGAATGCAGTTCTTTATGGGACCATTAAACAGTGTTACAGCAAAAATTTCATAACAATCGGTTAATATTTACTATTTTTTTTCGAATTTTTAAAGTGAAAAAATGAAAAATCACTAGATTTTATATGAGAAATCTCTAGTTGTTTTTCTGTTCTTTTCTTTTTTTAAAATTCAAATTTTATGAATGTTTGAATGCAGTCCTTTAGGAGACCATTAAATAGTCTTGCAGCAAAATTTTTATAACAATCGGTTAATATTTACTATTTTTTTTCGAATTTTTAAAGTGAAAAAATGAAAAATCACTAGATTTTATATGAGAAATCTCTAGTTGTTTTTCTGTTCTTTTCTTTTTTTAAAATTCAAATTTTATGAATGTTTGAATGCAGTCCTTTAGGAGACCATTAAATAGTCTTGCAGCAAAATTTTTATAACAATCGGTTTATATTTACTATTTTTTTTCGAATTTTTAAAGTGAAAAAATGAAAAATCGGTAGATTTTATATGAGAAATCTCTAGTTGTTTTTCTGTTCTTTTCTTTTTTTAAAATTCAAATTTTATGAATGTTTGAATGCAGTCCTTTAGGAGACCATTAAATAGTCTTGCAGCAAAATTTTTATAACAATCGGTTTATATTTACTATTTTTTTTCGAATTTTTAAAGTGAAAAAATGAAAAATCACTAGATTTTATATGAGAAATCTCTAGTTGTTTTTCTGTTCTTTTCTTTTTTTAAAATTCAAATTTTATGAATGTTTGAATGCAGTCCTTTAGGAGACCATTAAATAGTCTTGCAGCAAAATTTTTATAACAATCGGTTAATATTTACTATTTTTTTTCGAATTTTTAAAGTGAAAAAATGAAAAATCACTAGATTTTATATGAGAAATCTCTAGTTGTTTTTCTGTTCTTTTCTTTTTTTAAAATTCAAATTTTATGAATGTTTGAATGCAGTCCTTTAGGAGACCATTAAATAGTCTTGCAGCAAAAATTTCATAACAATCGGTTAATATTTACTATTTTTTTTCGAATTTTTAAAGTGAAAAAATGAAAAATCACTAGATTTTATATGAGAAATCTCTAGTTGTTTTTCTGTTCTTTTCTTTTTTTAAAATTCAAATTTTATGAATGTTTGAATGCAGTCCTTTAGGAGACCATTAAATAGTCTTGCAGCAAAATTTTTATAACAATCGGTTTATATTTACTATTTTTTTTCGAATTTTTAAAGTGAAAAAATGAAAAATCGGTAGATTTTATATGAGAAATCTCTAGTTGTTTTTCTGTTCTTTTCTTTTTTTAAAATTCAAATTTTATGAATGTTTGAATGCAGTCCTTTAGGAGACCATTAAATAGTCTTGCAGCAAAATTTTTATAACAATCGGTTTATATTTACTATTTTTTTTCGAATTTTTAAAGTGAAAAAATGAAAAATCGGTAGATTTTATATGAGAAATCTCTAGTTGTTTTTCTGTTCTTTTCTTTTTTTAAAATTCAAATTTTATGAATGTTTGAATGCAGTCCTTTAGGAGACCATTAAATAGTCTTGCAGCAAAATTTTTATAACAATCGGTTTATATTTACTATTTTTTTTCGAATTTTTAAAGTGAAAAAATGAAAAATCGGTAGATTTTATATGAGAAATCGGTAGTTTTAAAAATTTTTAATGCAGTCCTTTAGGGGACCATTAAATAGTATTGCAGCAAAAATTTCATAACAATCGATTAATATTTCCTTTTTTTTTTTATTTTTTTGTCTAAAAAAAGTTGCAAGGGGGTACCCTTGGAAGATTTTTTGACTGTTTTTTTTTAAATTCCATTTTGAAGAATGTTTGAATGCAGTTCTTTATGGGACCATTAAACAGTGTTACAGCAAAAATTTCATAACAATCGGTTAATATTTACTATTTTTTTTCGAATTTTTAAAGTGAAAAAATGAAAAATCACTAGATTTTATATGAGAAATCTCTAGTTGTTTTTCTGTTCTTTTCTTTTTTTAAAATTCAAATTTTATGAATGTTTGAATGCAGTCCTTTAGGAGACCATTAAATAGTCTTGCAGCAAAATTTTTATAACAATCGGTTTATATTTACTATTTTTTTTCGAATTTTTAAAGTGAAAAAATGAAAAATCGGTAGATTTTATATGAGAAATCTCTAGTTGTTTTTCTGTTCTTTTCTTTTTTTAAAATTCAAATTTTATGAATGTTTGAATGCAGTCCTTTAGGAGACCATTAAATAGTCTTGCAGCAAAATTTTTATAACAATCGGTTTATATTTACTATTTTTTTTCGAATTTTTAAAGTGAAAAAATGAAAAATCGGTAGATTTTATATGAGAAATCGGTAGTTTTAAAAATTTTTAATGCAGTCCTTTAGGGGACCATTAAATAGTATTGCAGCAAAAATTTCATAACAATCGATTAATATTTCCTTTTTTTTTTTTTTTTTTTGTCTAAAAAAAGTTGCAAGGGGGTACCCTTGGAAGATTTTTTGACTGTTTTTTTTTTAAATTCCATTTTGAAGAATGTTTGAATGCAGTTCTTTATGGGACCATTAAACAGTGTTACAGCAAAAATTTCATAACAATCGGTTAATATTTACTATTTTTTTTCGAATTTTTAAAGTGAAAAAATGAAAAATCACTAGATTTTATATGAGAAATCTCTAGTTGTTTTTCTGTTCTTTTCTTTTTTTAAAATTCAAATTTTATGAATGTTTGAATGCAGTCCTTTAGGAGACCATTAAATAGTCTTGCAGCAAAATTTTTATAACAATCGGTTAATATTTACTATTTTTTTTCGAATTTTTAAAGTGAAAAAATGAAAAATCACTAGATTTTATATGAGAAATCTCTAGTTGTTTTTCTGTTCTTTTCTTTTTTTAAAATTCAAATTTTATGAATGTTTGAATGCAGTCCTTTAGGAGACCATTAAATAGTCTTGCAGCAAAATTTTTATAACAATCGGTTTATATTTACTATTTTTTTTCGAATTTTTAAAGTGAAAAAATGAAAAATCGGTAGATTTTATATGAGAAATCTCTAGTTGTTTTTCTGTTCTTTTCTTTTTTTAAAATTCAAATTTTATGAATGTTTGAATGCAGTCCTTTAGGAGACCATTAAATAGTCTTGCAGCAAAATTTTTATAACAATCGGTTTATATTTACTATTTTTTTTCGAATTTTTAAAGTGAAAAAATGAAAAATCGGTAGATTTTATATGAGAAATCTCTAGTTGTTTTTCTGTTCTTTTCTTTTTTTAAAATTCAAATTTTATGAATGTTTGAATGCAGTCCTTTAGGAGACCATTAAATAGTCTTGCAGCAAAATTTTTATAACAATCGGTTTATATTTACTATTTTTTTTCGAATTTTTAAAGTGAAAAAATGAAAAATCGGTAGATTTTATATGAGAAATCGGTAGTTTTAAAAATTTTTAATGCAGTCCTTTAGGGGACCATTAAATAGTATTGCAGCAAAAATTTCATAACAATCGATTAATATTTCCTTTTTTTTTTTTTTTTTTTGTCTAAAAAAAGTTGCAAGGGGGTACCCTTGGAAGATTTTTTGACTGTTTTTTTTTTAAATTCCATTTTGAAGAATGTTTGAATGCAGTTCTTTATGGGACCATTAAACAGTGTTACAGCAAAAATTTCATAACAATCGGTTAATATTTACTATTTTTTTTCGAATTTTTAAAGTGAAAAAATGAAAAATCACTAGATTTTATATGAGAAATCTCTAGTTGTTTTTCTGTTCTTTTCTTTTTTTAAAATTCAAATTTTATGAATGTTTGAATGCAGTCCTTTAGGAGACCATTAAATAGTCTTGCAGCAAAATTTTTATAACAATCGGTTAATATTTACTATTTTTTTTCGAATTTTTAAAGTGAAAAAATGAAAAATCACTAGATTTTATATGAGAAATCTCTAGTTGTTTTTCTGTTCTTTTCTTTTTTTAAAATTCAAATTTTATGAATGTTTGAATGCAGTCCTTTAGGAGACCATTAAATAGTCTTGCAGCAAAATTTTTATAACAATCGGTTTATATTTACTATTTTTTTTCGAATTTTTAAAGTGAAAAAATGAAAAATCGGTAGATTTTATATGAGAAATCTCTAGTTGTTTTTCTGTTCTTTTCTTTTTTTAAAATTCAAATTTTATGAATGTTTGAATGCAGTCCTTTAGGAGACCATTAAATAGTCTTGCAGCAAAATTTTTATAACAATCGGTTTATATTTACTATTTTTTTTCGAATTTTTAAAGTGAAAAAATGAAAAATCACTAGATTTTATATGAGAAATCTCTAGTTGTTTTTCTGTTCTTTTCTTTTTTTAAAATTCAAATTTTATGAATGTTTGAATGCAGTCCTTTAGGAGACCATTAAATAGTCTTGCAGCAAAATTTTTATAACAATCGGTTAATATTTACTATTTTTTTTCGAATTTTTAAAGTGAAAAAATGAAAAATCACTAGATTTTATATGAGAAATCTCTAGTTGTTTTTCTGTTCTTTTCTTTTTTTAAAATTCAAATTTTATGAATGTTTGAATGCAGTCCTTTAGGAGACCATTAAATAGTCTTGCAGCAAAAATTTCATAACAATCGGTTAATATTTACTATTTTTTTTCGAATTTTTAAAGTGAAAAAATGAAAAATCACTAGATTTTATATGAGAAATCTCTAGTTGTTTTTCTGTTCTTTTCTTTTTTTAAAATTCAAATTTTATGAATGTTTGAATGCAGTCCTTTAGGAGACCATTAAATAGTCTTGCAGCAAAATTTTTATAACAATCGGTTTATATTTACTATTTTTTTTCGAATTTTTAAAGTGAAAAAATGAAAAATCGGTAGATTTTATATGAGAAATCTCTAGTTGTTTTTCTGTTCTTTTCTTTTTTTAAAATTCAAATTTTATGAATGTTTGAATGCAGTCCTTTAGGAGACCATTAAATAGTCTTGCAGCAAAATTTTTATAACAATCGGTTTATATTTACTATTTTTTTTCGAATTTTTAAAGTGAAAAAATGAAAAATCGGTAGATTTTATATGAGAAATCGGTAGTTTTAAAAATTTTTAATGCAGTCCTTTAGGGGACCATTAAATAGTATTGCAGCAAAAATTTCATAACAATCGATTAATATTTCCTTTTTTTTTTTATTTTTTTGTCTAAAAAAAGTTGCAAGGGGGTACCCTTGGAAGATTTTTTGACTGTTTTTTTTAAATTCCATTTTGAAGAATGTTTGAATGCAGTTCTTTATGGGACCATTAAACAGTGTTACAGCAAAAATTTCATAACAATCGGTTAATATTTACTATTTTTTTTCGAATTTTTAAAGTGAAAAGATGAAAAATCAGTAGATTTTATATGAGAAATCTGTAGTTGTTTTTCTGTTCTTTTCTTTTTTTAAAATTCAAATTTTATGAATGTTTGAATGCAGTCCTTTAGGAGACCATTTAATAGTCTTGCAGCAAAATTTTTATAACAATCGGTTTATATTTACTATTTTTTTTCGAATTTTTAAAGTGAAAAAATGAAAAATCGGTAGATTTTATATGAGAAATCGGTAGTTTTAAAAATGCACAAATTTGAAAATTTTTAATGCAGTCCTTTAGGGGACCATTAAATAGTATTGCAGCAAAAATTTCATAACAATCGATTAATATTTCCTTTTTTTTTTTATTTTTTTGTCTAAAAAAGGTGCAAGGGGGTACCCTTGGAAGATTTTTTGACTGTTTTTTTTTAAATTCCATTTTGAAGAATGTTTGAATGCAGTTCTTTATGGGACCATTAAACAGTGTTACAGCAAAAATTTCATAACAATCGGTTAATATTTACTATTTTTTTTCGAATTTTTAAAGTGAAAAAATGAAAAATCACTAGATTTTATATGAGAAATCTCTAGTTGTTTTTCTGTTCTTTTCTTTTTTTAAAATTCAAATTTTATGAATGTTTGAATGCAGTCCTTTAGGAGACCATTAAATAGTCTTGCAGCAAAATTTTTATAACAATCGGTTTATATTTACTATTTTTTTTCGAATTTTTAAAGTGAAAAAATGAAAAATCGGTAGATTTTATATGAGAAATCTCTAGTTGTTTTTCTGTTCTTTTCTTTTTTTAAAATTCAAATTTTATGAATGTTTGAATGCAGTCCTTTAGGAGACCATTAAATAGTCTTGCAGCAAAATTTTTATAACAATCGGTTTATATTTACTATTTTTTTTCGAATTTTTAAAGTGAAAAAATGAAAAATCGGTAGATTTTATATGAGAAATCGGTAGTTTTAAAAATTTTTAATGCAGTCCTTTAGGGGACCATTAAATAGTATTGCAGCAAAAATTTCATAACAATCGATTAATATTTCCTTTTTTTTTTTATTTTTTTGTCTAAAAAAAGTTGCAAGGGGGTACCCTTGGAAGATTTTTTGACTGTTTTTTTTAAATTCCATTTTGAAGAATGTTTGAATGCAGTTCTTTATGGGACCATTAAACAGTGTTACAGCAAAAATTTCATAACAATCGGTTAATATTTACTATTTTTTTTCGAATTTTTAAAGTGAAAAGATGAAAAATCAGTAGATTTTATATGAGAAATCTGTAGTTGTTTTTCTGTTCTTTTCTTTTTTTAAAATTCAAATTTTATGAATGTTTGAATGCAGTCCTTTAGGAGACCATTTAATAGTCTTGCAGCAAAATTTTTATAACAATCGGTTTATATTTACAATTTTTTTTCGAATTTTTAAAGTGAAAAAATGAAAAATCGGTAGATTTTATATGAGAAATCGGTAGTTTTAAAAATGCACAAATTTGAAAATTTTTAATGCAGTCCTTTAGGGGACCATTAAATAGTATTGCAGCAAAAATTTCATAACAATCGATTAATATTTCCTTTTTTTTTTTTTTTTTTTGTCTAAAAAAAGTTGCAAGGGGGTACCCTTGGAAGATTTTTTGACTGTTTTTTTTTTAAATTCCATTTTGAAGAATGTTTGAATGCAGTTCTTTATGGGACCATTAAACAGTGTTACAGCAAAAATTTCATAACAATCGGTTAATATTTACTATTTTTTTTCGAATTTTTAAAGTGAAAAAATGAAAAATCACTAGATTTTATATGAGAAATCTCTAGTTGTTTTTCTGTTCTTTTCTTTTTTTAAAATTCAAATTTTATGAATGTTTGAATGCAGTCCTTTAGGAGACCATTAAATAGTCTTGCAGCAAAATTTTTATAACAATCGGTTAATATTTACTATTTTTTTTCGAATTTTTAAAGTGAAAAAATGAAAAATCACTAGATTTTATATGAGAAATCTCTAGTTGTTTTTCTGTTCTTTTCTTTTTTTAAAATTCAAATTTTATGAATGTTTGAATGCAGTCCTTTAGGAGACCATTAAATAGTCTTGCAGCAAAATTTTTATAACAATCGGTTTATATTTACTATTTTTTTTCGAATTTTTAAAGTGAAAAAATGAAAAATCGGTAGATTTTATATGAGAAATCTCTAGTTGTTTTTCTGTTCTTTTCTTTTTTTAAAATTCAAATTTTATGAATGTTTGAATGCAGTCCTTTAGGAGACCATTAAATAGTCTTGCAGCAAAATTTTTATAACAATCGGTTTATATTTACTATTTTTTTTCGAATTTTTAAAGTGAAAAAATGAAAAATCACTAGATTTTATATGAGAAATCTCTAGTTGTTTTTCTGTTCTTTTCTTTTTTTAAAATTCAAATTTTATGAATGTTTGAATGCAGTCCTTTAGGAGACCATTAAATAGTCTTGCAGCAAAATTTTTATAACAATCGGTTAATATTTACTATTTTTTTTCGAATTTTTAAAGTGAAAAAATGAAAAATCACTAGATTTTATATGAGAAATCTCTAGTTGTTTTTCTGTTCTTTTCTTTTTTTAAAATTCAAATTTTATGAATGTTTGAATGCAGTCCTTTAGGAGACCATTAAATAGTCTTGCAGCAAAATTTTTATAACAATCGGTTTATATTTACTATTTTTTTTCGAATTTTTAAAGTGAAAAAATGAAAAATCGGTAGATTTTATATGAGAAATCTCTAGTTGTTTTTCTGTTCTTTTCTTTTTTTAAAATTCAAATTTTATGAATGTTTGAATGCAGTTCTTTATGGGACCATTAAACAGTGTTACAGCAAAAATTTCATAACAATCGGTTAATATTTACTATTTTTTTTCGAATTTTTAAAGTGAAAAGATGAAAAATCAGTAGATTTTATATGAGAAATCTGTAGTTGTTTTTCTGTTCTTTTCTTTTTTTAAAATTCAAATTTTATGAATGTTTGAATGCAGTCCTTTAGGAGACCATTTAATAGTCTTGCAGCAAAATTTTTATAACAATCGGTTTATATTTACAATTTTTTTTCGAATTTTTAAAGTGAAAAAATGAAAAATCGGTAGATTTTATATGAGAAATCGGTAGTTTTAAAAATGCACAAATTTGAAAATTTTTAATGCAGTCCTTTAGGGGACCATTAAATAGTATTGCAGCAAAAATTTCATAACAATCGATTAATATTTCCTTTTTTTTTTTTTTTTTTTGTCTAAAAAAAGTTGCAAGGGGGTACCCTTGGAAGATTTTTTGACTGTTTTTTTTTTAAATTCCATTTTGAAGAATGTTTGAATGCAGTTCTTTATGGGACCATTAAACAGTGTTACAGCAAAAATTTCATAACAATCGGTTAATATTTACTATTTTTTTTCGAATTTTTAAAGTGAAAAAATGAAAAATCACTAGATTTTATATGAGAAATCTCTAGTTGTTTTTCTGTTCTTTTCTTTTTTTAAAATTCAAATTTTATGAATGTTTGAATGCAGTCCTTTAGGAGACCATTAAATAGTCTTGCAGCAAAATTTTTATAACAATCGGTTAATATTTACTATTTTTTTTCGAATTTTTAAAGTGAAAAAATGAAAAATCACTAGATTTTATATGAGAAATCTCTAGTTGTTTTTCTGTTCTTTTCTTTTTTTAAAATTCAAATTTTATGAATGTTTGAATGCAGTCCTTTAGGAGACCATTAAATAGTCTTGCAGCAAAATTTTTATAACAATCGGTTTATATTTACTATTTTTTTTCGAATTTTTAAAGTGAAAAAATGAAAAATCGGTAGATTTTATATGAGAAATCTCTAGTTGTTTTTCTGTTCTTTTCTTTTTTTAAAATTCAAATTTTATGAATGTTTGAATGCAGTCCTTTAGGAGACCATTAAATAGTCTTGCAGCAAAATTTTTATAACAATCGGTTTATATTTACTATTTTTTTTCGAATTTTTAAAGTGAAAAAATGAAAAATCACTAGATTTTATATGAGAAATCTCTAGTTGTTTTTCTGTTCTTTTCTTTTTTTAAAATTCAAATTTTATGAATGTTTGAATGCAGTCCTTTAGGAGACCATTAAATAGTCTTGCAGCAAAATTTTTATAACAATCGGTTAATATTTACTATTTTTTTTCGAATTTTTAAAGTGAAAAAATGAAAAATCACTAGATTTTATATGAGAAATCTCTAGTTGTTTTTCTGTTCTTTTCTTTTTTTAAAATTCAAATTTTATGAATGTTTGAATGCAGTCCTTTAGGAGACCATTAAATAGTCTTGCAGCAAAAATTTCATAACAATCGGTTAATATTTACTATTTTTTTTCGAATTTTTAAAGTGAAAAAATGAAAAATCACTAGATTTTATATGAGAAATCTCTAGTTGTTTTTCTGTTCTTTTCTTTTTTTAAAATTCAAATTTTATGAATGTTTGAATGCAGTCCTTTAGGAGACCATTAAATAGTCTTGCAGCAAAATTTTTATAACAATCGGTTTATATTTACTATTTTTTTTCGAATTTTTAAAGTGAAAAAATGAAAAATCGGTAGATTTTATATGAGAAATCTCTAGTTGTTTTTCTGTTCTTTTCTTTTTTTAAAATTCAAATTTTATGAATGTTTGAATGCAGTCCTTTAGGAGACCATTAAATAGTCTTGCAGCAAAATTTTTATAACAATCGGTTTATATTTACTATTTTTTTTCGAATTTTTAAAGTGAAAAAATGAAAAATCGGTAGATTTTATATGAGAAATCGGTAGTTTTAAAAATTTTTAATGCAGTCCTTTAGGGGACCATTAAATAGTATTGCAGCAAAAATTTCATAACAATCGATTAATATTTCCTTTTTTTTTTTATTTTTTTGTCTAAAAAAAGTTGCAAGGGGGTACCCTTGGAAGATTTTTTGACTGTTTTTTTTAAATTCCATTTTGAAGAATGTTTGAATGCAGTTCTTTATGGGACCATTAAACAGTGTTACAGCAAAAATTTCATAACAATCGGTTAATATTTACTATTTTTTTTCGAATTTTTAAAGTGAAAAGATGAAAAATCAGTAGATTTTATATGAGAAATCTGTAGTTGTTTTTCTGTTCTTTTCTTTTTTTAAAATTCAAATTTTATGAATGTTTGAATGCAGTCCTTTAGGAGACCATTTAATAGTCTTGCAGCAAAATTTTTATAACAATCGGTTTATATTTACAATTTTTTTTCGAATTTTTAAAGTGAAAAAATGAAAAATCGGTAGATTTTATATGAGAAATCGGTAGTTTTAAAAATGCACAAATTTGAAAATTTTTAATGCAGTCCTTTAGGGGACCATTAAATAGTATTGCAGCAAAAATTTCATAACAATCGATTAATATTTCCTTTTTTTTTTTTTTTTTTTGTCTAAAAAAAGTTGCAAGGGGGTACCCTTGGAAGATTTTTTGACTGTTTTTTTTTTAAATTCCATTTTGAAGAATGTTTGAATGCAGTTCTTTATGGGACCATTAAACAGTGTTACAGCAAAAATTTCATAACAATCGGTTAATATTTACTATTTTTTTTCGAATTTTTAAAGTGAAAAAATGAAAAATCACTAGATTTTATATGAGAAATCTCTAGTTGTTTTTCTGTTCTTTTCTTTTTTTAAAATTCAAATTTTATGAATGTTTGAATGCAGTCCTTTAGGAGACCATTAAATAGTCTTGCAGCAAAATTTTTATAACAATCGGTTAATATTTACTATTTTTTTTCGAATTTTTAAAGTGAAAAAATGAAAAATCACTAGATTTTATATGAGAAATCTCTAGTTGTTTTTCTGTTCTTTTCTTTTTTTAAAATTCAAATTTTATGAATGTTTGAATGCAGTCCTTTAGGAGACCATTAAATAGTCTTGCAGCAAAATTTTTATAACAATCGGTTTATATTTACTATTTTTTTTCGAATTTTTAAAGTGAAAAAATGAAAAATCGGTAGATTTTATATGAGAAATCTCTAGTTGTTTTTCTGTTCTTTTCTTTTTTTAAAATTCAAATTTTATGAATGTTTGAATGCAGTTCTTTATGGGACCATTAAACAGTGTTACAGCAAAAATTTCATAACAATCGGTTAATATTTACTATTTTTTTTCGAATTTTTAAAGTGAAAAAATGAAAAATCACTAGATTTTATATGAGAAATCTCTAGTTGTTTTTCTGTTCTTTTCTTTTTTTAAAATTCAAATTTTATGAATGTTTGAATGCAGTCCTTTAGGAGACCATTAAATAGTCTTGCAGCAAAATTTTTATAACAATCGGTTTATATTTACTATTTTTTTTCGAATTTTTAAAGTGAAAAAATGAAAAATCGGTAGATTTTATATGAGAAATCGGTAGTTTTAAAAATGCACAAATTTGAAAATTTTTAATGCAGTCCTTTAGGGGACCATTAAATAGTATTGCAGCAAAAATTTCATAACAATCGATTAATATTTCCTTTTTTTTTTTATTTTTTTGTCTAAAAAAAGTTGCAAGGGGGAAGATTTTTTGACTGTTTTTTTTTAAATTCCATTTTGAAGAATGTTTGAATGCAGTTCTTTATGGGACCATTAAACAGTGTTACAGCAAAAATTTCATAACAATCGGTTAATATTTACTATTTTTTTTCGAATTTTTAAAGTGAAAAAATGAAAAATCACTAGATTTTATATGAGAAATCTCTAGTTGTTTTTCTGTTCTTTTCTTTTTTTAAAATTCAAATTTTATGAATGTTTGAATGCAGTCCTTTAGGAGACCATTAAATAGTCTTGCAGCAAAATTTTTATAACAATCGGTTTATATTTACTATTTTTTTTCGAATTTTTAAAGTGAAAAAATGAAAAATCGGTAGATTTTATATGAGAAATCTCTAGTTGTTTTTCTGTTCTTTTCTTTTTTTAAAATTCAAATTTTATGAATGTTTGAATGCAGTCCTTTAGGAGACCATTAAATAGTCTTGCAGCAAAATTTTTATAACAATCGGTTTATATTTACTATTTTTTTTCGAATTTTTAAAGTGAAAAAATGAAAAATCGGTAGATTTTATATGAGAAATCTCTAGTTGTTTTTCTGTTCTTTTCTTTTTTTAAAATTCAAATTTTATGAATGTTTGAATGCAGTCCTTTAGGAGACCATTAAATAGTCTTGCAGCAAAATTTTTATAACAATCGGTTTATATTTACTATTTTTTTTCGAATTTTTAAAGTGAAAAAATGAAAAATCACTAGATTTTATATGAGAAATCTCTAGTTGTTTTTCTGTTCTTTTCTTTTTTTAAAATTCAAATTTTATGAATGTTTGAATGCAGTCCTTTAGGAGACCATTAAATAGTCTTGCAGCAAAATTTTTATAACAATCGGTTAATATTTACTATTTTTTTCGAATTTTTAAAGTGAAAAAATGAAAAATCACTAGATTTTATATGAGAAATCTCTATTTGTTTTTCTGTTCTTTTCTTTTTTTAAAATTCAAATTTTATGAATGTTTGAATGCAGTCCTTTAGGAGACCATTAAATAGTATTGCAGCAAAAATTTCATAACAATCGATTAATATTTCCTTTTTTTTTTTATTTTTTTGTCTAAAAAAAGTTGCAAGGGGGTACCCTTGGAAGATTTTTTGACTGTTTTTTTTTAAATTCCATTTTGAAGAATGTTTGAATGCAGTTCTTTATGGGACCATTAAACAGTGTTACAGCAAAAATTTCATAACAATCGGTTAATATTTACTATTTTTTTTCGAATTTTTAAAGTGAAAAAATGAAAAATCACTAGATTTTATATGAGAAATCTCTAGTTGTTTTTCTGTTCTTTTCTTTTTTTAAAATTCAAATTTTATGAATGTTTGAATGCAGTTCTTTATGGGACCATTAAACAGTGTTACAGCAAAAATTTCATAACAATCGGTTAATATTTACTATTTTTTTTCGAATTTTTAAAGTGAAAAAATGAAAAATCACTAGATTTTATATGAGAAATCTCTAGTTGTTTTTCTGTTCTTTTCTTTTTTTAAAACTCAAATTTTATGAATGTTTAAATGCAGTCCTTTAGGAGACCATTAAATAGTCTTGCAGCAAAATTTTTATAACAATCGGTTTATATTTACTATTTTTTATCGAATTTTTAAAGTGAAAAAATGAAAAATCGGTAGATTTTATATGAGAAATCGGTTGTTTTAAAAATTTTTAATGCCATTAAATAGTATTGCAGCAAAAATTTCATAACAATCGATTAATATTTCCTTTTTTTTTTTATTTTTTTGTCTAAAAAAAGTTGCAAGGGGGTACCCTTGGAAGATTTTTTGACTGTTTTTTTTAAATTCCATTTTGAAGAATGTTTGAATGCAGTTCTTTAGGGGACCATTCAACAGTGTTACAGCAAAAATTTCATAACAATCGGTTAATATTTACTATTTTTTTTCGAATTTTTAAAGTGAAAAAATGAAAAATCACTAGATTTTATATGAGAAATCTCTAGTTGTTTTTCTGTTCTTTTCTTTTTTTAAAATTCAAATTTTATGAATGTTTGAATGCAGTCCTTTAGGAGACCATTAAATAGTTTTGCAGCAAAATTTTTATAACAATCGGTTTATATTTACTATTTTTTTTCGAATTTTTAAAGTGAAAAAATGAAAAATCGGTAGATATATGAGAAATCGGTAGTTTTAAAAATGCACAAATTTGAAAATTTTTAATGCAGTCCTTTAGGGGACCATTAAATAGTATTGCAGCAAAAATTTCATAACAATCGATTAATATTTCCTTTTTTTTTTTATTTTTTTGTCTAAAAAAAGTTGCAAGGGGGTACCCTTGGAAGATTTTTTGACTGTTTTTTTTAAATTCCATTTTGAAGAATGTTTGAATGCAGTTCTTTATGGGACCATTAAACAGTGTTACAGCAAAAATTTCATAACAATCGGTTAATATTTACTATTTTTTTTCGAATTTTTAAAGTGAAAAAATGAAAAATCACTAGATTTTATATGAGAAATCTCTAGTTGTTTTTCTGTTCTTTTCTTTTTTTAAAACTCAAATTTTATGAATGTTTAAATGCAGTCCTTTAGGAGACCATTAAATAGTCTTGCAGCAAAATTTTTATAACAATCGGTTTATATTTACTATTTTTTTTCGAATTTTTAAAGTGAAAAAATGAAAAATCACTAGATTTTATATGAGAAATCTCTAGTTGTTTTTCTGTTCTTTTCTTTTTTTAAAATTCAAATTTTATGAATGTTTGAATGCAGTCCTTTAGGAGACCATTAAATAGTTTTGCAGCAAAATTTTTATAACAATCGGTTTATATTTACTATTTTTTTTCGAATTTTTAAAGTGAAAAAATGAAAAATCACTAGATTTTATATGAGAAATCTCTAGTTGTTTTTCTGTTCTTTTCTTTTTTTAAAATTCAAATTTTATGAATGTTTGAATGCAGTCCTTTAGGAGACCATTAAATAGTCTTGCAGCAAAATTTTTATAACAATCGGTTTATATTTACTTTTTTTTTTCGAATTTTTAAAGTGAAAAAATGAAAAATCGGTAGATTTTATATGAGAAATCTCTAGTTGTTTTTCTGTTCTTTTCTTTTTTTAAAATTCAAATTTTATGAATGTTTGAATGCAGTCCTTTAGGAGACCATTAAATAGTCTTGCAGCAAAATTTTTATAACAATCGGTTTATATTTACTATTTTTTTTCGAATTTTTAAAGTGAAAAAATGAAAAATCGGTAGATTTTATATGAGAAATCGGTAGTTTTAAAAATGCACAAATTTGAAAATTTTTAATGCAGTCCTTTAGGGGACCATTAAATAGTATTGCAGCAAAAATTTCATAACAATCGATTAATATTTCCTTTTTTTTTTTATTTTTTTGTCTAAAAAAAGTTGCAAGGGGGTACCCTTGGAAGATTTTTTGACTGTTTTTTTTTAAATTCCATTTTGAAGAATGTTTGAATGCAGTTCTTTATGGGACCATTAAACAGTGTTACAGCAAAAATTTCATAACAATCGGTTAATATTTACTATTTTTTTTCGAATTTTTAAAGTGAAAAAATGAAAAATCACTAGATTTTATATGAGAAATCTCTAGTTGTTTTTCTGTTCTTTTCTTTTTTTAAAATTCAAATTTTATGAATGTTTGAATGCAGTCCTTTAGGAGACCATTAAATAGTCTTGCAGCAAAATTTTTATAACAATCGGTTTATATTTACTTTTTTTTTTCGAATTTTTAAAGTGAAAAAATGAAAAATCGGTAGATTTTATATGAGAAATCTCTAGTTGTTTTTCTGTTCTTTTCTTTTTTTAAAATTCAAATTTTATGAATGTTTGAATGCAGTCCTTTAGGAGACCATTAAATAGTCTTGCAGCAAAATTTTTATAACAATCGGTTTATATTTACTATTTTTTTTCGAATTTTTAAAGTGAAAAAATGAAAAATCGGTAGATTTTATATGAGAAATCGGTAGTTTTAAAAATGCACAAATTTGAAAATTTTTAATGCAGTCCTTTAGGGGACCATTAAATAGTATTGCAGCAAAAATTTCATAACAATCGATTAATATTTCCTTTTTTTTTTTATTTTTTTGTCTAAAAAAAGTTGCAAGGGTGTACCCTTGGAAGATTTTTTGACTGTTTTTTTTAAATTCCATTTTGAAGAATGTTTGAATGCAGTTCTTTATGGGACCATTAAACAGTGTTACAGCAAAAATTTCATAACAATCGGTTAATATTTACTATTTTTTTTCGAATTTTTAAAGTGAAAAAATGAAAAATCACTAGATTTTATATGAGAAATCTCTAGTTGTTTTTCTGTTCTTTTCTTTTTTTAAAACTCAAATTTTATGAATGTTTAAATGCAGTCCTTTAGGAGACCATTAAATAGTCTTGCAGCAAAATTTTTATAACAATCGGTTTATATTTACTTTTTTTTTTCGAATTTTTAAAGTGAAAAAATGAAAAATCGGTAGATTTTATATGAGAAATCTCTAGTTGTTTTTCTGTTCTTTTCTTTTTTTAAAATTCAAATTTTATGAATGTTTGAATGCAGTCCTTTAGGAGACCATTAAATAGTCTTGCAGCAAAATTTTTATAACAATCGGTTTATATTTACTATTTTTTTTCGAATTTTTAAAGTGAAAAAATGAAAAATCGGTAGATTTTATATGAGAAATCGGTTAAAAATGCACAAATTTGAAAATTTTTAATGCAGTCCTTTAGGGGACCATTAAATAGTATTGCAGCAAAAATTTCATAACAATCGATTAATATTTCCTTTTTTTTTTTATTTTTTTGTCTAAAAAAAGTTGCAAGGGTGTACCCTTGGAAGATTTTTTGACTGTTTTTTTTAAATTCCATTTTGAAGAATGTTTGAATGCAGTTCTTTAGGGGACCATTCAACAGTGTTACAGCAAAAATTTCATAACAATCGGTTAATATTTACTATTTTTTTTCGAATTTTTAAAGTGAAAAGATGAAAAATCAGTAGATTTTATATGAGAAATCTGTAGTTGTTTTTCTGTTCTTTTCTTTTTTTAAAATTCAAATTTTATGAATGTTTGAATGCAGTCCTTTAGGAGACCATTTAATAGTCTTGCAGCAAAATTTTTATAACAATCGGTTTATATTTACTATTTTTTTTCGAATTTTTAAAGTGAAAAAATGAAAAATCGGTAGATTTTATATGAGAAATCGGTAGTTTTAAAAATGTTTAATGCAGTCCTTTAGGGGACCATTAAATAGTATTGCAGCAAAAATTTCATAACAATCGATTAATATTTCCTTTTTTTTTTTATTTTTTTGTCTAAAAAAAGTTGCAAGGGGGTACCCTTGGAAGATTTTTTGACTGTTTTTTTTAAATTCCATTTTGAAGAATGTTTGAATGCAGTTCTTTATGGGACCATTAAACAGTGTTACAGCAAAAATTTCATAACAATCGGTTAATATTTACTATTTTTTTTCGAATTTTTAAAGTGAAAAAATGAAAAATCACTAGATTTTATATGAGAAATCTCTAGTTGTTTTTCTGTTCTTTTCTTTTTTTAAAATTCAAATTTTATGAATGTTTGAATGCAGTCCTTTAGGAGACCATTAAATAGTCTTGCAGCAAAATTTTTATAACAATCGGTTTATATTTACTATTTTTTTTCGAATTTTTAAAGTGAAAAAATGAAAAATCGGTAGATTTTATATGAGAAATCGGTAGTTTTAAAAATGCACAAATTTGAAAATTTTTAATGCAGTCCTTTAGGGGACCATTAAATAGTATTGCAGCAAAAATTTCATAACAATCGATTAATATTTCCTTTTTTTTTTTATTTTTTTGTCTAAAAAAAGTTGCAAGGGGGTACCCTTGGAAGATTTTTTGACTGTTTTTTTTTAAATTCCATTTTGAAGAATGTTTGAATGCAGTTCTTTATGGGACCATTAAACAGTGTTACAGCAAAAATTTCATAACAATCGGTTAATATTTACTATTTTTTTTCGAATTTTTAAAGTGAAAAAATGAAAAATCACTAGATTTTATATGAGAAATCTCTAGTTGTTTTTCTGTTCTTTTCTTTTTTTAAAATTCAAATTTTATGAATGTTTGAATGCAGTCCTTTAGGAGACCATTAAATAGTCTTGCAGCAAAATTTTTATAACAATCGGTTTATATTTACTATTTTTTTTCGAATTTTTAAAGTGAAAAAATGAAAAATCGGTAGATTTTATATGAGAAATCTCTAGTTGTTTTTCTGTTCTTTTCTTTTTTTTAAATTCAAATTTTATGAATGTTTGAATGCAGTCCTTTAGGAGACCATTAAATAGTCTTGCAGCAAAATTTTTATAACAATCGGTTTATATTTACTTTTTTTTTTCGAATTTTTAAAGTGAAAAAATGAAAAATCGGTAGATTTTATATGAGAAATCTCTAGTTGTTTTTCTGTTCTTTTCTTTTTTTAAAATTCAAATTTTATGAATGTTTGAATGCAGTCCTTTAGGAGACCATTAAATAGTCTTGCAGCAAAATTTTTATAACAATCGGTTTATATTTACTATTTTTTTTCGAATTTTTAAAGTGAAAAAATGAAAAATCGGTAGATTTTATATGAGAAATCGGTTAAAAATGCACAAATTTGAAAATTTTTAATGCAGTCCTTTAGGGGACCATTAAATAGTATTGCAGCAAAAATTTCATAACAATCGATTAATATTTCCTTTTTTTTTTTATTTTTTTGTCTAAAAAAAGTTGCAAGGGTGTACCCTTGGAAGATTTTTTGACTGTTTTTTTTAAATTCCATTTTGAAGAATGTTTGAATGCAGTTCTTTAGGGGACCATTCAACAGTGTTACAGCAAAAATTTCATAACAATCGGTTAATATTTACTATTTTTTTTCGAATTTTTAAAGTGAAAAGATGAAAAATCAGTAGATTTTATATGAGAAATCTGTAGTTGTTTTTCTGTTCTTTTCTTTTTTTAAAATTCAAATTTTATGAATGTTTGAATGCAGTCCTTTAGGAGACCATTTAATAGTCTTGCAGCAAAATTTTTATAACAATCGGTTTATATTTACTATTTTTTTTCGAATTTTTAAAGTGAAAAAATGAAAAATCGGTAGATTTTATATGAGAAATCGGTAGTTTTAAAAATGTTTAATGCAGTCCTTTAGGGGACCATTAAATAGTATTGCAGCAAAAATTTCATAACAATCGATTAATATTTCCTTTTTTTTTTTATTTTTTTGTCTAAAAAAAGTTGCAAGGGGGTACCCTTGGAAGATTTTTTGACTGTTTTTTTTAAATTCCATTTTGAAGAATGTTTGAATGCAGTTCTTTATGGGACCATTAAACAGTGTTACAGCAAAAATTTCATAACAATCGGTTAATATTTACTATTTTTTTTCGAATTTTTAAAGTGAAAAAATGAAAAATCACTAGATTTTATATGAGAAATCTCTAGTTGTTTTTCTGTTCTTTTCTTTTTTTAAAATTCAAATTTTATGAATGTTTGAATGCAGTCCTTTAGGAGACCATTAAATAGTCTTGCAGCAAAATTTTTATAACAATCGGTTTATATTTACTATTTTTTTTCGAATTTTTAAAGTGAAAAAATGAAAAATCGGTAGATTTTATATGAGAAATCGGTAGTTTTAAAAATGCACAAATTTGAAAATTTTTAATGCAGTCCTTTAGGGGACCATTAAATAGTATTGCAGCAAAAATTTCATAACAATCGATTAATATTTCCTTTTTTTTTTTATTTTTTTGTCTAAAAAAAGTTGCAAGGGGGTACCCTTGGAAGATTTTTTGACTGTTTTTTTTTAAATTCCATTTTGAAGAATGTTTGAATGCAGTTCTTTACACCCAAAGAAATCCATAGGTAGATTTGTGAGTTTTTGTGGGTAAAATCTCACAAAATATTCGTGGATTTCATCCAAATTGAGATTTTGTTAGGTTTTGTGAGATTTTGTAAAAAAATTTTGTAAAATAAAAATTAACAAAACTGTTGTTTAATATACGAATAGTAGGGTAAAAAACTACAAAATTATTTCGTAGATCTTATGATTAAATAAACAAAATAGTTGTAGTATTTATACAATATTATGTAATAAAATTACAAAATACTGTGAAAAAAATACAAATAATGTGTAGGTGGGTACGGACTAAACTACAATATTTTGTTTTATTTTTACAATATTATTGTAAAAAAAAAAAACATAATTGTAAAAAATTACAAAATAATCGTATTTAATTAGAAATATACAAAATTATTGTACTTACCTTACGATATTTTTGTTAACTTATTTTACGATATTTTTGTCACTTTTTTAAGGAATATTTGTATAATATAAAAATCAATATTTTAATTTTAATTTCATTTATTGAATTATTATATTTCATTATTGAAATAAAAACTTAAACTAAATATACATACTAGTTAATTCATTTGACAAAAAAAAAATTAAAAAAACTTTCTTATTTTATTATATAATGTTAATTCTTAGTTTATATATAAGTAAGATAAATTCAAATAATATAAGTTCCATTTTTATTCATTTCAAATCAGAAATTAAGCTTGAAATTTTTGAAGTATTTTTATCAAATTTTGTTTTTAATTGGTAAAAATATTTTTGAATAAACTCCCATACAATTTCTGATTGCGTAGGGTATTTTAAATTAAAAACTTGGTATAATTTAAAGCAAGTGTCTATTGCTTTCAATAAAGTAAATAACTTATAAGTTATTTTATCAAATTTAACATAAAACTCAGAAATTGTATGGGAGTCTAAATCTCCAACTACTATAATAATTGGCTGAGACGTTGAATTATTTTTGAAGCATTCTTCTTTTACTGCAGCAATTTTTGATGAAATTTCCGAAGAGTCACTCACTAACATCACAAAAGATTCTTGTGAATCCTTTGCTGTGTATTTTTTGGTCTTTTTGCTGAGATTGTTGGGGGAAGAAAAACGTGCAACAATTGTATTATCAAGTAAATTGTATAATCTATAACAAAGAAAAGTAAATTAAACAAATATTTATGCCTAAATTGAAACGCATAAAATCATATTTACCATTCATGGGATCACTTTGACATTTTTGTAACATCGTACGATGAACAGGATCCTTAATACGATTAAATACTAATTGTACCTTACTCTGGAAATGAGCCCAATTGATAAGGATGTCACAGTCAGCGATGCCAATTAATTTTTAGTCGATGTCAATCTAGAATTGTAAAAATACGATAAATTATTATAATTATAATAATTAATATGTAAGTATTCTTGTTTTTTTATTACCAATGATTATTATTAAGCAATATTATATCAGATTTATCTATTTTCATTTCTAAAATCAAAATTTTTAATAAAAAATCCTTTTATATATGACAACCCTACTTTACTTACCAATGCATCTCTCATAAACGTATTTATAATCCATGTGCATTGGCACCCAAAATAAAATTTTTAATTTGTACTTAAAATTCGTCGTATATTTTGCAATACTTATCAAGAGCCTCCACAAATGAAGAACTTACAGACTTTGTATCTCTATCGAGTTCCGATAAACAATATAGACAATTTACAGAGTTTGGAGTGCTCTAAAAAAATTTGGTTTTATTACTTTGATATTTGAAATATAATTATGAACAAGCATCACTAAATTCATAAATACTTACTAATTTTTTATGGCAGTAGTTGTGCAGCGCAAATTCCAAACGTACTCTATATGCCAGATCCTTATCTGGCACTATGGATTTACAAAGAACACCTAAATCACACGTTTTTAACTGCTTTACGCTAATATTAAAATCTAATTATAGAATATTACATGTTATTACATAAAAATTTAAATCGAACTTAAATTTATATTCACCCAAACACTTTTTTATAACAAACACACGAGTAACCTTATCGAGGCTCAAACCTTTAATAAATTTTTGAATATTTTTCTTTTTTATTATTTTTCCGCTTTTATTTTTCATAGCACTTGTTACCTCGAACATTTCAATTGAACTGATTGCCGCTTTAAAAAAATGCGAAATTTTCTTATAGAACCTTTACAAGATTTTGTGAAATAAATACAAAATTTTGTAAAATTAATACAACATTTTGTGATATAATACAAGATTTTGTGAAAGAAATACAAAATTTTGTAAAATTTATACAATATTTTGTGAAATAATACAAAGTTTTGTGAAATAATACAAAGTTTTGTGAAATAATACAAAGTTTTGTGAAATAATACAATATTTTGTGAAATAATACAAAGTTTTGTGAAATAATACAAAGTTTTGTGAAATAATACAATATTTTGTGAAATAATACAATATTTTGTAAAAAAATACAATATTTTGTGAAATAATACAAAGTTTTGTAAAAAAAATACAATATTTTGTGAAATAATACAAAGTTTTGTAAAATGTATACAATATTTTGTGAAATAATACAATATTTTGTGAAATAAAACAAAATTTTGTTAAAGAAAAATAAAACGTTCGTGAAATAAATGCACATGATTTTTCATGAAAAAATATTGAAAGTTTTTAACGGTCAAATCTTATGATTCGAGTAAATAAAATATATGATTTCAGAACCAGCTAAACATGCATTTTTTAGAGCTAGGTAAACAGGAACCAATTTTTACTAAATTAAAACTCAAATCTATAGATACTCCTGCGTGGATAAGAATTTCAGAAATGTTCAATGTTAAGAATTGTTTTCTTATTCCACAAAACCGTAACTTAATGCCGCAACTTAAACGAACAAAAAAATTAGAAAAGCCAACATGTGACATCTATAGAAAATAATTTTATTAAGATACTGATTAAGATTTTTTTTTTTAAAAATTATTAATTTTTCAATTTTTTTCCGTGTAATTTCAAGTAATTGGGAATCATTAATTGTTAGATATTCTATACTAAAGAAGGCATAAAAAAGTTTAATCCTCATACATTTTTAAGTTAATGTCCTTTATTTGTTACATGATGTTGATGAGGAATTAAATTAAAAAATTTAATTTTTTTGATAAAAAAAACATAATTTATTATTAACTGAAATTTTATTTTCCATTGACGGTTATTTTTTAATATTTTTAAACTCATAAAAAAATCTAATCAAAACTGACAAAATATTTGTAATGTAAACAAACAAGCTTTGTAAATAGTTTTGATACAGAATGTTTTTGTAAAAATTACGTTCATTTTGTTTCTTTTACAAAATTTAACAAAAATAATTAACTAAACTTTACAAATTATTTGTAATCTAAACAAAGAAGCTTTGCGTTAAAGAATTTTTTTACATTAATTTTGTTTGAATTTACAAAATTTAACAAAATCTACTTTTACAGTATTTTTTTGTTTAATTTACAAAAAGAATGTTGTTTTAGTTCAAAAATAAGGACAATATTCGTAAATATTCGTAAAAACTGACAAAACCTTTGTATTTTTCACAAAATTTTCGTATAAAATAATTAACAAAATTATTGTAGCCAATTTTACCTATGGATTTCTTTGGGTGTATGGGACCATTAAACAGTGTTACAGCAAAAATTTCATAACAATCGGTTAATATTTACTATTTTTTTTCGAATTTTTAAAGTGAAAAAATGAAAAATCACTAGATTTTATATGAGAAATCTCTAGTTGTTTTTCTGTTCTTTTCTTTTTTTAAAATTCAAATTTTATGAATGTTTGAATGCAGTCCTTTAGGAGACCATTAAATAGTCTTGCAGCAAAATTTTTATAACAATCGGTTTATATTTACTATTTTTTTTCGAATTTTTAAAGTGAAAAAATGAAAAATCGGTAGATTTTATATGAGAAATCTCTAGTTGTTTTTCTGTTCTTTTCTTTTTTTTAAATTCAAATTTTATGAATGTTTGAATGCAGTCCTTTAGGAGACCATTAAATAGTCTTGCAGCAAAATTTTTATAACAAATATTTACTATTTTTTTTCGAATTTTTAAAGTGAAAAAATGAAAAATCGGTAGATTTTATATGAGAAATCGGTAGTTTTAAAAATGCACAAATTTGAAAATTTTTAATGCAGTCCTTTAGGGGACCATTAAATAGTATTGCAGCAAAAATTTCATAACAATCGATTAATATTTCCTTTTTTTTTTTATTTTTTTGTCTAAAAAAAGTTGCAAGGGGGTACCCTTGGAAGATTTTTTGACTGTTTTTTTTAAATTCCATTTTGAAGAATGTTTGAATGCAGTTCTTTAGGGGACCATTCAACAGTGTTACAGCAAAAATTTCATAACAATCAGTTAATATTTACTATTTTTTTTCGAATTTTTAAAGTGAAAAGATGAAAAATCAGTAGATTTTATATGAGAAATCTGTAGTTGTTTTTCTGTTCTTTTCTTTTTTTAAAATTAAAATTTTATGAATGTTTGAATGCAGTCCTTTAGGAGACCATTTAATAGTCTTGCAGCAAAATTTTTATAACAATCGGTTTATATTTACTATTTTTTTTCGAATTTTTAAAGTGAAAAAATGAAAAATCGGTAGATTTTATATGAGAAATCGGTAGTTTTAAAAATGCACAAATTTGAAAATTTTTAATGCAGTCCTTTAGGGGACCATTAAATAGTATTGCAGCAAAAATTTCATAACAATCGATTAATATTTCCTTTTTTTTTTTATTTTTTTGTCTAAAAAAAGTTGCAAGGGGGTACCCTTGGAAGATTTTTTGACTGTTTTTTTTTAAATTCCATTTTGAAGAATGTTTGAATGCAGTTCTTTATGGGACCATTAAACAGTGTTACAGCAAAAATTTCATAACAATCGGTTAATATTTACTATTTTTTTTCGAATTTTTAAAGTGAAAAAATGAAAAATCACTAGATTTTATATGAGAAATCTCTAGTTGTTTTTCTGTTCTTTTCTTTTTTTAAAATTCAAATTTTATGAATGTTTGAATGCAGTCCTTTAGGAGACCATTAAATAGTCTTGCAGCAAAATTTTTATAACAATCGGTTTATATTTACTATTTTTTTTCGAATTTTTAAAGTGAAATAATGCAAAATCGGTAGATTTTATATGAGAAATCGGTAGTTTTAAAAATGTTTGAATGCAGTTCTTTATGGGACCATTAAACAGTGTTACAGCAAAAATTTCATAACAATCGGTTAATATTTACTATTTTTTTTCGAATTTTTAAAGTGAAAAAATGAAAAATCACTAGATTTTATATGAGAAATCTCTAGTTGTTTTTCTGTTCTTTTCTTTTTTTAAAATTCAAATTTTATGAATGTTTGAATGCAGTCCTTTAGGAGACCATTAAATAGTCTTGCAGCAAAATTTTTATAACAATCGGTTTATATTTACTATTTTTTTTCGAATTTTTAAAGTGAAATAATGCAAAATCGGTAGATTTTATATGAGAAATCGGTAGTTTTAAAAATGCACAAATTTGAAAATTTTTAATGCAGTCCTTTAGGGGACCATTAAATAGTATTGCAGCAAAAATTTCATAACAATCGATTAATATTTCCTTTTTTTTTTTATTTTTTTGTCTAAAAAAAGTTGCAAGGGGGTACCCTTGGAAGATTTTTTGACTGTTTTTTTTAAATTCCATTTTGAAGAATGTTTGAATGCAGTTCTTTAGGGGACCATTCAACAGTGTTACAGCAAAAATTTCATAACAATCGGTTAATATTTACTATTTTTTTTCGAATTTTTAAAGTGAAAAAATGAAAAATCACTAGATTTTATATGAGAAATCTCTAGTTGTTTTTCTGTTCTTTTCTTTTTTTAAAATTCAAATTTTATGAATGTTTGAATGCAGTCCTTTAGGAGACCATTAAATAGTCTTGCAGCAAAATTTTTATAACAATCGGTTTATATTTACTATTTTTTTTCGAATTTTTAAAGTGAAATAATGCAAAATCGGTAGATTTTATATGAGAAATCGGTAGTTTTAAAAATGCACAAATTTGAAAATTTTTAATGCAGTCCTGTAGGGGACCATTAAATAGTATTGCAGCAAAAATTTCATAACAATCGATTAATATTTCCTTTTTTTTTTTATTTTTTTGTCTAAAAAAAGTTGCAAGGGGGTACCCTTGGAAGATTTTTTGACTGTTTTTTTTAAATTCCATTTTGAAGAATGTTTGAATGCAGTTCTTTATGGGACCATTAAACAGTGTTACAGCAAAAATTTCATAACAATCGGTTAATATTTACTATTTTTTTTCGAATTTTTAAAGTGAAAAGATGAAAAATCAGTAGATTTTATATGAGAAATCTGTAGTTGTTTTTCTGTTCTTTTCTTTTTTTAAAATTCAAATTTTATGAATGTTTGAATGCAGTCCTTTAGGAGACCATTTAATAGTCTTGCAGCAAAATTTTTATAACAATCGGTTTATATTTACTATTTTTTTTCGAATTTTTAAAGTGAAAAAATGAAAAATCACTAGATTTTATATGAGAAATCTCTAGTTGTTTTTCTGTTCTTTTCTTTTTTTAAAATTCAAATTTTATGAATGTTTGAATGCAGTCCTTTAGGAGACCATTTAATAGTCTTGCAGCAAAATTTTTATAACAATCGGTTTATATTTACTATTTTTTTTCGAATTTTTAAAGTGAAAAAATGAAAAATCGGTAGATTTTATATGAGAAATCGGTAGTTTTAAAAATGCACAAATTTGAAAATTTTTAATGCAGTCCTTTAGGGGACCATTAAATAGTATTGCAGCAAAAATTTCATAACAATCGATTAATATTTCCTTTTTTTTTTTATTTTTTTGTCTAAAAAAAGTTGCAAGGGGGTACCCTTGGAAGATTTTTTGACTGTTTTTTTTTAAATTCCATTTTGAAGAATGTTTGAATGCAGTTCTTTATGGGACCATTAAACAGTGTTACAGCAAAAATTTCATAACAATCGGTTAATATTTACTATTTTTTTTCGAATTTTTAAAGTGAAAAAATGAAAAATCACTAGATTTTATATGAGAAATCTCTAGTTGTTTTTCTGTTCTTTTCTTTTTTTAAAATTCAAATTTTATGAATGTTTGAATGCAGTCCTTTAGGAGACCATTAAATAGTCTTGCAGCAAAATTTTTATAACAATCGGTTTATATTTACTATTTTTTTTCGAATTTTTAAAGTGAAATAATGCAAAATCGGTAGATTTTATATGAGAAATCGGTAGTTTTAAAAATGTTTGAATGCAGTTCTTTATGGGACCATTAAACAGTGTTACAGCAAAAATTTCATAACAATCGGTTAATATTTACTATTTTTTTTCGAATTTTTAAAGTGAAAAAATGAAAAATCACTAGATTTTATATGAGAAATCTCTAGTTGTTTTTCTGTTCTTTTCTTTTTTTAAAATTCAAATTTTATGAATGTTTGAATGCAGTCCTTTAGGAGACCATTAAATAGTCTTGCAGCAAAATTTTTATAACAATCGGTTTATATTTACTATTTTTTTTCGAATTTTTAAAGTGAAATAATGCAAAATCGGTAGATTTTATATGAGAAATCGGTAGTTTTAAAAATGTTTGAATGCAGTTCTTTATGGGACCATTAAACAGTGTTACAGCAAAAATTTCATAACAATCGGTTAATATTTACTATTTTTTTTCGAATTTTTAAAGTGAAAAAATGAAAAATCACTAGATTTTATATGAGAAATCTCTAGTTGTTTTTCTGTTCTTTTCTTTTTTTAAAATTCAAATTTTATGAATGTTTGAATGCAGTCCTTTAGGAGACCATTAAATAGTCTTGCAGCAAAATTTTTATAACAATCGGTTTATATTTACTATTTTTTTTCGAATTTTTAAAGTGAAATAATGCAAAATCGGTAGATTTTATATGAGAAATCGGTAGTTTTAAAAATGCACAAATTTGAAAATTTTTAATGCAGTCCTGTAGGGGACCATTAAATAGTATTGCAGCAAAAATTTCATAACAATCGATTAATATTTCCTTTTTTTTTTTATTTTTTTGTCTAAAAAAAGTTGCAAGGGGGTACCCTTGGAAGATTTTTTGACTGTTTTTTTTAAATTCCATTTTGAAGAATGTTTGAATGCAGTTCTTTATGGGACCATTAAACAGTGTTACAGCAAAAATTTCATAACAATCGGTTAATATTTACTATTTTTTTTCGAATTTTTAAAGTGAAAAAATGAAAAATCACTAGATTTTATATGAGAAATCTCTAGTTGTTTTTCTGTTCTTTTCTTTTTTTAAAATTCAAATTTTATGAATGTTTGAATGCAGTCCTTTAGGAGACCATTAAATAGTCTTGCAGCAAAATTTTTATAACAATCGGTTTATATTTACTATTTTTTTTCGAATTTTTAAAGTGAAAAAATGAAAAATCGGTAGATTTTATATGAGAAATCTCTAGTTGTTTTTCTGTTCTTTTCTTTTTTTTAAATTCAAATTTTATGAATGTTTGAATGCAGTCCTTTAGGAGACCATTAAATAGTCTTGCAGCAAAATTTTTATAACAAATATTTACTATTTTTTTTCGAATTTTTAAAGTGAAAAAATGAAAAATCGGTAGATTTTATATGAGAAATCGGTAGTTTTAAAAATGCACAAATTTGAAAATTTTTAATGCAGTCCTTTAGGGGACCATTAAATAGTATTGCAGCAAAAATTTCATAACAATCGATTAATATTTCCTTTTTTTTTTTATTTTTTTGTCTAAAAAAAGTTGCAAGGGGGTACCCTTGGAAGATTTTTTGACTGTTTTTTTTTAAATTCCATTTTGAAGAATGTTTGAATGCAGTTCTTTATGGGACCATTAAACAGTGTTACAGCAAAAATTTCATAACAATCGGTTAATATTTACTATTTTTTTTCGAATTTTTAAAGTGAAAAAATGAAAAATCACTAGATTTTATATGAGAAATCTCTAGTTGTTTTTCTGTTCTTTTCTTTTTTTAAAATTCAAATTTTATGAATGTTTGAATGCAGTCCTTTAGGAGACCATTAAATAGTCTTGCAGCAAAATTTTTATAACAATCGGTTTATATTTACTATTTTTTTTCGAATTTTTAAAGTGAAATAATGCAAAATCGGTAGATTTTATATGAGAAATCGGTAGTTTTAAAAATGTTTGAATGCAGTTCTTTATGGGACCATTAAACAGTGTTACAGCAAAAATTTCATAACAATCGGTTAATATTTACTATTTTTTTTCGAATTTTTAAAGTGAAAAAATGAAAAATCACTAGATTTTATATGAGAAATCTCTAGTTGTTTTTCTGTTCTTTTCTTTTTTTAAAATTCAAATTTTATGAATGTTTGAATGCAGTCCTTTAGGAGACCATTAAATAGTCTTGCAGCAAAATTTTTATAACAATCGGTTTATATTTACTATTTTTTTTCGAATTTTTAAAGTGAAATAATGCAAAATCGGTAGATTTTATATGAGAAATCGGTAGTTTTAAAAATGCACAAATTTGAAAATTTTTAATGCAGTCCTTTAGGGGACCATTAAATAGTATTGCAGCAAAAATTTCATAACAATCGATTAATATTTCCTTTTTTTTTTTATTTTTTTGTCTAAAAAAAGTTGCAAGGGGGTACCCTTGGAAGATTTTTTGACTGTTTTTTTTAAATTCCATTTTGAAGAATGTTTGAATGCAGTTCTTTAGGGGACCATTCAACAGTGTTACAGCAAAAATTTCATAACAATCGGTTAATATTTACTATTTTTTTTCGAATTTTTAAAGTGAAAAAATGAAAAATCACTAGATTTTATATGAGAAATCTCTAGTTGTTTTTCTGTTCTTTTCTTTTTTTAAAATTCAAATTTTATGAATGTTTGAATGCAGTCCTTTAGGAGACCATTAAATAGTCTTGCAGCAAAATTTTTATAACAATCGGTTTATATTTACTATTTTTTTTCGAATTTTTAAAGTGAAATAATGCAAAATCGGTAGATTTTATATGAGAAATCGGTAGTTTTAAAAATGCACAAATTTGAAAATTTTTAATGCAGTCCTGTAGGGGACCATTAAATAGTATTGCAGCAAAAATTTCATAACAATCGATTAATATTTCCTTTTTTTTTTTATTTTTTTGTCTAAAAAAAGTTGCAAGGGGGTACCCTTGGAAGATTTTTTGACTGTTTTTTTTAAATTCCATTTTGAAGAATGTTTGAATGCAGTTCTTTATGGGACCATTAAACAGTGTTACAGCAAAAATTTCATAACAATCGGTTAATATTTACTATTTTTTTTCGAATTTTTAAAGTGAAAAGATGAAAAATCAGTAGATTTTATATGAGAAATCTGTAGTTGTTTTTCTGTTCTTTTCTTTTTTTAAAATTCAAATTTTATGAATGTTTGAATGCAGTCCTTTAGGAGACCATTTAATAGTCTTGCAGCAAAATTTTTATAACAATCGGTTTATATTTACTATTTTTTTTCGAATTTTTAAAGTGAAAAAATGAAAAATCGGTAGATTTTATATGAGAAATCGGTAGTTTTAAAAATGCACAAATTTGAAAATTTTAAATGCAGTCCTTTAGGGGACCATTAAATAGTATTGCAGCAAAAATTTCATAACAATCGATTAATATTTCCTTTTTTTTTTTTATTTTTTTGTCTAAAAAAAGTTGCAAGGGGGTACCCTTGGAAGATTTTTTGACTGTTTTTTTTTAAATTCCATTTTGAAGAATGTTTAAATGCAGTTCTTTATGGGACCATTAAACAGTGTTACAGCAAAAATTTCATAACAATCGGTTAATATTTACTATTTTTTTTCGAATTTTTAAAGTGAAAAAATGAAAAATCACTAGATTTTATATGAGAAATCTCTAGTTGTTTTTCTGTTCTTTTCTTTTTTTAAAATTCAAATTTTATGAATGTTTGAATGCAGTCCTTTAGGAGACCATTAAATAGTCTTGCAGCAAAATTTTTATAACAATCGGTTAATATTTACTATTTTTTTCGAATTTTTAAATTGAAAAAATGAAAAATCACTAGATTTTATATGAGAAATCTCTAGTTGTTTTTCTGTTCTTTTCTTTTTTTAAAATTCAAATTTTATGAATGTTTGAATGCAGTCCTTTAGGAGACCATTAAACAGTGTTACAGCAAAAATTTCATAACAATCGGTTAATATTTACTATTTTTTTTCGAATTTTTAAAGTGAAAAAATGAAAAATCACTAGATTTTATATGAGAAATCTCTAGTTGTTTTTCTGTTCTTTTCTTTTTTTAAAATTCAAATTTTATGAATGTTTGAATGCAGTCCTTTAGGAGACCATTAAATAGTCTTGCAGCAAAATTTTTATAACAATCGGTTTATATTTACTATTTTTTTTCGAATTTTTAAAGTGAAAAAATTAAAAATCGGTAGATTTTATATGAGAAATCGGTAGTTTTAAAAATGCACAAATTTGAAAATTTTTAATGCAGTCCTTTAGGGGACCATTAAATAGTATTGCAGCAAAAATTTCATAACAATCGATTAATATTTCCTTTTTTTTTTTATTTTTTTGTCTAAAAAAAGTTGCAAGGGGGTACCCTTGGAAGATTTTTTGACTGTTTTTTTTTAAATTCCATTTTGAAGAATGTTTGAATGCAGTTCTTTATGGGACCATTAAACAGTGTTACAGCAAAAATTTCATAACAATCGGTTAATATTTACTATTTTTTTTCGAATTTTTAAAGTGAAAAAATGAAAAATCACTAGATTTTATATGAGAAATCTCTAGTTGTTTGAATGCAGTTCTTTATGGGACCATTAAACAGTGTTACAGCAAAAATTTCATAACAATCGGTTAATATTTACTATTTTTTTTCGAATTTTTAAAGTGAAAAAATGAAAAATCACTAGATTTTATATGAGAAACCTCTAGTTGTTTTTCTGTTCTTTTCTTTTTTTAAAATTCAAATTTTATGAATGTTTGAATGCAGTCCTTTAGGAGACCATTAAATAGTCTTGCAGCAAAATTTTTATAACAATCGGTTTATATTTACTATTTTTTTTCGAATTTTTAAAGTGAAAAAATGAAAAATCGGTAGATTTTATATGAGAAATCTCTAGTTGTTTTTCTGTTCTTTTCTTTTTTTAAAATTCAAATTTTATGAATGTTTGAATGCAGTCCTTTAGGAGACCATTAAATAGTCTTGCAGCAAAATTTTTATAACAATCGGTTTATATTTACTATTTTTTTTCGAATTTTTAAAGTGAAAAAATGAAAAATCGGTAGATTTTATATGATATGAGAAATCGGTAGTTTTAAAAATCGGTTTATATTTACTATTTTTTTTCGAATTTTTAAAGTGAAATAATGAAAAATCGGGATTTTATATGAGAAATCGGGAGTTTTAAAAATGCACAAATTTGAAAATTTTTAATGCAGTCCTTTAGGAGACCATTAAATAGTCTTGCAGCAAAATTTTTATAACAATCGGTTTATATTTACTATTTTTTTTCGAATTTTTAAAGTGAAAAAATGAAAAATCGGTAGATATTATATGAGAAATCGGTAGTTTTAAAAATGCACAAATTTGAAAATGTTTAATGCAGTCCTTTAGGGGACCATTAAATAGTATTGCAGCTAAAATTTCATAACAATCGATTAATATTTCCTTTTTTTTTTTTTTTTTTTGTCTAAAAAAAGTTGCAAGGGGGTACCCTTGGAAGATTTTTTGACTGTTTTTTTTAAATTCCATTTTGAAGAATGTTTGAATGCAGTTCTTTATGGGACCATTAAATAGTCTTGCAGCAAAATTTTTATAACAATCGGTTTATATTTACTATTTTTTTTCGAATTTTTAAAGTGAAAAAATGAAAAATCACTAGATTTTATATGAGAAATCTCTAGTTGTTTTTCTGTTCTTTTCTTTTTTTTAAATTCAAATTTTATGAATGTTTGAATGCAGTCCTTTAGGAGACCATTAAATAGTTTTGCAGCAAAATTTTTATAACAATCGGTTTATATTTACTATTTTTTTTCGAATTTTTAAAGTGAAAAAATGAAAAATCGGTAGATTTTATATGAGAAATCGGTAGTTTTAAAAATGCATTAATATTTCCTTTTTTTTTTTATTTTTTTGTCTAAAAAAAGTTGCAAGGGGGTACCCTTGGAAGATTTTTTGACTGTTTTTTTTAAATTCCATTTTGAAGAATGTTTGAATGCAGTTCTTTATGGGACCATTAAACAGTGTTACAGCAAAAATTTCATAACAATCGGTTAATATTTACTATTTTTTTTCGAATTTTTAAAGTGAAAAGATGAAAAATCACTAGATTTTATATGAGAAATCTGTAGTTTTTTTTTTTTTTTTTTTTTTTTTTTTTTTTCCAAGTGCTTCAACTGCTTGGTTATTAGCACTTCTACATTAATACATCAAATTAATTCAAAAAGTCCTGTATTCTTCAAATATGCTTCTAATTTGTCCATTGCTACTGTTGAATCTTGGAGGCATTCAGCTAAGGTTGTTGGAAGACCGTAAAATATTCTTTGATTTTGATATTTCTTGCATTCAAGTATTATATGTTTCACTGTTTTTCCAGTTTTGCATTCATCACAAACTGGAGCATTAGTTTTATTTATTAAAAATTCGTGCGTTATTATAGTATGTCCGATTCTCAATCGACTGAGAACAACACAAAATTTTCTATTTTTGTAACATTTCCTTTTAAATCTGTAGTTGTTTTTCTGTTCTTTTCTTTTTTTTTTTAAAATTCAAATTTTTTTATGAATGTTTGAATGCAGTCCTTTAGGAGACCATTTAATAGTCTTGCAGCAAAATTTTTATAACAATCGGTTTATATTTACTATTTTTTTTCGAATTTTTAAAGTGAAAAAATGAAAAATCGGTAGATTTTATATGAGAAATCGGTAGTTTTAAAAATGCACAAATTTGAAAATTTTTAATGCAGTCCTTTAGGGGACCATTAAATAGTATTGCAGCAAAAATTTCATAACAATCGATTAATATTTCCTTTTTTTTTTTATTTTTTTGTCTAAAAAAAGTTGCAAGGGGGTACCCTTGGAAGATTTTTTGACTGTTTTTTTTTAAATTCCATTTTGAAGAATGTTTGAATGCAGTTCTTTATGGGACCATTAAACAGTGTTACAGCAAAAATTTCATAACAATCGGTTAATATTTACTATTTTTTTTCGAATTTTTAAAGTGAAAAAATGAAAAATCACTAGATTTTATATGAGAAATCTCTAGTTGTTTTTCTGTTCTTTTCTTTTTTTAAAATTCAAATTTTATGAATGTTTGAATGCAGTTCTTTAGGAGACCATTAAATAGTCTTGCAGCAAAATTTTTATAACAATCGGTTTATATTTACTATTTTTTTTCGAATTTTTAAAGTGAAAAAATGAAAAATCGGTAGATTTTATATGAGAAATCTCTAGTTGTTTTTCTGTTCTTTTCTTTTTTTAAAATTCAAATTTTATGAATGTTTGAATGCAGTCCTTTAGGAGACCATTAAATAGTCTTGCAGCAAAATTTTTATAACAATCGGTTTATATTTACTATTTTTTTTCGAATTTTTAAAGTGAAAAAATGAAAAATCGGTAGATTTTATATGAGAAATCGGTAGTTTTAAAAATTTTTAATGCAGTCCTTTAGGGGACCATTAAATAGTATTGCAGCAAAAATTTCATAACAATCGATTAATATTTCCTTTTTTTTTTTATTTTTTTGTCTAAAAAAAGTTGCAAGGGACCCTTGGAAGATTTTTTGACTGTTTTTTTTAAATTCCATTTTGAAGAATGTTTGAATGCAGTTCTTTATGGGACCATTAAACAGTGTTACAGCAAAAATTTCATAACAATCGGTTAATATTTACTATTTTTTTTCGAATTTTTAAAGTGAAAAGATGAAAAATCAGTAGATTTTATATGAGAAATCTGTAGTTGTTTTTCTGTTCTTTTCTTTTTTTAAAATTCAAATTTTATGAATGTTTGAATGCAGTCCTTTAGGAGACCATTTAATAGTCTTGCAGCAAAATTTTTATAACAATCGGTTTATATTTACTATTTTTTTTCGAATTTTTAAAGTGAAAAAATGAAAAATCGGTAGATTTTATATGAGAAATCGGTAGTTTTAAAAATGCACAAATTTGAAAATTTTTAATGCAGTCCTTTAGGGGACCATTAAATAGTATTGCAGCAAAAATTTCATAACAATCGATTAATATTTCCTTTTTTTTTTTATTTTTTTGTCTAATAAAAGTTGCAAGGGGGTACCCTTGGAAGATTTTTTGACTGTTTTTTTTTAAATTCCATTTTGAAGAATGTTTGAATGCAGTTCTTTATGGGACCATTAAACTGTAGTTGTTTTTCTGTTCTTTTCTTTTTTTAAAATTCAAATTTTATGAATGTTTGAATGCAGTCCTTTAGGAGACCATTTAATAGTCTTGCAGCAAAATTTTTATAACAATCGGTTTATATTTACTATTTTTTTTCGAATTTTTAAAGTGAAAAAATGAAAAATCGGTAGATTTTATATGAGAAATCGGTAGTTTTAAAAATGCACAAATTTGAAAATTTTTAATGCAGTCCTTTAGGGGACCATTAAATAGTATTGCAGCAAAAATTTCATAACAATCGATTAATATTTCCTTTTTTTTTTTATTTTTTTGTCTAAAAAAAGTTGCAAGGGGGTACCCTTGGAAGATTTTTTGACTGTTTTTTTTAAATTCCATTTTGAAGAATGTTTGAATGCAGTTCTTTAGGGGACCATTCAACAGTGTTACAGCAAAAATTTGATAACAATCGGTTAATATTTACTATTTTTTTTCGAATTTTTAAAGTGAAAAGATGAAAAATCAGTAGATTTTATATGAGAAATCTGTAGTTGTTTTTCTGTTCTTTTCTTTTTTTAAAATTCAAATTTTATGAATGTTTGAATGCAGTCCTTTAGGAGACCATTTAATAGTCTTGCAGCAAAATTTTTATAACAATCGGTTTATATTTACTATTTTTTTTCGAATTTTTAAAGTGAAAAAATGAAAAATCGGTAGATTTTATATGAGAAATCGGTAGTTTTAAAAATGCACAAATTTGAAAATTTTTAATGCAGTCCTTTAGGGGACCATTAAATAGTATTGCAGCAAAAATTTCATAACAATCGATTAATATTTCCTTTTTTTTTTTATTTTTTTGTCTAATAAAAGTTGCAAGGGGGTACCCTTGGAAGATTTTTTGACTGTTTTTTTTTAAATTCCATTTTGAAGAATGTTTGAATGCAGTTCTTTATGGGACCATTAAACAGTGTTACAGCAAAAATTTCATAACAATCGGTTAATATTTACTATTTTTTTTCGAATTTTTAAAGTGAAAAAATGAAAAATCACTAGATTTTATATGAGAAATCTCTAGTTGTTTTTCTGTTCTTTTCTTTTTTTAAAATTCAAATTTTATGAATGTTTGAATGCAGTCCTTTAGGAGACCATTAAATAGTTTTGCAGCAAAATTTTTATAACAATCGGTTTATATTTACTATTTTTTTTCGAATTTTTAAAGTGAAAAAATGAAAAATCGGTAGATTTTATATGAGAAATCGGTAGTTTTAAAAATGCACAAATTTGAAAATGTTTAATGCAGTCCTTTAGGGGACCATTAAATAGTATTGCAGCAAAAATTTCATAACAATCGATTAATATTTCCTTTTTTTTTTTATTTTTTTGTCTAAAAAAAGTTGCAAGGGGGTACCCTTGGAAGATTTTTTGACTGTTTTTTTTAAATTCCATTTTGAAGAATGTTTGAATGCAGTTCTTTATGGGACCATTAAACAGTGTTACAGCAAAAATTTCATAACAATCGGTTAATATTTACTATTTTTTTTCGAATTTTTAAAGTGAAAAAATGAAAAATCAGTAGATTTTATATGGAAATCTGTAGTTGTTTTTCTGTTCTTTTCTTTTTTTAAAATTCAAATTTTATGAATGTTTGAATGCAGTCCTTTAGGAGACCATTAAATAGTCTTGCAGCAAAATTTTTATAACAATCGGTTTATATTTACTATTTTTTTTCGAATTTTTAAAGTGAAAAAATGAAAAATCACTAGATTTTATATGAGAAATCTCTAGTTGTTTTTCTGTTCTTTTCTTTTTTTAAAATTCAAATTTTATGAATGTTTGAATGCAGTCCTTTAGGAGACCATTAAATAGTCTTGCAGCAAAAATTTCATAACAATCAGTTAATATTTACTATTTTTTTTCGAATTTTTAAAGTGAAAAAATGAAAAATCACTAGATTTTATATGAGAAATCTCTAGTTGTTTTTCTGTTCTTTTCTTTTTTTAAAATTCAAATTTTATGAATGTTTGAATGCAGTCCTTTAGGAGACCATTAATCAGTGTTACAGCAACAGTTTCATAAAAATCGGTTTATATTTACTATTTTTTTTCGAATTTTTAAAGTGAAATAATGAAAAATCGGGATTTTATATGAGAAATCGGGAGTTTTAAAAATGCACAAATTTGAAAATTTTTAATGCAGTCCTTTAGGAGACCATTAAATAGTCTTGCAGCAAAATTTTTATAACAATCGGTTTATATTTACTATTTTTTTTCGAATTTTTAAAGTGAAAAAATGAAAAATCGGTAGATATTATATGAGAAATCGGTAGTTTTAAAAATGCACAAATTTGAAAATGTTTAATGCAGTCCTTTAGGGGACCATTAAATAGTATTGCAGCTAAAATTTCATAACAATCGATTAATATTTCCTTTTTTTTTTTATTTTTTTGTCTAAAAAAAGTTGCAAGGGGGTACCCTTGGAAGATTTTTTGACTGTTTTTTTTAAATTCCATTTTGAAGAATGTTTGAATGCAGTTCTTTATGGGACCATTAAACAGTGTTACAGCAAAAATTTCATAACAATCGGTTAATATTTACTATTTTTTTTCGAATTTTTAAAGTGAAAAAATGAAAAATCAGTAGATTTTATATGGAAATCTGTAGTTGTTTTTCTGTTCTTTTCTTTTTTTAAAATTCAAATTTTATGAATGTTTGAATGCAGTCCTTTAGGAGACCATTAAATAGTCTTGCAGCAAAATTTTTATAACAATCGGTTTATATTTACTATTTTTTTTCGAATTTTTAAAGTGAAAAAATGAAAAATCACTAGATTTTATATGAGAAATCTCTAGTTGTTTTTCTATTCTTTTCTTTTTTTAAAATTCAAATTTTATGAATGTTTGAATGCAGTCCTTTAGGAGACCATTAAATAGTCTTGCAGCAAAAATTTCATAACAATCGGTTAATATTTACTATTTTTTTTCGAATTTTTAAAGTGAAAAAATGAAAAATCACTAGATTTTATATGAGAAATCTCTAGTTGTTTTTCTGTTCTTTTCTTTTTTTAAAATTCAAATTTTATGAATGTTTGAATGCAGTCCTTTAGGAGACCATTAAATAGTCTTGCAGCAACAGTTTCATAAAAATCGGTTTATATTTACTATTTTTTTTCGAATTTTTAAAGTGAAATAATGAAAAATCGGGATTTTATATGAGAAATCGGGAGTTTTAAAAATGCACAAATTTGAAAATTTTTAATGCAGTCCTTTAGGAGACCATTAAATAGTCTTGCAGCAAAATTTTTATAACAATCGGTTTATATTTACTATTTTTTTTCGAATTTTTAAAGTGAAAAAATGAAAAATCGGTAGATTTTATATGAGAAATCGGTAGTTTTAAAAATGCACAAATTTGAAAATGTTTAATGCAGTCCTTTAGGGGACCATTAAATAGTATTGCAGCTAAAATTTCATAACAATCGATTAATATTTCCTTTTTTTTTTTATTTTTTTGTCTAAAAAAAGTTGCAAGGGGGTACCCTTGGAAGATTTTTTGACTGTTTTTTTTTAAATTCCATTTTGAAGAATGTTTGAATGCAGTTCTTTATGGGACCATTAAATAGTCTTGCAGCAAAATTTTTATAACAATCAATTTATATTTACAATTTTTTTTCGAATTTTTAAAGTGAAAAAATGAAAAATCGGTAGATTTTATATGAGAAATCGGTAGTTGTTTTTCTGTTCTTTTCTTTTTTTAAAATTCAAATTTTATGAATGTTTGAATGCAGTCCTTTAGGAGACCATTAAATAGTCTTGCAGCAAAATTTTTATAACAATCGGTTTATATTTACTATTTTTTTTCGAATTTTTAAAGTGAAAAAATGAAAAATCGGTAGATTTTATATGAGAAATCGGTAGTTTTAAAAATGCACAAATTTGAAAATGTTTAATGCAGTCCTTTAGGGGACCATTAAATAGTATTGCAGCAAAAATTTCATAACAATCGATTAATATTTCCTTTTTTTTTTTATTTTTTTGTCTAAAAAAAGTTGCAAGATTTTTTGACTGTTTTTTTTAAATTCCATTTTGAAGAATGTTTGAATGCAGTTCTTTATGGGACCATTAAACAGTGTTACAGCAAAAATTTCATAACAATCGGTTAATATTTACTATTTTTTTTCGAATTTTTAAAGTGAAAAAATGAAAAATCACTAGATTTTATATGAGAAATCTCTAGTTGTTTTTCTGTTCTTTTCTTTTTTTAAAATTCAAATTTTATGAATGTTTGAATGCAGTCCTTTAGGAGACCATTAAATAGTCTTGCAGCAAAATTTTTATAACAATGGGTTTATATTTACTATTTTTTTTCGAATTTTTAAAGTGAAAAAATGAAAAATCGGTAGATTTTATATGAGAAATCTCTAGTTGTTTTTCTGTTCTTTTCTTTTTTTAAAATTCAAATTTTATGAATGTTTGAATGCAGTCCTTTAGGAGACCATTAAATAGTCTTGCAGCAAAATTTTTATAACAATCGGTTTATATTTACTATTTTTTTTCGAATTTTTAAAGTGAAAAAATGAAAAATCGGTAGATTTTATATGAGAAATCGGTAGTTTTAAAAATGCACAAATTTGAAAATTTTTAATGCAGTCCTTTAGGGGACCATTAAATAGTATTGCAGCAAAAATTTCATAACAATCGATTAATATTTCCTTTTTTTTTTTATTTTTTTGTCTAAAAAAAGTTGCAAGGGGGAAGATTTTTTGACTGTTTTTTTTAAATTCCATTTTGAAGAATGTTTGAATGCAGTTCTTTATGGGACCATTAAATAGACTTGCAGCAAAATTTTTATAACAATCGGTTTATATTTACTATTTTTTTCCGAATTTTTAAAGTGAAAAAATGAAAAATCAGTAGATTTTATATGGAAATCTGTAGTTGTTTTTCTGTTCTTTTCTTTTTTTAAAATTCAAATTTTATGAATGTTTGAATGCAGTCCTTTAGGAGACCATTAAATAGTCTTGCAGCGAAATTTTTATAACAATCGGTTTATATTTACTATTTTTTTTCGAATTTTTAAAGTGAAAAAATGAAAAATCGGTAGATATATGAGAAATCGGTAGTTTTAAAAATGCACAAATTTGAAAATTTTTAATGCAGTCCTTTAGGGGACCATTAAATAGTATTGCAGCAAAAATTTCATAACCATCGATTAATATTTCCTTTTTTTTTTTTTTTTTTTGTCTAAAAAAAGTTGCAAGGGGGTACCCTTGGAAGATTTTTTGACTGTTTTTTCTAAATTCCATTTTGAAGAATGTTTGAATGCAGTTCTTTATGGGACCATTAAACAGTGTTACAGCAAAAATTTCATAACAATCGGTTAATATTTACTATTTTTTTTCGAATTTTTAAAGTGAAAAAATGAAAAATCACTAGATTTTATATGAGAAATCTCTAGTTGTTTTTCTGTTCTTTTCTTTTTTTAAAATTCAAATTTTATGAATGTTTGAATACAGTCCTTTAGGAGACCATTAAATAGTCTTGCAGCAAAATTTTTATAACAATCGGTTTATATTTACTATTTTTTTTCGAATTTTTAAAGTGAAAAAATGAAAAATCGGTAGATTTTATATGAGAAATCGGTAGTTTTAAAAATGCACAAATTTGAAAATTTTTAATGCAGTCCTTTAGGGGACCATTAAATAGTATTGCAGCAAAAATTTCATAACAATCGATTAATATTTCCTTTTTTTTTTTTTTTTTTTGTCTAAAAAAAGTTGCAAGGGGGTACCCTTGGAAGATTTTTTGACTGTTTTTTTTTAAATTCCATTTTGAAGAATGTTTGAATGCAGTTCTTTATGGGACCATTAAACAGTGTTACAGCAAAAATTTCATAACAATCGGTTAATATTTACTATTTTTTTTAAATTCCATTTTGAAGAATGTTTGAATGCAGTTCTTTATGGAACCATTAAACAGTGTTACATCAAAAATTTCATAACAATCGGTTAATATTTACTATTTTTTTTTCGAATTTTTAAAGTGAAAAAATGAAAAATCAGTAGATTTTATATGGAAATCTGTAGTTGTTTTTCTGTTCTTTTCTTTTTTTAAAATTCAAATTTTATGAATGTTTGAATGCAGTCCTTTAGGAGACCATTAAATAGTCTTGCAGCAAAATTTTTATAACAATCGGTTTATATTTACTATTTTTTTTCGAATTTTTAAAGTGAAAAAATGAAAAATCGGTAGATTTTATATGAGAAATCGGTAGTTTTAAAAATGCACAAATTTGAAAATTTTTAATGCAGTCCTTTAGGGGACCATTAAATAGTATTGCAGCAAAAATTTCATAACCATCGATTAATATTTCCTTTTTTTTTTTATTTTTTTGTCTAAAAAAAGTTGCAAGGGGGAAGATTTTTTGACTGTTTTTTTTAAATTCCATTTTGAAGAATGTTTGAATGCAGTTCTTTATGGGACCATTAAATAGACTTGCAGCAAAATTTTTATAACAATCGGTTTATATTTACTATTTTTTTTCGAATTTTTAAAGTGAAAAAATGAAAAATCGGTAGATTTTATATGAGAAATCTCTAGTTGTTTTTCTGTTCTTTTCTTTTTTTAAAATTCAAATTTTATGAATGTTTGAATGCAGTCCTTTAGGAGACCATTAAATAGTCTTGCAGCAAAATTTTTATAACAATCGGTTTATATTTACTATTTTTTTTCGAATTTTTAAAGTGACCATTAAACAGTGTTACAGCAAAAATTTCATAACAATCGGTTAATATTTACTATTTTTTTTCGAATTTTTAAAGTGAAAAAATGAAAAATCAGTAGATTTTATATGGAAATCTGTAGTTGTTTTTCTGTTCTTTTCTTTTTTTAAAATTCAAATTTTATGAATGTTTGAATGCAGTCCTTTAGGAGACCATTAAATAGTCTTGCAGCAAAATTTTTATAACAATCGGTTTATATTTACTATTTTTTTTCGAATTTTTAAAGTGAAAAAATGAAAAATCACTAGATTTTATATGAGAAATCTCTAGTTGTTTTTCTGTTCTTTTCTTTTTTTAAAATTCAAATTTTATGAATGTTTGAATGCAGTCCTTTAGGAGACCATTAAATAGTCTTGCAGCAAAAATTTCATAACAATCGGTTAATATTTACTATTTTTTTTCGAATTTTTAAAGTGAAAAAATGAAAAATCGGGATTTTATATGAGAAATCGGTAGTTTTAAAAATGCACAAATTTGAAAATGTTTAATGCAGTCCTTTAGGGGACCATTAAATAGTATTGCAGCAAAAATTTCATAACAATCGATTAATATTTCCTTTTTTTTTTTATTTTTTTGTCTAAAAAAAGTTGCAAGGGGGAAGATTTTTTGACTGTTTTTTTTAAATTCCATTTTGAAGAATGTTTGAATGCAGTTCTTTATGGGACCATTAAATAGACTTGCAGCAAAATTTTTATAACAATCGGTTTATATTTACTATTTTTTTTCGAATTTTTAAAGTGAAAAAATGAAAAATCGGTAGATTTTATATGAGAAATCTCTAGTTGTTTTTCTGTTCTTTTCTTTTTTTAAAATTCAAATTTTATGAATGTTTGAATGCAGTCCTTTAGGAGACCATTAAATAGTCTTGCAGCAAAATTTTTATAACAATCGGTTTATATTTACTATTTTTTTTCGAATTTTTAAAGTGAAAAAATGAAAAATCGGTAGATTTTATATGAGAAATCGGTAGTTTTAAAAATGCACAAATTTGAAAATTTTTAATGCAGTCCTTTAGGGGACCATTAAATAGTATTGCAGCAAAAATTTCATAACAATCGATTAATATTTCCTTTTTTTTTTTATTTTTTTGTCTAAAAAAAGTTGCAAGGGGGTACCCTTGGAAGATTTTTTGACTGTTTTTTTTAAATTCCATTTTGAAGAATGTTTGAATGCAGTTCTTTATGGGACCATTAAACAGTGTTACATCAAAAATTTCATAACAATCGGTTAATATTTACTATTTTTTTTCGAATTTTTAAAGTGAAAAAATGAAAAATCAGTAGATTTTATATGGAAATCTGTAGTTGTTTTTCTGTTCTTTTCTTTTTTTAAAATTCAAATTTTATGAATGTTTGAATGCAGTCCTTTAGGAGACCATTAAATAGTCTTGCAGCAAAATTTTTATAACAATCGGTTTATATTTACTATTTTTTTTCGAATTTTTAAAGTGAAAAAATGCAAAATCGGTAGATTTTATATGAGAAATCGGTAGTTTTAAAAATGCACAAATTTGAAAATTTTTAATGCAGTCCTTTAGGGGACCATTAAATAGTATTGCAGCAAAAATTTCATAACCATCGATTAATATTTCCTTTTTTTTTTTATTTTTTTGTCTAAAAAAAGTTGCAAGGGGGAAGATTTTTTGACTGTTTTTTTTAAATTCCATTTTGAAGAATGTTTGAATGCAGTTCTTTATGGGACCATTAAATAGACTTGCAGCAAAATTTTTATAACAATCGGTTTATATTTACTATTTTTTTTCGAATTTTTAAAGTGAAAAAATGAAAAATCGGTAGATTTTATATGAGAAATCTCTAGTTGTTTTTCTGTTCTTTTCTTTTTTTAAAATTCAAATTTTATGAATGTTTGAATGCAGTCCTTTAGGAGACCATTAAATAGTCTTGCAGCAAAATTTTTATAACAATCGGTTTATATTTACTATTTTTTTCGAATTTTTAAAGTGACCATTAAACAGTGTTACAGCAAAAATTTCATAACAATCGGTTAATATTTACTATTTTTTTTCGAATTTTTAAAGTGAAAAAATGAAAAATCAGTAGATTTTATATGGAAATCTGTAGTTGTTTTTCTGTTCTTTTCTTTTTTTAAAATTCAAATTTTATGAATGTTTGAATGCAGTCCTTTAGGAGACCATTAAATAGTCTTGCAGCTAAAATTTCATAACAATCGGTTAATATTTACTATTTTTTTTCGAATTTTTAAAGTGAAAAAATGAAAAATCACTAGATTTTATATGAGAAATCTCTAGTTGTTTTTCTGTTCTTTTCTTTTTTTAAAACTCAAATTTTATGAATGTTTAAATGCAGTCCTCAAATTTTTATAACAATCGGTTTATATTTACTATTTTTTTTCGAATTTTTAAAGTGAAAAAATGAAAAATCACTAGATTTTATATGAGAAATCTCTAGTTGTTTTTCTGTTCTTTTCTTTTTTTAAAATTCAAATTTTATGAATGTTTGAATGCAGTCCTTTAGGAGACCATTAAATAGTCTTGCAGCAAAATTTTTATAACAATCGGTTTATATTTACTATTTTTTTTCGAATTTTTAAAGTGAAAAAATGAAAAATCGGTAGATTTTATATGAGAAATCTCTAGTTGTTTTTCTGTTCTTTTCTTTTTTTAAAATTCAAATTTTATGAATGTTTGAATGCAGTCCTTTAGGAGACCATTAAATAGTCTTGCAGCAAAATTTTTATAACAATCGGTTTATATTTACTATTTTTTTTCGAATTTTTAAAGTGAAAAAATGAAAAATCACTAGATTTTATATGAGAAATCTCTAGTTGTTTTTCTGTTCTTTTCTTTTTTTAAAATTCAAATTTTATGAATGTTTGAATGCAGTCCTTTAGGAGACCATTAAATAGTCTTGCAGCAAAAATTTCATAACAATCGGTTAATATTTACTATTTTTTTTCGAATTTTTAAAGTGAAAAAATGAAAAATCGGGATTTTATATGAGAAATCGGTAGTTTTAAAAATGCACAAATTTGAAAATGTTTAATGCAGTCCTTTAGGGGACCATTAAATAGTATTGCAGCAAAAATTTCATAACAATCGATTAATATTTCCTTTTTTTTTTTATTTTTTTGTCTAAAAAAAGTTGCAAGGGGGAAGATTTTTTGACTGTTTTTTTTAAATTCCATTTTGAAGAATGTTTGAATGCAGTTCTTTATGGGACCATTAAATAGACTTGCAGCAAAATTTTTATAACAATCGGTTTATATTTACTATTTTTTTTCGAATTTTTAAAGTGAAAAAATGAAAAATCGGTAGATTTTATATGAGAAATCTCTAGTTGTTTTTCTGTTCTTTTCTTTTTTTAAAATTCAAATTTTATGAATGTTTGAATGCAGTCCTTTAGGAGACCATTAAATAGTCTTGCAGCAAAATTTTTATAACAATCGGTTTATATTTACTATTTTTTTTCGAATTTTTAAAGTGAAAAAATGAAAAATCGGTAGATTTTATATGAGAAATCGGTAGTTTTAAAAATGCACAAATTTGAAAATTTTTAATGCAGTCCTTTAGGGGACCATTAAATAGTATTGCAGCAAAAATTTCATAACAATCGATTAATATTTCCTTTTTTTTTTTATTTTTTTGTCTAAAAAAAGTTGCAAGGGGGTACCCTTGGAAGATTTTTTGACTGTTTTTTTTAAATTCCATTTTGAAGAATGTTTGAATGCAGTTCTTTATGGGACCATTAAACAGTGTTACATCAAAAATTTCATAACAATCGGTTAATATTTACTATTTTTTTTCGAATTTTTAAAGTGAAAAAATGAAAAATCAGTAGATTTTATATGGAAATCTGTAGTTGTTTTTCTGTTCTTTTCTTTTTTTAAAATTCAAATTTTATGAATGTTTGAATGCAGTCCTTTAGGAGACCATTAAATAGTCTTGCAGCAAAATTTTTATAACAATCGGTTTATATTTACTATTTTTTTTCGAATTTTTAAAGTGAAAAAATGCAAAATCGGTAGATTTTATATGAGAAATCGGTAGTTTTAAAAATGCACAAATTTGAAAATTTTTAATGCAGTCCTTTAGGGGACCATTAAATAGTATTGCAGCAAAAATTTCATAACCATCGATTAATATTTCCTTTTTTTTTTTTTTTTTTTGTCTAAAAAAAGTTGCAAGGGGGAAGATTTTTTGACTGTTTTTTTTAAATTCCATTTTGAAGAATGTTTGAATGCAGTTCTTTATGGGACCATTAAATAGACTTGCAGCAAAATTTTTATAACAATCGGTTTATATTTACTATTTTTTTTCGAATTTTTAAAGTGAAAAAATGAAAAATCGGTAGATTTTATATGAGAAATCTCTAGTTGTTTTTCTGTTCTTTTCTTTTTTTAAAATTCAAATTTTATGAATGTTTGAATGCAGTCCTTTAGGAGACCATTAAATAGTCTTGCAGCAAAATTTTTATAACAATAGGTTTATATTTACTATTTTTTTCGAATTTTTAAAGTGACCATTAAACAGTGTTACAGCAAAAATTTCATAACAATCGGTTAATATTTACTATTTTTTTTCGAATTTTTAAAGTGAAAAAATGAAAAATCAGTAGATTTTATATGGAAATCTGTAGTTGTTTTTCTGTTCTTTTCTTTTTTTAAAATTCAAATTTTATGAATGTTTGAATGCAGTCCTTTAGGAGACCATTAAATAGTCTTGCAGCTAAAATTTCATAACAATCGGTTAATATTTACTATTTTTTTTCGAATTTTTAAAGTGAAAAAATGAAAAATCACTAGATTTTATATGAGAAATCTCTAGTTGTTTTTCTGTTCTTTTCTTTTTTTAAAACTCAAATTTTATGAATGTTTAAATGCAGTCCTCAAATTTTTATAACAATCGGTTTATATTTACTATTTTTTTTCGAATTTTTAAAGTGAAAAAATGAAAAATCGGTAGATTTTATATGAGAAATCTCTAGTTGTTTTTCTGTTCTTTTCTTTTTTTAAAATTCAAATTTTATGAATGTTTGAATGCAGTCCTTTAGGAGACCATTAAATAGTCTTGCAGCAAAATTTTTATAACAATCGGTTTATATTTACTATTTTTTTTCGAATTTTTAAAGTGAAAAAATGAAAAATCGGTAGATTTTATATGAGAAATCGGTAGTTTTAAAAATGCACAAATTTGAAAATTTTTAATGCAGTCCTTTAGGGGACCATTAAATAGTATTGCAGCAAAAATTTCATAACAATCGATTAATATTTCCTTTTTTTTTTTATTTTTTTGTCTAAAAAAAGTTGCAAGGGGGTACCCTTGGAAGATTTTTTGACTGTTTTTTTTTAAATTCCATTTTGAAGAATGTTTGAATGCAGTTCTTTATGGGACCATTAAACAGTGTTACAGCAAAAATTTCATAACAATCGGTTAATATTTACTATTTTTTTTCGAATTTTTAAAGTGAAAAAATGAAAAATCACTAGATTTTATATGAGAAATCTCTAGTTGTTTTTCTGTTCTTTTCTTTTTTTAAAATTCAAATTTTATGAATGTTTGAATGCAGTCCTTTAGGAGACCATGAAATAGTCTTGCAGCAAAATTTTTATAACAATCGGTTTATATTTACTATTTTTTTTCGAATTTTTAAAGTGAAAAAATGAAAAATCGGTAGATTTTATATGAGAAATCTCTAGTTGTTTTTCTGTTCTTTTCTTTTTTTAAAATTCAAATTTTATGAATGTTTGAATGCAGTCCTTTAGGAGACCATTAAATAGTCTTGCAGCAAAATTTTTATAACAATCGGTTTATATTTACTATTTTTTTTCGAATTTTTAAAGTGAAAAAATGAAAAATCGGTAGATTTTATATGAGAAATCTCTAGTTGTTTTTCTGTTCTTTTCTTTTTTTTAAATTCAAATTTTATGAATGTTTGAATGCAGTCCAAAAATTTCATAACAATCGATTAATATTTCCTTTTTTTTTTTATTTTTTTGTCTAAAAAAAGTTGCAAGGGGGTACCCTTGGAAGATTTTTTGACTGTTTTTTTTTAAATTCCATTTTGAAGAATGTTTGAATGCAGTTCTTTATGGGACCATTAAACAGTGTTACAGCAAAAATTTCATAACAATCGGTTAATATTTACTATTTTTTTTCGAATTTTTAAAGTGAAAAAATGAAAAATCACTAGATTTTATATGAGAAATCTCTAGTTGTTTTTCTGTTCTTTTCTTTTTTTAAAATTCAAATTTTATGAATGTTTGAATGCAGTCCTTTAGGAGACCATTAAATAGTCTTGCAGCAAAATTTTTATAACAATCGGTTTATATTTACTATTTTTTTTCGAATTTTTAAAGTGAAAAAATGAAAAATCGGTAGATTTTATATGAGAAATCTCTAGTTGTTTTTCTGTTCTTTTCTTTTTTTTAAATTCAAATTTTATGAATGTTTGAATGCAGTCCTTTAGGAGACCATTAAATAGTCTTGCAGCAAAATTTTTATAACAATCGGTTTATATTTACTATTTTTTTTCGAATTTTTAAAGTGAAAAAATGAAAAATCGGTAGATTTTATATGAGAAATCGGTAGTTTAAAAAATGCACAAATTTGAAAATTTTTAATGCAGTCCTTTAGGGGACCATTAAATAGTATTGCAGCAAAAATTTCATAACAATCGATTAATATTTCCTTTTTTTTTTTTTTTTTTTGTCTAAAAAAAGTTGCAAGGGGGTACCCTTGGAAGATTTTTTGACTGTTTTTTTTTAAATTCCATTTTGAAGAATGTTTGAATGCAGTTCTTTATGGGACCATTAAACAGTGTTACAGCAAAAATTTCATAACAATCGGTTAATATTTACTATTTTTTTTCGAATTTTTAAAGTGAAAAAATGAAAAATCACTAGATTTTATATGAGAAATCTCTAGTTGTTTTTCTGTTCTTTTCTTTTTTTAAAATTCAAATTTTATGAATGTTTGAATGCAGTCCTTTAGGAGACCATGAAATAGTCTTGCAGCAAAATTTTTATAACAATCGGTTTATATTTACTATTTTTTTTCGAATTTTTAAAGTGAAAAAATGAAAAATCGGTAGATTTTATATGAGAAATCTCTAGTTGTTTTTCTGTTCTTTTCTTTTTTTAAAATTCAAATTTTATGAATGTTTGAATGCAGTCCTTTAGGAGACCATTAAATAGTCTTGCAGCAAAATTTTTATAACAATCGGTTTATATTTACTATTTTTTTTCGAATTTTTAAAGTGAAAAAATGAAAAATCGGTAGATTTTATATGAGAAATCGGTAGTTTTAAAAATGCACAAATTTGAAAATTTTTAATGCAGTCCTTTAGGGGACCATTAAATAGTATTGCAGCAAAAATTTCATAACAATCGATTAATATTTCCTTTTTTTTTTTATTTTTTTGTCTAAAAAAAGTTGCAAGGGGGTACCCTTGGAAGATTTTTTGACTGTTTTTTTTTAAATTCCATTTTGAAGAATGTTTGAATGCAGTTCTTTATGGGACCATTAAACAGTGTTACAGCAAAAATTTCATAACAATCGGTTAATATTTACTATTTTTTTTCGAATTTTTAAAGTGAAAAAATGAAAAATCACTAGATTTTATATGAGAAATCTCTAGTTGTTTTTCTGTTCTTTTCTTTTTTTAAAATTCAAATTTTATGAATGTTTGAATGCAGTCCTTTAGGAGACCATTAAATAGTCTTGCAGCAAAATTTTTATAACAATCGGTTAATATTTACTATTTTTTTCGAATTTTTAAAGTGAAAAAATGAAAAATCACTAGATTTTATATGAGAAATCTCTAGTTGTTTTTCTGTTCTTTTCTTTTTTTAAAATTCAAATTTTATGAATGTTTGAATGCAGTCCTTTAGGAGACCATTAAATAGTCTTGCAGCAAAATTTTTATAACAATCGGTTTATATTTACTATTTTTTTTCGAATTTTTAAAGTGAAAAAATGAAAAATCACTAGATTTTATATGAGAAATCTCTAGTTGTTTTTCTGTTCTTTTCTTTTTTTAAAATTCAAATTTTATGAATGTTTGAATGCAGTCCTTTAGGAGACCATTAAATAGTCTTGCAGCAAAATTTTTATAACAATCGGTTTATATTTACTATTTTTTTTCGAATTTTTAAAGTGAAAAAATGAAAAATCGGTAGATTTTATATGAGAAATCTCTAGTTGTTTTTCTGTTCTTTTCTTTTTTTTAAATTCAAATTTTATGAATGTTTGAATGCAGTCCAAAAATTTCATAACAATCGATTAATATTTCCTTTTTTTTTTTATTTTTTTGTCTAAAAAAAGTTGCAAGGGGGTACCCTTGGAAGATTTTTTGACTGTTTTTTTTTAAATTCCATTTTGAAGAATGTTTGAATGCAGTTCTTTATGGGACCATTAAACAGTGTTACAGCAAAAATTTCATAACAATCGGTTAATATTTACTATTTTTTTTCGAATTTTTAAAGTGAAAAAATGAAAAATCACTAGATTTTATATGAGAAATCTCTAGTTGTTTTTCTGTTCTTTTCTTTTTTTAAAATTCAAATTTTATGAATGTTTGAATGCAGTCCTTTAGGAGACCATTAAATAGTCTTGCAGCAAAATTTTTATAACAATCGGTTTATATTTACTATTTTTTTTCGAATTTTTAAAGTGAAAAAATGAAAAATCGGTAGATTTTATATGAGAAATCTCTAGTTGTTTTTCTGTTCTTTTCTTTTTTTTAAATTCAAATTTTATGAATGTTTGAATGCAGTCCTTTAGGAGACCATTAAATAGTCTTGCAGCAAAATTTTTATAACAATCGGTTTATATTTACTATTTTTTTTCGAATTTTTAAAGTGAAAAAATGAAAAATCGGTAGATTTTATATGAGAAATCGGTAGTTTAAAAAATGCACAAATTTGAAAATTTTTAATGCAGTCCTTTAGGGGACCATTAAATAGTATTGCAGCAAAAATTTCATAACAATCGATTAATATTTCCTTTTTTTTTTTTTTTTTTTGTCTAAAAAAAGTTGCAAGGGGGTACCCTTGGAAGATTTTTTGACTGTTTTTTTTTAAATTCCATTTTGAAGAATGTTTGAATGCAGTTCTTTATGGGACCATTAAACAGTGTTACAGCAAAAATTTCATAACAATCGGTTAATATTTACTATTTTTTTTCGAATTTTTAAAGTGAAAAAATGAAAAATCACTAGATTTTATATGAGAAATCTCTAGTTGTTTTTCTGTTCTTTTCTTTTTTTAAAATTCAAATTTTATGAATGTTTGAATGCAGTCCTTTAGGAGACCATTAAATAGTCTTGCAGCAAAATTTTTATAACAATCGGTTTATATTTACTATTTTTTTTCGAATTTTTAAAGTGAAAAAATGAAAAATCGGTAGATTTTATATGAGAAATCTCTAGTTGTTTTTCTGTTCTTTTCTTTTTTTAAAATTCAAATTTTATGAATGTTTGAATGCAGTCCTTTAGGAGACCATTAAATAGTCTTGCAGCAAAATTTTTATAACAATCGGTTTATATTTACTATTTTTTTTCGAATTTTTAAAGTGAAAAAATGAAAAATCGGTAGATTTTATATGAGAAATCGGTAGTTTTAAAAATGCACAAATTTGAAAATTTTTAATGCAGTCCTTTAGGGGACCATTAAATAGTATTGCAGCAAAAATTTCATAACAATCGATTAATATTTCCTTTTTTTTTTGTTTTTTTGTCTAAAAAAAGTTGCAAGGGGGTACCCTTGGAAGATTTTTTGACTGTTTTTTTTAAATTCCATTTTGAAGAATGTTTGAATGCAGTTCTTTATGGGACCATTAAACAGTGTTACAGCAAAAATTTCATAACAATCGGTTAATATTTACTATTTTTTTTCGAATTTTTAAAGTGAAAAGATGAAAAATCAGTAGATTTTATATGAGAAATCTGTAGTTGTTTTTCTGTTCTTTTCTTTTTTTAAAATTCAAATTTTATGAATGTTTGAATGCAGTCCTTTAGGAGACCATTTAATAGTCTTGCAGCAAAATTTTTATAACAATCGGTTTATATTTACTATTTTTTTTCGAATTTTTAAAGTGAAAAAATGAAAAATCGGTAGATTTTATATGAGAAATCGGTAGTTTTAAAAATGCACAAATTTGAAAATTTTTACTTTAGGGGACCATTAAATAGTATTGCAGCAAAAATTTCATAACAATCGATTAATATTTCCTTTTTTTTTTTTTTTTTTTGTCTAAAAAAAGTTGCAAGGGGGTACCCTTGGAAGATTTTTTGACTGTTTTTTTTTAAATTCCATTTTGAAGAATGTTTGAATGCAGTTCTTTATGGGACCATTAAACAGTGTTACAGCAAAAATTTCATAACAATCGGTTAATATTTACTATTTTTTTTCGAATTTTTAAAGTGAAAAAATGAAAAATCACTAGATTTTATATGAGAAATCTCTAGTTGTTTTTCTGTTCTTTTCTTTTTTTAAAATTCAAATTTTATGAATGTTTGAATGCAGTCCTTTAGGAGACCATTAAATAGTCTTGCAGCAAAATTTTTATAACAATCGGTTTATATTTACTATTTTTTTTCGAATTTTTAAAGTGAAAAAATGAAAAATCGGTAGATTTTATATGAGAAATCTCTAGTTGTTTTTCTGTTCTTTTCTTTTTTTAAAATTCAAATTTTATGAATGTTTGAATGCAGTCCTTTAGGAGACCATTAAATAGTCTTGCAGCAAAATTTTTATAACAATCGGTTTATATTTACTATTTTTTTTCGAATTTTTAAAGTGAAAAAATGAAAAATCGGTAGTTTTAAAAATGCACAAATTTGAAAATTTTTAATGCAGTCCTTTAGGAGACCATTAATCAGTGTTACAGCAACAGTTTCATAAAAATCGGTTTATATTTACTATTTTTTTTCGAATTTTTAAAGTGAAATAATGAAAAATCGGGATTTTATATGAGAAATCGGGAGTTTTAAAAATGCACAAATTTGAAAATTTTTAATGCAGTCCTTTAGGAGACCATTAAATAGTCTTGCAGCAAAATTTTTATAACAATCGGTTTATATTTACTATTTTTTTTCGAATTTTTAAAGTGAAAAAATGAAAAATCGGTAGATTTTATATGAGAAATCGGTAGTTTTAAAAATGCACAAATTTGAAAATGTTTAATGCAGTCCTTTAGGGGACCATTAAATAGTATTGCAGCAAAAATTTCATAACAATCGATTAATATTTCCTTTTTTTTTTTTTTTTTTTGTCTAAAAAAAGTTGCAAGGGGGTACCCTTGGAAGATTTTTTGACTGTTTTTTTTTAAATTCCATTTTGAAGAATGTTTGAATGCAGTTCTTTAGGGGACCATTCAACAGTGTTACAGCAAAAATTTCATAACAATCGGTTAATATTTACTATTTTTTTTCGAATTTTTAAAGTGAAAAGATGAAAAATCAGTAGATTTTATATGAGAAATCTGTAGTTGTTTTTCTGTTCTTTTCTTTTTTTAAAATTCAAATTTTGTGAATGTTTGAATGCAGTCCTTTAGGAGATCATTTAATAGTCTTGCAGCAAAATTTTTATAACAATCGGTTTATATTTACTATTTTTTTTCGAATTTTTAAAGTGAAAAAATGAAAAATCGGTAGATTTTATATGAGAAATCGGTAGTTTTAAAAATGCACAAATTTGAAAATTTTTAATGCAGTCCTTTAGGGGACCATTAAATAGTATTGCAGCAAAAATTTCATAACAATCGATTAATATTTCCTTTTTTTTTTTTTTTTTTTGTCTAAAAAAAGTTGCAAGGGGGTACCCTTGGAAGATTTTTTGACTGTTTTTTTTTGAATTCCATTTTGAAGAATGTTTGAATGCAGTTCTTTATGGGACCATTAAACAGTGTTACAGCAAAAATTTCATAACAATCGGTTAATATTTACTATTTTTTTTCGAATTTTTAAAGTGAAAAAATGAAAAATCACTAGATTTTATATGAGAAATCTCTAGTTGTTTTTCTGTTCTTTTTTTTTTTTAAAATTCAAATTTTATGAATGTTTGAATGCAGTCCTTTAGGAGACCATTAAATAGTCTTGCAGCAAAATTTTTATAACAATCGGTTTATATTTACTATTTTTTTTCGAATTTTTAAAGTGAAAAAATGAAAAATCGGTAGATTTTATATGAGAAATCGGTAGTTTTAAAAATGCACAAATTTGAAAATTTTTAATGCAGTCCTTTAGGAGACCATTAATCAGTGTTACAGCAACAGTTTCATAAAAATCGGTTTATATTTACTATTTTTTTTCGAATTTTTAAAGTGAAATAATGAAAAATCGGGATTTTATATGAGAAATCGGGAGTTTTAAAAATGCACAAATTTGAAAATTTTTAATGCAGTCCTTTAGGGGACCATTAAATAGTATTGCAGCAAAAATTTCATAACAATCGATTAATATTTCCTTTTTTTTTTTTTTTTTTTGTCTAAAAAAAGTTGCAAGGGGGTACCCTTGGAAGATTTTTTGACTGTTTTTTTTTAAATTCCATTTTGAAGAATGTTTGAATGCAGTTCTTTATGGGACCATTAAACAGTGTTACAGCAAAAATTTCATAACAATCGGTTAATATTTACTATTTTTTTTCGAATTTTTAAAGTGAAAAAATGAAAAATCACTAGATTTTATATGAGAAATCTCTAGTTGTTTTTCTGTTCTTTTCTTTTTTTAAAATTCAAATTTTATGAATGTTTGAATGCAGTCCTTTAGGAGACCATTAAATAGTCTTGCAGCAAAATTTTTATAACAATCGGTTTATATTTACTATTTTTTTTCGAATTTTTAAAGTGAAAAAATGAAAAATCGGTAGATTTTATATGAGAAATCTCTAGTTGTTTTTCTGTTCTTTTCTTTTTTTAAAATTCAAATTTTATGAATGTTTGAATGCAGTCCTTTAGGAGACCATTAAATAGTCTTGCAGCAAAATTTTTATAACAATCGGTTTATATTTACTATTTTTTTTCGAATTTTTAAAGTGAAAAAATGAAAAATCGGTAGATATTATATGAGAAATCGGTAGTTTTAAAAATGCACAAATTTGAAAATGTTTAATGCAGTCCTTTAGGGGACCATTAAATAGTATTGCAGCTAAAATTTCATAACAATCGATTAATATTTCCTTTTTTTTTTTATTTTTTTGTCTAAAAAAAGTTGCAAGGGGGTACCCTTGGAAGATTTTTTGACTGTTTTTTTTAAATTCCATTTTGAAGAATGTTTGAATGCAGTTCTTTATGGGACCATTAAATAGTCTTGCAGCAAAATTTTTATAACAATCGGTTAATATTTACTATTTTTTTTCGAATTTTTAAAGTGAAAAAATGAAAAATCACTAGATTTTATATGAGAAATCTCTAGTTGTTTTTCTGTTCTTTTCTTTTTTTAAAATTCAAATTTTATGAATGTTTGAATGCAGTCCTTTAGGAGACCATTCAACAGTGTTACAGCAAAAATTTCATAACAATCGGTTAATATTTACTATTTTTTTTCGAATTTTTAAAGTGAAAAGATGAAAAATCAGTAGATTTTATATGAGAAATCTCTAGTTGTTTTTCTGTTCTTTTCTTTTTTTAAAATTCAAATTTTATGAATGTTTGAATGCAGTCCTTTAGGAGACCATTCAACAGTGTTACAGCAAAAATTTCATAACAATCGGTTAATATTTACTATTTTTTTTCGAATTTTTAAAGTGAAAAGATGAAAAATCACTAGATTTTATATGAGAAATCTCTAGTTGTTTTTCTGTTCTTTTCTTTTTTTAAAATTCAAATTTTATGAATGTTTGAATGCAGTCCTTTAGGAGACCATTAAATAGTCTTGCAGCAAAATTTTTATAACAATCGCTTTATATTTACTATTTTTTTTCGAATTTTTAATGCAGTCCTTTAGGGGACCATTAAATAGTATTGCAGCAAAAATTTCATAACCATCGATTAATATTTCCTTTTTTTTTTTTTTTTTTTGTCTAAAAAAAGTTGCAAGGGAAGATTTTTTGACTGTTTTTTCTAAATTCCATTTTGAAGAATGTTTGAATGCAGTTCTTTATGGGACCATTAAACAGTGTTACAGCAAAAATTTCATAACAATCGGTTAATATTTACTATTTTTTTTCGAATTTTTAAAGTGAAAAAATGAAAAAATTTCATAACAATCGGTTAATATTTACTATTTTTTTTCGAATTTTTAAAGTGAAAAAATGAAAAATCACTAGATTTTATATGAGAAATCTCTAGTTGTTTTTCTGTTCTTTTCTTTTTTTAAAATTCAAATTTTATGAATGTTTGAATGCAGTCCTTTAGGAGACCATTAAATAGTCTTGCAGCAAAATTTTTATAACAATCGGTTTATATTTACTATTTTTTTTCGAATTTTTAAAGTGAAAAAATGAAAAATCGGTAGATTTTATATGAGAAATCTCTAGTTGTTTTTCTGTTCTTTTCTTTTTTTAAAATTCAAATTTTATGAATGTTTGAATGCAGTCCTTTCGGAGATCATTAAATAGTCTTGCAGCAAAATTTATATAACAATCGGTTTATATTTACTATTTTTTTTCGAATTTTTAAAGTGAAAAAATGAAAAATCGGTAGATTTTATATGAGAAATCGGTAGTTTTAAAAATGCACAAATTTGAAAATTTTTAATGCAGTCCTTTAGGGGACCATTAAATAGTATTGCAGCAAAAATTTCATAACAATCGATTAATATTTCCTTTTTTTTTTTATTTTTTTGTCTAAAAAAAGTTGCAAGGGGGTACCCTTGGAAGATTTTTTGACTGTTTTTTTTAAATTCCATTTTGAAGAATGTTTGAATGCAGTTCTTTATGGGACCATTAAACAGTGTTACATCAAAAATTTCATAACAATCGGTTAATATTTACTATTTTTTTTCGAATTTTTAAAGTGAAAAAATGAAAAATCAGTAGATTTTATATGGAAATCTGTAGTTGTTTTTCTGTTCTTTTCTTTTTTTAAAATTCAAATTTTATGAATGTTTGAATGCAGTCCTTTAGGAGACCATTAAATAGTCTTGCAGCAAAATTTTTATAACAATCGGTTAATATTTACTATTTTTTTCGAATTTTTAAAGTGAAAAAATGAAAAATCACTAGATTTTATATGAGAAATCTCTAGTTGTTTTTCTGTTCTTTTCTTTTTTTAAAATTCAAATTTTATGAATGTTTGAATGCAGTCCTTTAGGAGACCATTAAATAGTCTTGCAGCAAAATTTTTATAACAATCGGTTAATATTTACTATTTTTTTTCGAATTTTTAAAGTGAAAAAATGAAAAATCACTAGATTTTATATGAGAAATCTCTAGTTGTTTTTCTGTTCTTTTCTTTTTTTAAAATTCAAATTTTATGAATGTTTGAATGCAGTCCTTTAGGAGACCATTAAATAGTCTTGCAGCAAAATTTTTATAACAATCGGTTTATATTTACTATTTTTTTTCGAATTTTTAAAGTGAAAAAATGAAAAATCGGTAGATTTTATATGAGAAATCGGTAGTTTTAAAAATGCACAAATTTGAAAATTTTTAATGCAGTCCTTTAGGGGACCATTAAATAGTATTGCAGCAAAAATTTCATAACAATCGATTAATATTTCCTTTTTTTTTTTTTTTTTTTGTCTAAAAAAAGTTGCAAGGGGGTACCCTTGGAAGATTTTTTGACTGTTTTTTTTTAAATTCCATTTTGAAGAATGTTTGAATGCAGTTCTTTATGGGACCATTAAACAGTGTTACAGCAAAAATTTCATAACAATCGGTTAATATTTACTATTTTTTTTCGAATTTTTAAAGTGAAAAAATGAAAAATCACTAGATTTTATATGAGAAATCTCTAGTTGTTTTTCTGTTCTTTTCTTTTTTTAAAATTCAAATTTTATGAATGTTTGAATGCAGTCCTTTAGGAGACCATTAAATAGTCTTGCAGCAAAATTTTTATAACAATCGGTTAATATTTACTATTTTTTCGAATTTTTAAAGTGAAAAAATGAAAAATCACTAGATTTTATATGAGAAATCTCTAGTTGTTTTTCTGTTCTTTTCTTTTTTTAAAATTCAAATTTTATGAATGTTTGAATGCAGTCCTTTAGGAGACCATTTAATAGTCTTGCAGCAAAATTTTTATAACAATCGGTTTATATTTACTATTTTTTTTCGAATTTTTAAAGTGAAAAAATGAAAAATCGGTAGATTTTATATGAGAAATCGGTAGTTTTAAAAATGCACAAATTTGAAAATTTTTAATGCAGTCCTTTAGGGGACCATTAAATAGTATTGCAGCAAAAATTTCATAACAATCGATTAATATTTCCTTTTTTTTTTTTTTTTTTTGTCTAAAAAAAGTTGCAAGGGGGTACCCTTGGAAGATTTTTTGACTGTTTTTTTTTAAATTCCATTTTGAAGAATGTTTGAATGCAGTTCTTTATGGGACCATTAAACAGTGTTACAGCAAAAATTTCATAACAATCGGTTAATATTTACTATTTTTTTTCGAATTTTTAAAGTGAAAAAATGAAAAATCACTAGATTTTATATGAGAAATCTCTAGTTGTTTTTCTGTTCTTTTCTTTTTTTAAAATTCAAATTTTATGAATGTTTGAATGCAGTCCTTTAGGAGACCATTAAATAGTCTTGCAGCAAAATTTTTATAACAATCGGTTAATATTTACTATTTTTTTCGAATTTTTAAAGTGAAAAAATGAAAAATCACTAGATTTTATATGAGAAATCTCTAGTTGTTTTTCTGTTCTTTTCTTTTTTTAAAATTCAAATTTTATGAATGTTTGAATGCAGTCCTTTAGGAGACCATTTAATAGTCTTGCAGCAAAATTTTTATAACAATCGGTTTATATTTACTATTTTTTTTCGAATTTTTAAAGTGAAAAAATGAAAAATCGGTAGATTTTATATGAGAAATCGGTAGTTTTAAAATTGCACAAATTTGAAAATTTTTAATGCAGTCCTTTAGGGGACCATTAAATAGTATTGCAGCAAAAATTTCATAACAATCGATTAATATTTCCTTTTTTTTTTTATTTTTTTGTCTAAAAAAAGTTGCAAGGGGGTACCCTTGGAAGATTTTTTGACTGTTTTTTTTTAAATTCCATTTTGAAGAATGTTTGAATGCAGTTCTTTATGGGACCATTAAACAGTGTTACAGCAAAAATTTCATAACAATCGGTTAATATTTACTATTTTTTTTCGAATTTTTAAAGTGAAAAAATGAAAAATCACTAGATTTTATATGAGAAATCTCTAGTTGTTTTTCTGTTCTTTTCTTTTTTTAAAATTCAAATTTTATGAATGTTTGAATGCAGTCCTTTAGGAGACCATTAAATAGTCTTGCAGCAAAATTTTTATAACAATCGGTTTATATTTACTATTTTTTTTCGAATTTTTAAAGTGAAAAAATGAAAAATCGGTAGATTTTATATGAGAAATCTCTAGTTGTTTTTCTGTTCTTTTCTTTTTTTAAAATTCAAATTTTATGAATGTTTGAATGCAGTCCTTTAGGAGACCATTAAATAGTCTTGCAGCAAAATTTTTATAACAATCGGTTTATATTTACTATTTTTTTTCGAATTTTTAAATCGGTAGATTTTATATGAGAAATCGGTAGTTTTAAAAATGCACAAATTTGAAAATTTTTAATGCAGTCCTTTAGGGGACCATTAAATGGTATTGCAGCAAAAATTTCATAACAATCGATTAATATTTCATTTTTTTTTTTTTTTTTTTGTCTAAAAAAAGTTGCAAGGGGGTACCATTGGAAGATTTTTTGACTGTTTTTTTTAAATTCCATTTTGAAGAATGTTTGAATGCAGTTCTTTATGAGACCATTAAATAGTCTTGCAGCAAAATTTTTATAACAATCGGTTTATATTTACTATTTTTTTTCGAATTTTTAAAGTGAAAAAATGAAAAATCGGTAGATATTATATGAGAAATCGGTAGTTTTAAAAATGCACAAATTTGAAAATGTTTAATGCAGTCCTTTAGGGGACCATTAAATAGTATTGCAGCTAAAATTTCATAACAATCGATTAATATTTCCTTTTTTTTTTTATTTTTTTGTCTAAAAAAAGTTGCAAGGGGGTACCCTTGGAAGATTTTTTGACTGTTTTTTTTAAATTCCATTTTGAAGAATGTTTGAATGCAGTTCTTTATGGGACCATTAAACAGTGTTACAGCAAAAATTTCATAACAATCGGTTAATATTTACTATTTTTTTTCGAATTTTTAAAGTGAAAAAATGAAAAATCACTAGATTTTATATGAGAAATCTCTAGTTGTTTTTCTGTTCTTTTCTTTTTTTAAAATTCAAATTTTATGAATGTTTGAATGCAGTCCTTTAGGAGACCATTAAATAGTCTTGCAGCAAAATTTTTATAACAATCGGTTTATATTTACTATTTTTTTTCGAATTTTTAAAGTGAAAAAATGAAAAATCGGTAGATTTTATATGAGAAATCTCTAGTTGTTTTTCTGTTCTTTTCTTTTTTTAAAATTCAAATTTTATGAATGTTTGAATGCAGTCCTTTAGGAGACCATTAAATAGTCTTGCAGCAAAATTTTTATAACAATCGGTTTATATTTACTATTTTTTTTCGAATTTTTAAAGTGAAAAAATGAAAAATCGGTAGATTTTATATGAGAAATCTCTAGTTGTTTTTCTGTTCTTTTCTTTTTTTAAAATTCAAATTTTATGAATGTTTGAATGCAGTCCTTTAGGAGACCATTAAATAGTCTTGCAGCAAAATTTTTATAACAATCGGTTTATATTTACTATTTTTTTTCGAATTTTTAAAGTGAAAAAATGAAAAATCACTAGATTTTATATGAGAAATCTCTAGTTGTTTTTCTGTTCTTTTCTTTTTTTAAAATTCAAATTTTATGAATGTTTGAATGCAGTCCTTTAGGAGACCATTAAATAGTCTTGCAGCAAAATTTTTATAACAATCGGTTTATATTTACTATTTTTTTTCGAATTTTTAAAGTGAAAAAATGAAAAATCACTAGATTTTATATGAGAAATCTCTAGTTGTTTTTCTGTTCTTTTCTTTTTTTAAAATTCAAATTTTATGAATGTTTGAATGCAGTCCTTTAGGAGACCATTAAATAGTTTTGCAGCAACAGTTTCATAAAAATCGGTTTATATTTACTATTTTTTTTCGAATTTTTAAAGTGAAATAATGAAAAATCGGGATTTTATATGAGAAATCGGGAGTTTTAAAAATGCACAAATTTGAAAATTTTTAATGCAGTCCTTTAGGAGACCATTAAATAGTCTTGCAGCTAAAATTTCATAACAATCGATTAATATTTCCTTTTTTTTTTTATTTTTTTGTCTAAAAAAAGTTGCAAGGGGGTACCCTTGGAAGATTTTTTGACTGTTTTTTTTAAATTCCATTTTGAAGAATGTTTGAAAGCAGTTCTTTATGGGACCATTAAATAGTCTTGCAGCAAAATTTTTATAACAATCGGTTTATATTTACTATTTTTTTTCGAATTTTTAAAGTGAAAAAATGAAAAATCACTAGATTTTATATGAGAAATCTCTAGTTGTTTTTCTGTTCTTTTCTTTTTTTAAAATTCAAATTTTATGAATGTTTGAATGCAGTCCTTTAGGAGACCATTAAATAGTCTTGCAGCAAAATTTTTATAACAATCGGTTTATATTTACTATTTTTTTTCGAATTTTTAAAGTGAAAAAATGAAAAATCACTAGATTTTATATGAGAAATCTCTAGTTGTTTTTCTGTTCTTTTCTTTTTTTAAAATTCAAATTTTATGAATGTTTGAATGCAGTCCTTTAGGAGACCATTAAATAGTTTTGCAGCAAAATTTTTATAACAATCGGTTTATATTTACTATTTTTTTTCGAATTTTTAAAGTGAAAAAATGAAAAATCGGTAGATTTTATATGAGAAATCTCTAGTTGTTTTTCTGTTCTTTTCTTTTTTTAAAATTCAAATTTTATGAATGTTTGAATGCAGTCCTTTAGGAGACCATTTAATAGTCTTGCAGCAAAATTTTTATAACAATCGGTTTATATTTACTATTTTTTTTCGAATTTTTAAAGTGAAAAAATGAAAAATCGGTAGATTTTATATGAGAAATCGGTAGTTTTAAAAATGCACAAATTTGAAAATTTTTAATGCAGTCCTTTAGGGGACCATTAAATAGTATTGCAGCAAAAATTTCATAACAATCGATTAATATTTCCTTTTTTTTTTTATTTTTTTGTCTAAAAAAAGTTGCAAGGGGGTACCCTTGGAAGATTTTTTGACTGTTTTTTTTAAATTCCATTTTGAAGAATGTTTGAATGCAGTTCTTTATGGGACCATTAAACAGTGTTACAGCAAAAATTTCATAACAATCGGTTAATATTTACTATTTTTTTTCGAATTTTTTTGTCTAAAAAAAGTTGCAAGGGGGTACCCTTGGAAGATTTTTTGACTGTTTTTTTTTAAATTCCATTTTGAAGAATGTTTGAATGCAGTTCTTTATGGGACCATTAAACAGTGTTACAGCAAAAATTTCATAACAATCGGTTAATATTTACTATTTTTTTTCGAATTTTTAAAGTGAAAAAATGAAAAATCACTAGATTTTATATGAGAAATCTCTAGTTGTTTTTCTGTTCTTTTCTTTTTTTAAAATTCAAATTTTATGAATGTTTGAATGCAGTCCTTTAGGAGACCATTAAATAGTCTTGCAGCAAAATTTTTATAACAATCGGTTTATATTTACTATTTTTTTTCGAATTTTTAAAGTGAAAAAATGAAAAATCGGTAGATTTTATATGAGAAATCTCTAGTTGTTTTTCTGTTCTTTTCTTTTTTTAAAATTCAAATTTTATGAATGTTTGAATGCAGTCCTTTAGGAGACCATTAAATAGTCTTGCAGCAAAATTTTTATAACAATCGGTTTATATTTACTATTTTTTTTCGAATTTTTAAAGTGAAAAAATGAAAAATCGGTAGATTTTATATGAGAAATCGGTAGTTTTAAAAATGCACAAATTTGAAAATTTTTAATGCAGTCCTTTAGGGGACCATTAAATAGTATTGCAGCAAAAATTTCATAACAATCGATTAATATTTCCTTTTTTTTTTTATTTTTTTGTCTAAAAAAAGTTGCAAGGGGGTACCCTTGGAAGATTTTTTGACTGTTTTTTTTAAATTCCATTTTGAAGAATGTTTGAATGCAGTTCTTTATGGGACCATTAAACAGTGTTACAAATGCACAAATTTAAAAATTTTTAATGCAGTTCTTTATGGGACCATTAAACAGTGTTACAGCAAAAATTTCATAACAATCGGTTAATATTTACTATTTTTTTTCGAATTTTTAAAGTGAAAAAATGAAAAATCAGTAGATTTTATATGGAAATCTGTAGTTGTTTTTCTGTTCTTTTCTTTTTTTAAAATTCAAATTTTATGAATGTTTGAATGCAGTCCTTTAGGAGACCATTAAATAGTCTTGCAGCAAAATTTTTATAACAATCGGTTTATATTTACTATTTTTTTTCGAATTTTTAAAGTGAAAAAATGAAAAATCGGTAGATATTATATGAGAAATCGGTAGTTTTAAAAATGCACAAATTTGAAAATGTTTAATGCAGTCCTTTAGGGGACCATTAAATAGTATTGCAGCTAAAATTTCATAACAATCGATTAATATTTCCTTTTTTTTTTTATTTTTTTGTCTAAAAAAAGTTGCAAGGGGGTACCCTTGGAAGATTTTTTGACTGTTTTTTTTAAATTCCATTTTGAAGAATGTTTGAATGCAGTTCTTTATGGGACCATTAAATAGTCTTGCAGCAAAATTTTTATAACAATCGGTTTATATTTACTATTTTTTTTCGAATTTTTAAAGTGAAAAAATGAAAAATCACTAGATTTTATATGAGAAATCTCTAGTTGTTTTTCTGTTCTTTTCTTTTTTTAAAATTCAAATTTTATGAATGTTTGAATGCAGTCCTTTAGGAGACCATTAAATAGTCTTGCAGCAAAATTTTTATAACAATCGGTTTATATTTACTATTTTTTTTCGAATTTTTAAAGTGAAAAAATGAAAAATCACTAGATTTTATATGAAAAATCTGTAGTTGTTTTTCTGTTCTTTTCTTTTTTTAAAATTCAAATTTTATGAATGTTTGAATGCAGTCCTTTAGGAGACCATTTAATAGTCTTGCAGCAAAATTTTTATAACAATCGGTTTATATTTACTATTTTTTTTCGAATTTTTAAAGTGAAAAAATGAAAAATCGGTAGATTTTATATGAGAAATCGGTAGTTTTAAAAATGCACAAATTTGAAAATTTTTAATGCAGTCCTTTAGGGGACCATTAAATAGTATTGCAGCAAAAATTTCATAACAATCGATTAATATTTCCTTTTTTTTTTTATTTTTTTGTCTAAAAAAAGTTGCAAGGGGGTACCCTTGGAAGATTTTTTGACTGTTTTTTTTTAAATTCCATTTTGAAGAATGTTTGAATGCAGTTCTTTATGGGACCATTAAACAGTGTTACAGCAAAAATTTCATAACAATCGGTTAATATTTACTATTTTTTTTCGAATTTTTAAAGTGAAAAAATGAAAAATCACTAGATTTTATATGAGAAATCTCTAGTTGTTTTTCTGTTCTTTTCTTTTTTTAAAATTCAAATTTTATGAATGTTTGAATGCAGTCCTTTAGGAGACCATTAAATAGTCTTGCAGCAAAATTTTTATAACAATCGGTTAATATTTACTATTTTTTTTCGAATTTTTAAAGTGAAAAAATGAAAAATCACTAGATTTTATATGAGAAATCTCTAGTTGTTTTTCTGTTCTTTTCTTTTTTTAAAATTCAAATTTTATGAATGTTTGAATGCAGTCCTTTAGGAGACCATTAAATAGTCTTGCAGCAAAATTTTTATAACAATCGGTTTATATTTACTATTTTTTTTCGAATTTTTAAAGTGAAAAAATGAAAAATCGGTAGATTTTATATGAGAAATCGGTAGTTTTAAAAATGCACAAATTTGAAAATTTTTAATGCAGTCCTTTAGGGGACCATTAAATAGTATTGCAGCAAAAATTTCATAACAATCGATTAATATTTCCTTTTTTTTTTTATTTTTTTGTCTAAAAAAAGTTGCAAGGGGGTACCCTTGGAAGATTTTTTGACTGTTTTTTTTAAATTCCATTTTGAAGAATGTTTGAATGCAGTTCTTTAGGGGACCATTAAACAGTGTTACAAATGCACAAATTTAAAAATTTTTAATGCAGTTCTTTATGGGACCATTAAACAGTGTTACAGCAAAAATTTCATAACAATCGGTTAATATTTACTATTTTTTTTCGAATTTTTAAAGTGAAAAAATGAAAAATCAGTAGATTTTATATGGAAATCTGTAGTTGTTTTTCTGTTCTTTTCTTTTTTTAAAATTCAAATTTTATGAATGTTTGAATGCAGTCCTTTAGGAGACCATTAAATAGTCTTGCAGCAAAATTTTTATAACAATCGGTTTATATTTACTATTTTTTTTCGAATTTTTAAAGTGAAAAAATGAAAAATCGGTAGATTTTATATGAGAAATCGGTAGTTTTAAAAATGCACAAATTTGAAAATTTTTAATGCAGTCCTTTAGGGGACCATTAAATAGTATTGCAGCAAAAATTTCATAACAATCGATTAATATTTCCTTTTTTTTTTTTTTTTTTTGTCTAAAAAAAGTTGCAAGGGGGTACCCTTGGAAGATTTTTTGACTGTTTTTTTTTAAATTCCATTTTGAAGAATGTTTGAATGCAGTTCTTTATGGGACCATTAAACAGTGTTACAGCAAAAATTTCATAACAATCGGTTAATATTTACTATTTTTTTTTTAATTTTTAAAGTGAAAAAATGAAAAATCACTAGATTTTATATGAGAAATCTCTAGTTGTTTTTCTGTTCTTTTCTTTTTTTAAAATTCAAATTTTATGAATGTTTGAATGCAGTCCTTTAGGAGACCATTAAATAGTCTTGCAGCAAAATTTTTATAACAATCGGTTTATATTTACTATTTTTTTTCGAATTTTTAAAGTGAAAAAATGAAAAATCACTAGATTTTATATGAGAAATCTCTAGTTGTTTTTCTGTTCTTTTCTTTTTTTAAAATTCAAATTTTATGAATGTTTGAATGCAGTCCTTTAGGAGACCATTAAATAGTTTTGCAGCAAAATTTTTATAACAATCGGTTTATATTTACTATTTTTTTTCGAATTTTTAAAGTGAAAAAATGAAAAATCGGTAGATTTTATATGAGAAATCTCTAGTTGTTTTTCTGTTCTTTTCTTTTTTTAAAATTCAAATTTTATGAATGTTTGAATGCAGTCCTTTAGGAGACCATTAAATAGTCTTGCAGCAAAATTTTTATAACAATCGGTTTATATTTACTATTTTTTTTCGAATTTTTAAAGTGAAAAAATGAAAAATCGGTAGATTTTATATGGAAATCTGTAGTTGTTTTTCTGTTCTTTTCTTTTTTTAAAATTCAAATTTTATGAATGTTTGAATGCAGTCCTTTAGGAGACCATTAAATAGTCTTGCAGCAAAATTTTTATAACAATCGGTTTATATTTACTATTTTTTTTCGAATTTTTAAAGTGAAAAAATGAAAAATCGGTAGATTTTATATGAGAAATCGGTAGTTTTAAAAATGCACAAATTTGAAAATTTTTAATGCAGTCCTTTAGGGGACCATTAAATAGTATTGCAGCAAAAATTTCATAACAATCGATTAATATTTCCTTTTTTTTTTTATTTTTTTGTCTAAAAAAAGTTGCAAGGGGGTACCCTTGGAAGATTTTTTGACTGTTTTTTTTAAATTCCATTTTGAAGAATGTTTGAATGCAGTTCTTTAGGGGACCATTCAACAGTGTTACAGCAAAAATTTCATAACAATCGGTTAATATTTACTATTTTTTTTCGAATTTTTAAAGTGAAAAAATGAAAAATCACTAGATTTTATATGAGAAATCTCTAGTTGTTTTTCTGTTCTTTTCTTTTTTTAAAATTCAAATTTTATGAATGTTTGAATGCAGTCCTTTAGGAGACCATTAAATAGTCTTGCAGCAAAATTTTTATAACAATCGGTTAATATTTACTATTTTTTTTCGAATTTTTAAAGTGAAAAGATGAAAAATCAGTAGATTTTATATGAGAAATCTGTAGTTGTTTTTCTGTTCTTTTCTTTTTTTAAAATTCAAATTTTATGAATGTTTGAATGCAGTCCTTTAGGAGACCATTAAATAGTCTTGCAGCAAAATTTTTATAACAATCGGTTTATATTTACTATTTTTTTTCGAATTTTTAAAGTGAAAAAATGAAAAATCGGTAGATTTTATATGAGAAATCGGTAGTTTTAAAAATGCACAAATTTGAAAATTTTTAATGCAGTCCTTTAGGGGACCATTAAATAGTATTGCAGCAAAAATTTCATAACAATCGATTAATATTTCCTTTTTTTTTTTTTTTTTTTGTCTAAAAAAAGTTGCAAGGGGGTACCCTTGGAAGATTTTTTGACTGTTTTTTTTTAAATTCCATTTTGAAGAATGTTTGAATGCAGTTCTTTATGGGACCATTAAACAGTGTTACAGCAAAAATTTCATAACAATCGGTTAATATTTACTATTTTTTTTCGAATTTTTAAAGTGAAAAAATGAAAAATCACTAGATTTTATATGAGAAATCTCTAGTTGTTTTTCTGTTCTTTTCTTTTTTTAAAATTCAAATTTTATGAATGTTTGAATGCAGTCCTTTAGGAGACCATTAAATAGTCTTGCAGCAAAATTTTTATAACAATCGGTTAATATTTACTATTTTTTTTCGAATTTTTAAAGTGAAAAGATGAAAAATCAGTAGATTTTATATGAGAAATCTGTAGTTGTTTTTCTGTTCTTTTCTTTTTTTAAAATTCAAATTTTATGAATGTTTGAATGCAGTCCTTTAGGAGACCATTAAATAGTCTTGCAGCAAAATTTTTATAACAATCGGTTTATATTTACTATTTTTTTTCGAATTTTTAAAGTGAAAAAATGAAAAATCGGTAGATTTTATATGAGAAATCGGTAGTTTTAAAAATGCACAAATTTGAAAATTTTTAATGCAGTCCTTTAGGGGACCATTAAATAGTATTGCAGCAAAAATTTCATAACAATCGATTAATATTTCCTTTTTTTTTTTTTTTTTTTGTCTAAAAAAAGTTGCAAGGGGGTACCCTTGGAAGATTTTTTGACTGTTTTTTTTTAAATTCCATTTTGAAGAATGTTTGAATGCAGTTCTTTATGGGACCATTAAACAGTGTTACAGCAAAAATTTCATAACAATCGGTTAATATTTACTATTTTTTTTCGAATTTTTAAAGTGAAAAAATGAAAAATCACTAGATTTTATATGAGAAATCTCTAGTTGTTTTTCTGTTCTTTTCTTTTTTTAAAATTCAAATTTTATGAATGTTTGAATGCAGTCCTTTAGGAGACCATTAAATAGTCTTGCAGCAAAATTTTTATAACAATCGGTTTATATTTACTATTTTTTTTCGAATTTTTAAAGTGAAAAAATGAAAAATCGGTAGATTTTATATGAGAAATCTCTAGTTGTTTTTCTGTTCTTTTCTTTTTTTAAAATTCAAATTTTATGAATGTTTGAATGCAGTCCTTTAGGAGACCATTAAATAGTCTTGCAGCAAAATTTTTATAACAATCGGTTTATATTTACTATTTTTTTTCGAATTTTTAAAGTGAAAAAATGAAAAATCGGTATATTTTATATGAGAAATCGGTAGTTTTAAAAATTTTTAATGCAGTCCTTTAGGGGACCATTAAATAGTATTGCAGCAAAAATTTCATAACAATCGATTAATATTTCCTTTTTTTTTTTTTTTTTTTGTCTAAAAAAAGTTGCAAGGGGGTACCCTTGGAAGATTTTTTGACTGTTTTTTTTAAATTCCATTTTGAAGAATGTTTGAATGCAGTTCTTTATGGGACCATTAAACAGTGTTACAGCAAAAATTTCATAACAATCGGTTTATATTTACTATTTTTTTTCGAATTTTTAAAGTGAAAAGATGAAAAATCAGTAGATTTTATATGAAAAATCTGTAGTTGTTTTTCTGTTCTTTTCTTTTTTTAAAATTCAAATTTTATGAATGTTTGAATGCAGTCCTTTAGGAGACCATTTAATAGTCTTGCAGCAAAATTTTTATAACAATCGGTTTATATTTACTATTTTTTTTCGAATTTTTAAAGTGAAAAAATGAAAAATCACTAGATTTTATATGAGAAATCTCTAGTTGTTTTTCTGTTCTTTTCTTTTTTTAAAATTCAAATTTTATGAATGTTTGAATGCAGTCCTTTAGGAGACCATTAAATAGTTTTGCAGCAAAATTTTTATAACAATCGGTTTATATTTACTATTTTTTTTCGAATTTTTAAAGTGAAAAAATGAAAAATCGGTAGATTTTATATGAGAAATCTCTAGTTGTTTTTCTGTTCTTTTCTTTTTTTAAAATTCAAATTTTATGAATGTTTGAATGCAGTCCTTTAGGAGACCATTAAATAGTCTTGCAGCAAAATTTTTATAACAATCGGTTTATATTTACTATTTTTTTTCGAATTTTTAAAGTGAAAAAATGAAAAATCGGTAGATTTTATATGGAAATCTGTAGTTGTTTTTCTGTTCTTTTCTTTTTTTAAAATTCAAATTTTATGAATGTTTGAATGCAGTCCTTTAGGAGACCATTAAATAGTCTTGCAGCAAAATTTTTATAACAATCGGTTTATATTTACTATTTTTTTTCGAATTTTTAAAGTGAAAAAATGAAAAATCGGTAGATTTTATATGAGAAATCGGTAGTTTTAAAAATGCACAAATTTGAAAATTTTTAATGCAGTCCTTTAGGGGACCATTAAATAGTATTGCAGCAAAAATTTCATAACAATCGATTAATATTTCCTTTTTTTTTTTTTTTTTTTGTCTAAAAAAAGTTGCAAGGGGGTACCCTTGGAAGATTTTTTGACTGCTTTTTTTAAATTCCATTTTGAAGAATGTTTGAATGCAGTTCTTTAGGGGACCATTCAACAGTGTTACAGCAAAAATTTCATAACAATCGGTTAATATTTACTATTTTTTTTCGAATTTTTAAAGTGAAAAAATGAAAAATCACTAGATTTTATATGAGAAATCTCTAGTTGTTTTTCTGTTCTTTTCTTTTTTTAAAATTCAAATTTTATGAATGTTTGAATGCAGTCCTTTAGGAGACCATTAAATAGTCTTGCAGCAAAATTTTTATAACAATCGGTTAATATTTACTATTTTTTTTCGAATTTTTAAAGTGAAAAGATGAAAAATCAGTAGATTTTATATGAGAAATCTGTAGTTGTTTTTCTGTTCTTTTCTTTTTTTAAAATTCAAATTTTATGAATGTTTGAATGCAGTCCTTTAGGAGACCATTAAATAGTCTTGCAGCAAAATTTTTATAACAATCGGTTTATATTTACTATTTTTTTTCGAATTTTTAAAGTGAAAAAATGAAAAATCGGTAGATTTTATATGAGAAATCGGTAGTTTTAAAAATGCACAAATTTGAAAATTTTTAATGCAGTCCTTTAGGGGACCATTAAATAGTATTGCAGCAAAAATTTCATAACAATCGATTAATATTTCCTTTTTTTTTTTTTTTTTTTGTCTAAAAAAAGTTGCAAGGGGGTACCCTTGGAAGATTTTTTGACTGTTTTTTTTTAAATTCCATTTTGAAGAATGTTTGAATGCAGTTCTTTATGGGACCATTAAACAGTGTTACAGCAAAAATTTCATAACAATCGGTTAATATTTACTATTTTTTTTCGAATTTTTAAAGTGAAAAAATGAAAAATCACTAGATTTTATATGAGAAATCTCTAGTTGTTTTTCTGTTCTTTTCTTTTTTTAAAATTCAAATTTTATGAATGTTTGAATGCAGTCCTTTAGGAGACCATTAAATAGTCTTGCAGCAAAATTTTTATAACAATCGGTTAATATTTACTATTTTTTTTCGAATTTTTAAAGTGAAAAGATGAAAAATCAGTAGATTTTATATGAGAAATCTGTAGTTGTTTTTCTGTTCTTTTCTTTTTTTAAAATTCAAATTTTATGAATGTTTGAATGCAGTCCTTTAGGAGACCATTAAATAGTCTTGCAGCAAAATTTTTATAACAATCGGTTTATATTTACTATTTTTTTTCGAATTTTTAAAGTGAAAAAATGAAAAATCGGTAGATTTTATATGAGAAATCGGTAGTTTTAAAAATGCACAAATTTGAAAATTTTTAATGCAGTCCTTTAGGGGACCATTAAATAGTATTGCAGCAAAAATTTCATAACAATCGATTAATATTTCCTTTTTTTTTTTTTTTTTTTGTCTAAAAAAAGTTGCAAGGGGGTACCCTTGGAAGATTTTTTGACTGTTTTTTTTTAAATTCCATTTTGAAGAATGTTTGAATGCAGTTCTTTATGGGACCATTAAACAGTGTTACAGCAAAAATTTCATAACAATCGGTTAATATTTACTATTTTTTTTCGAATTTTTAAAGTGAAAAAATGAAAAATCACTAGATTTTATATGAGAAATCTCTAGTTGTTTTTCTGTTCTTTTCTTTTTTTAAAATTCAAATTTTATGAATGTTTGAATGCAGTCCTTTAGGAGACCATTAAATAGTCTTGCAGCAAAATTTTTATAACAATCGGTTTATATTTACTATTTTTTTTCGAATTTTTAAAGTGAAAAAATGAAAAATCGGTAGATTTTATATGAGAAATCTCTAGTTGTTTTTCTGTTCTTTTCTTTTTTTAAAATTCAAATTTTATGAATGTTTGAATGCAGTCCTTTAGGAGACCATTAAATAGTCTTGCAGCAAAATTTTTATAACAATCGGTTTATATTTACTATTTTTTTTCGAATTTTTAAAGTGAAAAAATGAAAAATCGGTATATTTTATATGAGAAATCGGTAGTTTTAAAAATTTTTAATGCAGTCCTTTAGGGGACCATTAAATAGTATTGCAGCAAAAATTTCATAACAATCGATTAATATTTCCTTTTTTTTTTTTTTTTTTTGTCTAAAAAAAGTTGCAAGGGGGTACCCTTGGAAGATTTTTTGACTGTTTTTTTTAAATTCCATTTTGAAGAATGTTTGAATGCAGTTCTTTATGGGACCATTAAACAGTGTTACAGCAAAAATTTCATAACAATCGGTTTATATTTACTATTTTTTTTCGAATTTTTAAAGTGAAAAGATGAAAAATCAGTAGATTTTATATGAAAAATCTGTAGTTGTTTTTCTGTTCTTTTCTTTTTTTAAAATTCAAATTTTATGAATGTTTGAATGCAGTCCTTTAGGAGACCATTTAATAGTCTTGCAGCAAAATTTTTATAACAATCGGTTTATATTTACTATTTTTTTTCGAATTTTTAAAGTGAAAAAATGAAAAATCGGTAGATTTTATATGAGAAATCGGTAGTTTTAAAAATGCACAAATTTGAAAATTTTTAATGCAGTCCTTTAGGGGACCATTAAATAGTATTGCAGCAAAAATTTCATAACAATCGATTAATATTTCCTTTTTTTTTTTTTTTTTTTGTCTAAAAAAAGTTGCAAGGGGGTACCCTTGGAAGATTTTTTGACTGTTTTTTTTTAAATTCCATTTTGAAGAATGTTTGAATGCAGTTCTTTATGGGACCATTAAACAGTGTTACAGCAAAAATTTCATAACAATCGGTTAATATTTACTATTTTTTTTCGAATTTTTAAAGTGAAAAAATGAAAAATCACTAGATTTTATATGAGAAATCTCTAGTTGTTTTTCTGTTCTTTTCTTTTTTTAAAATTCAAATTTTATGAATGTTTGAATGCAGTCCTTTAGGAGACCATTAAATAGTCTTGCAGCAAAATTTTTATAACAATCGGTTAATATTTACTATTTTTTTTCGAATTTTTAAAGTGAAAAAATGAAAAATCACTAGATTTTATATGAGAAATCTCTAGTTGTTTTTCTGTTCTTTTCTTTTTTTAAAATTCAAATTTTATGAATGTTTGAATGCAGTCCTTTAGGAGACCATTAAATAGTCTTGCAGCAAAATTTTTATAACAATCGGTTTATATTTACTATTTTTTTTCGAATTTTTAAAGTGAAAAAATGAAAAATCGGTAGATTTTATATGAGAAATCTCTAGTTGTTTTTCTGTTCTTTTCTTTTTTTAAAATTCAAATTTTATGAATGTTTGAATGCAGTCCTTTAGGAGACCATTAAATAGTCTTGCAGCAAAATTTTTATAACAATCGGTTTATATTTACTATTTTTTTTCGAATTTTTAAAGTGAAAAAATGAAAAATCGGTAGATTTTATATGAGAAATCGGTAGTTTTAAAAATGCACAAATTTGAAAATTTTTAATGCAGTCCTTTAGGGGACCATTAAATAGTATTGCAGCAAAAATTTCATAACAATCGATTAATATTTCCTTTTTTTTTTTATTTTTTTGTCTAAAAAAAGTTGCAAGGGGGTACCCTTGGAAGATTTTTTGACTGTTTTTTTTAAATTCCATTTTGAAGAATGTTTGAATGCAGTTCTTTATAGGACCATTAAACAGTGTTACAAATGCACAAATTTAAAAATTTTTAATGCAGTTCTTTATGGGACCATTAAACAGTGTTACAGCAAAAATTTCATAACAATCGGTTAATATTTACTATTTTTTTTCGAATTTTTAAAGTGAAAAAATGAAAAATCAGTAGATTTTATATGGAAATCTGTAGTTGTTTTTCTGTTCTTTTCTTTTTTTAAAATTCAAATTTTATGAATGTTTGAATGCAGTCATTTTTGCAATGCACAAATTTGAAAATTTTTAATGCAGTCCTTTAGGGGACCATTAAATAGTATTGCAGCAAAAATTTCATAACAATCGATTAATATTTCCTTTTTTTTTTTTTTTTTTTGTCTAAAAAAAGTTGCAAGGGGGTACCCTTGGAAGATTTTTTGACTGTTTTTTTAAAATTCCATTTTGAAGAATGTTTGAATGCAGTTCTTTAGGGGACCATTCAACAGTGTTACAGCAAAAATTTCATAACAATCGGTTAATATTTACTATTTTTTTTCGAATTTTTAAAGTGAAAAGATGAAAAATCAGTAGATTTTATATGAGAAATCTGTAGTTGTTTTTCTGTTCTTTTCTTTTTTTAAAATTCAAATTTTATGAATGTTTGAATGCAGTCCTTTAGGAGACCATTAAATAGTCTTGCAGCAAAATTTTTATAACAATCGGTTTATATTTACTATTTTTTTTCGAATTTTTAAAGTGAAAAAATGAAAAATCGGTAGATTTTATATGAGAAATCGGTAGTTTTAAAAATGCACAAATTTGAAAATTTTTAATGCAGTCCTTTAGGGGACCATTAAATAGTATTGCAGCAAAAATTTCATAACAATCGATTAATATTTCCTTTTTTTTTTTATTTTTTTGTCTAAAAAAAGTTGCAAGGGGGTACCCTTGGAAGATTTTTTGACTGTTTTTTTTAAATTCCATTTTGAAGAATGTTTGAATGCAGTTCTTTATGGGACCATTAAACAGTGTTACAAATGCACAAATTTAAAAATTTTTAATGCAGTTCTTTATGGGACCATTAAACAGTGTTACAGCAAAAATTTCATAACAATCGGTTAATATTTACTATTTTTTTTCGAATTTTTAAAGTGAAAAAATGAAAAATCAGTAGATTTTATATGGAAATCTGTAGTTGTTTTTCTGTTCTTTTCTTTTTTTAAAATTCAAATTTTATGAATGTTTGAATGCAGTCCTTTAGGAGACCATTAAATAGTCTTGCAGCAAAATTTTTATAACAATCGGTTTATATTTACTATTTTTTTTCGAATTTTTAAAGTGAAAAAATGAAAAATCGGTAGATTTTATATGAGAAATCGGTAGTTTTAAAAATGCACAAATTTGAAAATTTTTAATGCAGTCCTTTAGGGGACCATTAAATAGTATTGCAGCAAAAATTTCATAACCATCGATTAATATTTCCTTTTTTTTTTTGTCTAAAAAAAGTTGCATTTTGAAGAATGTTTGAATGCAGTTCTTTATGGGACCATTAAACAGTGTTACAGCAAAAATTTCATAACAATCGGTTAATATTTACTATTTTTTTTCGAATTTTTAAAGTGAAAAAATGAAAAATCACTAGATTTTATATGAGAAATCTCTAGTTGTTTTTCTGTTCTTTTCTTTTTTTAAAATTCAAATTTTATGAATGTTTGAATGCAGTCCTTTAGGAGACCATTAAATAGTCTTGCAGCAAAATTTTTATAACAATCGGTTTATATTTACTATTTTTTTTCGAATTTTTAAAGTGAAAAAATGAAAAATCGGTAGATTTTATATGAGAAATCGGTAGTTTTAAAAAAGTTGCAAGGGGGAAGATTTTTTGACTGTTTTTTTTAAATTCCATTTTGAAGAATGTTTGAATGCAGTTTTTTATGGGACCATTAAACAGTGTTACAGCAAAAATTTCATAACAATCGGTTAATATTTACTATTTTTTTTCGAATTTTTAAAGTGAAAAAATGAAAAATCAGTAGATTTTATATGGAAATCTGTAGTTGTTTTTCTGTTCTTTTCTTTTTTTAAAATTCAAATTTTATGAATGTTTGAATGCAGTCCTTTAGGAGACCATTAAATAGTCTTGCAGCAAAATTTTTATAACAATCGGTTTATATTTACTATTTTTTTTCGAATTTTTAAAGTGAAAAAATGAAAAATCGGTAGATTTTATATGAGAAATCGGTAGTTTTAAAAATGCACAAATTTGAAAATTTTTAATGCAGTCCTTTAGGGGACCATTAAATAGTATTGCAGCAAAAATTTCATAACAATCGATTAATATTTCCTTTTTTTTTTTATTTTTTTGTCTAAAAAAAGTTGCAAGGGGGAAGATTTTTTGACTGTTTTTTTTAAATTCCATTTTGAAGAATGTTTGAATGCAGTTCTTTATGGGACCATTAAACAGTGTTACAGCAAAAATTTCATAACAATCGGTTAATATTTACTATTTTTTTTCGAATTTTTAAAGTGAAAAAATGAAAAATCACTAGATTTTATATGAGAAATCTCTAGTTGTTTTTCTGTTCTTTTCTTTTTTTAAAATTCAAATTTTATGAATGTTTGAATGCAGTCCTTTAGGAGACCATTAAATAGTCTTGCAGCAAAATTTTTATAACAATCGGTTTATATTTACTATTTTTTTTCGAATTTTTAAAGTGAAAAAATGAAAAATCGGTAGATTTTATATGAGAAATCGGTAGTTTTAAAAATGCACAAATTTGAAAATTTTTAATGCAGTCCTTTAGGGGACCATTAAATAGTATTGCAGCAAAAGTTTCATAACAATCGATTAATATTTCCTTTTTTTTTTTATTTTTTTGTCTAAAAAAAGTTGCAAGGGGGTACCCTTGGAAGATTTTTTGACTGTTTTTTTTAAATTCCATTTTGAAGAATGTTTGAATGCAGTTCTTTATGGGACCATTAAACAGTGTTACAAATGCACAAATTTAAAAATTTTTAATGCAGTTCTTTATGGGACCATTAAACAGTGTTACAGCAAAAATTTCATAACAATCGGTTAATATTTACTATTTTTTTTCGAATTTTTAAAGTGAAAAAATGAAAAATCAGTAGATTTTATATGGAAATCTGTAGTTGTTTTTCTGTTCTTTTCTTTTTTTAAAATTCAAATTTTATGAATGTTTGAATGCAGTCCTTTAGGAGACCATTAAATAGTCTTGCAGCAAAATTTTTATAACAATCGGTTTATATTTACTATTTTTTTTCGAATTTTTAAAGTGAAAAAATGAAAAATCGGTAGATTTTATATGAGAAATCGGTAGTTTTAAAAATGCACAAATTTGAAAATTTTTAATGCAGTCCTTTAGGGGACCATTAAATAGTATTGCAGCAAAAATTTCATAACCATCGATTAATATTTCCTTTTTTTTTTTATTTTTTTGTCTAAAAAAAGTTGCAAGGGGGAAGATTTTTTGACTGTTTTTTTTAAATTCCATTTTGAAGAATGTTTGAATGCAGTTCTTTATGGGACCATTAAATAGACTTGCAGCAAAATTTTTATAACAATCGGTTTATATTTACTATTTTTTTTCGAATTTTTAAAGTGAAAAAATGAAAAATCGGTAGATTTTATATGAGAAATCTCTAGTTGTTTTTCTGTTCTTTTCTTTTTTTAAAATTCAAATTTTATGAATGTTTGAATGCAGTCCTTTAGGAGACCATTAAATAGTCCTGCAGCAAAATTTTTATAACAATCGGTTTATATTTACTATTTTTTTTCGAATTTTTAAAGTGAAAAAATGAAAAATCGGTAGATTTTATATGAGAAATCTGTAGTTGTTTTTCTGTTCTTTTCTTTTTTTAAAATTCAAATTTTATGAATGTTTGAATGCAGTCCTTTAGGAGACCATTAAATAGTCTTGCAGCAAAATTTTTATAACAATCGGTTTATATTTACTATTTTTTTTCGAATTTTTAAAGTGAAAAAATGAAAAATCGGTAGATTTTATATGAGAAATCGGTAGTTTTAAAAATGCACAAATTAAATAGTATTGCAGCAAAAATTTCATAACAATCGATTAATATTTCCTTTTTTTTTTTTTTTTTTTGTCTAAAAAAAGTTGCAAGGGGGAAGATTTTTTGACTGTTTTTTTTAAATTCCATTTTGAAGAATGTTTGAATGCAGTTCTTTATGGGACCATTAAACAGTGTTACAGCAAAAATTTCATAACAATCGGTTAATATTTACTATTTTTTTTCGAATTTTTAAAGTGAAAAAATGAAAAATCACTAGATTTTATATGAGAAATCTCTAGTTGTTTTTCTGTTCTTTTCTTTTTTTAAAATTCAAATTTTATGAATGTTTGAATGCAGTCCTTTAGGAGACCATTAAATAGTCTTGCAGCAAAATTTTTATAACAATCGGTTTATATTTACTATTTTTTTTCGAATTTTTAAAGTGAAAAAATGAAAAATCGGTAGATTTTATATGAGAAATCGGTAGTTTTAAAAATGCACAAATTTGAAAATTTTTAATGCAGTCCTTTAGGGGACCATTAAATAGTATTGCAGCAAAAGTTTCATAACAATCGATTAATATTTCCTTTTTTTTTTTATTTTTTTGTCTAAAAAAAGTTGCAAGGGGGTACCCTTGGAAGATTTTTTGACTGTTTTTTTTAAATTCCATTTTGAAGAATGTTTGAATGCAGTTCTTTATGGGACCATTAAACAGTGTTACAAATGCACAAATTTAAAAATTTTTAATGCAGTTCTTTATGGGACCATTAAACAGTGTTACAGCAAAAATTTCATAACAATCGGTTAATATTTACTATTTTTTTTCGAATTTTTAAAGTGAAAAAATGAAAAATCAGTAGATTTTATATGGAAATCTGTAGTTGTTTTTCTGTTCTTTTCTTTTTTTAAAATTCAAATTTTATGAATGTTTGAATGCAGTCCTTTAGGAGACCATTAAATAGTCTTGCAGCAAAATTTTTATAACAATCGGTTTATATTTACTATTTTTTTTCGAATTTTTAAAGTGAAAAAATGAAAAATCGGTAGATTTTATATGAGAAATCGGTAGTTTTAAAAATGCACAAATTTGAAAATTTTTAATGCAGTCCTTTAGGGGACCATTAAATAGTATTGCAGCAAAAATTTCATAACCATCGATTAATATTTCCTTTTTTTTTTTTTTTTTTTGTCTAAAAAAAGTTGCAAGGGGGAAGATTTTTTGACTGTTTTTTTTAAATTCCATTTTGAAGAATGTTTGAATGCAGTTCTTTATGGGACCATTAAATAGACTTGCAGCAAAATTTTTATAACAATCGGTTTATATTTACTATTTTTTTTCGAATTTTTAAAGTGAAAAAATGAAAAATCGGTAGATTTTATATGAGAAATCTCTAGTTGTTTTTCTGTTCTTTTCTTTTTTTAAAATTCAAATTTTATGAATGTTTGAATGCAGTCCTTTAGGAGACCATTAAATAGTCCTGCAGCAAAATTTTTATAACAATCGGTTTATATTTACTATTTTTTTTCGAATTTTTAAAGTGAAAAAATGAAAAATCGGTAGATTTTATATGAGAAATCTGTAGTTGTTTTTCTGTTCTTTTCTTTTTTTAAAATTCAAATTTTATGAATGTTTGAATGCAGTCCTTTAGGAGACCATTAAATAGTCTTGCAGCAAAATTTTTATAACAATCGGTTTATATTTACTATTTTTTTTCGAATTTTTAAAGTGAAAAAATGAAAAATCGGTAGATTTTATATGAGAAATCGGTAGTTTTAAAAATGCACAAATTTGAAAATTTTTAATGCAGTCCTTTAGGGGACCATTAAATAGTATTGCAGCAAAAATTTCATAACAATCGATTAATATTTCCTTTTTTTTTTTATTTTTTTGTCTAAAAAAAGTTGCAAGGGGGTACCCTTGGAAGATTTTTTGACTGTTTTTTTTAAATTCCATTTTGAAGAATGTTTGAATGCAGTTCTTTATGGGACCATTAAACAGTGTTACAAATGCACAAATTTAAAAATTTTTAATGCAGTTCTTTATGGGACCATTAAACAGTGTTACAGCAAAAATTTCATAACAATCGGTTAATATTTACTATTTTTTTTCGAATTTTTAAAGTGAAAAAATGAAAAATCAGTAGTTTAAGTAGTTTAAATTCCATTTTGAAGAATGTTTGAATGCAGTTCTTTATGGGACCATTAAATAGTCTTGCAGCAAAAGTTTCATAACAATCGATTAATATTTCCTTTTTTTTTTTATTTTTTTGTCTAAAAAAAGTTGCAAGGGGGTACCCTTGGAAGATTTTTTGACTGTTTTTTTTAAATTCCATTTTGAAGAATGTTTGAATGCAGTTCTTTATGGGACCATTAAACAGTGTTACAAATACACAAATTTAAAAATTTTTAATGCAGTTCTTTATGGGACCATTAAACAGTGTTACAGCAAAAATTTCATAACAATCGGTTAATATTTACTATTTTTTTTCGAATTTTTAAAGTGAAAAAATGAAAAATCAGTAGATTTTATATGGAAATCTGTAGTTGTTTTTCTGTTCTTTTCTTTTTTTAAAATTCAAATTTTATGAATGTTTGAATGCAGTCCTTTAGGAGACCATTAAATAGACTTGCAGCAAAATTTTTATAACAATCGGTTTATATTTACTATTTTTTTTCGAATTTTTAAAGTGAAAAAATGAAAAATCGGTAGATTTTATATGAGAAATCGGTAGTTTTAAAAATGCACAAATTTGAAAATTTTTAATGCAGTCCTTTAGGGGACCATTAAATAGTATTGCAGCAAAAGTTTCATAACAATCGATTAATATTTCCTTTTTTTTTTTATTTTTTTGTCTAAAAAAAGTTGCAAGGGGGTACCCTTGGAAGATTTTTTGACTGTTTTTTTTAAATTCCATTTTGAAGAATGTTTGAATGCAGTTCTTTATGGGACCATTAAATAGACTTGCAGCAAAATTTTTATAACAATCGGTTTATATTTACTATTTTTTTTCGAATTTTTAAAGTGAAAAAATGAAAAATCGGTAGATTTTATATGAGAAATCTCTAGTTGTTTTTCTGTTCTTTTCTTTTTTTAAAATTCAAATTTTATGAATGTTTGAATGCAGTCCTTTAGGAGACCATTAAATAGTCCTGCAGCAAAATTTTTATAACAATCGGTTTATATTTACTATTTTTTTTCGAATTTTTAAAGTGAAAAAATGAAAAATCGGTAGATTTTATATGAGAAATCTGTAGTTGTTTTTCTGTTCTTTTCTTTTTTTAAAATTCAAATTTTATGAATGTTTGAATGCAGTCCTTTAGGAGACCATTAAATAGTCTTGCAGCAAAATTTTTATAACAATCGGTTTATATTTACTATTTTTTTTCGAATTTTTAAAGTGAAAAAATGAAAAATCGGTAGATTTTATATGAGAAATCGGTAGTTTTAAAAATGCACAAATTTGAAAATTTTTAATGCAGTCCTTTAGGGGACCATTAAATAGTATTGCAGCAAAAATTTCATAACAATCGATTAATATTTTCTTTTTTTTTTTATTTTTTTGTCTAAAAAAAGTTGCAAGGGGGTACCCTTGGAAGATTTTTTGACTGTTTTTTTTAAATTCCATTTTGAAGAATGTTTGAATGCAGTTCTTTATGGGACCATTAAACAGTGTTACAAATGCACAAATTTAAAAATTTTTAATGCAGTTCTTTATGGGACCATTAAACAGTGTTACAGCAAAAATTTCATAACAATCGGTTAATATTTACTATTTTTTTTCGAATTTTTAAAGTGAAAAAATGAAAAATCAGTAGATTTTATATGGAAATCTGTAGTTGTTTTTCTGTTCTTTTCTTTTTTTAAAATTCAAATTTTATGAATGTTTGAATGCAGTCCTTTAGGAGACCATTAAATAGTCTTGCAGCAAAATTTTTATAACAATCGGTTTATATTTACTATTTTTTTTCGAATTTTTAAAGTGAAAAAATGAAAAATCGGTAGATTTTATATGAGAAAACAACTACAGATTTCCATATAAAATCTACTGATTTTTCATTTTTTCACTTTAAAAATTCGAAAAAAAATAGTAAATATTAACCGATTGTTATGAAATTTTTGCTGTAACACTGTTTAATGGTCCCATAAAAATTTTATGAATGTTTGAATGCAGTCCTTTAGGAGACCATTAAATAGTCTTGCAGCAAAATTTTTATAACAATCGGTTTATATTTACTATTTTTTTTCGAATTTTTAAAGTGAAAAAATGAAAAATCGGTAGATTTTATATGAGAAATCGGTAGTTTTAAAAATGCACAAATTTGAAAATTTTTAATGCAGTCCTTTAGGGGACCATTAAATAGTATTGCAGCAAAAATTTCATAACCATCGATTAATATTTCCTTTTTTTTTTTATTTTTTTGTCTAAAAAAAGTTGCAAGGGGGATGATTTTTTGACTGTTTTTTTTAAATTCCATTTTGAAGAATGTTTGAATGCAGTTCTTTATGGGACCATTAAATAGACTTGCAGCAAAATTTTTATAACAATCGGTTTATATTTACTATTTTTTTTCGAATTTTTAAAGTGAAAAAATGAAAAATCGGTAGATTTTATATGAGAAATCTCTAGTTGTTTTTCTGTTCTTTTCTTTTTTTAAAATTCAAATTTTATGAATGTTTGAATGCAGTCCTTTAGGAGACCATTAAATAGTCCTGCAGCAAAATTTTTATAACAATCGGTTTATATTTACTATTTTTTTTCGAATTTTTAAAGTGAAAAAATGAAAAATCGGTAGATTTTATATGAGAAATCGGTAGTTTTAAAAATGCACAAATTTGAAAATTTTTAATGCAGTCCTTTAGGGGACCATTAAATAGTATTGCAGCAAAAGTTTCATAACAATCGATTAATATTTCCTTTTTTTTTTTTTTTTTTGTCTAAAAAAAGTTGCAAGGGGGTACCCTTGGAAGATATTTTGACTGTTTTTTCTAAATTCCATTTTGAAGAATGTTTGAATGCAGTTCTTTATGGGACCATTAAACAGTGTTACAGCAAAAATTTCATAACAATCGGTTAATATTTACTATTTTTTTTCGAATTTTTAAAGTGAAAAAATGAAAAATCACTAGATTTTATATGAGAAATCTCTAGTTGTTTTTCTGTTCTTTTCTTTTTTTAAAATTCAAATTTTATGAATGTTTGAATGCAGTCCTTTAGGAGACCATTAAATAGTCTTGCAGCAAAATTTTTATAACAATCGGTTTATATTTACTATTTTTTTTCGAATTTTTAAAGTGAAAAAATGAAAAATCGGTAGATTTTATATGAGAAATCGGTAGTTTTAAAAATGCACAAATTTGAAAAAAGGAAGATTTTTTGACTGTTTTTTTTAAATTCCATTTTGAAGAATGTTTGAATGCAGTTCTTTATGGGACCATTAAATAGTCTTGCAGCAAAATTTTTATAACAATCGATTAATATTTTCTTTTTTTTTTTATTTTTTTGTCTAAAAAAAGTTGCAAGGGGGTACCCTTGGAAGATTTTTTGACTGTTTTTTTTAAATTCCATTTTGAAGAATGTTTGAATGCAGTTCTTTATGGGACCATTAAACAGTGTTACAAATGCACAAATTTAAAAATTTTTAATGCAGTTCTTTATGGGACCATTAAACAGTGTTACAGCAAAAATTTCATAACAATCGGTTAATATTTACTATTTTTTTTCGAATTTTTAAAGTGAAAAAATGAAAAATCAGTAGATTTTATATGGAAATCTGTAGTTGTTTTTCTGTTCTTTTCTTTTTTTAAAATTCAAATTTTATGAATGTTTGAATGCAGTCCTTTAGGAGACCATTAAATAGTCTTGCAGCAAAATTTTTATAACAATCGGTTTATATTTACTATTTTTTTTCGAATTTTTAAAGTGAAAAAATGAAAAATCGGTAGATTTTATATGAGAAATCGGTAGTTTTAAAAATGCACAAATTTGAAAATTTTTAATGCAGTCCTTTAGGGGACCATTAAATAGTATTGCAGCAAAAATTTCATAACCATCGATTAATATTTCCTTTTTTTTTTTTTTTTTTTGTCTAAAAAAAGTTGCAAGGGGGAAGATTTTTTGACTGTTTTTTTTAAATTCCATTTTGAAGAATGTTTGAATGCAGTTCTTTATTGGACCATTAAATAGACTTGCAGCAAAATTTTTATAACAATCGGTTTATATTTACTATTTTTTTTCGAATTTTTAAAGTGAAAAAATGAAAAATCGGTAGATTTTATATGAGAAATCTCTAGTTGTTTTTCTGTTCTTTTCTTTTTTTAAAATTCAAATTTTATGAATGTTTGAATGCAGTCCTTTAGGAGACCATTAAATAGTCTTGCAGCAAAATTTTTATAACAATCGGTTTATATTTACTATTTTTTTTCGAATTTTTAAAGTGAAAAAATGAAAAATCGGTAGATTTTATATGAGAAATCGGTAGTTTTAAAAATGCACAAATTTGAAAATTTTTAATGCAGTCCTTTAGGGGACCATTAAATAGTATTGCAGCAAAAATTTCATAACAATCGATTAATATTTTCTTTTTTTTTTTATTTTTTTGTCTAAAAAAAGTTGCAAGGGGGTACCCTTGGAAGATTTTTTGACTGTTTTTTTTAAATTCCATTTTGAAGAATGTTTGAATGCAGTTCTTTATGGGACCATTAAACAGTGTTACAGCAAAAATTTCATAACAATCGGTTAATATTTACTATTTTTTTTCGAATTTTTAAAGTGAAAAAATGAAAAATCACTAGATTTTATATGAGAAATCTCTAGTTGTTTTTCTGTTCTTTTCTTTTTTTAAAATTCAAATTTTATGAATGTTTGAATGCAGTCCTTTAGGAGACCATTAAATAGTCTTGCAGCAAAATTTTTATAACAATCGGTTTATATTTACTATTTTTTTTCGAATTTTTAAAGTGAAAAAATGAAAAATCGGTAGATTTTATATGAGAAATCGGTAGTTTTAAAAATGCACAAATTTGAAAATTTTTAATGCAGTCCTTTAGGGGACCATTAAATAGTATTGCAGCAAAAATTTCATAACCATCGATTAATATTTCCTTTTTTTTTTTATTTTTTTGTCTAAAAAAAGTTGCAAGGGGGAAGATTTTTTGACTGTTTTTTTTAAATTCCATTTTGAAGAATGTTTGAATGCAGTTCTTTATGGGACCATTAAATAGACTTGCAGCAAAATTTTTATAACAATCGGTTTATATTTACTATTTTTTTTCGAATTTTTAAAGTGAAAAAATGAAAAATCGGTAGATTTTATATGAGAAATCTCTAGTTGTTTTTCTGTTCTTTTCTTTTTTTAAAATTCAAATTTTATGAATGTTTGAATGCAGTCCTTTAGGAGACCATTAAATAGTCTTGCAGCAAAATTTTTATAACAATCGGTTTATATTTACTATTTTTTTTCGAATTTTTAAAGTGAAAAAATGAAAAATCGGTAGATTTTATATGAGAAATCGGTAGTTTTAAAAATGCAAAAAATTTGAAAATTTTTAATGCAGTCCTTTAGGGGACCATTAAATAGTATTGCAGCAAAAATTTCATAACAATCGATTAATATTTCCTTTTTTTTTTTATTTTTTTGTCTAAAAAAAGTTGCAAGGGGGTACCCTTGGAAGATTTTTTGACTGTTTTTTTTAAATTCCATTTTGAAGAATGTTTGAATGCAGTTCTTTATGGGACCATTAAACAGTGTTACAAATGCACAAATTTAAAAATTTTTAATGCAGTTCTTTATGGGACCATTAAACAGTGTTACAGCAAAAATTTCATAACAATCGGTTAATATTTACTATTTTTTTTCGAATTTTTAAAGTGAAAAAATGAAAAATCACTAGATTTTATATGAGAAATCTCTAGTTGTTTTTCTGTTCTTTTCTTTTTTTAAAATTCAAATTTTATGAATGTTTGAATGCAGTCCTTTAGGAGACCATTAAATAGTCTTGCAGCAAAATTTTTATAACAATCGGTTTATATTTACTATTTTTTTTCGAATTTTTAAAGTGAAAAAATGAAAAATCGGTAGATTTTATATGAGAAATCGGGAGTTTTAAAAATGCACAAATTTAAAAATTTTTAATGCAGTCCTTTAGGAGACCATTAAATAGTATTGCAGCAAAAATTTCATAACAATCGATTAATATTTCCTTTTTTTTTTTATTTTTTTGTCTAAAAAAAGTTGCAAGGGGGTACCCTTGGAAGATTTTTTGACTGTTTTTTTTAAATTCCATTTTGAAGAATGTTTGAATGCAGTTCTTTATGGGACCATTAAACAGTGTTACAAATGCACAAATTTGAAAATTTTTAATGCAGTTCTTTATGGGACCATTAAACAGTGTTACAGCAAAAATTTCATAACAATCGGTTAATATTTACTATTTTTTTTCGAATTTTTAAAGTGAAAAAATGAAAAATCACTAGATTTTATATGAGAAATCTCTAGTTGTTTTTCTGTTCTTTTCTTTTTTTAAAATTCAAATTTTATGAATGTTTGAATGCAGTCCTTTAGGAGACCATTAAATAGTCTTGCAGCAAAATTTTTATAACAATCGGTTTATATTTACTATTTTTTTTCGAATTTTTAAAGTGAAAAAATGAAAAATCAGTAGATTTTATATGGAAATCTGTAGTTGTTTTTCTGTTCTTTTCTTTTTTTAAAATTCAAATTTTATGAATGTTTGAATGCAGTCCTTTAGGAGACCATTAAATAGTCTTGCAGCAAAATTTTTATAACAATCGGTTTATATTTACTATTTTTTTTCGAATTTTTAAAGTGAAAAAATGAAAAATCGGTAGATTTTATATGAGAAATCTCTAGTTGTTTTTCTGTTCTTTTCTTTTTTTAAAATTCAAATTTTATGAATGTTTGAATGCAGTCCTTTAGGAGACCATTAAATAGTCTTGCAGCAAAATTTTTATAACAATCGGTTTATATTTACTATTTTTTTTCGAATTTTTAAAGTGAAAAAATGAAAAATCGGTAGATTTTATATGAGAAATCGGGAGTTTTAAAAATGCACAAATTTAAAAATTTTTAATGCAGTCCTTTAGGAGACCATTAAATAGTATTGCAGCAAAAATTTCATAACAATCGATTAATATTTCCTTTTTTTTTTTATTTTTTTGTCTAAAAAAAGTTGCAAGGGGGTACCCTTGGAAGATTTTTTGACTGTTTTTTTTAAATTCCATTTTGAAGAATGTTTGAATGCAGTTCTTTATGGGACCATTAAACAGTGTTACAGCAAAAATTTCATAACAATCGGTTAATATTTACTATTTTTTTTCGAATTTTTAAAGTGAAAAAATGAAAAATCACTAGATTTTATATGAGAAATCTCTAGTTGTTTTTCTGTTCTTTTCTTTTTTTAAAATTCAAATTTTATGAATGTTTGAATGCAGTCCTTTAGGAGACCATTAAATAGTCTTGCAGCAAAATTTTTATAACAATCGGTTTATATTTACTATTTTTTTTCGAATTTTTAAAGTGAAAAAATGAAAAATCAGTAGATTTTATATGGAAATCTGTAGTTGTTTTTCTGTTCTTTTCTTTTTTTAAAATTCAAATTTTATGAATGTTTGAATGCAGTCCTTTAGGAGACCATTAAATAGTCTTGCAGCAAAATTTTTATAACAATCGGTTTATATTTACTATTTTTTTTCGAATTTTTAAAGTGAAAAAATGAAAAATCGGTAGATTTTATATGAGAAATCTCTAGTTGTTTTTCTGTTCTTTTCTTTTTTTAAAATTCAAATTTTATGAATGTTTGAATGCAGTCCTTTAGGAGACCATTAAATAGTCTTGCAGCAAAATTTTTATAACAATCGGTTTATATTTACTATTTTTTTTCGAATTTTTTAAAGTGAAAAAATGAAAAATCGGTAGATTTTATATGAGAAATCGGTAGTTTTAAAAATGCACAAATTTGAAAATTTTTAATGCAGTCCTTTAGGGGACCATTAAATAGTATTGCAGCAAAAATTTCATAACAATCGATTAATATTTCCTTTTTTTTTTTTTTTTTTTGTCTAAAAAAAGTTGCAAGGAAGATTTTTTGACGGTTTTTTTAAATTCCATTTTGAAGAATGTTTGAATGCAGTTCTTTATGGGACCATTAAACAGTGTTACAGCAAAAATTTCATAACAATCGGTTAATATTTACTATTTTTTTTCGAATTTTTAAAGTGAAAAAATGAAAAATCACTAGATTTTATATGAGAAATCTCTAGTTGTTTTTCTGTTCTTTTCTTTTTTTAAAATTCAAATTTTATGAATGTTTGAATGCAGTCCTTTAGGGGACCATTAAATAGTATTTGTTTGAACGCAGTTCTTTATGGGACCATTAAACAGTGTTACAGCAAAAATTTCATAACAATCGGTTAATATTTACTATTTTTTTTCGAATTTTTAAAGTGAAAAAATGAAAAATCACTAGATTTTATATGAGAAATCTCTAGTTGTTTTTCTGTTCTTTTCTTTTTTTAAAATTCAAATTTTATGAATGTTTGAATGCAGTCCTTTAGGAGACCATTAAATAGTATATGTTTGAATGCAGTCCTTTAGGGGACCATTAAATAGTATTGCAGCAAAAATTTCATAACAATCGATTAATATTTCCTTTTTTTTTTTATTTTTTTGTCTAAAAAAAGTTGCAAGGAAGATTTTTTGACGGTTTTTTTAAATTCCATTTTGAAGAATGTTTGAATGCAGTTCTTTATGGGACCATTAAACAGTGGTACAGCAAAAATTTCATAACAATCGGTTAATATTTACTATTTTTTTTCGAATTTTTAAAGTGAAAAAATGAAAAATCACTAGATTTTATATGAGAAATCTCTAGTTGTTTTTCTGTTCTTTTCTTTTTTTAAAATTCAAATTTTATGAATGTTTGAATGCAGTCCTTTAGGGGACCATTAAATAGTATATGTTTGAATGCAGTTCTTTATGGGACCATTAAACAGTGTTACAGCAAAAATTTCATAACAATCGGTTAATATTTACTATTTTTTTTCGAATTTTTAAAGTGAAAAAATGAAAAATCACTAGATTTTATATGAGAAATCTCTAGTTGTTTTTCTGTTCTTTTCTTTTTTTAAAATTCAAATTTTATGAATGTTTGAATGCAGTCCTTTCGGAGATCATTAAATAGTCTTGCAGCAAAATTTATATAACAATCGGTTTATATTTACTATTTTTTTTCGAATTTTTAAAGTGAAAAAATGAAAAATCAGTAGATTTTATATGGAAATCTGTAGTTGTTTTTCTGTTCTTTTCTTTTTTTAAAATTCAAATTTTATGAATGTTTGAATGCAGTCCTTTAGGAGACCATTAAATAGTCTTGCAGCAAAATTTTTATAACAATCGGTTTATATTTACTATTTTTTTTCGAATTTTTAAAGTGAAAAAATGAAAAATCGGTAGATTTTATATGAGAAATCGGTATGCACAAATTTGAAAATTTTTAATGCAGTCCTTTAGGGGACCATTAAATAGTATTGCAGCAAAAATTTCATAACAATCGATTAATATTTCCTTTTTTTTTTTATTTTTTTGTCTAAAAAAAGTTGCAAGGGGGTACCCTTGGAAGATTTTTTGACTGTTTTTTTTAAATTCCATTTTGAAGAATGTTTGAATGCAGTTCTTTATGGGACCATTAAACAGTGTTACAGCACTGAATTTTTAAAGTGAAAAAATGAAAAATCACTAGATTTTATATGAGAAATCTCTAGTTTTTTTTCTGTTCTTTTCTTTTTTTAAAATTCAAATTTTATGAATGTTTGAATGCAGTCCTTTAGGAGACCATTAAATAGTCTTGCAGCAAAATTTTTATAACAATCGGTTTATATTTACTATTTTTTTTCGAATTTTTAAAGTGAAAAAATGAAAAATCAGTAGATTTTATATGGAAATCTGTAGTTGTTTTTCTGTTCTTTTCTTTTTTTAAAATTCAAATTTTATGAATGTTTGAATGCAGTCCTTTAGGAGACCATTAAATAGTCTTGCAGCAAAATTTTTATAACAATCGGTTTATATTTACTATTTTTTTTCGAATTTTTAAAGTGAAAAAATGAAAAATCGGTAGTTTTAAAAATGCACAAATTTGAAAATTTTTAATGCAGTCCTTTAGGGGACCATTAAATAGTATTGCAGCAAAAATTTCATAACAATCGATTAATATTTCCTTTTTTTTTTTTTTTTTTGTCTAAAAAAAGTTGCAAGGGGGTACCCTTGGAAGATTTTTTGACTGTTTTTTTTAAATTCCATTTTGAAGAATGTTTGAATGCAGTTCTTTATGGGACCATTAAACAGTGTTACAGCACTGAATTTTTAAAGTGAAAAAATGAAAAATCACTAGATTTTATATGAGAAATCTCTAGTTTTTTTTCTGTTCTTTTCTTTTTTTAAAATTCAAATTTTATGAATGTTTGAATGCAGTCCTTTAGGAGACCATTAAATAGTCTTGCAGCAAAATTTTTATAACAATCGGTTGATATTTACTATTTTTTTTCGAATTTTTAAAGTGAAAAAATGAAAAATCAGTAGATTTTATATGGAAATCTGTAGTTGTTTTTCTGTTCTTTTCTTTTTTTAAAATTCAAATTTTATGAATGTTTGAATGCAGTCCTTTAGGAGACCATTAAATAGTCTTGCAGCAAAAATTTCATAACAATCGGTTAATATTTACTATTTTTTTTCGAATTTTTAAAGTGAAAAAATGAAAAATCACTAGATTTTATATGAGAAATCTCTAGTTGTTTTTCTGTTCTTTTCTTTTTTTAAAATTCAAATTTTATGAATGTTTGAATGCAGTCCTTTAGGAGACCATTAAATAGTCTTGCAGCAAAATTTTTATAACAATCGGTTTATATTTACTATTTTTTTTCGAATTTTTAAAGTGAAATAATGAAAAATCGGTAGATTTTATATGAGAAATCGGTAGTTTGAATGCAGTTCTTTATGGGACCATTAAACAGTGGTACAGCAAAAATTTCATAACAATCGGTTAATATTTACTATTTTTTTTCGAATTTTTAAAGTGAAAAAATGAAAAATCACTAGATTTTATATGAGAAATCTCTAGTTGTTTTTCTGTTCTTTTCTTTTTTTAAAATTCAAATTTTATGAATGTTTGAATGCAGTCCTTTAGGGGACCATTAAATAGTATATGTTTGAATGCAGTTCTTTATGGGACCATTAAACAGTGTTACAGCAAAAATTTCATAACAATCGGTTAATATTTACTATTTTTTTTCGAATTTTTAAAGTGAAAAAATGAAAAATCACTAGATTTTATATGAGAAATCTCTAGTTGTTTTTCTGTTCTTTTCTTTTTTTAAAATTCAAATTTTATGAATGTTTGAATGCAGTCCTTTCGGAGATCATTAAATAGTCTTGCAGCAAAATTTATATAACAATCGGTTTATATTTACTATTTTTTTTCGAATTTTTAAAGTGAAAAAATGAAAAATCAGTAGATTTTATATGGAAATCTGTAGTTGTTTTTCTGTTCTTTTCTTTTTTTAAAATTCAAATTTTATGAATGTTTGAATGCAGTCCTTTAGGAGACCATTAAATAGTCTTGCAGCAAAATTTTTATAACAATCGGTTTATATTTACTATTTTTTTTCGAATTTTTAAAGTGAAAAAATGAAAAATCGGTAGATTTTATATGAGAAATCGGTATGCACAAATTTGAAAATTTTTAATGCAGTCCTTTAGGGGACCATTAAATAGTATTGCAGCAAAAATTTCATAACAATCGATTAATATTTCCTTTTTTTTTTTATTTTTTTGTCTAAAAAAAGTTGCAAGGGGGTACCCTTGGAAGATTTTTTGACTGTTTTTTTTAAATTCCATTTTGAAGAATGTTTGAATGCAGTTCTTTATGGGACCATTAAACAGTGTTACAGCACTGAATTTTTAAAGTGAAAAAATGAAAAATCACTAGATTTTATATGAGAAATCTCTAGTTTTTTTTCTGTTCTTTTCTTTTTTTAAAATTCAAATTTTATGAATGTTTGAATGCAGTCCTTTAGGAGACCATTAAATAGTCTTGCAGCAAAATTTTTATAACAATCGGTTTATATTTACTATTTTTTTTCGAATTTTTAAAGTGAAAAAATGAAAAATCAGTAGATTTTATATGGAAATCTGTAGTTGTTTTTCTGTTCTTTTCTTTTTTTAAAATTCAAATTTTATGAATGTTTGAATGCAGTCCTTTAGGAGACCATTAAATAGTCTTGCAGCAAAATTTTTATAACAATCGGTTTATATTTACTATTTTTTTTCGAATTTTTAAAGTGAAAAAATGAAAAATCGGTAGTTTTAAAAATGCACAAATTTGAAAATTTTTAATGCAGTCCTTTAGGGGACCATTAAATAGTATTGCAGCAAAAATTTCATAACAATCGATTAATATTTCCTTTTTTTTTTTTTTTTTTGTCTAAAAAAAGTTGCAAGGGGGTACCCTTGGAAGATTTTTTGACTGTTTTTTTTAAATTCCATTTTGAAGAATGTTTGAATGCAGTTCTTTATGGGACCATTAAACAGTGTTACAGCACTGAATTTTTAAAGTGAAAAAATGAAAAATCACTAGATTTTATATGAGAAATCTCTAGTTTTTTTTCTGTTCTTTTCTTTTTTTAAAATTCAAATTTTATGAATGTTTGAATGCAGTCCTTTAGGAGACCATTAAATAGTCTTGCAGCAAAATTTTTATAACAATCGGTTGATATTTACTATTTTTTTTCGAATTTTTAAAGTGAAAAAATGAAAAATCAGTAGATTTTATATGGAAATCTGTAGTTGTTTTTCTGTTCTTTTCTTTTTTTAAAATTCAAATTTTATGAATGTTTGAATGCAGTCCTTTAGGAGACCATTAAATAGTCTTGCAGCAAAAATTTCATAACAATCGGTTAATATTTACTATTTTTTTTCGAATTTTTAAAGTGAAAAAATGAAAAATCACTAGATTTTATATGAGAAATCTCTAGTTGTTTTTCTGTTCTTTTCTTTTTTTAAAATTCAAATTTTATGAATGTTTGAATGCAGTCCTTTAGGAGACCATTAAATAGTCTTGCAGCAAAATTTTTATAACAATCGGTTTATATTTACTATTTTTTTTCGAATTTTTAAAGTGAAATAATGAAAAATCGGTAGATTTTATATGAGAAATCGGTAGTTTTAAAAATGCACAAATTTGAAAATTTTTAATGCAGTCCTTTAGGGGACCATTAAATAGTATTGCAGCAAAAATTTCATAACAATCGATTAATATTTCCTTTTTTTTTTTATTTTTTTGTCTAAAAAAAGTTGCAAGGGGGTACCCTTGGAAGATTTTTTGACTGTTTTTTTTAAATTCCATTTTGAAGAATGTTTGAATGCAGTTCTTTATGGGACCATTAAACAGTGTTACAGCAAAAATTTCATAACAATCGGTTAATATTTACTATTTTTTTTCGAATTTTTAAAGTGAAAAAATGAAAAATCACTAGATTTTATATGAGAAATCTCTAGTTGTTTTTCTGTTCTTTTCTTTTTTTAAAATTCAAATTTTATGAATGTTTGAATGCAGTCCTTTAGGAGACCATTAAATAGTCTTGCAGCAAAATTTTTATAACAATCGGTTAATATTTACTATTTTTTTTCGAATTTTTAAAGTGAAAAAATGAAAAATCACTAGATTTTATATGAGAAATCTCTAGTTGTTTTTCTGTTCTTTTCTTTTTTTAAAATTCAAATTTTATGAATGTTTGAATGCAGTCCTTTAGGAGACCATTAAATAGTCTTGCAGCAAAATTTTTATAACAATCGGTTTATATTTACTATTTTTTTTCGAATTTTTAAAGTGAAAAAATGAAAAATCAGTAGATTTTATATGGAAATCTGTAGTTGTTTTTCTGTTCTTTTCTTTTTTTAAAATTCAAATTTTATGAATGTTTGAATGCAGTCCTTTAGGAGACCATTAAATAGTCTTTTATAACAATCGGTTTATATTTACTATTTTTTTTCGAATTTTTAAAGTGAAAAAATGAAAAATCGGTAGATTTTATATGAGAAATCTCTAGTTGTTTTTCTGTTCTTTTCTTTTTTTAAAATTCAAATTTTATGAATGTTTGAATGCAGTCCTTTAGGAGACCATTAAATAGTCTTGCAGCAAAATTTTTATAACAATCGGTTTATATTTACTATTTTTTTTCGAATTTTTAAAGTGAAAAAATGAAAAATCGGTAGATTTTATATGAGAAATCTCTAGTTGTTTTTCTGTTCTTTTCTTTTTTTAAAATTCAAATTTTATGAATGTTTGAATGCAGTCCTTTAGGGGACCATTAAATAGTATTGCAGCAAAAATTTCATAACAATCGATTAATATTTCCTTTTTTTTTTTATTTTTTTGTCTAAAAAAAGTTGCAAGGGGGTACCCTTGGAAGATTTTTTGACTGTTTTTTTTAAATTCCATTTTGAAGAATGTTTGAATGCAGTTCTTTATGGGACCATTAAACAGTGTTACAGCAAAAATTTCATAACAATCGGTTAATATTTACTATTTTTTTTCGAATTTTTAAAGTGAAAAAATGAAAAATCACTAGATTTTATATGAGAAATCTCTAGTTGTTTTTCTGTTCTTTTCTTTTTTTAAAATTCAAATTTTATGAATGTTTGAATGCAGTCCTTTAGGAGACCATTAAATAGTCTTGCAGCAAAATTTTTATAACAATCGGTTAATATTTACTATTTTTTTTCGAATTTTTAAAGTGAAAAAATGAAAAATCACTAGATTTTATATGAGAAATCTCTAGTTGTTTTTCTGTTCTTTTCTTTTTTTAAAATTCAAATTTTATGAATGTTTGAATGCAGTCCTTTAGGAGACCATTAAATAGTCTTGCAGCAAAATTTTTATAACAATCGGTTTATATTTACTATTTTTTTTCGAATTTTTAAAGTGAAAAGTAGATTTTATATGAGAAATCGGTAGTTTTAAAAATGCACAAATTTGAAAATTTTTAATGCAGTCCTTTAGGGGACCATTAAATAGTATTGCAGCAAAAATTTCATAACAATCGATTAATATTTCCTTTTTTTTTTTATTTTTTTGTCTAAAAAAAGTTGCAAGGGGGTACCCTTGGAAGATTTTTTGACTGTTTTTTTTAAATTCTATTTTTTAAAATGTTTGAATGCAGTTTTTTAGGGGACCATTAAACAGTGTTGCAGCAACAATTTCATAACAATCGGTTAATATTTACTATTTTTTTTCGTAAAATTAATAATGATATGTATATGAAATTGAACCCTGAATTATCATTGATACTTACGCATAGAAATATAATAAAAATTGGTTAATATACGTATATAATGTACATAATGAAGCATTAGATATAATATTATGTAAAATATTACGTTACTATATGTATACCATTAGCTTATGAGTAACGATGAAATTGAATAATTGTTAATTAATTATCCTTGGTGAATGGCGTGTGAAATATGAGCTTACTTTATTCTAAATATAATATTAGTATAATATTTTTAGAAAAATCACTCCGTATGTTTATGTATTTTTCTTTTGTATGTGTGTTTGTTTTCGTATGTACGCCAGACTGTTCAAGGGTTTCAAGTATATATATACTTATCTATCGTGCTTTTGTATATAGATTTGTATTTTCACAATTATTTTGAACGTTTTCTTTTTGTCGTTATTTCCTTTTAGTTTTATAAAAATGATTTAAGGATAAAAAATAATTTTTTTTACACACTTCACTTGCAATGCACTGATAAGAATACAAAAATATATTCCAGTTATATCAAACAATTTTATAATTTAGAAAAACCGTGAAAACCATTTTGTTGACAAAATTTTAGTAATAACTGATTAAACCAAAAAAGAAAAATTTAATAATGTAGAATTTGAAAAACAAATTTTCTTCTCTAAACATAAATCAGTTAGAAAATATAAACACACAACATTGTGAAAAAAATTCCTATAATAATTCCTTTAAATAAAAAGCTTCTTCATTCACGATTCTCTGATTTAATATTCCATTTTGTTATATTCACATTAAAATACAAAACAAATTGTTTTTGTATAAGAAAAATGTTTATATATTATACGATCTAGAATCTGATGAAAACCAAATTTAATCAAGCAACACATGATGCCTTTTAATCTAAAATTCCATATATAAATGTGTGCTTTTGTGTGTGTACGTATATGTACTTTTTGTGTGTTTGTAGTAGAAATATCATATAAGAAATAAATTTAACCTACAATACAAATATTATAATATCTAAGAATTTAGGTACAAGAACTTTCCCCTCATCTATAAATATGATTAATATTATTTAACTCGGTTTTTAATAAGACGTAGTATTTGTGTGTGTGTGTGTGTGTATTTGACTTGTGTTGTCGTATTTTCATATTCTTAAAATGTATTTGAGATACAGTTTGTATCTATTTACTTTTTAGCATTTATGAAATACAGATTATTTAGTAGATATTCAAATCGAATATAAGATTGACTAAAACTGGCCGGAATCGATTTTTAAGAAATTCTAAAATATATTCCAGAAGTAAAGTAAATTTTTCGTATTGGTATTGGTTGATTCAGACCAAACAAAATGCAAAACTTATTATTTTACTTAAAACATAAACATTATTATTTAATGAACAAAATTACCATATTTATAAAAATTATCTAGGAAAAAAAATCTTTCAAACAGTTTTTATCCCAATTGTTTTTAAAAAAAATAAAAATAAGACGACGAAAAAAAAATGCCCGTAAGGCAAATTTTCAGTATCTAATCTTATATCCTCATCCTCTGATCATTCTATCCATACAGAAAACATATATCAAAAAGCTCCTGTAGTGACACATACACACGCACACAGTTACGCATTTCCACACATAAACGCACACACACACACACTCAGAAAAAAAACGTGACTTTCCACTTAATTAGCTTTGAATGAACCAAAGCAAATCTTTTTTTTTTTTTTGGCTTTTCTTTTTTGTTTTTTTTTTTTTGTTCGTGTAAATTGGAACATCCCCTTTAGGCGAAAAGCATATATCAATAGGATTGATGTTGATTGGCAGGTATTTAGATAAGAAAAGTTGGTGTCGTTGTGGGAAAGAATATTCGATGGTTGGGAAAATAAGTTGAGTAAAAGAAGAAAGTTTTTTGTTTTTTTTTTATTCAAAAAAAAAGAAAAAGGGGAGGAAAGTAAGGAAATTTGTTACTTTTCTTTGACAGATTTAGATACTTTTAAGATTTTCTTAAACAAAAAAAAATTTCTAAATAACATAAATAAAAGTAAAATAAAAGTTTAAATGAACTTTTTCTTTTTAAACTGAAACTTTTAAGTTTTTTTTTTTTTGAATTGATTTTTAATTCTTGATTGGGCAAAAAATTTTAATATTTCTTTTTTTTTTCGCTTATAAAAAATCGTAACTGTAAAGAATTTCTCTTATAATAATTAAAAACACCATTAACACGACGGGGAAAAGAAGTATAAAAAATGTTGATCAATGGAAAAATTTAAGAAAAAGGAAGTAAAAATAAATAGAAAAAAAAAATGAAGAAAACTCTTACAAGTTAAATCTCAAATCAATTTTCTTCTTTGAGCGCACACACAACAAAACCTATTTACAATATATTCTAAGGGAAGGAAATGTTTTTCTTGTGAATCAAAAAGAAAGAAAAAAGAGAGGAAAAAAAAAACAAACGGAACAGAAATAGAAAAGTACCCAAAATAAAAATTCATTTACATAACTTTGATTTTCGTTTTAGCAATAAAATTTTTAGGGGTTTAAAGAGGAAAATCGTATAAAAAAAAATTTCTTATTCGTATTTTCTTTGAAATAATAAACCACAAATACAAATCTTAAAAAAAAGTTATTTTTATTTTGTTTGTTTCTGTTTTGTTTCTATACGGGAAAAATCACAAAAACTGATTGCATTTTAGTTCCATTGTAAATAATATGAAATTTATCCGCAACAGAAACTATTTGGAGAGATTTTTTTCTTTAACAAAACTTTTTTCTGCTTTAGTTTTTTTTCTTTTCTTTCCGAAACAAAGATATTTGAGAAGAATATTCAAAATGTATTGAATATGTAAATTTTGTTCCCTGCAATATTAAATTGAGAATGAATCGTGACTGCGGCCTTGCGTTCTTCTTTATACAAAAATGTTATACGATTTTAAGATAGAAAAAATACGGGAAGAAAAAGAATTATTTTAGTTAACAATCAACAATTTAAAGTTTTCCATTTTCATTTCCATTTGTTCTTTTTTTTTTGCGTTAAGTTTGAAACTGTTGAAAGTGTTTGAAGAATTTTAAAGAAAAAGTTTAGTTTAAGGTAAATTGTGTAAATTTGAATTAATTGAACTGGAAAATAATTTTGAATGGAAATAAATAATGTTCGATTGCTTTATGGATTTTTATTAGTAGCCATAGACAATAAATGATCGATCCTCTCCCATTTTCTATTCGTATCTTCTTGATTGGTTTAATAAAAACAAAAAAAAACATTATCACATGAAAAATAAAAGGAAGAAGAACATCTGTTAATTGATTTTAAATCAAAATCGACATAAATATAAGAAAATCTAACAAGTTTTATACAATCAATTCAATTTTCTTTCTCTCCTATCTAATAACACTTTATTATATTTTCTTTAATTTGTTTCCAACTTTAAGTCGAAATCAATCAATATATAAATAAAATTGGTTCAGTGTAGAAAAAAAAAATGTTATTTTTTTTCTATATTCGCTTCTGTTCTGTTCTGTTCTGTTTCTTTTCTTTATTTTTTGTTTTTTTTTTTTTTACTGTAACAACAAAAGAAACAAATAATAAGAAGAGATAAAAATCTTTGAGCCAATATAAAAACAGTGAAAGAAAGAGAGAGAAAAACAAACATTTTTTGATGACACACAATACGTTAGGTTATGTTCTATTATATAATATATTACACAGTGTATAGGTCAACACTGAACACTGTAGATGTAGAGATGGACCAAAAAAACAACAACAAAAACATTGAGAAAAATAAAAATAACGAAATAAAAATAAAATCAAAAAAGAAGAAGAAATTGAAGAAGAAGAAGATGAAAAAAAGAAACCACTGAGAAATTGAAAATAAACGGGAAATGTGTTTTCTATGTCTTCCGATTTGTTCAAGCAACAAAAAGAAAGAAAGAAAGAAAGAAATCTAAAATAAAATATTATGAAAGTTATTTTCTTATCTATGTCTATTGGTATAATATTGTCTTCTTATTATATTGGTACCTATTTATATAAATAGCGTAAAACACTACAGAGCGGATTTGATATTTTTGTCGAGTGTATCGCATATAAATCGATATATATATATATATATTTAGTTGAGTGTATATCATTGGGTCAGAATGGGAAAGAGGTGCTGCAAATTATGGTGATAAATTTGACTTACATTTCGACAGAAAGAAGAAAAAAAAAGAAGAAAAACTTGATTAAAGATTTTCGGAAAAATTGTCACGAAAAATAATTGGTTTGGTTCAATATTTTGCCACCGAATAGGGAAAAAAAAGAAGAAGAAAAGCAAAAAACAAATATTTTCCATCGTCAGGTCTCTGGATGAGTATTTTTTTCCCACCCCTTCCTTGTTTCGTTCATAAATATGTTAATTATTTTTTTACCAAACAAAAAACACGTCATCGTGTTATGACTTACACAAAACCAAACTTATTAAACTTTGTTATGGGAAAAAAAAGAAGAAAAAAAAAGTAAAAAGGAAAAAAAAGTTGGAACACGAAAAACTTTTCTTTTTTTTTTTTTAGGTTAAAATAATTAATTTGTACGATGGTTGGTTGGATTCGGTCGGTCGGTGGCTAGGTTTTTTTTTTTTTTGTAGGTTGGTCTTGCTAGTAAGATAATTTTTTTTCTTTAATTTCTTTTCTGATTTTTTTTTTTTGTTTTTTTTTTTTATGGTTGGCGTAAATGGGGAAGTTCGCGGTTTAATAAATTTTAAAGGCATACCCAGAACAAGACTAATAATAATAATTTTGTAAATTGTATTAGAACAATGTGGGATGGAGTTTATACGGATATAATATTATTTTTAAAGTTGAAATGAATTTTTTTCTTAAAAATTATAAATTTTTGATAAAATTTGATTTTCAATTATTACATTCCTTCACATTTCTAATAAATTATGATAGATCTATCTGACTAATGTATGTACCTTTACTTTATTATTCAAACAAAACAAAAAAAGTAGGGGTAATTTTTTTTTTTGGTTTTTTGTTCTTTTAAAGTGAAGTGGATCAAAATTCAAAAAATCATCTAAATATTCAATTTAATGTGATTATGTAATTTTTTTCTTCTCTCTAGAGCTATGAGTATTTCTCTCTCTCTCTCTCTCTCTCTCTCTCTCCCTTTCATTATATATTTTCCTTTTTTCTTTTCATTGTGTGTACATCACCGTCATTTATTTAGAAAATTATTTTATAGCAACAACAACAAAAGTAAAGGAAGAGGAAAAAAAAATTATTCTAATAGTCGTAATCTTCATTCAGCTCGATCAATTTTTTGTTGTTGTTTTTCTATTATATATATATTTTTTTTTATTAATCGATCAAGAACTTGATTGACGGTAAACAAACATTATAACCAAAAGAGAAAAAAAAGAAGAAGAATAAGAAGAAGAAGAAGAAGAAGAAGAAGAAAAAAGTGAAATGATTCGTCATGAAGTATATATATCAGCCTTTATTATGAAGATTGAAGATTGAAGAATGAAGAAGAAGAAGAAAAAATATATAAGGGAAAATGTATAAAGAAAAATAAAAATAAACAAATTTCGAAAGCCAAGGAAAGGAGAAGAAATATCTCTTTTTTTTCTTCTTCTTCTTATTCTTTCTTTCTTTCTTTCTTTTTTTTTTTTTTTTGGGACATAATTTGCTATTGTATTTTTTGTGAAATTGCCTATTGTTAAAATCCTATCGTTCGTTTGCTATACACAATAAATTTGTGTGTTATTACCTTCACACAAAAGATGAGAAAAAAGAGAGAGAGAGAGAGAAAAAAAAAATATATATATTTAGTATAAAGAAAAACCACAAACAACAACAACAAAAAACGACCATCAATTGTGTGTTCTGCGGTAACTGAAAATGTATGTTAGGCTATAATGTCCTTTTTCTACACTTTTTTATTATTTTTTGTTGTTGCTGTTGCTGTTGCTGTTGCTGTTGTTGTTATTATTATTATTGTTGCTGTTAGCTTCCATAAGAACCATCATTTATGTTCATATATTTTCTCCTTTTTCTTTATAATTTTTTTTTTATTTTTGTCGTATTCAATGTAAGTCAAGTTTAATGTTCTTTTATTTAATGGCAAAAAAGAATTATAAAATTATAAATTGATTTTAAATTATTTTATTTAATTTTATCCAATTTGTCTCTAGAGTCTTTAATAAAAATAGGTCTTAACTATTTAACGTTTCCTGATAATAATTAGAAGAAGAAGGAAAAGTAAAAAAAAAAAAAAATTTAACCCATTTCACGTTCAATTGGTTTCAACTAAAAATGACAAAGTTCTTTGCTCTTCTTTTGTGACACGATCGAATTTGTTTTATTAAAAACTTTGAAAAGTTTAAAAATAAAATCAAAAAAAGTGGGAGAGTGGAAAACGTATAAATGAAAGAAAAAGAAGGAGGAAAATAAACAGTTTGAGAAAGGTATTTTCGAGTATAAACATTTTTACACTTCAAAATTGACTTTAATGTGTCAAACTTTTAGACTAAACTTTTATAATATTTTTATATATCTTTTGGCTCTTTGTAAAAATATACAATCGAATATGTATTCTGTTAGTTCTAAAATTATAATAAATACAATACGAACAACAACAACAACAACAACAACAATAAATTATAGTAAAATTTTTAAACTTTAAATTGCATTAAACTGATTATTGATTTCAGTTAAAATTGTAAAGAAGTTTTTCATATGTTAAAAAGTTATGCCAATTTATATTTAAAACTTTTCTTATCAATTTCATATTTTTCATAGCATTTTATGATGACAATTTTAAAAAGTAAGAATAAAATTTTAAAAAGTAAGAATTCCAAAAGCGGTTTAATTTTCTCTATTTATTGTACTTGTTGTTGTTGTGTGTCTTCACTAAACTAATATTCAGTATTTAAACACAGGATGTACCATTGGTTGAATTTAAAACTTTATTTTAAACGTAGTAGTGAATATTGTAGTTGTATATTTTTAATAAGAAAACAACGCGTTAAGTATTAAATTTATCATTCAATTGACAATAACAGAAATAATAAAATAAGAAATAATCAAACTGGCGCCAGGTTTTTTTTCTCTTTATTCTCCGTCCAATTTATTAATAACTTCAAGTGCAGTAAAAGCTTTGTAATATTAAATTTTTGTTTTCTTCTCCCTTATCACATTTATTTTTTTTATTTTTAATCAAACAGAAAATAATAATCTACGGAAAATTTTATTATATTTTGTTATTCTTTCTCTCTTACTCTAATGTATTTTTTAAGGTTCAATAAACAATTAACTATATTATTATTATTGTGTTTTTATATCCGCATATAAACTAATAAACTATAAAATCTATACCATATTGTTGACAAAATAATAATATAAGAAAACCATAATAATAAAAGACTCATCTCACTGCAAGCGCAAACAACTTAAAAGCACTAAAAAAAAATCAAAATAAACGAAGGAAATCAATTTCTTCAAGTGTTTATCTATAGGATATAGGTATAGATAGTATATAGTGATCTACAAATTGTGTTTATATAAATGGCATGTATATTTCGTGTCCTGAATAATTTATTTAAGAACAGATTTCACAAATCATACCTGTTGTTTGACAAAAGGATACAAATTATTTGTTGTTTGTATATTTATTGAACTTTAATTATATCAAAAGATAATTAATAATATTAATTATTTATTTGGGTATACGTGTGTGTCCATGTATATTATTTGTGGCTTATAAACTCTAAGTGATAATTATTGACCAATGTTATTTCATCTTTGGGTTCTGTTATTACATTTACCTAAACCAATTTTGATGTACCGATACCATAATATTTTGTTTGTTTGTTTTTTTTTGTTCTGTTAATAAAATGCTCAAATGAAATTTTGTTGTTAAATGAATTTAAATTATTATTTGTTAATGTTTTAGATAAGATTTTTATTTATAGATTATTTTCTATACTTTATATTGGAATTTTCAAACCATAATAATAAAATTTCACATGTCATTTCACGTCTCTTCGTTTTTCTTTTTTGTGTGCGTGTGTAAAATACTTCTAGAAATTCATTGATTTCTCACTCACATCATTAACGTTTAATAACACAATATGTGACTGAAGATGTTACCGCTTTATCTATTAATGATTTGAACATGTTTTTAAAAATAAATGACGTAACAAATAAACATTTATTGATTGATTTACAGAAAAAAAAAATTATAAATACAGAAACATTTTTGATTTACAATTTTTTTCTTTTCTTAATTCTAATTTTGAATGAAATCAATTTCAATTTTAAATATTATTAAGAAAATACAAAATTGTGTAGTCAGGTCTTGAGACCGGTATATTAAATGTGTAAATAATTTGCATGTTATTAATTGAAGATAGAACATAATTCAATATGAAACATAATGCAAAACAATTCAATTAATTTCTTACACGATCCTAAAATATATTATCATTATATGAATCTTTTCAATAAACATTTATAATGTATAATGTACTGCATTTCAATTCAATACATTCAATATTCAATATAATATATACATATACATATACTTAGTATTTGGTATGTATACAATGTACCTATTATGTAAATATGTTGAAATTGTATGCATTTCTCAATATATGTACAAAATCTATAACACAATTTTTTTTTTCCCTTATATAAATAAAAATATATAAAGGAAAATTCTCAATAAAGAAAAAAAAAAAAATGGGTATAAAAGAAAACAACTGAAATAATATTAAAGAAAAAAAATGAAAAAATTGAAAATAAAAATTTTCTTTACGAAGTAGAAGGAAAAAAAAAAGTAAACAAAAGCAGAACGACAAATAAAAAAAAAAGAAACTAAAATGAAAAAAAGGGGAAAATGTCAAAGTTTTGCTTTATATGTGAAATAGAGAAAGCAAAAAAATAAAAATGATATAATATATTATTATGTATTCTTGTATTTTTTTTATTTTTAGTGTAACGTAACGTAACGTAACCTAACGTATCGTATATGAAAAAGTTTACTTTTTCTTCACAATTTTCTTTAAAATATATAACAAATTGAATGATTTATGTGTACAACAAAGTGGTTTTTTTCAACAATTAAGATAAATTGCTGCATATGAAGTTTCAGGTTACAAAACATTATATATATCTGATTTATGTACACAAAGTGCAAGTGATGCAAGTTGGTTTTTATTCTTTACTTTTCCTTCAACCTCTTTTTCATTTATATTTTTATATTTTTTTGTTGTATTATTTATATTTTTTTACTTTTTTTTCCTCAACAAAATTGATAATGTATAAACCAAATGTATTTTCTTTTTACATCACTTTTTTTTTTCTTATACTTTTACCATCTTTTTTTTTTAACAAAGTAAAATATCACAAAAATAGTTTGTCTTGAAAAATAGAAAATATAGAGAAGAGTATATAGTAAAGTTTTGAGTTGAAATAAATAAATAAAACAAACGAACGAAAGAAAAAAAAAGTGCATTTTCTATAATAAATTTTGTCCAGTCAGGACCAAAAGTAAAAACAAAAACAACAGTTAAATGAAAAAAAAAACTCGAAGAAGAATAGGAAACTATAAAAGATTTGTTTCAATAAAGTTGACTATTATAAAGTTTAATCGTTGAACAGAAAATATATGCAGTCAAAGGTGAGTGACAGTAATAATAGAAATGATTTAAATTAATATATTTGCAGACGCCCAGTTTTTCTTAGAATTTATCATGTGCGATTATTTAAATTTCTGATTAGAAGACTATAATTATTTTAACTAAAATTTATAGATTTTCCAATCAATCGAATTTAAAACCGTAAATTAATTTTGAATGTAATAAACATTCAACCTTTGTTTATTTTTTTGTGTAACTAAATTGTTAAAATTAGAATTTTCAGAATTGAAAGTTTTATACAGGGGTTTTACTATAAACAAAATAAACTCTGGTTATAATAATATGCAGATTTTAATGAAAATGCAAATCATTATTTTCCAAATTTGTAGCAACTAAATATAAAAACACAGAATTTATTAAATCGTTTCTTTCATTTGTTATTTCTGTGAATTATTATTATAATATTTTTGTGTTCAGGTTGATAGAGTTTAGTTTTATTTTATTTTCATTTTCTATTAAAGTTGACACAATTATTTATTCGAGCATTACTAAAATATATTTTGATAAACAAAAGGTATAAGATAAATACACAAAAATAAATTTTATTCCCATTTAAATAAAACAAATTAAGATCATTTTTCATATTCAGTATTAAATTTTATATAGTTTTCTCTAAAATCCTCATCATAAAATGAATTTATCCTTAAGTATATCTTTGCACATATAGTAAAATTTTGTGTAAGAGAAAATTTAAGAAAATAATCTTCTTGTTGTTTAGATTTATTGAATACAAAATAAAGCTTTTTTTGTAAATTAAACTAGAAAAAAAAAAAATGAAAATGGAATGAAGAAGAACCATTAAAATATTATCCAAAATTTATGATTGATTTTATATAATTATTTTGGGGATACAAATTGACTTTGGATTAAATGTTTTTTATAATTCCATTTAGTTTTCTTAATTACAATAAATTATTACAGATACATCATCATTCAATTTGTTCATTTCTTTATTCTATAAACAATTATTTGTTGTTCAAAATAAAATAACTGTTTAGTTTTATTTTGAAGGAAATATAAAGAAAAGTGACTTAATAATAAACCATAAATATTTTTAAAAGTTCATAATTTAGATGGAACAAATGATTAAATCCAGAAATATTTTATGTTGCACTTTTGAATACAAAAATACACAAGTTAATGGTTTTTGTACATAAAAGAATAATCTGAGATTCTCTATCTATTGTTGAACGAAATAAACTTTGGATTCTTTACAGTGCCAGTTCGCTGCATTCTGTAATCGAAGACCGCAATTATGTATAAATTAACATCATCAATATTTCAAGAATAGAATTACAAATATTTTTCACTTGGATGATAACTAATTGATTAAATTAAAACGTATTTACGAACAATTTATGTTAAAGTAAAATAACTAAAAATAATTTAAAAACGTAGGTATTTACTCTCCACAAAAAGATGCTCCAAACACAATTTATTTGGCCCTCAAGTAGACTGTTTTTCTTCATAAGGGTAAGGGTAAGAAGGAGAGTAATTTTGAATTTTAATTTCGATTATCTTTTTGAGTTTTTATAGTTAAGGGTAAAGATAGAAAACAATGTCTTTCCATTTTCTTTCTATTATAAATTATGGAATTAAGTCAAAATATGTTAAAGTTTATTATCTTACTTAGTATAAGGGGCTGAAACTGTTAGTATTTCCATAATAATTATTATGTCAAGCTGGCATAAAGATTCAAATTTTAAAATTTAATTTCAATTGTTTTTCAGTAAAGAGAGAAACAACAACAACAGTAACAAGAACAACAATAACAACAACAGCAACAATAATAATGTATATAAAATTATAAAATAAGAATAAAATTTTATTGTTCTTGGACTGAGGGCGTAAAGCACGATAAAAATTTCGTTTTTTTTTTTAGTTGGAAATTGATGATGTTTTTTTGAAGTCTGAATTTATGTATATTTTATTTGCATAAAATTTCATTCAAGCTTATAAATATAAATAAAATATATAAAAGAAAATGTAAGAGGAAAAAGAAGAGGATGGAAAATAAGTAAAAGAAGAAGTAAGAAAAATTTTCAAAGTTTTTGTCTCCAATCTTTTCGTATTTCAACTTTTTTCCTTTTTTTTTTTCTTCTTCTTTTTGTTCGTCTTCATCTTCATCTTCTTTTTTTCTTTCATTTTCATTTCAAATTCAGAATAGTATTTTTGTGATTGAATGCTTCTGAGAAAACGGAATGGTGAAGATGAATTTATTTTTAAAGGATTTATTCTTTTTTATTTTTAGATCTATACTTTCTTATTCGTTCCCATAACACTTATACACACACACACATATAAAAGCATACAATATACGAAGATATAGCGTGAAAATAATTTATTTAAAGAAATTGCTTTAAAACAAATAAACAAAAAAATGAAAACTAAAAAAAAAAGGAAAGTTTGAATAATTTTAGAATATTTTATGAAACATAATTGTGGGTGTCAGAAATTAAATAAATATTAAAAGTTAGTTTATTATTATTAATAGAATGTTCATTACATAATTCTAATATAATAAATTGACCAATTTATAAACTACGTATAACTATACGTTTATAACCATGTGCAAAGTTGAACAAGTAAAACATGTAAATTGTAGCCATTATGATATTAATTGCATTATTACATTCAATATTAATCCGTATTATACGAAGTTAACACATGTTCCATATTGTGTAATGTGTACTTGTTCAATGTCTTTCATGTACAAAACAATGTATTATTTATTGTATGTAAGTAGGTAGATAGATGTAAGTATATTATTTAGCCAATAATGAAATATCTTTTATTTACACGGTGAAACCTTTTGTAAATCGATCATATTAAATTTGACTTGAACTTTTGTTCAAATATAAAATTCAAAAAAATAAAATACTTGTTTCCCACCGATGAGAGATGGAAAGCTCCAAAATTTTCAAACAACTTAAAAATAATATTCTGATTGAATTTCAACCAAAATAGAATTAATTTTATGAATTTAATTGAATTTAATTTTGAATTTTGATTTCAGTGATTAAATTATTATTTTTGGAAACCAAAAAAAAAGTAGAATTGAACATTTAGTTCAAAATTCCCATAAGACCAATTAAAAATATTCATCTGATTTATATTAACAATTTAGTGTAAAACAATTTGACTGCACCAAATAATAATAATATTCTTAATTTTTATCACTACTTTATAAATTTATTAAAATTCTGTAATTGAGAACAGTCACAACTTTTTAAGAAAGTGTTAAAAATTATTACAGACAAAGATTTTTATACGATCGCTTTTTTTTTTTTAAGAAGATTATCCAATTTTTAGTGTTCTACGTTTCAACTTATAAATCTATAAAAATTTAGTTTATAAAAAATGATAAGAATTTGAAACAATTAAATAAGTAAAAGAGAGAAAAATTATCATTAAGTTTTAAAGAATTTATTTTCAATGGGAAATTATTATTCGAGAAATATAAAATATAAAATTGAAAGAAAAGGACAAAAAAAGAAAACCTTAATATCTTTTTCTCAAGTTGGTTCAGATCAAATTATATTTGCAGAGTCATATAATATTAGGATATTATTTAAGTTCTTTTAGTCAAATTGGTTTCTTTAATGATAATGAGATTATTTTTATGTTCCAAAATGATTCCTTTTTCTTTTTCTCTCCTTTTTTTTTTGTCATTTTCCAAAACAAAAAATAAAATAAAAAAAAAAACTAAAAGCTCTCTTTTTCGATTTAATTAAATGAAAGTAATTTTGTGCTTTTACTGTCCAACATTAAATTTGACATCTTTATTAATTTTTTTTTTTTGCTTTTTTTCGGGTGCTTTTTTCATATTTGAATTTTATTTGAATAAAAGAAAAAAAAAAAAAAAAAAAAAAAAAAAAAGTACTTCTTGTACCAAATTTTAAATATGTTTGTGTCAGTGTATGTGTGTGTATGTATGTGTGTGTATGTATGTGTATAGGCTGTGTATGGTTCTTATGTCAGTTTTAACGTCAAAAAAGATTTTCAAAAGATCTTAAAAAATATCTCAAATTAAATTATTTACGATTGTAATAAATAATTAAATTTGTTTCATGAGATCATAATGTATACAATGGATGCTGCTTTTTTTTCTTCTCTGGTTTTTTTATTTGAAAAAAAAAAACACATTTTTTTTTTTGGAAAACGGAATTTTTTTTATAACGTCATTTTTATATTTACGTTTCTCTCTGATGATGAAAAAAAAAACAATTTCCTGATAGCTTCGTTAAATTATTCTTCTTCATTGAAGATAAAATATAAATAAATAATAATTTATAATGTACAGCAGAAAGAAAGAAAAAAGAAAGACAGGAAACAAAACAATACGATACAATAACATTTCTATATTAAAATTTGTACTTTTGTGTAAGAATATTATTTGAGGATGGGAATAACTTTCATTTAATTATAGCTTCTTGCTTTAGTTTTATTTATAAATAAAATAGAAATATTTAATAATATTCGAAAGTAAATCAATCAATTGTGTCAGGATATAAATAATCATCTTAAAATTATATTTGATATTCAATGGAAGCAAACAATTAAATATAATAACTTTCTACTAAATGTTAATACCACCGTAATAATACTATATTAGGTAGGTATTAATATAGAATCCAGAGAAGGGTTAAGGTTAAATTTATCCGTTCATAAAGTTAAAATGAAGTGAAATTTATTTATTTTTTTGATTGTTGAATCGTTTGCATTTTCCTTATTTTATATGAAGGTACTAAAGTCAACAATACAGAAATTAGATGAATAAATAAAATAACATAAAATATTCTTCTTAAACGCCATAAAATTTAATGATTAAAATAGATTGTAAAATTTATTAGGACAAAATTTAACAATAAATTAATTCATTTCCGTATTTTATCAAATACAGTAAAAATGAAACGCTACTGTGAATTTTACTACAAACAAAATAATTATAGATAATAGATTAGAAATGAGACTCACAATATAATTGACATTATAAGCCTGATCGCTTTTACTCAATTTATTATTACAGTAAAACATGAACTTATCTATATACGAGTTCACGCCACATTTATACAAGTAAAGAAAACCAAAAATAAATATTGACTTTGATTTTTCTCATCCGTGTCCGTGATAACACATTATAAGGAAAAAGAAAAAAGAAAAGGAATAAGAAAAAGAAGAAGACGAAAGAAGAAATCCAAACACATTTTTGCAATTTTATACGCCTTCTTATTATACAACAAAAACCGATCAATTTATTAGCAATAATGCGTCAAAATAAAATTCAAAATAATGACTTTACAAAAGTTTGTCTATTAAAATAAATTGACGTCAATATACCTTGTAATCGTTCACACTCTTGAAGACCATAAAAAAGGTACAATAAAAAAAAAAATCCGTAGGTAACATTAACAAAAATAAGAAATAAAAAGTTGATAATGTTAAATTCATGTTTTGAAATTATTATTGGCACGAAAAAAATTTTTTCTTCATTTTTATTTGGTTTTCATTTTCTTTTGTTGTTAGTACACGAAAGTGAACATTTTCTTTTTCATTCTTTTAGAAATTTAATTTTCTTTAGAAAAGTTATAAATGTACTAAATGTTTAATAATAATAATAAAAACAAAACATACAAATGTCATTCAATCAATATTAAAATATACTAAAAAATGTTGTACAAGAGTAAAAAACATTTAACACACACATTAATTCATCTTATTAGAAACTTGTTAACAATTTTAAGTTTTAAGATTGTATTGTAACTTTATAGTGTTGTTGACTAATCGATGTTAAAATACTTGACTGCTCCTTTATTCTCAATTACAAAAATGAAAAGAAAAGACATTTTCATTACAAACATTAAACGGTGATAAAATTTTACAAAATTAATATACAAAATTGTACATGAAAAAAAAATAGAAGGACGAGGAAAGCAAATCAGAAAATGTAAAAGAAAAAAATTGTTACAATCTTTTTAGTATGGTAAAAGGATGAGTATCAGAAGATGATTATATGAGATGAGTTTAAAATGAGATCAAAAAATTTTTTATTTTGCATTTGCGCATATAAACTGTATCATCTGTGTATGTGTATAACCAAACCAAACGAAACCAAACTACCTTCAATTCTTTTATAACTTATTAAAATTTTGGATCTGGCTTGCGTTGTTACCTTTAAAAGAGAGAGAAACAGAGATAGAGCGAGACAGAAGAAAAAATGTGTTAAACTTTAAAGAAATAAAAATAAAAATAATAACTTTGTGACCTGGGAAACACGAATTGGTCGATGAAATGAATGGATATCGTGTGAATAATATTATTAAAAAAAAAAAAATTGGGATCCCTTTTTTTTCTACTCTCATGGAATTTATACACAACATATATTTATTTATTTATACATACATTTTTTTTTTAACTTTTTTAAAGGTGTTTGACCCAAATCATATTTTCCTTTTTTATTTACGTATTTTTTCTTTCGCTTCGTCGATTGGTAATTACTTTTGTGTGTTGGCTTTTTAAATAGAAAAATATATACACATCATCATAATATTGTAAGATGGGAATGCTGTGTTGGCGGAATTATATTATTTATTTATAAAAAAACAAAAAATTAAATTAAATAAAAGAAATTATGAGATGTGAAAAATTTAAGATACAACAAAAATATTGATTTATCGATACTCAATAAATTTAAAAGGCGGTGAAATAAAAATAATGTTTATATTCAGCATCATTTCATTATCCTTTGATATATTACCATAATTCTATAATTGAATTTCTCAACATTACTACGTACAAGACTTCTTTTATTATGTTTGTATAAATTGTCAGTTTGAAAATACGAAAAGTCGCAACTGTCTAATTTTTGTCAATTTAGTTTTTATCATTAAAATTACAGAAAAAAGAATTTCAACAAAAAAATCTCATTCATAATAATCATATTTTATTTCAAAAGGTCATATACAGACGTATTTCATATATAAACGAAGATTAACATCAAATCTACCGGATGTCCTTAGGCCTAACATTTCAGTTTCTAAATTATTCCACGTATAGGAAACACCTCTGGGGGCTCATGGTTTTGTATCTCTTTTATATGAATACGGATGGTTTGATGGTTTTTGTTGTACTCTTTTTCTTCATTCAGTTTCCTTTTTTTATTTAAGACAACACAAAAATCGTATATTAATTTATAAATATAAAAAAAGTGAAAACAATAAATTCCAGAATTGATGGAGTTATCGATCAATCCATTTATTTAATTATTCGATTAAATTTAGTATAAAAAAAAACATAATTTAAATGTAAATAAAAAAAATTGTGTATTCCAATTAAACTTATTGAACCAGAATTGTCGACTTTTACAAAGAAAAATAAAAAAAATAAATAAATGGAATATCTTTGAATAGAGAATAAAACAACATTTAAAATTCTTATGTTATTACTTATGTTCTAAATAATATTCTAATTTAACAAACGAGAATTTTATTCTAATTCGTGTTTCAATAGAATTTTTATTTTCTATTCTTACCCACTCTCAAAATAAATGACGACATCCTCCTTACGCTTCGTCTATAAATGTAATTTTTGATGTTTGATGATAAACAAACTTTTATACATATTTTTTTTTATTGGTTGTTTAATTTGATTTCATAATTTATATATTTCGTGACAGTTATTGTGTAGCAAAAATAAAAGAAACAACAAAAATTTTATAAGAGAAATGAAATGTAAAATATTTAAAATTAGATTCGCAAAATTATAGCAAAAAAAAAATAACGAATGGAAAATCTAAAAATTAGGTTATGTGCGGTTGAGGTTAAAGTTTGACGCGCGTATATAAATCGATTTAACGTAATAAACTATCACTCTTCTGAATGTTGAAATGGTGCGATGAAATCAGTGAAAGGAATCCCCTAGACTATATTTCTTTTAGTTTAGGTTTATTTTTATTTTTTTTTATTTTGATAGAATTTCACTGAACTTCACCTTGGAGACGAATTTCATACCGAAAAATATTGACTTTATATTTATATATATAAAAAAAAAGGAAAAGAAAAAAGGAAGAAAAGAAAAAAATTGGGATATTTTATTAAAGAGAGAAACATCTGTGAAAACTGTCTCAACACAACAAAAAAAAGGGGAAACAAATATTTGACGTCCCCCTTTAATTATGACTATAATTTCCGTGCTAGAAATTTCGGAAAAGAGAAAGAAAGTGGGATAAAAAGAAAATTCAGAATTCACTCAGAGTAAAAAAAAAAAATTGTATTATTGTAACTAATTTCCCTTGACGACTTTCACATTGGATACGGAATCATTTATTGTGTGTTTTGTATGTTTTTTTTTTCTTTTTTATTCCGTCCTCACATTCTTTGTTGCTGTTGTTGTTACCTACAACATTGTGTTTTTGTTTGAATGTTTTCTACTGTTTTCGAAAATGGGTTAATATTTGCGTTATGGCAAATGAAAATGATACATATTTATTATAATAAAAAACTGTATTGTTCAAATTACATTATAGCAATTTTTTATGGTTAAGTATAAGAAAAAAAAACTTGTATAATATAAAAGTAATGTTTGCATTTTGGTCATGGTCTTCCATTTTTTCTATTGTTTTCTTTTCTTCCGTTTTTGTTTTCTGGAATTTTTTATTAGATTGAAATAAAAGTATATAAAATAGTTTTTCTATATCGTTCTTAGAAGGTATAACAGTTTAGAAGAAGGGGTAAAATAATGATTATTGTAACAGCGTTCAGAAAATTAATAATAATCTAATAAGGCGATAACCATAAATGATGTCACAATGTTCAAAAACATCCCCCTTATAACTTAATCAGTTAAGCGTTTTGTGTATAGAGAAACAATGGGACTGTTAATTATTTATCACCAATATTTCTCTTCCTAAATAAGAAGACATCATTTATGAAAAGCTATGAATCAGATTTTAAATAAGAATTTTTTGTTTAACGCTTAAATTCATTAAGTGGGAACATTTACCATCAGAAATAAGGAAATGGTAAGAAAAACAATGCGATTAAATTTTGAACCATGCAAATTTATTTTTCTCTTATTAAAAATAAAAGAAAAGAAAAACATCATTAAAATAAAAGAAAACCAGCCCTCTGCTCAGTTACATTTTCTTTTGAATAATAAACACCGTTTTGTCGTATTCGCGTACTTTTAGTTGCAAACAAATAAAGAAAAAATGAGTGTTAGTATAAAATAGAGACTAAACATTCAAAAGTTCCACAAAGTTTATTAACGTAACTTTTATACAACATAACAATAATATGGTTGTTTATTTGAAATTTTAAGGTAGATAAATAAGTACAAACACCATGCTGTCTCAGTCCTCTAACACCATAAGCCACCCCCTTACTACCAAAAAAAAAAAAAACAACAGAAAACAGAAAAAAAAAATAATAAAAAAATAAAATAAGAATAATAAGAAAGAAAAAAAAAATACTTAGGTACCCTACCCGTATCCTACCCGCATTCCATTCATTCTTCTATATATTTTGTCTAAAGTGTTATAGAAAGATGTAACCCAGCTTCTTAATATAAACATAAAATATAAATACAAAATTTATGATGAGACTCTTAAAATAAGTTGTCTTGAAAATTTACTTGCGTGTTGTGTGTTGGTGAAGGGAGAATTTCTTTTTTTTTCTAGAAGGATGAGTATAAAATTTATTACATAAAAAAATTATTTGTGATAAAATCGTATATATAGAAAAAGTATAGGTGTAACGTATAGAAGAAAAATAGAATTCAAAATAGATGTACACACACACACTCATGATTTTTTGTTTCTCTACAAACTATGAACTAATATTACAGAGTAAAAACTACCGCAGCTGACTGTATTTTCTTAAAAATATAAGAGAGATGAATATTCATATAAAAATATTATTTTGAATTCAACAATATAAAAATTCAGTGCAAGTGTGACTGTCTTAAGAAAACCATAAATGTCCTTTTTTTATAGGGACATTATTTTGTAATAAGTTATTTTCTTTTTTTACATTTTAGTGTTATGTCTTTCATTTTTAGATGAAAAATGATTCATTTTGTATCCATTAGAATGATAATATTAGTGGAACAATGTGAACTTTTTTTATTTTAAAGATTGGAGAATATATTTGTTATCTGCTATGATTTTAAAGGTCTTAATAAGTGTCAACGCTGTAATATAATATTGAGTTGAGTTTTTTAAATTGTCATTTGTTTGTTTTCTGTTATTGTTTATTAGAGAACGTGACATCTGATAATATTAGTACTTCATGTCATCAAGTGGTGTCCATACTATAAAAATAGTTTCAGTAGAGAATAATAATAAATAACATGTAGGGGTAATAGAAAATGAAAACAAGAAAGAAAGAAAAAAACTATCAATTTTCCTTAATTCTAGTAAAAAGAAATAATTTAAAATTGTTTGACATTTTGACATACTGCTGCGAGGGAAATAAACAGGAAGAAGAAAATAAAAACAAGATAAACACAAAATGCAAAAACTTTTGATAATAGAAACTTATTGCTAGGGTGCTTTTGAAGTTTTCTATAAAAAAAAATATACAAAAAAGTTTTCACTTCTTCTTCCTCTCAGTTTATACGTTAAAACTTTTCTTGTTGTTTTTGTTATTGTTGTTCTTGATGTTGGTGTTGAAATAAACCTACCTTATATAATATTATATACTTTTTCTTTTTTCTATTTAAATGATTGCAGTGAAAATATTATCTAATCTTAGAAACTAGGTGAACACATTTAACTTGTTACAGAGGACAGGCGAGACGAGACGTGAACTCAGATGGGGGATGAAAAAGAAAAATTGAAAATAAAATTTATATATTTCAGTTTTTTTTTGTAAGCATACAACATGAGTTTTCTTCGTTCTTCTGTTTTTTTCTGTTCCATTCAAAAGAATTATGAAAAAAATTATTACTTTATTTTTCTTTTGTTTTTTGTTTTTGTAAAATGTGAACATTTTATAATAAAAAAAAAAATAGACAAATAAAGTTTTTATGTTTTTCTTTTAACTTTGTTATAAAATATAAAAGAAACTTATTATTATTTTTATAATTTAAAATTTTTTTTATTGTTATTAATTATTTTATTCTATTTACACACGCTCTCTCTCTCTCTCTCTCTCTCTCTTTCTCTTTATATTTCCTAAATTAATTTGGTTTTCTATTCTTGGAATTTGAAAACGAATAATGTTGATACACCTGCTGAAAAAATAATTTATTTTCTCTATAATTTATGAATAAATTTTCGATGTACAAATCAATTGCTTTAATCCAACGATAATTGTCATTGTTATATTTTTATTGAATTTAAATTAATTTTAACTATGTCTCTCTCTCTCCCTCTCAGTTACTATATATTCTGTCTTTCTCTTTCTAAAGATATTCAATTAAAAAAAGTTATTTACAAATAAATTTTGCCCATTTTTTTTGATTTGTCCTCTTTTGTCATTTATTTTTATAGTCATAATATTTTCTTTTCTTAGTCAATTTTTTATATTTCTATTTTTTTCTCTGATCAGCAAAACGAAAGAAAGAAAATATTTGAGCCAAAAAAAAAAATAATTTTTTTTTGTGCGCCGATATGTGTGTGTGTGTGTTGTGTGTATAAATTCATGGATGAAAATAGAAGATACCTAAAATGTCAATATCAATTTAGTTTCATCATTCAGTTCTTTTTCTTTTCTTACTTTTGCTTTATATTTTTCTTCCTTTTTCCTATTTTCATTTTCGTTTTGGGTTTTTTTCTTTAACGTTACCATATTCTTGTATATAAAATACAATAGATGAGACGAGCAAAGAGAAAATTAGAGAAAAGAAAAGTCTTTATATATTTTTCGAATAACAAAAGAAAAAAAATTACATTCTTTGAAATATTTTTCCCACTATTATAACTAAATTGGAAAATTTATTCTAAAAGAAAAGAGAAATGAAAGAAAATGTTGGAGAAATTGTTTGATAATAAATATACAATCAACAGTCTAATATTATTATGAAAGATTGATTGAATTCTTTAATAATATTTTATTATGAAAATATTGCGATTTTAGTAAAAATGAATTTATTTCTAATAAATTTCCACTCATTTTTCAGTTTTTCAAGAAAATATAAATTTGTCTTAAAAGAAACAAAAAACTTGAACTTGAACGCATTTCTTGACAAAGATTATAAAATGGTGTTTTTGTTAATAATGGTAATCAATTTCATAAATAAACGATAACGATAAAAGCTTAAGGATGAATGTCATTAAAAAACATATTCCAAAATAATTCCATTTCAACTTAAATTTAATTTCTTTTATTTTTTATTTTTTGGGATATCAAGAAGCTTTGATAAATTGATAAAGGTGTACACATATACTCCACATGACATTCTTATTTATGTATTATTATAAGTACAATATTTTCTGGGAAACGAATAATTGGATATATACTCCACAGTTACCTTCACATACGAAAAAATACAAATAAAATATATCTGTGGGTACAGTGTTCTGTGTATATACACTTTATCGATATACATTTATATAAAATCCTATGAAAGTAAACTCATGTCGTGAAGAAAATCCCTCACAAGAAAATACACGCTTTGATGATCCTTTAACCTAAGGCTTTTTGAATTGAATTTCATTTTCAAGAAATGGATTTTTTTTTTATTTGTAAAAAAAAAAAACATCAAACGGAAAGTGTTCTGTTCGTCGAACTGTACGCATCAGAAACATTATAAAAAATCATAAACATTTTTTCTTTCACTTTAAAATTTAAATTGTAATTATGATACGTTCAAATTCAGAAATCTGTGGTTAAATTTCTAAATAAATTCTATTAGAAATAAATTTAATTGTTCTAATAAGTATTAGTGTCGCCTTCATAGATCGACAACGATCATTTTGATTGAAGCGTTTGCGTTGATTGATCACGCGAATATTTTGCAAAACTTGATACAATAAATTAGGATTATTTCAGATTATTATTTTAGCAAAACAATTCAGTCAAAATCGCATTTTTAAATTTATTTCGAAAAAAAGTTAAATTGTAACGACAATCGAAGGTGGAAATCACATCTATCATTCGATCAATATAAAATTCCCATTTATATTGTTGTGCATATTTCGAAATTTGTTTCAATAAAATTCAATTTGATAAGCTTTAAACATACGGCAAACTGCCTTATTAAACATCTATACTGGTTCTCGATTCATTTCCCAAACACATAATATAATTTTATGCAATAGAAAATGAAACAAAAAGAAGGATATATAAAAAAAACACTGAAAGGTCATATTTCAGGTCACTACAAGAAAAGTCCTTTAATCTACAACAACCTCAATATTTTCTGTTCAAAAAAGTTTTTCTGTTTTGGATCATTAGTTTTTATCATAAAGTTAAAAGTTGAAATTGCAACTTGAAAAGTTCAAAACGATAATAAACGACAGTTTTATAAAAAAAAAATGCTTTCTTTTTATTCTCTTCTCTTATTTTTTATTATTTTTTTTTGTTGCATTTTATAAGAAAATCAATAAATTCATGGACATATGCATGTGTGTGTGTATATGTGTGGCCCAGAGAGATTTGGGAATAATAAAAAGAAAAATATAAAATTTAAACGAGATAAAAATGTAACAAAAATTCAAAAGGAAAATTCACAACTGATGATGATGATGATGGTAATACTTATATGATTGTATAATAATACGTAAATCCATCACACTAATTTTTTTTTCTTTCCATCGTTCGTTCCACTATAATGAATTTATTATTTTTTTTTTTAAATAAAAAAAAAAAAAAACACCCACATTTTGAATGCATTTTTTGTTTAATTTAGTGAAAAGTTAGCAGTTTTTATTATTATATGCGCTCATTCAAATGTACAATAATAATAATTTAAATTGAAACTTTTTATTTGATTTTCTCAATGAATTTACTTTTATTTAATTTTTTCCTAAATAGACTAACTTTTGTTACATTCTAGTTTGTAAATACGTCATCATTTTTAATTTTAGTCGACTGAATTGAATTATTAAATGTTATTAATATTAATTTAATGGAAAACATTGAATAGAATTATATAAATGTTATAAAATAATTAAAAAAAAATTTCAAAAATATTTTCAACTTACAAATTCAAATAATAAAAAAAAATTAATGTTGAAAACCATTTATTATTCTTTAAAATCGAAAATTACATTTAGGCCTATGGTTGAATTTATCGGAATACGAACATAAATGAATAAAAAAAAATTATAGAAAATGTAAATTAAGACAATTTTAATAAAAATTTGCAATATTTTGGAGGAAAAAATTTTTTTCAGTCATTTCGATTCCCCCTTCCATACTTTCGTTAGAATTTTGAAATTTCGTGCAGTAATGTCTGAAAGAGAAAAAAAACTTATGTTAGCTTTATCAGTATTATTTTGTTACTCTTTGACATATACCTATAATATGAATGTGTAATATTATCATAATCTTTATAATGTTGTATTGATGTATAACCGACAAAACTTTTCAAATCAATGATAGAATGACTAACGGCTTTAAAATCAGTCAGTATTTTAATAATATTCTCATCATAGAATGCTTTAGCTAAATCCAATGGAGTATAATTATCTATATTTTTACAATTTACATCAGCTCCGTTATATAATAAAATCTTTACGTGTTCATATCGATGAAGGGCCACTGCAGAATGCAATGGTGTATTACCATTTGAATCTTTAATATTAATTTCAGCACCAGCATTTAAAAGAACAGTTATCAGCACTTCTGACATATTTAAACAAACAACAGTGTGAAGATAAGACAATGTCGATTGATCCTTGTGATTTATATCTGCTCCTTTAGATACTAAATAATTAATAATATCCGTCGCATGACTGAATATAGCGAAATAAAGAAGAGGCGTCTTATTATTGCTACAGTCATTTATGTCCATACCATTATCAAGCAAAATATTTAAAATTTCTCTTGAATTTATTCCAGTAGCTGAATGTAAGGCCGTACACCCATTGGGAAATGTGGAATTTAAATTTACTAGTTTTTTTCTTATCAAATACTTTAAAATTTCAATTTGTTTTAACTCGATTACATTTTTTAAAGTGTTTGTAAAGTATAAATCCAATTCTTCATCTCTTGCCCCTTTGCTTGTTAAGTATTTTACAATCTTTAAACTGCCAGTTGTGACGGCAAATTCTAATGATCGAAATAATCTTGAACCTGATTCTACCATCAATTTAACTATCTTAAAATGCTTATAAATTATAGCATAAATAAGCGGTGTTCGTTCCGAAGCATCCATAAAATTAATATTTGCTTCAGCATCGATGAACTTTTTGACTATTCTTGTACTTCCTCGTTTACAGGCTAAATGTAAAGGCCCGATTAAACAGCTCTTCTCCAAAATAACTAAATTTGTTCTTGGTATCAGTTCGTCAATTATGTCAGTTGATGATGAAGCAGCTGCTAAATTTATTGCGTTCAAGCTAGTTGAACTGAAAGAATTCATGTCAACTCCAATCTCAATGAAATACCTAACTAAATTTAAATTATTATGCAGAACGGCTAACTGAAGTATGTTCTTACCAAAAATATTTTTAAGATGAATGTTATATCCGTATTCAATTAAGTTTTTCACAACTTCTTCATTTCCATATTCGGTGGCATAAAATAACACCTGATCTTCATTCGAAATATTTATCTTATGTTTTAACAATTCATCAACTATGTCCTTATGTCCATATTTCACGGCTAATTCTAATGAATACTTCATTTCGTTTATATCAGTCTGATTATTACATAATAATTTTACGGCTTCCAAATTATTTTGGACTGATGCGAATTGTAAAGGATTGAAAAAGTAATAAGGATTTTTTCTAATGCGCAAATCATGATTTATTATAGTCTTAATAATTTGAGGATTATTGTGTTTCATTGCCAATAATAACAGACAATCGTCAAAGCAATTACATAAATCCTCTTTTAGTAACATCATTTCAATTACATCATTATAATCGTATACTATAGCCAGCGAAATAAGTAACTTAGAGAACTGATCTTTCATGCATAGCATTTTGTTGTGCAATAAAAACCAATGATCGTAACAAAATAGGTCGGGACGTATTCCTAATGTACATATTGATACAATTCTGCTGTCTCTTAAAATGAAATCATAAAACTTGCGAGTGTTCTCAGTCAGAATTGAAATCATTGCTTCACCATAAACATTTAAAACATAAGAAATAAAACTTCGACAATCGCCATCAATTGCATAATATAGTATACTTCTGTCATCATTGTCATGTCCTAACATATCTGCTCCTTTAGCCAAACACGTTTTTAATCCTGTAAGATTATTTTCTTTCGCATTTTGAAACATTTCACTCTGTATTTTGATCCATGACAATTTTAATTGGAAAATTTCTAATACATTAATTTTTGCAGAAGTTCGGTTTTCGTCAGATTTAAGATCCCATAACATACTAAAATCCATTTGAGCAAAGACAAGTGCATTAATATAAATAGCTCTTAATGAATCTGTCAGAGCTTCAAATACAATGTTTCCATGTGCCAAATAGTTACGTAAATCATTTTCAATTATTATTGGAGAATAATCATCTAAGAATCCAGCATTTGACTTTTTTTCATGATAAATAATTTCACATATTTCCAACAAAATCATTTCAATCGCCGATCGCCGTTTCGGGTTTGACAAATAATCTTTAAAGTCTTCTACTAATTTTGATTTATCAAAAAAGTAAATTGAAAATCGTTTTACCAATTCCAATTTTAATTTAAGGCATTTTTTTTTTAAATTTTCAATGCAAATATTTTCATATTTATTAAAAGTTGGAGCAATTTCCGGGTTATCATTAATACCGGTTGATTTAAAAAACAATTCGAATGCACTTCTTTGGGAGTGTAAATTAAATGAGTCCTTCATATAGATTTTTATGTCAGTCACTAATTTATCGAAATTGCATTTCAAATTTTCCACATATTTACAGGTTTTGTTTCTGTCCAATTGAAAATTTTGATTTAGTTTTTTCGCTTCAATTCCATATTGATCTGCGATTTTTTTTAATTTATCACAATTGCTTTCCGAATTATCATTTTTTCTAATGAATTTAATCAAATTTATTTTTCCTTCATGAATTTTCTTTTCTTTCTCAATCTTCTGCTCTAAATCAGTGAAAGAAAGTTCACGATTTGTGAACTCAGTTTTGATATAATCAAAAACAATTTCAATTTCCGATTTAATCTCAAAAATTGGAATGTATTCTAAATTTGATTTTAGCGCAATTATTGAATTAAGTTTGCTTTCATTATGATTTATATTAGTAAATAAATTGTGTAAAATAAGTGTTGTTTGATCATTTTTATCTCTTCTTTCTCTGCAGTCCAAAAGTTTTTCAGTATTGTTTAAAATTTGTAGATGAACATCTTTAAAATTTATTTGACATTCGAAATTCAAAAATTCAAATCGGCTAAGGCAAAATTTCCAAACATCAGTTATATTGTTGAAATATTTATAAATAAAGAAAAATTCCTTTAGGTAGGAATAATTCAATTTCAGAAAATTATTTCTAGTTGTGAAACTTTTGTCAAATTTTTGAATAGCTACATTAATATTATTTATATAATTTATATCTTCGTTTGTTTGATCAAGACAATTTTTTGTAAACTCGTTCCAAAGACATTTAATTTGTTGCATTTGCGGCCAATATTTTTCCTCAAAGTTAATATGTCCTGGTTCAATATCAACACAAACTTCGCTGACTTCTCTCATGTTGTTACAATTAAGAATTTTGTTATAAAAAACTTTCATTGCATAAATTCTTTCGTGGTATAATAAATTTAGTATTGGATTATATATTTGCTGAAGATCGTATTGAACTCGATGGTATAACTCTGTATTTATTGATTTAGATGATTGACCAGTAGTTGAATGTGTTAGCAAGTTACGAACTTTAGTTACAATTTGCTGTAAAGATAGGGGTGCAGTATTTGTGAGTTGTTGAACGCATTTTAATGAAATGTTGGGACTTTCTTTTCCACTTTTCAAGCATTCACCAATGACTTGCAATGCCCGTTTAACTGCGTAAACCGAAGCCCCTTCCAAATCTTTCATTGATTGAATTATTTTAAGTTGATATAAAATTCGTTCAAGTGAATGAATATTTTTTAGTCTTTTATATTTTTTCGATAGATTTTTCAGTACTTTATTTCTGTATTTTTGCATAGGACTTTTCAATTTCAATAAATGCTGATTTATTTTATTGTTCATTATTTTTCTTTGTTCTTTCGTAACCATGGTTTTTTTCTTAAAGTTAAATTTTAAATTAAAATTTGGGACTGGTTCGATGGCTTCGTTATCTGTAATTTCTGTGAGAAATACTTCAATATATGAAACTAATTCTTTTTTATGCAAAATTAATTTGAAAATAATGTTTTTATTATCCTGTTTTTCACTGTACACAATAAACAAACTGATTAAAAACTTTATCTCAAACCATGGTAAGTTTCTCTTACCTGATTTGAGCGTCGTCTGATCAAGAATATACAAATTCTTTAAGATCATTTTTAGAAGAAATATAAAAATATCGCCAGGATTCTTATGTGTCTTATGTTTTGTAAAGTCTCGACAATTCTTACTCTCAGAGTTCATTTCCTCTTTCAATTGTTTCAATTGATTATGTAGTAGGTCAAGTCTGTCATTTTGGCTTATATTATTGAATCCATTGTAATCAAATTGGTTTATTTTTTTGTATTTAGATGTAATTAGGAAAAGCTCAATGTGGAGCTTAATTTCATGTGAAATCATTAAGTTTTTAGTAATTATCTTATCATAAGATTTCTGAAGAACTCCTAGCATTACAGTATCTGTAGTGTTATCTAACAAGATGCTTATCCAGCTTAATTTTCCAGTTCGTAAAATTTTGTAACAGTCATCTTCTGAACTTTTGTTCTTTAATTCATATTTAAGAATTTCACAAGCGCCAGAAGCCTGGTTTTTATGTTCAGCATATTCCAATGAGTCGAGCAAATTATTATTTACAATGTAAGGGTCAGCACCATTTTTAAGTAAAAATCGACATATGCTCGCATACCCACTTCCAGCAGCCAGATGAAGAGCCGTATGATAATCAGAGTTGTAACCGTTTATATTAATTTTTTTCTTAAGTAAAGATTTCACTTTAACCAAGTCACCATTTTCTACGGCATTCAACAATTTTGTGAAATTCATATCAGGTTCAATTTTCTTAAGCTTAGTTGTTATTCTCAAAACTGTTCCCCTTTTCTCATATTTTATATAATTGTTAAACATTGTTCTCTTTAATTTAATTGCATGTAATGAACATTAAATGCTAAAGTATTAATTAATAATATATTTATTTGGGTGTATAAGATCCAGCGAAATAAAATTAACCCGCTCTTCTTCAAATTGTGAGCACTAAATTGAGTCAATGAGAAAAATAAAATGATATTAGTGGAAAATTGCTACAATAATTTTTTAATAATAATACATATTTAATCAAACTATAATAGTTTTATTACGCAGTAGTAGTAGTAGTAGTAGTGTAGTAACAATAATATAAGAATTATTTAAAAGTAAATTACAAATTTAGCGGTATATATTTTAAATGTTGTTCTATTTGTTTTTCTCTAAGTAAATATTTTGACAAGAAAAAAAATCATCAGTACACATAAAATAAAAATTATATGGCAATATATATAAATTTGGTATATTATATAATAATAACTAGACAATATTTTTGTTAGTCTGCGTACCTTAAAATCAGTATTGTATTTTTAAATTTTTCAAATCATTCCAAAATTGGCAACAAGTTATTTCTTTTTATTGTGATTTCCAATTAAAATATATTAATGTGACTAACATTTGACACTTAATTAAAACAATAATTTAATTTATTAAAAAATTAAATTTTAAATTGAACTTAAACTTTTTAATTCCACAATGGCACAACGACAACGTTTCTACTAATATTTTTCAATGATTTGTTTTTTTCAGATTTCAACACTACAATAATTATTTTCTATTTCACAATCTTAGTCATTATCTTAAAATACCAAAAAAAAAATAAATTCGTAGATATGTGTGTACATATTATTTTAGTCAGCTGTGATTTAATTCATAGTATTTGCTTAGTATTTATAAATTTTCAACGAGTTTACAATGTTTATGTTTATTGCAGTTTTATAAAACAGAAACAAATTACTACAAACCATATACTGTATGTCAGACAGCTGATAATTTATGAGTAATTCGTCAAAAAAAATTATCTGCAACAAAACTACAAAACATTGATTCAATATATGTTATTTTTTTATTTCGTCTGTCTGACCTATTATGTTTACTTTGTTAATTCTTAACATTCTTTATACTTTCTTTACAAATACAAATATATTAAGAAAAATTTGAAGTAACATTAAATACCTATACATAAAATTTCTATGATAATTTGCATTTTGGTTTCAGTGTTAATTTTATTGTTGTACAATTTATATCCAAAACTAAAATCAGTTATATCGATGTCCAATAATAAAAAAAAAACTTATATCAATTTACATTTTGAAAATAATTCCTGAAAATATGTTTTTTTTTTTTTGGTTTAAATAAAGTTAGAAAATATTATATAGTATGTAAGAAAAGAAAATTAATAGTAAAAGCCCATAATTTTTTACAGACAAAAAAAAAACGATAATATTTAAAATGAGAAATTTGTAAAAATGTGTATATTATAAAATAATTGAGTATACATATTTTCTTAATTATATTATATTAATTTAAAGTTGTTTATTAATTTTATTTTATTGAAAAATTGAGTGAAAAATATAGAGCAATGCATACCGAATGATACTTAAGGAGTGAATGTTTTAGAAATGGAAATTTCTTATCGTTTACCAAATACAAATTGAATTTATATTTGAAATACAAATTCTAATTTTTTGTTTCGCTCAATGTCAAAAAATTTAAAATTGTACATAATAAGTGTCTTTTATTTGTTCCTTCGTTTTAATTTGCACTAATAATTCATTATAATGTAAATTGTTCTTCGTAATTAATGGATCATCTAAAGCTTCAAATTTCCTGAGTAGTTCTATAATATGGGTAAAATTATTTGCTTTAGCAATATCTAATGGAGATGCGCCATCAATATTAATACAATTTAGGTCTGCTTCATGGTGAATTAAAGCCTTGATATGTTCCAACTGCTGTAACTGAACTGCATAATGTAATGGTGTATTCAAACATTCATCTCGAATATTGACATCTGCTCCATCTTCCAAAAGAGTAGTTAAAGTTTCAAGTGATTTGGTTAAATGAAGATAACCCTGTAATTTAATATTCACATGATTTATTTTGGCGCCTTTTGATACTAAATATGTAATCATTTCAGATGAATCCATAAATACTGATATAGAAAGCGGAGTTTCACCATTTTTATTACATATATTTATATCCATACCATAATCGAGTAAAATTTGAATCATCTTTTGAGAACCAACTAAAACAGCCGTGTGCAATGCACTATATTTTCCATCCAACAAATCATGTAAATTAACAATCTTTTTTTCAATTAAGTGATTGAGAATTTTTTCTTCATTGGATTCGATTGCAGTATGCAAAATTGATGAGTCTGCTTCATTGTGATGTGCTCCTTTAGCTAGTAAATATTTTATAATTTGAAAATTTTGAGTTTTAATAGCAAACTCTAATGATTGATCCAAAGCTGCACCAGACTCAATAAGAAGTTTAGCAACTTTCAAATGTTTCATTTCTAAAGCATCAATCAGCGGAGTTATTTTCCTCTCATCTTTTGCATTTATGTCTGCGTTAGCTGCTACTAGTAATTTAACTATTAATTTACTTCCTCGAATACAAGCATAATGCAACGCTGTTTTATTGCAAATGTGATTAATATTAATATCTTCAACTCTAAGAAGTTCCATAATTACTTCTTTAGATGCCAATAGAATGGCATTTTGTAATATAGATATACCATATATATCCACACAATTAATATCAACGTTGAGTTTAATTAATAGCTTAACCAAATTTATGTTGTTTGATATCACAGCTCTATACAAAAGATTTATATTATTGCAATCGACTCCATGAACATCGTACCCATATTTTAATAATTGTTTAATAATTCCTTCGCTCCCACTATCTGCTGCAATTGTTAAGGCTAAACTATTATTTTCTTTTCTTACATTGTGTTTCAGTAGTTCCGAAACGATTTTCTCATGACCATATCTAGCTGCAAAATCTAAGGCTGCTTCTCCAGTCATACATACAAAATTAACTTCAGCCCCGTTTATGCATAATATTTTTACAATTTCGAGATTATTTTGAATGGTGGCTAAGTGAAGTAATGTAATATCATTCGGTAATTTTTTATTAATACATGAACGGTCTTTAAGAAATACCTTGATTATTTTTGTATTATTTGACGTCATGGCTAAATTCAAAAGAAAATCATTTGTCTTGCCTAAAATGTCAGAAAAAATATTTTTTAAATAAAACATTTCAACAATATCATGGTAATTAAACTCAATTGCCAGAATAAATGTCAGAAACAAATTACATTCAACGTCATATCTCCTATCGTATACGAAAAGCCAAATGTCACATCCAAAAAGTGTTTGTGTTGCATTTGAACAAAATTTATTAACAATATGATAATAATCTTTTACTCCGAATGAATAAGTCTCCCTATTATTTAAAATAAAATCGTAAAATATTTCAGTACTACTGGACATTGGTAGTAAATTATAACCATAAAAATTAGAAATATAAGATATGAAGTTTCTGCAATTCCCATCAATAGCAAAGTTTAGCAAACTCCTCTTATCAGTGTCATGCCCTTTCATATCTGCACCATTGGTCAAGCATGTTTTCAAACCATCAAGATTGTTTGTCTTTGCCATTTGAAACATTTTCATCTGTATTTTAATCCAAGACAATTTCGATTTGTAGACTTCCAAAACATCTATATTGGCAGAATTTACTTTCCCTTCACATTTAAGATCCCATAACGTAGCGAAGTCGATTTCTGCAAAGTAAAGTGCATTAATAAAGACTGCTAAGCATGGATCTGTAGTCAGAGCTTTAAATACAATATTTCCATGTGCCACATAATTTCGTAAATCACGTCCAGTTAAAATGGGGGAATAATCATCTAAGAAGCCAGCTTTTGAGTTTTTTCCATGGTAAATAATTTCACATATTTCCAATAATATCATTTCAATCGTCAATCGCCGTTTTAAGTCACCCGAATAATTTTTGTAGTCTTCCCATAATTTATTTTTATCAGCAGAGTAGTTTGGAAATTGTTTCATCAAGTCTAATTTTAATGAAATACATTTTTGCTTAATTGATTTAATACAAATCTTTTCATATTTGTCCAGAATCTCTTTGATTTTAATTTCTTCGTCAGTATCAGGTGTATTGATTGCTTTGAAAAAACTTTGAAACCCAGTTCTTTGGCAGACTAAATTTAATGGGTCCTTAATAAATTTCTTCATTTCATTTAATAGTTTTCCAAAACTGCTTTCAACATTTTTTACATTTATACCAATCTTGCCTTCTTGATACTTTTGATCAAGCTTTTTTATTTCAATTCCATATTCGTTGGCGATCTCTGCCAATTCTTTGGAGCTATTTTCTGAATAATCATTTTTTTTTATGAATTTATTCATTTTAATTTTCCCTTGATGAATTTTTTTTTCTTTTTTAATTTGCTGTTCCAAATCTATGAAAGAAAGATTACAGTTCTTGAATTCCTTTCTGATATAATCAAAGACATTTTCTATTCTCGATTCAATTTCAAAAATTGGTATATATTCTAAATTTGATTTAAGTTTATTAATTGAATTAATTTTATTTTCATTTTCAAATAAATATATGAGAATAAATTGCAATAAATCTGTGTTGTTTTCTTGATTCAATTTAGTTCTATATGAGTTCAGAAGCTTTTCAATATTTTGTGCAATTATTATACATACAGATTTATTGTTCGTATAATAAGCCATATGCTTCAAAAAATTGAATCTGCAAAAAAAAAACTTTCTAATGAAATTAACATCTTCAAGAATATTGCTCATTTTCTTAAACATAGTTATATTATAGTAACATTCAAGAATAGATTGCGTATGCATTTTATTCAGTTCGTCAACATTTTCGAAAATTTTGTTAATTATATTTATATGAATTTTATCTTCATCTGTTATATCAACGCAATTTCGAATAAATTCACTCCATATACATTTAATTTGTTGCAGTTGGGGCACATGTCTTAGTTTAATAAATGTCTCAAATACCTCGACATTCTGGTAGACTTCCTTCAATTGTTTCAAATCTTTACATTTTAAGATTTTGTAAAAAAACACTTTTATTGAATAATTTTTTTCTTGGTCCAATAAATTTTGAATGGGATTATAAATCTGCCTAAGATCGTGTTTTACTCGCTGGTATAAATTTGTATTTACGGATTTGGATGAATCCAGTGAAGTTGAATGTGTAAGTAACTGACGAACTTTTGTTAATATTTGTTGTAAGAACGAGGGACCAGATTTTTCCAAAATCTGTCTACAATTTATTGAAATGTTGGGACTTATTTCTCCACTTTTCAAGCATTCACCAATGACTTGTAACGCCCGTTTGATTGCATAAACAGAAACTTCATCAAAATCGGCAATTAAATTAACAACATCAAGATGACATAAAATTCGTTCTAGTGAATGAATACTTTTAAGTCTTCTATATTTTTTAGAGAGATTTTTCATTATTTTATTTCTGTATCTTTGTGCAGAGGTAAATTTCATTAAATTTTGTTTCATTTTATTTTCCATTATTCTTTGTTCTTTTGGAATCAATTTTCTTTTGCTTTTCAATTCAGCTTTTTTTTTTAATTTTTCACGATCATTCTCGCTATTCAACCGTTTTTTGGAATTAGATGCACTAACTGATTTAATTTTACTATTATTTATATCGTTTGTAACTATATTTATTTTGTTTCTTTGTTCAGGCTTTTTCTTTGATTTTACAATTGTAACATTTTTTTCAGTTTTCATGTTCGTAAGTTCGGAGAGAAAAACTTGAATGTATGAAATTAATTCCATTTTGCTTAAAACCAATTTGTAATTAATATTATTTATATTAACTCTCTCATTGCACAGAATAAATAAACTGATTAAAAACTCAATTTCAATCCACGGAAGTTTTTCCTTGTCTAATGCGTTCGTTGTCTGATCAAGAATATACAAATTCTTTAAAATCATCTTTAACAAGAATAAAAAAAGATCACCAGAATTTTCATGTTTCTCATTGTTCATTTCTAGTTTTAATTCTTGGAATTGACTATTAATTAACGTTATTCTATTTTCTCTCTTGTTCTCATCCAATTCATCGTAGCAAAGGCGATTTTCTTTAAGATATTGCAATCTGACAATATTCTGTAAAACACAAAATCTCATATCATCTTGAATTATTAATTTCTTAACGTTAATTTTATCATAAGATATTTTAAAGGCCTTTAATATTTGATTTTGAACAGTTTTGTTTCTAGATATGATAAACCAGTGAAAAACATCCAACCATTTAGAGCGTCCAATTCGCAGTATGTGATAATAGGCTTCTTCAAGGCTTTTGTTTTTTGTTTCATGTTCAACTATTAATAAAGCACATGCCTTGTTGTTTCTTGTACAGGCATAAGCTAATGGGTCCAACCCATTAATATCAGTAATATAGGGATTTACACCGTTTTCAAGTAAAATTTGACAAATCTCTATATGGCCATTTCCAGCTGCTAAATGAAGCGCAGTTTGAAAATCTGATGTATAGCAAAGAATGTTCTTCTTATTATCAATCCATGACTTCACAAAAATAAAATTCCCTTCTTCTGCAGCTTTTAAAAATCTCTTGAAATTTAGTGTTGGTTTAATTGTCCGTACATTCTTTTTTATCGATATGTTATACATGCCATTGTTTCCAGTAATTGGACTACTCTTAGTGCGGGTGCTTGTTTTGTTCATTTTTATTAATACCAAGTTTATGGTATGTAAATTTTCTGGTTTTTGAAAATGATTAATCAAAACCTAAAAATTAAGAAGAAAATAATTTTAAAATACTTTATTCAAAAACATATTCAAAACTTACATTTGGATACAGTACAAATTAACAAAAGATCTTAAGAAAAACTAATAATCATGACTTCTATTTATTGCTAAAAAATGTTAAATACAGAAAATAGAAAAAATATATTGAATAATGAAGTTATATTAAGTAAAATTTGGATCACGTTAAAACATTTTTGATCAGCTGGCAAATCTATATCGATCGATGAATCGTACTACTGGAAATTCATGCATTATGTTTTGTTTTATTTAAGTTAAAATTAAAGTTTTTGTTTTTATTATTTTGATTTAAGTTTAAATTTATTTTATGATATATTTTTTCTAAAAATCTAAACTCTACAATAAACTAACTGGTTTTTCGGTTGGCAAAATATTGTTTCGTACGAATTACATTCGATGAGTTATACAGTAATTACTAGCATGCTCACAAATCGGGGCATTCAGTAAGAGAAATATGACGTGATGCAGTGATATTTATTTAGTTATATTAAAATTATTAAGCTCAAAAATGCACCTTCAAATAAATCTGTGAGTTTTATCTTCATTCGATGACAAATTATTTTAATAATGTATTTCCCCGGATACAATCGGTAAAAATCTATTCTGGTTTTTGTAATATTTTCAGCTTACCTGGAAAAGTGTAACATGTTTTTTTTAAGTTATATATTTTGAATTTTAAATATTTTATACTCTATTCTAAATAATTATAAAAATATCTGTACATATTAAATTGTAATCACAAACGTAGTCTTAATATTATTGTACAATATTAATATGAAAATCAATATGTATGTTGTTTTCCATTCAAAATGAAAACCGCTGTTCGGTATACACTAAATTGTTTCTCTGACTTCGGTTCTATTTTCATAATTATTTTACCATTTCATGATGATTAATACATTACTATTACTACATCTACTACTGCAAAGCTGATGTTTTCAATATTTTTTTTGTTCATTAAATCAGATTTATCAAATCTTATAAGAAAATAAATATTTACTTTGTTAAAAAGTATTATGACAGATTCATGCATATTTTAAATGCGATCGAGAATATATTTTTATCACTGTTATCAAAAATTTAAATGAAAACTTTTTATTCACTTGGTCACTTGAAACATATTAAAAAAGTTTGAAGGTGTTTATTATGAAAAACTCTTTAATAAGATGATCAAAAAAATCTTTTAGTTTTAGACAAGAATTACCTTTTTTTCCAGTTTATTTTATTTTGACAATCAATTCGAAATTATGTCTAATTTGACATTTTGCAAAGATTTACAATGCATGTTAATTATATTAATCATAAAACTTGTTTTGAGTTATGCAAAATGAAAGCATTACATTAGTTTAGGTTTGCGTCTGAGCTAAATAAACTTATCATGTGGAGACGCCTATGTTTCCACTATTTGTTAGTTGAATTTAATTTTCTGAAATTAATACAAACTTAAAGTAGGTGCAAATGATTCACTGCAAATACAATGATATGTCGTTGGCAATACATACTATTTTTATTCGCTAATCATGCATTTTTTGTTGTTCCAAAACTCTCATTGCTCGTAAAATATTTACCGCTTCACCAGTACACCAATCTGATCGATGATAAAGAAACCATTACTCTAGCAATAACCATATGCACCTACATTGAATTTTTCTGAGTTGTATGAGTTCTATCCATCATAAATAATTGTATTTATTATTTTGAAAAAAATAAGGTATTTGCGTAAGTCAAATAAATTATTCAATTAACAACAACCGATGTCATATGAATAGTAAAACTCTTCACACATTGCGTTGCATATGTTGAGTCTCGTCAATTATTTTTTTCCTTTACTTTATCATATTATCAATATTCTTCGTTTCCTTAGATTCATCATTTTGCTTCTTCAGTCAAAAAGTCAACTCAAACTTAAACAAACTCCTAATACTACACTAACATAAATTCCCTCAAGGCAAGTCAATGTATGTACATGTTTCTAACTGATTGCAAAAAAAGAAAAGAAAAATAAAACTTTTGAATCAAGAGGAAAAAGAAAGTGGTAAAAAAAAAGCTCACAGACATACAAACATCCTTACAGAAATCTATCTAACTAAAAGAATGGGGCGAAAAAACTCAAATGTGTGCGTGTAACAAACATAAAGAAAAAAATAAATAGAAGAAGAAAAACAGAAATTTTTTATTCAAGGCCAACAATATTGATGGATACAGATTGCTTGAAGGTGTGATAGATGAATATCGTTGAACAAATAAAGGAAGAGAAGAGAAAAAAAAACGGGGAATTGTACATGAAATGTAATAAATGTGTGTTGTAATTTCGTAAAGGGAAAAAGCTGAAAAGCAAACAAGCATAAAGAGGTGCAAGTTTAGATATATTATACGAAAATAAATAGAAGAACCCTAAAGCCAATTTGATGAAAATGACAAATTGTGTGAAATTTAACTTTTAGGGTTTAGTTTTTGTATTAAAAAATGAAAAATAATTAATTTGATTTAGTGAAAATTTAATGGATAAATTCAAACGTATTGCCAATACTATAAAGTCTAAAATTTACCATTATACTGAAAAATGACGAAAATCTTTTTGGTTTTACCAAATACAATATTTTAATAAAACTTTAAGTACCTAGAAAGATTTTTTTCTCAATTTAAGCTTTTAATTTTTAATATTTACATTTGCACCAATAACCTTTTAATTGAGGGACGGGGTATATTTTTTTTTGTCAATTGAAATAGTCTGGATTATATGCCGCAATGTGAATGAACCATATGAGACCAAAAACTATAACATTAATACAAATACAAACGCACACACATACACAGACGTAATTTTAACATGCATACACTTACTGCTATCAAATCAAAATTTATGTTGAATTTATATTATAAAATTGACTCAAAAAAGAAATCCATGAAAAATTTCTGATAAAAAATATTTCAATGATAGGGTCTGTTGAAAGGCGATGCATAAATTATTCAATTGAAACTTATAAAAGGTTCAAGTTTCTGTATAAGAAAGCAAGAAAAAAAACGAAGAAAATAAAAAGATGAAGAAAATGAAGAGAGGGAAAAAGTTGCTCAAATCGACATATGTTACAATTGGGATCGATTGACATATGAACTTATATTTTGCAGTATTTTATATATAAATCCTTGGGTTGATATTCGATTTGTACATTTGATAATGGACCCTTGGGTGTAATTTTAACAACAAAAACAAAGAAAATAAAGAAAAAAAAAAACTTTTTGCATATAAAGAATTTTCCCATGACACCTGTGGTTCTTTTCTTCATCACCAAAAACTACCACCCAACTACTCTAGAACATCTCTACCCATAGAAACATTTTGTTAATCCATCTTATTTAGTTTTTTTTTTTGGTATTTCTTTTCTTCTCTCGAATTTTCTTTTTTCTGGCTTAAATTTTCACGTGAATATAATTATGGATGTGAGTACATTGAATAAACTGACACGGCATATATATAACTGACAAGAATTCAATGTTCGTATATAAATTCTTAAAAATGTAATCGAATTGAATTGAATCTACAAAAGTTCAGTTGTAAAGATTTATTGTAAGGTAAGGGCGCTTCTTGATACTTTTGAAATTTATATTTGCCATTATTTTCTATGTTTGAAGAATATATTTTACTTTTATATTTATATATATTTTTTGCGTATGACTTCTATCATAGGTTAAACAAAAAAATATTAAACAATTTCGAAAAACTCAAGTTCAATGTCATCTGAATTATCTAAAAGTATTCAATGAAAAAAGACTTATGTTTTTGACTTCTTTTGGCTTTAATGAGTTAACTTTAAGAAATTCATTTTTATGTGGCTGAACTAAATCGTTTGAACATAAATAATCTAAAGTCATATAAAGTTTAGTTTATATGTTGCTAGCGTTTAAAAATAGTAAAATAATGAATTTTGCATCGCATAAACTGATTAATTGGTTTATATTAAATAATTAGTATGTTAGGAGTGTTTGTTGCTGTTTATTTGAATTAAATCAATACATAATAATTAAACTTTCGAAACTCAACAAACAAAATAGTGAAAACATAGGCGCCTCCATTATATTTTCTGTAGTTAACACTCAAACCCCATTCGATTCTTTCTTTTGCATAACTAAAAATAATTTTTTTATAAAAATTAATTGATCTGTTTTGTAAATCTCCATAAACTGGCAAATTCGACATAATTTCGAATTTCTTCTCAATAAAAACACTGGGAATAAATTTAATTCTTATTAATAATTAATTAAGTGATTGTTGAATCATTTGATTTATAAATGGTTTACTTGGTTTGGTTATTTTAATTAAAATTATAGATATGAGTGTGCTATTCAAATAAATGTATTATTTTATGTAAATACAGCAAAAGTTTTTCTCAGTTTAAAAATACTATATCGAAAAAGTAATTTGTGATAATCTTATAAATTTTTTGATAAGATTGATAAGAAAGAAATCAGGTGAAATATTCATATTTCTAATTAAACTAATATTGATCTATTGCTCTAATAATTTTACACAATAATTTTGCACTAAGTTTCATAATAATTTGTGAGTTCCATTTTAAAAAGTTAGATATAGTTTTTTTTGAACGCCTACAAAATAGAAGATATACCTCTTTATTTTTATTATGCAAATAATAATTTCACAATTGCATTAAGAAATCAATTGAAGTAAAATAAAAGTTGAAAAAACTTTATTACAATTTTACAATTTTTCATGGGGCACTAAAATTATTTGAAAGAATAGATATTTGATTTGAATTTTATTAGGGGAAAAACCCAACTCTGTAATATTAAAAATTCGTTATCGAATGAGATAAAAAACGAGCAGGTCTATTTGGGGTTGCATATTTGTTTTATTTCTTTTACATAATTTTAGTTGTTTATGTTTCTTAGGGTTTATCGAATATTTCAGTGCAATTAATTTGCATTCTTCCAATAAATACTATAGAACTGTTATTAGTTAAAGTAAAAATTAAATCAAAAATATAAATCATTTATTGATTGATACAGTTTCCAGTTGATCAATATTTTTATAATATACGAGATCTAAATTTTTCTAATTATTATTTTTCTATTCAATATAATTTTTTAATTATATTCTCTTTTTTTAACATATTTTAGAAATAAAGTTAGAAGTCGCAGTTGCCGGTTTTTCTTAAGATCTTCTGGTTTTGTGAACTGTATCCAGTTGTAAGTTCTGAATATGTTTTTCAATAAAGTATTTTAAAATTATTTTCTTCTTAATTTTTAGGTTTTGATTAATCATTTTCAAAAACCAGAAAATTTACATACCATAAACTTGGTATTAATAAAAATGAACAAAACAAGCACTCGCACTAAGAGTAGTCCAATTACTGAATTCCTTGGCAAATATAACATATCGATAAAAAAGAATGAACGGACAATTAAACCTACACTAAATTTGAAGAGATTTTTAAAAGCTGCAGAAGAAGGGCATTTTATTTTTGTGAAGTCATGGATTGATAATAAGAAGAACATTCTTTGCTATACATCAGATTTTCAAACTGCGCTTCATTTAGCAGCTGGAAATGGCCATATAGAGATTTGTCAAATTTTACTTGAAAACGGTGTAAATCCCTATATTACTGATATTAATGGGTTGGACCCATTAGCTTATGCCTGTACAAGAAATCACAAGGCATGTGCTTTATTAATAGTTGAACATGAAACAAAAAACAAAAGCCTTGAAGAAGCCTATTATCACATACTGCGAATTGGGCGCTCTATATGGTTGGATGTTTTTCACTGGTTTATCATATCCAGAAACAAAACTGTTCAAAATCAAATGTTAAAGGCCCTTAAAATATCTTATGATAAAATTAACGTTAAGAAATTAATAATTCAAGATGATATGAGATTTTGTGTTACACAGAATATTGTCAGATTGCAATATCTTAAAGAAAATCGCCTTTGCTACGATGAATTGGATGAGAAGATAAGAGAAAATAGAATAACGTTAATTAATAGTCAATTCCAAGAATTGAAAGTAGAAATGAACAATGAGAAACATGAAAATTCTGGTGATCTTTTTTTATTCTTGTTAAAGATGATTTTAAAGAATTTGTATATTCTTGATCAGACAACGAACGCATTAGACAAGGAAAAACTTCCTTGGATTGAAATTGAGTTTTTAATAAGTTTATTTATTTTGTGTAATGATAAATATAATATAAATAATATTATGAACAAAATGATTTTAAGCAAATGGGACGTTATTTCTTACATTGATGTATTTCTCGCAGAACTTTCTAGACTAAAAAATGAAAATAGCGCTTCAATTGTTAAGTCAAAGAAAAACACTGAACAAACAAAGAATATAAATTTAGTTCCAAACGAAATAAACAATTATAAAATTAAAAATATATCTATCAGTGCATCTAATTCCAACAGGAATCTTTTGAATATTGAACATGATCGTGAAAAATTAAAACAAAAGGCTGAATTTAAAAGGAAAAGAAAACTGATTCCAAAAAAACAAAGAATAATGGAAAATAAAATTAAACAAAATTTAATGAAATTTACCTCAACGCAAAGATACAGAAATAAAATAATGACAAATCTCTCTAAAAAATACAAAAGGCTTAAAAACATTCGTTCACTTGAGCGAATTTTATATCAAATTGCAGTTGTTCAATCTATTACCGATTTTAATGAAGTTTCTGTTTATGCAATAAAACGGGCCTTACAAGTCATTGGTGAATGCTTGAAAAGTGGAAAAGAAAGTCCCAACATTTCAATAAGTTGTGTACAGATTTTGGAAGAAACAGGTCCAACATCTTTACAGCAAATTGTAACCAAACTTCGTCAGTTACTAACCCATTCAACTTCAACGAAATCGTCCGATTTCATTGATACAGTTTTATGCCAACGAATAATACACGATCTTGGACAGATATATAATCCCATTCAAAATTTATTAGACCACGAAAGAAATTATTCAGTAAAAGTGTTTTTTAACAAAATCATAAAATGTAAACAGTTGAAACAATTAAATGAAATCTACAATAATGTAGAACCAATTGAGATAACTTTCCAAATGAGACATGTGTCGAGCTCATTTCTGGCACAAATTAAAAATCTATGGAAAGAATTTATTAAAAATTGCGATGATTTAACAGACGAAGATAAAATTTATATAAATAGAATACATCACACATTCGAATATTTTGATAAAAGGAATCCATCGTATACGAAATCAATACTTCTGAATTACTTCAACATAAATGACTTTAAAGAGATTTACGAATTTCACGAGGATTTAAATTTTATTAAAAAGTTTTATTTTTGCAAATTTAATTCAATAAAGAATATAGTTTATAATTGTGACCGTAAACCAGTATGTAAAATAATTGCACAAAATATTGAAAAGCTTTTGGACTCATTTATGACTAAAATAAATCAAGAACAAAACAGAAATATATTAGAAATTATTTATATTTATTTACTTACAAGCGAAAATAATATCAATTCAATTAATAAACTAAAATCAAATTTAGAACATATTCCAATTTCTGAGATCGAATCGAAAATAGAAAATGTCTATGATTATATCAGAAAAGAATTCCAAAATCGTAATCTTTCTTTCATAGATTTGGATATGAAAATTAAGAAAGAAAAAAAAATTCATGATGGGAAAACAAAAATGATAAGATTCATAAAAAAAAATAATTTTTCAGAAAATAACTCCAAAAAATTGTCAGAAATCGCCAACGAATATGGAGTTGAAATCAGAAAGCTTAATCAAAAGTATGAAGAAGGAAAAATTTGCATAAATGTAAAAAATGTTGAAAGCAATTTTGGAAAGTTAGTAAACGAAATGAAGAAATTTATAAAGGACCCATTAAATTTAGTCTGCCAAAGAACTGGGTTTCAAAGTTTTTTCAAAGTGATCAATATACCTGATACTGACGAAGAAATTAAAATCAAAGAGATTCTTGACAAATATGAAAAGATTTGTATTAAATCAATTAAACAAAAATGTATTTCATTAAAATTAGACTTGATGAAGCAATTTCCAAACTACTCTGCTGATAAAAATAAATTATGGGAAGACTACAAAAATTATTTGGGTAACTCAAAACAGGGATTGACGATTGAAATGATATTATTGGAAATATGTGAAATTATTTATCATGGAAAAAACTCAAAAGCTGGCTTCTTAGATGATTATTCCCCCATTTTGACTGGACGTGATTTACGAAATTATTTGGCACATGGAAATATTGTATTTGAAGCTCTGACCACAGATCCATGCTTAGCAGTCTTTATTAATGCAGTTCACTTTGCAGAAATCGACTTCGCGACGTTATGGGATCTTAAATGTGAGAGACAAGCAAATTCTGCAAATACAGATATTTTGGAAATCTACAAATCAAAGTTGTCTTGGATTAAAATACAGACGGAAATGTTTCAAATGGCAAAGACAAACAATCTTGATGGTTTGAAAACATGCTTGACCAATGGTGCAGATATGAAAGGGCATGACACTTATGATAGGAGTATACTAAACTTTGCTATTGATGGAAATGGCAGAAACTTCATATCTTACATTTTAAATTTTTATGGATATAATATATTACCAATGCCAACGAATGTTAAACAGTTTTACGATTTTATTTTAAAAAAAAAGGAGACTTACTCATTCGGAGAAAAAGTTAATAATGGTGGTCTTAAATTTTATTCAAATGCAACACACACTTTAAGTGACTGTGATATTTGGTTTTTCATATACGATAGGAGATATGACGTAAAATGTAACTTATTTCTGACATTTGTTCTGGCAATTGAAAATAATTTCCATGATATTGTTGAAATGTTTTATTCAAAAAATATGTTTTCTGATATTTTTGATAAGTCACCTACTTTTCTTTTGAATGTAGCGTTGAAGACAAAAAATACAAAAACAATTAAGATATTTATAAAGGACCGATCTTGTTTTAAAAACCAATTACTGAATAACAATGGATTACTTCAATTAGCCACCCTTAAGAATAATGTCGAAATTGTAAAAATATTATGCATAAATGGGGCTGAAGTTAATTCTATATTTCCCGCAGAAACTCCCTTACATTTAGCAGCTAAATATGGTCAAGAAAAAATCGTTTCGGAACTATTAAAACATAATGTAAAAAAGGAAAATAATACTTTAGCCTTGACAAATGCCGTAGATTGTGGAAGTGATAAAATTATTAAAAAATTATTAAAATATGGCTTCGATGCTCATGGAGTCGATTCATATCATATAAATCTTCTGTATAGAGCTGTGATAACAAACAATATTAATTTGGTTAAGCTATTAATTAAGCTTAATGTGAATATTAATTGTGTTGATATAAATGGTTTAAGTATATTACAACAAGCAGTTCAATTGACATCTACAGAAATAATTATGGAACTTCTTAAAGTTAAAAATATTAATATTAATCACATTTGCAATAAAACAGCGTTGCATTATGCTTGTATTCGAGGAAGTAAATTAATAGTTAAATTACTACTAGCAGCGAACGCAAACATAAATGTAAAAGATGAGATGAAAAAAACTCCGCTGATTGATGCTTTAGAAAAGAAACATTTCAAAGTTGCTAAACTTCTTATTAAGTCTGGTGCAGCTTTGGACCAATCATTAGAGGTTGCTATTAAAGCTAAAAACTTTCGAATTGTTAAATATTTACTAGCTAGAGGAGCACATCACAGTGAAACAGACTCGACAATTTTGTATACTGCAATCAAATCCAATGAAGAAAAAATTCTCAAGCACTTAATTGAAAAAAATTTTGTTAATTTAGATGCTTTGTTGAATGGAAAATTTAGTGCATTGCACTCGGGTGTTTTAGTTGGTTCTAAAAAAATGATTCAAATTTTACTCGACCATGGTATGGATATAAATATCTGTAATAAACTTGACGACACTCCACTTTCTTTAGCAGTATGGCGGGATTGGCCTGAAATGATTACATATTTAGTATTAAAAGGTGCCAATATTAATCATAATAATAAAATATTATTGGGTTATATTCATTTAATAAAATCACTCGAGACTTTAACTACTCTGTTGGAAGCTGGAGCAGATGTCAATATTCGAGATGAATTTTTGAATACACCATTGCATTATGCTGTTCTGCTGCAACAGTATGCATTTGTCTATGCCTTAATCGATCATGGAGCCAACGTAAATTGTATTAATATTAATGGCGCGTGCCCATTAGATTTGGCTAAAGCAAATAATTTCCACGATATTATGGAATTACTCATGAAATTTGGTGCTTTGGAGAATAACGAAATTACTAGGGAATGTTTACAGTACAATGATAATTTAAAACGTATTATGGAAATTGAACAAGTAAAAAACACTTATTATAATAATGGTAAATGTTGACAAATTTTGAGTTATGATTAGATCTCGCCATTTTGGTTGACTATTTACAATTTTGATTATAAAATAAAACAAGTATAATGTTAACTTAATCTTTAATTTAGTTAAAATTGGATTCTAAACATAAGTTTATTTGTATGTGTTTCTGATGATTTACTTTTCTCAATTTGGAAGGTCACCCGATTCTACTCTGAAAAACTTATTCGCTTCTATAGATATATTTTAAGATATTTTAAAATACAATTATAATTAATTAAGTAATTAAGTAATTAAACAAAATTATCGATAAATTTGCAAACCAATTTTTATAAATTGTAATAATAGTGAATAAAGTCCAACTAATAAGGATATTAAATAGTAATTAATATTTTATGAAGGATTTAAAATGTTGGAAGACAGAAACAATTCAGATAATGTCTCACGTTTGACAACTTTTATAACAATAAATTAATATACACAAATAATCTATTTATTTGTCTGACATAATTTTGTTTTCTTAATTTATTATCCTTTTTTTCTTCTTATAATATTTTTGTTCCTACCAGAAAAATTTAAGGTCATTCAATTTCATATGTTTCCATTGTACATCCAAAAATATGGGCTATGATAAATTTGTTCAAATAAAACACTAAAGAAAATGTAGAAAAAATATATAAATAAGGATAGAAGAAAATGATGAAAAAGGAGAAAATTCATCATATAAATTTATTTTTTTTTGCTTTCCCCGAAAACTTAATATTTTTATTAGACATTTTGTGATAGAAATTCATAAACACGCATTTTTTTCCTATTCTATGGTTAGTTGGTATTTTTGTTATTATATTTTTCACATAATAATATAACAAAAAAAAAAAAAATATACGTTGGTTTGGACGGACGGACGTGTATATGTGACTATATACTTCGTCTTCGTATCTCTAATCAATTTTGTTATATGTACCTACATATTTCTCTATAGAATAATTGTGTATGAGTTTTCCGTTTGTGTATATTTGTATGTAGATTGTAGATGATTTTAACTCTACAAATTTTCTTACGAATCTGTAACGACATTTTTCCACTGATTTTATTTTTATTTGAATTGAAAACTTAAAAAAAAAATGATACGACAAATTATACTTGTTTCTTTTATTTTTTTTGTATTTTTTAGATTAATAAAATTCAACAATCAATTTATAAAAAACCTAAGAAAGAACAAAAAAAAAAAGAAAAAATGGAAGAAAAAAAAAAAATATTCAATCCAATATTTTACGTAGCACATTTTCATTTCCCTGAAGAACTGCTGACTCTTTTCTTTTTATATTTTGTTTTTTTCTTCTCTGGTAATATTTTTCATAACACAATAACAGACACAGAAATATTGAAATATTATACTATTTTTCCCTTCTTTCATTCCTATTTATTTATTCTTTATTTTTTTCTCTTTCATTCTTCTTTTTTTTTTTCTGTATATTATTTTTTATGCATTATTAAAATTGATTTTCCTTTTACAATAATGAATTTGGTTTTATTATTATTATTATTATTTCTCTCTGAACTTTTTTATTATTCTATATTCTATATAGTTAATTTTCTCACTTATTATTATTATTATTATTTTTATTATTATTATAAATATCACGTGATCCACGGACGTTAACAGGGGTGTTTTTCTGATGGGTACCTAAATTTAAATCAAAATTCTTTTTTCTTATACGTTTGATGAAAATGAATACAAATAGTGAAATGGAGAATGTTTGTTAATTATAATCTAATAGAAAATCGTTCTGAATTCAAATTTCATTTTCATTTATGTTTGTAAATTATATTGTTGAAGCGGACACCAAATTTCTTCGAATAATTTCTCACTACACGCTACTGACTTGATCCGTGTTTAAAAATTATATTCTGAATTATACTAACATACACCTATCAAAATATTCATATTCTTAATGATTATAATAAACTGATAATGATTTTAAGTGATGCGAATAAAACCATAATCATTGAGTTCATTCGTGCGTTTAAAAGTACAAATTTTTCGTTCAACTTACCTTGAAAAACAAAAGATTGTGCGTGGTTTTTCTTGTAGTAATGAATATTATTATTCTTTGTATAAAATAATTTATAAGGGACATCATATCAAGTCATCTATTTCTAATATTTTGTTAGAAGGTTGGTTTTTAATTAAATCAGTTGAAATAAATTATTATAATTAAAAATTAATTAAATTTGTTTGTTTTAATTGACATTTAATGTTTTTTTTATTTACATTATTATTATTATTATTATTTTATGAATGATGTTTATAGAATTATTTTGATTATTAGATATTTATTAAATGATAATCAACTGCACATATTAAACTTATTCTTCACTTTCATGCGTTAGCGTTACTAACCAAATTTGAATTTTAAGCTATTTATATTGCATAAAATATTCATAGTTTTTGTTTGTTGATAAATTTATATATAAAGGAACGAGGAATTTACTTGAATTCAAAATTTAAGTTTTATGATACGAGAGAGAGAGCGAGAGATATATATAGAGAGAGAGAAACCGCAATTTAAAAAATTAATGTTTTGTAATTTTTTTAGAATGAATAAAATTAATAAGAATTTGTTTTGTTTTTCTTAATATTTTTTTTTATTTTTAGAAAATTTATAAACTTTTCTTTACGAAGTTGTCGTAATAAAAAAAGATTACATTTCAATCAAAATAACAATCAAATATCGAACCTCCAAAAGTATACATAAAAGTAAGAAAATGAAGTTTGTATAATAAATATTTTATGATTAGTCTTAAATTTCTTACAATGAACGATGAACCATTTTTTTTTTCTCTTTCTCTTTCTCAAAAAAAAAATATATCTTTATTTTTATCGATTTGTTTCTTTTCTCAAGTACATAAACTACATGCAATAAATACATCGATTTGAATAGCTTAAAGATTTAAAGCTTTCGTACAAACAGTATTTTATTGTCAACTAAACTTCCTTGATAACATGTTCAGACCAGTTTGATAAATGACAGAATTTTTGGTATCCACGTACATACATATATACATATATACATTTGTGCGTGCCAATCGACGACGCAAGAAAGAAAAGAAGAAAGAAAGCAAGAAAAAAGTGGAGAGGAAAAAAAAAAGCCACAGAAAAATATTGACGGTTTTTTTTGCCTGTTTATATGAAAAAGGAAAATGGGGGTTAAAGAGAGCGAGAAAAAAAAGGATGTTAAGAATCCCATATATAGACGATTTTAACAAAAATAAGTTGAGATGAGAGAAAATACGGTGATGCTCTTCGTTTTTTTCTTTTATGTTTTATTCAAAATATATTCTGTTCTTCATGATTATCCTTAAAAAGTAGTAAAACAAATGTTTTTCGTTCATGGTTTGATCTAAAAAAAATAAAAAATCATGATTAGAAAGATTGAACAACAACAAAATAATAATAATAATAATAATAATAATAAAATAGAAGAACACTAATTTTTGTTGCAGTAAAATAGAAAAGAAAATCAGTCAGAACACAAACATAAGAAATTTTCATTTATATAGAAATAAAACGGAAACCAAAAAGAATCAACTAAACTTCTCACTATACGCTTATCTAAAACAGCAGGTTATTATTTTGTTTTTTTTTTTTATCTTGGTGGCATAGCTCAGGCGCCAAAAAATATTCTTACCCGCTGTGAAATGATAAAAGGAATGATTAAGTTTCACTTCAGACAGCAAAATCTTTTCTTAACATTTTCTTTTTTACTCAATTCTATAAAAAGACAGATAAATGTATGAAAAGGGATGTTTTTCTTTAAATTATTGCATTTTGAAGATAAATTTGTGTAAAACATAAAATGAGAATATTTGAAAAGATGATGACCGACTATTTAAAGGTATTTAAGTTTCTTTTAAAATGTAATCCTTAGTTACACTACAGTGAGATCAGTTGGGTACTTAAACAGCATCATGTTGACAAGATTAAATTATATCTTCAATATATAAGTGTTTATTTATTTTTAATTTTCTACATTCAAACGTTTGATGTTATTAATTTCATATTTTATTTATCAAAAATAGATGTAAAAATTTCTATGATATTTATCCTATAGAAATAGGTAAAGAAATTATTTTTTAATGAAATGTCTAGACATAAATTATAATTGTATTCTGTGTGTTATATAGAATATAATAATTTATCTGTGTGTATGTGTGTGTGTGTGTTATAATAGAATATAATAATATAAATGTGTAATAAAATAGAACTCTTAACTAATACTCTCAGATTCTTTTCTATTTGATATTAACTGAAAATGTTTTCAATTCTTTATTCTTGAAAATATTGAAACAATTTCTAAAATAATGTTAAATCTATGAGATAAAAGGTTAATAGTGATAAAAACTGTTTCTATTTTATTACAATTTTTTCTGTCTTCTTTTCTTTTAAATATAATACAAAAAAATATGATGTTTTTTTTTGTAGAACATATTCTTTGTAATGCAATTTTAAATTTATTTCAGAAATATAAACTTTATATAATGTCGTTTAGTTTATTTTTTTGATGAAGGTACATAATAATAAAATATAATCTAAAATGTAAAAAAGCATTTTGTTTATTCTAATATTGTTATAGAGTGAGAGAGAGAGAGAGAAAATTATTTAAATGTAATTTTAAAACTTGTTTCTTCACTCGATTAAGACAAAATGTAAGATTTTGCAAAAAGAAATGAAAATGTTTAAAGTTACAGGATGCAACAAGCACAAATAATAATAAGAATATTTATGAATTAAAAATAAAAATGAGGCCATGTTATAGAATAGAAGAAAAATATTTTCTGTATAAATAACGATCATACCTTTGGGAAAAACATTTTCTTTCTACTTCTTGTTCTTACTTCTTTTTTATTTCTCAAAATTTTAATTTTCTTTAATTTCCCTTTTTTCCATTTGGCTCTTCATCCAAGAAATGGTTAACTATAAATTCTTCAGAATAAAAAATGAGCCAATAGAGACTTGAAATAAAAATTTATTAGCTTTACAAAAATGAAACAAGAAACAACTAAATAAATACAGAATTAATTAAAAAATAATTAGAGACTTTCTTTGATGGAAAAAATAAAAAATGTAAGTTGAAATTTTTTCTTTCTTTGATTTAAATTTTAAATAATGCAATTTAAACTTAACTTAAAACTTTGTTAAATAGTTTATATTTTCACAATAAAGAACGATCAACAAAGATCTTATTCTATGCTAAGCTATGATCAATGAAATAATTATTTTGAAACTGTGCAGCTTTAGTTAAAAACATTTTTAGAGAATTGTGTTTCACGAAGCATTTTTTTAACAAATAAATCAGAAGTCGTAATGTTTCCATCAAGTGTAGATTAGCAGTAAATATTGATAAATTACACATACAGGTTCTCAAAAAGATTAACAACATCTAATTAGAATGAATTGGTCTTAAGATAATTTTAGTGAAACTTACCATTTTCAATTTTTAATAAAATATTTTACTTTTGAATTGATGAACCCAAGGGGAATGTCATTTACGAAACAATACAGTTAATTAGGGAACCTATTCGTGTTAAGAGAAAATCGTTTATTAAACAATAATACTTTAATGTTGTTTGTTCCATTTGACATTAAACCGCATTACAAGTACATAAAATGTCATTGTGATTATATTTTTCCACGAATATAACAATATTAATGTTAATATATTTTTCTTTTGCCTTTAGTTCTGTTATATATATATTTTTTGCTACTGTTAAAGAACCTTTGTCAAAATATTAAGCCAACACATTTTTTTCTATATAATACAGCGTCTTATCACACGACAAGTTTTATGTAAAATCATCTCTTCAAAACTGCTGTTGTCTAGCGTCTTTTCTTTCTCTTTCTTTCTCGTTTTTATTTTTTTTTTTGGTTGGTTTTTTTTTGTATTTTTATAAAAGTGGAAAATAGTTACACTCTGCCAAAAGATAAGAAGAAAACAAGTGAACGTTATCCTATCTATAAGGATTATTTATAGAGATGATTTTGTTCTTCAACACCATTTTTTTTTTACTTCTTTCTTTCTTTTCTTATTATTTTACTAAGAATCTTGAATATAGAGAGTTAGAGTGTATACACTTTAAATGTTTTCTTTACAAAAAAAAAAGTAGATGTTTGTTGTTCTTTTCTTGTTTTCTTTTTTTTTTTGTATTTTACGTAATATGAAAATTTAAATGTTAAAATTTGTTTGAGTAATTTATTTATTTTTTTTAACAAGTTTGAAGTGATACTCACAAAAGATTATTTTTTTCTTACTTACTACAAAAAAAAAGAAAAAAGAAGAAGATTATCAGACACGTTGTTTATATCTATCTGTGTCATCATTATTCAAATTCATATTATTTCCTTAGAATTTTAATACGATGGCATTTAAGTTTAGTTTATCACACAATAAATACGGATTACATAGTTCCTTGTTTCTTTCATTTTTAAAAATAACAACAACATAAAAAAAAACGCCATCAAATTCTTGTTTTATTACTTTTATCCATTGTTGAATTAACCTAAGAGTATATAAAGTTAAAAAAAAAGTCTATTAATATTCTTATCAAACTTTAAACATAAAATTCATCAAAAAAACTATTTATCAAATTTAAAACAAATTGGAATTACCTATAAAACTCTAACGAAAAAGAAAAAAAATGATTTCCTTAATACAATATTGTGCAATCATGTAACTTTCTCATCTCTCGTTTATAGTGTATGTATTATATTTTCCCACCCAACTCCAAAATGTCAAACCAATTTATTCTCGTATCGTCATGATAGACTGTCTCAATCTTCTATCTTTCCTTTTCATACTATTGGATTATTTATTTTTTTTTTTTACTTGTATTCTTCTTCTTATATTTTTACATTGTCTTATTTATGTGTTTGTGTATAAGTAAGTATCTATAACTAAAAAAAAAAAGAAGTAAAGAGTGTTTTGTTGGGGTGGTGTATAGTTATTTAAAGCTTTTATATTACTGTACTTTTTAGGTGTTTCATTTATTTTTAACAAAAAGAAGAAAAACAACAAAAAATAGAACCAAAAAAAAAAAACAAAATAGAAAAAGAAAAAAGAAAAAAAAAACTAAACTAAATTGCACTTTGGAATAAAAGCGAATGGATGAATTTTTAATATACTATACACATATACAAAGAGATATATATTCAGACGGAGACGTAGATGGAGACAGAGATGGAGATGGAGATGGGACGATTCAAGATGAAACTTTAGATATATATATAAAAATTATAATATAAAGAAAAAGAAAAGGAAAATAAAAAAAAAGCTTGTTTAAAAACTAAAGTTATGTAGCTTATCTGCGTCGGACCATAAAGTTGGTTTGTTGCTATATAGAATAGATAGATAAATGTGTATAAGTATATAATACACATACACACATATACATGCACATTCATATATGTATTTTATGAAAGAAATAGGAGTAAAGTTAGAAAATATCATATGACTCTATTCTATGATAGACTAGAATCTTATATTTATTATAAGAAACATAAAACGACAATAGACATCATTCATTAATCTTGTATGTATTATACAATTTTATTTTTTTATCCCATTCTCTCTCTCTCTCTCTCTCTCTCTCTTATACTTTATTTGTATTTTTTTCTATATTTATTTTTGTCTATTGTTTTGCATTTATTTTACGTTAAATATTATTTATTATAGAGATACTAAAATAAATGTAAGTAAGTTAATAGTAAATATATATATTTTTTTTATTATCGACAAATTTAATTATGATAACAAATGTTAGTCAGTAGTTTTACAAATAATAAAATACCGATATTTAATTGCATAAATAAAAATGAATCATAGACTAAAAATAATTAAATTAAATTAATTAATCTAAATAAATATCGTATATGAACAATTCTTAATATAATTACAAAGGGAATGAATCCTTGTACCTAAGTAGAATGATAACTTAGTAATGAGATTAATAATTGATGTTATATTGTTTGTCAATACAATTTCTTAGGATTATAAATTTTCTATTTTCATAATCGATTGATCGTTTGAGAAATGAACTTCTTCTTTAAGTTCATTTCCTTTGAGCTTTTAAACAATGCATCAAAATTCATTTTAAAAGTTAAATAATCAATAAACAAAAAAAAATTAATTCATGGAAATAAATTCAAGAAAATTCCACCATACCAAAGAATTTGTATGAAAGAATTTCTAATATTCTTAAGAAAAAAATCTGCGTCAAAACTAAATACTTTTAATAATCGTCACTTTCGACGATGACTTTCTATTTTTTTTCTCTTGCATTTTTCCCCCATTTCATCTTTTACATTTTTTCCAATACAAAAGAAACTTTAAACATAATCCAACTTAAAACACAAGAAATCTTACAAAAGTCACGACTGATGACTTTAACAAAAAAAAAAAAAACGATGAAAAGAAAAGACAAGAATAAGAAGAAACTCTTCCAATTATTTTATCTCATCATAATTTTTTTTTTCTATTTTTTTTTCTTCCTTCTGTCAAATTTTCTCTTTTTTTTTTAAAAAAAAACCAGTACGCAAAAAAAAAAAAATTAAAGAGGAAAAAAGGAAAATCAGTGAATAAAAAGTGAAAGGATTAAATCACAATTGAAATTCAGAACTCAGAACTCAGAACATGAACTTATTTTATTTTATATAATATTTTTTTTTTTTTGTTTCTAAAACCAAATCAAATTACTGCTCTATTAGATGGAAGTAATTTTATTTTATTTTTATTTTTTGTTTTTACCCCCCAAACCTTCACCCCATTCCATTGTATAATTTTCATTCGATTTTCTTTTTTTTTTTTTGTTTTATGTAAATATGCTGTGTAGATGTATATTTGTTTGTCGGCAGTTGGTAAAAAAAAAAAAAAATATAAAAGAAAGCTTTCTGTTTGTTTTGATTCTTATTTTTCTTTTCTTTTTTTCGTTTCTTTAGTTAGTACAAAGTTAAGCTTTAATTTAATGTAATAAAAACAAAATAAAAAAAAAATAAAAGAAACAACAACAACAACAACAAAATAAGAATTTTTTTTTCTCAATACAATTAATTTATATAATTTTTGCATGAATTAAGTGTAAGATTATTTTATGAATATAACGTATGTGTGTGTGTGTGTGTGTTGGTGTGTTGGTGTGTATATGTGTTTTTGTATATTAAGTGACTTTTAACCACATTCTGGTTAGTCTAGGGAATTAGTACGAAGGTAATTTGTGTAAACCACAAGTCAGGTAATAGTTATAATGTTGGTAACAAATGGTTTATTTTCATCTTTATGTTCAAAAATATTGAACATCGAACAAATAATATCATCTTTTAAGAATTTTTATTTACATCGTGAAACTAAAGCATTGTATAATTTTAGAACAAATCAAATCATATGAAAGAAAAAAAATATCGTAAGAAGAAGAAGAAGAAGAAGAAGAAGAAAAAAGCCAAACCAAAACCAACATCTAAGAGAGGGTGGAAAAAAATGGGAGTATTTTTTGTAATGGAATTCTAACGACATGGGAATTTTTTATTTTATTTTATTTTTTTTTTTTTTTTTTACTTTAAGTGAAAATTTGTTTTCATTGAAACGACTTTTGAATTTGGAATCAACGTGTATGGTTTTTAGATAAATTGTTTTTAAAGATGCCTGCCTATATTGGTGTCGTAACGTAACGTACGTACGTATATAGAAGGAAATTGATATTTATGTTTGGAATATCATATAGACATTTGTATATTAGTGTTTGTGTTTGTATTCAAGTTTTATTATTTTTTATTTTTTTTTTTTTTTTTCATTTGTTTGTTTGTGTTTGTGCGTAGATGTTTGCGTATTTTTGGTTTGTGACGTGTTAGAAAAAGACGCGCATGCTGTGAACGCAAAATGAAAAAAAGAATCATTTTTTTTCCTTCCTTTCCTTTTTTTTTATATTTTTGAAGATGAAAAATAAGGCAACAGAGAGAACGAAAAAAAAAAAGAATCAACTTCTCGATTTAGTTTATCGATTAAAAATGATTGATGTGTTAATGTTTTTGTTTTTGTTATTATCTATATTAAATTAAACTCAAGTGATTTATACTTATTAAAGTAAAAAGGATACACACATTTTGAAAAGGTTTATATTCAAGTGAATAAGGATATCCTTTTACAGCAACATTGTCTATGCATATATACAAAAAAAAGAAAAAATAAAGAAGAAAATTTGTTAACCCAACAAACATATATCCTTCTGCCTATATAGATCCTTTACCTAACCTACTTTTACCAAAATGTTAAATGAAATTCCTTTGGATTAACACAAACACTTTAGATTTTAGAGAGTGAGAGAGAGAGAGAGAGAGAAAAAAAGGACAATGACAGAACAGATAATTAGACACATTTTTGTTTGTAAACGGAAATATTAATTCAGATTGAAAATTTCTTTTATCATGATTTTTCTTTTTAAAAAAGCACAAAAATATTTGTACAAATATAAATGTACCTACTAAAATTTTCGGATATAAAAAAATTCAAGAATGTTTAACTAACAAATGTCACATAAATGTATTTTAATGTATAAAAATTAAATATCTTTCATAAATCTAACAAGAGAATCTTTGTACCAACTTTTTTTTTTTAATACAATGAAAATTCTAAATAAAGAAATTCCCTCATAAACCACAAGTTAATGATGTACGTCGAATATAAAATGTAATTGTTGAACGTTATATTTATAAAGCTTTATTTTTATTTCTATTTTTTCCTATATTTAACCAAAATAAATAACAAAACATATAGAGGTATGACGACATTACACAAGAGAAAAAGAAAAAAGAAAAAAGAAAAACTAAAAACAAAAAAAAAACAAAAAAAAAAAAAAAGAAGAAGAAAGAAATAAACCAACAATAACAAAAAATAAATAATAATAATATACGCACATTTTTGTTTTTCCTGTTTTTCTTCTGTTTTTCTCAAACAATATTATATAAAGAAGATAACACAAAAATATCTCACATCTCTAATAAATAAATCTTCATAGCCCACCTCCCAGTGTTCTTTTTTTTTTCTCTCTTCTCTCCTTTTATACTTTTTTTTTGTTTGTTTGTTTGTTTTTTTTTTTGTTTTGTTTCGTTTTGTTTACATAAACAAGGAAAAACCTACACACACACACAAACACTAATTCACATATGCATGCACACATTTTCATAAAAACACACAAACATACATAACCATATTTTATCATTAATTTTTTTTTTTTTTTTTCACATGCACGTCAAAAATTTCTTTTAATCACGATAAAGCTTTATTGCTTAATCAATATACAACACACACAAATACACACACACACACACATATATATATCACAAACACTTATACACACACACCCACTCAAACAAACATCGACATCTTTTTTTTTTTTTTACACACATCTATAAATGAGCATAAACACAAACACACACACACACACATTATTTTTATCTTCTTCTTTTATTTTATTTTATTTTATTTTTTTTCTGTAGAAAAGTCGTTCACCATTTTTAGCAATTCATACAGTCAAAGTGGCGCCTAAGAAACTAAACTTCTTAAATCCTTTATCCCATTATTATTTTATTTTTTTCTCTTTTCTTCTTCTTCTTCATCGTCTTCAATTTCATTTTCTTTATAAAAAATTTCATTTCATGAACTAATTCTGAATTTTCTTTTTTATTCTTAACTCGTCCTAGTCGTCTTCATTTTTTTTGTTTTCTTTCTTTCATTCTTTTCTTGCCCAATCATTTTCCATTTAATAGTAGTATAGAATTTTCCATTGGCATCACAATATATACTAATTATATAGATTTTTAGGGGGGTGTGATAAATTCATTTATGATTATCTAAATATTTTATAAATTTATTACTAAGAAAATTTTTACCGAACAAAAAAAATTTGGTTATATTTTCTATTGGAATGTTTATTTATTTTTTTTTTTTTTCGTATTCTGTTGATTTTTATGATGGATTTAATGATCAAAGAAGAATGAATGAATGAATGAGAGAACATCTTTAATCTAATTACATTTTAATGATAAATTTTTCTATAATCCTAATTGATTTTTGATCTTTTTTAAAGAAAATAATTTTTTAATTTTTATTTGGTGTCTGTGTATGTGTGTGTGTGTTTATTTTTTGGTGAAAAAAATGAAACTCACATTAATTATGTGTTTGTATTTTACTTGAAAATATTTCAATAATGAAAGTTTTTATTACAAAATTTGTCCACAAATTCAACAAAAAAGGAATGAAAACTTATGAAAGAAATGATGTGGTAATGTTATATGGGTTTCATTCGTAAAATGTGTGATTTCAGTTTAGTTAGATACACAATAGAACGTTTTCGAACAATTTGAACAATTTTTCTATTCCACAAATATTTTTTCATAATTAGGGAAAATGATTTTTATCTACAATTCATCGAAATTAAACTTCCAATTCATAGTCAAAGTGTGTAAACACAAATCGTGAAACATGAAAGACGATTTGGGAAAATTATTTAATATTGAAGCAAATCAGTCATTGCAAAAAAAAAAACTATTCCATGGAAATAATTATTGCGTTATTAATTATTATGTATAATTATTTTTCATTTGGGAAATTTCGACATGAAAAAGAAAATTAAAAAACAAAATAATGTTTTTTTTTTAATTTTTAGTGTTGATTATGAAAAAAAATTGTGACATTTTGAAATTTCATAAAATATTTCAACGCTTGGAAAATTTGCAAAAAAAAAAAAACGAAGAAAAAATGAAATTAAAATATGGTTGAATAATTATGGAATGTGCGAAAGGTTTAAAAAAAATAAAATTAATTATAACCTCGAACAAGAACACATACCTACTTAATTATTAGTGCTTTTCTATGTGAGATTTTTTTATGTTTATTTTTCATTTTGTTTCATTTTGTTTCATTTTTCCATTTTTTTTTTAATTTTCAACATCAATTTTTGGTGTGGAAAATTTAAACGATTTGAAATCATCGTCCGTGTATAAATTGTTTTTTTGTTTTTTAAGCAAAAGCTTTTTTATGTATAAAAAAAAAAAAGTTAAAACAAAAATTCACTCTTCGCTCTATGAAAATTATTTATGAAATGAATTTTTTTTTTTAATGCATCGAGTTGGTCTAGAGTATAATTTAATTAATACATTCTAAAAGCCATAACAGGCAAAAAAACAGGAGGACTTTTATTCTTTGTATTTATTTTTTTTTTCTATTTTAAATTGAATTGGAACACAACACATAAATGTTTAAAACTTTAAACAAAATTAATTAATTTATCTTAAAAACAAAAAAATTAATTTTAAGTACAAATGAAGAGCTTTCTATCGAAACAAAAAAAAAAAGTGATCATACTAAATCACGCGGGTTTCCAAATTCATTTTATATGATTCTATGAGAATCATATTTTATCAGAAGAAATTCAAAACTGATTCCTCTTTTTTTTTTATTTAAAACAAAACCGTGTAAAAGCGCTCATACAAAATCAAAACAATAATATTTTAAATTAATTGCAAAATAAGAGAGAGAGAGAGAGAGATATAGAGAGAGAGAGAGAGAGAGAAATTCTTGAAAATAATCTAAATATAGAATTATTAATTTGTCTGCAGTTTTTTTTTTTTGAATCAAAATCAAAATGTTTGAACTCATAATCTCTAATTACTTATTATTTCTTCATCTTTAATCTCTTAAGAATTTTCAATTATTAATTTTGTTTTTTACAAAAATTCCTTATTTAGACATTTTAATCTAAATAAAAGTATAGACTAGAGAAAACCTAGTTTTATTAAGAACTTTGTTATTCTACTCTCTGTCTGTTTCTTATGTTTATGGAAAATTGCCAATTGATTTCTTAATATTTTATAACTTTAAAAATAAAGGTAATTATTATTATTTCTTTACATAAATACAATTTTTTTTTCTTCTTCTTCTTCTCAATGATTGATCAAAAACTTCAAAATCCACTGAATCTAAAAAAGTTTACTTCTTTTTGCTTTTAGAATTTATTTTTATTGATTTTAATTTTCGTAAGTGGTTTCTTTAACTTTCCTCCGCACCTCTACCCCCTTTTCCATTCTTTATATATATTACACGAACCGTACACAGATTCCTTAAATTATAACTTCTGTAAATCTGTATGTGTATGTGTGTGTTTATATGTATGTATGTATGTATATGTGTGTTCAAATAAACAAAATGTGTAATAAAAATAAAAAGATCTGCAAAATGTTTGTTTGCTTCATTGTTTGTTTACTTTAACCCCTAATGTTATTTGTTCATTTTATTTTCTATTCTTCGGTTTTTCCTTTTAGATTTTTTTTCTCCTATCAAAATAAAAACAAAAAACAAAAGAAAAAAGGAAAAATTTCCTATTCAGCTAAATAAATGCACTTCCAGTTTTCCACAAACAATAACCACAAATTCCCATATTTTCATTCTACATATTTTTCCTTTTTTTTTCTTTATTTTTCATCAACAAACAAAAACGATGTTTTTGTGAGTGTTGACAATAGACTTTTATATAGAACTCAATGTCCATCTATCAATATTTTTTCTATACATAAAGTATATATATAAGGTAGAGATGTAGAGGTATACTGTACTATATTTTATATATGAAAAGCTTAAGTTTATCGACTTTCGCTTCTCTTCTATATAAAATATTTTGAATATTTAAAATGTCAGACTAGACATTTATAATATATATAATATTTTCAAGAGGTAATCGATTATACTGATGGTACATAATATATCTATTCTTTTGTCTTTAAATATACAATACAACTGCATTGTCTTCTGGTAAGTACCTTTTTTTTTTTTTTTTGGTAAATGGTTTATGTTTAGTTTGGTTATATATATAAATATTTCTATTGGAATTTTAAACAAAAATATAAGAAGAATAATAAGAAAAGAAAAAGATTCTTTTAAAAACAAAAAACCAAAAAATGAAAAATCAATTTTTTAGAAGAACTTATACATTATTTTGTTGATTTTTGTCATTATCTATACAGCACAGAAGACAGGACATAATCGTGACAGGACTTTTTTACGTTATACGATTGTTGTTCTTGGGATATATATATTTTTTCCCCTTCTTTCTCATTCTGTTTGTTTTGTTTTTGTTATGTGTCACTTTTGATGGCTTGCTGAGGTTCTTTCTATATACCCATTATTATTTGCGTCGATAAACAATCTGGGGAATGTCAAACCAAAAACACACAAAAAAAAAAAAGAAAAGACAAAAAAGAAACGAAGAAAATCCAGAACGTGTAGATAGATGAGGGTGACATTTTTTTTTTCTACTTTCTTTCTTCTTTTTATTATAATGTGTGATTTGCCCTTGTAAGTGTTTGCTACGTTGTTCTCTAAAAAAAGATATTTTTTTTTTGTAAAGTTCAGTTTGTTAGATGTTTTGTATTATTTATAAACTTTGTATGTATTTTTTGTAAGACTAATGTTAATATAAAAATGACCTCTCTTATACATTCACAAACATGCAAATGAGAGAACAAAAAGAAAAAAAAAAGTTAAACATTTGGACAAAAGTAATTAAAATGAATAGGTTAGACGGTATTAAATAAAAATCCAATTAGAGTTTTGTTTTTTTTTTCTTTTGCAACGTTTTTGCAATTACAAAGTCATCAGCAGCAATATAGGCTTACATAAACATTATTTATACAAGAATTATATACAAGAGTTTGTTGTAAACATTCAATGACAGTCAGTTGTTAGACTTTTTCAAAATAAAATGTCTAGTAAAATATTGGAGTAATTTTGTGAGCCCCAAAGCAATTTCATATTAATTTGAAACTTTTACAACTAACATTTACCTTGACTGTATTTTATTGACATCAGTACAAATAGAAATTATTATTTATGTCTTTTACTGAATTTCAATTAAAAATATAAAAATCCATATAAAAATTCATATCACAAATTCTTTTGTAATACAAAAGGCAAAAAAAAAACAAAAAAACGTCATTCACACATGAAAATATTTTTCACTCTTTTTCTATACATTAATAAATTTCATTTACGTTGAAATATTTATCTATATAATAATATTTATATACGTATATCTATACGTAACGATATATATCCTTTCTGTCTTCTCTTTTACAATAGATTTTAATATAGGTTATGGTACATGCCCAGGAGTTTCATTAATTTCGTGCAAAGATCTTCTTACTTACATAATATGACCCAGTTGAATGTTGACGCAATAAATATATTTCCAAATCGTTGAGTAAGATATGGAAGATTAAATGGGCTCAGTAACGAAAAAAAAAATAAAAAAAATAAAATAAAATAAATAAATAAATAAAAAGAAAATAAAATAAAAAATCAGGTCAACCATTTAAGAATATCTACAACATACGGTATAGAGTTTACTAAAGATTACATCTCATATTATTATTTATTTTATCAGTTAAAAAAAAAAAAGTTGAGCTTTTTCAATTTGATTATTTTCAATATTTTATAATGCATTTTTGAATGGTTCTCTTCCAATTTTCAAAGCATTATGTTGAAAATGCTTTCAAATAAAATGTTTATATAACATAAAATATTTAGAAAGATGACGATAAAAATAAAACTGAAAATTATAAATGCTCTGGAATTAAACTTATGAAAGGAGCACAAAAACAAGATATCTTTAAAAAATAGAAAATTTAAAATAGAAAATAATAAATGAACAAAGGAAACAAATTTAAATATTTTAATAAGAATTTTCTATAATTAACATATAACACTTTAACTTGCGTGATTTTCATAATATTTGTACGTTCAATTATTATTATTGAAAGCTCAACTAAAACAAAACTTTCTTTATCAAAATATAAAATTAATTTTCATACAATTTATATTATACAATTGTTACTTACATACGTATCCATATACATAAGGATGTAATGTATGAGTGTGTATGCTATGTGTATGTGTTTTTTTGTATTTGTTGTATATTATTGTATTTTAATGTTCTATATATTTGTATCATTTCCTCTGTAATTGTTTTTAGATGTTGTATTTAAAAGCTCATTAGAAGGTTAATATACATGCCACATATAAAAACATACACAAATTTACACACATTTGTATGTTTTTATGTACAAATACATTTACATTATACTGTCATATACAGATACTTTCTCACCCTCAGCCATATATATATATATACATACATTTATATGTATAGAAAACTCAATTTCATGGGTTATATAAGAGTAAAATATAAACATATAAAAACATGACGGTATATGTACATATATAAATTTATATAAAGACTAAATTAAGCCGCAAAATGTTTTATTTCCTGGAAATAATTCACATTTGATGAAACTACAAAATTGTATTTGGGTTTGGTTTTATATTAAAAGTAACAATTGAGGTGTAGGAATAGGAAGGTAGATAGGTAATGTATTACAATAAAATGTAGAAAACGTATAAGTTTTTTTTTCTTTCTATTCCAATACAACATGTTATATATACTTAAAATACTATTAAGTGACCACTTGTTAAGAGGTCCTTTCTTTAACATAATAAAGTTTGTGTTACAAAAAAAAATTTTTTTTTGCACTTCTTCTAGTGATCGAGATGCTAAATTTTTAGTGACATGTAACACGATATGTGGTGGTTTAGTGGAAAACTACGACTGAGAATATTGGTATTCGGTCATTGTATTCTATACGGTTTATTCATGTTTCTTAATTTAGTAAGAGATTTTTAAATTAAAGTCGCATACTGACACTTTTGTTATTTTAAATATTTAATTAGACAGATTCCATGTTCCTTGATCTTTTTAAATTTTTTAGTGCAGCACCCACTACGGTTAGCTGTTTAATTATTGTTTTATTACGCTTCAATTTATTTATATATTTTATTTTTAGAAGATGTGTAGAAAAATTCTCTTCCCTAAATCCATTCATTGAATACTTAAAAGAATTTAATAAAATCTATTAAAAGAAGTCCAATAAAAAATTGTAACTTCTTGTAAATGAAATTCAAATTATATAAATTTTTCTGGTACTACGAGAGCATTTTTAATTTCAGACACAAAAAAAAAAAAACAATTTATGTATTGTTGTGGGCAAACATCCTAAAACCTAAACCAATAATATAATTTAAAGCGATAATAAACCATTAAAATTAATGGGAGAAAAGAGAGAAAAACAAATATGTATAAATGAATAAAGAAAAATAAAAATAAAAAGAAAATGAAAGTAAAATGAAAGAAAAAAGAAAAAAGCATGAAAAATAAAAATAAAAATAAAAATAAAAATTCAAGAAAATCCACAATCCAATTTCAGTTTTATTCATTTTCCCTTTTTAAAATTTATTATCCTAATTATACGATTTTCTTTTTCTTTTTCTTATTCTTCTTTCTTCTTTTTTATTTTCTTTTATTTTATATTTTATTTCATTCAATTACAAATTTATTTATTATTTTTAACAATCGTGGCTTACACAATTTTCAGATAATAAAACATTAATAAAAAATGGAACAGAAAAAAAAAAAAAAATATAAAGACGATTTTTGACTTGAAATAACTTTATGTTTTTTTTTTTTTTGTATTATTTAAGGATTGAAGGGAAAATAGAGGAAATACCTGAGTGGGTAACATTCTACACTTTTCTTTTTTATTGAAGGCAATATAAATTTCTTTCATTGTTGTTGATAATTTTATTGCATGAACTTTTCAGTTTTGGTATTATATGGATTGTTAGATGGCTTGTATTTTCGGGATAACTTTAATTTCTTAACAAAGTGTAATATTCTGAGTAACAGTTAATTCCAAGTGTATTGTTTCTAGGTGGGCTCATTTTGGAAAGGTAGAAAATATTAAATGATTTGTGAATAATTTCACTGCCGAATATAATTTTAATGAACTTTTTTTACGCGGTATATACCGAACATTATATGTGACTCAGTTTCCATTATTACTTGTAGATTCCATATTTAAAAACGAGGTCAGTCTCAGTAAATTATTGAAAATTTATGAAGTGTGAAACAATAATTACAATTTGTAAGTTGATAATTTACAGTAACCATTATAAAATAAGTGTAGACGGCATATTATATTTATTCGTCTGAATTTTCAATTAATTGGAAAAAAGATAAAAATTATGCGAACAAATTACTAATTAATTTAGAGTATATGAGTTCCATGAGAAATTACAAACAATACTTTAATACGTATCGCACATCTTCTTGTAATTCAAACTATTTTAATTGCAGAATTTCAAAACTTGCTTTAAACTGACCCAACTTACTTATTGTGATGTAAATTAAATTAAAAAAAAAACAAACATTGATGTCGATAATTTAATTTCTAAAATAAAATTTTCCATTTGACCGAATTTATTGTTACATTTTATATTTTATTGTGAAGAAAATTGAGGTTTATTTTTTCAACTTTTGTTTTGTTTTAGATTTTGTTATTATTATTTGCCCACCTATTTTCAGATCATTTGCTTAAACAGTTTTATCATCAAAAAAAAAAAAAAAAAACTGTGCAAAATGGGAAGAATTAACCTTTTTTATGAAACGAAAAAAATAGCAACAGCAACAAGAAAAATTATATCCGCAATAAAAATAAGATATTAAAAAATTTTTTTGGCACAATTTCATTTTTAATTATTTGACAAAAAAAATCAATTTTATTTGTTTTTCACCCCAATTCCTGGCTAATTCATTTCATCCTTGAAATCCTTCAACAGAAAAATATTTGGACCTATCCAGTGTTTTGTTTTGTTTTGTGTTTTTGTATATTTTTTTTTTCTGGTGTTATTAAAAAAAAATCTATTTGACTTTGAATAAATAAAATAATAAACAACCAAAACAAAAAATGCGTGAATGAAATGAAAGTGAAAGTGAAAGAGAGAAAACATGAAAATGAAAGAATAAGAATTGAAAGATTAGAAAAGAAATAAAAATTTATTATTATGTGACAACAAATTTTTTTCTTCTTTCTTTTATCACAAACCAAGTCATAAAACAATGTTACAATATTTTCATCTGATTTTTTTTTTCTTCTGTTTGTTTGTTTTGAAAAAAAAAAGAAAAGAAAGAAGAAGAGAAAAAAAAGCCTCTTTTTTCACTAGGAACCATTCCATAAAATATGAATAAAAGAAGGGGGTACAAAATGGTATCCTTTTTTGTGTGAAAATTCATAAAATTTGTATTTCCGTAAGTTAAAGAAGAAAAGAAAACGAAAAAATGTGTTGATGGGAAAATGAGTGTAGATTGAAGACTGTGTTGTTGTTGTTGTTTTTTTATGTCTTTGTAAAAATTTATCCTTCTTTGGCTTTGATTTTATATTCCATCTCCTTTTTCTTTTTTTTTTGTTGTTCATTTTTTTTTCTGTTTTCTTTCTTTCAGCTTGTTTTCTTCTTTTTTTTTCTGTTAGAAAAAATGAGAAAAAAATCTTACATCAAAAAGAAGAAAAAAATATCAAATTTCATCTTCAAAAATGTATAAATAATATTTTTCTTATTCTGTTTTTTTTTTTTCTTTTTCCTTTTGTAAAATTTGATTAAAATGGGAAACTGAGTTGTTTTTTTTTTCTTATTTCATTTCTGTTTGTCTTCTATAAATTTATTTATCTTGAATATTTTACATCGTAGAGTTCATAGTTTTTTGTCTTTTTTTTTTCTTCTCACATAAAACTTTAAAGTTCTCTCTGATTTATTTTTTATTTGATATTTTCCAAAAGTCATCTTCAAATAAGTTTATTTTTTTTTATTTAATATTGAATAAAACTTTTTTTGTATCTTTACGATAAGAAAATATGTTACAAAACGATGATTTTATAACACCTTAGAATCTATGAATGTAATAAACGTAAAAATGGGTTAACAGCTAAAAAAGATATTTCTACTTTTTCTTATGTCTAAAGCTAAAGTGTAACATATAAAACTAAACTCTTTAGAGTAATGCAAAACTGATGTGGCAGAGTGGCAACATGCACGACTCTCATCAAATATAGTCTTGGGTTCAAACCTTCAGCGTTGTAGAAATATAATAATTTTGTATTTTAACGTAGATCCTCACTGTCTTATCAATCATTTTATAATTGGCTTAACATATTTCTAATCATGATTTTCACGAATACTATTTTTTTAAACAATATTTTTCTTTCTTACAAACTGACAAACTTCAAGGTGTTTTTTTTTTGTAAAACAGCATTATAATTTACATTCATATACACATAAAATTTTGTTCGTCATATTTCTATTTATTTTGATCAATTTACTTTTTTTATTAGCAAAAGTTCACACAAATTTTAATATTAAAAGTATTATCAAAAATTGAATTTCACAAACTTGTGTTTAATTTAATTTAATTTTGGTTTGGGTTTAAGAGGTTTTAACCGATCTATAAGTTAAGTCATCAAAATTTCCTGAATTTCTTATTTGTATAGATTAAAATGACGGGTCGGGGTCAAAATAATATATAAAATACAGAAAGCAAAAGGAAAATAGGAAAAAAGGAAAAATGGGGATAAAGGAGAATAGGAGAAAAGGAGAGAAACATTTTTGTTGACGTAAGTTAAATAATATTAAAAATAAAGAAAAATAAAAACATGTTATCACAGTAAAAGAAAATATAGAAAGAAAAGAAAGAGGGAAAGAGAAAGAGAGAGAGAGAGAGAAAAACCTATAACGATCAAACCAAAATCAATTTCATTTATTACATTTTTTAGGAAATGGGTAGAAAAAAAAAATAGAAATTAGGTCACAAAATATATTCTGAATCAATTCAAAAGGAAATTCATTGATTATATATTTTTATACATTAAGTAAAAATGTAAATCGCCAATAATCTTAAAGCTTTCTCTTAAAATCCTTTTTCTTTTCCTTTCCTTTCCTTTCCCTTTTTTTTTTTCTTTTTATTTTTCCCTTACTTTGCTTTTGAGTTCATTTTCATCTTATTCGATGTTTATATATGAATCAAATTAAATAGAGAAAAAGAGCGTAAGATGAAGGAAGAAAAAAAAATATATATATAATTTAATTCAATAATGAAAATAGATTCGTTCTATCCATGTAATGGAATGGTGTGAGAATATTTCTGGTTTATTTTTTTTTTTTTTTTGGACTAGGGAACAGAAAGAAAATCCGTATAAAAAGAAAATTCTTCAACGCACACCAAAAGTTTATCTTATATTCAAACGTTATCCCTTCGTGTTTTTTTTTTTTTTGCTTTCCTTTTTTCTTTTCTTACCCTTTTTTTCTACTTTTCCTTAACATTGAATTTTATCACGAAAATAAATCAAATTATAATATTAAGATGGTTTCACACGAAAATCTAAAATAAAGCAAAAAATAATTTTCTTTCTTTATTTTTAAAATTTTCTTCTCGTTTTGAGAACAGTTTTTTTTTTCTTCTTAATAGAAAATTTGTAATTACCAATTTTGCAATTTTTGTTCTGATTGAAATTAAATCTGTTTCCACTGAATTACACTTAACTCTTTCTTCCTAACTCCACAAAAAAATAAAAAACAAAATAAAAACCAGAAAAATAATAAATAATTTCAATATAAAAAGCTTTTGTAAACTTTAATCAAAAATTTATTAAATTTTATTTACTTCCAATTTAACCAATCCAAAATAAACAAATTGTATCATTATATAATCCCACGTCCAGATTCAACACAAAATCTTTTAAGAAAACATTAAAAATGAAATAAAGGAAAAGTCTAACTTTACATCATATAGAATAATAATGAACTCATTCTCTACCACATTTACACACCCACTCATGCTATCATTATATTATACCACAAACCCTGAAACTGTCGCCTTCAACAATAACACTGGATGCTATTGTGTGTGTACCAAAAAAAAAAAAAAAAGAAAAAAGAAAACAGAAAATAAAAAAAGAAGAAAAATACACAATGAAGGGATATGCTGTGAAAATGTTTTTAAAATTAGTTCCGGTATATTAAATTATAATGTAGATTATCAAAAAATATAAATCTTTATGAGGGAAAAATTTATTAGAACTCCTTTTATTTTTTTTCTCTCTACTTCTTCTTCTTCTTCTTCTTATTCTTTTTCTTCTTATTCTTCTTATTCTGTTATACTACTTTTTATGCGGTTAGTTTTGAAAGACAAACAATATTATAAATATAAATAATCATAATCATAATAATAATAATAATATGTGTTATGCATACACACACACATAATTCCATACAGACCCACTCACACACACACATATATTTTATATAAAATCTTAAGATGGGTTTTATGAAGACATTTTATTAAAATTCCTTTACAAAAGTATATTTTTCTTTAGAAATATTTTTCATTGTTTGTATTTGTGTTTGTGTTTGTAATTGTGTGTGTGTGTGTGTATTTTTTTTTTGTTATTTAATTACTCGCATTTTAAAATTGACAAATTAGGGGAATTTAATCGAGAGGGGCGGGTTAAGAAGTAAAAAGCTCGGATTTATAATTTTTTTTTCATCGGAGGGTGACATTAAAACTGTTGAATGTTTAACGTTTAACCTCGATCAAATGAATTGGTGTTTTTCTTTCATTCTTTTTTTTTCTGCTTTTTTTTTCTGTTGGTTTCTTGTGTAAAATTTATACAAACGATGTTAATTATTTAAGTGATTATTTTTTTTTTATTGAGTTCACGTTGAAATAATTCATTTAATGAAAAAAGTACAGTACAGTGATTCATTACTCAACAAATTTTAGGAAGTGTGAAAAGAGAAAACCATAACACAAACCGCTCAGCCACAGGTTTTCTGGTGACTACTTTTTTTTTGACAACACGAACTCAAGTTCAGAAACCCGAAGTTTTTCAATACAAATATGAGTAGCGCCGCCATTTAAAAACTTTATTCATCAAACATATATCTTTCCTAGCACTTTTCCCACGGTTCATTGTCTTTGTTGTTGTAATTTGAAATGTCAAAATAAAAATACAAAACAAAATGAAGTAAAAAATTTTGACGTAAGTTGTTTGAAAAAATATAAAAAAAAAGTTAAATTGAAAGTGAAAATAAATTAAATACAATATAAGAAACATTTAATTTAGTGATCAGAGATAATAAGAAAGGTATTTATATCAATTTATCTTCTGAAATTAAGAGTTTATTTGTGAAATTAAAATTTAAAGTTTTGACATTTTTTTTCAATTTTTGATGTTTCATTAATTTAGTAAAATCTTGTTTTATTTTTTAATTAATATTTTTGTTAAATATATGTGTAAAATAACATGTTCATTATATGTTTCTTAAAGTTTTTTTTTTATTGATTTCAATAAATATCATTGAATTCCTGGAAAAATCAGGAGAAATTTCAATGAAATCCTGGGAGAATTTGTGAAATCCTGGAGAAATTTCATTGAAATCCTGGAGAAATCTGGAGAAATTTCATTGAAATCCTGGGAGAATTTGTGAAATCTGGAAAAATTTCATTGAAATCCTGGGAGAATTAGTGAAATCTGAAGAAATTTCATTGAAATCCTGGGAGAATTTGTGAAATATGGAGAAATTTCATTGAAATCCTGGGAAAATTAGTGAAATCTGGAGAAATATCATTGAAATCCTGGAGAAATCTGGAGAAATTTCAATGAAATCCTGGGAGAATTTGTGAAATCCTGGAGAAATTTCATTGAAATCCTGGAGAAATCTGGAGAAATTTCAATGAAATCCTGGGAGAATTTGTGAAATCCTGGAGAAATTTCATTGAAATCCTGGAGAAATCTGGAGAAATTTCATTGAAATCCTGGGAGAATTTGTGAAATCAGGAGAAATATCATTGAAATCCTGGAGAAATCTGGAGAAATTTCAATGAAATCCTGGGAGAATTTGTGAAATCCTGGAGAAATTTCATTGAAAACCTGGAGAAATCTGGAGAAATTTCATTGAAATCCTGGGAGAATTTGTGAAATCTGAAGAAATTTCATTGAAATCCTGGGAGAATTTGTGAAATCTGGAGAAATTTCATTGAAGTCCTGGAGATATCTGGAGAAATTTCATTGAAATCCTGGGAGAATTTGTGAAATCTGGAGAAATCTCATTGAAATCCTGGAGAAATCTGGAGAAATTTCATTGAAATCCTGGAGAAATTTCATTGAAATCCTGGGAGAATTGGTGAAATCTTCTGTCATTAACAATAATTATTTCCCTTATTTCGCATTCAAATATTATGAAAAATTGTTTGATTTTTATTTAGACAGAAATAGACAAATAAATTTCTAATTTTTTTTGGATGGAAATTTAATTTATGTTCCATGAGCAAAATTGTTATAAAAAAATAAGATTAATTCTGCAAAAAAAAACAAAAACTGATCAAACAAAATATTGAATTTGTATACCAACCATTAAGAACATCATACAAACGTAAATTGTCGGCACGTACGATAAACCATAATAAAAAATAAACAAAATTGTTTATTATCCATTGTGGATAAATAACTGGATTAACTCTTCTCATATATAATACCTCTACCTGTATCAATCTAATAAGCTTAAAACTAATTAACAAAAAAAAAATACAAACACACACACACACTCGTTGAATTTATTTCAATGTTTGTTTTTTTTTCTCCATTTTTTAATAATTTTTCACCATTTTCTTGTTTCTTTTTTTTTTTTTTTTGCTAGTTGACATTTTTTTTTTCCATTTTTCTTTTTTTTTTATAATTTTCATTTCATTTTTGGTGGATTTTAATTTTCAACATCACCAAGCCAGCAGCTGGCTATGTCACAGTTTTATACACATGTCAACGACAGTGTTAAAAAGGATTATTGTCAAGGGATGAAATTTAATTATTTTAGTCTATCTTTGTGTGTTGTTGTTGTTGTTGTTATTTGTTTTATTTTTTTTTTTGTTTTTTTTTTTGCTGTTGTGTCAAACAACAAAACAAAAATTAAAACACAACACAAGTAACAAGAGCAACAACAACAGGAAAAAAAATACAAGATTTTAATGTATTGTAATTTTGCTGTTTAAAACATAACTTTTTTTTTATAAAACATTAAAATCTTTCACATACACAAACACACACACACAAACTTACATGCTTATATACTCTGATATATTTACAAATAAGACAAAAGTCCGTCAAAGACATAACACAATAAAATGAATATAATTAAAGAGGATAATAAAGGAGAATATTAATGTGGAAAGAAAGTGATATTACTTGGGACATTATTTAACCAATTATTTTATAAAAGGAAATTTTAGAATAGAAATATTTACATAGATTTTAAAGAAACTTACATTATAGTGTTGAACCAAACAACTAAAGGACTGTTTTCATTTTTAAAATGTGTTCACAAAACATTATTTTTACATGTTTTCGAAATTGTTGTAATTTATTTGTAATTAATTATTGCTATAATTTTCCAATTATCATAAAGTGACGCCAGTTTCATTAAACTTTTACAAAACAAATAGATGAAAGTTTAGTTATTATTAATGAAGTAGGTTGAAATTTGGCAATTACAAATTCATAATATTACAGGATTTCTGTTTCAAAACTTAACCAATATTTTTATATAATTTTTTTGTAATTTATTTCAATTTGAATGAAAAATCTAATTGAAAAATAATACATTTGCTAACTGCATCTTTCTCTCGAAAAAGCTTGTTATTTTCAGGTAGTCTTGAAATTTATTTAGCGTGCATAGATAAACTTTATAAATTTACCAATTAAGGTACCATGATGAAAAAGTATCAAATTTTGTAAAGTGGCATCGAATTATATAATGGACAACAACAAGTTCAATCAAGTTTATGTTCGAATAATATTGATGTGGTGACACTAAATTCTTATTTTGTTAATTATAAAACAATAAAGCATGTTGAGATATTGTGTTAAAAATAAATCCATAAATAGAAATTTGTTTTTGACGATTTCCTTGGGAAAAAAAAAAAAAAACTCCAAAAGAAAAATGGAAAAATCTAAATTTATATCACTTAGAATACTTTATTACTTATTTATTACTATTTATGATATATTTTCTGTATCAATGCGTATAAGTTTGTCATCCCTTTTACAATTTACAACCCTGATATTGTAATCATCACCTCAGAAAATAATATTTTAACCCCACCAAAGAAAAAAGAAACACAACGCAGTGTAATGGAGTTTTTTTTTTAATTTTTAAGTGGGTTCATTTCCCTTACGTTTGTATTTTTTTTTCTACCCTACTACCATCAAATACTCCCATACCTTCTTCCTTCATTCCCCCATTATTCTTTTCACTTTTTTTTTTTTTGTATTTTTCATTGAAATTCATGTAATTTAAACATACAAAGGAGATTTTGTGATTTATTGTGATAAATTTGCTCACAAAAGCTGGTGTGATGGAATGTAAATAATTTATGATATGTATACGGTTTGTCTACTTATATATGTATTGGTATATATGTATGAGTATTTTGTTTGCTTTATTTTTACGCCAGAAACTTTTATATGAATGTTTGTTTTATTGAAGTTTATTTTGTATTATATAAATGTTGAGGTGTGTATATATATATGTGGGTGAGTATGTGGGTGTATGTGCGTTAAAGTTTGTGAATAATTTAGATATTTTGAATTTTCATATGCGATGAAAAAAAAACAGTACTTATACATGTTAAGGTTATGGTACTTCTTGTAAATTATAAAATAGCCTTGATCTTTCTTATCGCGTAATATTATTTTTATTATGTTTTTCTCATTTTTTTGTATGGTTTTTCCATTACATAATATCTTGTAATATTTTTCTCGATTATTCAAAAAAAAAAAATGAAAAGTGCGTTGAATAATTTTTTTCCCTTTGATCTAAAAGGAAATAATTTAAAATTGAGAGAGTTGAATATTACAAAAGTATTTTCCATTCATAAATTATTATCAATAGATTCCATTTATGTCATTTTGATTATACGTAATTTTGATTTAGTTTTATGTTTTATGATCAATGTCAATGTCTACATTTAGAATATTTATAAATTATGTTTCAATAAATTAAATCAATCGTCTACCGATCAAAAATACGAATTATACTAAAAAAAAGAAGCATTGCCCCTAAAATATGGGTGTATTGGTTTGATACATTTTTAACGTGGTTTTTGTTAACAATATTGTATTATGGAAGAAATTTGAATATAGGAATTATGATGAACAATCAAAATATGCAACAATGAAACATTCCATCCTTTTTCAAATAAGATTGTTTTTAGCAACCTTGTATTTTTATTGTAATGTAAAAAATCGATGCAAAATTGCAATTCTTGTAACATTGTTTTTTTTTTTAACTTATTTCCATATTATTCAAGAGTTTACGTTTGTGTTTTCTTTCTTCCTGCATTTCTCTTATAATATACAAGCTTAAAGAATTAAATTTCACTTAGTTGTTTTAAACATTTTATCGAAAAAAAAACAAGTTAAGCCAGTTGTCGTTGTCGTTCAAGAGCATTCCTATTATTCTCCCAGTATTCTGGTCATCCTCAAGTTAAACTGACACATGAATCACTAGCAAAAGTGTTCCAACTCCCGATTTTGTCCTGTGTTTAAGTTGAAATTCACCTGTGTTTAAATACATGAACTTCCTAAATTAATTGATTGTGCTTTTCGATATATTGTGGGAAATTTAATGTAACTTTCGGATGCAGCCTTAAATTACTCTAGGTGCCTAATGTCTTGATTATAATTGATTTCTTATACCGACATAAAACTACGAAAAAATTCAAAATATTAAGAATGAAAGGAAATCATCTACAATCACGATATGGAATTTGCCACAATATAAACGAAAACAATCCCATTCCATTTTCTCCTTTATTTTATTTATTTATTTTTTTATGTTTTCTTGTTTTTTCTCCCATTTTCTTTTTTGCTAACTAATTATTGTTTGACAATTAAACGATGATAAATTCATTAGAACTTGACCAACACGGAAAAACTATATATGAGTTATTTATGATACCTTGTCCAATTTTTATTTCCTTTCATTAATCATAGAATAGAGAAAAATATGCTTTAGTCGATTTCTTATTATACGTTTATTTTTGGGTTTTAGTTATATTTTTATTTTTTATTTTTATTTATTTTTTTACTTATACAACATTCAACAGAACATTACAAGTTTGGGTATAGCAAATTGTCGTTGACAATCCTAATAAATCTTATTTTGTGGGAGGAACCTCATAGAAACTAACATCTTTCGGGTGTTTTTCTTTCTTTCTTTCTTTCTTCTTTCTTCCTTTTTTCGTTTTTTGTTTTTATTTTCGATTTATTTTTTCCTCTTGGTCTCTCTATCTCTCTGTCTCTCATTCTGAAATGTGTTAAATGCGTGAAGAGACTTTGAGGTCAGGTAATGATTTTTTTCTTCTTTCTTTGGTAGTAATTTATTGTGCCATTTAATACTCTTGATGCGTTTTCAAAATAAGACAAACATTAAATTATGAAAGTTACGTGCTTAACATATTCAAGTATCTTATTTTATAAGCTTTTCAAACGCGCTTACCTATAATTTAAGATGGTAGATTCAAATATCGATTTTCTTTCTTGTTTCTGATTCGAAATTCATTTTCTATTCAAAAGATCTTAAAAGATACTTCTTTAAATTGTGTAAATCACATCAATGAATAGTAAAATACAATTTTCTCAAAATCTTCTCTCGTTCTATTTATTATATCGTCAAAATGTTATTTTGGTCAAACAATTTAATTGACCACATTTTCTCAATCGTCTTTTATAGTAGTTTTTTTTTTGTTCGTGTTTCGTTCTACTTGTAAATGGATCCAGTTAACTGAAACTGAAGTATAGCAATTTAAGAAAATGAAGTATATCTTGGACTGTCACGTACGTGTCTTGGGTGTGGCACGCGGTTTTATATGTCACTAAAATGTGTTTCGTGTATTTTTCCTTTTGTATTTCACATGTCTTACTATACTATACTGTTCTACTTCTACTCTATAATTCTTTATACGAAACATGTTTCAGATTGTTGTGAGAATTTTTATTATTTATTTATTTATTATTTTTGTTTTTGTATTTTATACACAAAAAACAATTGTCAGAATAGAGAAAAGAAAAATACAGAATAAAAGAAAAACGAAACAGAATAATTTTTCATTGTGAAAGTTTCATTTCCTTAGATAATTTTGCCATTTTATTTTGATATCCACGTGCAACAATTAACAAACTTTCACTATAACGATCCAAACATTTATGTAAACAGGAGGTTTCGTATTTATTTAGAGAATTCCCAGGGTGTTCTATACATTTTTTGAAACATATTGGTATCGCACGTATTAAAAATAATTCAATATTTTCCATTTCTATTTCGTTTCTAATTTTATTCATAATTTCCTGTTGATTTGGTAAATTTAAATCATTTTTGGTTGAAGATGAATCGCTTTGTTGTACTAATAATGATGACATTGGTTGATTTTCATATTTTGCCATTATTTTATTTTAAATTTTCAAATATTTTGACGTTGACAATTCAAAACAAATTCAAAATCCAAAATACAAAATTTAACCTAAGGTGGCATTGTGGTCGCTATTCAAATTGAATTTCTTGAATTTATTGGTTTGAAAAAAAAAATGGAATTTCATAAAAATATATGATTCAATGGAAACTTTTACCATCATCAAATGTAAACGTATCTAACTGCTTAGAATGGTTTAACGAGCTTTAATTCGGAATAATTATTATTCTTGCTAATTTCTTAACATTATTTGTTCAATACATCAATTAATTCGTTAAGTTATTTCCTTTCAAATAATTAAAAGAGAAACGAAAATAATCAGAAAAAAACTGAACACTTTTTATTTGTAAAGCAATTTTTATTGATTCTTCTGTAAAAGTCAATTTTTCTATTTTATTTCTTCAATCTTGACTTGTATGACTTTACTCAAAAAATTGTTCAATAGAATAAAAAAAAATGTTCTGTTAGAACTTTTATTGTGTTGTTACATTTGTTGACGTAAACTGTCGTTCAAATAAAACTTGTATTTTTATCTTTATTCTTTTAAAAATTCCAACTGAACAATTTTTCAATTAAATGATTGTTGAATAAAATGGATTGTTAATTGAAATAAAATTTATCAATTAAATTATAAAAAATCTCTTTCATGTCTGAAATTATAATTTAACTCTATTGATTTAATATTTTAGATAAAAACATTTAAAAGAAAATTATTTCTACAACAAAAGAAGAAAGAACAAACACTGAAAAAATTTTTTGTCATATAAAACGTCTTAGCTCTATGCACAACTTCAAACAAGACAATCTACTAAATTAAATTGTGATTGCATATTATACAACTACCTGCATTTTTTTCCCTTATTATGTAAATTTTGTGCTTGCACGTAAGCACGTTATTACTTAACGTTCGTAAACTTTTGTATAGTATTACAGGAAAATTGTCGAAAATTCTATAACCGCTTTTGTATTAAATTGTCAAAGGAATATTTTATTTTTTGTAAAATATTAATTCAAATAAATATATTTATATTGAATACTTTTCTTATTTTTATCAAATAATGTAATACAATATAATAAAGTTAAAGAAAGAAATAAGAAAAAAAAAATGAAATCACTTTTGTTCTTTCACTTTTATTTTTCGTCTTACGTCCTTACCTTTTTTTTTTTGAACATAGAAAAAACTAATAAAATTCCCTTGCGACATAATCATTTCAATTCCAGATTTATATTTAAATTCTTCTTCTTTTTTTTTTCTTTCTTTTTTTTTTATCTTTTATGTCAAGAAATAAAAATAGAAATAAAAATTCATATTCACTGTGAATTGTGAATGGTATGACAGTAAATGTACCCGGTTACATTTTGTTCTTCTATCTTCTTTTCTTGAACAATTGGACGAATTTTAACACTTACGTTTTCCAATTTTATTAGTTTTTCTATAAAAAAAAAAGATATTCACTTTGCACATTCTTTAACATACTGCACCGATGATTTAATAATTTAATAACTTTATTAAAAAACTATTTTTAAATTTATAAAAAATATTAAATTCATCGTTTAAAGGTTGACCGTGGTGATATCACGTGTGACTTTATTCAAAGGGTCATGAGTTCAAGACACAGTAAAAGAAAATAATTCGTTCCATATCATAGCTTAACACAAATACGGAATAAAATATTATGTGCGTGTTGATTTAGATTTGTTTTCACTAGAATAAATGCAATCAAGGATTTTTGAAAAAAAAAACCTTACTCAAATTTTTCATTATTTAAGAGAAATTTATATGGATTCAAAATTATTTTCAATATTTATAAGCTTTTGAATAATCCAACTGAAATCAAAACAACAAACATTTATATGGACTTATACCAATTACGTGAAAATTGAAATAATGTAAAGGTCTGTTGATTTAATGAATCATTTATTTAATTTTCATATCATAATTATTAACCCCAATAAATTGCAAATAAATTAATCAAAATCTATAACTAAATCTATCCTAAAGGCAACTAATACAAATCGTGATTAGATTTTTTTTTAATAAACTCAATTTCTCTGAAGCAATATTAGAGGCAAAGCGTATAACCAGTTTAACTCAAATCATAGGGACTTAAATTTAAATTTGAATAAAAATATGAACATTCATTTAAAAGTTATCCATAAAATTCAATTATTATTGAATTACCTACTTTCACATAAGAACTCCTTAACTTAAAAGATTAAGTGGGATGATAATATTTGTTGCATAGAAGCCACAATAACCATGAATATAAATTAAATACGTAATTTCACTTAAGTTGAGTTAAGTTCAAAATTACCTGGATATATATTTGGTTAAATATACTAATTAGTGTTCCATATTATTTGGCTGACCATGTCGGTATGTCAGTGTGTGTTTTACCAAATATGTAACATACTAATTATATTCTAATTCAATATCAATAATAAACCTACAGGTTAATAGTTAACCGCACATATACATAGACACACAGCAAATGCCATGTAAATAATATTCAATAAATTATTATATAAATATTATTTAAATAATCATATCATTTGAAAATATATTTATATTAGGTCGATTATCTTGCATCATAAGATCGATACCAATTTCATTTATTTATTTATTTTTATTTTTGCCAATTCATATTTTGCGTGCTTATTGGCATAATCAGTTTTATTTATATTTTTATCGATTATAAAAAAAAAAATACAGTAAAATAAAGTAAAATATTATCCATAGTAAATATATTATAAGCTTCAAGTATGAACAAACGTTATTGATTTTTGCATAAAAAGTCAATTCAGCTGATTTTAAATTCTATATTGGTATTAAGGAAGAGGGTGTTGTTTTGGTATAAGGATGTTATTTGTGGGTGTTTTTGTAAGAGGATATTTTTTTTTTTATTATTATTTGTATTCATATAATGTTTAAGAAAGGGTTTTTATTGAAAATAACCTACCTCTCTGTAATACCTTTAGTTTATTAAATTGAAAAATGCAACTTTTAATAAATTGACTATCTTGGATTTTTTTTTTCTTCAAATTGTTCGTTTAAAAATTTACCATAATTTGAGTTTGTTTGTGTTTTCTTCACTTATTTCAATGACTTTTTAATCCTTTTTGTACACTTTAAGATTATGTGATAATAAAATGAAACTATAAATATTCTTTGAAATATAATTAAACTCAAAGAAAAACTGTTTCAAGGAGGAGAACGGCGTAGGTATTGTGCTTTCCGTTAAACTTTTAATCAACTTTTATAAAAGCGATACAATCAATTACTAAATTACCATCCCTAATTTAAAGTCTCATGTTAAAATTTATAAATAAAAGGTAACATTTTTCTTTTCTTAAATTTAATCCCAACATATTCGATCATAATTTAATACATATGTTTATGAACGACATGAATTTATAATTTTTCATTTCTCGTAAGTTTATTTCTGTGTGAATTGAGTAAAGTTTTGTTGAATGTATGTAAAAGAGGAAGAGAAAATATAAAAGACCGTTAGTCTATTAAGTTTGTTCGATTGTGTGCATTTACATATGAAATTGACACCCTTTTGGTTTTATAATATCATTAATATTCTGTTGACGTGTGAAAAAAAAAAACTTCATATTTTTATGAGAAAAAGAGAATATTTTCTTCCTATTTCAAAGATTTTTCATCACAACCAAGGAGTATAAAAGAACGAAATTTTAAGAAACTTTTTTTTGTGAAAATTCTTACATGAAAATTCTTTTCAAAATCCAACATATTTTTATGAGAAACGAAAATATAAAAATGATGGATTACTGCACCAATTTTTAATTAATTAACCCCTGAATGATAATTATCCCACATATTTAGAAATTTTTCTATAAAATGAAATAACATACAATATTTATTTGTGTATGAGTTTGGGTGTGTGTTTGTGTATAAGCAGATTTACACAAACAAAATTATATTTTGTAAAATATAAGAAGAAAGAAAAAAAAAATTGGATTTGTGGTTCTGACAAAAATTTTTTGTTGTTTTTATATTTATAAATTTGGAAAAAGATGCGTACGGAATTTTAATATTGATGTTTTTGGTGTTAAATTCTTTTCTTCTGATATATTGACAGAATTTATTATGCTATGCCATACATAATTTTAACTTTTCCTTTTTTTTCATACATAAATTATGTATTGATAATGGAAAAGTCAAAATAAATTTTATATTACAAGCTAAAAAACAAAATTGAAATTAATGAACTTTGAAAATATAAAGCCCGGTTAATCGAGTTTTTTCAACTTTTAATTTTTAACGCAAAAGAACAACAAAATTGGTCACGTTTTTATTTTTGGTAAATACAAATTTTAGTTTAATTCTCCTGTAAACATAAATTATTTAAAAAAATAATCGATCGGCATAAAATAAAATAAAACGAAAAAAACTTAAAACTTAAACTTAAAACGTTAACGCTTCTTTTTTATCAAATTTATTAAAACTTTTAAGATAATTTAATTTGATTTACAAATAAATCAAAGCCAAATCGTCGCGTATTCACTATAATCGTCTCTGATTATGACATAATAGATTCAGTATTGTGAGAAAACAATATTCCACAAAACAAAATTAAACCAAAGAGCTTTAATAAAGAATCTACGAGATGGCACGACCGATAAAATCCATAGACTGCATTCTATTATTGCACTTATTGAAAGAAAACAAAAATAAAATTGAATAAAGATGAGAATATTTTCGATATTAAAATATAAAACCGCCATTCACTTTATAATCTCTAATAGTGCAATGTTTTTGACGTAAATTTTATAGATCCTATTTTAGAAAATAATTTCAAAGGTTTAGTCTTTGTACTAATACTCTCGTCTTATACAAATAAAAAAAAAATAATGTCCTCTCCTCCTTCTTCTTGTATGAACAAAAAAAATGTGCAAACAACAAAATAAAATTGGTTCTTTTCGATAGATAAAAGAAAATCACCCTAACACTGATGTTTTTGTTTTTCCCCCCTCTTTACTTTCTTTTATTATATGATTGTGTATGTTTATCGCATAGTTATATTCATGTTCTCGCTTTTGAATCTGAGGTAGAGAAAAAAAAAAAAAATCCACTTTATGATCGACATTGATGGAACATAATAAATAAGAATAATAAAATTGTTTTGGAATAATAAAGAGGGGAAATAATACGATTGTTCAAAAGTTATATTTATATGTAATACAGAAATTATTTTTCTATGTTGATGAGTTGTACAGTGTGAGGGTATCTTTTTGGAAATCTCTCGGAATATTTTTATTTAAAATAGTTAAACCATTTAATGTTCCGTTTAGATACCTAACTTAAAAAATATAAATGTTTGTTTACACTTTATATAATCTTTAAAAACATTTTTAATAATTGAGATTGATCTGGACGGTGGCAGTTCATACCACCAAAATTTTTATCATGCAATGAAACTATCACGCAAAGATCATATCACTCCATTGTAGTAATTTCATCTGGAGACTAGTGCTGGATTTTAAGAATTAAAACAATGAATTATTCGTCATTCCCACAGAAAAATAAGCATTAACTGATTCGTTTTTCTTTTTGTTGGTATACACATATGAATACAAATTTTACTGTTAAAGTATTGTAGATAATAAACAATAGCACTCAAAATGAGAGAGTCTTATTCTTTCACATTAATCTCATCAATATTTAAGATAAACAAGAAACATAATTAATATAACAAGCATGTACCATTATTATGATTATCTATATTAATTGTAATTAATTACAAATTTACAAAATTGACAAAAGTTAGAATAATAAGGGAATTTCTATAAATAGAAGTAATTAATTATTTTTAATCTTTTCTTTTTCCTCATGACGTAATTGGCTTTATTTTTTGTTTTAATTTTTAATTTTTGACCCCATACCAACTATCCAATAATATCCAATAATAAAATAAAATTGAATTAAATCATTTTACATTATTTTGACTTTTTTTAAGCTTTTTTTATTTTATTACATTTAGAAAGATAATGTTACTTTCTTAATGGGTTATAGTCACAAACAAATTCCCTTATCCAATTAAAAATAAAAGATAAAAAAAAAAACACAAAAAACAAAAAACAAAAACAGAAGGAAAAAAGAAAGAAAGATAGGAAAATACAGAAAATATAAAGCAAAAACAAAAACAAATATATAAAAATAATGAAAGGAAATATATAACAAAATTAAGTGAAACAAACATTATGTATAACCTTTACCCTCATTACTATTTCATATTATTATTTTGTGTTATATTTCTTTACTTTTATACTGTTTTTACCTAAAAAAAAAAAAATACACACAAAAATAGAAAGAGAGAGAGAGCGAGAAAAAAACATATAATAACAAGAAAAATAATAGACGACAACTCCCATAAGATATATTGACTGCACGTTTAACATTTAACAAAAAACAACACAATAACAACAACAACAACAACAACAACAAAAACAAAAACTAACCCTTATGTGACTTTGTGCTTTGTACAGAAAAAATGTAGTAAGAATAATAGAAACTAACAATATAATTTGTGTTTTTCATTTCAGGGCTTTGACTGCATATATAGAGAATAATTAGAAAATTTCAGACAACATATGAATTTAAAGCAAAAGAAAAACCATGTAGGTAGTATCAGCTTTTATTGTTCATTGTTATTGAAGCGTATTATATCCATTCTAAAATTACAAAAACTGCAATTAATAAACATTTACAAATTTAAAAATTAACAACTGATTTTTTTTGTTTGTCAAGAATGAATTTTTCAAAGAAAAATGTCGAGTTTCACAATAGTTTTGAACGGATTTAAGCATCAATTTATTATATCAATTTATTATAGAAAGAAAAAACATCTAAGGTTTCGTTGAAAACCAACATTAGAATATTTAAATCAAAAATTTTAAACCGGAGTCAATCGGTTCAACTCCCTGTCTCATTATATCATCTAGTCTAGAATATTTCAAAAATATTTATATTTATGTTGATTCATTTACACATAATTGTATAACCACAAAACCGGTACACGTAAACCAATTAATATTAATGAACGCATAAATTACATAACCAATACTGAATGTCATGAAAGAATATAAATGAAGGAAATTGTAGAGAAATAATTTTATAGGGATCATAGTGAAGGTATATAACTATAACTCTAATTTGTGATTGCAAGTTTATGTGAATTATTCACGATTTAGTTATAATTTTAACCGTATATATTGCGTGTATTCATTGACCTATACGATAATTAGATTTTACTTTTATATGTTTTGTTTTAGTTTTTATTTAAAATAAAATGTAGATACAAATGTTTTTATTCAATTGAAATAACATTCTATATCTAATAATCAAATGAATTTATTTTCCGATTCATATTTTGAATTTAATTAGACTTTTTTAATTATTAAAATTCGGACCGTATTGAACCAAAAAGAAACGGTAAGAAATTTTTCAGTGAAATACAAAAAGAAAATGACAATATTACCTTTAACATATTCAATCCTCTTTTAATTAATTTTTAAATTTCTTCTGAATGATATTATATTTTTCTAATAAAAATACGTTTTGCTTTTCTTTATTAAAATATTATAAATATTTATTGAATAATAAAATGATTCACTCAACAATTTTCTTTTATTTCATTTCAATTTAATTAAAAGAAAACTTACAATCCAAAGTTAAAAAACTAAATTTTAATTAAATGCATCCTTTCAGATGCAGATCCTTGTTTTCAATTCATTATAAAAATAAAATAATTTGTCGTTCATTATGTAAGAAGTAACAATATTTTTTCTTTTTTTTTTTTTTTGAATAAAGAAAAAAATATTTAATTTGTTTAATGAGTGAATACACTGCCTACAATTATGTAAACTTTTTTACTCAAAAACGTTCTGATGTTTTTAATTTAATCATGTTCATTCATTTTTATTACATTATTTGATTAAATAAAAATTAAAGAAATTAATGTGAAGAATTTATAATTAAAAACTCGTATCAAACGAACCATATAATTTAATAAATATTAATTGGAGTTTATATCGATTGACGTTGATAGAATATAAATTCAAAATGTTGTTGCACGATTCACCATATAAAAATTTTCTCAATTCTATATAATAAATTGTATATTTGTTAATCCAGTTAAGCGTATATATTACACTTATTTCAGTGGATAATATTGTATAGATTATTTAGTCTAGGTTTTTGATTCTATTTATTTAGTTAAGAGTTTAAAGTTATGGTTCACTGACATTTATATAGAAAACATTGTTGATGATTATAGGATCTTATTTGTAGTGAAGACTGAAGCATGTCAGAGAAATTTAATTCTATTTCTAACAAGTTTTTCAACTGGGTTGTCGTTATTTTTGTTCAAAATAAAAAATAAAATAAAATAAAATGAAAAAGAATAAAAATAACAAAACTTTCAAAAATTTTAAAACTAAAACTCTGAAAACCACTTTGAAAATTGTGTATACGTCACCAAGAAAGGGAATAAAGTGAGGAAGGATATAAACCAACAAAAATTCCACAACAACTTTTATTTACTTTATAGCATGTTTTATTGGTTAATGGTTTTCACCTCTTGTTACATTATTTTATATAAAGAAGAGGAGAGGTCAACTATTTTTGGAACTATTTTGGGTCTACCTAATTGCTATAGAGAACAAAAGTAATTTTCTTGTGTGCAAACCTACATACAAAAATATATATATATGCATACATAAACACATAAACAATTATATGCTTTGTATAAATATATGCAGAAATGTAAAAAAGTAAAACAAAAGAGAAAATCACATTTTATGCTCATGAAGTTTTAATCAATATTGACCCAATTTCAAAAATTTTAAATTCAACGATTGTGTTTTACGATAACAAAATGGTATTGAAAATGACATATTAATGTCATTGTCTTTCATTATATAACACATAATAATAAACTTAAATTACATAATTTTCCCCCATATATATATAGCATTGAGTGTATCAAATCAAAGTAAAACTGATGAAAAATCTTTTACCTATATTAAAGAAAGAAAAACTTACCTTCTTATTTTCTTTAGTAAAATATACAATTTTCTGTTGTCTAAGATGAAGAAGGAAAAGAAGACTAAAGGGAAACAAATAAATCTATTTTCTCTTAAAACTAAATATATTATTCTGTTCACGGACATTCATGGTTTTGTACACCGAAAACAACCAAACGTACAAGCCATATTGTGTCGTTTATTTGTGTATATAAATATATGTGTGTGTGTGTGATGTGTGTGTATGTTAGAACTTCTATATAAGATTGGTATGGATAAACACAAAACAAGACAACAAAAAGATATATAGAATTACCTTCTCACATCACACATCTTATATCTCTAAAATACTGACAATAAGCTCGTTACACAAAATAAAGATTTTCTGATTTTCTATTCTGTTTTTATTTTCATTTTTTTTCTCTCTGTTCTCCCATTTTTTTCCTTTATATAATATAACACTGCAGTTTGTTATGGGTATCTTCATCTTGTAAAATAATGTTTTTCAATTTAGAAAACTCAATTTCCTAAATTCTGTTCTTCAAATAAATTTTATATATTAATTAATTGTGCTTTTAGATCAAAAAGTTGTGTTTCTAATTTCCTCATTTTATATTAAAAAATATTGATCATGCACTTAATTACTGCATAGGTAAGATATATTCTCTACTCTCCTTCCTCAAGAAATTTAATTTCTGATAAGATTAAATTCTCCTTTTATGACTTATAAAATACTTCCATTATTGATTCTGTTTAGGATTTGAATCAGTACTCCAAAATGACAATGTTAGTAATCCCTCACAATATTGTATGAATCATATTTTTCTTCGTTTTAAGTAAATTCTGATATAATTCGAAAAGACATAAATTATTTCAAAGCTTTAAAGTTAACGTGAGAAAAATACATAAAAATTAGAATCGGAAATCTAAAATAGATAATTCTTAAAATTTATACTAAATCTACGTTTATTTAAACAACAAGATAAATTTGAAATAATTCAACAAAGTAAGTATTATGACATTTTATCTTTTTCTACATATAAAAATCTAAAGTAAAGAATTTATATTTATCAAGTGAATGCAATTCAAAACAGTTTTACTAAAACATAATATTTAAAATATATGTATGAGTCTAAATATGTACTCCTTTCCTTTATAAACATCTTATATCCTGTTGCTTTAGACAATTTAATATCTAAACGAATTTTGGTATTATTCATGAAAAGGGATATTTTTTTTTCTCTTTGATGTTACCCGCATATACAAAAAAAAACAAACTTTTAGATAACTTCGTATAATATTACTATCTATTAACAGACATACGATGTCACATTATTATTATTATAATATTCTTTGGTAAGAAAAAACTTTTTTCTTCTTTATCTTGATGAAAATCATATTTACTTATTCGTGTAATTTTCATTTAGACGATAGTTTCTGTATTGTGAGTATATTATTATAATTTATATTTGTATATTGTGTTAATGGTTTTATATTTTATTTTAATTTCTAGTTTCAATTTTCTAATTGAAAATTGATTAATATAATTCTTGCCTATCAACACGATTTGTGTTTATTAGTGTATAAAATTTGACCTATGAAGTTGAATTGTAATAATCTAATATTTAAATGATTTAAATTATTTCTCTAAATCCATTTAGATGATTGTATATTTTTTAGGAAAACGAAAAATTAAAATAATCATAATAATAAAATTTGTGAGAAAATTTTGGACATCAAACAGTTGGGAATGTTATATGAATTAAGTTTCAAAAAAATACAATTTTTTTATTAAAAGTATACTATTGAGTTTGTCGAAAAAGAAAATCGATTTAGAAGAAGGGAAAGAAAACAAAAATGGATATTCACATTCGACAGGCTGTGCCAGGTTTTACTTATTTTTCTTTACTTGTTTTTTTTTTATATAAATTTTTCCATCCAGGTGTGAAAAATGTCAATGATTGATTTCAAACATTTTTATTTTATTCAAAATTTATGTAGATGCAAATTTACCTATTCGGTTTCTTTAGCACGAACATCGTGTATCATTTCAACGCTATGTAAACTAGATAGCCCAAAAAATAAGAAGAAGAAGAAGAAGAAAACTGTTTCAATTTTTATTCAAAATATTTTCTTCTTTTTCTTCTTTTTTTTTTTGCATATAAATAATCCACTCTTATTTTTTTTTATATTTGAAAATATTTTACATGATTTCAACTAAATGAGAAAAACTTTATGTAGAGTTTGTCATCATAAACAATAATCATGGATGCGACTCTATATTACACCATTCCCTTAATCTCTTCAATAATTTTCCAAATAATTTAAAAGTAATAACAAAACAAAATGTATTCAAAGCTAAGTTGAAAGACTATTTACTAAGCCAAGAGTTGTAAATTTTTAAGTATGTTTTCATATATTTGTATAAATATCAGCATTTATCTATTTTAAAAAATTAATACAAATAATAATAATATCTTCATAATCTAAATACAAATAAAATTCAATTTTTGTTTCAGTTAAATAAGTCCCTAAAGTTACCAGAAAAAAAAAATACAGAAAAAATAGTAAATTAAGTATTACATTTGACCTTTCACAGTCTAAACATCATCACTGAAAGTATTTTTGTGTACCGTCTACATTCTTAATGGTTTTAAATTTCTTTTATGAAGAAAATAAAAACACTCAAGTTTTTAAAAAAATAAAATATATATTTTCACTTTGTGAATTTTATAGTGAATTTTATTTGAACAAATTTCACATTTTATACGCAATGATAATTATATGAAAGAGCGGGAAAGAGATAGTGGGAAATAAAACCGCATCAGTAAATTCCTTCAATGTCCATTAAAAATTTAATTGTAAAGATTTCAGTTAAATGACATCGGTTTTTTTGGTTTAGTTTAAAAGGCGACCCTTTATTTATTTATTTATTCTTTTTTTTTCTCTATTTTTGTTTTTGCTTTTTTTTTATTATTTTATTTAAATAAAATATCCTAATCATTTCCCAAAAGGATAAAAAATCTCCTGACACCGCCCTTTTATCCCTGGACAAGAAAAATATATATTTTATATAATAAAATAGAATCTCTCTCACTCTCACTCTATGTCTCTTTCTCTGTCTAAAAACCAAAAGTTTAATTAATTAAAACCAAAGAAAATTTGTTTTTTTTTTTGGTCGTTGTAAATATATAAGTTCATGAATAATTGAATAATAGAATTTTACAATGCGGACTTTTACCTTTTGTGGATCAAATAAATATATAATCGATTTTTGAACAATACAAATATCCATAAATCACAAAGCTTTTATGTGAAAAAAAAAGAAGAAGAAAGAGAAAAAAAAGTTCTTATCGTTTTATTTGGCTTAACAGAAAAATGTAGAATCCTTTTCCTATATATTCGACCCATTTAAAGGATGTTTTGTTTTACTTTTATTTTCTATAAAAAAAAAATTATTATAAATAAATATGGAGAAGAGAAAGAGACGAGAAAGAGAACAGGAATTTGTTGCTTGCAAATATTTTATACCAGGCAATACCTACCTATAAATTCTTATTTCATTTCATTTTTGTTTTTGGTTTCTTTTAAATATTTTCAACCCTTTGGGTCATATTTAAATATTGCATAAATAAATCAAAATTATTACTAATTAATATCCTAGGATCATTTTATTTATTTTTCAAGTCCTTATTCAATATTTAGGTTAAATCAATTCAAATAAATAAATAAATAAATAAATAAATGAGTAAAGTAATAATAATTTTATTTTAATTTTTTATGTTTGAAATTAAAGTTAATTAACACATTTAATATTTTATGTTAATTTTGCTGTATTTACATTGTCCATATTTATAATCATAAGATAAAATATTAAGTTAGTTGGGGGGGTTTTTTTTTGTTCTTTTTTTTAAATTTATTTTAACCTAAAACAAATAATTGTTTCAACATTGACAGTACATTTTTTTTTGAACATTATTTAAACGTTATAATATTGAACTAATGAAATATATTTTAATGTTTCATCAAAATAAAACAGGATACCGTTTTTTGTTGTGAAATTACATATTAAATGTATTGAAGTAACATTACCCACTAAGAACCTACAACAACAAATATTCTACATATTGAATTGTTTTTTTTTTTTTAGTTCATAAAATAATTATGACAAGGACATTATTCTTATTGATTTTGAATGATGTACATAATTTATATTGAATTGTTCATTATAGGAGAAATATCTGATAAAATGAAATGAGGTGAAAATTTCAACAGGAATTGAATAAAATATTTTAGACTTGCATTCCAATAATTATTTCATTGAATGCCACATGAATTTACAAAAAAATCCCAATTAAAAGAAGAAAGGAAATAAAGCAAAAAAAAAGTAATAATAAAAAGAAGGAAATCCCACAAAAACAAAAAAAAAATCCCGCACAAAGGAATTTTCTTCACTATACATATATTTTTCTTTTCCTATCCTCAATATTTTTTTTTCCTTTGTTTGAAAGAAAGTCGAAGACGATGAAGAAGATGGTAAAAAAAACGATTCCTGTTCTAAAACTATCCCATTCATTTTCTAATTATTACAAAGTCTTAAAGAGAAAAAAAAGAGAAGCAAAAGAAGAATAAACTAAAGAATTCGAATCATTTGCTACAAACGATAAAAGCAATAAAAGCTTATGGTCTTTAAGATTGTTTGCCATTGTCAGACAAATTGATTAAAAGGAAAGTTTTTTAAAAAGGAATTTATTGAGTTCGTTTAGATAATTTTATTAAGTTGGTTAGTTAAATTTTCCATTTTCTTCTTTTCTTGTTGTCGGGTTAAATCTTTATTTTACTTTAGGTAAAACAGATTTCTTTTTGTTCTTTTTCTCTCATTTTTTTTTTCTTATTAAGCGAAGTTTAAAAAGATGATAGAGAATAAGAGGTGGGGTGGAAGAAGGGTAGAAAAAAAAAGTTAGTAGAAGAGTTAATCTAAAAGGGTATATTTTCATCATTTATATTGTATAATCAAACACCTCCCAATCAATGGCTTAATTTTGTTTTATGTTCTCAAAAAACATGTCTTTTATCGTCATAAGTTCCTACAAAAGGACTAAAATACTATTATATGACCCATTTTATTTGAGTTTCCCTTTTTCTTTTTTCTTTTTTCTTTTTTTTGCTGTTTTCTTCCTTTTTATTTTTGTTCTTTTCCCATAGAAAATATATTTCCTCGTTTGTTTCTTTTTTCTTTTCTTTCTTGTTTTTTTTTTTTTTGATTTTATATATTTTTATATTTTTGCTTTAACATTTTTTTTTTCTCTCTTCCATTTCTCTCTTTTCACTCCTCTCAATTTTCATTGTTATTGAACCTTTTAGTGAAACGAAAACAATTTTATTTGTATCGTCTTAATACTTTGATAAAATCAAGAAGTAAGTTGGATCAAGCCCTTAAGGCGTAGTTAGTATCAACAACAACAACAACAACAACAGGAACATTATCAATGACAGAAACAACAACAACACAAAAAAATGAACCAAAAAAAAAAGAAAGAAAAGTTTGACCTGAATATAAAAAAATACTGGAAAAGAATTTCTCTCCTTCTCTATTTCTTTTCCTTTCTTCTTTTATTCCTGCGTGGGTTTTATCTTCATCTGTATGTGTGTGTGTAATTTTTCTTTACTCACAAAAATAAAAAAATAAGTGGCATAACGCGACAAGATAATTCTAGTTTTATGCCATTCACTTTTGAAAATGTCTTATTATTTTTGTTTTAAATAAGATTTTTGAAGTTGAATATGTTAGACTTGCGGCCATATTGATAAGAACATTTTTTTTGTGTATGTAGATATAATTTTGATCCTTTTGAGATACATATATACATATATATAGGAACCCAATTAGACATTATCCCTTTTAAACTTTTCAAATATTGATTCAACTATATAACATTAAGAATTCTATTTTGAAAACTTTGTGTGAGCTTTAAATATAAAAAGAGAGAAAGAGAAAATGGTAGAATATGTATATAATGTTTGACTATTCCAATTATTGATTCCAAAATCCGAAATTTTCAACAAACGAGAAAACTTCAATATAAAGTTCAATAAAATAAAATACAAAAATTTCAGCAAATAAATATTTAATTTTTCTAGTTTGCAGTAAAAATGTTCGTCCTTTTTTTATATATATTTTCTCTTCATTCTCTTCTTCTCCATTTTCCACTTCTTCAACTATACTGAATTTTTCTTTTCTTTTTTTCCGTTGAATATCTATAATATAGGTTATCGACACGATTCTTTTTTTCTTTAAATTTTTCTTCCTTATATTCACCATAAGTTTCGTCCTTGAATAGGATTTTAATATTATTATTACTTTTCTTTTTTTTCTTTTCTTTCATTCTTTCTCATATTTTTTTTTTCTTGTTGCCTCAAATTGATTTCTTTCATAATATAAAACAACTTGAGTTTTATCTAAAAATATAAAAGTCAATTTCCATTCTTTCACTGCGTCTATGTGTTTTGTGTTGTGTGTATCGTCAGATCGGCACTTTAAAGAACGTAGTACACGCTTAAAAATATTTCTAATTTTGTTCTGCCTAGTAAGTATTACGTATCGGGACTAACAACAGAAGGTCATTACAATTTAAATGGTTAAAGCAACCCAGTTTTATAACCAAATGTATTTGGTGTTCAATTTGTACCTACACCTTTTTGTGATTACACTTAGTGTGATCTTGTTTGATGGATCAGTTTTGCTATTGATCTTAAAATTTATAAAAATGAAATTGTTTAGAATATTTTCCTAGTGTGTGATGCGCGCATAACAAGAATCAAAATAAGCATAAGAAAAGAAAAGTTTTTTGGTATTTTGACTGTTTTGTCCACCCTATTATTAGAAATCATTCCTAACCAGCCGCCTCCATCCAATTATTTAATCCTATTTTGAAATATCCCAAAAAAATCTTTTCTGTCTTGTAATTTTAAATGGAGATAGAATTTAATGCCCATTATTCTACATAAAACTTTAATAATTTGAAAACATGGGGTTATAATCTCTGTGATGATAAAAAGATAAGATAAAGATTTTTAACTACAGACATTTTTTTTTCTTTCCTTTACGATAAAAAGTATAAAATTTTTCGGTTTATTCTTTTTCCCTTTTTTTTTCTTGGTGTAATTATTTAACAACGCTTTTAACATTCTGTCATATTCAATTAATTTTTGGTAACAATTTTTTGTCATTTCAATTCTAATTTGGAGAATTTTGATATTACTTTATTTTTTATAATAATTTTACAAAACAAGAAAGAAAAAAAACCTTTTAAGAATGTGCTACCACCGACAATGAAACAAACCCTTTAAACTTTAAATTTAAAAGATGACGAAGAATTAAAACAAAAACAACAGAATAAATTTTTTTTTTCTGTTGCAGAAAAAAAAACTAAGAAATCTTATCTTCCAGAACTTAATATATTTTAGATTTGATATCCCTTTTTTTTTAAAGCTTTTGTCATTGCGAACTTTACTTTACTTTTTACTTTTTACTTTTTTTGTTTTGTTCATTCATTCTTCGTTTTCTTTTTGTTGTTGTTTTAGTTTATTTTTTTTTTTTTACTTTACTTTATTTCATTTTTATTTTCGTTGAAACAAAAATAAAATAATCTTCAAAAAAAAAAAAAGAAACTTTCGAAAGGAGATTATTTGACGTTATACAAAAGTATAAAAAAAAATCGATTTCCTGTTTCATTCGTTTTCTTATACTAAACATTTTCAAGTCTCCTGCCGTTTCTTTTTATTTTTTACTTTATTGTCGTATACACAAAAATCACTCCCTTAACACAATATCAACTCTTAACAGAAAAAAAAAAACGAACAAAAGAAAGAAAAAAAAAAAAAACACCAAATACAAAACAGAAAGTTATATTGTTGGTTTGCATAATAAAAGGATTTATATGATAACTGACCATAATTGGTTTGTTTTAAAATAATTACTGTTTGCATTTTGCATGTTAATTCTACTGATTTTAAACGGAAAAATTATTATGAGATTGTTATTTATTTAACTTCTTTGTTGTTGTTGTATGTTTTTTTTTTGTTTGTTGTTTGCAAAAAATATTAAAAATTATTATGTTAAATTTATTAGTTTATGATTTTACAATAGGGAAATATTTTTTTTACGTCTATACAGAGACACACAAAATGATAACATAAAAATCGTTGTTTTTTTTTTGTTCCCCGGGTATAATGACAGAATTCATGAAATGAATTAAATCAATTTGAATAAAAAAAAAAGTGAAAAAAATCCTATCAATTTTATTGAAATGAACAATCTAAAAAAAAAGAAAATGGTGAACACGGTTGATCGATAAATATTTATAATGAACAAACACGGATGAAAATATTATATGCGTATTTTTATTTCATTTCCAATTTTTTATTCTCTCTTTACTTTTCTTTCGTTCTTCTATTTTTCCTTCTTTTTTTTTTTTTGGGGAAGTCGATAATGAAATTTAATGAAATTTCTTTTTTCTCTCTTCTCCTAAAATATTTTCAATGATGTATCATAATTCAAAATATTTCCGAAAACCAAATTATTTTTGATCTATTCACATTTTTTATTAGATTCTATTATATTATTTTTACTTTCTCTTTTTTTTTTTTTGTCACAATATTCCCCGTTTCATTTTCATCCCTAGACTCCGATTTTCTTCTTCTTTTTTTTTTCGTTTTTCGTTTCTCGTCTTTTTTTATTTTTTACAAATACAGACATTCTCACAGTTGAACCCATAATTTCTATAATCAAATTTATTATGTTTCATAAAATTTGATTTGATTTGATTTTATATACAATCCTAATTGTATTTATACGCAATGATCAAATATTATTATTATTATTATATATAGAATAATCAGAAATACAAGAAAATCAAAAGGAAAAAAAGAAGAAGAAGAGGAAAAAGGAGAGGCAAGAGATTTAACATTTTTTTTTTATTCAACACGATAAAAAGAAAATTCAATACGCAAATATAAAAGATATATTTTTGTGCTTCTATTTTGAGTGCTGTTTGCTTGTTAAGGAACGAACCAAAAAGAATTTCTTTTTTGCGTTTTTTTTTTTATACATTTTTTACTTCTTCTTCTTCTTCTTATATTTTTTTTTCTTATGTTATGCAATGTACTTGCTCATATATTTCCTGTTTCCTGTTTCCTTTCTTTTCTTTTTTTTTTTTTATATAAAATATTTAATACTGATATGAATATACAGACCTACAGATGTCTGTCTGTATAATACAAATACAGTACTGCGTAATATTGCGTACTGTATAATGTTTGTATCGTTGTATTTATATTATGTTTCATTTTTTTTATTATTATTAATTTTTTTTCTTTTTTTTCTACTTCTTCTTCTTTCCATTTTTCCATTTTTCCTCTTCTTTTTCCATTTTTTCTTCTTACTTTTCCTTCTCTTCATATAATATTACAAATTTTTCTTCTTTATTTTTTGTTGTTGTTGTTGTTGATATTTTTTTGTTGTTGCTGTTGTTGATGTTGTTTTTGTTGTTGTTATTATTGTTGTTGTTTCTGTAAAATTCCCATCTTATTCTTAATAAATATATCTCTCTATGTACATGTATTATATAGACGCATTTTATCTGGATTTTTTGGTTGTACGCGAAGAAAATTTCTAAAATGACATTTTACCATAGTATAGTCCTTGATAATATCTTTAAATACGATATCTTTTTAAGAAAATTGGTCCTTTGGGAGACACTGTTTGCGACAGAGATTAACCAAGAAAAAAAAATATATTTATAAGAACTTTTTAGCTTTGAATTGAAGGATTTGCTAGATAATATTTATATTACTTATTATGAAAATATTATATAGAAAGTGGTAAAAGACAACGACAGATAATAGATAACTAAATGGTAAAATTTTAAATAAAATAAATAAAATGAAAAAAAAAACAATAAACAAACAAACGATCGAACAACAAATAACAACTACAAACTATGACAAATTAAATAATAAAATTTTTACGCGAAACATTTAACAGAATAAACAAAAAATATTCTGAAGGAAAAAAGGACATTTTTTTCTGTCGCTCTAAAATCCTTACAATTTCGGTTAAAGAGGATCAATTTTTGTGGTTTTTTTTTTTCAAATTAGTTTTGAATAGAAGAAAATGTATGGAAAATGAGAGAAAGGAAAACGTTATTATTAAATTACACAGTTTTTTTTTGTGTAGACATTTTTTTCTTTTTCTTTGCAAAAATAAAAGGGGAATTTTTTTTTTTTGATTCAATTTTGATCAAAAAAAGAAAAAAGTCAATCAATTGAATTTTGTGTAAAGAAGAAAAGAAAGAAAATTGCATTATTTTGTTTTGTTTTGTCATTTAAAATGTTCTCGGTAGATTTAACAAAACTTCTTTATAGCCGTAGGCGAGGTTTTGGATTTCGGACCCTTTTTTCATCTTCTTCTTATAAATAAAATCTGGGTCTGGGTTTAAATTATTGTTTTTCTTATTTTTGGGTTTTCAGTGGAGTCCCCTGGTATGGTTTATCTATTTTATCGATTTTGATGTTTTTTTTTTTTTTCATTTTGATGAGATTTTAATGTAGATGTATTACAATATTTTCATTGTAAATATAAAAATAAAATATGTACCATAAATTATTTTATTTCTTCAACAACAAAAAAAAAATTTATTTCAAGAAATTCGATTATTTTTTCAATAAAATTAAATGAAACGGATTTCTTTTTTTTTTGTTGTTTTTTGTTGTTTCTGTTTTTTTTTTCTTTGTCACAATTTTTATCGGAAGTTAATTTTCTTTAATAAATAGAAACTACAGAACAATAAATAGAATTGAATTCAAAAGTCAGACAAAAATAGGAGAAAAAAAAAAGAGTTTTCTCTGTTCCTGTTCATACAATAATTAATCATGCGGGAGATTTTTCAATTAATTTTTAATTTCCTGTCGTCGCAGCATGAAATAAGATTAAAAAAATATAAAATGCATGAAAAATAAGAATTTATACGAAGAATAAGAAAAAAAAATCATTTCTTCTTCTTTTTTTTTTTTGCAATCTAACTCACTTTTGGATTTTCTCAAAGCCCACGGATTTTCTTTTTTTTGTACTTTTTTTTTCTTGCTCTTTGTTTTTCGACGTTAATTTGTTTTTTATTATTTTTATTCTTTCTTTTCTATACTTTCTACAACGAAAAAAGTTTTCTTCTTGTTTTTTATATTTTTATAAAATAATCATAATAATAAACATTTTCATAATTTCATTTTTATTTCGTTATTAATATAGACAATAACAACAACAACAGCAACAACAACAATAACTACAAAAACAACTACATGAACAAAACAGAAAAAAATAATAGAAGCAATAACAACAATAGCAACAATAACAACAGCAACAACAACGAAAGGAACAGAATCACCGCACCCAACATCAACATATCACAATTACATGATAATGGTACTGTTATTTTTGTTGTTGTTGTTGTTGTTGTTGTTTGTTTAAATTGTGATTACAAAAGTAAAACAGCAACAAAAAACAAATTGTAGGAATAAAAAAGAAAAAGAAAAAAGAAAAACAAAAAAAAAAAAACAAAAAAAACAAAATATGAGGGAAAAATGAAAAAAAAAACTTTTATTAAAATATTGTTATTTGAGGAGACATTTATTGTTATTGTTTTTCATGAAAACCCAATTTTCCTTGACCAACATTACGCACCATTGAACAGACAATCCGATAAATTGGTATAACAAACAATACATATGCATGTACAATTGTATATCTGTATGTATGAATTTATATATTTATGACGTAAACAGTAAAATTGTTTGGTTAGGGTTGATTTGATTTGATTTTATTTTATTTTATTTTATTATTATGCATGAAAAATAATATGTTTGTTTATTAATAGTGAATTAATATTATCGAATATTTTTGTGTTATAAATTTACCAATAAAAATTCATTCACTAATAACTTTTCATAGTTTAATTTTTTGTCATTTTTCTGATGTTTGCAATTTTTGTTTATTCAAGAATTAAAAAAAAATATTATAAATAAAACAAAAGGCTGAGAAGACTAAAGAAAGTCACTCTTTTTGTAGGTTAAATTTTTTTAATAAAGTAAAATATAGTTGTAGGTATTGTACTGATATCAACTTTTCTTTAGAAGTTTTCAGATTTATTTTTTAGTACAATGGCATTTTAAGTCTATAGATAAATGTTAGAAGAAAAAGTATTGGGATAGAGATAAATTAGATAAGTTTAACGTTAAAAATAAAAGAGAACGTATAACTGGAAAATTGAGAGAAACACACAATAAAAATGAGAGAGAGAGAGAGAGAGAGAGAGAGAGAGAGAGAGTGGAAGTGAACAAATAGATTTCAGTCGTTTAGACAAAATATTGATCTGTATGTGAAAGCAACAGTTTAAGAGAATATAAATCACAATATCAATTGTTCCCATGAAATCAGCCGCCCCAAGACATTCATGTGTTCTTTTTTTTTATCCTTGTCTATAATCCCAGAGTTAATCCAATGCTCGTGTTGTATCCCTGGAGTGTCAAAAAACTATAGGTAGAAATCGATTTTTTTCTCTTGGTCATTTAAACACAATTTTTAGTGTTTCTTTTCTCTTTATTTTTCTTTTTTCTTTCAACTTTTTTTTTTTTTTTTGGTCAAAAAAAAATTCAAAAAATAAAAAGAAAAATATCCTGATCCTGATCTTGATCTTATAAGATTTTCCCTATTTTTTAGCCAAAATTGATTCAACGTTAAAAAAATAAAATCCCAATTTATTCCTAACAAAACGAACATTCACTCCACAAGAAAAGAAGGAAAAAAAAGGAACGAAAAAAAGGAGAAAATTCTTAAGCCTTTACAAGAAAATTCCTTCCTTTATAACCCCAAAGAAAAAAAAAACAATTTTCAATAAATTTATCTCTTTCGCCTTTATATATTTTTTTTCTCTCTCTCTCTCTCTCTCTCTCTCTCTCTCTTCACATCTTCTTCTTTTTCTTGCATCTCTTTGTATATTTTTCCACTAATCTCATTTCCTTACATCAAATTTCCATTTCACAAAACAAAAAGTAAAGGAAAAAACCAAAAAAAAAAAAAATCGAAAAGAAAAGAAAAAACGAAAGAAAACATGAAGAAAAAAAAAATTGAAGAAAATAGAAAGAAGAAAAGAAAAAATAAAAGAAAAAGAAGAAGATGGAAAAAAAATTGATATTCTCGCATAGGCTGAAAAAGAGTCTGGCTGGATGTATAAATTCGCTTTGTAAAACGTTTTTTTTTTTCTTTCTGTTCACTAGAATTATCTTTGTATGTATGTGTTTGTGTGTAAATGAGTATAGACGTGTGTGTGTGTGTGTGTTTGCATGGTTTTTTTTTTTCTTCTTTGGATTTTTATTTTTTCAACTTTATATTATATCCCGCAAGTATCCTTTTTTTTTTCTTTTTCGTATAAAATAGATAAAAAAAAAAGAAAAGGGAAACATCCAGTATAATATTATGCGATATCTGTAATATAACGTAAACGTAACGTCGTCGTAACGTAACACAAACACACTAAAAAAAAAAATACGAAGAAGAAGAAGAAAAAAAATGAAGAAAAACTGAATTTCCTATTTATTATGGAGGAGGGAAAGACGAATCAAGAAATAGAAAACACACCCAGAAAGAGACAGAGAATTAAAGGGAAAGCGAGACACACATAGAGAAAGATTTGAGCAAATTTTAAGAGAAAAAAAAAACGATCTGATCTGACTTTCAACTATATTTATTATAAGCCAAAAAAATTTATTTTCCGAAGCCTCCAGGGATGGTTTTGTGTTGTATTATTTATAATTTATATAGACCGGATTTTCCTTTTCTTCTTTTTCTTTTCTTTTCCGTCTTTCCTTTCTTTTTCTTTATTTTTAAAAGTCAAGTGACAACCACAAGATACCTATGTATAGACTCGAAAATGTAGAGACTATGGAAAATTAATTAGATATAAAAAAGAAGAAGAAGAAGAAGTATAAGAACAAGAAGAAGAAAAAAAATCTGGATTAAAAGAAAAAAAAAAGGAAAGTTGGAAGATGGGAATTCCCAATCAGACAATTTTTTTTATATATAAAAGAATAAAATATAATATTCCCAAATGGACCATCTTTTTTATTTTAACGCCAACAAAATAAAGAAGAAAAGTGTAGAAGGAAAAATATTATAAAGGGAAGAGGAAGGACCAATGTTGATGTAGATGAGAAACAGGGGAATGGGTGAATGGGGGGAAAGAAAATTTTAAACCAATTTTAATTTTTTTTTTCCTTTCTTTCTTTCGTTTCTTTTTTAAATGATATTAAATTTAAGCCCGTAAAATACTTTAATATCAATTTCATGAATTTCCATTTTGTTTTTTTGTTTTGTTTTGTTTTTTTTTTCTTGTTTTTTCTTCCTTTTTTATTTTTGCTTGCGCGCCTTTTCTCATTCCTTTAAATATTTGTTGTGTTGTTTTTTCCCGTTGGTATCTCTTCCTTTTTTTCTGTCTTTGTTTACGAAATCACTTTGACTTTATCGCTGAGATTAATTCGATTGAGTTTCCGTGTAAAGAAAAACAAGAAAAACAAAAAAATAAAAGAAGAAAAATAAGAAGACGGAAAAGCAAAAGAAAACAAAAAAATATCTACAAAAACAAAACAAGAAGAATAAAACGAGGAAGAGATTCAAATTAAATTTTGGTATAATATTGGAATAAAAAACGATTTTCATGCGTTTTCCGTTTTTCATTTCTTTCTAATTTAAAAAATATAAAAAAGTTAGAAAAAAAACACAAAACAAAACAAGGAAAAAAAAAGTCCGCGCACAAAAAAAAAACAATTATTTATTTATTTAATTTCTGTATACCAAAAAATGGTATTCTATAAAGGGAAGGATAACGAATAATTGGATTAAAATTTGATTTTATTACAAAAATATATAAAAAAAAATCTGTTTCATGGTTAACAGAGTCTGCAAGAAAACCACGAAAAATAACCAAAATAGAACAGAAAAACAAGAGAAAAAAAAACATATTCGAAAAAAGGGAAACTCATGTAACAACAACAGAAATAACAATGAGAAAAATTCATGTCGTATTAGACAATATTAGATCATATGAAATGATAAAAGTTAACCCCAATTCTTTTAATATTTCACCCAATAACACCCCTTCGAATATAACACCGGCCAAAAAAAAAATACATATAATAAAAAGAAAATGGAGAAAGGAAAAGAAAAATCGGAATTCGTAAATTTACGAGGGACAGTTAATTCCTCAAATGGAACATAAAATTATTGTCACAGTTGATACTTTATTTTTTCTTTTTTCTTTTCTTCCTTCTGCTTGTAATCGTACAAACCCGATCGCACTATAATAATATAATAATATATTTTTATAAGAATCTGCTTGTGGATGCAAAAAAAAAAAGAAGGAAAAAGAAGAATAAGATTTTCTATTTTCCCTTTTTTCTTTTCAGTTTTTATGAACCTTCTGCCTACTTTGACTCTTTTCCGAATCAACCGGAAATAAATATAATATATTTTTTTATTACATATATTTTGGGAAGTATTGGGGGGCCTGATATAGTGTGAGATATAGTGGGATGTAAAAAAATGGAAGTGTGCCACTGCTGTTTTTGTTTTGTTGTTATTTTCAAAGTAAAAATATGACAATGTGTTAAATGACTAAAGAAAAAAGGAGAGTAAGATGTGTAAGAAGTAAAAGGAAAATGAAGGAGATTTTTATCTGATATTTCTGTGATGCCCTTTATTATAAAGTAGAAATAACATTACTTATTTATTGAGAAATCAATATGTCAAACAATAAACCATTATAAAAATAAGAGTTCACACACACACACACACACACATACACACAATTATGCTTACATTATTATTTATAACATTTGTGTGGTAAATTCTAAAAAACAAGAACCACACAAAATAAACAAAACAAAAAAAAAACAATGCTTGACAATTTTTTTTATTTTTCTTTTGTATCGTCGAACAAAAATCTTAAGAAAGTAACAAAATAGACAATTTAAGGTTTATTTTTTAAAACGATGTATACGATTTTATTTATTTATCTATCTTGCGTTTTTTTTCCTTCTATTTCTGTATTATTATTTTGGGGTAATTTTGTCGGTACATTCACATTTGATGTCAACACTGAACACTATCAAGATCATATATAAAATATAAAATATAAAGTATAAATGTTTATTATTGTTTGTTAAAGAAATCCAAAATAGCATATTGAGATGACATAGAAAATAACAAGACTTCAAATTATAGTTAAATTGGATTTGATATCTTTTTACAAGATCTTTAACATTTTTTCTTTCTTTTCTATTTTCCACTTTTTACTGTTTCAATATTCTGAACATTGTAACTAAGCACGTGATTTCTTGTGAACATTTCTTTAACCAAATAACATCATAAATGGTTAGTAAGCCTGACTAACCAAAATCAGAATAATTCTTAGTACTTCAGAATATTTACGAGTAAAGAGGAAAGTAATTTTAGAAAAAAAATATCGATTCGTATAGGTAATTCTTGTTTATATATTTTCACATAATTTCTGAAGTGTTATGCCCTTGGGAGAATAGAAAAAAACAATGCTCAATAAAAAAAAAAAAAAAATTCTCAGCAATAGTCGAATTTCATGTTGAAATTTTGAAAAGATTTTTATACAACACAATCATCGCCCCAAACTATACATAGGGTTCAGACATTTAGATACGTGATGCAATTCACTATAATATTTTATATGTATCTATTGCATGTTTGCACATTTATCTGATGTCTTTATTATGATTGCCTGTATACGTAATAAAATAATAAGACATAACATAAAATGGTATAACAGACAAAGAAAAATGTACATTTTGTTGGTATTCAATTTCTTTCTCATTTTTTACAATCTCAAATTGCATAAATTTTCTACCGTATCAAACGTAATAAAGAACACAAATTGAATTCTATAAGTTGTCTTATAAGCCTCGTTCAGAATGACTATTATTGGCCCCTTGTTATTGTTTTTCATTCAACATTTTCCTTTTATAGAAAAGTGAAATATTTTCTATCATTAGGATTTGAAATTGTATTGTAATTGTGTCATAAAAAATAATTATATTCAAAAGGTAATTTAATATAGACAAAAACTAAAATTCAAGTATCAATATAATAATAATATTTATAGAGAAATTATGTTATGATAATTATTGTGAGAACATCATATGAAATAACAAGAAATTGTAAAAACATTTACAAAAGTAATGAAATCTTTAAGAGTTTTAATAATTCACTAAATTTACGTTTTTACATTTTTCTAAATATAAATTTCATAGATTTTTAAAAATATTCTTACGTATGTTTCCAAATTTCTACACTTAAAACATATAAAATAACATCAGAATAATGTATTATTATTTGTATTATTCCTACACTTTCACTAAAACAATAAACATTTTCTTGTTTATATTTTATGTATTATTTTAGTATAACTATACAAAAATAGTACAACTATACCCACTTACATAATATATTTTTGGGCTTTAGTCAATTTACATTCTTTAAATATTCAAGATAGTTAATATAAAAGTTAAATTATTAAGTAAATTTTTAATGAACTTTTGTTGATTGTTGTTGTTGTCATTGTTATATATTTTTTTTCTTTTCTGTTAAGGTATTGTGTACCTTTAGCATCACTTAAATGTTAATCATTAAATTATAATTTAGTCTAGACTTGATTGATGTAATTATTATAATTACCTAGTCTATATTATTTTTTTTGTAGCCTAAAGAAATATACCTTATAGAGAAATTAATATACAAAAAAAAAAATATTATGGAAAAATTGGGATCAACCAGTATCCAGCAAAGTATAATTATATCATATTAATAGACATTAAAGTGGGACAACCTCATCAATAAGCCCTAAGCATATTTTTCAAAAACAAATAAACACAGATAGAAAAAAGTTGCAGACTTTGGTAAAAAAACGACTAAAAGGAACTTTCTTCTTTTTCCCGTTTTTTTTTTTTTGCAAAAAAAAAAAAATAGAATGAAATTCAGTAAATATGTTCCACCTCATTATGTCCCTATAACTCTTCTAGTTCCATATTAGAAAATGAAAACTGTTTTTGGAGAGATGGGAAGAAAAGAGAAAATTCTTTAAACCTTCGCCATGCCATCCCACGTTTGTTTTTTTTTTCTAGGAAAAAAATATAGTTCACTAGTTTTTTTTCGTTCTTTTTCCACTAAATTCCAAATTCTTTGAAAAACAATAAAATTCTTTAAAGCTACAAAAAAGAGGAAAGAAAACGAAGAAATAAAAAAAAAAAAACAGCTAGCCCGAATTTTTATCCCCAAGGAGAGCTAGAAAAAAAAAAAGGGAGAAATTCCATACAGGCGGTATTTGGGTATAGACAGTAAAGAAATATTTTAAGGGACTAAAAAATATATCCTCTAAAATAGAAAAATGGCCTTTTGCCAGAAAATTAAAGAAGAAGAAGCAAGAAAAACGAAAGGGGAAGATGCTGGAAAAAAAAGGATGAAGTTTAAGAAGAAGATGGAACAACAAGAATATAAAAATTCTTCACATGTTTTGCAATTACTTTTAAAGAATTGTTTTATTTTTATATACAAAAAAATATAATAATTTTCTCGGTTAAATTGTTTTATTTTTATCCTTTCTTTTAGTTTTTGGACTAATCAAAGATCAGTAATTTGAACACGTAACATGAAATGGACCAAACAAAAATATAACAGACGCTCATAAAAACAATAATTTATATAAAGATTCTTTTGTATTATTAATAAATATTTTATTATTGATTTACTTCAATATTCTGTATATAGGCTGGGCTACGGTTTCCTTTTTTTCATTTAGCCCCAAAATAAAAAAAAAAATAAAATCATTCCTACCATTTTCCACTACACACTCATTCCGGACACTGAAACTTTTCTTCTTGAATGTTCAAACATTTTGAATTGATTCCAAACAAAACAGTAATTAGATTAGCATTTCTCTGATCGCAAATATTTGTTTGTAAATATTGATTTTGGGTACGTCTCCCTATTAAAATTTCAGCAAATGTATTTTCGGTTCTAACCTCAGAATTATATTAAAATATTCACAAGTTATTGTTCTTAAATTCTAAGAAATTATAAATAAATTTTTGAGAATGGTTACCTTTTTTAAAAAATACGTAGGGTATCGACATTTTTAATTTCTATAATTATTTCTGAATTATTGATTTTATTGCAATGTTTATCCTGCTCTTGTAGAAGATTTTTTTTAACAAATTTTAAATGTGTTTTTATAAAGCTTTACTAATCGTCTTATTTTCAATACAATAAATCCTTGTAAAATCTTTTAATAAATTAGTAACAGAGAATTTTTTTTTTTTAATTTTTAATCTAAATTCTCAGATTTAAAAAATAAATTAATAATCTTACTAAAGAAAACTTTAAAATTGAATATAAAAGCTCATTCAACTGGATATTTAAATGGAGTATTTTCCATTAAATTAATAAATATTTGAATCCATTTACCTAATTAATGATTTTATAAGAAAATAATCCATAAATAATTGACGTGCAAAAGTTGCATGCATTTTAAGGAAAAATTTATTACCAAAAACCAAGATCACTGAAATAATTTCATTACACTTTTCCTACAAAATTTTATTTAATTTTTGCATTTCGCAAATAAAGAAAAAAATCAATAAAAATCACATCACATAATTTAAACTTACATCAACTGATGACTAATGCAGTTATATCCTTTGAGATTATAAGATTATTTTATCATGAATAATTTCTACAAAATTCTAAATTGAAATAATTTTCGTATAGAATTTTCATAAATTAAATAAAAATAATTCGAAATTATTCATGTAGAAATTTTTCCTTTTTTGTGGTTTTTTTTTTTTAGATTTTAATTAACTTTTTAACTTATAAAGTGATTTTCCTAGTTAATTTTTGGAATATAACATGAAAAATATGTATATCCGTCTGTCTAGAGAATTTTTTTTTGTACTTAAATATTTCTTTTATTTGCATTTGATGTAAAACAAAAAGATTTTCATTTTCACTATAAAATTTTAGAAATAAAAAAAGAAAATATTCGTATAAAGAACAAAAATAAAGTCTGTTTAGTTCATCATTTTATGATGTCCATCGGATTACATGATTTGAATATTGTTTAAAAGTTTTCATCTCTCATCCAACAACTGGGGAATATAAAAGTTTTATTTTTTTTTTTGTGTATTTTATATTTGTTGTTATTGTTGTAGTTGTTGGATGTTAATTTACTTTAGTTTCATTCAGTGAATATTTATGTATAGTTTAACGTTTGAGCGTTTAAACGTTTAAAACATTTGAATAAACTTCTTGTTAAATGTTTATTGTAAATTTTATCTCTTTCAACATGTATTTGATTCACAATTTGATTCCTTTTGTATAACATCAGTTTAGTTGCACTCAAATGAAAGTTTTTTTTATTATAGAATATATAATTTCTATTCAGACAATCAAACAGATTATATAATGTGTATAAATATCAAACAAATCCTTAATGCAAATAATAAAATTATTCTAATGACAAATAACTTTTTTTTATTATTTTTAAAGAATAAATAAGGTACATACGAATTTAGAAATAATTGACGTGAGATGTCAATTTTTGGTATGAGTTTTATAATATATTATTTATGAATAAAAACAAAAATTATTTTGTCAAAAAATTACACTTATCTAGAAATATGATCATACAGACCATCATAATAATAAAACTCAATTTTTCTCTGAAATAATTTGAAAAACAAAGGAAAGAACTTTGACCATTTAAAGAGTATGGGAAAACCATATGACACAAATGGGGAAAAAAATCAAATATTAATTTCACAATCAATAAAAAAAAACACTTAGCAATCAATTTTTGTGGTCTATAAGTTACAAAATTACGATTTGAGTATAATGCCATATAATAATAAAATGAAAGAAAGAAACAATAAATAAACACAATTTTTTATATCTGGAAAAACCCCTACAGCGATCACTAAATATAGAAACCATGTTGTCATCTTAATTCCATATTGAAGAAATTTCCCAAAAACTAATGAAAATATTTGTAAATTATTTTCTTGAACAAATTGAAATTAAATGGGAATTTTCAGTGTATGCATCAATTTGGTATTTGATTATTTATTTGAAATGAATATTTAACAACTCACTTCTCATATTTAAACCCGCGAAAATCTCTTTGCAATTTCTTGCAAATAAATCACATTCATTCACTATAACCAAAAATTCCGTTTAAACCATATTCCCACAAAGAATTTTCTACAAAATTTTCCAGCAAAGCGACAACGTTACAGCGTCTATAGTTTTGTATATATGTATCTGTAAAATTGGTTTTATGACAGAAATCCCATTATAATTAAACGACGCTCTTGACATACATGCTGGTGAACAGTGTTAATTAACTCTCTTCCGTTGTCTCATGATTTTCACCCATATCCTCCCATTCATACACTACCTCATCTCACTCCTTTCTTATACTATGTCCGTCGGCAAACATATATACGAATTTATCCCATGGTATTTTACTAGTGGTTACATCTGTGATTTTCGTATGGACAACAATTATACACTATTCATCTATAGTAAATTCTCTCACATCTCACACTATATTGCCTTATCTATGCAATTGATTTCTTTTTATTTTTTTTTTCGTCTGTTTCTACAGTCTGTCGCTTTTCAATAGTGATTTATAGTATTGTAATAAATCTAATTAGGAATTTTAATTAAGTTTTATTTAGAGATGTCTCACTAAAATAACAGAATTAAGTTAGAGAGTTTATGTTGAGTAGGTTGAAATAATTTTAACATTATAATATAAGCAAGATTGAAATTAAATTATTTGAGTGTCATAATGGGCTGTAGAAATACAAACATTTTGTTTTTTTTCTATTTTATTAGCATAGAGACGTTAATACTTAGACTATATTGTTTTATTATAATTTTAGATTGTTAGTTCGATTTACCTACATAATTTAAGGCAAAATCGTTAAATATATTTTCATGATTTAAAATATTTTTGATTATAAAACAAAAGGTAAATTTTGCTGAGTAAACTCTTCAACATCAATGTTTAAAATCAAATGATAAATCAGCTTGGCATGAAATTGAAGTAATTCACATAGCATGAACCGGTTATATTAAACGTATTCCTTGTAAGTGTATCCCCTATTTGAAGTTTATTGAGGTCAATTTTTCTAAGTAAACTTCTTCATTTTTATTACATATTTTTTTGCAATTTGTTTTTAGAATAAATTGCAAGTCATATAATGTATCTCTATCTTGACCACAAAAAGAAAAAAATTGTATTCAACGCAAATATTATATTTAGTAAAGTAGTTTCTTTTATCTATATACACATAATTTAACTCATATAACTGAAAGTTAATTTTTAAACAAATAAAATAAAGATTCTTGTTACACTTGGAAGAAGAAAAAAAAAAATAATAATAATAATGTAGAAATATATCTAATATTATGCTCCTATACTTTACAATGTAAAAATAAGTATATTCATATGCTATGAATATTTTATAAAATAAAATCCATGGTTTTGGCAGAAAAATGAAACCTTTAAAAGGTTATTTTCTCTCTTTTTTTTTTTTTTTATATATAAATTTTCTTCGGATATTTTTCATTGAGGTAGTGAAATCCTGAAAATAAAATCAATTTCACAAACAATTTCAATTTTAAATTGTAAAGTGCGCATATAATATTATACAAGAACATATATTTATTCACATTTTCCTATTTTCTCTTTCTACTTTTATGTCGATATATCGACAATCGATTTTTTTTCTTTATCCCATTCCAATACATTTTTCATCCATACAGAAAATTATTATTGAGCCTAACAAATTTCAAATATTTGTTTATAAATTTGTTTCCGCAAATACTACAGAATCCTTTTAATTTAACATCAAAATGTCAAACCACTTTTTTCATCATTCCCACGATACATTTAGATACCAGAGAAAAAGAAAACCCGCACATGCCACTCCCGAATAATATTATTTGGAAAAGTCTTAATTGGGAAATGTCTCGTTATAGATCCTTGTAATTTATGCTGGGTGATGATATTAATCTTACTTTATTTGATCATTTCTTATTTTATTTGTCGTTCCTTTTTTTCGGTATTTATTTTTATTTATTTTTTTTTTTGCTTCTCGTCTTTAATTTAGAAATTGAAATTTCTCTTTAAATAAAATTTTCAACATTTTGTATAAAATACAAATACAAATAAAAAATTGTTTTTCGTTATTTTACTCACACCTGAGAGCAAAGTGTCAAATTCTTGAAATCATATTTTGAGTATAATATGAAAAGAGTAATGTGGGCAGGTATAAAACAGATTATCTTTTTATATTTAAGAAAATAAATGAGATTCTTCTACTTGCGATGTCATAGACAATGTCAAATATTTTTAACAAATAAATATTAATTCAATATGGCTGCTTGAAGAGAATATAAAGAAAATATTCTTCAGAAATTTATAATTGCATATCGGTTTTAATTTAAACCAAATTCAACTTAATTAACCACAAACTTCAATATTCTTTTATTCTTCTCACAAGATTATCAGGAATACATATATAACATATATAAGGTACGTCTCTTATATTATTTACAAAAAGATAATAATATAATCACGTAGATATTTATATACGAATATAACAGATTCAATTTAAAATCATTTTCAAACATTCACAATAATTCCCGTGTTTATATTTGATTTTGTAATGAGGTTAATCTCAGTATATATTCATATCATCACAAAATATATATAATATAAAATGTAAAATACAATTGGATTAAGAGAGGAACCATAAAAGCATCCTGTAACTACACAAATGTTTCCTATATTTGAAAATGAAAAGGAAAAACTAAATGAGAGATATAAACTCATACATATACACATGCATACTTACAATAGGGCTGTAAATTGGCAAATTTAACTGTAACACTTCAGGGGCTTCAGCGTTAAAGTTTAAGAATAAGAACATGAAGGAATGAAGAAGGGAAAAAAAATATTGAAGTGATGTTAAGGGAGTTTTCAATAGAATAAAAAAAAAACTGAAAATTATTATTAAAAATTTAAACTTGGTCCGCATTGTAATTTTAATGTTTTAAATATCTGCTCCTGTCAAATATTATGAATTAACTGACTGGAAAATTTAATATTTATTCATTGAAAAGGAAAAAACAAAAAAAAAAAAAAGCCAGATAAAATTATTCAATTTTCCTAATAATTGAAATTAATAAATATATTTTTTTGTTCATTTTTATAGTGTTGTCATCTGTGTACTTTTTTTTTTAAATTTAATTTTGAATCACTGTAAAATATTGAATTCTATCCTGTAAATTGGATACGAAAAAAGGAGGAGAAATATTGTTTATTAATAGAAAAGGAATTCTCAACTTACCACCCTTAAATACCCTTCAGGGTATATTGGTAATATTTTATTTATTTATTTTGTTATTGATTTTTAAAAGAAATCAAAATATGATGTCACATCATTCTGAATTGACAGTTCATTTCAAAAACTGAATATTTTACTGCAGTTCATTCGATTTGATTGGTGTTGTTATTATTGTTGTTATATCGAATAAAAGTTGATTTGTTGTATGTACCGGTGTTTGTATATAGATAAGTGTGTCTATGGTTATGGTTGTGTGACGAGTAAATTGAGTTACAAAACTTCATTTATTCTTTCTGATATTTATATTTACAGAAAAAAAAGTGTATAAATATCATGACAGAGAAAGGATGTAAGATATAAGTGGTTTACTCAAATCTGTTTTTTAATGTTTAAATAAAGACAATCCAATAAAAATATATAAAAGAAAAATATATCGGTACTTTTATTTGATTTGTATTAAAAAACACTAAATTCTCTACTATGAGTTTCTATTTATTTTATTCTTTTATTTTTCTTCTGAAGTTATGTCGTACCGTACTCAAAATTAAAGAGTTTTTTTTTATTTATTTATTTATTTTTGGTGCCGTCTCTGATTTATGATTTTTATTTATATATATATATTTTTTTCTAGAAATATCTAATATTGACAGCATAAAATACAAAATCAAAAATTGACTTTGTTATAATAGAAATCGTAAATCCAATAAATTTGTAAATTTACAATTAATTTTAGACGTGTGTCCTTATGTGGTTTTTCTTTTCCTTTTTATAGAAAATATAATACAGAAAATATATAAAAATACATACACACACACACCCATACACACACTTGAACATATGAAAAGGATAATAGGGTAAAGTACAATATATGAAAAAAAAAAGAAAATATTTAAGAGCTTAAAGTATATTTTAAGTTAGTTCGTGGAAATAATATAATATTATATAAATTTTCCAACTGAACTTTTACTGTATTATATTTTTGTGGTTTGTTTTTTTGTTTTGTTTTCATGAGTGTGGTTTTATATATACATAGTATGGGTGTGTGTGTGTTGGTGGTAAACTTATGTATATGTGCAGTGTGGTTTCATATTTATATAGTTATATATTTTTTTTCATTTTCATAGGAATCTGTGAAACATGTTTCAAAAATAAAACAAGAAATTTATGTTGCATTTTATTAAAGGATAATGCATGTAGACGTAGCCGCGTACGTGAAATGTTGCAAAAATTTGTTCTCTCCTTATAATATTAATATTATACACATACACACACACACATCAATATTGATACACATATGTACAAGTTCTCTATGAAAACATGAATAAGAACAATAATCCTTATAATACGATGGAATATGAATTGCAATTCCAGAGAAACCAAAAAGAAAGAAAAACAAAAAAAAAGGAGAAAGGAGAAAGGAGAAAGGAGAAAGGAAACATTGAAACAGAAAATCTCTGCACTGGGAAAAAGAAATCTGAAATACTAAAATGCAAATCTGATTTTATTTAAAAATAATTAATTAAAATTCTTTAGTCATAACAATAATCTAAAACGTCCTTTTGGTTGAGAGAACTTCTTCCTTCAACATTTTAATTAAATACATAATGTAGTATAAAGGAAAGGTAGATATGTATATTTGTAGATGGTATTCTATGTAATAAAAAGTACAAAATTCATCAGTGATGGAAACTAAAATGAGAGGGCCCCACACACAATAATATTAATGAAAAAATCTTAGTTATTTTATTCACGTGATTTCGATCACACTGTTCAGAATATATACTTCATTGGTAACCAAAGTATGAATAAGACTTTATATTTTAGATTGATTTTGAAACAAATCTAGGGCATCATAAAATACCAATTCTTCCCTACTTTTATTTTATTTTTGCCTTATTTTCCTATTTTTAAGTCCTTGAATTTACATTTTTCAAAAGGGGAGAAGCGCACACTTGAATATGTTAGGCTAGGTTATTATCCTCTAAAAATTTATAAATTTTATGAAGTTTGGTTGAGAAGAGTCTAAAGAAGATAATATTTTTGTTTAGGAAATACAATTGAAAATAATAATAATCATAATAAACAATTATATGTGGAATTTTCATAAATTAATTATTGTGCGGGCGGTTAAATATGAAAGTTGACGAGAAATTTGTATTGTTTTTTGTCGCTGTCTTAAGAGAGCAAGCGCACTGAACAAATTTCGTTTTCTTCCGTTCCTTGTTGATTATTATTAAATATTTTTTTTTTTATAATTTATTATTCTTGGAATTTGGATTTTCATTTTTTCTCTTTCAATCTGTCTCGCTTTCTCATTTAAGATTTTTCATTTTGCGTATGTTGTTTTTTTTTCTGTTCTCCCCAATTTTTTTTCCATTTTACAAAACAATGAAAAAAGTCTTTTCGGTGTTTTTTTTTGTGTCGTCGTCGTCATTGTTGTTTTTGTTGGTATTATTATTATTATTATTATTATGATTGTTGTTGTTGTTATTGTTGTTGTATAAAATAATATAATAATAAATGAGATAAAGAACCTGTAACGTGATATTGTAACAATGTCTGTTTATATCTTACGGCGATGTCAATGTTATTTTTTTCCATTCGTTTCGTTTTCTTCTTTTTCTTTCGAAAAACATCAAAAATGAAAAATGTTTGTGTTTTTCACCAAAAGAAAAAAAAAAAATATACGAAAGACAGAAAAGAAAAGAAAAACGTAAGAAACGTATAAAAACCAAGGAAAGCAAACCAGCAAAAAGAAAAAAAAAACACCAAGAAAGATAAAGAAATTTTTCTTTTTTGTGTATTCTGTCTGTCTTTCATATTCACAGATTCAAATTATTCAGTGTTGGATTTAGATTGAATGTCATTCTTTTATGTATAGGATATTCAAGGATTTCTAAAGAAATCATTCTTAATTTACCGTCCCCTTATATCATAAATGTAATTGGATATTATACTCGATTGAAAATGATGATCGTGAATTTTTAAAGTACACCACTGGAATTATTCATAAAATATAACCCGACACAAAAAAAAAAGTAGAAAAAGAAGATCATAAAAATTCCCTCCTTATAAAATTTCAAATGTTTATATATTTATTCATGCGATTTAATTAAAATTGGTCTCAATCTGTCTATTAAAGAAAGTCATCTTAATTTAACGAAAATTTACCATAAATCGCATAATATTCGTATAAAATGTAAAACGTAGACAGTTTTTTTTATGGTTCGGTTGTGATGACCAAAAAAATAATCATCCCTTTCTATCACATTCTACACCCACTTTCGTTTTTATTTTCATCTATTCCGTTCATTCATTCTCTCCACTCACTGGACTGAGTAACTGAAACCAGTGTATAAAATGTCTAGCTAAAGAAAATGTTGCGTGAGAAAATGTGGTTGTTGGTATTTGGTTGTGTTTTTTTTTGTTTTTTTTTTTTCTTTTGGAATTTGTAAAAAATGTCACCTTTGGAATGACGTTATTTATTAGAACTGCATTTTAAAATTTATACAATAAAATTACGAGAATGAAACACGTTTTCTATTATTTTCCTTATTTTTTGTTTTTTTTTCTTATAAAATGAGAAACTGAGAAAATGAGACAAAAAAAAAAGTAGAATAAAAAAAAAAGAAAAAAAAACCCTGGGAAACAGATGAACAATTTCTGCGGTTTTTTTTTCGTTCGTCGTTTTCCCTTTACAATTTTTTACTTTCCTCTTAAAACGACAAATACATCAACTTATGTAAATTTAACATATAAAAGTCTATAAAATCAAAAGTGGCTTTTTGGAGAGAAAAAAAAGGAAGAAGAAGAAACAGAGAAAAAAAAAATCGTTGACAAGGTAAAGTTGGGTGTGTTGCTTTAAGAGAGTGTGAGTTGGATTTCATTCTTTCTTTTTCTTTTTGCTTTTTATACCTACAACTTTTTCCTTACTTTTTTTTATTTTATTATTTTTTTTTTTTTGCTATTCAAGGTAAAGAGAACAATTTTCTTCTATTTCCACCCATTTCATGACTAAATAGCTTCCGGCACTCAAGATTATTTGAAACCATTGTAAAGAGTGAATTGGTAGCATTTGCAATTATTCTTTATGTTTTCTTTTTTTTTTTCTATTCATTCTTATTCATTCTTTCCTTCCTTTTAGTACAATATTCTTCTCATTTTCACTCATACAACAGACTGAAGAATTAACTAAATTCTTTCATTATTTTATAACATTGTGTTATAAGGTTTTTTTTGTTGAAATTTTCTAATAAAACTGATTGTCTTAAATTTTTTTTCTTTCTTCATTTATGTGATAATGTTATTTTCTATTCTGAATCCATATAAGCCTACTTAAAAAATGGGGTTGACACAAATTATATCAAATTAACGTGAATAATTAAAAAAATGCGTAATTAGATTTTTTTTTATTTTCAATGCAACGTCGTTGGTCAAAATAATTCTAATAAAATGATCAATTGTGTTGTTGTGAGAATGCAAAGGCAATGTTAAGCTTAATAAATGTCTACTCGACTCACCTTTAATTATCATAAATGAATACTTATGTACATTTACTTACAGGAAAGCGTAAATTCTTTCTTCTCGAAATCTACGTTTCATCTACAAACATAATTTATTAACTGTTTTATAATTAAATATCCAACCATAAATTGTTTATTCTGTACAAACTTTTAAAGAAAGTTGTAACAGTTATTTGCCTGAAGTAAAAGCTTTACATAACTTTATGGTTCTTCTAGGTTGATTCAAAAAAATGCGTCTTCCTGTGACGCATTAGAAGAAAGTAAATTTATCGTAGAATGACTTAATAAATGCCATAGTAGTTTTGTTGTTATAAATCGGAAACTACCTTCAATGACACTAATACGATTCCTGATTACGTCCATCGATCGTAATAATAGCTTTTGTTATACACACGTTAAGAAGAAAATTTCTAACATTTTCACTTGAGCTAAGAAACTCAATAAATTGTTTTCTCTTATTCAATTAATTCACAAAAAACTTTTTTGACTCTTTCTGATTTTTTTTATTTTTTCTTTTATACAACATTTCACTATAAAGTCCAACAAAAGAAAAAAAATATTCCAATAGAATCTTAATTTTTGTGCCCTGGGATTACAACGAATTCAAATTAACTAAAAACAACACAACCATTTAATGTTCTTTCTATAATTTTGTATTATTCTTTATGCTGATGTAACTCGTAAAATTCTACAAAAAAAAAAAAAATTGAGTTCAGTTGCGTTGAGTTCACTGTAAATGTAAAACTCATACATTTATGACGAGAAAATATTTAAACAAATAAAAACTTAAATTTCAAAATACATACACACACACACACAAGTGATGCAGTAGGTACAAAAAAAAATAAATAGGAATAACAACAAACTGATTATTTTTTAAATATTTTTGTTTTATTTATTTATTATAGTTTTTTTTTGTTTTTGTTTTTTTTTTTTTTTTTTTGTTTTTTTATTACACATTTACATATGAATACCATTTTTCCCTCAATTATTTCTCAAATGAATCTTTTTTTTTTCCTTTTTTTTTTTTTTTGTAGTTTTTTTTTTCCCACAATTTTTCATTTTCATTTTTTTTTCTTTTTCATCATTTTCTTGTTAATTTATTTTTCACCCTTAATTTAGTTTTTTTTTTTTTATAATAATTATAAATACGTTCTTTTTTTGTAATTTTATTTTAACATTTTTCTTTTTTTTCTTATTTTCCTTAATAATTTTCTTTTTTTATTTATATAAATTATTAACAGTCATCCAGAGAGTATTAATGAATTTTCTTTTATATTTTATTTTCTTGTGTATGTTTCCACTTTTTTTTTTTTTTTTTTGTTCTGAACGGGGGAAGAGTTTTTTTTTATGGGATGAGCAGAATATTTTAAGAGAAAGATTTTTTTTTTTTTCATATGGACTGGAAATTTATTTTTTATGTTTTTAATGTCTTAATTATTATTATTTTTAGTTTTAATATTATGTTATTTTGTAGCCGTTTTTCTTCTGTTTTTTTTAATAATAAAATAAAAATACAGTTCGATGTCAGATCAGTATAATTCATCGTCGTTTTATTTATTGGGGGAAAAAAAATTATTATTAACTTTTTTTTTATTGTTATGTATGACTTCTGTTGTGACATGACATGTAATATAGCTTTTTTTTTTTGTTATGTCACATTCATTAGGTAAACGCAACATTTTACATTATTCTCTTAATACGTTTTTCTTTTTTTTCTTTTCTTTCAATTTAAAAGAATAAATTAATTACGTTAAGGACTAAAACGAAGTTAAAAAATATGAAACATAAATTGTTTATCTTTTGTTTTTTATTTATTATTATTTAATAATAATAGTTTAGTACTTTCTCTTTGGGGCTACAAACAGTGATAGAATTTTTCCTATAATAAATTTATGGTAAAAAATAAAATTCACAAATGGTTTCCTTTTACTAAATATTATTTACAAAACGAACAAAAAAATGTCTTTTTCTTGTTTTTTTTTTCTTGTAACCATTTTTTTTTTTATATTTTCTTAATTTTCTATTTTTTCCTTTTTTTTTTTTTTTGTTTTAATTTATTTTTCATCTTCATTTTCTCATAATTTTTGTTTTTAATTTATTTATATTATAAAAAATATTCTCTATGGTCTAACATTATAAAACAATTATTATTTACACGTTTATACTTTTTTTTTTTACTTTCTTTTTTTTTTACTCTCATTTTTTTTCTCTTCATTTTTACGTTAAAATTAATTTTTTTTTTTCACTTTTTTAAAGTTAATTTTTTTTAATAATTTTCTTTTTAATTCTTTTTTTTTTTTTTTTTTAAGTTTAAATGAATTGTTTTTTTTTTTTTGACGGAAAAAAAAATAATTCTCTCTTAATATTTTTATATGAAAATTTTAAAAATAAAGGCCTTGACGATTTAGAAATCTTTAAAAATAGAATTATCATTTTTTTTTTCAGGTTTGTGTGTGTGTATGTGTGTTGTGTCTGTTTGTCTGTGTTTTTTCTTTTTACCTTTTAACAGAATTATAAACAGAAAATTCTAATTAATAATTAAAAATTATTTTACTTGTTCTCTATTTTGTTTTTTCTGTTTTTGTAAATACTCAATTTAAGTTTAGTTATTTCTTGTCATTGTTTTTCCATAAGAGAGAAAAAAAAGTTGTACAAGAGAACAACAAAAAAAAATCTTACCTAATCATTTTTTATTATTAATTTATTCTGATACTGAAATGAAGAGGAAAACATAATTAATCAGTAAAAATTGTTGCTTAAAAAAGTTTAACAACAACAAGAATCTCAAACATTGACAACAATAAATCTGTTTTATGTAAGAATTAAATAATTCAACTTCAAATGCAAAATCAAATTCAATTTCAATTGTGAAAATTTTGTTTCTAAAAATATTATTTTTTATGATTTGATTCAGATATTTTTTCTTGTTTTCATTTCTCCTGAATTTTCACGAAAACACCATTGACAACTATGTCTTCATGTCCTTTATTTCTTTTCATGGAATCACAAAAAAAAACAAAAAATTAAATGAAAAGCGAGAAATTCTTTTAAATCCAAATAATTAAAAAAATATAATTTCCCAAAATATTAAAAAGTTTTCCAATTATATTCGGTATGACAACAAACAAAAAAATAACAAAAAACGCACAAAAACAGAATATTCGAAGTTATTGAATTTGAATTATGGGGAAAAACAATTAAATTAGAAAAACCATTTTTGTTGATGAAAATAAAGGAAAGTAGAGGAGAAAAGTATAATCAAAAAAATAATAATGTTACTAAAAATGAAGAATTAATTATTAATTTATGTAAAATGATATTTTTGTCTCTCTCTCTCTCTAAATGGATAAATTGAATATTCAATATAATAATTAGTGATTGATTAATCCAATTGAATGAATTTCTTTCTTTGTTTGTTGTTATTTATTGTTGTTCTTCTTCCTTTCTTTCTTTCATTAATATTGAAATATCATTTTTTTGTTGGTTGGTTTGTTGTTTTTTTTTTCTTTTTGGGTTGTTATCATAAAACTAAAATAAATATTAAAATTTTCGTTATTTTTTTCTGTCGTCATAATAAGTCTTTAAGTCCTTGTCTTTTGTCGTCCTTGTGTGTGTGTGTGTTGTGTATTTTTTTTTTTTAATTTTGTTTTGTATGAACGAGAAAAAAACAGAAAATTACTTCAATTGATTTTTATTTATTTTTTTTTTTTAATATTATTCTTGTGATTTCTTAGTAAATATTTATTTATCGTTAATCGTATATTTTTCTTTTTTTTTTGTTTTTTCTTTAAGTTTTCAGTTAAATTTAATTCACGATTTTTCTTTCTCTCTATTTATTTTTTTTTTTTAAGTTTTTAATTTTTTTTTTCTTCTAAAATCTTCTTTTTTTTTTTTTTAAATAAGTTTTTTTTTTTCTACGAAATATTGTCGCTTCTTTTATTGAACATTCCTCTGGATTTATTTATAATTTTAGAAAGGAAAATTTTGTCTTCTTCTTCTTTTTGCGTATTTTATTTTAATTTTTCTTCAATTTTTTTTTTTTTTGTTTCTTAGAAAAGGAAAGGAAACGTAAATGAAAATTCAGTAAAACATAAAAATAAAAATTAATAATGAAATTTCAGTACAAAAAAAAAAAAATTTAATAATAAAAATAATTGATGATTATTGTTAATTTTTATTTAACCTTTTCAAATATTCTTCTTTTTTCCTCTGTTTTTCACTTTAATTAATTAATTATTTATTTTCAAGATGATTTTCTTCTATTTTCCATTATTTAATTTTTTCCTTTTAATTTTTCATTTTTTGCATTTTTCGTCCTTTTCCGTCCTTTTTTCTTTTGTTGGGTTTCTTTTTTTGTTCTGAGAAATTTTTCAGAATTTTTCTAAAATATATTCTTTCTTCATTTTTTGTTTATATTTTTTTCTTGTGTGTGTTTTTTTTTTTGTTCAAAAAAAAAATTGAAAAATCTCTTTTATCACGATCACGATGATTTTTTTTAATTTTGAAAAAAAAAGAAGAAAAATAAAACAAAATTCAGTTTTTCCTACACACACGCAATTACCTTTTATTTCTCTTCCTCATAATCTCAATTCATAAATCTTCTAAAAATTTGTCCTTGGATTCATTCTAAATAAATAAAATTTCTGTTTAAGGAATTTTCTTTGTCTCTAGTTTTTCTTCAATACAAATCTAAATACACAAAAAATGAAGTAAGATTATTTTTTTTTTACGGAAAGCGAATTTGTTTTTTTTCTTAACAAAAACTTAAAAGAAAATAAATGAAAAAATGAACGTAATTATTTCCCAATTTCCTTCATTGTTTCTTTTCTCAAAAATTTTATATTATTTGGTTATTGTTGTTTCATTAAGTTACAATCTAAAAATAAGGACAACAAATAAGATAAGAGAAAAAATAAATAAATTATTTATAAAATTCCAACAACAACAACAAATAAGTTTTATCTTTTAGCGTGTCCGTACCGTTTTCACTGACTTCATATTTTTGGTTTTGTTTTAATTTTTGTTATTCCTTATTTAATAATTATTTTTTTCTTGTTAGTTAAGTTAATTAAGTCTAAAATAGTAACGTTTCCTTTTTTTTTTTTTTAATTAATTTTATTTACTTTATTTTCTTTAATTACTTCTTATTATTTACACACATTTAATAAGTTTTCTTTTCTTTTAGTAAATTTTTTTTTTTTTTAAATTTTCCCTTAAATATTTAACCATTTTATTTATTTACTTTTTTTCTCTGTAATTTAATTTAATCATTTTATTTTCCTCCTTTTGTTTTCTCTTTAATTTGTTTTAATTTAATATTTTTTAAAATTATTTTCTGAATTGTAGATTCATTACTTTTTTTTTTATGTTTTTATGTTTTTATGTTTATGTTTTGTTTATGTTTTGTTTATGTTTTTTGTTTTTACCTAAAGCTCACATTAATTTCACCTCACAGCTGATGACTCGTAACGCCATAATAATAAAGGTGACCCATCCATTTGTTTATAATAATTTTTTATACAATTAATTATTATATTATTATTTTTATTATTATTGTAATTATTATTAGTTGTAGTATTAGTAGTAGTATTAGTATTAGTATTAGTATTAGTATTAGTATTATTATAATTATTTATATTTATATTTATAGAATTATGATGATTGAATTTTTTTCTGTACTTTTTATTATATTGATTCTTTTTATAATAATAATTATTAAATTTTAATTGATTAATTATTGACATTAATATAATTAAAAAATATTTTGTTATTAATTTTGTTATGTTATAGATAAATTTTGATAAAGTATTTTGAGAAAAAGTAATGTAGATGATAAAATAGAGATAAATATAAGAAGATAATGATGTTGTGACATGCGATGATGAGCTTGGCCCGCGCGCTGCATTGCTGCTGGGAACTCCCCTAGAAACAGAATGGGAAACACCTGTTAAATTTACCTTTTTACTGTTCTGATACAATTTTATTATTGGGTTTTAATATTAATTTTTTTTATTTATTTATAGATTCTTTATAGTGTTTGAATTTAACGTATCTACAATTAAATGAAGGCCATTATTAGTACACGTGATATCTAACATTATAATCCAAACCAATTTAATTTAACCTGTAGAAAAATTTATAACTTACGATCTTAAATATTGAAAGTCAATTATATTCCTGGTTGTTACCATTAATTTTAATATAATGCTCTAATGAACATTAACATTTATAATCCTTTCAGAATATTATAATAAAGTCCAATGTAAAAATTACTTTAATAAAATTCAATTAAAAACTCAGAGAAATTCTTTTCATTGTTAATAAAAAAAATTGTTGTAGTTAAAACGTATCCTCTTAAACTTATAATATAAATTTTCACAAAATATAATTAAAACAATATACTTCATATGAGAAATAAAAAAAATGAAGAAGTTATGTGTACGTTATGAGAATTTTTCCGCATATTAATTAAAAACTTTTATATATTTTTTTTTAATTTTTTCCCATTAATTTACATTGAAATATTTTTATAAAATAAAAATATCAAAGTTGAATCCATTAATTCAATTTTTTTGTTGTAACTTACATTATTGATTGCACTTTATCAAATTATATGAATGTATAAAAGTATAGATTATACTTTATTATTGTGATACTAGAAGTGGAAGTCAAACAAGTTAAACAACAACAATAAAAGGCAAAGCAAAAAAAACTTTATTAAATTGTGTTGTTTTTTTTTCCATTTTTCCTATTTTCCTTTATTTTTTTCCATTATACGGTGAAAATTACAATCAAAGCACTTTTTTCCGTGTGTTTGTTTTGGTTGTGTTTTTTTTTTTCCTATTTTAAAGCTAAAATGCGTGACATGACATATCGAAACTCTAAAAACTAAACGACTAATAAAACTTTGAAAAAAAAAAAACAGAGGAAAAAAAAATAGAAAATAGAAAAAAAGGCAAAAACGTAAAATAACCAACAAAAACAACTAAATAAAACAACATTAAACGTATTCGTGATGATTGTTTTTGTTTATAAAGTTTCAATATAATTTTGTTCGCTATAACATTGGTTATAAATTCTTTCTGTTCACCAGTTTTACAAATTTTTACTATTTTTGATATTCTGAATGTGAAAGCAAAAGAACAAAACGAATTATTACATCAATTCTATACACACACACACACTATCTAAGGTACATTGATACAAAAGCTCTTGTAGACAAAATAAGTTGAATGTACTAAAGCTTCTTATCCTATATATATATATATATATATATATTTATTTTATTATGTTGTTGTTATTATTCTTCTTCTTGTTTGATTATATTATTGAATTGAGAGAGTGCACTTTATTTGTATATAAAAAAAAATAAAAAATATCGAATGAATGAATGAAGTAACAAAACTTATTTCTTTTCCATATTTACATAAAATTTGAATTAAAGCTTTCATTTATTATATTAACATAAATAATAATAAACTTTACAGTAAAGTTTTCTATTTGATTTTAAATAGTAAAATAAAATCAATACACTACAAATTTCTTCTTTCTTCATCGTATTCTTCGACTTTTTTAAACTCTTTGAATAAAATGAAATGAAGAAAAAGAATGAAAGAAAGAAAGAAAGAAAGGAAGAAAGGAAGAAAAGAAAAACACTTAAGTGAAATTAGTTTATTGCAAATAAAAAAAAAAGAAATTCTCTATAATACTAATAGAATAATATATTCTTTTTTTATTCATTATAATGAAAAATATATAACGATTGAATAATAAAATAGAATTAAAATGATTGATGTAATAAAAAAATAATAATATTAAATTTAATACACTGAGAACGAAAATTAATAATTGGTGTTTTTTCTCCCTCCCTCTCTGTTTCTCACTCTTTCTCTTTTATTCATCCTTTATATATTTTGTTTTTGGTTAATTAATTGTTATACCAATAAAAAGGTGCAAAATTAAATTTGCGTGACCCACATTTGGTTCTGATCTAAAGTGTTTTTTTTCTCTCTCTCTTTATTTTTTTCTCGTTGGAATTTCTATATTTTTTGTTTGAAATATTTTTTAGTTAATTAAATGATTATGATTAAAACTACAAAGATTACTAATTTCACTATAATAACTATTATTGTCGTTTCGAGCGAAAATTATTTACGTTCATACAAATCGATGAAACATTTATTTAAAGAAAAATCTAGAATATTTTTTATATTGTTGAGAACTTAGTATTTTTTTTTATAGGACAAAAAAAAAGTCTAATCAATTTACACATTATTTTTATTGCAATCTCAAATAAAATCGATTCATGAACATTAATCAGTCGTGACGTTTTAATCAAGAAGGATAGTCCTTTTGATTCCTATTTATTTTCTTAACTTGAGTTAATCAGTGAATTTATTTTGATTGGTCAGCATTTATTCAAACCACGTAACTAAACGCTTTTAAATTGTCACAAAAAAAATCTTGTAATTTGATTAAAGAAAAATTAAATACAAAAAAGAGTTCTAGCGATGATGTTTTGAAGAAACAAAATATCGGCATCTGTAATTTTTGTATAAATCCTATAAATACAGCAGCACAACTTCTACATAGATTAAAATTGTATATAACAATTGCCTAGTAAAGTTGACGGTTGGTATGAGATTCATAAGTCATATAATCGTATAAAATAGTCAATTTTTTAACAGTGTAAATGTTAAACATAATAAAAAATATAACATTTGTCAATCACTTAATGATAATTGATTTATATGCATTAATAATTTATTATAATCGTTAGGTATACTGAAGTTATATGTAAAATGGAATGATGAAAATTCTCTCTCTATCTATCTAAATAAATAAAAATTAACCAATATAATTTTGTTGTCTGCGCGTATAATGAAAATTGAAAACTGTTGAGAAACATTGGTTACAAGTGAGTTTATTTATTGACATTTTATGTGGTAATTTTTTTCTTTTTTAACTTTAAAATTCTGCGCACGTGTACTTTTTGTATAACAAAATTTTAATATTTCATTAATCTGACATTATGCGTTGTTTCATTTATGTTTTTTTTTTTGTTTTGCTCCATTTTCGTAGAATTAACATTTTCTTTACGAAAGAATCTATTTTTTATTTTATAATTTTTCTTCCTTTTTCTTTTTTGTTTGACATAATTTTGTTAAGTAACTTTTTCTTCGGTTCCTTTTTTTCTTCACTTTTGTACAGCTTCCCTATTGTCAAAATGTCAAAAATTTTCTTATGTTTGTAAAATTTGCGTATGGACAAAAAATTCACGTTACACGTTTTTTGAATAATTTTCATAATAAAAAAAAAAATTAAGCTTATGAATTGTAAAGTTTCCCGTTCCTTGATTGTTATAAAAAATTCTTGTGAAAAAATAATTGTTATATTTTTCTAATGAATCTTTAAACTAAGAAATTAAGAAAATTTTAATAAATTCAAAATTGATATTTACCGTTCAAGACATGAACCAAAACACTTTTACTTTTAGCATTGGATGGATTACATTGATACTGTCCAGAATCTGATGGTCTTGCACTTTTAATCAATAAAAATGATGTTGTTGTTTCACCTTTTTCTGTTATCACAGAAACACCGCCACGTGGAGAATCATAGCTGATTATCTGAAATAAATAAAATGACATTATTGTATTGAAAGAAAGAAAAAACTATTTGGAATTATTTTAAAGATTTTATGTTTGGTAAGAATTTTTTATCTTGAGTTTTTGAATCAAATTACATTTTTCCTTATCAAAAGTTTCAACAATTTATACCGACTGAAAAGAATATAAAACCTTCTTTTTTTTTATTGTCCTCTACATTTTGCATACGTGAACATTTTTGATTATGTCAATTATCTTTTTCATGAATAGAACCAAAGTAGAAGAATAAATTTCTATAGAAGAAAAAAGTTATAATTGTACCAATTACATTTTCTTTTTATTCTTCAATTTTTTCCCATCATCTTTTGTTTACTTTTATCCCCGTTCCCCTTTTTTATATTTTCTATATTTTCCAACGATTTTTTTCTTATACATTTTCTTCTCACAATAGAGATAATTTTTCTTCTTTTTCTATTGTTCATTTTTTTATAGTTTTATTTCGTCTTTTTTTTTTTTTGTTCTATTATTCTTTCTAGAATTAAGAGGTCGATGAGAAAGAGAAACAAGCACCAGAAAAATTTCAATGTCTTATTACTTCTTCTTATTCTTATATTATTCTATTGTTTACCATTTTTTTTTCTTCTTCTTTTTTAAATGAAAATATTACAAAACGTTTTTCATCATTCAAATGAAACCAAAAAAAAAAAAAATAAAATAAAAGAAAAGAAAGAAAATGAAAGAATTTAAGCGTTTTCTGTTTTTCACTATGTTCATTTTTTGTTTTGTTTTGTTTTGTTTGTTTTTTTTTTTTAATGATTTGAATAATTTTTGATTTTTTTCTTTAACCCATTCTTGTTTCTTGTATAAAAAAAAAATTATATATGAAAATGAGTCAGCTAAAAAATATATATCATCGCGCACACCAAATCATTAATATGTATTTTTTTTTCTTCCTTTTCTCCTTTTCTTTCTTTTCTTTCTTTTCTTTTTATTTTTCTTTTTTTCCTTTTCTTTTATTATTTTTATTGAAAAATAAATAAATAAAAAATAATACCTATTACAATATAATTTAACTTTCTTCACATTTTATACGTTTTACGTATACAAACTTTTATTCAATAATACAGCAACTCTTATTGTAGGTATATGTAGTATGTACATATAATATTGTAACAAACTAACTTTAATACTAAAAATATATAAAAAAAAGCACAGTATAATAATAATAATAATACAAACACTCAATATTTTTTTAACTTTATATACCGTTTTTCAAAACATGACTTTTAGGTTAGGAGTCACGCAATTCATGAATTACCCGCGGGAAAATTTCTTTTTTACATTTTACTTCTTTATTTTTTTTTCTTGTTTTCTTTAAATGCCTTTTTGATATGATCGTTTTTTTTTGTTTTTGTTTTTCCTGGGCAAGGACATGATTTTCGTTTTGAAATCAAATTAAATTCACCATTCTCTATGTATTGGTAAAATATTTTACATTTTTAATTTAAGGTTAAGGTTAATTATTAAAATATGAAAAAGAATGGCGGGAGATGACAAGATCTTAAAATAAAAATGTAAAACTCAAGTGACGATAGACAAAATAAAGAAAACAAAAAATTTAAGAAAATTCATAGAATTTTGAAAGTGAAAAGGAAGACAAAATAAAAATGGACGAAAAAATTTCTATCATTAAAACTTTTTTAATTTGAATTTCGTCACCTTTTTTTTTATTATTCTTCATCTTCTTCTTCTTTTTTTCTTCAACATCTAGACTTTTGTCCTTCACCTCATAGGGAGAGGATCATCAAGATTATAAATTAAATACAAAACATTTTTTTTTTGGTCTCTTAATTCTTTGATAATTCTTTATGAATCCAATTCAAAAATCTTCCTCTTTCATTATCATTATTTCCACTTTCTCTCACCAAAAGCAACCAAAAAGAAAAAAAAAAAACAAAAAGCTTTAAGCGGTCAACGTTTTATAACAAATTTATTGTATTGCGTCACGTACTGTTTTTTTTTCTTCTTCTTCACTGTTCTGTTTTATTATTGTGCCGAGTTACATACCAACAAAAAAAAAAAAAAAACCAACAAGAAAAAAAAAGAAGCATATAACAATTTATCTGCTAAGCAATGAGATTTTTATTTTTTTTACAACTTTCATATACGCGATTATTCAGAATAATAAACAGAATTTATCAAACTTAAAAATCTTTATTATATAAATTTTGTGGTACATGTATTGTGTATTGGTGTATGTGTGTATTTATGTGTAGGGAAAAGTGATGCTGTTTTAAAAGCTTTCACCCAGCCATTTATTTTTTTTTTTGTTTTTAGTATTTAACCTCTAACGTAACAAGAAATACATATTATAATAATTGTGGTAACAATAAAGAATCTGTCAGAATATTCTAAATAATAATAATAATAATAATAATAATAATACATAATTGTATCATCATCAACAAAATCTAACCTATTCTTCTTTTAATATAAAACTAAAATTAGACACCAAAAATATCCTATTATTGGATTATGACTTTGAGCTTATTATTTTTTTTTTTTGGTGGGGTGTCTTCTTATTTAGGTTAGGTATAGAAGAAAATAGAAGAATAAGGATACCAACAAAGAATAAAGGAGAATAGAAAGAAAATAGACGTAATAATATTATATTCACTTTGTTGTAAACACTTAACTAGAATTTTATTTAGTAGTATATAGACATACATAGCAATATACATACGCACTCATCAACACAAAAGGAAATTTTTGGATAATACAAAAAGTCTTATTATACAAAATATATTCTATATATTATAGATACGTGACCTAGGAATGAGTTTTATATAAAAGTCGCGTTTAAAAAGGGTTGTTATATACATAATAATAATATAATATAAATAGTTGTATATAGGTATAGTTATATACATCTTTATTTCTTTCTTTTTTCATACTCTTTCACTTTATCTTTTTTTTTTTTTTAACTCAATATAGACGCCAAAGAGTATAAAGTAAAGTAAGCAAGCTAAAGCTTAAGCGAGTGCGAGTGGGGTTTAATTTATTCAATGACTAACCAACGTTTGCGGTTATTGAAATTTATGCAAGATATCTCACATTTATATTCCAAGCGGTTTAAGGATTCTGATTCATTCATGTTCAAAGTAATTTAAATTGAATGTTAAAAACGTTGTGTGAATTACTAATTTTTTCTTCTTTATTTTTGCTTGTATATTTTAGTCTTGATTTTTAGTAAAAATATAAGAGAAATGAGTTAAATAGAAAGAAAATGAGTGAGACAGAGAATATAATAATAGAGATAAATAAAATAAGGAAAAACGGGGTAAAAAATATTTTGTATATATGAGATAATAAAATTTGAATCAAAACAATAACAAATATAATTTTCTTTTCCATTTTTGTTTTTGTTTTTATTTTTGTTTATTTACTTTCACCAATTAAATATGTTAAAATTTGGTTTTAATGATTTTTGGTAAAAATTAATGTACCAAAGAATAATTTAGCATATATTTTTTTTAATGTACATGAAGGGGTCCGTAAGCTTCAAACAAAAATACAATTATTTGAATTATTTTGATTTTCCATTAAATTAATCGATTTTTTTACGCATTGAAATTGAATAAAATATATTCTTACGTATAGTTGAAGACAATTTTAAAAAATTGTCTAATCGAATATTTAATTTTTTGTTTTTTGTTTTTCGTTTTCTTTTTCTTTTTTTTATTGCAATAATTTCGGATTTTTTATTTTAGTAATTCCACAAAAATTTGAGATAAAAAAATATATGGGCACATTTGTACTTGGTTAAAATGTAAAACGATCAAATCGAATTAGTTCCGCATAATTTACAATAAACACAGAAACACAAAAAATCAGTTTATATTTTCCAAACCATAAAAATCGCAACAACATTTGAATTTTATTTATTTATTTTATTTTTGTTTTTTTTTTTTTATCAATTTATTCAAATATAAAATTTACAATATAGAGAGAGAAATCTGTAAATGAACGATAACAGAGATGCGATAACAATTTAATAATTAAAAAATATAAAAATAATAATTGTATATTTCACTGTAATTTTGAAATGTTTAAATTTTTGTGTTTTGTTATTATTGTTGTTGTTGTAATGTTGTGATCAGAAAATAAAGTTTACATTTAATTTTATTTATTTTTTTAGGTCACGTCCATTTTTTGTTTTTGTTTTTTTATTTTTTTTTTTGAGGGTGGTTTTGAATTGCAAAAACGTGTTACCCTTAAAGTACAGAAAAAAAAAGAACAACATGTACTATAGAGTACGAATGGGTAGGTACATACAAATTTGTTTAATACAAAAACAGTGAAAACTTTTGAAAATAAATGACGATAAATAAAATGCAAACAAAAATTCTTTTTTTTTCTGACCCCATTAAAAATTTCTGTTTATTGAGATTGTTTTGTTTTTTTTTTCTGTTAAATCACAGATTAAACATTCATCGAGAAACTCAAAATGTAATTATATAATTGAAGTACGTATTCGTCACGTTCTTAAAAAACAAAACCAAAATTAATTATGGGCACATTAGACTTTGAATATTTTGTTTGAATTTAAAGTTACGTTTCCAGGTTAAGATGCAGATAAGTTGCATTAAATATTAGGTACAAATATTATTCTTTGTATTTATCGATAATTAGAAGCCCACTAAAGTTCTTTTGTTTTTGGTGTACCCCCAGATATAAAATAACTTTACAAGAATTGTAGTTATTCCGTGCGGAATTGGCTTATAGAATTTTCACGATATTCAATTGTTGTTATCGTTTGATAATAAAATTTGTATAACAAGAAATCTGTTCTAAGTTTAATGTTAGATTAAATGTATTTATAAAATACTTACAGCATTATTGTGATTCCAAAATATGTATGCAGGCGGTTCTGGTGAATTTAATACAACACACGTTAAATTTATAGTTGAGCCACTTTCAATATATAGATCGGGTGCACCAATTATTTCAGTCGATGGTTCTGAAAAATTTAAAAACAATATTTATTTGAAGTGATAAAGAAAATATGTTTGAAACTATTAAATTTTTTAATAAAATAATATAAAAATTATATTCTTTATTTGAACGACAACAAAATAATTCAATTTAATAAATAAAATTATTTCGTTTATTTATTTTGTTTTGTTCAATTTTCAATTCATTAAATAAAATATATTCATTTTTGTTCTGGATACATCTACACAGCATCCATATTGATGAAAAAATAATAATATTGTATATTTTGTTCCAAAATCCATTTATAAAACAATAATAATATAATTCAATTTAACTGCATTTGATTAAATTTATGAAGATCAACGTTATACTGGTCTCTTTCATTACTATACTACACTCGATATATAGAGTAAACTATGTATTACAGAAATAGAATATAAAATAAAAACTAAAAGATGAAATTGGCATCGTTCTCGTATGCAATAATATAACAAGATTGTTTTGGCTTCATATAAGACATGCTCATCCCTTATTTTATCCTTTTTGTCTTCTTCTTTTCATTTTTCTATTTCTTTTTTCTTTTTTTTTTTTTTGAGATAAATAAAAAAGAAAAGGGAAATTTTTTTCGCTGACTCAAATTTTAACTCTACACAAACACACACACACACACACACATATACATACAAATATGAGAACGTTCACTCAAGAAACACAAACAGTATACATCTTCTTTCTGCTTTTTGTCCAAAATAAAAAAAGGAATTCTATAGAGGGTTGAAATTCAACGAATATTAGATGCGAAAGAATAAATTTCAACACACAGTCATAGACTATTATAAAAAAATACACACAAACTCAAACAGAATTCAGACGTGTTTGTTTAAAAAAAAAAGAAGAAAAACTTAAAAAAAAGAAAGAACGAAAAAAACTGTCTTCTATTTTTTATTGACTCATTTTGAAGGGTCAAAACTGTTAAATTGATAAGAGCCCCAACGACTGTAATCATCATCAATATACTTTTCAGGTTTTCTTTTTTTTTTTTCATTATTGTTACTGTTTGCTCTGATTTTAATACTTACAAAGAAGAAACTCAGACAAACCTATATATAAATACTAACACAACGATAAACACGACAAACACAAATTCTTAAGAAATAGAAAAAAATATATATATATTGATGACAGATAAATTAAAAATGTGGAAAGTAAAGAAGAAAATATTGCAAAAAAAAAAAAGTTTTAAGGTGACATAAACAGAAGAGAATTATGAGTTATTGATCATAATCACAAAAAGTTTAATAGGATGTCTAGAATAGGATATTGAAAAGTGCAGAAATTACTCAAAAGATTAAACATGCAGTTAAGGAGGTAAATAAGTCACCGTATTTTTAATTTACGGAAGAATTCAAGAATATGTATTTGATCGTAATTTTTAATATAAACTGAACAGTATTTACGTCAATATTGCATTTTTTATCCTTTATTTCCTAGTATAATCATTAATAAATTAATGAAAAAAACTATTTAGAACTTTTTTTTTAATTTGATTTTATTTTAAAATAATTAAAAAAGTTAATTGAACTTTCATTCAAACTTTTTAAAAAAAATTGTAATACTTTGAAGTAACATTTATTAAAAAGCAATTTAGAAAAGGTTGTTAAATGAAAAATTGAAAAACTGTAATATATTCAAATATTAGAATTAAATGCTGAGTATTATAACAGTGTGTTGATAAAACAAAAAGTTAGAACAAAAATAAAAAATAACGTACAATCTTCTAATAAAATCTAAATAAACTTAAAGTTAATTTAAATGTTAAAATAGTATTTCCGGTACGTTGACTTTTTCTTTGGAAACATCCTATAAATTTTCTTCAAAAGACGAATAAAGTTTCTTCAAAGAATAATATAAAACACAATTAAGAAAAGAAAAACAAGAACAAAAATATAGGAAAATATTCTTACTAAACAATGACTCGACATCATGTCATTGACTTGAGAGAAACAAAAAAAAAAAGACTAAAGAAATAAGAAATATTATAAAGACGGAAGAATGAATTCTGTACACACAAAAAAAAATAAATAAAGGAGGTGATAAAATGAAATCATCAAACTAACTATACCATTATTCATAGTGACGATCCTGTTGAGTCTATTATAAACCATCGTCCTTCATAACGAACATTCATCATTTTTCTTTTCTTCTAACTTTTTTTTCTTTTTTACTTCACTTCTATACCACAAAAACACCCGCTCTCATCTTTCTAATCTTTCTACCCGAATCTAACCAACAATAGAATCTAATGCAGAGAGAAACAAAAAAAAATTGTATCCAATTTGTTTTTAAAATAGACGCCAGAAATACACAACTAAATTCAGAAACAACAGACACAAAGTTAAGGGTGGAAAAAATACCGAAAAAAAAATGTGTGTGTTTGAAAGAGAAAGAGACAGAGAACGAGAGACAAAGAGGAATGTTTGAAAATAAAATTAACCCCAACCCTGGTCGATTAGTTCCATTATACGGATGATGATGCTTCAAAAAAACAAAAAAAAAAATGAAGAATAAATAAAAGAAGAAAGAAAATATTTTTTGTTGTTGGTTATACAATTTTTTATCGATTTCTAAAAAAGCTCCAATATAGAAGCAAAAAAAAAAAAAGTTCACCTTTTGTTCAAATTCAAACCAGAGGAAAAGAACAAACTCATTTTCACAGGGAAAAACAAAACATATATACCTATACACAGATACCTTATACGTACAGAGTACAAAAGGTTCCGAAAAAGGGAAATTCTTTGAAGAGTGAAAGTACAAAAACAAAAATTGCTGACAATTCAACATTGTTATCAAAATAGCTTTATTTTATGAATTATTATTTTCTGTTAAATTTTCTTGAGTTTTAGAAAGTGGCCTTTTAAATTTTCATTAAATAAAATTTTACCGAAAATGACGAGTTTCAAATTAATATTTTTTAACAGAAATAATTACTAATGTCGTTATTGTTGTTATTTTCACTACAACGATGGTGGTAACAACAATTAAATTTCCCAATAGTTTTTCAAATTTATTAAAATATTATTATATTTTTTGATTTGATTATCAATTATTATTAGGCAGCCAGACAGTCAGACCGAAATAAAGTGTCAAAATGTTAACATAAAATCATAATCAAATTTTATAATTTGATTTTCAAATGAAAATCAAATAAAATTGAATTAAAATTTATATTTGGTAGTGGAAAGTGAAAAAGTTAAATTCATTACCTTTAAATAATAACGATTTTAAAATGCACAATATTTGATATATGTGAATTTAAATAAATAGAAACGATGACGTCAATTCGTATTAGAATAATTGTAACTTTTTGTTAACTACATTCAGAAAAGTCGACACATTATCTACGTTCGTTAATTGTAAACAAATTAGTTTTACATTTTTTCATTATTATTTTATTACAAGAACTAAAAACAATTCAATTGAACAATTGTAAAAATAATTTCATCGATATTAATATATATTGGTAATCACCGTCCAAATATTTAAGCTGTAACTAGTAACTAATGAAATGAATTTTGTCTTTTATATTCTGTATACTCATCTATGTCTTTATTTATTTTTCTATCAAATATATAAATGTTTGAAAATTTTCCCGTCAAAATGATCATTAAGAGTTTAAGTAAATTTTAAACATCAAAACCATTTAGTTTTCCCTAAAACTAATCGTTTTCAATCTTCATATCCTTAGCTTTTTAGATTGTATAAATGTATAGAAATCTACATATATAGATATATGAATGAAGAACTTTATTGCATTTTCAGAGAGAATATATTAAGCGTGACGTAATTTCCTGTCACTGATTATATTCTATATTATTTTGGTTAAAAGCCAGAATAGAAATCATCTCTAATGAAGATTGTTGTATTACTAAATGTACATATATAAGTATGTACTTGTTTCAATTCGGTGATGTAACTGCAATAGAAATATTTAACAAACAAACAAAGATAAACAAAGTATAGAGAAGATAAAATCAGTGTTAGCTTTTCCTCTGCATCTAAATTTTTTGTTTATTAAGAATTTTCTTTCATTAGTATGATCATTAACTCAATATTTTAATTTAATTAGTTTTTTACTTAATTAATAATATCAACTACAGAAGTAATAGGAAAATAACTGTCATTGTAGTTCATTTGATTAAAAATCATGAAATTGTAAAAATGGTAGACATTGAATCAATAAATCATTCAGTCAAATCATAATAGTGAACACCAAATGTTTCTTTTTCAATAATTCGATTGTAATTAATCCACAAAACACGTTGCTAAATAATAAAATATTTTGAGTATATAACGAATGGCAAAAATATGTTGTAATCGAAATTGTTTTGAATAACTGACAATCATGGTTAAATTGAGTGAAATAAAAAACCGTAACAATATTTTTGATTGATTTTAAACGTAGAGAAACTTTACATTTGACAGGTTTTAAGGGTGGCTTCGAATGTTTTTATCTCATTTGTCACTTCCATATTTGTGTTCCTAGTTTAAAAAACTTACTTTTAATGAAAAGACAAATCTAATTATTAAAGATTTAGTATAGTTTGGCCAGTTTAACTAAAAATTGAGAAAGTGGCATGAACATTAAGTTTGCATTCCGAATAAAATAAAAAATTTATTCATAATAAATTGCATAAATTGTTCCCATTACATAAAAATTTGGTGTATCATACACATAATGACAATATTTATCCTTTTCTGAATCCCATAAAAACTTTGCAGTAGAATTAATATCTTGCATTAGTTTTTGACCAATTGTTACAAGACAAATATAACGATATCGATCAAATGATTGCATTTTAATACGTGTTTTTATTTCTTCACATAAACTTTTTGATATTGTTGCAGCATTATCTGAATAAACAAAATTTTCTAATTGTGATTTAAATACTTCTTTTATAATCATTTCACAACGTTCAATATTTATAGGATTATTTGAATTTAAACGATATGTTGGTTGATATCTTAATATTGGTGTACCAAATAATGTTGGACGTCTCGAAATAATAAAACTGTATCCACCTGTGGTACGACTTGATATACGTGATTGTTTTCTTGGCGATTTATTAAATTGCACTTTACGTTGATCGCCTGTAGACGCATATGCTGATTTCGCTGATGATTTTTTTAATGATGATTTACGTTTCTCCTTTTCATTCATTTTAAAGAATAATATGTCAGAAAATTTTTCAAAGTCAAAAACAAAATAAATGTATTTGTTTAAAAGAAAAATTCAATTGAAGAAGACAAAGAGAAAAATTTTGAAATGTAGCTCTATAAAATTTTTTTTAAATAAATAAAAAAAAATAGATTTCATTTTTTTGGCTTGCTTTATTTCTCTTCATTAATATTTTTGAAAGCTAAAGTTGAGTGTTTTTATTCTTCCTTCTTTTTTGTTACAAAATTCTATTTTATAGTTTTTATAGTGAACATAATTTTTTTTTGTTACAACTTACAACACAGAAAGAGACAACAAAAGTGACCTAATTTTTTTTTTGCTGCTGTACTGTTTTTGATAAAATTACGTAAAAACTAAAAGATACATTAACATAAAAATATTATACCTTTAATGTCAGAACAACAACTAAAATAAAAATTGATTGAAAACACCCGATTAATTTGAAATCTATTCAAGACAGTTAAATGTATGAAATAAATTCAATTCGTCACAATAATTTCAAAGATTTTGTAAAATATTTCTATTTCTATTAAATTACATTTCTTCACTTATATAAATGTAACAGAAAAATTCTAATAACACTAAATATTATTTCTGGTCATAATAAAATATAAACATAAAAAAAAAAATGTTTTGATCCATATGGAAAAATAAAATCATTCAGATGAAGACATGTTAAATCTATTGGGCGTCATAATAAAAAATATGAAGAAAAAGAAGAAGAAGAAGACGATGAAGAACAGTATCCATAAAAAGGATCTTTTAAAATAAAAATAAAAAAATAAAAGAAAATAAAGTAAAATTTATTATCACATTTTTCGTACAAATATCTGAACATATTTTTTATCTCTTTGCTTCTAATAATAAATTATTATTCTTTCTATTAACATTGGATCCAAATATTTCATAACATTGAAAATAAATGAGAACTGTCTATAAAGGTATAAAATTTACTCAAGGAATCTACTACATTATTTTATGTTTATAAGAATTCATCAAATAAAAAGTTATTTAAAGAAAGAATACTTTCACTTTCTTCTCATTTTTCATCGCAGTTATTTTTTAGAAAATTTTTCTATAATGTTTCAACGAGTTTTTGCTTTTCTCAATAACATTTCTATAAAAACAGACGACTGAATTTCATTACTTTTAGAAAAAATCATAAATTATCTATTCAGGAATTATTATGATACAAAATTTTCAAATTAAATGATCGAATTGTGTGTTTCAATAGAATAATAACGAACTCATTCTAAATAGACTATAAAAACTTACAGCACAAATATAAATAACAGAAGGTGTCACGATTAGACAAAATGGTTTCAATGAAAAGTCTATCAATTGAAAAACATTTAAATGCTATTTATTCGAGAGATGGTACAATTAAAGAAAAAAATGGTAGAATGAGACAGTCTTTACTGTCTTTTAGAAAATTAAATTCAACTTAATAAAGTAAAATAATAATAACAATAATAATAAGTTATAAAACATTTAAAAAACATTACAATTTAATGGAAACATTAATTTTGAGAGAGCCTATATAAAATTTATATGCATAGTTATATCCTTACATATACTGACATACCTAACATACATACATGCATTATATACAGATATACATAGAGACAAACAAGTACAGTAAAAAAAAAAAACAAAACTCAATTCCTCCTTCGAAACAAACCATAAAAGAAGAAGCCATATCTTTTACTAAATTCATTTCGATGTGATCAACATTAAATATTTTTTTTTTCTTCCCCCAACATTTTCTTCCTCCTAACATTTTCTTCTCTTTCCCTTTTTTCTGTTTTTATTTTTTGTTTTTTTTTTTTATTTTTTTTATTTTCCTTCTTTTTTTTTGTTTTTCTTGTGGAGAGGGAAAGAAAAAAAAAAGAGCAAACAGAGTTAAGTGTATACTGAATATTTAAAAAGGTATAATACCAAATTTAATCATAGACTGTTTTTAGAGGGGCATTCACATTATAATGTGAACATACAAACACACATCTATACACATGCATAAACATACTTACATAAATATATAGATATATTATAGTCTTCTATGTATATAAATATATAAAAAAGTGTGCTAATGTAAGACATGTTTTAATAATTTTACTTAAGACTTTTATGTTTGTTTTTTGTTTTATGAAATCTAATTTTGTTTGTTTGAAACCAAATGAGTCCAAATATAAGAACAAAAATAAGAATAAGGAGAATAAGAAGAAGAATAAAAAATAAATAAACTTAAGAGAAGACCAAAACCAAAAACCAAGCGCACTTAAGAAAACTTGTTAATTTACCACATGTAAAGGTATACCCCCTCCCACCACAACTCCATGTACACAAAAATATTTTTGTAACATCTTCTATATATTAACAATCTAAAATGGACATACAAAAGTATACAACCTATACTTTATAGAACGTTAATGGATGGGCATTAAATATGAAGAACAAAGATGGTAAAAAAAATAAAGAAGAAGAAGAAGAAAAACCCACAAAAAAACAATGTGTGAAAGTTTCATTTTCACTTATAACATAAAAAGGTGAAAAACACACAAAAAAAAAGAGTACTTTGTTAAAATAAATAAATAGAGTAAATAAGTAAATAAAGTTTATGGTTAAATCTGTGAACTTATATGGACAAAACAAAATTTATTATAAAATTATAAAGAACTTTAACTAAAAGAGAAAGAGAGAGAGAGAGAGTGAGAGAGAGAGAGTGGGAATAAAGTTTATAACTGAAATGTGTGAATAAAACCATAATCAAATAAACAAATAATAATTCTCATGCAAAATTATATTCACGATTCAAATGAAACAATATTTGTTACTGATTACTGAATAATCATTTTACGAAATTAATTTAAATTTTCAATAAAATCAAATATTCAATAATTATTGAATCGAATAATAATTGTGTAAATTCATCGTAAGTTCATCACTTTTAAAAATGCATATTTAATTTTTTACTTTAATTGAAAGATTTTCTTTAAAAACTCATAAATTAAATGTTAATTTTTTATCCCTGTTGTTCTTTTTCTTCTTCTTCTTCTTAAAATTTCATTAATCCTTTGAAATTAGCTTACTTGAACTTTTATTCATTAATTTTCTTTTTATGGAAAATTATTTAATTTTCTTCTTAGCTTTTTTAACGTTTAAAGAAAAAACATAAACGTACCTATTTATTTTTGTTATTCATTTAAATATTTTCATTTTCATTTAAAATGAAAAAAGGATTATTAATTTACTTAGTTCGGTTTTTTTTTCTTGTTTCTTATTTTAATATTTTTATAAACGATATTTAATATTTTACTCTTAAATTATTATTTTTTCATCTTTCCCCTCTTCTTCCACTTCTTCTACTCATTCTTGTTGTTCTAATTCTGCTTCTTCTTCTTCTTCTTCTTTATCATCAAAATTCTTGTTTGAATATGAGTTAAACAATATAAATAATATTAAATATTATTCTTAGGGGTAAAAACAAAAAAAAAAGTATTCTTCAATAAAGAAGAAGCAAAATAAAGGAAAAAAAAAAAAACAAGAGAAGAATAAAAAAAAAAAAAAAGAAGAAGAAGAAGAAAAAGTATCTCAATATTTTCATCTTTATAACAACAGAAAAACAACAGGCAAAAGGAAAACAACAAAAACAAGAAAAACAAGAAAAAAAAAAACAAAAAAGGAAATTAAAAAAGTTGCAAAAGTAAACAAGCTTCGACCTTTAGCCCTATAGACAAATTATGTTTTTTTTTTTTGTTTTTGTTTTTGTGAAAATTCAATTTATTATTAATAAAGAGAAATAGAAAGAAGAAAGCATAGAATAATGAAAAAGGAAAAGTTTTCAATTGATTTGTGTATAAAATAAATTGATGTTTGTGGGTTTTCTTACATTAAAAAGGTAAAACAAATGAAAAAAAAAGCAGCATTTTTTTTTGTTTTTATGAAAATGTCAAGGGAAATTTCCTATTACACTTCATCAAACTTCTTTACAACAACTATACCTACTTTCTTTTCTTTTTTTATTTAGTCAACAAAAATTTATTTTTAACTGAAAGAGAAAAAATTGGTTCACATTTTATTTGACTTTTAGTTGAAAATCTTTCGGTTATTTTTTTTTTTTATCTTTTTTTTTTTTTATAACAACAACAATAATAATAACAACAACAACGACAACGACAACGACATAAACAACAAGAAAATATATTTAAGACGTATGCAATTTTTTTTTATCTATTGTATGTTGTCCAAATAACATTGGAGAATATGAATTCCTTCATCTGTTTATGTTTATAAATTTTTACCTGTTGAAAAAGGTAATATTTTTCTGTTTTCATACAAAAATGAAGAAGAAGAAGGGAAATTGTAATTTTCTTAAAAAGCAAAAAACAGAAAAAAAATGAAGAAGAAGAAAACAGAAAAGCTTTTTTCTATCAAACACTCAACGACATTTACATTAAATAAGGTGGAGCTTTTTTTTTAACATTTGATTTTTAAGAAAAAGTAAAAAAGAAAATAAAATAAATATACGTAAAAGAAAAACGAAACAGGTAAAAGAAAAAGAAAAGATTTTCTTCTTCTTCTTCTTTTTGGGTATCCTCTGGAAAAGTGTTTGTTGTATTGTTACAAAAATGTATTCTCTTTTTTTTCTTTTTTGCTTTGCCTCCTCTTCATTCCTCACCTCGTTTTCTTTTCCTTTTTTTTCTTTTTCAATTGCGTTGAATATAAAATAAAGAAGAAAAAGAAAAATAATAAGAAGTAAAAAGGAAAAAAGAGAAGAAAAAAAAAATAGACATCTAAGGGTGTTAAGGGTAAGAGAGGTGAATTCACTTTGTTGAGTTAAAAAAAAAAAAAAAGAAAACTTAAATTGTAAGAAAGCTAATCCAACCCGTCTGACCCTTTTCACTGTATAGGCAAGGTAGAAGACGTGAAGAGGGGTTTTGAAAGATTTTCATGGTAGATTGATGCAAATAAACGATAAAAAGGAAAAATATTTAGATTTATGTTGAAAATTGAAATACAATTTTCCGTTCTTTTCTCCTTTTTTTCCTTTTTCCATCCCCCCAAACCCTTTTCGTTTCCCATTTTTCTTTACTTTACATTCCTTTTTAAACATTTTAATGTGCATAGTTTTTTATTTGATTAAGAAAAACTTTAATATGAAGTCATAATTATTCTCTCAATGCAATCATAATCAGATCATGAATTCTATTATTATAAAGTGTAAAAATACAAAAAAAAAAAAAGAAATCTCATTAAATATTCTCTTTAATTACTGACTGAAAGAAGAATCCTTCCGTTATTTTATTTATTGTGTAATTTTCTGTCGTTTGCCTTTTATTTGTATTACAAAAAGAAATCTTTTCGCTTCAGTCATATTTTTCTTCATTTATCCTATGTTTTCTTATTCTTCTTCTACTTTTTTTTTATATCTTCATTTCCTTTTCACTGACTCTTACAATATTCTTGAGTTGAAAAATCTTGTTTTACTTTCCGTTTCCTTTTTCCGTTTATTTTTCAATTTATACAAAAAAAGAAGAAGAAGAAGAAGCAGAAAGAAGAAAATTTTCGTCGTCTATTCTTTCTTTATTACCTTACCTACTTAAGGCTTAAACCTTATTTTTGTATCCTTACAATCTACTAAACCGGAATAAAATTTGTATTAATTGACATAAATAAGAAAAAGAAGAAGAAAAAGAAAAAAAAAATAGAAAAAGGAAGAAGCGAAAGAATATAAAAAAAAATAGTAGTTTAATGAACAAAAGTAATTTGCAACCAAGAATAGAAATTGTAAAAAAATTGAACATTTTGTTGTTGTTGTTATTGTTGTTATCTGTTAGAAAATTAAGATGACGATGAACAAGAGGAAAATGATGAGGGTATAGAGAGAATATGGAGGGGTAACAAAGAAAAAAGTTTTTATTCACTGATTGGAATATATTATTCGGTATTATCCTTCTTGTGGTCGTGATCACTCAATTTTAACAAAATCACGTTTTTTGGGTGTAGATCAAAGCTTTAGTGTTTTGTTGTTGCTTATCTTCTTCTTATTCCTTTTTTTTTTTTTTTGCTCTACGAAAGTTCAAACAAGTCTAGACGAATACGTTGAAAGTTTTTCCTTTTAATTTTTTTTTTTTTGTACTTTTTTTATTATTATTCTGTTGGACATTTTTCGTTTTAATGTTTAAATGTATGTGTGTTTGTGTATGTGAAAGAGTCTCCCCGCGATGATTAAAATTATTTATGTGCGTGTGGGAGTTGGCCATTAGAATTGAAAGGAGGGTTGTTCTTTTTTTTCTTGCCTGATTATGGCACTGAAGAAAAATTGTGAATTCGTGATTTAATTTTTTTTGTTCACAGTATTTTTCATTTTGACAGTTTTTCTGATATTATCACAATTTTCATCTTCATCTTTTTATCTCAATGAACGACCCAAGTTAAATCTTATTAATCCATCATTCGTTATTTTGTCGCCTTGTTATTTCAAGTTGCAAAGACTTATATTATATTATACCGACTAATTATCTGGAAAAACATTTTTTAACTTAAACTTTTCTTCGTTTCCTTTTTACATTTTTTTTTTACAATATTATTTTTATTAGAGCGGATTAACAATGTTGTACTTATTTGTTGAAAATAAATCCTTTTTTCTACTAACTAAATCAAAGTATAATAAATAAGAATTATAGAGAATTATTTATTTCTTTTATGTAAGATACAAACCAGAAGTTACTACTTGACCAAATAAAACCATAAAAAATAAGGATGACCATAACTAGCCGTAGGTAAATCAAGATCAGTTTCGTTATAACAAGGCATAAAATGTAAAAAAAGAACTACAGGAACAAGAAATTTATCTCGTTAATAGCGTCAAAATTTATGTTAATCCCTACTTTTGTTCACATATCTACTACGTCATTTTAATACCAACTAAACAATACTTTGCTTTTATCAAAACTTTTGTAAATGTTATTACAATACTTTAACATTAAAAATTTGTTACAACATCCTACTCTCACTCTAACAAAATAGTAAGTAATATTGAACTTTAAAACAATAAAATTAATTTATTTTTCAATTCATTTCCCTTTTTTCTTTTCTTTATGTCAATCAAACTGTCAAGGATATATATTTTATTTTTCCAAATTCAATTAATAATTATTTCTTATTTTCCAATCTCTTTTCTTTTCTTTATTTTCTTCAATCGTTTCTATTTTATATTTTTGTATTGTTTTACTTACGATAATAAAATACTTTCAATATTGTTGAATTTTAAATTAGATTTTATAATTTTTAATGGAATTAATAATATTTCAATAAATAATTTGAAATTTTTTGAATTAGTATTTATAAGACTAAGCGTTGTTTCGTTATTAAATTCGTTCTAATTTCATTGGGTGAACAAAAAAATTTTTTTTTGTAATGATAATTCAAACATGACAAATTTCTTTAATTCAGAAATAAATTCCAATAACTTTAATTCATTAAAAAAAACTTATTTATAGAAATTATGTTAAAGATTTTCTAGATTATTTTCTATTTATTTACAATATTTTATCCGATGGTTTATCAATAGGAATTGAAACAAATTATAACCATAATTGCAAGTGGAGGCGCCATAGAAACAAACAAAATACAATTATGAACATTGTATTGGTTCATTATTGTACGTATTTCCTTTAAATGTCAAATGGTTTCTCCTAATAATGTTATTTTCTTGATTAGAAAACTAGTTATAGAATATTCAACTGAACACCCACAGTATATTTATTTATTTATAAAATTATTTAACGCCTACAACAATTTAGTATCTTCGTTAGAATCCTTTGTAAATAATTTAATAAAAATTTATATTAATTCTATAAGAAAAATTCAACTCACTTAATACAAAGATTTAAACCTTTACTCTCCCACACACAAGATCAGGCACATAAACGTGCATAACTTTTAACACAAAATCATGATAGGTCAGATAATTAAATTACTTGCTTCTAATTATAAAAAAAAGTCCAAACACAAGAAATAAAAAATAAATAATTTGTATATATTTTGTTTAACTCACCCACAACATTTAATTGTATATAATGACTTATATGTGGTATCGTTGACACTTGACATTCATATATACCAGAATCTCTATGCTGTGGATATTTTATTTGTAATATCCAATCTTCTGATTGTTGATGATGAATTGCACGAAATCTTTGATCTGATGTATATGTATATCTTCCAACAGTTAATAAATGTATATCACGATGTCGTACCCATGATACTTGAAATGACATCTGTAAAATAAAATTTTTAATTGTAAATAAAACATAGATAATTAAAGGTAATAATTATTGAGTATACGTAAATATATCAACTAAAGTACTTTTTAATAAGATGATAGAAATTTTATATTATTTAACATAAATATAAATTTTATTGTAATTAATCTTATTAATGTTTATTTAGGTGATAATTTGAATTTGTTTCCTCTTCTTATATTGGAGAATTTTGTACAGGAAATTTTATATTGATTTTGAAAAAATTTGTTTAATAAACTTTTTTTTTTCTCTAAATATAAATTTATATTCCAAAATAATAAGTAGATGGTAAAAAATATTTCTAAGTGATTATTTATAGGTTGGTAATAATTTAAGTGAGGGAAAATTTGTTTGATTTACTTTTATGTTTACTGTGAACGTTTATAGATAAATAATTATGAATTACGTTTTTTTTTCTGTTTATTAGAAATTATTTTAATTATAAAATAAAGTGTGTAGATAATTTTTAACCACTGTCATTATTATGAATACAACAACAAAAATATAATATATGAAATTAAGAATTTTTAATGAGATACTGTGTGATTGAATAACAAATTCATATTCATCTTTTATTTATATTGGGATCAATAATATCCTCAATAATAATTATTTATCCTAAATCATTTGAAAATTCTGTTTATAAATACAGTCAAAAACAGAGATATTAGAAAAGTTTTCCAATACCCGTACGAGAAAAACCCTTAACGTTTATATAGAATCATCTACATTATACTTCACCTGACCAATGATTTTACCAAAAAAAAAAAACACCCACATAACATAATATTATAAATTTGTATATCTGTATATGTGTTTGTGCGTGTGTGTGTTTGTGTTTATGTGTAAGTGGGTTGGGAGGGTGTATATATGAAGTATACAAAAAAAACTTAATCTCATACAGAAAATCTACCTCTGGTCATTTTGATTGACAACACACAAATACATAGATACATTGGTATAAATAAAGGCAATAGAATAAAACACACACACACACACACGCTTACATACGAAAACATTTAAAGAGAGTTTAGCTTAGACACATATTATTATTATTATCTTATCTTTTGTTACATTATTACAATAATTATAATGTGCATATACGGACATCATCAGGCGTACAGTATATATGTATCGTATATATGTATATTTTTCGGACTTTCAGATTGTTTTCGGAAAATTATAAAAGCTTTTATTATATTTATATATTCATTTTGTCTTATACATGGATAGATTTACTTAATTTGTGTATATATTTTTGTGTGTGTGGGACTATATGTGTGTTTGTATCTGTTTGAAATTTCATAAAATCTATAATATGTTGGTAGGTGGAAAGATGGAATAGTTAACTATTTCTTCTCATGTTTCTATTTTTTTTTTGTTGAAGGTACTTATTGAATTATTAAATTAAATTTTGTATAAAGTAAAAATTTTTATATTATAAAATAATCAATATTATTTTAGTTAACTGTAGAAATTGTTTAGTTTATTGATGGGACTATAAATATAAACAGGAAGAGGAGGTCAATAAAGGTTTTAAGTGTAAGTATGTTATAATGCATGTTTTATGAAGTTCTTGTTTAAAGAAAACTAATAATTTATATTTTATTCCATAATGTTACTGTTTGGGACAAAAAAAAAAAAAAATAATAAAAGTAAATTTACGAATATATTTTCATATTATTAATTTGGTTATTGAATTTTCTTTTGGGGGGTGTTAGAATGGGAAATTTCATAAAGCTTGTATAGAAAAATGTAATTTTTTATTTGTACAAATAAACCTCTTATAGAAAATTTTTCGTTCGTTCAATCCAATTAAAATCTTTTGAACTCTTATAGAAAGTAAATAATTTTTGTTGTTTTGTTTTGTTTTGTTTTCTTATTTTTTTTTTTTATGAAAATATATTTTATAATTTTTAATGAACTTTAGGAAATTTTTTATTATAATGTCTTTGTAAGAGTGAGAGTGAATACATTTGGGAGAAAAGAAAACACAAAATTATTTTCTGTCAATTTTCAAATCGATTACATTAAACTTTACAACTTTTTTTGTTATTTTTTGTTTTATTTGCCTTTTTTGTTGCTTACTTTTTTTTCTTTATAGAAAATTCATAAATTATACAAATTAAAAATGATTTAAAATAGAATATCGCAGAGTTGTTGTATTTAAAATTATTTTATACAAGAAAAATTCTTTTTAATTGAACTTTTGATCTTTATCTTGTAACTTTATCGTTATGAAGAAAAACATTGAAACTCAATTGAGCTTTTTGTATAAATGAATCTTGTATTTCATCGGTAATAATTTATAGTTGATTTATATACCTTATTCTATTTTAATTACATTATTCGTTGGAATCAAATATATGGTACTTGAAAATAATAAAAAACAAACAAATAATTGTACCAGGTGTGTGCGCCCGGTATTCTTGAAAAAGAATTTAAAAGTGTACAGAATAATTGTTGTATTTTACATAACCTAAATTTTTATATTTAATAAAAAAAAAAACAAGATTCGTAGTTAATGAATACACGGATACAATTTATGAACCGTGTGTAGTGATTTTTTATTATCGAACACAAGAAAAAAATTTATTATTTCAAAATATTCAATTATTTTCCTTTATTTTTTTTTTCTTTTTATGAAATAAAAAGTTTAAACAAATTCAATTTACATTAAAGAAAATTATATGGAATAAAGAAGAAGCAGAAGAAGGAAAAAGAAGAATAAGTAAAAACCTGAAGAAAAAGTTCAACAATCATTTAAAAACAATTTCTCCTGTCTTCCTTTTTAAATTCAAATAACTTTCTTACGTACATTTTTTATTTCTTTTCGTTTTGTTCTTTTTCTGTTGTATTTCACAAAAAAAAAAAAAAAAGAAACACAGAAGAAAATTCAATGATAAATTAAATATATTTTACATTATTATTTCCACAATTCGATTGTATAATTTTTTTCTTCCTCTCATTCCATTTTCTGTTAAAAGGAAAATAATGAAAACTTTTCTTCTTCTTAGTTTTCTTCTTTCTTTTTTTGTTTTAAAAAAAGATTTTTAAAACAGAATACGACAAGACTTAGCCTTTTAAGACGAATAAAGAACAAAAAAAAATAAAACATAAACTTTCATCTGATTTGAATTTGAAGTTTTGTGAAGTTCTTGTTTTTTTTTTCTCTTCATTTTATTAAAAAAAAAAAATAAAGAAAAAATTTGTGTAACTTTCGATAGGTTATAATATACAGGACTCTATATTTTAAAGATGGCACCAAAAATAAAAAAGTGAGAAGACGAAGAAGAAGAAACTACACACATCAGGTTTCATATTTTTTACTTTTTCTTTTTACTCTTGTTCTATTTTTCTAATCGGTATATTTTCTCTCCGATATATAAATATACGAGAAAGTTTTTCAATAAAAATCTCTTTTCAGCATCATAACATTTATGATCTGGCTGGTACAAAAATATAATAATATAAGGGTGAAAGTATAAGAACGAAAAGAATAAAAATACAGACGAAAATCCTTTTTTGTTTTTTCTTTTCTCTTGTAGTTGTTGTTTATGTATTTTTTTTTTTATTGTCTCTTCTTTTATTATTCTACAAAATGAGTAACTACTTAATATTGTGCGGTAACAAGATACAAAAAATAAAAATAAAAATACAAGAGAAAAATACACAATTTAAGGAGTAATAGCAGAGAAATGAAAGAAGAAGACCAGAGGAAAGTAGAAGAAAGTTTGTTTTTTCAACTGACAAAATTGTCTTTAATAAGTTTAACTTTTTTTTTTTAACTTCATCTTTTACTTTCACCCAAAAAGAAAACGCCAAACTCTTTTCTAGACTCAACAATAATGTCTGGAACAATCGGTATATGAAAAAGGTCAGAAAAGTATAAGAAGAAGAGAAATGGATTATCTTGTCTTTGACAGTCCTTTAAAAGGAAGTTTCTTATGAATTGAAAATAAGGTAAATATTTTTTAAGTTTGTCAAAAAAGAGAAGCTATTATACTCATCGGTAAACATTAGTTCAATACACTTAAATGTATTCTAATAAAAAAATAAGATTAACTTTAAGTTCATTTTTAAATTCTTTATCTAAAAAAAGGTAATGGAATTTAGAAAATATTTCAATTCAACTTGGTGATTCTTAGTAAACTGAATTATTCTGGATTTTATTTTTAGGAATAACACACCTTTCCATCATTTTATACGTACAAAATATTTGATATGCGCATGACGAATTCCGTGTTTTTTTTTTTTTTTCCAGGACGTATTATGACGTAGGAAGTTTTTTTTTATGCATTATAATGAGTAGGAATTTATTATAAACAAACAATGTTTGAATAATAAAAATATCATTACTTCAATTTTATTTTAAATAAAATTTAAATTAATTAAAACTCCGACATCAATGGAAACAAAATTATTTCATAACAAAATTAGAATTTGGACTTAAATTTTAATCAAAGTGAAAAATCTTAATTGATCTTGAATGAAATTTTATTGTGTAAAATTATAATTGTATCGTGATCAAAGAAAGGTAATTTACCTAAATCTAAAACAAGAATCCTTTCTCTACTGAAACGTTCATATATTTTTGTTACATCACATTTTTTCTGGCATAAAAAAATGACAACGATGAAATTTGTTAATAATACTTCTCTGCTAATATCTAAAATGCTTCTTCTAACGAAATACCAAATAGACTTTTAACAATACAAAAGGCAAGAAAAAAAATAAAAATTTGTATATTTTAAAAATAAGAAATTGATTGAAAACACCATTAAAAAATGTAAAAAAGAAAATCTACATATTCAGGACGTTCATCCTTTTTAAAGTATAAAATAAACACAAGAAAAATAAACTTTTCTAAGAAAAAAAAAAATGAAAGAAAGAAAAAAAAAAGAAACGAACTTTATTCGACTTTTCACATATTTTATTCTGATTATTATGTAAAAAGAATGAAATGAAAGAAAAATTTATGGAAATGGATAGAATAAAAAATAAATAAAACTTGTGTGTGTTTACGTGTATGTATGTGTGTGTGAATATGTATGTGTGTGTGTATGGAATATGGAACAAGAATGAAAGAGAAAAGAATATTATTCTGTTCGTTTATAATTTACTTCATTAATTATTTAATTGCTTCTATCCAAAAAAAAAAAAGAATTTTTTTTTGTTTGTTTATTTTGTACAATTTATACAATTTAGTGTATATATAAATATGTAGATATATATTATAGAGCCTAGCTATTTAATTGAGAGAGACATATTTGTTTTTAAAGCTATATAATGAATAATCAATGTGATTCTACAAATTAGATTCCCACAACCCGAAAAAAAAAAATAAGAACAAAAAAAAACGACAAAACAACAAAACCAGAAAATAGAATAGAATAGAATATTATACCCTTATACGTTTCGTCTAATACTTTTATATTATGAATTTTGTACGATTTATATAAAGTCTGATGAGGTTTTATAGTGGTATTACAATTCACTTTTTTTTTTAACGTAGACAAAAATAATACAATAAATATAAATTAACTTTACCTTTACACTATCAATATTTTATAAAATATCTTACAGAAAATAGTTAGTACCAAAAAAAAACTATTACTTTGGACTACAAGAAAGTAAAATAAATTAATGAAGAAACTGAAAATTAATTAATGATTTATGATAATAATTAATGGACATAGAAATTGTTTTACATAATAATTACAAACTGTGGCACGATGCATCTGCGTTTTGGTATTAAATATAGTCGGATACGAGTGTAAGGAATACCAAATAAACTAAAACGGATCTTTCTCATGGACTTCATATTAAATTCTGAAATCAATAGTGATAAATAAATTATATTGCTCTTGAATTATCATTATACATTTTAAAAATCATTTTCAAATTCTGAAAACTGACAACAAATACTTATAACAAACTTTCAATTAAGTTTCAATAATTTTTTATAATGTTGTTCTGTTTTATATAATTAATGATTTGTAATTATCGTCCGGTAAAACTATAGTGAAAATGTATATTAACAATTTACCAATTTATTTTTGATTCTTATTCCAAGAATTATATCAAGTCTACTAATTGTATTTGTAACTGATTCAATTAAGTTTTTATTCGAACTTAACTTTTAGTCATCTCCCACATAAAAGTTTCAGTAAACAATATTTATTAAATAACTTTGAATATTTTGACGATATGGATGACCAAACACCTTATTTTTATTCTTTATAATTTCCAAAAATGTCAAACGATTAATTTTCCTACATATTTATTTTTCCTTCATTTATTTATTGTTTTCCTAAAATTATTTGAAATTGATACAAAATATACAACAAGAATAACTTTTATAATTTATACAATTTAAATACAATTTGAATAAATAATTTTTGACCTTTTAGCTTTATTTATAAAATCGTTTAATTTTCTATGCGGTTTGGTTAGGTTACAATTTATATAATTTATATAATATAAAAGGTTCAACAAGTTTTAAGTCTTATATTATTTAAATTACTATCATTTAACGCTAATTAACAACAACAAAACAAATAATTATTTTATATTAGTTGTCCGTTTCCAAATTGACACCATTTTACTGTTTTCTTTTCTTTTCCTTTTATTTTTAGTTAATTATTATTCAATACGGTAATAGAAGACTATTTTTTATTTGTAGTTGTACTAATATTATTATTGGACAGAATTAATTAATTGAATTTATAAATATTTTATACAATTAAATAAGAAAAACATTTAAAGTTTCAATTTTAAAACGAAAACATTTTTTCCAAAAATTATTGATTAATTGCTTTTAGATAATTATTAGTTGGAAAATTATTTTGAACTTTCTTTTTTTTTTATGAATTTCTCTATAAACTTTATTTTTCTCGATTTATCTAAAAAACAGAGAAGACAAAACAAAATATAAAATAAAAAAAACGAGAAAAGAAAATTCCGAGACAGAATTAATAATTTTCACAAGTCATTCTAAAATAATGACATGATTATACTTTTTTTTTCTTTTCGTTAAGGGAAGAGAAAAAATTATGAAAGAAAATATTTTGTAATTTCATCAACATGCAATACGGAATATTATACAGTAAACAACAATAGAAATTCCTATTTTTGTCATGTTAGTATGAATAATGTTAACTTCAATGATTAGGCGATCCTATATAATAAAAGGTGGAATTTCAACTAACAAGCATAAACAGTATTCTCATCCTTTAAAATATTCCAATAATTGTTCCTTGAATATTTTCTTACGTAGAAAACTCTACTGAAAGTTTATCTATTGAAAATTTAACTATAAATATTTTATAGCCAAAATGTTCATTCATTTTTAATCCTTGATCAGATCACATACATACACAATATATACAACCGATTAATTGGAGGTGGGAAGGATGGATTTGGTATAAAAATAACATTTTGTTCTAATAAATTGAATCAGCTTAATTTAGTATATAAGAATAATATCCTATAAAACCGCATAAAATATCACTAAACACAAATTTTTATATCCTCCATTTATTTATTTTTTCCTTCTGTTTTCTCTTTTCTTTTCGTATATTTTTATCTTCTTCTTCTCTTCTTATTGATTGTTGTTGTTTTTATATATAATAAATGAAATTTTAGGGAAATTCAAATTAATTGTGTAAACGGCATTTTTATTTTAATTAAAAAAAAAAATATAAAAAAAAATGGGAGAGAAAGTGAAAAAAGATGGAATAAAATTTTCTGTTAAAAAAAAAACCAATTTTCCTGATCATGTAAAATAATTAATTGAATCGGAAATATAAAAAATAAAATAAAAATTATAAAATTGGAGTTATAAACAAAAATAGATAATAATATAAATTACATCGTTAAACAAATATCAAATATTTATATTAAAATTATTTAAAATTTATGTCAAATATTTAATATAATTTCAACAAAATTTTGTTCACATCAAAAGGGTTTTTCTTTTTTTTCTCTTGTTTTTAAAACATTAAATAATTATTCATTGAATTGATATAATTGACTCGTAAAATTCAACAAAACTCTCAAAAACATTGTTTGAATAATTAAATTTTTAATGTTTGTTAAGTTTATATTTCATTATCAATTTAAATATTGTATGTTGTTTTATGTTTTATAGAAAATGTCGATATATAATAATAATTCTATGTATTTGATATTGAAGGTTAGGATAAAAAAGGATGTTCTTTGACTTTTAATATAAATTATTATTAATTATTATTATTATTATTATTATTATTAATATTTAGGAATGGAAACGTGTTTGATGTTCTGATTCTTGATCAACAACATAAAGAATATTATTACGATCATTTTAAATAATTTATGAAAATGAGATCCAGAATAATTTTATTAAATTTACGTTTTTTTATCTAATTGAATTTACAAAATTATTGTCTTTTGTAAAGGAATAATGCCTTCGAGCCGATTAAAAAAACATTTTTTTTTATTTCTTTTCGAAATTTAAAATTCGAATATTTTAAATTTTAATTAATTAAATTAAAATATTTTATTTTAATTTCCTTAAATAAAAAATGAGAAAATATATTTCTAATAGAAAATATTTTATTCCTTAAGAACACGCTGATGTTTGGAACCCAGGACCCTATTGATAAGAGTCGGATGTGTTACCACTCTTCCACAGAGACAATGTTATAATGCTTTAAAATTTCTACTAAATTCTATTTAAAATTAGTAAGTAAAATTAAATCAAAATAATTTCTGAACAATTTAAATTTAAATACCTTCAATTTATTTTAAAGTAAAAACGATTAGATTCACTATATATTATCCGCTTGACATTTTGCCCAAAACAATAAACATAAAACTAAAACTCCGATTTTATTTTAAGAGAAAATTTTCAACAGCACACCAACAACAACCAACAACAACAACAACAACAACACAAGAAAATTTATAACAACCACACAAATAATTCTTTTTAAAGGGTCAAAAAATATAATATAAGAAAAACCTTGACCAACAACAATAAATAACCACCAAAATGTATATAAAACATTTTTATTTATATACTTTACTCACTGATTATAAATATGAACAATATTTTTGAATTTTCATAATAATAATAATAATTTCACTCTCAAAACATATTTATTTTCCCTTCTATTTACCTCACTGTATTTTATATACCTTTAACATAACCAACAACAACAAGAAAAATAACAACAACAATAATGGTAACAAATATTAACAAGAACAAACCAAAAAAAAAAATTCCCTGACTAGGAAGGACATATCGTGTTGTAACTGTTATCAAAAAAAAAAAAAAGTATATAGATGAAAAAGGAAAGAACAGAAAAAAAAATGCTAAAATTCCTTCAAAGCACGAATTGTAATAATAATAATAATTTATATAAGAAAAATTCATATATGAGGTAAACCGACCTCTTTACACCCAACACCCATTCCATCATTCAACCAGAAAGAAAAAACTCAATTTATTACGAAAATTATAGATTTTCATTCTCATATACATTTATTATTATTTGAACAAAAAAATTTTTTATCAGCCTCAACAAAAAATAAGCTTTTGATAAAATGAAGTTTTTAATAAAAATGAACAACGAAATCAAAGTAAAACATTTAACAGAATCAAAAATTGAACTTTGACAAATTTAGATCTTTTTCGCATATATCTTTCTCTCTTGCTTCAGGATCAATCAGGGATTAAAATGTTTAAATCTCATTCGTCAAAAATGAAACTAAAAAGTAGAAGGAAAAAAATGGAAATTTATATCCATTTCATAATAAAACTGATTGCTTTTATACTGCAGTAAAAAAGTGCATCGTAGCATAAATTTTTGTGTCGACCTAATTCAAAAGTGTTTAGTGTGTTTATATGTATGTATATATATGTGTGTATACGTTTGAGTAGTTTTTTTTCTCTTTGTTACATTATTGGTACAAAAGAGGATCAGAAAGAAATTGTAAAACTGAAAATGCAAAACGATGCAAACATAATCAAGTTAAGAGGCTTGCTTTTTCTACACAGAAAAACACACACACACACTTACATTTGTTTTTTGTTTTCGCTTTTCTTTTATTTTTTCAAATATCTTTGTGCTCTTGAAAGGTCAAAGATTAAGTCGATTTGGTTCCTAGTATGTACATAGTATTCTATATTTCGTAGAAAATGCTTTGAGTACATTTTCTTTTTTCTTCCCCTTCCTCTTCATTGTTATTCTTCTTTTAGAATTCTTATAATATATTATTGATTTATTTTCTTTTACTTCATTCCCTCTTCAAATGCTATTATAAGAAATTTACATTGTTTTAATTTTGATGTTTGACTTTTAATGATCTCATTAATTATACGTCAACACACAGAAATCAGTGATTTTCTCTTTCGCTTTCTTTCTTTTTTCTTGTATTTTATTTTTTCCTTTGCTGTTTTCTCTTGCTACTTTTCTTTAAGTTTTTTTTTTCTTCCTCCTTTTTTCGTTTTTTCATTCTTAAAATACAAGTGTGGGGGAAACGATGGAACGAACAACGAAAAAAAAAAAAAGAAAAAAGAAAACATAACAAGAAATGTCTATCCCTCAGGTGAGAACTTGAAACTCACAAAAATATATTTTTTTAATATAATAATGAGAAAATGATTTTCTTTTGTAGATAATTATTGTAGGTTGTAAATATCATGCTGATAGCACTCTACAATTAGAAGCAACAACACAAGGACAAAAAAAAAATCAGTATAACAACGAAAAATATTAAAGTAGAAATCAGTTCTATTAAAGTGTTTCAATACTTTTTTCTGTTTCTTCATAATTAAAGTTGTCCTCCTCTTAGGGGAATTTTCTTTATTAAAAATATATAAAAAATGAAACAAGGAGTTGAGAAAATCCTACCTTTAAAAGTATTTACCTTCCCCTACAACAAAATAAAAAGAATGACAAAAAAAAACTTGATAATGTCAAACCTAATTTATCTGTTTTCGATCACAAACAATTACGTTTTATAGAAAATTATTCTCTTGAGAATTTATTTTTGTTTTTCGTTTCGTTTCGTTACTTTTCGTTACTTACTTCTTTTTTTTTTTTATTTTTTTTTTGTTTTTAGCTTTGACAACAAGAAAAATCTAATAATATATAAATAAAATATCATTTTTCACATCCCTTTATATATATTTATATATATTTTACCACCCACTAAACTCATAACATCATACTACAATACCCTAACCATCCCCCTGCCCACTTCTTTAATACAAATATTATATATATATAGAATATAGAATATAGAATCTTGTGTTATGAAACTACTTCAAGAAAATACCAAAGACGCATAGTATTAAAATATTCATAGCTCTCTGGTGGTGAGTAATTTTCCAACTATTCAGGGGTTTTGAAAATAGAAAGACGTGACAAAAATAATGTCTTATAAAAAAAACTTTTCTTTTCTTATTTTTTTTTTCTTCTGTATGTGTTACTACTTCCCTCCATTCACTTTTACCCGCTCCTCCTTTATCTAACACGCTTTTTTTCTTACCCCTGGTATATATAGAACATTATTAGATAGATGGATAAATAGATGGATGAAACTTTTCTTCATATTTTTTCTTCATACATATTTTTTTTTTTTTATTTTCAAACAAAAATGCGTGATGAATTTCAATCGTTGAATGAAGAAAAAAAAAACAAAAATTAAGAAGAAGATATAAACTTTTTCCTATTTTTTATTAAACAAAATTTTTTTTGAAAAACTTACCGTTTTATTTCCTAAATTTTTAACTCTGCAATTTAAATAAGCAGTTTTTCCTAAAAGTGCTGTAACATTTTTTGATGCCGCTTTATCAAAATATGGTCCTGTACGTGGTTCCTCAATTTCAATATTATTTTGTTTAGAACCAGATGTTAGTCCTGTTGTTTCTTTAGGTTTTGACGATTCTCGTTGTGCACCAAATGCTGAAATAAATAATAAACAAAAATTTATTAAAATTTTAGTTCAGTCTAATAAATTATTATTTTTTAGAAGGAGAACTTAAATGAAACTTTAAGATTTTAATACAAAGAGATTCAAATACAAATTTGAATAAGAGATAAATGCTATGATCCGAAAAAAATATTTTCTAGCATATTTTCTGTAACTATTGTTAACCAATATATAGTTTTTGAAAATAATTAAAAATAATTTTTGTAAAGCTTCTTTAGAAATACAATAATAATAACTTAAGGATTTAGTTTCAGTAATAATATAACAATAGCTTTAAGGTCTATTATAATCTTGAAAATAACAATTTGAACAAGGTTATATATATATTATGTATTATATAAAATTTTACACTGACAAATTGGATTCATAATAATATATGAAAATCTATTTTCCATGTTTGCTAAATAATTTTCTATATATAAATGTATGTATTGGTGTTTTATAATATAAAATATATAGATAATTAACACAATATTTTGTGAATGTATGCATATTCCTCAAAAACCATAAATTTCAAAATATAACCCATTAACCTCTATCTCCTTTATCTGTACCCCTTAAACTCAATCCAATTGAAAACAACCCTAGAAAAAGAACCCCACCATGAACTGTCTCATACCAAAATTTATATAAATCACAATTCAAATTATAATCCCACGTGACCTATCTTGTATAGTTGTATGTATATATTCATTGTGTAAATATATCCAATAACATGTGATTGTTTTGTACATCTCATACAACCTTTTCGACTGACCATACCAATATGAGAGTAGACCACCCGCTATTTGCTCGCAGCATCTTACCAAATATAGAGGAAGGCTAATTTTAAGACTCTTTTCCTGTTTTCTTCTTAGTGTTTTTTTTTTCTGTTCTTGTTTCTTCGAGTTAGACAATACGGAAAAAACAAACATATCTTTTAAAGTACGGATGAGAGAGAGACGAAAAGGTGTGTAAAGAAAAAAAACATCAAATCATCAAACATTTCCGTTTCTCTCACTTTTTTTTTTTTACTTTTCTCAAATTTTATTTTATATTTTCTTTACATTTTTTCCAGTTTCCAAGTCACATTATTTTTCAAAGTTGTATATAAATTCATCCATCTTCATGAGGATGACTCACTCATTAAATACAGGAAATGACAAAATGTATAAATGTGTGCCTTTTTGCGCAATTTTATAAAATATATAAGGATTGTAAAATGTTGTAAGGAAGAAGAAGGAAGAAACATTTTTTTTTTGTCGCCTGGAAAGAATAATTTATTTAAATTGTAAATTTTCTTTTTTATATATACAATTTTTTTTCTTTCACTCTATATTTGTCTCTTTCTGTCTCTCTTTTTACCTTACACCTTAATGGCATACATTATGTAAACATATACACAGGCAAAAGAATATAAAAACTGAAAGAATATTAAAGGGGTATGAAGACTTTGGGTCGAGATGAAGATTCCCTCTATTCACTGAAAATATGAGTGAAAAAATTAAAGAGAACGAGGAATACTAGGTAGAAAAAAAATTATTTCCTGTGAAATGATTGAGTCCACTTTGATGATGGAATATACTCTTTCTTTTTTCTATGCGACAAAAGAAGATCAAACGGAACTCGGAAGTAAGCCGGACATAATTCTATGGATTGGTTTAATTTTATTTTTATATTTAGATAACGTTTATATTTTTTTAAAAAAAGAAAAAAAGTAAAGGAAAAATTTTTGATTTGAATACAAAATCATTTTTCTTTTATCAATTTTTCTCATTCAATTGACCACTGAAGATAAAATGTTGTAACATTCTCATAAATTGTAGCATTCTCAATATAAAAATGAAAAATATTTTTAGAATATTCATTTCGAATAATCAATATTTACTTGGACTAAAATGTCAATAACTCAATTCAACGTTACTTATTTAAAAGCTAGATAAAACTACCAAACATAAACACAGAATAATGGAAAAATATATTTGATGATTTCAATTTTCTAATTTAGTTAAATTGAATAATAATAATGTAGTATTTAGTTGATATTTATGGTTTTCTTTCTACAATTTTGTTGTTTTTAATTCCATTGTCGTCTCAATAGAATTTCATAAATGTCGAAATTCTAATGCAATTGGACTTAAAGCCTCGACTATAAACAATTTTAATATATTTTCTCTGTTAAATCAGCATATACGAAAATAGCTACTTTACATTTATAGACTGATCACCTCTGTACCAATTGAACTTTTTGTAGGATCTTCTTGAACGAAAAATAAAATAAAAATAAAAAGCTTTCTAAATTGAAATTGATGATAATCAGTTTATAAAAGTTTAACTGTGTTTTTTTTTGTTTCAGAATTGTTCAGAAAACACACAAAATATTATCTAGCAAATGAATTTTTTTTTTGTTTTTAATTTCAATATTTATAAACCTATAAACTTCATGTCCTTCTAATATAAGAAATGATAAAACAATATTTTCTATAATTTTAATTAAATATTCACTTCACTATCCCATACAACAACAATAATTTATTATTATTATACACACACAAAACCAGTAAATTATAGTTTTCTAAACCTCTTTCCTAAAACACACTCGAGAACCACTTTTCACCATTATATTTACCACCCTCAAACAAAGAAGAAAAAAAAACATCCCCACTCCCCCCATCACTTTTCTTCGGTATAGTTGTTTTTGTTTTTCTTTCGTCACTCACACGAAAATTATTATGCAGAGAACGAAAGGGAAATTAAGAATGAGGTATAAATGGGTGGAAAAACAGTAAGAGAGAAAAGGAGAAAGAAATAAATAGGTAGAAGTCAGAAAGGGAGAGAATATGTATAATATTACAACGATGATGCTTTTTCGTCTTATTCTTCTACATTTTCTTCTTCTTCTTCTTGTATATTTTCGTTTTTTGTTTTTGTATAAATGTTGGTACATTTGATATTACAACTTCCCATTTATTTGTGTTTACTTTTGTGTTTGAATAATATAAAATACACAAACATACACTCAGAAATTATTCATATTATACATATATACATATATACAATACAGATAAACTGAATATGATATATTCAAATAAACAACCCATCCAATTTTCTTCACTTTATCATATATATATTTATACCTATACCACCTATCACCGATTTTAAATATGTGTATGTCTGTATGTGTGTGTGTGTTGATAGGCTGAATATTTGTGTTTATATATATAAAAGCGAAAAATAAAAAAAAATAACATACGAATAACAAGCATTATTGTTGAACAAATATAAAAACATACATGGTCGGAAAAAACTATATAAATTTTTTATTCTCTACAATGGAAAAATCATATGAAAATTTATTTTCTCAATATTCTAATTTTTTTTCTTTTTTGTTTTCCTTTTTTCTCTATTTCTTTTTTCAAACAAAAAATTCTGTTTTACATACATACTACATAAGAATAGAAAATCATCTAACGTAACAAAAAATTCAATTGAATTATATTTAAGTTTTATAAGAATCGATTAATTTATTTGATTTTAAATTGGATTTTCTTTGATTATTAAATTTTTGTGTGCATACAAATGTAATTTTCAACGAGCTAAACAGAAACGTACCTACTGAGAGAAACCAATAAATTATTGAATCTCTAGAAAAGATATGTAAAGCACTTCGACGACCAAATATAATTCATACGTCCGACTATAATTCATTATAGGATCGTGAGTTCAGGGTAAAAAAGATAATTAAAATTGAAAATCACGCGCCCTTACAATGACCTTGTCACTTCATCTTAAACACTTAAGTAATAATACCATATAACATCGCAAGGCATGACGTAACATCGCATGCCATCGCATAAGTGGAAATCTTTCTATATTACGTAATAAGAAAACATTATTATAAAAGTATAATAAGAATAAGTACAAGAGGAAATAGGAAAATAATTTTAGTCAAATTTTAAAGTTTTATATCCTTTGAGTGATATATATTTTCAATATTGATTAGATTTATCTAGAGAGTATATGTACGTACTGAATCAAATACGGGAGGGAAAAGAATAATAAAGAATATGAAAATATATAAGAGTACAAAATAGAGAGTAAAAGACAGAGAGAGAGAGAGAAAGAGTGATTGAAAGAGTCAAAAGGGGATGATAAAGTTTTAGAATTTGAGTTCTGTGAATAATGTTAAAGTTTTTGGTTTGTTTATATTATGTTATATATGTACGTATATAAAGATGGGGGATTTACCCGTGGAGACATTAATTTCAATGGTTTTTCGACAAGTTAAAGGATAGAAATTTGTCTCCATGTTACTAGATGATTATTCATTCATTTTGTATATGTATTTATGTCTTTTTTTATATGTGTGTGTATGTATGTTTGTTTCTAATTTTCATGACTGACTCATCAATTTTAAACAATATCCTTTTGGATATGATGCTGACCTTTTGTTTTCATCCATGTTTTTGTCTTATAAATAACATCATTTTCTATTTTCTCTCACTCTCTCTCTCTCTCTTTGCCGTTCTATTTTTTTTTTTAGATCTGTAATATAGACAGACAATTGCGTGATGTCCTTGTAATGTTAACCAAAAAACATGAATCTTAAGCGAAACAGAATATCCAAAAGAAAAAAAAAGTGAACAGCAACAAGACGAAGAATTTATGTTTATCATAGAATGTTCGTTTATTTCTTTGAACTATGCTTTATAAATCTAGGCTGGAATGAACGAAGGAAAATGAGAAGATCCTTAAATATTATTGAGAAAACTTGAGTGCATTGACAAAAAATGTCTTTGAGTGACGTATTTTTTACAACTACTCTTATTCTTTTCAGTTTTGCTTCTGATCAAGCTTTTTGTATTTTTTTTCCGTCCATTTTTTGTTGCTATTTTTTTGTCAAATTAAAAAAAATTGCAAGAAAAAGATATAGAAGATCTTATGTTTTATGTTCACGAATACAAATTAACTGAAACTCCCATAATATGTTAAGCCTTGCGGACCTTAAATATGGTCACAAATATGATTGATTTTCAGAAATATATTATGAATTTTTTTTTTGGATCTGAACATATTTACATACCAAAAAATGGCATATTTATTCCGTCCGCAGTTTCATCAACTATTTTTCCCAAAAGCAACTAAATGGAAAATTTACTAAGAACACGTTTAATTATAATATCGATTTTGACTTTGGCATGAATGTTATGATAGTAAGTTTGTATACCTAGAAATTACAAATAATTCTAATTATTTCAATTAATTAAGCGAATAAATTGTACCGCTTTAACTATCCTTTATCGTTCTATTTAGCCATTATTGGTGAACTTTGAACCTTGCATCCTTGTGCCTTCAAAATGTTCCGTACAAAATGTAAAAATAGAACAATAATTTCTTTAAAAGTTCTGAAAAAATAATTGAAAAAGAAGACGCAGCAGAATAATGAAGAAGATGACTATTTTGGTACTTGGTAAAAAAAAAAGGAAAGATTGACGTAGGATAATGTGGTTGTGTGTCAACGTTTTTAAGAAATATTGTAAATTTTGTAAATAAATAAATATGAAGATGAAAATGATAATTTCTCTTGGAATTTTTCCTTTTATTTTAAGTTTTTATCGGTTATGAAAAATTCAAAGGAAAAAGTACAAATAAATAAATAAACAAAAAAGTCTAAATAAATTTTTGAACAATTTTCTTCTTTTTGTTTTCTTTTTATTTTGCTTCTTTTTTGAAAATTTCAAATAAAAAAAAAATGCCAGCATAACAAAACCTTGAAAAACCTTTATTCGGTTCGAAGAAGCATGAAAAATTAATTTTTATTGAAATTTTACATAAACCTATAACCAAGACCAAACAACAGACTAAAATAAGGGCAATGAAGGTAGTATGAGTTTTATAGAGGGTTTTTGTTGATGGGTATCATATAATCAAGAGAATGAGAAAAACGACGACGATGACTACGACGATGAAGACGAAGGTATAATGTACCTATATCTTAGAACACATCTCTGAAGATATTAATGAGAATAACCGTAAGGTAAAATGTGAACTTTGTGTCTATACCTATCACGTATACCAATACCTTTTAAATTATATGATCACAACAGTACCGCACTGTTAACGCAAAAATTATTAACTCAAGGCTAACAAAAATTGTATATTCGCACGTCCTTTTCTTTTCTTTTAATTTTGTCATGATTTCTCAGGACACTTTATGAATATATTTGGACAATTACAAATAAACAGAATTCAATAAATCGTATTCTTTGATACACGTGGACTCCCACACACCAAAAATGTTGGTTTTATAAAAATTTACGTAATTAAATTAATTGAAATAATATTTCTGATAAAAGAAAAACATTTTCGACTAAAAGAAAATTTCTTCCGCCATTAGAATATTGACCAAGTTAAAAATATAAATGTATAGTCCAGTATACAGTCGAAATAATGAAACCTATTTTGACACTGTACACACACATATGTACATTATCATATATAGAAAATTTCATACAATGTCCATTAGTTTGTCCCAAAAATATATAATAATAATGTTTCGAAAATATTTTATATAATAATATATTATGATAAAATTTTAATACATTTTAAGGTGCGTTATCACGATCAAGACCCTTATCTATACCTAACTATAATAAACTATTTAAGCTTTAATATTATACAATAAGAAATGAAGTGACATCGGCTAGGTTTACATACAGACACAAATGTATATATATCATGCATACATTTTATCATATACACACATACGACATAAATTTGTTTCTTGTTTTATTTATTATTATTAAAAACTTTTTGAATATTTTTAGTGTTAGTTTTGATGAGAACAGTAACAACAACAAAATAAAAATGACGTCAAAATTGTAATATGTTTGTATTTGTATAGTGATTAAGATGGATGAGATTGTAAAAATATGTTAATTTCTTCCTAAATTAAAAATATATATATATATATATTAATAATAATTGGAAGAGAATGAAAAAAAAAATTCTAAAGAAAGGATTTTTCACTAACGAAAGAAGAAAAAAAATATATATCAACATTTGTGTGGGACTAAATAGCCTTGAATCCTGGCCAATTTATTATGATACCTTCCAGGTAAAAGCAAATTTCCTTTTAATATGAAAGTTACGTAATCTATACATTTCTTATACGTACTTCCTATAACATTATTACAGTTTTATGTAAAGAAGATATAAAAAGATAGAATAAATTCCTTTCTTCTTCTCCTTTTTTTTATTTTTCTTCAGTTTGCGTTTTTTTCGATAAACAAATTTTCCTTCTTTTTTTTTTTATTTTTATGTTTTGATCGATCGTCGTGATAAGTTTAATTGGAAAATTGCATCAAATATTTGCACTCAAAATAATCTAAAACTTTTTCTATATCTATATACACATTTTTTACTCTTCACTCCTTTTTTTTTTGTATAGAATACTTTTGAATAAATCATCTACTCGATAAAATGTGTTATATGGATATGTTTGTATCTATAGGGTAAAAAAAAAAATAGGTCATGTAATCCACGTTATTTCTCTTTTCCACAATTTTTACCCATTTTTTAACCCCAAATCAATCTATAGGCACAATCGCACGACAAGAAAATATGAATGGATATTGCAAATATGAATAAAATAAAATAAAAAAAGTTGGGTAAAAGAATGAAATTCAACAAACCCAATTTTTCAAAACGTATCTTATGATTAAAGTAGAACAGAAGAGACATGAAGGAAATTTTTTTTTTTGAGGGAAAATATTATGGCGTACTTGAAGGATCATATGCGATGGTTGAATTATTGTATATATATAGACGAGATCCTTGGGAAAATCACCATAAATTTATGCGTAAAAGAAAATAATTCAATTCATCCTTTTCCTTATAATAACAATAATAATAATAAGAATATAAATAAGAAGCAAAGGCGTGAGAATTTTCATAGTGGCTTCACTACGATGTCAAGTCATCCGTCCGTCCAAACTTTTTTTTTTTTCTTTTCTTTTCTTCCGTAAAATCATTCAACGGGGATAATGTTTGTTGAAATTGAAAATTGAAAACGGATCTATTGTGTTGCGAGTTATATTTTTTTTATATGAATCCGGATCGATTTACAGCCAACCTAAAAAAGGAAAAAAAAAATCATCTCGTTTTTAAAACATGATTGAATAAAATTGTGAAAAATTCAGTCAATTTTTTGTACAATTTTTTTTTATTCGTTTCTGTGATTAATCGATTAAAGCATCGACCATACTATTTTTTTTTTCTTTAAATTTTAGTACTTTATCCTAGTTCAAATTTTTGTTGAGTGATTGAGTGAGAGTCAAACAAGAAGTTATTCAGTCAAAAATTCTTAGAAATTCATTTTTTTCCCAAAAAAGAAAAATATTCCAATTTCCTTTAAAGCAAAAAGAAAAAAAAAAGATTGTTTGAATAGTTAAATGATTGGGTTAAAAAAAGGAGAATATAGGAAAAAAAAAAGAAGGAACACCCATCCACCCAACCTACCAATATGGTTCAGCGAACTGTTAAATGACGAACGTAAACATATACATTTTTTGGTCTCAAATGTGGATGTGTGTATGTATCTATAAGTTAGTGTGTTTGTGTGTGTGTGCCTAAGTATATATGAATTTTGTTTACGTATATAACCACTAATACATTTAGTTTTGCCTCAATTTTACGTCAAATAAATTTCAAATAAGGGTTACCGCCCTATATCCACAATCTTTGGTATATTTTTCTATAAAGAAATGAAGAAACGACGACATACACATATACATCTAATCGTATACACACACGCACATGTGGGAGGGAAAAAAATTATCTTAGAAAAAGAAAAAAGAAGAAAGCAAGAAAATAAAAAATAAAGAAATATATAAATAAATTGTATATAGAAAAAAAAAACCAACATTTTGTTTGCGTAGAATAAAGATGAAGATGAAGATGGTTGAGGTTGAAATAATATTGAGGTGGAGTACCCAAAAAAGGAAAAAAAAAGAAAAAGTAGAAAGAAGAAGAAAACATTTCAACAACAAATCAAAATAAATATATTTCAGATTTTTTTTTTCTCTTTCTTTCCCTTTTTTCCATCTTTTTTCTTTCGTTTTACTTTTCATTCTTTTCTTTTTCCAAGCATGAATTATAAAATGTCAACAAGACAAGGAAAAAAAAAATGGAAAAATAAAAAGAATGAAAAAAAAAAGACAGAAGTGAAATAAAAATAATTCTTTTTTATTTTGTTTGTTTCTATGAAAAAATTCTTACGATACCTTTAGGGGGTTGAAGGTTGGTAGGGGGGTAGGAATATGAAGACAAACAGATTGAAAGACATTGAATCTATTTACATTTTAACTTTTTTTATATAAGATTTTAATACGTTATAAAAACATTACTTTTTTTCTTTTTACTTTTCTAAGAAAGAAAATTTACATTTTTTTTTTTATATTTTAAAAAACAATGAAAACATTTTTTTTTTTTTTTGACTTGTAGTAAAATTTACAAATACAAAATACTACAATGCAAATAGTAGCTACTCTGTAATATAAATGATAATATTTTGTTCTATAGAAGAATGCTACCATGGGATTTATACGAATACCAATGGAATTAAACCTTTATTTTCAGGGTTGAACGCATAATTGTTATGAATGAAAAACAATTGGTTATATTTGAATTTAAAGAAAAGTAATTTAGAATAAGAAAAACAAGATCATCTTATTGTATAAACGAATAATATTTTTCTATTCACACTTTGAATAAAGTTTAGTTTTTTGTTACTTTTTGTACGTACTTTTTGAAGTTCAACAAGAAAGTAAAAAAAAAATAATATTTAGAAGTAAGAATAGAAATAAAATAACAACAAGGGCAAAACTCTAGCCCTGTAGGCAATTCTTGTTATTATGTTTATCACTAAATTACCCTTCTATATATATTTTTCTTTCCATTTTAAATCGATAAAACTTGAACTGTCGTTTATAGAGATTTATTTAAGATGAATACCAAAAAGTAAAATAAAAATAAAGACGAAGTAGAAGAAGTAAAAGTTTAGTCTAAAAATAAACAAATGAAAAGTTTTTTTTTCTTGTTAATCTGAATTTTGAGGTTTTTCCCCGGTTTACTTATATTTTCCTTTTTCCTTTTTACTTTTTCCTTTTTGTCTGTATAACTTCAAAATCAAGAAAAATAAATTATAATAATAATAATGCGAACCATTTATCTATCAAGTGTACAGAAACTAAGAATATTTTATCAAAATATAATGTAAAGAAAAATTTGTTAAGTATCTAATAACAACAAAAATAATCATTTGTGTGTGTGTTTTTTTTTCTTCTTCTCTTTTCAATGACAGAAAAGCTTTATTGGATCAATGAAATTTTTAGAAAAAGTTTCTTCTTTACTAACCATAAGTTATAAAGAGAAGAAAATGAAAATATATTCTGCTTAACTAAATACTCCAAACTAGACTGATCCTATATTACCTACTGATTTTTTTCTTTCAAAACATTCTAATAAAATTTTGTAGGTCAATATTATTGTATTCTTGTATTACAAATTATAAAGTTACAAAAGTTTATAGGTTCGAGTTATAAGTTTGAAAGTTATAAATAATTAGGTTTATTGACATTTTCTATAATTTTGATCAAAAAAAAATATGACAAGAAAATCAATAAGAAATCAAAGAAAAAATTGTACTTAAATCATTCAATAAAAAAGAAATGTAGTTAATTCACATTTTTACAAATTTATTTAAAAAAAATAAATTGAATGAAAAAGATATTACAAGCAACTGTTAAAGAATAATGAAAAATAATATTAAAGGAAAACTTTATTCTATAAATAAATATATTCTTAAGTAAACGAAGAAAAATAATAACAATAAAGTAATAAAGAAAAACAATAAGAATAAGAAGAGTTATAAGTGAATGCATCATAATAAATTGAAAGTTAAAAAATGTTGAGGTTAATTTAAATTGTTTTAAAATAATTAGATTTTAAGAATAAATTTTCCAACGTTTTTCTTAAAGTTTTATTTTTATTTATGTAGAAAGTATTTAAATTGAGTGCATTCATTAAAGTATTCCACTTCATAAAACTATTTTATTGTTTTTTTAAATATTTAAGAAATCTTAATAAAAAAACTTTTATTACGTAGATCAGTGATTTTAAGGAGTTATCAGGGAGAGAATTTAAGTGAATGCAAGTGAGCAATTAACAGAACTCACTTTATAGAGAGAAAAAATAAATAAATAAGAGTAACAGAGATGTGCATTAATAACGATTGGTGGCATAATGTTATCTTTATTCGCTCACATAAAGCTATGCCGTTGATTTTGATCAATTTCAATTTTAAATCCCTAAATACCGGTCGGATAAGAGCTTCAGATAGAATGTTGATCCTATTAGGGAAATGGAACGATTAAAAATTGATGTTTACATGACAAAATATGAAAGTACTTGAATGGCATGCGGTTTAATTAGATATGATGTCGGATTTAATTAGACAGATTTTTCTGCGTATTTTCATTTTACTAATTTCAGTTAATATTAAAATTTTCCAACACTTTCATATTTTTCATTGGATTAGGTAGAATGTGAAATATTTATTTTCATTGATGTGTGTATGAAATAAAATTTAAAATATTCAACTACAAAATGATTAAAAACCTGATCTATCAAGTGGCCACTAGATTGAGTTTACATTTTTTTACATCCTCCACCACCCCCCTTCACTCTTTCGCAGTGTTTATTCTCTTTTATATTTTACGTTTTATTTAATTTCATTATTTTTCATTTAACGTTAAATATAATAAAGCTCTAGTGATTTCATACACTATACAAAAGCTATTGACTTATTCAGTTTCTATTTGTGTTTCAACAACAAAAGTTCAATTATTTTTTTACCACCCCCATTTTAAAAGGAGAGACAGAATAAAAATATCTATATAAATGTTAAAGAGAGGGGAAAGTAAAGCAGATGAAAATGAAAATTAGTTATATAGACAAATTGGATTTCATTTTATATAGAATAAATTTTCTAAGATTTTAGATCGGTAAAAAAAAAAAAAAAAAGAAAGAAAGGAAGAAGAAAAAAAATAATATAAGGGAAAGTAAAATAAAATGATGAAAAACATTGAGAAGAAGAAAATTAGAATAAACTTGTATTTTTATGACCAAGTCTTTTTCATATTTCTTTAGAAATTAATTTAATTTAATTAATTTTAACAAACAAGGAAAAAAAAAGTGAAAAAAAGGCAAAACCAAAAAACCCAAAAAAAAGGAAAGAAAAAAAAAATTAATAATGTTTGAAAACATTATTTTTGGTTTTAACGTAATTGCCATCATTTAGATTTTGTATTAGAAAATATTAAGTATACACTTTGCTATACTTTAGTTGGTTAGGATTAAATCTAAATCCTTCTTTCTTCTTCGTTTTTATTTTTCCTTTTTTCTCTTCTTTTTTTCTCTCTCTCTCTCTCTCTCTCTCCCCTTATTCTTCATTTCTATAAAAAATAAATAAAAACCTGAATCACCTTGACATTATTTTTGATTGTATAAAAATATCAATGGCAGACGGGGTACAATATGGTAAAGTGATGGTAAATTGTCAAGTGAGTTATTTTTCTTTATTCTTTCGATCATCGCACAAAATTAAATAAATATTTTTCCTCTTAAAAAGTCACAGAATTGAAATACTACTTTTAACAATATTTTTATTATTTTACAATTAAAGTCATTTTTTTATTTTTGAGTTGTTGTTGTTCCGTGAATTAAGTAAAAAGAAAAAAAAAATCGTGTTAATAATTTGTATTATTTCAGTACTTCCAGTTTTTTTTTTTTATATTCTACGTAAAAGAAAGAAAAGTGAAATCCTTTCAATTGTAAAAATTCCCTCTTATGTTAATAATGAACTTAAAGAATTTCAACAAACTTAATATTTATTTATTACATAATTCACATCAATTTTCACACTTTAAAAGTAGGTACAACAACAAAAAAAAAAGAGAAGAAGTTATATTCCTTTCTAATCCCCCTTAAGTATACACATAAGTATGTAATTAACTAATAATTGTGTACCTGCTTAACCAATTGAAAAATGAAAAACTGTCAAGGTTTTCCTTCCGTTTATTTATTTTCCCTTATATATATTTTTATCTTTTTTTTTCTCTCTTCTTGCATAAAATCCTACAAATAAAATAAAATAAAATAAAAAATAAGACGACTCAATTTTGTTTAAGAAAAAAAAAAAAAAAGAGAAAAGAAAAAGTTTAAAATGAGGTTACTCAAAAAAATCAACTTAATATTATATTGAACGCTTCCGTCAAAAATTTCAAATAAGATTTAAAATTATTTCCTATTCGTGATTTGAATTTTTAAAAATGTGTATATATATTTTGTTCTTATCAAAAGTTTAACGTTAAAAAAAAAAAATAAATAAAAAGAAAAAAATGTGGTTTGGATGAAAAAAAAAGTTGGGGGGGACGCCTGGTTTACTTAACGATAAGAAAAATCAAAGAAAAAAAAAAGTTAAGGTTTTTACTTGAACCAAAGTCAAAATAAAAAGAAATCTAATTAATTTATTGAAAGTTAGTATGTTGTTGTTGTTGTTGTTTTTTGTTTTGCTGAATTCATCATCAACTTTTCCCAATTTTCTTCTTTTTTTTCTACGAAATTTAACTCATGATTTATCCTTTATATATATTTAGAATTATTGTAAAGATTAATCGAAATAAATACTTCAATTATACTTTATAGAATACTAAGCAAAGGGGGGTTTTGTCCTTTAATTATTAATTATAGAAAAAGAAGGCGTTAATGAGAAGTTCCTTTAAATATTCAATAATAACGTTGAAATATTATTCCTCTTCAATATCGTTTGTTTTTATAAAATTTTCTAAAAATATAAAGAAATTCTTTAAATAAAGGAATGTCAATAAAATACACGTCAGTATAATAATCTTTTGTTAATTAAAAAGCCAATTTTTTCTTTCAATATTCTTCTTCCCCTTTCTTAATTAGTCATTGAATTTTCTATTATTTTTGTTTTTGTTTTATTTTGTTTTTGTGTGTCTCTACCCTTCCCCTTCTGATAAATTGAAAAATATAGAAAAAGAGAAATTACACAGAAAAAGAAAATAATAATAATAACTCTGTCATTATCTCTATCGAACACCAACAAAAAAGAAAATGAAAATGAAAAAGAAAATGGAAATGAAAATGAAAATGGAAATGAAAAAACGACAAAAAAAGAAAAACACAAACTTTTCTTTTTAGAAAGAAAATGTATAAATGTATTTTATCGAATCAACAATTTAATTACTTTAAGAAGTTTTTTCATTTTGTTTTCTTTTATTATTTATTTTATATTTACAATGTGGAATAGCCCACCAAATTAAAAACACCAGGATAACGAAAACAAAAGTACAGCATAGAGTATGTTTTTCTTCATATTATACATAATGTAATGATGCGACAGTTTTAGTTTTAGACATGGAATTTTTTCAATATTTTACATGAAGAAAAAATAATCATAACGTAAACACGCAACAAGCTTTTCGCTTTTCTTTTGTTATTTTTATTTTAAGTTTAGTTTTAGGTTAGTTTTATGTTTAAGTTTTAGTTTAAGGAGGTTTAGACTTTGTTTTAGTTTTAGTTTTTCTACCTTTCCTTGTATAAATAAATCGTTAAATATTCGTTGTGAAGTTAAATTTATTTGAGTATTTTTTTATTCTTCGTTGTTATGTTGTTTATTTTTTCTTCTCGTTCATTTTTGTTTTTGTTTCTTTTTGGGGCTAATCAAAATAATTGGGTTATGCTAAAAGACGAGTGTCTTAAAGCAAAACTAAAGAGGGAGAATAATAATAATAATAACAATAATAATAATACAAGGAAAAAACATGAAAATTTAGTTAAAGCTTTTATTGTGTGTTACTACTTTTTCTTGTTCATAGTTGAATGGAGTGTGTGCTGATAATATTATTCTTCTTTTATATAATGTAATTTTATCTTTTTTGTGTATCTTTTTGTTTGTATAGTAAAGTCAATTTTTTTTTTGTTTTATGTTTTACTATCGTAAATTAAATGAGTGATCCTTGACTTCCTTTACCCTACAATTACTGATATAATATTAGATTATAATTGTGTGTAGGATCCTTCTTAAGTATTATAGAGGATACCGGATACATCAATCGACAACCGGCAGGGATTCAAAAATTTACCTGACTGGATATCCTTCAAAGAAATCAAAATAACTAAGAAATCACAAAGCTACAGAAAATTATGAATTTTCTTTTTTATTAAGGGTACAACAACTTACCCTTTTTTTTTTTGTTTTTTTTTTATAAGAAGTTTTTTTTACTATGCCTAACAATTATTTTCACACTTTATTCCCTAAAAAATCAATGTGTGTGTGTGTGTTTGTGTTTGCTCGTAAATTATTCTCTACTTATGTTTTCTCAGTGTGTGTGTGTGTAAGTCAGAAATTATTCATGAATTACCAGAATATTTTCTTCAATGCATAATTTATCAAAATGATTGAAAACAAAAACAAAAAAAAAATAGAAAAAAAAAATTATATGGTTAAAGATCCATAATTACATGTAATACGATTTAATTACTCTTGCATATTCATTTAATTTTCCATCTGTATTAATATATTTGTTTTGTGTTATTTAGTAAATATTTGCATATGTATGTTTATGTATTTGTATCTATCTATCTATATACATGTGTGTGTATATTTATTTATATATTTAAAGTAAAAAAGAATTAGATACAGTTCAGAGTATCTTTAAGAAAAACATAATAATAATCTTCAAGTTATATTTTCTTATACTTAATTTAAGTAGCGTTATTATAAAATAAACATACATACACACAGACACATAAATACACATATGTATTTAGAGATACATATGTTTTATACACTTTGATGATTTATTAGAATTTATTATTAGTATAAATATATGTATTAAATATGAAAGGTTAACTCATTAAAATATGCGGGAAATAATAATTATAATTCATTAATTATAAATACAATGTTGAAATAAGATTATTATAATAAAATAATATTAAACATTATTAAACATATTATTGATATAATATTTAAAATAAAATTGGGTCATGCCGTTGGCGCAGAAATTAACTAAACATTCTAAATTTTCATTCAGTATATTTTTGGTCATTGGTTCAAATCCAATATTTAAATTAACAAAAAAAAATAAAATGTATGATGTTAGTGCCATGAATTAAAACCACAAATACTAATTATTTAGATTTTATTTGAAATAATTGATTGGGAAAATGATCCTGACAGTTAAATTAAATAAGCACGATAATCAAGTAATAATAATAATAATAATAATAATTAAACAATAATTTATATTTAATTACTTAGTAATTATTTGTGTTGAAGAAACATTAATTTTCCATTTAACTAATTTATGTTTTCATTTTTTTTATCTATATATATTTTTTTTGCTAGAGTCGAGAGACCAAAAATTAAATTTTTAGGTTGAAAATTTAAATTAAATTTTAATTAAAAATGAGAAGAAGTAACAAAAATATGAGAGTATAATTTTTTAATTGAGTTTCATTTTCAGACAATTATAAATTGTTATCAAAATTGAAAAGTTTATAAAACGGTCGCAGCCATTTAATAAAATTTTCCAACGAAAACTAAAAAGATTAACACATTCTGTATACTAAATTTTAATCAATGAACGTCTGAAAAAATAATTCTAATCACACACCTAAACCCATTATTTCTAATTTTCCTGTTTGTTTCATCATTTAAATCGAACTTTCATAATTACAATGTCACATAACATTTTCACAGGTTCTAATTTTATGTTCCTTCTCTTGGCAAAATTTATAATAGCATAACATACTCCCATTTTGGTGACAGGTTTCATGATGCAGCGTTCTTTCACAACAATTGCTTCTATATATAATTTAAAAATTATACAATTTTCTTTTGCGGTTATTATTTTTTCGAACAGTTTTCGGCTAAAGGAAAAACAAAAATAAATATCTTGCCCAATATTATTTATGCTCTTTTCAAATTTGTAGTTTGAAAATTTCAAATTTAAAAAAATAAAACTGAAAACTAATAAATTGTATTTTGTCTTTCTTCAAAAACAAAAAAAGAAATATATTGGAAGATATTTGATTTTCCAATCAATAAACGATACAAATGAAATGGAATGAATTTTCTCTATACAAAATTCAATTCTGATTTTGTGAGAAAAATATATAAAATATTATTCAATAAATTTGTCTGGTTTTGACATTTTGTTTTTCATTTTCTTTTATCCATATTTTTTTCTATTTTGATTTTTACTTTGTAAGTAAAAAAAAATCTTTCTCGTTTGTTGTTCGATGATAGTGAAAATTTTTAGATCAATCATCTGACTCTCACTGTTACTCTTGTGTTTTGATGTAAGCCGTGTCTGTCTGATGTAAACAAAAAAAAAATGTTTATATAATTTATAGAATGAAAGTGAAATTGATGTTTTATTTTAAAAGCTTACGTCTTTGATCATTTATGAATAGTCTAGTAGATATTTCTTAAATAAACCATAATGGTATATAATTTCATAATTGACATGATTAAATCAATCATTGATATAAATTATATCTTTATAATAATTTCATAATAATTAAGCCCTTTTTTATCTCTCTTATTTTATATTCTAGAAAAATGTTGTTAAGAAGCTTTCTAACTAAATGTTGTTAATTAATTAAAATTAATCACAACGTATATTTCAGTTACAAATTGTAAACATACAGACGTACACACTATATAAATATAAAACAACACAAAAACACATGAAGAACAACAACAACAAAAGATATACAAGAAAACATACTCTTTTATACTGTTTTATAAATTAGTTTTGTTTAGATTTCAAACAGACAATTATTTTATACAAGAAAATTGTCTCTCTTCAAAATAAAACGTATATAACATTCTAACAACACAAAAAACATGCATCTTAATTTTGTATAATTGTTTCATTTTTATTCAACAAAAAAAAAAAAACCTTCAACAACAAAAATAATAACACCATTGAAACACAATTGTATACAAAGATAATACATACTTACATACATTTATAAAGAAAATATAATACAAAACTTTTAAATTAAATTCAATTTTAGAAAATTTTGTATAATGCTTTCAGATTTTACCCAATAAATAGATATAATATAAAATGTACCAAATGATTATTTCCGTAATAAAATTTTCACAATTTCAAAAATTCATCTCTCAATCTCTCTCTCTCTCTTTTTCTTTCATTTTAAAATATATAAGATGGTAAATTGTATATACAATATACCAACATACCTATATACGCAATTGAATAAGCAAAACTAAAGGTACCTATTTCCTTTATTCAAAGACAAACATTTATTTCGATAAAATAGTAATGTATTTTTCACTATAGATGTATTTTGTTTTTGTAAATTTAGTGTATATGTGTGTGTGTATGTACGTTACCTTTATAGAAAATAGAAAAGTTTATAATATAAAATTGAGTTTGACTATTATATTGAAAATGGGTAACGTAGGTAAAATTGTGTGACTTGTATTTTAAATTACTTTTAGTTTAATAATAATAATAATAATAATAATAATAATAATAAGAATAATAAGAATAATAATAAATAATTCCAAAATAGAAGAACAAATTTTAGTAGAATAAATCTAAATCTAAAATTGTATATTGATGGAATTTATTTTCTCCTTTTTTTGACAAAAGGAAAAACTTTTTTAATGGATTTTAATTTTAATGAAAATAAATTGGAATTATAGAAAATCTTAATGAAAAAGCATAAATTTGTCTGAAAATATTAAGAGAAATCATAATTATGTTAGATGGTGTTTTTCAGTCAAATTATTGTTGAATTTAAATTCATTCTGACCAAAATAATTTGAAATTCTAAACTATTCGATCGCCACAAAATGTGTGTGAAGTTGAAATTTTACTTATGACTCTGATTCATTTATATTTATCAAAACTGTTTTTCAATAACACAACTACAATAATTTATCGAAATTAAATATGCGTGTCCTTTCTTTTGCCACCCAGTAGGTATCAGTAGACTCAGTTCCGTTCTGCACCCTCTCACCAACTATTGAATCAAATATAAATTGTGTGAAAACTTAAAAAATGAAATAAATAATTTCTTTTATTCAAATTGAAGAAAATTAGAAAAAAAAGAAAATAATAAAAACTAAGAAATTATTGTGCAAAAAAAAAAAAAACAAAATAAAGGAAAGAAATGTATGTGAACATCGGATGCATTAACTTCAAGGAAATGTGTTAGTTACATGCTAACCTTTTCATGGTTTTCATTTTCATTTTTTTTTTTAGTCTTTCTATTATTTCCTTTTCGTTTTTATTTTTGTTATTCCTTTTCGTTTTTATTTTGGTTTTTGTTTTTGCTTTTTTTTTTTTATTTTTTAAGTGCGCACAATTTCCCGTCAAAAAGGGTGTGAAGGTTGAAAATATTTTCTTATATTTTTACATAATGTTCCTGTATTATTGATTCTTAATATAACATCGTTAAGATTAAGTAAAATAAATTACCATAATAATTCTTTGATTAATTTAAATATTTAATTAACGTCTTTTTGTTTTAATTCAACACAACGAAAGGAAAAGAAAGAAAAAAAAAAGCGAAAGAAGGAGAAGGAAATTACTAACTGAACTGACCTGTGTGATAATATTTGATTACAGTAATTTACTGTACAAAGAAAGAAAAAAAAGAATAAATGAAGACTAAACTGAAAATCAGAAGAAAAAAAATATTTTTTTTTAGATGAAAATCAGAGAGAGAAAAGATAATTTGAATATTCATTAAATATAAAGAAAGGTATAGAAGGGGGTTGCAAAGATATAGAAGGGGGTTGAGGAACCTTTATTTAATTCTTTATACAAATTTATATTTCACCAATTTTTTTTTCTCGCTCTCTCTCAACTAGACACTCACTAGACACAACTAGTAAAAATGAAACACTTTAAATTTAAAAAGGTTTAACACTTAATTTTTTATTTTTTAAACGCGACCTTTAATAAAGATCAAAAACTTTCATTCTATTTCTCCTTTTTTTTTTCTTACCTATTACCATTGGCTAGACTTTAAAAGTCCCTTGAGTAATTTTCTTTTTTTTTTTTTTTATTCCATTTCTGTTGTCTTGAGTTGTTTGTTCTTCAATTAAATAATATCAGAGAAATTCTTCTTATTTCAAATATTTATATTAAAATTGATTGTTTATTTAACAATTTTATTATGACTTTTATTACAATTCTTACAATGAAAACAATAAAAAAATAAATAAACATTGTTTCGTGAACAAAAAAATAATAATAATAAAGGTGGAAGAAAAGAAATAAAATCAGTCTTCTATTTTATGTAATTATTTATTTTTATTGTCACTTTTCTATAATTTGAATTGAATTTTCTATAATAGATTTTTTTTTTCTTCTTACAGTAGACAATAAATAGATAGTTAAAGGAAGATCCTTATAAAACAATTTATTTTTGATTATACATTAACAAAGTGGTATATATATGGAAGTGTTTTCTGCTTTGAATTTGTTAGGTGTATTATAGAGGCACTTGTAAACTTCATTATAATATTATAATAAAGAGGAATAGGTCGGAAATAAATTTCAAATATTAATTATTGTATAGTCCCATTCACCTATACTAATATAAATATAATAAATGCAGAAACAAAAATTAGTCCTTTTAGTCAAGTAGTATAGTTAAATAGATAGGTACACACACACACACATATACATACACTCACACACACATACACATATACACAAAACATAAATATAAATGATGTGTATATAGGTATAAATGTATTAAAATATATAAATTTGTATGAAGGTCGTCCTTGTCGTAATGTTAGGTTAGGTTTAATTTTTATATAAAGACAAACACATGCATAGACAATACCCATACAAAATGTTTTCTCTATTATATAATAAGAACTATTAGAAAACAAAAGATATGAGTGTAATATGTGTATCCTATCCATCACAATTTCGGGTTAAATTTATTTTAATATGTTGAAGGAGAAAACTCTTATATAATAAATGTTGTATTGTGTTGTGTTATATTCTGTTTTTGTTTTGTAATACTTAAAAAATATATATTCTACCCTCCAACTTCCATCCCCTTAACACATTCCTTAACTATTTAATACAAAATACAAAATACAAAATACAAAATACAAAAAAAAAGAAAAACAACGAAAAACAGAAAGTATTTTATAACATACAAACATACATACAGACATGCTTACACCTGGCTTTAGTGTTATTTTATATCTTGTAATGGAAATTAAAAGAAAGTTGGGTTGGTCTAATAAACATGTGTTTAAAAAATATTCTCTATTTAATAAGGTTTAAAAGTACCTTACAAATAATTTTTTTTTCATTCTTTCTATATATGTATGTATGTATGTATGTATGTATGTATGTATGTATGTATGTATGTGTGTGTGTGTTTATGGAAAATTTACCGAAATGGAAAATATTTTATTTTCTGACTTTATTATAAGTTTATATAATGCGATATAATAGAGAAGATATACTTAAAAAGGTTCTAAAATTGCTTTTTGTTATCATTTAATTGAATTACTTTTAAACACAAAAAAAAAAATAAATAAATAAATAAACAAAAAAATAATATATTATAGGTATAGGTATAGGTATTTAAGCACATCCCTACGCACACATACACACACACACACACTTTTTCATTTTCCTTTTTTTTTTTTTTTCTTTTCGTTTCCTTTCCCTTCCTATTTTGGTTTTATGAAAAAAATAGAAAATATTATAATTATTTTTTTTTTGGTAAAGAAAATAACCAACTGAAAAATAGAGAAACAGAAAAAAAGTGAAAAGTTTCAAATAATTATGAAAGATATAAAGATTAAGTATATTTTCTAGGTGACTTCACATTTAAAATAAAATCATTAATTAAGGATGAATATATGTATATAATATACACGCTTCAGGTATTCAGACGTCATTCACAATGACCCATAATGTTAGTTCAAAAATGGAATAAATATTATGTAAGGTTTCATTACCCTTTCCTGTTTTTTTAATCAAGAACCACATGTTGAAGTTTTTCTTTTTCTGCATTTTATTATTATTATTAATGAACTTTCAGTACATTATTAAAGCTTTCATATTCATTAGCATAATTTTATTACAGTGAAACGTACCAATATTTCATTACGAAAAAAAAAAAACACAAAACGGATAAAAAAAAAAAGTTCTAAATTAAATTTTCTTCAATGATTTTTTTTTTCTTTCCTATTTATTTTTTTTCGCATCGAGATTTTTCCCTTTAATTAATAAGAAAAAAAAAAGTGGAAAGAAAAGAGTTAATTATAATGCATCTTATATCGTTTATCTTAAGGAGAGTATGAGAAAATAGAAAAAAATAAGAAGTATAAAACTCGAAAAAAAAAGCATAAAGATTTTTTTCTTATAATATTCACTCCTTCTTTCCAGTTCATATCATCGTCTAAAATATGATACATTTTAACCCTTTTCAACTAACTTTAAAAAAAAGAAAAAGAAGAAGAAGAAAAAAATTATACATAACGACGAGGCTTCAATTTTCAAACTCAATTATTTATTCACTCAATCAACTTAAAAATATAATTGAATCTTTATATTTTTTTTTCTTCTCTTCTTCTTCTTCTTCTTCTTCTTCTTCTTCGTCTTTTTCTTCTTTTTCGTCTTTTTCTTTTTCTTCTTTTTCTTTTTAAGATAAAAAAATATATAATATTTCTTCGTCTATATTTTTATTTTTTCATGCTTTTAATTAGAAAACTCTTTAATTAAAAAAAAAAAGAAAGAGAGAGAGAGAGAGAGAGAGAAAAGGAAAGGAAAAAAAGCAGAGAAAACAAGAAATGTTAAAATTAAAGTCTTGCGGAGATTATAAGAAAGAATATAAATATACAGAAAAAGAAAAATGAAAATGAAAATGAAAATGAAGAAGAAGAAGAAGTGAAAAAAAAGGAAAAGAAAACCTCTCTTGTATAATTACAATGAACGAGAAAAACAATAAAAATTTTTTTAATCCTATGGATAAAAAAAACACACACACACACACAGAAAGAAAAGAATAAAAATGTGTTTCTTTTTTGTTTGTTCGTTATTTTGTTGGACGTGTGTTATGTGTATATATATATATGTCCGGTGTGTGTTTGTGTGTGTGTATGTATAAAATAACAAAATAAATTGTGAAAACTTAAATGTAAAGAAGAAGAAAATAAAAAAGAAGAAGAACGCTTAAGATATAACAAGATTATTAATAATGTTAAAAAAAAAACATAACTTCTTTGTTATATTCTCTTTTGGTTATGAGGTGATTAAGGTGACTTCCCACTTTTTCGTTCATAAAAATATTTCTATTTTATTAATAATTGAAACAGAAAAAATGGACGAAGACAAGAAAAAGGCGAGAGAAAAAAAATAACTATATAAATAAGAGTGAAAATAAGTATCATCTTATAACAATATCAAGAGTTTAATTTGTTATTGTTGTTGTTGTTGTTGTTATAGTTTCCAGGACATTTTCAATTATCAATTTGTTTCATCATTCATAATGGAATTATCAAGAAAAAAAAAAGTAAAGTGTTCCTAAGTATTTTAGTTGAAATAAAGAGCTATCCAAAATTCATATGTGTGTGCGTGTGTGTGTGTGTGTTGCGAATAGTTATATCCTGTTGCCGCATCAATAATAAAGTAGTAGAAAATAAAAATAAAACCACTACGTCATCACAATGAATTTTCATTTTTCAATAAAAAGAAAAAAAAAACACAACAAGATAAAAGAAAAATGTGTCTGACTCACACACACACACACACACACGAAAAAAAAAGACCTAAGAAGAAATATAGAAGATGAAAACTTTTCAGTTTGTTATAAGCTTTAAGTCCCTTTCTTTTCTTTTTGCTTTCTTTTGTAGCTTTTTTTTTTTTTTGTTTTGTCGTTTTTTATTTTTTTTTTTTTTGTGTCTGTTAAAATATTTTTTTTTTCTACGGTTTAACCCTAAATGGATATTTATGAATGCAACTACCTATACACAGAGCCATACCATTTCTTTTTGTCTTTAAACTTTTTTCCTTTATATCTTTTTTTTTAACATAAACTGATAATTTCCCCGCTCCTCTTATACCAAACCCGAAAAAAAACTTCTTCTTATGTTATATTATTTCGTCTTTTGAACTTTTATACTTATTTATAAAATAATAAAAAAAAATATATAATGTTGGTTGGTTGCTTCATTTCTATGTATATATATTTTTTCTCTAGCTCTCTTCTGTTTTTCTTCTTCTTCTTCTTCGTCTTTTTTTTTTATCTATAAAATCACAATTCCAACTTTAGAGAAACATATAATAATAAAAGTTATCTAAGATTGAAATCTTATTTATTAGTATTTATTTTTATTATTAAAATTAATGTTTATGTATTGTAATAATAAATATACTCGTAATATTACGTTATAGTCGTAGTAGAAGAAAAATACTTTGTTTGTTTGTTTTTTTTTTTGTTTCTTTGGTTCAAAGAAATTTTTGCAGGGTGTTTGTACAGAATTATTCTTTGTCTTTTCTATTTATATTTTCTTCTTAATCCAGTTACCTATTATAATAAAATATTAAACTTATTCTCAAAAGAAAACAAAATCAAAAGAGTGAGAGAGAGAGAGAGAGAGGGAGCGAGAGTGAGAGAGAGACTCAAAATGTAGAATAAAGGTTTTACCTGATAAATTCTACTAACCAAAAAAAAAACATCGTTATTATCTTACACTCATTATACCAATAGACTAAGAACGTATAAAAAACAACCATAAAAGATTAAAAGAAAATTAAAAAGTGTATCTTGTTTTATATGTCATCATAAAGGTTATTATAAAGGTAAATAACAATATAATAAGGTCAAATGGAAAGGTATATTAATGATGTCATATTATCACACTATATGGACGATTTTCTTTTTTTAAACAAAAGCAAAAAGCTAAATATAATATCGATGATGTGTGGATTTTATTGAAATTGTGCCTAACTGTCGAATTTATTGTTTCACCCTGCATATATGTATGGATATATGTAGACATATATATATATGTGTGTGTGTGTATGTATGATAATGTATATATCCAACAAATAAGAGGGTAAGCTTTTTTACTACCAAACATTTTCGCAATATTAACCGCATATATGATTTTTATTGTTGTTTCATTTTATGTATATATTTATTCGTAATACACGCACACAAATACAGCCATACATTTATATGTATACATTTTACGTAATAATAATACAAATAATAATAATAATAATAAGAGCCACCAAAATATATATAAAATATCAAGAAACATTAAGTGCATGCTAAAGGTCAGAATATTATAATCGATTATTCTCCATTCTTTCCTTGTATTGTTTCTTTTTTTTCATTTTTCTGTTATAGTAAAGTTCCAGAAAAAAAAAAATAAATAAGGGATGAGAATGACAACAATAATAATAATAATAATAATAACAACAACAAAAAGAATATGAGAAAAAAATTACTGAAAGTTACCATCGTGAATATTGACGATATGATTGTTGTATTTATGATCATGGGGTTTGGCTGAATATTATATCTATACAAGAGTATAACTTTTGAACTCAATGGTTTATTGTTTGTTCGCGTCCAAGCATTCAAACGATTTATTTAGACAGAGAGAAAAAAAAAATTGTATTTTTTTTACAACCAAAAAAGGCAAAAAAAAAAAATAACAGCAACAAAAAATAAAATAAATACACAAAAATTATTATCGATAAATAAAGATTTTCAGTCTGACTGAACTCTAGGAATTGTATATTCCGTGTTGTTGTTTTTGTTATTCTTTTGGTTGGAAATTCATTTTTTATAATAATAAAGTTTTATTGTGTTCTCACAGAAAGCTTTACAACTTTCCCATAGTTTTTTTTTCTTTCATTTTTCTTCTTTTATTTTTTTTCACAACTTCTCATCCTTCCACTTAAATTTCTCATCTTAACTCTTTTTGTCTATTTATTGAATTCGATTTTATTTTTAGATGATGAAAAATGTCTACGATTTATTTTATTTATTAATAAAAAGAAAAAATTAAAGAATAAAATCGAATGAAGAAAGAATGAAGTCTATTGTTTAATGTTATTGATTTTTCTGTCAATAACAAAACAGAAAACAGAATTTTTCTTCATATTTTTTTTTCATTTTATTTGGTTTTCTTTATAGTCAAACACGCTAAAGAAGACGATTAATAAAATTGCTAGCGAGAACAAAAAAAAAATCATAATAATAAAAAGATTATATTTTTTTCATAAAATATTTTTCTTGTGTGTTGGTCGAACTCCTAAAAGATTTCAAGAGGAAGGAGAAGGTGAATTTATAAATAGGTAACAGCTTTTGTAAACCAAAAAAAAAAAAAAACAAAACAAAAAAAAGAAGCTTCACTGAAAAGCCCTTTGCCTGAACCAAAAAATTTAATGTCATCACCAGAATATGAAATATAAATATTATGACCCTTTTGGTGTTGTGTCAAGTACAATTACCCCAAAAAAAAAAAAAAAAACAGACGAAACAAAAAAAATTGTGAACAAACGAAACGAACAAAACACACAAACACATAAACAGATAGTTATAATAAAATAAATTATGAAAGCTTTATTAAACATAAATAATAATAAAGAAAACAAAAAATAATTCTATAAAGAAGATCAAAAAGGAAACAAAAAAAAAAAAAAAAGCTACCAATTATACTCAGATTTTTCTTTTTTACATTAAAAAATTTTTCTTTTAATGAATTTAGTGTTCCACTTGAAACTCAGTTTTTGTTGTTGTTAATCTTGTTATTGTTGTTATTGTTAATTAGGATTTTTTTATTTAATTTAGGTAATTGAAGAAAGAAAAAAATATATCTTCTTTTCATTCCTCTAAAAAGTTACCAATTAAATTAAATTTTATAAAAAAATGTCTGTAATAAAACAATTGATGTTATTATTTTCTGTATTAATGTCTGTTATAAAATTTTACCCATAGGTGAAATCCAATTTAAAACATAAAATAATAATAATATAATGCAGAGAAAATAAAAATCATAAAGTTCATTAAAACCAGAAAAGAAGAAACAAAAAAAAAATTGTTAATAAATTAATAAAGTTAAAATTTGATTTAATTTATACAATTGTTTTTGGCAAGAGTTTTAAAATGATAATTATTATAGTTTTTAATTACCATAATTATCATCATAATCATCATCATCAACCTAATAATACTAATAATAATAAAATTATATAAACTAAATGATAATAAAATGAAATATAAAAAAAAAAAAACTATAGGGTGTCTACTCTAATTTTAATCTACCATCAGGAACATACTTGAGTCCACTTTATTGTAACTATTTTTTTTTTTTTTTGTATTCTGTACAAATACATTTTTATTAGTTGTTTGTTTTATTATAATTAATTTAATGAAATTAATAAATTTGTATCCTATGGATTTTCATATTTTTAATAAAATGTTTATGAACTATCCAACAATAACGATTACCGTGTTTTATAACAATTTACTATAATTTATTAGATTACAGCAAATTTTCTAAATTAAAATATTCTGATGACATAATTTTGTGTGATTAATATTTTTTCACATAAAAAAAAAAACGTGTAATTCATTTATTTATAGCAAAAACAAAAACTCTGCCATTACATTAAATATGTTTTTAAATGAAAAGTAACAACAAAAACTACAACCCTTTTTATTTTTAAATTAAACTAAAACAACAAAAACAACAAATGTTTTGTTTATAAAACAAAAACAAATAAATAAAGACAGATTAAATTAAATATGACTACTAACTTTACTCTCTCTGTCTGTCTCTAATTTTATAATAATAAAACACTAATCATTTTATTATCATTGTTATTCTGAAATTGTAGTAGAGTAGAGTCAAAAATAAAATCAGTTTACCACGTCCCCATCTTCCTTCTATTTTCATTTACCTTTCATGGAAAAAATGTTCGCTATTAATAATAATAATATGACTGAAATTTTATTGGCGGTAAAAAATTAAACAAAAAAAAAATCAAAATCAAAATGAAAAAAGAAGGCAGTCAAAATGAGAGGGGTCAAACAAGCGTTAATATATTTATAGCGGATGGTTACCTTACCTGAATTTTTTGTATTTTGTATTTATGTACATAGAGAATAGTACATAGTATAGTGGGGGAAAAAATAATATTTAGTTGATAGGATGGGAATCATTTTTTAAGTACCTACTAAGTCATTTTTTATTTATGTTTTTTTAATGGATTTATTTTTGATAGAAATTATAATATTTTTTTAATATTTAAACATTAAAAATGAAAAGACTAAAAAGAGGGGGTTTTGGGGAGCGGGTGTGGGTATGAAAGGAAAACAATAGCAACCAAACAGAAGAGTATAGAAACTATAATATAAATATAGGTATATAATAATATATTATGGCATCAATATTGTGCTATAAATTCATCATTCTATAGCCACCATTTTATACAGAGACAGATAATTTATTGTGAAAGCTGTTTATTATAATGCTATAATATTATTTGCTATAAATATGCACGGTAATTTAAGCATACAAAAAAAAAGTATAATTTTGTTATAAATTGCTTTATTTGTGATCAATGGAAAGTAACAAAAAAATACACACACACACACAAAATGGCAAACGGAAAAAAAAAACAGCAAAAAGTATTAAAATTTCAAGCTCATAAAATTTTATTATTTTGCATTTTCTTTTTTTTTTTTGGATTGAAACTTTTTGTGTTAAATTTTTATGTTCACTTTTTTTTTTGGTGTTGTTTTTTTTTTTGTTTGGGGAAAAATGAGAATGAACTGAAATTAAATAGCAATAAATCTTTTTTTATTTTTTTGTTATGCGTGAAACTTTTTTTTTTTTAAGAAAAAACAAAAAAATCAGAAGATTTAAAAGAATATTTTATCGAGGAAAAAATATTTAATCAGTTTTTTTTATGGTGATGCAAAACACAAATATTTTAGTGTATTTCAAGTAGAGCAACAAAATATTTTTTTAAAAATGTAGAAAGAATTTTCTTAGAAATTAACGAAAACATGAGAACATCAAGAAATTAAATAAGGGAAAATGGAAAAGTAACAAAAGATATTTGTCTTTAATAATAAATAAAAAAATAATCTTCAAATGAAATTTAAGAACTAGAAAAAAGCACATAAATCTGTTTCAGTAGATTTAAAGGAAAAAAAAAACGATAGATTATCGCTATAAAAACAATACGGAAAAAAATTATAAAAGAAAAATAAAAGACTTGAAAAGCCAATCGGGTTTTTTCCATCATAAGTGTTAAGAAGGTGAAAGTGAAGGTGTTTATCAGTTAAGTCAAATCAAACATTTTCATGACAAGTTTTATATCCCCTAGAAAATATCAAACCAAAATCTTTTATTTTCTCTTATATTCTTTCATCTACACATACCACCCACACATGCACACAAACATAATAGAAAAATGAAAAAGGAAAGAAAAGTAAAAAAGAAACCGATTTAAGATTGTCAATATTTGAACAAGGGATAAATAAAAAATAGAATAAGCCGAAAAAAAAAGTTCAATTATTGCATTATAACTCTTATGTGAAAATTGACAAATAAAATATTTGATTTTTCCTCGGGTTATGAATATAATTTTCACTTTACATTTTTATTACAAAAATTCTTTTTAAAGCTTTCTTCCCCTTTTTTTTTTTTTGTGTAAAATAATTTTTGTCAATTAATTTGATGAACAGTTTTTTTACGTGCTCCTAATTTCGTGGAAAATTAAGAAAAATTAGGTCTATTCGGTTAGAAGCGAGAATAGGAAAGAAAAGAAGAAAAAGAAACATAAAATTTGATGAAGATTTAGATTTTATGTTGCTTTTGTTGAAATCATCATTAACTGATAGCTTTCTTTTGTCATAAGAGCTTTTTTTTTAATAGTAGTTAAAGGCAAAATAAAATGTTAAAGAGAGAATGGAAGTTAGGCGAAAGAGAAGATACAGAAGAAATGAATAGAGAGTAAACTCGCTTATTCTTGTGTAATTACAATAAATTAGTTGAGCGAAAAAAAAAAGAAAACAGAAAAAGAAAAGGAAAGAAAAAAAAACAAGATACAAAAACAAAAACCTTTATTCCTTTTATTCTGATTAAAAATTAAGTTTAAATCCAATGAATCCTTTTTTCATGAATAAATTCCTTTCTATTTTTAGTGGATGTGTAATGGGGAGATAGGAGGACTGGGTGAAAATGTGTATGTGTTGTGTATGTATGAGTATTGTAGTGTATGCTCAACTTTATTCTAAGAAAATACAAAACTGCACACTTACAACAAAAGAATAGAATAGAAAAAAGGAAGAAAATAAAAACGGAAAAATATAAACGAAGAGTTTGAAGAAGTTTTATTTTGTAAGAAGGACGTTTTAAAGACAATAATGCGCTGTTTGAGCTCATAAAACGTGCCAAGACTTCATTATAAAGAGTAAAAACAGAGATTTAAAAAAAAAGACACATTATAATATATATAAGAAAATAGAAAATCAATGATCATCATAATCATCATCAATTTCATCATCATCATCATCATCATCATCATCATCATCATCATCAATCATCATCATCATCATATATGGATCGATGATGAAAAAATAAGGATGTGCTTTCAAGCTTCGTTAAATATTTTCATGTGTATGGGTGTGTGTGTTGACGATTTTAAACGAAATTTCCTATTATATATATTTGAAAAAAAGGGGAACAGTATGAAGAAGGTAACGACTAACGCATATAGAGATTTTGTATATCCCAAAAATCCGATAAAAATAAAATAAACAAAAACAACCAACAAAAAAAATGATTGAATTTATTGTCTATATTGGAAAATATGGGGAAAATTGTCTAAAATTACCCTCGACTAACCTTAATATTTTATTAGTTTAAACATTTATACTTGAAAATTTCAGCACACAAGACAAGAGACACAAAAAGAAATAGAAGAAGTAAAAAAAAAAATAAACATCAACAACAACATCATCATCAGTTTAACCCAGAACTTCAAAAGCATAAATTTAGATTTTTTTTTTTTATATTTCTATTTTTTGAAGAAAATTATTTCCGTCTTTGGTGGAAGTGGAAATTGAAAGGAAGGGTAGATATAATCATATAATTTTGATTTTGATTTTAAGTTCAAATAAGTTCATTCACATCTGAACTAAATTTAGGCATGAACATTTATTTAATTTATTATAAGATGTAATAATTGTGTTTAATGTACTAAATAATAAATATATTGGTGGTGTGATAATTTTGGTAATGATAACCAAACTTCATAACTATTTCAGAAAAAATATTTTCGCGTATTTTTTTTTCTCTGAAATTTATTAGGTTTGACACAAGTAGTAAAATATTACTCAATAATTTTATGAAATTTCTGGATAAAAATTATTAATTATTTAAACAGAGAAAAAAAGTCACCAAAAAGGGTTTAAATTTTTTTTCATTATTTTTTTTTTTTTTTGCTTTTACTAAATTCTGTAATTAAATTTCATAACTGAAAAGTTTCAAAACATTTTCTCAATTAAAACCCAAAAAAAGGAAAAAATAAAAATAAAAATAAAAATTGTTCTCATAGAAACACTTCCGATTAAAATAATTTCCATATAATTAATTAGAAAATTTAAATGACAAAATATAAACAAACTCAACACACACACAAACGTACATACATCTATACATATACAAGAATTTCACTGAAAATAGTGTATAATAGAAAAGATGTATATACCTAAGAGTGTAAATTAGGTAGATGAAAATTTTTAGTTGAATTTTAATTAAAAAATAAAAACAAACAAACAAAGCAACAACAAAGAAAACAAAACAAAAAAAATTTCCATTCCTTTTTTTTTGTTTTGAAAAATCTTTCAAATTAAAACCGAAAAAACCAAAAAAACCAACAAAACAGAAAACCAAAATCAAACCTTTTAAACCATATCGTTATTTCTTATTTTTTTCCCATATATTTCCTTAAATTTTCCTTTTATTTATGATTATAGATGTTGTTGTTTTTTAGATTGTTTGTTTGTTGGTATTTTATTATTATTTATTAATAAAAAATTTAACCATAAATGTATACAAAAATGTTGGTAATGTTGAAAAATATTATATAAAATAAAAAAGAAGAATAAGAAGAATATGGAAAAATTAATGAAGTCCTTTCCACCATTAAATATGTATTACAATTAAACGTAGAAAATCTGTACAAACATACATACCCAACACACACATACACACACACACACATACACACACACACAAACATACACAAAAATATGTTTTTAATTAATTTTCTTGTTGTATTTTCATATATGAATGTGACCATAATATTTTCTAACCAACTATACTCTTCTATCCATTATATAAACCATTCTACAAAACTGATTTACAATTGAAATTCTCTTAGATATGCAAAACATCATTCTGACAGTCAGTAGATTTTATATAGAATAACATAATTATTTATTTAAGGGTACATTCGAAACTTTAACGTAATTCTAAAGTAAATTTTTTTCTTCTTGACGTTTAAAACAAAGAAAAAAAAAATGCTGATTAAATTTAATGAAGTAATTCAGTTCTGTCATCATGGTTGGATTATTTTAATATTTAACTTCGAATGTGAAAAATCTTAGATTTCAATTGATAAACAGAAATGGTAACCAAAATAAATTTCTATTCAAAATAATTGTGACGTTATAATATTGTCCATTCCATTTACAGTTTATATAAATTTATTTTATTTGACCATAAAGGAAAACCATGCTGAAATATATAAACAACAACTGTGCATGACGTGAATACAAAAATAATTATCTTGTTCAAATAAAACAATTTTCAATGTATTTGTATAAATATTTTTTGAATTGCATTTAAAGCATCAGACACGAAAGAAAATTAATTGAATTATAAAAGGATTAAAACTTTATTTCTCTTTTATTTTTTTCTGCATTTGTTTTTTTAATTCATCACCATTCTTCAGTGTAAATAAACTGAATTAAATGGACGTATTTTTCTTATTGTTTTCATTCGTATTTCTTTACCAATATATTTCAGTCAGACACAAAGACAATTCTTTCTTTTCTTTTCATTTTTGTCTTTTGTTGATGCTTTCAAAATCTTAAAAGGATTTACGAAAACAAAATTTTATTCACGTTATTTTAAATTAAATTAAATATTTTTTTAAATTTCATTTGTCGTCCATTTTAGTCATCTCACTCATTCTCTTTGGAAAAAAGTGGCTCATTGTTATGTCATTTGTAACTTCTATTATGACCCATGTTCTTTTTTTTTTATCTCAATTCTACCACCTTGAACACCCCATCAATCCTGATGGGACTTCATAATAATATATTTTGTCGATTGATTTATTTTATTATATTTTTTTTTTCTCTCACCGGATATCCGGACTAAGGAATATTAGGTTTTTTTTTATTTCCCTTGATGGAAAAAAATTGCCACAAAAAAAAAATCTATCATTCGACTAAAAAAAGAAAATATTCAATAAAATATCGACATAATGTTTTTATTGAATGACATTTTTTTTATCAATTTCCAATTTATTTACAAAAAAAAAACGTAATCCGAATGGCGACCGATAAATGAAAAACACCCTTTCCTATATATGCAACCCTTGTGTGCCTTACTTCATTTATTTCAATAATGTCAATTGGTTTAATGTTTTTTTTTTCACGTTTTTTTTAATATTTAAAGAATTTCTATTGATTCATCAAAATTTAAATCTGATAAAATTTAATACACAAAATTAATTCGTTTAAATTAGTGAGTTCAACTCGATTCTTGTTGATTGAAATTGAAATTAAAAAAAAGAAAAAAAAAGTGAAAAGTCACCCCTTAAAATTTTACACCGAATTATATTAAATCTTTATCTTAATCTGTATAATAGAAATCCAATATCCTATTAATTTTCCATGAAAATTAAATATAGGTATATAGTTGGCCCCTTCCCCCATTCTTTCTAACACTCTCTCACTCTCTCTCATTTATTCTTATTCTTTTCTTTACTAAACCAAAAACCAAGCACATCTAATTTTCTTCTATATTATATGTTTACTAGGGATCATAATCACGTAATCACGTATTTCTAATTTAACGACATTAACCAAACACCTTGAGGTATGTCTATATGCGAAATAAAACACCTCATTTTGTGTTTTTTTGATGCGATATCGAATACCTATTTCTCTTTCTGAATGTATGTGTGTGTGTGTGTATGTTTGCGTGTTATATTTATTTGACTTTTTGATGGTGACCAAAAAAAAAAAAAAAAATAAAAATCATAATAAGGCTGTGTGTAAAATGAACTTTATCAAATTTGCAGCAAAGTAAAGTAAACACGTTAATAAATTGGATAATATTGACTACTAATCAAAATTGTTTTTTGCTTTCCTGAAGTGATTTGAAATCACAATTATTTAGTATTGTAGACATTAACACTAAAACGATGTTATTTCACTAATTAATTACATGTTTCATATCCGATCAATTCAGAGACATTATGAACAACATATTATTATTAATATTATAATTATCATCTCTATGAACACATGTTTTTTTTTTCGTCAAACCAACAGAAACATCTAATAATAAGAAATTCCGAGAAATAATCAAACATTAATCAGATTAAATAGAAAAAAAATAATATATTTCTATTCGATTTCACACAAGTCCCTTAATACCAATATCAAATTGTAATGAGTCTTTTATTTTTTAAAGGAGACATATTTATGGTTACGTTACAACATTTCGTTTGTCCCATAAAGAAATCATTCAATAATAATTAAGATGAACGAAAATGGATTAATATAAAAATAAATGATCATACCCTTAGGATTTTTATTTCCAAAATATGCATCAGAAAAAAAAAATACTATTTTTATTATTAGAATGTAATTAATATCCATACCTATCAACCTATACATATTTACTTCTCCTCTCTCTCTCTCTCTCTTTCTCGGTTTTTTTTTTTTTTTTATTATTTATGAACTTCAACGATAATAAAAGAAAATTGGTATTTGATTCTCATATATTATTATGATTCTTAGGATTCTTATCATTTGGATTTCTCAGAATGAGAGAAAAAAGATAAAAAAAAAAAAATAACAAACTGGTAATAAATTGTATATTTTTTTCCTTCTCTTATAGGTAGGTATATGTCAAAATATTAAAAGGATACAAAAATATGTATGTGTATAGGTGAGTTACCCATAGGTAATTCTTTCTTAGAAAGAAAAAAAAATTTTTGTCAATAACAAATGAGAAAATATTTTTCTCATACCTAACAAAAAAAAAAAAATATCTCCTTTTTCTGTTGAAGAAAAATACATCAGCCAGATATAAGATGAACAATAAATGTATGAGTATCTTTTACAATAGAATTGTATATTATACCCAAAAGAAGAAGAAGAAGAAGATGAAAGATTTAAGAACGAGAGAGAAGATTATATAAATATCTAAAAGTTACCTTCTTTACTATACAAGAAAAATCAGTTCAAATTTGTCATCTTTTATATCCGCTTTTCTCACGAAATTTATTGATAAGATATTTTCAGAAGTTATTTACCAAAAGATTGCTTATCAAAGTAGAAAATCAAAAAAAAAAACGTAAAAGTAAAAAGAAAAAAAAAAGAATAATACGAAGGAAGAAAGTTAGAAAAGGAAGATGAAAAAAAAAAGGTAAAAGGAAGACGGAAAAAATTATAATAATAAAAAGGGATGACGGGGAAAGACGAAAAGATAAGAAAAAAAAAGTTCGTATAAAAGAAAAAAAAAAATGTAGATAGGTATAGAAGAATTCAGTTTTGATTAAAAAAAAGAAGAAGAACAAGAAGCAGAAAAACGGAATAAGGAAAGAAAGAAAATGGAGAAGAAAAAAGTTTAACAATCAGACACGTTTAGATTATAATTTATTGAAATATTTTCAATTGAAATTTACATAAGAATTTTAATTTTCCATAGAGAAAAAGAGAAAAAAAATTGAAGATCGGTAGAGAGCATTTTCTTTCCAGTCCCCTCTAATACATATTTTATCATTAGAATATTTATGAAAAACTTTTCTCATTCTCTCTTTTTTTTCAGCTACTCTATTCACCATCACACCCACCTAATTTTTTCTTATTAAATTTGATGGACAAACACAAAAATTGTTAAATTTTTAGTAAAGATCAATAGGACAGATGAAAAAGATCAATTGTTTTTATTTTTTTTAATAAACAAAAATTATTCACAATTATCAATTGTCATTATTTTTAATATGATCCTTCAATTGTATGTGTGTGTGTGTGTGTGTAGAGGTTATTAAAATAAAGCCATTTATGGAACTCAGTGTGGTCATTTAATCCTTTTTTAATTCATTTTGTTTTTTTTTTTTGTTTTTTTTTTATAGAATTTTATAGTGCGATGAAATAATTTCGCGAGTTTTTTTCTCTTAATTTCAATTGTTTAAATTCGTGTGAAAAAAAAAAAAAACAAAACAAACAATTTAATTTTTTTTTCCTCATTTTTCAAATTTTTTGGAATTTTAGCGATTTATGTCACGCCAAAAAATATGCAATTAAAAAACAACAACAATACAACAACCAAACATAAAAAGGATAAAGGCAAACTCATGGGATTGACTCATAAATTTTGGAGGAGATGAATTTAATAATCGCAAAGAATAAATTATGTTATTTTCCCAAAAAATAAAAATAATCCAAAATAAAATATTATTTTTAAAGAAAAATGACGTAATTAATTATTGGAAGACGACGAAAAAAAAAACAATTATTTTTGAGTGGGTCCCTACTACTATACACACACACACAAGAAAGTACACATAAAGTACGATAGACAGAGATAGTGAATATGGTAAAAAATGAGACAAAAAAAAAATTTTCAAATAGAATTTATTTTGAAATTTTATTAAAACAAAACACGAACAAAAAATAAAAAAAGTTCAATTAATTGTAAAATATAAATTTTTGTTTGAATTACGAAAAATAATAAAAATTTAATAAAATTGATGGATTAATTTTTTTTTTTTTTTTTTGTTTTAATGAAAATACAAAATAAAATGTGGTTAATGTTTTTGTGTTTGTATAACAAGGCGAGAAAAATTCACTTTCATTTGTCAAATACCAACTCACACATACAAATATAACCAAACAGGACTTTCATAAGCGTAACCCGTTTGTTAGAAGAATTTTTATTTAACGAAAAAAAAAAAAAAAATTAAATTGAATTAAAGTGAAAAGCTTCATTTAATAAAAAAGGAAAAATAGTTTTTCAAAATGGCGTTTTTTTTCTTTTCATAGATCGTGCTTAATATTTTCCATTCATTTATCGTTAGTTAAGCTTCATTTTTTTTTTTTTGTTCATAACGTGTGAGTAGAATTTGAAATATACAAAATATACGATCCGATTATATTCTTAAGGCTTTAATTGAATAATGATCAACGGAGAATTATTATTTGCAAAAAAAAAAAAAGCAACTAAAATAAAGTATTGTAAAATAATATCGACGTTCTCTTTAATAAAAAAAAAAACAAACAAAAAATACAAAGTTCAATTATAAGGATTTTAGATATTTTTATTTTGTTTTATGAAAAATAATTTGGTTAAAAAAATTTTAGCATCAAAATCGAATGGGGATTGTTTTTTTGTGTGTGTGTGTAGATATGCTTTTTTTTTTGTTTATTTGTTTATTTTTTGTGACATGAATATTTCATGCGTGGTTCGATTTTTATATTCTTCCTGCACTAACTATATATATTTGCTTTGTGTGTGTGTATGTATATGTGTGTGTTTATCGGTATATATACTGAGGGCATATAAATAAAATTGAACTTTTTATTGCATAATAATATATCTATATATATGTACACGTATATCGACATAATATTCGATGGGATATATGAAACGTGGAGTACACAAACCTACAGGAATAACTGCAGGTATTTTGTATTTTTTTTTTTTTTTTTACTCCTGAAATGAACTTTTATTTTTTGTTTTATGTAAATTTCTTCTTTTTTTTCTCGTTTTTTTTGTTTTTCATTTTTGTATCTCCATAAGGCTATAAAACCAAATGCAAAGCATTGTACAAGGATCCTATTTGTGCTTTTCATTTTATTTAAAAAAAAAAAACACATTTTTTGTTCAGTCTCTGATCGAATACTAAAACAAAATTATGTAATTACTTTGTTTAATGTTTGAGCTTTTGTTAATTACTTAAATATATATGTGCTTACGTAATAAGATATGCATTGTTGAGCATCACAAAACATGTACTTAAATAATATACATTAATTTGTATTTATATATTAAAACAAGAGAAAATAATTATTGTTTTGAGAAAAGATGGAAATTTTTTTTTAATGCTCGTTATTATAAAAGCATAAACATACTTTATGTTTAAAGCTTAAGAACTGTAAAGAAATTATTCTCCTTAATACTCATGCTACCTAACCATAACCAAGTATATAATAATAAATAATTTTCCATATTTTGTCAATTCAAAGCCTACACACACACATATATATATATCAACTGAGTACAAAAATCTTCCCAAACAAACATACTCACATACGTTCAGTACTACATTCATTATATTCTGTTCTATTTTTGTCTTCAGTATTCTGCTGAAATTAGTTGTTATTGTTGTTTACCTTGAACTGATAATATGAGAGAATCATTACATCCAGAGAAAACAAAATAATAATAATAACGTAAAATCGTTAAAGTTCAATAAAAAAAATCATCAGATATAATAATAATGAAAATAATAATATGGTTTATTTATCTGGACTTTCGAATAAAGTCAATTATTTGTAATATAAAATAATATTATATGCCCATTATTATAATATTTTGTATAAGGATGTGTGTGTATGTTCTGTACTCTCTGAAATTATATATTTGTTCAGTTTTTGTTTTCTCATTGTAGATTTTCCTCTTGAAAATTATTAATATTCTCTCTATATATTTATTATATAAAATTGTCCCGAATGAACAAAAAAAAAAAATCATTTACCATAAAATATATTTTAAGGTACCAGGTGTTTTAGCAATTAGCACGCTTCATACCTATAAAAAAGGCTTATGAATGCATATAATTTATTTAAATTACAGACTTCATCATCATATTTATATCTGGCTAATTTAATTATTATTATTATTATTTATATTTTACGATTTTCCATCACCAAAAGAAGAAGAAACAGAAAAACAAACAAAAACTTTAACCTGAACCAAAAAAAAAAAAAACGCTGAAAAAGAGTTTTTTTTCCAGTTCAACTTTTATACTCGTTTTTGTGATTCATTCCATGGAAAATAAATCTAATTATTTTTTTAGCAACAAATATAATTTCCCAAACCATAAAACCAAAAAAAAAAAAAAAAAGAAGAATAGGAATAAGAAGAAAATGTGTATAAATAGAAGAATATTTCCTAAAAGAAAAAAAACGTTAAAGAGTTTGATTTTCTTTTCTTATTTTTTTGGAAATGTCAAAAAATGACATCTGTCAATATTTTCGTCTTCTTGTTTTTTTTTTTTTTTTGGACTTAACTAAATGAAATGGAAAAAGAAAATTGGGAAAAAGAAAATATATAAATCAAATTCTTCCAATAATAACAAAAAAAAATAACAATTTCACTTTGACGAAGAAATATTGATTTTTTTTTTCTGGGGATCAACACAATGTTTTATTACACAACTTTAAATATTTTTTTCGAAATCAATTTCATTCCCTTAATTAAATACTGAATTTCAGATTTTTCTTCTTTTTTCCTTTTTTTCCATATTTTCCTTAGCAGTAATTTCCTACAGTCTCTCTGCCCATTTGTTTAGCACGTCTTTTGCTAAAAATATTAAATAAAACAACATAAAAAAAAACACTAACTTTTTTTTTCTTCAACATACAAATCAATTGAAATCCAATTTCCATTCATTCTCACTTTAAAACAATCTTTTTACGAATCCATTAATTAATCCCTGGATAAAATTGATTTAAGTTTTTATATTTTTCTCGGTCTTCTTATTTTTCTTCTTCGTTTATCATCCCCCACTTCAATCAATTCATTCATTCAAGGAACAACACAACAACAAAAATATAAGAAATAAAGGAACATGTTTTTTATAGTAATATAAAAATCACATGAAAATAAGATGGAAAATGATGTTGAAGGCATAGAGAGAAGCAAAAAAAAAAAATATATATATAGAAAAGAAAGATGAAAAAAACTGACTGACTTCTCATTCTTCATCAAGCAAGCCAGCTCTTAAAATTCCCATCACTATATAAATGAACGAAACGATGTATGTAGGTATGAATTAATAAAATGCTCATGTGGATGATGGCAGAAAAAAATAAAAAAAAAAATGGGGAAAGAAAAGAAATGAAAAAGAAAGAAAAAAAAGGACGAAGAATAAGAAGAAGTTGTTTTTGTTGTTGTGGTAGGGGGGGCAAAAACAAAATATTCTTTGAGAGAGAGAAGATTCTTTTCGTCGTAATACATAAACATAAAGTATTATATCCTTTTTCGCATATGTATGTCCTTGTAACGTGATAGAATTTATGATGAACTTTCTTTCCCTTTTTCTCTACAATATCCTTTCCTATCCTGTATTATGTGGATGTGTGTTTATGTGTACAACATAATATCATAAATATATACAATGTGTGTGTGTGTGAGTGTGGGTGTTTTAAATGTGTGTATGTGTATTTAATATAAGGATGTGAAAGGAATTTTCCTAATAAATATTATATTGATCTTGGATTGTTGTTAATTGAAATTGATAAAATTGTTCATTAATTACAAAAAATAAAATTAATCAAACTCAACTGACAGCCTGTGTGTTCTATATTCTATTCTGTCTTTTCTTTTCTTCATTGTGTTCCTCTTTCTACTTTGATGATAAGTTTTTTTTTCTCTTCATTTCCATTTTCTTGTCTGTCAGAATAAATGTAAGAACTTTTACTATACCAAAGACAAAACGAACCAACTGGCTAGCATTTGTATAAAAGGTCATTCTTCTTCTTCATATCAAAATAATCTTCAGCATTGTTATTATTGTTGTTTTCTTTTTACCTGAAAAGAAAAGAAAGAAATAAAATAAGTAAACTCTAATTGTCAAATGTTGTTTTATTATTGTCCTAAGTTGATTATTTCATTATAGATTTTGTATTTTCATTAGATATTTGGTTTTATCTTTTTAATAATCTATGACAATATGACATGTGACAATATAATTACTTGTCTATTGTGTATAAATATTTTAAAATTGTCATATTAGATTGAATAAGAAAAAAGGGAAAAAAAATTATTTTGGGTCACAACTTATTGGAAAATTTCAATTGTTATATAAACAAAATAACTAAAACTAAACTATAAACGATAAACAATTTTCTAATTATAAATTGATGATAAATAATAATCATAGTTCAAAAATAATATTCAAATTATTATTAATATTGTATAAATATATTTTAATAGATTAGTGTTCATTGTTTTCATTTTTCTTTCTTTTTTTTTTGTACAAAATTGAATTTAATTTTGATTTTCCCCTTTTAACATATTTAACAATTAAAATCTATAATATTGGACTTTTATCTATCTCAAACATTATTTAAATAATCTCCATAGATAGTTAATATTATAATTGTACACACACATACACATATATATATTCATATATGTATGATGAAGGTTTTTTAAGGTTAAATTTTACCTGAAAGTTTTATTGGGTCGTCCAAATTAAAATATAATTTATATTTTATAAAATATTGTAAAGGTATCTTTAATATACAGATATACGGATTAATGGATTGTCAGTTGATTACATTTTACACATTGAATTTTTTTTTTAAATAAAATTATTCAATTTATATATTTTTTTATGACAAAAAAAACAGGACAAATGTCAAAATGTTATTTTGAACGATTTTGTCATAATAAAAAAAAAGTTCTAGTTTGCCCTTATTGAAAAATGTATACTAGTGTGAATTTGTGTAAGGCATAAATAATTATTTGTGTAGAATTTTCTGTCAATTTTTTACAATAAAATATTTTTATAAAACAAAATAATCTTTTGCTGTCATAATACAGTATTTATTATAACAACAAATACCAAAAAGAAACAATTTGTTGGATCTTTAAAGATTTGGAATTCAAAAGGTCATAGGTCATAGGGAAATTTATCTTAAAAGTGAAATGTTCAATAACGGAAAATAAAATAAGATTAAAAAATTATCATTTGTTAAATGCACCCACTAAGAACTTAAATTTAATAGATTACCATTAAAATTCTTCAATTAAAAAGTAATAATATCTACTGCACCTCATAATTTTGTATAACAATAAAATGATAGAAACAGAAAATAAATAACCACCCCATTGAACGCCTAACCTAACCAGAATAACTAACTCCAACAACAATAAAACTACTGATATTCCCAGAATAACTAACTCATACAATACAACAACAAATAATATACTATAATAACAACATTAATATTAATATTTTAATATGAATATAAATGCAATATCCGATAAAGCCATTATGAAATTCGCATAAATCAATCATTGAACTATATTTTCTAATCAAATGTCAGATTGAATAATAAACTAAAAATTAGTTAGTTTTTGGAATTATTATTACTATTATTCACACACACACACACACATAAACAAATACAAAATTTATTCATTTCAGTAATTTGTTGTTGTTGATGTTTTTTTCTTTTTTTTTGTGTTTCTTCTTGTTCTTCCTTTTTATATAAGAAAATTGGCTTTTCACATAAATAGAGCGATTTACAGACACAAAGTATTTTATGGCCGGAACTAATTTCATGGCATAATCCCTTTTTTTAATATAATAACAATATTCTTTATTATCCCTTTTCTTTCTCTTTCTATATCTCATTCTTTATATTTTCTGCTGCTGCTGTTTGTCTGTTTGTTTGTTTTTTTGTTAGGAAATTTGTTCTTTTTCGCTATACATTTTCTTTCATTATTATGTACATTTTTCCGTTTATTATACGTTATACTATTTTGTTGTGTTCTTTAAAAGTGACAGTTCCGGATGAGATGGGTTTTTTACTTCATTTTCTTTTTTCCTCTTCTTCTGCATCGTCCATTTTTTTTTTATTTTATAAAAGAAAAAAAAGAAGAACAACAAAATTAAGACAATTTTTTCTTGTTGTTATTTTATAAACGAACAGAGATTAGGGCTTAAATTAAAAGGGATGGAAATTTATAATACGGAACCGAGAATTGAGATTTCGGTTTATACTTTCTTTCATTTTATTTTTTTTGTCTCTTTCCCCAATTTTGAGACACACATTTTTCACATCCCGTCTTATTTTTTTTGGTGAGGTTTAAGAAAAATAAAGAAATTATCTATGCGGTTTGGGACCCAAGGAATGTATCATTTTTATTACATTTTAAAATTTACAATTCAATTTTAGGGGTAAGACAAAAAAAAATATTAATATTGTCAGGTTTTCGTTTTTTATCCTTTCGGTAGCAAAAGAAAGAACAAAAAAAACAATAGAGAAAGTAGAAGAAAGTAACAAGCACATAAATACAAGAAGCCTAAGACACCTGTTACATTACATTCTTTTTTTTTCCTTCTTTTTTTTTGTCTTTTGCATGTGAAAGATACATAAAGAAAATCAAATTTACTACGATGATTATTTGTTTCTGTTTCTTGAACGCTTTGTTTTTTTTTTCTTGAGCGTTTAAATTTGTGTTTTGTTTTTAATATAATCTAAATGAATAATTCCACGAAAAAAAAATGAAGAATTTAGGGGATAGGAAATGAATTATGGCACAATTTAGTTATTGCTTTTAAACGAATATGTTGTTGTTTCTTTGGTATGAGACAATCAGTTGAAAAATTGTTTTCAATACTTTTTTTTTTGTTATAAATAATTCGTACCCAGACATCTTACGAATTATATTTAAAAAGTTTTTTCTGCTTCAATAATAATTATCATCATTGAAGTTGAGGAATCTTATGGACGAAAAACTTAATTTGAAAATTGTTGAATTATTTTCAAAAAGAAAAACTGATCGTCATTCTTTTCTATTATTTGGTCAGTTACACCATCAGACTCTCAGACAATATAAGTCCACACAATAAAAGATAAAAACTTGAGAAAATCATGAAGAAAAAAAGTAAGTTCTTTCAACAAAACAGCTACAACATTGTTTGTTGTGTCCCTGTTTTCTTTTCCATTTTTGAAAATTAGCGTATACACAAAAAGAAACACAGTGACATTTGATATAATTTTCCCTCCCTTATTTTAAGGTTGAAAGTTGGAAATGAAATGGAATGATATTATTTCATTTTCTGTGAAAAATGACTCTCATGTTTCACAAAACTTTCTATAAAATTTAAATTCAATATTCCTTATTTTTACCCTAAGAAAAAAATTGAATTAATCCATGAAACTCCTCGTATATCGTATTCAATTTATATAATTTTCTTCCTTTATTTTTTTCGTTCGTTCATCTCATTTTTTTTTTTCATTTTGGTTTCTTCTGTTTGTTAAATTTGAACTTTTCATAATACTAAAAATGTATATGTGATTATACAAAAAGAAAAAGAAGACGAAGAAGCGAAGAAAAACAAGAAAAATATAAAGAGAAAAAAAATTCAATCCGATAGGTACGCACAATGTTGTAAGGTACCCACAAAAACCTAAACCAGATTTGACAAACTTAAATTGATTAAACCAGACACTAATGAAATTTATCATTTTATATTTTTGGGATTGAAAGTAATTAGACAAGAAAGGATATTTTATTAATTGAAAATTTAAGGTTTTATATGAACAATATATAATAAACAGTGAATGAATAATACTGACTGACTTTCCCATATTAAGGAATAAGGGTAAAGTGGTTCCTATGACGTAAATATACATTGAAACAAGGAACATTCTTTTATTAGATATAATATTGTTTGAATTTGATTGATAAGGACATTAAGTCGATTATATAGGATACAAATGATTGAGATAAAGCTATCTAAGGGTTGTTTCTTCTTCTAACATTTTACTTTTATATTTTTATTTTAAGTAAAGGAGGCGTACAATGAATTTCCACCATTTTTTTTTTCGCTTTTGTATAAATTTGTTTCTATTGTTGTTGTTTTCTTTTTTTTTTCTTGCATGTCAGTATACAAATGTGTATATATTATGTTTATTTTTATCTGGAAACATTTTTGTAAAATTAAAATCATTCTCTTGTGAAATGGAAAAAAAAAACTGATGACGAATCTCTTTGGAAATGTTTCCTATATAAAATATTTTTAAAGTATAACTTTGTGTTTTGTTAGAAAATGCACAAGAGTACTTCGGTATATAGAAAAATAGAATATGATCAGGTCAAGCAGTGCTTAAAGCTTTCTGTTTACGTTTTCATATTTATATTATTCTATTTTTGTTTGTTTGTTTTTCTTCTTTTTCCTTTTTTTTTTTTGTTTATTTGTTTCTTTGTTTATTTTTTGTGTTTTTGGTTCGTTCGTTTGTTTTTTACGTTTTATTATAATGTTACAGGAGAGAGAGAATATAATATACAAATTCATATCTATACCAACACCATACCCATTATCAACCCCTAACGATTTCTGATGTGAAAACGAATAGTATTTATTTTTGGGAAAGTAATTTTTTTTTGGATAAATCATAACGTGAATCAAAATACAAACACACACACACATACTCATATATATCAAAAGAGGCATTCACATAATAAAAATAATATAATGTAATTAAAAATGGAAATTAATTATCATCGTTTCACATGTTACGTGTAGTTCATTTTTCTGTTAAAAAATCAAAAAAGAAAAAATAAAATAAACACCACCAAACATTGTGGATGTGCCAAATAAATAAAAAACAAAAAAATAATAATAATAATAATAACAAAAGGTTTTTCAATTTTAATTTATAATTGAATTAAATCATTTTCATTTGTTTTTTTGCTCTCTCGCTTTTCATCTATTAAAATTAAATATTTTTCAATGATTAATATTCAGAAATTACCGCACGTGTGAGTTTTTTTTTTACGAATTTAATTTCAGAAATCATAAATAATGCCCTAGCATAATTTATTTTACAAAATTTATAATTGGATATACCAATGGGAATAAAATCTGAAACTAGATTCTATAGTAAAGAATAGCGTGACAACTTTAATGGATGAAATTGTTTTGTTTTGTTTTGTTTTTTTTTTTTAAATAGGATTTAAAAACAATAACAAGAAAAAAAAATAATTTTCCCATTATAAAATTCTGTTGAAGGATTAACAAAAATAAAAGAAAAAAAAAATAAAAACAATTTTCTTTCATTCGTTATTTTTATTTTGTTTTAATAATCAACAAGGTAGATTAATGCTTTTGAAGTTATTATGTTGATGTTTAGACTTTACCTTGTTTCCATTATTTTTTATTTTATTACAATTTTTTTGTACTCTCATTTGCTGTTTATGAAAAAAAAAAAACTAAACAACTATTTTCGGAATAATCAAAAGAGTCTTTTGAAAGAGAAAAGTAGAACAGAAAGAAAAACATAAAAAAAAGTACTTTTAATTGTTTTAATTGAAAATGAAAAATTAAAAAGTAGTTAACAAGGCAGAAAACAAAAATGTTGTAAGGTACTCTTTTATCAAGTTACAAAAAGAAAACTATTTTATAATAAACTAACACAGTATACAATAATTAGGGATTATAAAATATGAATAATTGAAATAGAGAAGAAAAAAAAAATACTTAAAAGTAAAAATTCAAAATTGAACTTTTTCTTCCCCATTTTTTTTCCTTCTTTTTAATCAAAATATTTTTTTACTCTCTAATTTGGTTTTATAGAAAAATATTTTATAATATACAATTATGTAATATTCTAAGTGAAAAAAAAAACAATAATAATAATGGAAGAGGTCATCACCTTAAGAAAATGTCAAAGGAAATACAGTAAATGGACGTATTTGCTTTCTATCAATTTGAACGTGAAAACTTTGAACCTTCAAAGGTTTTGTATGGCTATAATTTTTTTTTCTTTCTTTGCTTTCATTCACGTTTGTATTTTTTTAATAATAACCAATTACGGAAAAAAATTTATAACATAAATATGGAGTTTGTAACAAAATAACTAAGTATTAAGTAATAACAACAATAGTAACAACAATACAAAAATAATTCATAATAAAAAATGGATTAAAATCTCAAACAAAAAAAAAACTTTTCTGATATCCTGGTAGAGTAATCATAATTTAATCTATTTTTTTTTTGGTGTTAGTTTTGTTGGTTTCGTTGAAAATTAGGGAATGATAATACTCTTTAAATGAGAATTATTAAGTATATTTATAGGTTTAAAAGTTCACACCGTTTTACATTTTTCGTTTTTGTTTTTTGAATTTCGATTTTTACTTACAAAAATAAATCATAATAAATCTGTAATCCAGATTTATCAATTTTCAAAAAAAAAAACTTTGTCTATGGTTAATAACTGAATTACAACAGCAGATTTAATATGCATAAAAGCTAAAATATAGGTTTTAAGGTTATAGATAATTATAAAAGTTATAATAAAATTATTTTCTAGAGCAGAGAAAATTTTTGTTTTGTATTAAAAAAAATAAAAATGTTTGCACGGATAAACGAGAGTAATTATTTTATATAAATATTTTTCTTTTCCCTCTCCCATCCCATTCGAATATTTTCAGTCATTATATAAATCTTGATATTATACATAATTTACAATATCAGACAAAACTTGTTACCAAAATATAAATATACTTTTTGTGTTTTTATACGGGTACGAGTAAATTGGGTTGTTTGGGTGTTTTTTTTTTTGGGTTGGTGGGTTATTTGATTATATGTGCTCAAGTTATTGTTGTTGCTGTTATTATTGTTGTTATTATTCTTGTTATAAATAATATTTGTCTACCCACAATGAAGAAAAAGGAAAAAGTGAAAGAAAAAATGGTAAAAGGAAGAAGAGAAGAAATGAATAAAAAAAAAAACAAAAAAGAAAAAAACCAAAGCGTAGATAAATTATATTCTATTTATATTAACTTTCATTATTATAGTTGTTTGCTGTTATAACTATGTACATGTGTTTTACGTATAGAACATTTACAAACACAAGTTATTATAACAAAAACGTTAAAGCTAAAAGTTTTCTACTCATTTTCCTTATAGATATAATATAGAATAATATATAGTTGTGTTGGTTTGTGTCAAGTGAACGGATAAAATATTGTGGCTCCAAAAGTTACCCTAATAAAGTAGAATTTCACCCCGCAACAAAATATTCTTATAATTAAGGCAGGCGTCATAAGATTAGTTTAATACCATGCTATTCTTTTCTCTCTCATATTTTTTTTTTCTTTCTTTCAAGTATTTTTGTTCGTTTTTATTCATTTTTTTTTTTATATTCGACATGGACATCAAAACGGTTTCATTGTAATTCATTTGAAGTGTGTATATAATTTTTGGTTTATTTGAGAGGAAATGTTTTTCTTTCTTTTTTTTCTTTCACCAAAAATCAATTATATAAATTTATAAATCTGCGATCTAAGATTTCTGTATTTTGTTTTTTGTTTTATTTTTTCTTTTGGAATATTTCAACGTAAGCGAAAATTCAAGAATATGTTTTAGAATTATGATCAAATAATTTTGTTTTTCTTTTATTTTTTGTTTTTTTCTTTTTCAGATTGACGGATAAACTTTTTGTTATGTTTGAAAATTGGAAATATAGAAGACGCCATTATAATGAAATCAATAAATTCATATGAAATATTATAAATATAAATAAAAAAGAAAAAAGAAAAACAAAACAAAAACAAGAAAAACTACCAAAAACTTAGATAAACATAATAATATATTATGAAAGAAAATCAACTTCTTATAAATGAACGAAAGAAAGAAAAACAAAAACAAAAAAAACTAATCAAACAAAATATTTGTGTTTGTACTTTAACAATTAATTAACGTCAATTTTTCTATTTGAAAAGTGAATCTTTAAGGACTAGGAAATTTTTAATAGTAAAAGAGTTTTTCCTTTTATTATAATAACAATAACAAATAATAAATTGAACTCATTAATTTTGTTCCGTTGATTGTTCCATCTTGAAAAATCAAAAAAAAAAAAAATAAATAAAAATAAAACCGGAAAATTGGAATAAAGTTTTTCTTTACACATTTTGTTTTTTTGATTAATTTTCATGATTTGTTTTTATATTAATTAAAATCAAGGTTTTGAAATATGTAACTACATAATATATATGTTACGTTTATATTCTTAAATATTTTCTAAGCATCTACCTAATACGAAATATAAAAGAAAAAATGTGTTAATGTGAAAGACAGAGAAAATAAAAATCAAATTAAGGAAAATGAATAAAGAAAGAAATCATAAAACTTTTATTATTAATTATTTTTTTAGTGAATCAAATTTAGTTACATGTTTTGAAAAAAAAAAAAAAAAATAGAATTTGTTTTCCGGGAAAATACGAATATTACATTAAAAGTGGAGGAGGGAAAAAATAATTATGTATTCAACGTAAATATCGATTAATTAAGTGTTGAGTTAAATTTTATTTGCTTATTCTGAAAATTAATTTATTTCTTAGAATTTTCAATTTTGTAAAAGACAAAAAAATTATAACACAAACCCTCATACCTACAGTAAAAATATTATGATGAAATTGTTCATTCTTTAATAATGGATTTGAGAAAGACTTAAGTTTACAGAGTTTACCTCTTACAAGGTTTCACGGTAATTTAAATATTTTAGAAAATACAATAGGTATGCACTTATTACCATCATTTATGGAATTATATTGTTGAACATATTTCAAGGAGCTTAGTAATAAATTCATTCATTATTACTCTATAATATTAAGACTTCTGGTTTGAATTCCCTTCATACAGATAGATTATAATCTTCATGACTATCATAAAATAAACATGAATATCCTTTAAAATATTTTTGTTACTTTAAGTTTAGTGTTAAATGTGTGACTAATTACATAAATAAGCAATCATTTGAACTAAAAATAAAACATTTTATCGTTTATTTTACAACGAATTTTCTCACATAAGTTTTTGATGTCTTTTCTGCTCATCAAAGGTATAATTCGTTTGTCCATTTGTCTGCTTTCGCTTTCCTTTTTATTTTTGTTTGTTTTATGGGCAAAAAAAATATATGTAGGTGATGAATCGAATCAAAGAATGCGATTAAAGCTTAAAATAAAGTTTTCTTTTATATATTTTTCTTTATTTATAAAAAAGACAAAAGAAGTAAAAGCGTATAACAAAAAGAAAAAAAGAAAATAACAAGAAAACGAAAGAATTTAATCAATTTTAGTTTTAGTATTTAGTGGATGAGTTGATGGTGTCCTAAAGAAATCTTTAACTATATTTTTTCGGCTAAACATTACCACCCAATACGTGTACGCTCATATGTGTGTATGTGTTTGTAACTAAATAAAACAAAGGATGAGATCTTATGGTTGAATTATTTAGTTGAAATAATAAAACAGAAAAAAACCTTCGTTTCTTTTATTTATCGTAATTCTATACTGAGAACACATAACATTGTGTCCATGTGTTTTTTTTCAACTCTTATTTTCACTCTAGAGGTCATGTCACATAAACATATAAGAAAATCTGAACACAACTGTATGGTAAAAGAAGATCTGTCTATAATGAAGTCCTTAAAAACCAAAAGTTCTTATTTTCTTCTTCTTCTTCTTCTTTTTTTCTTTCTTATATGTTTGTTGCCTATTTCACTGTTTCTATTACGAGGGTTAATGTTATATATAAAAACTAGATCCCTATTTATCAGTGGCGTGTTATGGTCGATTAAAAAATTGCCCTTCACTGAAGTGGAAAATCTGTTGAATTGGTATTTTTAAAATTCTCTTAAGTAAGATTATCACGCGAGTGAATTTAGTTAATAATTAATTTTGAAATGTAAAGGAAAATTAATAAAATGAAACGCCACTGTTCACCCTTCATCTATCCTTACTTCTGATAAAGTATTCTAAGATGTTGTATAATAAAAAGCAAAGGTAGGCGCGTTATGCAAGTTAAGGGAATGACTGACTTTTGTTACAAGTGGTACAATTATGTATCCCTTTTTCTTGTTTCTTTTTCGACATTTATATTTTCATTTTTCCCCCCTTTTTTTCTTTCTCGTCTTTTTTTCTTTTTCTTTTTGTCTTCTGCAGATTATTTTTGGGGTTGGTTTTTCGGTATGTTGAAGGGATTTTTTTTTGTTGATCTTTGATCGCATAAGGATTAACCCTTTTCTCGTCGATTTTCTTTCTTACTTTTTTTTCGTTCTTTTTATATTTCTGGGATTTCACAGAAGCATGAGATATAATCGAAGTTTATATTTTGAAAGAAGAGAATTGATTGATTGTGACATGTAAAAATTCCGCTCTATAGTTTTTTTTAAAGAAAAAAAACACACACACACACAAACACACATACAAATAATTTGACATCTCAATTGCTGAATCATCTTATTTTTCATTTGAATTTTTCCATTCCGTTTCTGTTTTATTTTTCAATTTCCTTACGAAAACAAAAGAAAATTCGAATATTATATGAATTTATTTTCGTTTGCGACTGAAAATTACTTAGATTTTGTAAAACATAATAATAACAACAACAAAAGAAAAACAAAAAAACGAAAACAGAAAAAAATTTGTGCGTTTATTTTTTTGTTTTCTTTGCATAAATATTTGATTTCCATTTTTCTTTTCTTTTTTTTTCATCATTTTCATTTTTTTTTCTACTCCTTCTTCTCACTTTTCTTTTATTCATGAAAATGGAAAACACAAGAAACATAAATATTCAATTTTCTTGTGATTTTTATATTTCTTGGCAAAATTGTTACATGAAAAAAAAAAACAAAATAAATGGGGTTATGTGTTAAGTTGGTAGTGGTAGTGGTAACAGTAATGTAGTAGGGTGTCTCCGTATATAAATAAATTTACATTTTCATCTAAATTCTTTTTCCTCCTTCAAACTCTTGCCACCTTTATTAACACTTATCTGGTCACATTATCCACCACATTGACCAAATGTCTATTTTTCTATTTTTTCTCACCACATTTACCATAATAAAATAAAATGATCTTATTGGGTCAAGTCAAAAACAACAACAACAACAAAAAAACGAAAAGAAAATTCTTCCATTGTATTTATTTATAATGTCATTAGTCAGGGTATAGAGAAAAGCCCTCAGGAATCTTACAAAAAAATAGGGAATAAAAAAAATTTAGAGAAAGGAAATTTTCGTGAAAATTTTCCGTATTTTTTATGACTTTGATTTCTGTGAATTTTAATTTCATGAAAGAATGTTAATTTATTTTGTTTTTATTTTTCTTTAAGTGGAGAAACAGAAAAGTTAAAAATAATAAAACAAAATAAAGAAAAGAAAAGAAAGGACAGAAAAAAAGAATTCAGCATTATTAAAATGAAAGAAGAAAAGAAAATCTTTCGAAAAAAAAATTGAGAACAAAAGAAAACTTTCAGTTTTTCTTTCTCTGTTTTCATTTGATTTTCCATTTTTTTTTTTGCTGTTTTCTTGGCACAAAAAAAAAAGGGTAAAAGAAACATTGAATTTCAAGTGAATCGTTGGATGGTGTTTAGCCAAAGGCAAGAGAAAGAAAATGGAAATGGAAAAATGGAAAAGGAAAATTTGAAAAAGAAAAAAAAATTAAAGGAGAAAAAATAATGTTTGCTAAGAAAAGGACTGATTACGGTTAAAATTGAGGGAACATATCAGAAAAATATAAGAAAAATGGGCGAAACCGAAGCAAAAGAAAAAAAAAAGAAAAAGAAAATGCAAACGCAAAAGCAAAACAAAACAAGAAAAAAAAAACAATCTGAATTCTTCATCTCCGAAATGATGGTGGACGCAGGAAGGAAGGAAAAGAAGGATGGTGGCGGATAAGATGAACCCCAAGATATACAATTTTTTTTTCTATTTTTTTTTTTGTATTGTTGTTCAAATAAATAAAATGTGAAACGGGTTCACAAAAATAAATAAATAAATAAAGGTCATGATGAGATGTGAAATAAATGTTTTGTAAAAAGGATAATTTAACAAATCGAATATCGACGGTCCATCTTTCAGTTACACATCTGTCGAATGAGAAAAATGAAAAACCTTTCCTTTTTATTTCACTTTACTTCCCTGGATCAAGCACCTTTTTCATCATTTATAAAATAACACAAATTTCAACATCAATTTAACATCAAAGTCGCGTTGTTATATCTAACAACATTCTACACTTAAATCCTATTAAACAAAAATATTATTTCACCTTATGGCCGTACAAAGAAGGATTAACAAGAATTTTTTAGCAAAATTATTTAAGTTTATAAATGACTCGATGGAAGGAATAGGATCTAGTATTTTTTTACAAAGTCAATTTATCATTTAAAATTAATTGAAGGAAGAGAAACATGAAAAAAAAAAGATAAAAACTATAAAACTACCCGTACCCATTATACCTACTTTATAAAACTTTGACTTGCCTTTTTTTTAATAAATGAAAACGGCAAGAAGTGATTTTTTGTTATTCTTTTATTTTTTACTTTGATGCGGTTTTCCTTCTATAAAAGAGAAAACCTTTTGGAATAATTTACTTTTATTTATATTTTTATCCAAAAAAAAAAATATTATTGTAAAGATTTAAAGAATGTTTTAAAATATTTGGTTTATTATCAGAGTATAAATATTGTATAGGTAAAAAGTCGACTTCAATTTAACTTCCGCAGTGTTGTCGTATTATAAATATAAACTTGTAACTTAACTTAAAGAAAAAAAAAAGAAAAACTGTCTTACTTGAGTTGTATAAAATGGATTGATTTAACGTTATAAAACATGTTTTAGAAAGAAAACGTGAAAAAGAAAAAAAAAGAAGTTATTTAGAGAGTACAGAAAATGTTACTTTTGATTTCCATCAACCATTCCAATCAGAATAATTTTCAAAAAAGAAAAAAAAAACGTGGATATTTTATGTATACAACTTTCTCTCTTTCTTACTCCCTTTCTTTCTATTCTAAATCAATGGAAAAAAATCTAAATTATTTTTGTAGAGTATAATAAATTCCAATGCGAAAGCTCAATCCAAAAGAAAAAAGTAAAAAAAAAAAAAGAAACGACTGAAGTTGATTAATAAATGGATCATGTAGAAAGGGATTTAGAAATTATACAACTCTGGTGTTTGCTAAATAAGATACAGAAGACGATATATAAAACGAAGGTTAATTTCCAGGTAACACACATATCGATATCAGAATATCGTAAAAGAAAAGAGTGGTGTTGGGAGTTGGGAAAAAAGAAAAAGAAGAAGAAGAAGAAAAAAAAAGAAAAAGAAAAAAAAAAGGTGTACGGACAGAATTGGCTGTTTTATTTATGTGAGATAGATCAAAAGGGACGATTATCCTTTAATAAATCTTTGTTAAAGTCGTGCCAAGAAATGAATATATATATATATGTGTGAGTTTGTGTGTGTGTGTGTGTATACCAGTATGTGTAAGTATACATATACGTATATATTTATACGCGAGACCTACATTTAAATTATTGTGCTCACTTAAAAAACAATTTTGGCTTTTTTTTCTCCCTCCTTTTTTTCTTCTTCATTTTCCTTCTTTTTTTTTTTTTTGCTGGGTGTAAAGAGAGGAAATGTTTTGTAATTTATTTTCTAGCATTTGAAATTTATTTTTAGAGTGGAACCATAAAATAGTATATATATAATGTAATATTGTATGTGTGTGTATACGATAAACCCTGCCTAAAATTACTCATCAATACTCTCCTATAACGTTTTTTTTTCTCTGTAAAAAAAAATCATAAGTATAAGTATTTTAAGTGTTCACTAATTTGCTTTTCGTGTATTTATCTATGAAAAAAAAACTGCTTTAACCCATTTAAAAATGATCAACTAGATTTGTTTAAGACAAAAAGCTGACCTTTTCCTTTTAGTTTTTAGTTACATTCTAAAAATTTATATTTATATAGATACGACTTTATACAGAATCTATACAAACGGCCTTCATATAAGTCTAACGATAAATTCCTTAAGAAGCCAATTAATAACCAAGAATTTTCTTCTTACGACTAAAAGTAGAAAGAAAGACAAGAAGAAAAAAAACCTCAAATAACCTTAACAGTCATAGGAATTTCCAATTTTCAATATATTTTATATATTTTTCTTTCTATTTTTTTTTTCCTTCTGTCAATTCCAAACAAAAAATCAAACAGAAATTTATTTCATTTTTTGAAGTTTCCAATTCCAATTTTCCCAATTACAAATGAATAAAAGAATGGGGAAAAAACCAAAAAATAAAAAAAAGAGAAAACGAAAAAAAAACGATAAGATTGAAGAAAAAAAAAAGCTTTACAGAAATTTTTAATGTTTAATCAACTGTCATTTAATAGAAAAAAGCTATTTTTAAGTACAAAAGAAGAAGAAGAAAAAAAAATCGATTTCAAATAAAAGAAAAGAAAAGAACCGCACAAAATGAAGTTTTTCTTATTCGGTGTAATAAAAAATACATTTAAAAAATCTAAAGTGCTGTCCTTCTTTTTATTTATTTTACAGATCTGTGTGTGTGTGTGTGTGTAACCGGAGATAAAACTAAATAATTTGAATCATTTATTCACTAAATGCAGGAACAATGAAGTTTTTTATTGCCCCCTCTTCGAAATGTCAAAATGCATTTTATAACAAATAATTATAATTAATCGTTAAATTTATCCCTCTCTTGAATATTTTCTTAAAATTTTCAACTGAATTTTTTTTTTCTCTGTGAAGGATTTACTTATTTTTATATTTTATATTTCCGTTTGAATAAATCAGACCCCATTATTTTTTTGAAGAATGCATTTTTTTGTTTCCTTCAAACTATTCAAAATATAGAGTTTGAAAGATTTTTCTTGTTCATTTTTTTTTTTTTTTTTGTTACATTTTATGTAAAAAATTGTAAAAGATAATTAAACGATAAGAATAATTTATAAAACGTTAACGAACAAGATGAGTTGACAATTCATGTTAAATTTCTACACCCAAACCCCTAAAGGACATTGTTTAAATATTAGTTTTTATAGAAATATTAAATCGATCAATTTTTTATTATAAGAATTGGTAGGTTGGTCCTTTATATACAATATTATGTTGATTAGATTTTTAGTGTCATTAATTAACAAACAGCAGGAAGAACAAAAACAAAAATAATCATCTGTGTATTTTTTGAATATTGTTTCACTGTGGTTTTTATTGTATAGAAAACGGAAACAGAAAAAGAAAAAAAAAATATGTACATATTTGTGAAAATATTTTCATAATAATGTTGTTTTTTTTTTGTATTTTGGAATATGATTGAATATACTAATTTAAATAATAAATAAATATGGATGAGCTTACGTCACTGTATACAAAACAAAAGAGAATAAAAAAAAAAAAATAATACACAGAAAATCAATTATTTTATACAATTTAATAATCAATATTATTTTATTTTATCTCCCTTAACCAAAAGAATATTTTTCAATCATCAAAACATCAAATATGCAATATAATTTTCATTTATTAAATATAAATTTTTCAATTGAAAATAATAACGTGTACCTAGTTACCTATTTTATATAGAATTTTTCATTATAAATTATTATTATTTTAGTGAAATAATATTCAAAATAATAATCATAATAAATAATTTAATAAATAAATAAAATGTAATTGTTAAAATAGTAATTATTGATATTTTGAATTTATTAATCAATTTGTAATAATATTTTAACTAAAAAAATAAAAAATAAAATTGAATAAAATTAATACTGTAATACTGTACCAATCTCTATCCAAATTCAATTTTTATTTATTCATATAAATAATAGGCCATTCAGAATAAAATTGTTAATTATTATTCAGTCATAATTAATTGGTTGGAATTTTGATTTAATGAAAACTTTGTGAATTATGAAAATAGGAAAATTTATCTCATTTCATAATAATTTAATCATAGAAAAATTTCTTATAGAAACAAAATTCATTTACAGTATTCTTGTTTTTCTATAAATTATGTAGAATATGATTTTCTGAAATAATTTTAATTTTTTTTAGGAAAATTTATTTTAAATATGTTTTTTATTACACCATATTCTTGTTCAAATATTACGAAATAAAAACAATATTTTCCAGTTTTAAAATAACACAATTAAATATTCAGAGAATCACGTTTTAATTTTCTAAGTAAAAATTTGATTATAAAAAATTATTCAAATATTTTTGTTGTTGTAATTTTCTATGTAATTATACAAAAAAAAAATAGAACAATCCTGAAAGTATTTTTCTAGTTGAAACAATATTGAAATAATGAGCACCATAATAATAGAAAAGTGATTCAGACAAAAAGGTAACAACATTTTATGATCCATTTTATACAAAAATTGTTTAAAAATTAAAGATCTGCACTTAGAACTTTAAATATTTAGATTCAAAAGACATTTCCTAAGAATATTTGTTTGTTGACTGTATTCTTGTTTCTTTATTATTTATGTTTATAAAGAACCACAACTGCAATAACAATATAAAATGACACAAACATAATAACGTTAAAAATAAAATAAGAATATGTACATTAAATGCATTCTGTTTTCTTTATAACATCGTTTAGAAATTGCATTGACTTTTAAAATATTGACATAAATAAAAATCTCACGTACATTTTAGAATAAAACCTGGGTTGTTCACAGTAAATTTTCTTTCATGCGATGCAATAAAAAAAAGTTAATTTATCTTTACGGTATTTTAATATTTTTACGATATTTGAACAAATTTCTTTTTATTGATTTATACGATTCGTCTTTTATTCTCGACACAAAAAAAAAATTCAAATCTATAAAAAATCTGAATGCAATTGAACAATGGGTTTTTTGTTCAAGAAAATCATATTTTACATTATTATCTTATACGATCAGTGAGCTTTATTTTTGTCTTTGAATATTGGAATCAAATTTCACTGTATTTTATTTATTTTTTAATTTATTGATTTAAAATTTAAACAAGAAAACAAAGTGTATACCCAAAATTGTGTTTAAATTTTAAATACACAAAAAACAAAAAAAAAATACACAAAAATAGAAAATCTCAATAAATTAAATTCAAATTCAAAATTAAATTACATAAATCAAAATTTTTGGACTTTTTGAATATTTATTTGTGTGTTTGTTTGTACCAACTCCCACCAGAGAAAAAAAAACAAATCAAAAAAAGGCATTATTCGTTGTAACATCTACCAAATTGAAATATTTCCAATTTCATAATTTATAGATGTTTGATTGAAATCGCAAAAAAAAAAAAAAAAAAACAAAAAATGTTGAACGTAATTTTTCTTGCTTGCTTGTTGGTAATGGTAGGTATATTTTTTATTTTTAGTTGGAAAGGTCAAAATATTAATAACGCACAACACATCAACATGCGGGTGAAAAAGAAAAATATATTCATTTATTTTTGATTCTGTTTACAGGTTCAGGTTATATTCTCCCCCTTTTTTCCATAATTTATTTTATTTCATACAAAATTTTCCCTTTTTTATTCTTCTACTCCCTTTTTTTTATATTCTCTGTTGTTAAGTTTTTGTTGTTGGGTATGTATATTCCTTTTAAACATAGGTATTTCTAACCGTGACGTGAAGTGTAAAAGTGACGTGACAACAACAGATACGTATACAATCTTTTTTTTCTACTTTACTTTACTTCTTTTTTCTTTCTTCTGCTTTTTTTTTTTTTTTTTACTTTACATGAATGAAAGATATTTACACGGGAATGAAAATGAAATATATAAACATCTACACACACACACACATACACACAGTACAATATAAATACATTATAGTCATTGTATTTACACAAGAAAATGTCAAAAAATTTGTTATTCATATAATATTAAAAGATTTTTATTTAGGAAAGAAAAACATAAAAATGAGAGAAGAAGAAAAAAGAAAAGAATACTTTTAATAAAAAAACAGAAAAATATATTATATAGATGAAAAAAAGAAAACACACTAGGATGTAACAAAGCCAGTGTGACAGAAAAAAAGAAAAAAAAATAATACTCAAGAAGATATTTTATTTCTTTTGGTACAAAATACATAATACTGATGCATTCACATTTAATTCCCCACCATGCCCGTACCAATATCTACTAACTTCTATTACGTATAAAATATCAATATTTTAACTATGTTACAGAACAATCTTACCTATATCTTGTTTATTTGAAGTAAAACCCTTTTAGTTTAAAGTATTTTAAAGATTATCAGCTTATCGTGTATTTTTTATTTTCTTTCCAAAAACTACTCTTGACAAATTTCTTTTATAGAAAAAAAAAACACAAATCCTTACTACAACTTATAAATATAATAAGAATAATAATCACGAACATTTTATACAATAAATAATCGTGTTTATAGCTTGTTTCAACAACAAAAAATCTACTACCACCCCTTTATGAGACACACACACACACACACACACACAAATTGTATGTGACAGAAAAAAATATTTTTCGTTCGATTAAACGTGAATGACTTTCAATTAATTTCAATTCAATTAAAAAATTATTAAATAAATTCTTATATAAAAGTGTAGTCATAAATAAAACAGAAATGTCATAATAATAATAATAATAATAATCTATGATTACCAGTAATAAATCGTACCTACATTGTTTTTTTTTTTCCTTCTTCCTCTATTTTCATTTTCATTTTAATATAATTAAGTTTGATTGATAATCAAAAGTAAATCTTCTTGGTCATAATATTATATTATATTTTGTAGAAAATATTACAGGTTATCAGTTTCAAGTTTTACTTTTTTTTTCTCCTTCGTCTTCATGTTTTTTTTTTCTATGTTTTTTCCTTTTTTACTTTCAAAAATGATTTATGTTATAGAATTTATATTGGTATTAACTTATTTTAAAAGTAGAGTATGAGAAGGTTGAAATAAATATGTGTGTTATGTATGTGTATCGATATTAATACACGGATATGGGAATGTGATCAAAATGATTATATATGGGGTTGTTGAACACACAAATGATAAATGTAATGTGACAATATTTGGAAATCAATCACAGGAATAATATTTTATATATAGAAAAATATATTGTCTGAAGAATATTGTTTGACTGAAAATCAGATCAGTAAAGTGGATTGTTGATTAAAGTAAAGAAGGGTACCTCTAGAAATAGATTGTTTTGTTTGGTCAATATTTAAAAAAAAAAAAAGTTTAATAAAACTTTGGTAAGAGAAGATGAACGTTGAAATGTGTTTCATGCCTTTTCTCATACTCCATTGAATTGTAAGTGGTTTTATAATTGGCTGCGTGTGCGTTAAATATTTGGATGGAACGAAAAAAAAATAATATATATATAAATGAAACAGAATAACGTATAAGGTCAGGTCATTGTATCTTTTAGCACTTAACATCAGCATTTATAAACATACTCGAGAGTTTAATTTTATTAACAAAAAAATATATATAAAATTGGTAAAAAAAAAATAAACGAAGGAACAAACGAGAAGAAAAACTCAACGTAACGATCTGATAATTTAGAATTTATTATAACATTTTTACATTAGGCAACGTCAACCATTAATCACTTTATACTCTCCATTTTTTTTTTTCTTTTTACTTTCAGATATGAAAAATGCATTTACTCTACTCTGACGACTGACGACTGACCCAAACACTGACTCAACAGAAAAAAAAAAGATGGAAAACATAATTTTTTTTTTCACAAAATTTCACTCTAATATTTTTGTTTTCTTTCGTTTTACTCTTCTTTTTCTGATCGTTTAAAAAATATTTTTCACACAATTAAATTTTGTCTACGTTTACAAAAAAAAAAATCGTGTAAATTTAGATATAAAAAAATTATCTTTTCTACTCTGAATATTATAATATTATTCTCTATTATTATTATTATTATTATTATTATTATCATTATTATTATTATTATTATTATTATTATTATTATTATTATTTTACGCGTGTAAAATTATTATTATAGTCGAACCATAAAAAACATTAAAATATTAACGTAATGTTGTCTTCATATAATAAAACGTGTGTGTATGTGTGTTTATATGCTTATAGATATGTGTGTCATTTTTTTTTTGTTTTTTTTCTTTCGAGGGTACCATACGTTGTTTACTAACTCATATTATATAAGAAGTATAAGAAAATTTAGTGGGTATAATTTAAGAGTTTTTGGCATAAATGGGGGATAGGTAGATAGGTAGGTAGGCTTGATAATAATTTTAAACAATGTAAAGGATCCTCATTCCAGCATATATGTTTCTTCCATATATAATTATATCCATTTAATATTTTAGAAAATATAAAAGGAGCATAGGAAAAGACAAAAACAACAAGCCACAAACAACAAAAATAAAAACAACAAAAAAATAAATAAACCAAAATTATAATAAAAAAAAAAAACTGAAAAAGTGGTATGGAAAAAATATGGAAAATTTTTGTGTATGGGACAACTTAAAACTCATTTATGTATAACACTTACATTTAGAGACACCTGCTCAAAGTGCTAATCTATTTAAATTATGAATCGAAATTATATGGCTTTCATCACCTATATACACAGTACAAGGGATATATGAGTTAGAGGAAGGATGTTGGCGGTGGTAATATATGAGAACATGAAACATGAAAAAAAAGGAAAAAAAAAACAAACACAGGAGACAAAATTACGATCGTTATAATAGTAGTATTTCCTCCTTCTGCTCCTTTTTTTCCTTTTTTTTGTTTTTTTTTTTTTTGCCATGCGAATATAAAATGAAAATGCGATGCTATTATCTCTATTGACACCGCAGTTATAATAAATTTAAAACCATTTTTATTGATGACATTTTTACACGTGTTTCTTATCTTTTTCTCGTATTTAACAAAAAAACAAAAAAAAAAAGAAGAGAGAAGCAAAAGAGACGGTAGAAAAAAAAAGTAATGTTTATTTTACTTTCTTTATTTTTTTTATATTTTTTTTTTGTCTTATACGACCGCGTGGATACGATTAGCTTTCTTTTTGTTCTTTTTTTTTTTTCTTCTTTTTATTGTTTTTGATGATTAGAATTGATTGTACTCAGGGTGCTTTCTATATGTTATGTGTGTGTGTGTGTGTGTGTATAACAACAACCAACTTGAGGCCACAAAGAATATTAACAACTTCACGCTGTTTTTACCACAAAAGAAAGACGAACATTTTCAAGAGATCAAGATTAGAAATCAGACAAAAGACAATTTTCTTCTGTTTTTTTCCTTTCTTTTCTTTCTTGTTTTCTTGTTTTTGTGTTTGTGTTTTTGTTTGCGTGTGCTCACTTAATCGCTTAATCCTGATAAAAATGGGGTAAAACGCATATTACTATTTATATATATTGACGATGGCGACCGTTACATCGAATTGTCTGACTTTTAGATAAAACTAGAGTATGTAATCAGAATAGGCTTAATTTGAACTTAATTGGACTAACACTAGTCAAAAAGATAAAAATATTCGATTTACAGACAAAAATGAAACAAGAAAAGCTTTTTCGTAAAATTAATCAAGAAAAACGAATGTTTTTATTCTAAATTGGAATTCTAAAAATAAAACGAAATTTATTGAATTAATAAAATTTCTGAATTAAAAGGATTTTATTGGAAATCTGATTCTTGAGTCTCCATTCTAAAAATGTGATAAAAAAAATGTAGAAAATTGTAAATAAACTTAATGGTAAAAAATCAATTTTTAATTCAATACTTTAGGGAAAATATTATGTGAACATTTTTTTCCAGAAGTCTAACTATTTCATATTTAACGAAGCAAAAGGTCAGTTTCAATTAAAATCTTAATAAAATAATATTGAAACTGAAATAGAAAAATAATATAAACAGTTAGAAATAAGAGTTGTTCAACTTCTGTAAATTTAAAAAAAAAAATATCATCTTTATGATCTTAAAACACTTACAAATTATAAATGTCACCTTTAGTTAGAGAAACGACAAGAAAATAATAATAATAATAATAATAATAATAATAATAATCTCTAGAAATGTGAAAATGAATTAAAATGAAAATAACTTGGCGTCTCCACTTTATTTATTATAATGAAAATTGTAAAATTATATTTTATAGTGGCACTAGTCCAATTAAATTATTGAACTCAGTTACCTAATAATAATCTATATAAGAATATATGACAGAAAGAGGATGAGGTCTTGTAAAATATTGTACGAGGATATTATTTTTATTTGAAATTGTTATCTATTTATTTTTTTAATTGAAATAAAAATAATTCATTCACGTATAAATAACATTTTATTGAATCTTATTTTTAATTAGAAACTTGTCAATAATTCTTACTTCATTATCTATTATTTTATCCTACAAAGAGAAAATTAACTTTAATTTTATACGTAGAGTTTAGTGAATTTAAAATTGATTATAATCGATTAATTTGCATTTATTTTGTTAAATTAACCGCACCTATAGTACCCATCAAACAAGTCTCAAATATCCTTTAATCTAAATGTCAATAAAATTGTTTAAACCCACGTAAATCAAGAGCTTTACATTAAATCATCTACTTTTCTCCATCTCTCTCACTCTCTCTTTCAATTTAACTCTTTTACACAATAAACCTATATTCCTTTTCATTGCTCTATAATATAATATAATGTCAACATTTCATAAAATATACAACAATGTCATCAACATCTATATACCATACCATAGAATTTCAACGTTCTCTATTTTATTTAACTTTATTTTATTTAAATTTTTTTTTTCTATATTTTTTTTTGTTTGTCCACAAACTAAACCTTTTTTATTATAAACCATTTTAAATCTCTATTAGTGAATGTTTTATAATATCCAGAAACAAACATAGCGACCAAAAACCGTATAACAAATGAAATTTTTTAATACAAAATAAAATATTTTAATTTTAAAATTTAACAAACAAACAGAAAAAAATGTACAAAAAAAAATTCTATTTAAACATTTTTTTTTGTTGTGTTCTGTTCTGGTTGGGAAAGTATGGATTTTTCCAATATGTATGAGAAAATGGTAAAACTTATTTGATAAAATAAATTCAAAATTATTAAATTAAATTTTCTAATGCTTAAAACAATAAAAAAAAATAGCGAAACTACAGCTGCAATAAATTGAAAAAAACAAAGAAGTTGTAGAGCATACAACATCATGGAATGAAAATTTAATTTAAATCTAAGGTAAATATGGGAAAAATAATTGATGAAAAATAATTCACAGAATTATAGATGATAACAAAGAACATCAAATAATGAATTGTAAAATTAAAGAATATAGTCTTTAATCTATAATGGAAACCAGGAAACTTTTTATTGATTTAGAAATTTCAAAATTAAAATAACATTTTACTTAATAATAATTGTTTAAACTTTAATTATCTAAAATTAATTGAAAATACAAGAAAATAATAATAATAAAAATAATAATGTAAAACAACAACAATTTATGGTTAAGCTAAATAACATTGTTGTTGTATATAGAAAATATTCTAGGATTCTTAAGATTGTATTTTTCTTCTTATATTTTGTATTGTAGAGAAAATCATATAAGCTAAAACGGTAATGGATTATCATAGGAAGACGGTATAATAGTTAATGCTTTTAAAGTCGTTTTGTAACTAAACTTTACTCTATAATGTTTTATAATACAGGAAGATACTTAAGATTGGAGTTTCTTTTTTAGTTAGCTTTGTAGTTAAATTTAACTGATAATGGGCGTACTTTTATGAAGTCAAAAAAAAAAATAAATAAATAAATAAAGTATGAAGAAAGTTATCTGAGAATAATAAAAATTGTAATATTAAGAAGGGGTTGCATTCAGAAGGTTTATTTGTGTCTTTTAGAATAAGAATCGTTAAATGAACACAATTGTCGTTATCCTATAAAACTATACACATTTATATACTCTTTTGATTTTGAGTGAAATTGACGGCCACTTAAAAAAGCATTCAAACACAAAAGAAGTTATCTGGTATAGTTTAGTTTTAGATACTTTGTTCTAAATTTTATGCGAATAATGGATTATTTGGTTTTTCTCTATTTATTTTCTATATGTGTTTGAACTTTCAAGTGAACTTTATATTTTATTTGATTAAAATAAAATTGAGTTATTTCAACTAAAGTTCTTAAAGTTAAATACACAAACACACACACACACACCTACAACAATTTCATTGTTCAGCTTATATAGAAAAACTATACACATAGATACGATTTGGTTTTTTAATCAAAATCAGATTAAATAAAATATAGCAAATTTTCATAGAAACTATGTACTTATATAAACATTACAAATACATACACAAACACGTGAGAGAACATACACGCACGTATAGCTAAAAGGTAAAAAGTTACATTTTTTAATTTAAATTTAATTTTGTAATAAAGAAAACTTTCTTCTTTTCTTCTCTTGACTTTTATTTTTGTTTTATTTTTTCATAAGTAAAGATTTTTTATAGTGGAATTTTTTGTACTTTCTTTTTATTCGTTATTGTTATTGTTGTTGTTGTTTTTTTTTTTTGTTGTGTTGCTATTATTTTTTCCTCATATTGTAGTTGTTTTTCTTATTGTTATTGTTGTTATATTGTTACTGACATAATGTATTATATATGAAACGTTGTTATAATATTATATCAGTGAAATGGAATGAAAAGAAAAGACTGTGAAAATTTAATAAGCTGTAAAAAAAGAAAGAAAAAACAAACGAAGTTTAATGCTGAAATTACTTTATTAGTAAATTTAAATAAAGGTGCACGTTTTAAAATTATTTATATCCTGTCTTTTTCTTTTTCATCTTTTTGCATTTTATTTAAAATTTCTTTTTCTTACGCTGTTGTTATAATAATAATAATAATAATAATAATGAATGACACAAAACAAAACACAAGAAAAAGAAAACAAAAAAGGATGTTTCCTTATTTATTAGAGGTACCTATATAATAAATATTATGATTCTATAGAAATATTTTTATAGAAGAACAAGAGTGTTCAAAAGTACCTAATTTAATATAGAACTTAACTTTTAAACGTAAAACATTAACAAATTAAATACTTTATTGTTCATTTTTCTTCTTCTTCTTTTTTTTTTTTTTCTTGGTTCATCTCATCTTTTAGAATTGTTTTTGATTAATGTTTGATTAAATATTAGAAATTTAATTAATAATCTGATGAACACTTTTAATATCTTTCACATTAAAGTTTTTTTTAGAGTTTTTGTCATTCTTCGTTCTTTTTTTTTTAATGTTAATTAAATACACATTTTTTTTTCTTTAATATTAAATTTCCTGAATTATGATTATTTTCATGATCTGATTATAGAAATTTATCTTTAATAATAACAGATTATAGAATTTTTAATACAAAAGTAAAGTGAAGTAAAATGTATTAAAAAATAAATTGTAAAATACAATCAATACGAATTATTGGCGAGTAGATATAATAAACCATTTTAGAGAATTAAATTTTGTAAAAGAGTTACAAAAAATAATAATTTGTAACTCCTTCAACAACAACAATATTTAATCTACAAAAATACAATAAAAAATACAATAATAACTAAATTCTTCATTAATTCTCACTCCATCTATAAATTTTCTCATCGCTACTTACGTTACCAAATCCCAATTTGTTGGCATATGAAGTTTAACTCGACACACCTTGCCAGGCCATATGATTTAGATGTAGGTTACAACACCGCTAAACTCACCAATAAATTATATTTTCATCCACGAAAAATGTTAAACCTCTGTTTCATATATATAAAACTCCATCTTCTATCGTGTATGCCTCCTTCATAATAACAACCCAACTACCCATATTTTTGCTCAAACCCCTATTATTTTTTCTTCTATCTCATACCCACTCCTATCATATTGTACCACAAACAAAATATAAATCAGACTCTGTTGTATCGTGAACTCTAACTTTGTTGTTCTGAGTTAGTGAATGGGTGGATTTTGGGTGGATGTATGTATGCATTGGATGAGAAGAGAGGTTAGTTGAAATTGGAGATGGTTTGCTGTTTTCCCAATTTAGCTAATCTTTTTTATTTCATAATATTTTTCAAAATAAATCTTTTCGTTGTATTTCTTCTTGTTTTTTTTTATCCATAATATTTTCTTCTGGTTTTTTGTTTTTGTTAAATCTTGCAATATTTTTTTTTTCCTTTCCATCTTCCTTTCTTTTATTTTATTTTATTTTATTTTATTTTTTGGGTCCTTTTCTACGTTATCCCAAGTATAAACATTCATTCAAGTGTTACAAGAAAAAAAAAATCATAAGGATGTAAAACATCGCTACAAAATATTATTATTTATATTATGGAAAATGGAAATGGATCCAACAACCAAACATACACTCACATAAATATACATTCAGATACACACACATACACATGCACACACACAAATCTAAGTCACAAAATTCTTTAGAATTTTTTTATTTTATCTTATACGTAATGTTGGTGCGTGTTTCTGTATGTGTATATGTACGTGTGTTTATATGTCAGTATTGTGAGATGCGTAAGAATAAGAAACACGCATATCTTATTATTATAAAGCATTGAAACCAACAACAATCAAAAAAAAAAAAAAGAAGAGAGAAGAAAACTATATAATATAAGAATGGTTTTCCTTCTTAAATGACAACACAATGTCCGATGTTATCTCTAATTCTGGTATATTTATCTTTAGAAGAAAGAGGAAAAAAATAACAGAGAATAAAAAGAGAAGCAGAAGAGGGAAGAAAAATTGATCTCGTGGGAGTTTATTTTGTCTTGAGAAGAGGAAAAAAAAAATAGGAAAATTGGAATTTTAATATCATTGTTTTTACGGTTTTGAAATTTTCTTCTCATGTTTTCTTATTTTCTGTTTTTTGTTTTTGTTTTTTGTTTTTTGTTTTTTATTTTTTGTTTTTTGTCTTTTGCCTTGTGTACATGAATGGATACGATGGCCATTTTGGGAATTATTTTTTATGCAGACCAATTCATAATATTTATACTCTTGACTTCATTTAATACAAAAATAGTTATTCTTGTATCTGACGTTATCCCTCAATGAATTATCATTTTTTGAAACAATTTTTCCTTTTTAGTTTTCAGTTTATTTAAATTTTTAATGAAAACGAAAAAAAAATATATTTATTCTGAACAATAAAACTAAACATTGTTGAAATCCAAGGATTTGCGGATATATCTTGAAAATTATTATAGGCTAAAAAAAAAAATCGAAAGAAGCAGAAGAAGAAGACGAGGAAGTAAAAAAAAAATAAATAAGGGTATTATTTGTAATAAAATATGTAAAGAAGAGTTTGGTAACCTTTTTCACTTTATTACACAATAAATAATTGATGTTTTGTATTTTACATATGTCCACTTTCATACGTTATACATATTCACCCAAAAGAAAAAGTAAAAAAAAAATAAATCTCATCCTCAATTTAAACGAAAGCAAAAAGAAAAAAAAAAAAGGACGAAATTTAAAAATTTTATTAGTACAAGATTGTAACCGTAAATTTCGTTTTTTTTTCCTCCTTTCCTGTATTCTGTATATAAATTTTTATTTCGGTTTGCCCATTTTGATTTTTAATGGTTGAATTGTAGAGCAAAAAAAAAAATAAGCAACAAACAAACAAACTCTTATTTTTTTTTTTTTTATATTTGACCAAATAAAAGGATTTTCTTTCATTCTTCTTTATATTGAAGTCGATTGTTGTAAAAGAAAAAAAGAAACAAAAAACATTGAGTTGACCCCATTTTGAAGCCAATGTTAAGAAACCAACAACAACATAAAAATAACAAAAATAAAATCAAATCTTTTCGAAAAAAAAAAAAAAAAAACAAAATTCGAGGTCAAAACACAAAAGATATGTTTATGCGTAATCAAGGTCTACCCACCCTATCCATCTGTTATACTCCCACACAACACGATTAAACTCACTCTCTCATAGTGAAAACGTCTCTATTAATATTTTGCTGAATAGAAAACTGTAATTAAGTTCTATGCTTTTGATCAGAATGTAATGTCAGAATGAAGATAGAGACGGTTTGGGGTTGTAACAAACAAAATAAAAAAAATAAAAAATCTGATGAGGGAAATTTTCTAATTACAAAACATTTTCTTTTAATTCTCACAAATAAAAAAAACAAGAACAGAAGGAAAAGCGTAAAAAGGTTTTAATTTTCTTCTTTTTTTGTTTTTTTTGTATATTTTTCTAGGACATCCGAAATAAGTGGAGTCTAGAATGTCTGTATTCATTTGAAATAATGTAAATAAAAAAAAAAAAAAATGAAAAAAGAGAAAATACAAAACAAGGTTAAAAAAAAAATAAAGGGGAAATTTCTTTTGAAATTGGATCGCACTTTTTGAACAGATATTACAACAACAACAATTGTCTCGTAAAGTTTTTTGTTTTTTTTAAACCAAAAAGAAACACACCCGTTTTGCTATAATGCAAGCAACACGCAAAATTTAATAATTTTTTTCCACACATAAAAATTTAAAGTACGATATTTTTGTTGATGGGGACGCCTAGTATTTTGTGTAGATATAAATTTTTTTTTTTTTTGGTTGTGGGTTTCTCCTTTATCAACAGACTGTTTTTTGTTTTTCTTTTTGTTAAAATTAAAAAGAAAATGAAAACGTTTCATTCAAGCAGGCGAAAAAAAAAAAAAAAAACGAAACACAATTTTATTTTTTTTGTTTAAAAAAAAACAAAACAAAATGGAAAATATGATGGTGAAAAAAATTATAAATAGGAAATAATTCACAGTTTAACTAAGGGTATGTTGTTGGTATTTTTTTTTTTTCTTTCTTTCTTTGGATGGGGTCATTAATTCATTAAATGAAAAGAAAAGCAAGTAATTAAGGAAATGAATAAAAATAGCGAAAGAAAAAATGTTTTATACTCTTTTTTTTTTTGTTTTTGCTTTCGGAGAAATAAACAAACACTCAAAAAAAAATGTATAAAAAAGAAAAAAATAAAGCAAAAATAAAAATAAAGAACAAAAAAAAAAAAAAAGAAAAGGAAAGGAAAGGAAAAAAAATGGCGTTTAATTTGTATTTCTTCTTCTTGCTCTCTCTCTCTCTCTCTCTCTTTATTCTGGTTTTTTTGTGTTTTTTTTTTTTCTTCTGCCTTTTTCTTTTTTCCTTTTTCCTTTTTTTTTTCTTCATTATTTTAATAAAGAAACAAGACAAAATGAAAATTTTTCCTTTAAAATGTTTTTCTTTTATTTTTTTTCTGTGTTTTTATTTTTTCCCATTTTTACTTTTTTTTTTTTTGGGAGTACCATGTCCACTCTCTGTCTTGAGTGAAAAATTAATTGAGTTTTATACTATTATATTGTCGCCTTTATTCTTCCTCCTCTTTTCTTTCATTCTTTCTTTCTTTCTTTCATTCTTTTTTTTTTTTTTATTATATAATTACTGTCGTATTTTATACCACGCACATAAATTTATTCAAGTAGAATGAAATGAACGCAAGGAGAGAAACAAAAAAAAACGAAGAAGAAGAAAAATTCCTGTCTAATGAATTTAATTTTACATAATTTTAATTTGAAAGCAGAAGAAGAAGAAGAAGAAGAAGAGGAGGAAGAAGAATAAGAAGACTGGGGAAAAAAATATAAAAATCATATAATATGAAAATGGGGAAAAAATTTATTTCATATTGTTTTAGAAAACATTATTAAATCACCATTAAAATATAATTTTCATTCGTTGTGAAGGTAAAATATTTCTCTTGTTGTGTTTTTTTTTTTTTAAGAATTGGTTATTCTAATTGGAAAATTGTACTTAAAGAAGAATTCTCTTTTAAATATTAATAAATAGAATTAATACTTGAGAATTAAAGAATAAAAGAAGAAAATATTAGCACTGAACATAGTAAGGTACGTCACATTTTACTTTAAACACAACAAAAGTAACAATAATAAAAATAACAACAAGAGAGAAGAAAAAGGAAAAGAAAACATCAACAGCAACACAAACAAAAAACATATTCAATCCTTACAATCCTGGCGTTAACCGCACATTATACCACTAAAACGGCTTTTACCCTCTCTCGAAAAAAAAAAAATTGTATAATATAAAAGTTTTGCATAATAATTCCGCACTTGGTTTTATGATATTTTATATATTTTTTTTTTATATATATAAAAAAAAGAAAAAAAAAAACGAGGGAAAACAAACAAAAATACGGTTAAGTAAAAAGAAAACTTTTTAATCCCTTATAGCTGAAAGCACAAATAACGTGTCTTAATGCGTATAATTCCGTTTCTCCATCTATACATACTGTTCAACACTGCTCTATAAACTTATAAAGAAGAAAATAAAAAAAAAAGTAAACAACCCAACAACAATATATATTTCTTCTTTCTCTTATTCTTCCATCATTTTTTCTTTTTTTTTTTTTTTTTGCTAATTTAATTTTATCCTATTATAAATTGCGTCATTTTCTCACCAAAAATAAACTTTTTTGTCACCACGAGATATCTTTTACTTCTCCTCCTCTTGCCCTCTTCATCTTTTTCTCACTTTGACAGTCTGTGTGTGTGTGTATGTATTCTGTATTTTATTATGATGGCACCCAGTTCCCCCATCTATGAGAAACAACCAAAAACAAAGAAAAAAACCGAAAACGAAAAGAAAAATGGATAGAAAGGAAGAGACGCAAAAAAAAAAAAAATGAAAACGAAAACCAAAAATAAATCCAACACACATAATCCCTCAGAACCGAAATTTATACGTGGTTTTTTTTTTTTATTATTTAGGTTCTTGTTGTTTTTGTTATTTAATCTTGTTACGGCGCGAGGCACCTTAACCTTTTGTATATAAGACGATACAATATAGATTGGTATAGGTTAGATATGTTAGACGTATATATATAATGTACTACTGACTGTAGTACAGGTGAGTATTTCACTTATACATATAGTAAGTCTAAGTATATAAAGATATATAATATATAAGAGATTATGTTACATTTATTGAAAAGTTTCTCTAAAAACCATAAATCACATCCATTTTCTTCTCTTAAGGATATAAAACTGTTACATGGATTAAACGTCTAAAATAAAAAACCAAAAAATAAAAAAAAATAAAAAAGAATGAACGAATAAAAATACCATGGGAGGGAGAGAGTAAGAACCATAAAACTTTTCCTTCTCAATCATATGGATTATCAATAATCTTCGTCAATATAAATAGTTCATTCACATTAATCTACACTTCCGGTGAATTTAATCGAATATCGTTTCAATATAATACAATTTTTCAAGTGTTATTTTTTTTTTATATGGACAACACTGGTGATAAATGTTTTACAATTTTTCCTCGTTATTGATTTTGTTTTTCTTTTCATCAGAAAGAAAAATAAAATGGAATTTAATAAAAGTTCCTATAATTTAAAATGTTTTATGAAATTAAACTTTTTGTTTCAAAGTTCAAAGTTTGTCAGATTTCTTTCACCCTTACTTCCAATTGTTTTCATCTCTTCATTGTAGTATTTGCCAATTTCCAGTAATACATTTTTTTTAGTAGAAGAAAAAAACATTTTAATTGACCCTGTTTTACCCTTAAACAGGCACCAATTAAAATTTTATTATAAGCAGCACCACCAACAACAAAAGAAAATATTTAAAGAATTTTTAGTTTGTTTCAATTATAAAGTCAAGTTTGACTTTAGGACATCTATTTCTTTGTTAAAAATATTTTTTTTTACCCTAAAATGTAGAATAAACGTTAAAGTAGAGCCAGAAACGAAATAAAAAAAAAAAACAAAAAAATAAAGAATGAAAGAAAGAAAATAGAAGAAGATCAAGGAAATTTATCACCAAAAAACTTATTGTTAGTTTCTTCAGTATTGAATGGAGGATAAAGGTTTATTGATGACTCAGGGACAAAAAAAAAATTTAAGGCTATCAAAAGTGGAATAAAAAAAAAAAAAACAAAGAAGAAAAAAAAAGAAAAGGGTCACGTCACGAATTTAATGTATGGGATAAAAAGTACAAAAATCAAATCCCAAAACTCTTATTTTCAATTTGATCGGTATATCATAGGTTATTTTTTCCGATTAAGATAAATAAATAAATTAAAATATTCTATAGACAATAATGGGTCATCATTTAATGAAACAAATCAAAATTTAATTCAAACAATTTATACAAAAATGTAAGAATATCGATAGATAATATCTGGGGATAATACTTCAGACAGAATGTTAAAGCACGCGATTCTTTTTCTCTTATTGGCGTAATATTGTATGCATAACCAAGCCAAAAAAAAAAAAAAACAAATAGAAAAAAAAAACAAAAACCAAAAATATGTACAAACTAGGGACGAGCAGAAAAAATAAAATGGATTTTTCTTAATATTTATGAAAAATCATAAATCAAATTTTTTTTTTATTCTTCGAATAGTTTTGAATTGGTTTTTAACACTTCACGTCTGTATTTATGAATCATTGTTTGAAATATGTTTTTATATTAAAATCTCATTTATTTTATGTTCATCTTCTGTGTTTGCGTGTGTGTGTGTGTGTTGTCCGATGGGAATTAAATCAAAATTTATCGAGTCATGGCACAGACAAACAATATTATCCAATTCAAATGACAAACAAATCAAAAAAAGATTTTCGCAACATGAATAAATTTTTAAATTCAAATAATCAAATTATTGTGAAAATTTAATAAACGTAAAAGTGATTAAAATTTATATGAAAAAACGAAAATTATAATTTTATATAAAAAGTTCTCTTTAAATTATTGTTTGATTTATTAATTTACCGATTAATCCTAAGACATTTTATTTGTATGATTTAATAAATAAATCGAAACATTAAAAAATAAATTTAACTCAAATTTCAAAATTTGGCAAGCTTTTAAAGTTTAATTTTTCTTTTTAGAAAAATCAATATTTTTGCCTATAGCAACGACAGATTAAGAAAGAGAAGGACACCTCTCCACTTATAAAAGACATAAAATTTTCAAAGAAACAAATTTATATTTAATGTCTTTTCGATTGTTTTCAGAGAGAGAGAGAGAAGGAGAGAATGAGAGAGAAAAAAAAAGGTTGATATTTTTTTTTTGTGTTCTCAATTTCAATTCAACGCAAACAGTCATAAATACTCTCTTTTTAAACTAAAAGTTACTAAAAAAAAAAACAAACAAACTTTCTACTGTAGGTATAAGTTGAAGTGTTTTCCTATACGTAAATATGTATTAGTGTGTATATATGTGTCTGTGTGTATGTGTGTGTGTATAATTTTTATAGTTTCTTTTCTTTTTCTTTCTCTTCATGTCATTCATTTAGAAAATGTTATATAATATAATAGTCTGAAAGTAGGAAACCAAAGAAAAGTTTTTAAAACAGAAAAATTGATAAAAAAAAAACTAAGAAAGAAAGAAAAAGTTAGGAGGGAAAAAAAATGTAACAACAAAAATTGCACGATTGAAAAATTTTTGTTCATAAAAAATTGATTTCATAAAAAAAAAACAAAAAATTAACGAAAAAAAAAAAGTTTCCTTTTTATTATTTATTTTTTTTAAGACAGCAAAGAACAAGTTTTAATGGATTTTATTAGCAAACCTTAAAAAGAGAATTGTGATGAGAGAGAGAGAGAGAGAGAGAGAAAATTAAAATTTTATTATTTTGATGGTGTGTGTGTGCTGTATACACAACAAGCCAACGTGTAGAGAGAGTTTTCTTTTGAGTTTTAATTTGGATTTAATCCAAGAGATTTTTCTATTCAGTTTACTTCATTTTTCATGCTACGTGTTTTATATTAAATATTTTTCCTATTTCTATTTAATTAATATTTCCATATAAAGTCTTAAACGTCTAAGTAATTGAATGTAAAATCTACAATTGAGCGCATAAAACAAAATTGTAAGGGTATAATAAGTAACGTCCGATTCTCATACATAATAAAGGTATGAGTTCAAACTTTATCCAGGTAGAAGTTTGAATTCTATTATCCCGTGTCTAACAATTACCCTAGTGTCAACCCAAGAGACTTGAAAAATTTCGTAAAACATCGGATGTCACTTTAGCATTCTAGCATAAAACAAAACTAACATAAAATATTTTAATGTTCATTTATATTTCAAGGTAATATTCTATTCAATTCGATACCTTTGATTCCAACCAAGAAACTGTTCAGTAAGATGTCGTTACATTAAAAAATTTCACTCACATACCTAATTTTAATGTTTTAAATAAAATACAACATTAAAGTCCAAGCTTCATAAAGATATACTTTAATTAAAAGTTCAAGCAATGATCTACTAACTAGAAGATTCTAATATTTTTCTATTTATTTTTGTTTAAAATTACTTAACTTGAAATAATGACGCTATCAATTCAAACGTTAATAATTATCATAAAATATATTTGTATTCAAACTTAAATTAATTAAACTAAACAGAAAGTTTTGTGTTAAATAATATCTAGTATAAGGATTTAATTTCTTCAATCTTTTATAATTTAATATTTAATTAAAGTATTTTATAATCTCACTCAGATAAATTTAAACTTATCGTTAACATCAAAAAATAGAATATAGAAAAATAATCTTAAATTATATAAAACTATCAATTTTTATTAATTAAACATTTTGTTATAGTTGGATCTAAATGGATTACATGTCCACAAAACACATATAATCAACGTTAATACTTCCAAAAGAATAAGTTATAATAAAAAATGGAATCTAATGATTTGATGAAATTACATAAAATTAGTGTTTATGTGAATTTGATTTTATTGAAAAATGGAATTATAAGAAAAGTTTTAATTCATTAAATCAATTGATTAATGATTGGTTTATTAAGAATGGCATATCCTGAGCAGGGATACGTACAATAAGAAAGACGTCACGAATTCCCATGGCTAATCCCATTGTCATGATGAAAAATATTAATACATAAATATGACGTCATAAAATACATTATGAGAAAATTGATAATAGTATAAAATTACTTAAATGATACTACTTACCTATACGACATAATTTCTTATTATAAAATTCAATTTATATTGCATTACATGGACTCAGTTGAGATAATCTTCTATTTTTTTATAGAGATAATATCATTATAGAATGTAAAATGAAACTCTATTAATGTCCTCTATAAAAACATAAAATATTTTCTTTAACAATAATAAAAAGATTTATTGATCATTATTGACACCAACAAAACCGATCCAAACATACACACATACACACACATATATACACAATTATATAGAATAGAATTTATAAATAATATAATATAATTGTGTTAGTTAATCCGAACCGTAACCTAACGCATCCCACTTTATTTTATTTTATTTTTAAATCACGAAATCAGGATCCGAAACCTTATATAAGTACGTGTTCAGGGGCAACAAAACAAACGGATAGAAAGAAAAAGAAAAACAAAAAAAAAGAAAGAAGAAAAGAAATCCAATTCATCAATCAATCTTCGAAAAAGGACATGGTCCTTATCCCTTGTTATATACTTCACTCTTCACTCACTTGGGGATAATTCTTTCTTTTTTTTCTTTTCCTTTTATTTCGTTTTTCCTTTTTATGTTTGTATTTTTTTTTTTGTACTTTTACAAACGCGCGAGGACAAAAATATTTATACGACGATAAAGTTTTTCGTTTAGGAAAATTATCTAAAGTCAGTTGTTGTTGTTGGTATTGTTGTTATTTTTCCTCAACAATGTCTGGGAATTCTCGTTTTTTTTCCCTTTATATTTTTTTTAACACGTCTGAAGGTAGAATATTTATATTATTATTATTCTCCAACAAAAAGTGAATGGAAAATGGAAAATATATAAAATATTGTATCCTTTTTTAAACAGAAAATTTATCACCGAAAAACCGCATATCCGTTTCGATTCAGATTCTAAACTTGTTTCGTTGAAAAGAAGCAGAAAAAAAAGAGCAAATTTTCACTTTTGTTGTAGGAAAATGTTACGACGATGTCGTTAGATTCCCATTAGAAAATCCCTTTTCCTTTTTTTCTTTTCTTTTTCTTCTTTTTCATTTTTTTTCTCTTATGGTGTGAGTTTTTCTTCTTTATTTTTTTTTTTTTCGTTTATTTTCTTTTCTTCCTTTTTTTTTATGTTTTATTAATGGATTTATTAAAAAGGTTTCTATTGGGAAAATTATTAATTTAAATTCAATATTGAAACGAGATATTTATTCAATTTTTGGTCGTTAGAATTTTATTATCGGATTATTTCAGTTGGAAAAAAAGGGTAAAGTCATTTTAAAATCTTTTATGAATTTATTTAACTTTCATCTTTTTTATTAGTATTTTGTTTGTTTTCTTTTTCTTTTTGTTTTTCTTTTTGTTTTCATTTTTTTTTTTTTTTTTTGTATTTGTTATACTTTTGGAATGGACGAATGCGATGAAGCATTTTTGTACAGAAGAATAAATTTTTGTTCCATGTAATTTTTTTTATATATTACAGCTTACAGGTATACTCGTATAGAATTCAAATGTGCTTACATATTATATGTTTTGTCGTCTTAGAAAGATCTTAAATCATTCATAACACCATAAAATTTCATTGTATATAACTCTGACGACATCAAATTACATTACATAAACAGAGTTGAATTGTGAAGAATCGATGGTGGTTATAATGTAAGTAAATATTTTTAAATGGAAGAAAATTTAATAAAATTTATTTCGTAAGTTACAATTAATTACTTCGTCTATAGATCTGGATTAATTTATTTTGAATATTGTCCTCGAGTTACAATTAATAACCATTTTCCAATTTGATTTTGACAAAAATACGTTACTGAATTTTGTAATAAACCATAAGAAAACAATAATACAATACAAACCACATACGAATAATATACTACCCAAGAGATAGAAGGTGGAAATAGGTGTAGGTGCATGTTTAGGTGTAGGTTTTCACCTTTATAGTGATTCATACACGATTACATAAGGGAATTATTTTATACTGTATATAGGAAAATAAATGGAAAATAGTGAAAACAAATGGCATAAAGTTCATAATAAAGTGTACGTTGTGGTATATCAAATGACATCTCATTTTCCAAAAAAAAAAAAACTATATTATTCTGTTTTGTTTTTTTTTTTTTCTTTTTACTGTTGCCATTGTTATATATTGTATATAAAAGTTTAATGTTTGAACATATTTTCAAACAAAAGGCAAAAAAAAAAAAAAAAGTAATTCAATTTGTAAATTCATGACAAATTTTCAGCTTGAGTGTAATTTTACATAAACTAATTACAACTTTAGATTTTAATAATAAATTAATATTTCTAAAAATAAATGATTTATTTATACAGAATATTAATGGATTGTTTGACTTTTAACCACTTAAATTGTAACAATTTTTATTTATTCAATTTTCATTTATTGTTGAACTAACAAATCACTTGACAGTAAGTTTTTTTTTTTTTAAAGTATTTCTAAGAATTTATTGTTACACAACAATCACAAGTTCACAAAAACTCAAATAATTCTCAGTATCCAAAATATATAAAAACACATTTTATAAAGTTTCATGTAAAGAAAAATAAAATAGAAAATATTGTCATTCGATGACGTCATTCAAAGATCTCATATAAATTTCACATGTTTTTGTTAAAATAAATAAAAAGAAACTCTAAAACTGCAATTCAATTATTTATATAAAATTAACAATTCAAACATCTTTCATTTTCTAACAATTAAAAATATTTAATTAAGATAATTCACAAGAATTTTAGTAAAAAGTGATCTAGTTTGTAATGCCAGTAAGCATCTGTTATAATTTTAATTAAATCAAAAAGAAAATCACTGAAAAAAAAAAATAGAATTATAGGAAAAAAATAAAGTAATTAAGAAATTCTTTTAAAACTAATTTAATGAACTTAAATTAAGAATTTATTTTTTTCAATGAAGACATTTAAATGGAAGGCTGTAATAGGTACACCTCTCTAATTTTATTTTTCTCAACTTTTCCTGCACATTGTTTTTTTTTATAAGGTAAAAAAAAGAAAATAAAGACGGAAAACTAACTAGCATTCTTTTAAATTAAAATTATCGAATTTCCAATTACACTAAAAGCAAACATAATAATTTTATTTCTTTAAGAATTAAGATAACAAAGTCAAATTTCAAATTAAACAGTTTCAACATTTTATCTAATTATTCACTTTTGAAACGTGTGTTTTTCTACTCCCCTCTGTCTCTCACCCATACTATCTCATTCTCCCTCCTTTATGAATGAGAAAACTCATCGTTTCTGTTTTTCTTATTTTCTTGTTTTTTTTTTTTTTTTGTTTTTTTTTTTCTTTTTTTGGAAATGTGAAAATTTAGTACATTTATTATACAAACGTCTCATTGTTACACAACAAATATTTTCTAAGAAAATTTTCATCTTCTTCTTCTTATTGTTCTTCTTCTACTTTTTTCTTCTTCTTGTTCAATGTTCTTGTTCTTGTTCTTCAACGGTTGGTTGGCTGTTGTTGTTGTTGTTATTCTTTTTTTTTTGTCTTTTTATTTATCTTAAAAATTATTCAGTCAAGTCCATCAAAGTTAATTTATCTTATTCAAGAAAAATAAAATGTATATCTTGTAGCAAAAGACTATTTTTGTGTATTATACTTTCTGTTGTTGTTATTTTTCTCGTTATTGTTGTTGTTGCTGTTGTTATTGTTGTTGTTTTTGTATTTTTAGTGTGTTCTGTGGATGTGCGAATGTGTGTGTGTGCACACTATTTACACAGATGGGTATAGGTTAGATTGAGTGGGTGGTTGAATGTGTACGTATGAGTTTGGGTGTGTGTGTGTGTGTGTGTGTGCGTATAATAATAAACAAAAATGGAGTATTATCAAACTGATATCATTAATTTTAAAGAGAAAAATGTCATCATTTTTGTTTTACATTTTCTTCTGTTTTTATATTTTCCTTTTTTTTTCTGTGTTTTTCCTTTTCTTCTTCTTCTTCTTCTTCTTCCTCTTCTTCTTCTTCTTCTTCTTCTTCTTCTTCTTCTTCTTCTTCTTCTTCTTCTTCTTCTTCTTCTTCTCCTTTTAAAAAAATAGGAACGAAGAAAATTCTTTAAAAGCGTTTGGCATGACGTCGTTTAGGAAGTTTTTCCTTTTCCCTTTATTTCATTTTTTTTTTCGTTTCATTTTTTTTTTTTTTTTGGCTCGTTTCAAATCGATTTTTTTTTTCTTATGCTTATAAAAGCTTATTTACTCGTTTCCAGTTCCAGTTAGACTCAAAACGACTCAACTTCATTATATACAATAACAAGACATTTTTTTAAAACACAAAAAAACAAAAAGAGAAAGAGGACAGTTATAGATAGAGACAGAGATAATCATTTAGAGAAAAACTTAAAATCTTCAATCTTTCTGCTTCTTTTTTTTTTTTTTATTCTTTCGTTTCTGTAATCATTTTCATAAGAAAATTATTTTATTTAAGAGGAAAACTAAACTAAATTAGTTTCATTTCAATTTATGTCATTTTATTTTATTATTTTCTTTCGCTTTTTTTTTTTTTTGTTTGCTTAAATAAATTGGGTCACATTTTGATTGCGGATTGATAAGGATTCAATTTTCTAAGAAACACATTTATTTCTTTTTTTTTCTTTCGTCCTTTTTTCTGTTATTGTTGTTCTTCTTATTCTCCTTATAAGGCAAAAATACAACAACAACAACAATAATAATACAATAACAACAAAAAATGGGTAGCAATCGCGTTTTGTCTCATTTCATTTGAGTATATTTTTGTTGTTATTTTGTTTTGTGCTGTTTCTTTTTTTTTTTTTTTTCTGTGCTTTTTGTCTTTTCGGTTGATAATATTCAAGACATAAAGAGACACAAGAGGAACGACAGAGAAAAGAAAAAATACAAAAAACATCCGAAAATTTAATAAGCAAATAAATTTAACGAAATCAGTTCATCTGTGAAATGAATCTTTATAACGAAAAAAAAAAAAAATAAAGCATAAAGGAAGTAGAGAGGGGGATTGAGATAAAATAAAAGAAAAAAAAAATGGAAATTTTGTATTATGATTGAATCGGAACAGTCAAACACATTTATAAGTTTACACAGTGAAACGCACACACACACACACGGCCAACAAAATTAAAAGTAAAATTAGAAAGAAAACAAAATAGAAAAAAAGTCTCCTCCAGAAATTAGAAAAAAAAAAAAAAAAATAAAGAAAAACAACAACAGTAAAAATTTTTGACTTCACTGAATAATTGCTCACAATTATCATCTCTATTGGAAAAGTCTGTAACAGAATAAAAACAAAAATTCAAAATGAAAAATGTTTTCTTCAATGGAAAAAAATGCGTTGATGTCGTAATTTTACTGTTGTTGTTTTTCTTTTTGTTGTTATTGTTGTTGTTGTTGTTGTTATTGTTTCATATATTTTTTTTCCTTTTTTCTGTATTTTGATCCTGGGGAATTTTTTTATTTTTCTTCTTTATATATTTTGTTGTTGTTGTTACTTTTTTTTTTTTTGTTTTTCTTTTCTCTGTTTCTGTTTCTTCTTTTTAGCTTCTTTTATTTTTTATTTTTTTTTTTTTCGTTTGGTACTGCTGTCTGCCATCCATAACCTAATTTGATATGTACATCACATTACCATTTTCCAAGAGAACAGAAACAAAAATAAAATAAAATTGATATTCAAACGTGGGCTTTATATTTTTGTATGTTTTTTTATTTCTTTCTCTTTCTGTATGGGTGTATATGTGTGTATGTATGTTTATGTGTGTGTGTGTGACTATATATATATATATATATGTGTAATTTGTGAAGTACCTAAATAAAGTACAAGCAAAGCAAAAATATTCATCCATCCATCTTTTTCATTTTCTTCATCCTTCTCCTCATTTACTGCGTTTTTGTGATATTTGCCAAAATAAAAAGAAAAGAAAAGGAAAACCATTTAGAGAATATCCTACACACACACACACGATTTTCGTCGTTCAGTTTCATTTATTCTCATTAATTTTTTTTTTCTGCTCATATTCGTTAATATTTCAACATCTTCTTATATTTTTCTCCATACATTATAGAAAATTCATTCTACATCTCAATTCTATTAACAATTTTGTTTCTTTATTTTTTTCTCTCTCATTCTATTTTTTTTTTTTTTTTTTTTTTAAACAAAAATACGCGAAAAATCAAAAATTAAATTACATTTTAATGTGACAGTGAAAATGTGTAACCAAAGCAGGTACACCCATATTTTTTTTTTCTTTCTTTTTAACCTCATTTAATACATAATAATAATTGTCACTGTTGATATTCCTTACCACTATACCCTCACCCATCTATTTTTTTTTTTTTTTTCTTATCTCGTCTTATATTTTTTTCGGTTTCCTTTCTCTTCCTCTTCCTCATCTTATTCTTTTTTTGTGTTCACATTTTCTTTTTTCATTTATTAGAATATAAAGTAATTTATATTCCTTGTTTCTATTACCCAAAAAAAAAAAAAAATGTCATGAATTTTTCAATACTTCGTTTGTATAATTATTTATTCAATATTCAAACTTTTTCTCTTTCACTCCTTATTTCGCTTTCGTTTCTTTTGTTGTTCTTCTGTTCTTTTTTTCTTCTATTTTATTTTATTTGTCATTTTCTTTCGTTTTTTTTTTGTTTTTTTCCTTTTTCTACTTTACATTTTTTTTTCTTTTCCTTTTGTACCTATTTATTTTATTTCATTTTACTTCGTCTCTTTTTTTTTTCTTCTGTTCTTTCCTTTTCTTTCCTTCATTTGTAAAATAAGGGTAAAATTACATTATTGTTTGATTGAAATAATTGAGCTATGATAATAGGTGGGGTTCGAATATAGTTATAAGAGGTTGAAGGTGGTTTTAATATAAATTATAATATTATTTTGAATTAAATGCGTTTTGGGATTTTCTTTTATGTTTTTTACCCCCATTTATTTTGTTTCGTTATACCAATTTTTTTTTTTTTATTGTTTTTTTTGTAGACCAATTTAGACACAAGAATAATTAATAATATTCCCTGGTTTTAATGATTGAATTATTACTATAATTATTCGAATTTGACAATATTTAATTATTATTATTTATAAATGGAATGAAATTGTAATTGAAAAAACATAAATGTCCCCCATTTTTTTGTTTCTGGTCAACAATAAAAATAAGGTTGCCCTTTTGAATTAAACTGTTAACATCCGGAAAAGTATAATTTGACCTAAATGTGAAACTAAAATAAAAATGCAGTTTTTTCATTGCCTTTATTATTTTATTCTTGTTTGGTTTATTATTTTGTCTGTTTTCATGATGAATAGTTGTACTCATCCTATATTTTCCACATAAATTTATATTGATTCATTTTCACATTCATTCAATATCAATACTCAAAGCAATATTTCGACAGAAAAAACAGAAAATTGAAAAAAAAAATCCCCATTTTTCTCTAAAATTAAATAGAAAATTTATTTTTGTAATCGACACCGGGATTGAAATATTTTGATTTAAACCATCAATTTTCAGTTTTCAATTTCACTTAGTTTTTTTTTTTTTTGTTCACTTCTTTTATATTGAATTTATAAAATTTCCCAACATTTTCATCATAAATAGAGTTTATTTTCTATAATGGATAGGTAGATAATTACGTCATTACCGGAAAATACTAATTAATTGAAAATATTATAATTACATCAGAATAACAGCAAACAGAAAATTTTATTAAAATTGTATTTTCTCGCTTCCTTTTTATAGAAAAAAATATTTTTCATTTAATTCATTTTATTGATTAATCAAAAACCTCTGAACTTTAATTTCGCGCATAAATTTATATTCACCAAAATAACAAATACACGCATAACATAATTCTGACGTTACATATATACAAAGAAACAAAGAGAAAAAAAAAACAATGTGTAGCAAGTAAACAAAAAAATGGAAAAAGTTCTAAAAAAAAAATAAATAAAAAAAAAATAAACTGTCAGAACAAAAGTTTAACCAGTTAAACAGTAATAACATTTTCTTTTCTCTTTCTTTATTTTCTTATTTTTTTTTTTTTTTTGACGACAAAACGTTTTAGGATTTCAATGAAATTTTTATTATAAAAAATTCGTTTTCAAAAAAATATTTATCGATACAAGACACTTCTGAATTTATTTTATTCTTCTCTTTTTTTTTATGAATTGATTGAATTTGCTGAATTACAAATATTTTAACATTCAAACATTAATTCTATAAAATGAAAGTACTAATTTAATTATAATGCGTTTCTTTAGAAAGCAAATTACTCCTAAACAACGATCGTAGATATGACAGAGTTGTAAAACTTAAATATTGTAAAATTTGTTTGGAAAAAATAGAGATATATTTTTTTCATTAAATTGAAGAATAATAAATCATAAATTCATATATTCTGAACATATTTCATTTTTAAATAATTCCCATTAAATGAAAACAAATGACTGATAGTCCACATATTGTCCCTGAAAATTTAGTGAAATAGAATCTCTATGGATTAATAGAATTTTGTATTTATGTTGTTGGTCCCATTTAACATAAATACTGAAAAGAGATTGAGTAATGATTGGGATAAACGACGGGTTGGTAACAAACCATCATTCATAAACAAAAAGCTTAAAATAGCCTCGTTTACCAAACGAATAAAAATATAAAATAGGGTACATACACACACATACACATACACACATTGGCATATACTTAAAATATGCGGAATTGTGTTTCAAATCTGCACCAAGTAAAAAAGAAATGAACGATAACCCGCAGGTAAAGAATCCTTTAGAAAAAACATCTGCTACAAAAATTGAAGGATCGTTTTTAATGATGTTTTTATGGTCACAAACACAAAGGTCCTGTGCAACTTTGTCAGAAGTATAAAATTAGTTGTCCTTGGAGAATTCCGTCTTTTTTATTCTCTCCTGTCATTCATCCCATCACTCCTTCCAATAGGAGTACCCCATTTGTTCATTCGTTCGTTTATTTTTCTATATTAGGGTAAAGTTTTGACACCCGAAAAAGCACAAGAAAAAATATCACTCGCAAAATATTCTCAATAATAAATGAGAGGGACAGCAAAAAGAAAAATAAAAAGAATAAAAAAAAGGAGAAAAACTTTAAAATATTTAAGAGACACTTTTTCTTTTTTGGGAAGGTCAAATCCAATGTCACATATCTCTTTACTCAATTCTCTCTCTCTCTCTCTTTTCTTTTCATTTCTCTTAGAAAACTCTACACGACGCCATGATCCAATTTCATATAAATATATACAGATATTTTTTTTTATTTTTTTATTTTTCTTTTATAAAATATTTGTTTAATTTTTCAAATCAAGTGAAAAGAAAAGAATGATAGAAAAAGGGAGAGAGGAAATGTTTAACGTTGAATCTAAAGTCAAAAAATAAAAAAAAAGACAAGAAAAGAAAAGAAAAGAATATTCAAAGCGTTGACATCAATTTCTGTCATATTGCTTGAGTGTGTGTCTGTGTAGGATTATTATTGTCGGTGTGTGTATATGATCTGTATGTATGTATATGAAACATTATATTCGTCTATAAATATTGAATGAATTTTACCATCATCAGTAGAGAGTAAAGAGCTTTCATAAGCTAAATGATGTGTTATAAGTTATTGTTAGATTAAAGTTTGTCTGACACATTTTAACTCATCGTCAATAAATATTTTCAGCTCCATCCTTTTTGCAAAATAAACGTCATTTTTCTTTACTCTAATTCTCTTTTCTTTCTTTCTCTCTCTCTCTCTTTCTCTTTACCTCTCCTTCTTCCTTTCTCTCGGTCTATATACTCATCTCTCTCTCTCTCTCTCTCTCTCTCTTGAATTTGAGTGTTTTGTGATATGACTTGGGCATGAATGTCATCAGTCTATTTAAATTTTAAACAAACACAAAAAAATTTGTAATATTGACAATGTCTGCTTATCTAATATTTATAAAAATGTTTTCTCGCCTCTTAACGTTTCTTCTTATATTGTATTATATCCTATTTTTCTTTCTGTTTCTTATTTTTTTTTCTTGTTCTTTAACTTTCTGCTTCAACAAAGTGACAATACACCAACAACAGAAACAACAACAAAATTGAGAGTTTTCCGTTTCTTTTTTTTGTCTGTTTTGACATTAAAAAATAATCATGATTTCTTTTTTTTTTCAACTTCTTCTTTTTTTTTTTGTTTATATTTCTTATGGACGGACGACAAGGAACGAAAGCACGTAATTAGACGATTAATCTACATCTTTTTAATAGATTACCATTTTGTTCTTTCTTTTTAGTATTTTCGTTTTTTTTTTTTGTTGTTGGCTGTTTTTTCTCCTGTTCTTTTTTTTGTTGTTTTTCCTAAGTCTCTTAATTATAAAAATTTCGTTTTAAATAAAATTAAAAGTGCGCGCAAATTGTGACATTTGAACTAACGATTAATCTTCACAGTTACTTTTGGAACAACAACTGAAAGCGACATTTTTGTCCCATTTTCATTTTTCCTTTTTTGTTAGATTTTCATTTCTTTCTAATTTAGTCATAACTAAAATTCCGCACCCAAAAATAAGATTATTAAACTTAAAATAATTAGAAAAGTAACTTTAGACAACAACAAAAATATAGGCGCCTCCACCTAAAAAAAAAATCATCTATTTATGCCAACACATTTTAATTTTGAAATATGTTTGTTGTCAACAACAATTTCATTTATTTTTTATCATTTAATTTAATTTTTTAATATCTTAATTATTCAAATAACCAGTTGAAGAAGAAGAAGAAGAAAAATGATTTTCACTGAATATGAAAATATTAACGTTAGGGAATACAGGGATTTGTTTTTTCATTGTCTGAATTTTATAAAATGAAGTTTTTCAAACTTTTTTTGATCAGTGATCGATCATTCAAGGATCTCATAAAATTCATAAGATTTCCAATGATTTATAAAGTTACAAAAATTTTGGCTAACACAAATTTATGATAACACCAAAAGTTGCAAATAAAATCAAAGCCCAGACTAATAACAGGATGAAATTTTTTGTGATTATTTACTTGGTTCTGGTTATTGATATTCTCATGCTTTTATTTCAATAATTTCTCTTTTACAAAAAATCAAAGAATGCGTTTTCTTGGTTACATACCGAAGAAAAACGAAAGACTAAGTATAAAATTAGGCCATTAAAGAATTCATTTCTAAAAAATCGTGTGAGGAAGTAAGGTAACAGAAACGAAAATTATGTTCCCAAAGCTATTGAACAACAGTAATCAACAACAACGCTAATATTTTGTTTTTGTTTGTTCCTTTAGTTTCCAAAATAATAGCAGCAACAACAAGAAACAAACATCAACAGCAACAACATTAACAATAATAACAAACCATTTCGTAACAATATGCTAAAACACCGAAAATCCACCCAAACAGCCCAACAACAACAATAAAATACATAATATAATTTTGAGTTGTATTTTTCTTATCCCGAACGAAAAATTACGTAAATCTCATGAGAGAAAGAGAAAAATAGAGAGAGAAAACATTATAAAAACAGAAACAAAAAAAAAAAACAAAACAAAACAAAAAAAAAAATAAAAATTTTATACATTCGAATCCATCATCAGATACGCCCGTTGCCCATTATTCATTTTACTTTTTCTTCTTCTTCTTCTTCAGCCTTTTTTTTTTAACTTGACTCCACAGAGACATGTTATTTAGATAGATAAAAAAAAAGTAGGAAAAACGGAAAAACTGAAAAAAAGGGAACCTGCTATAACAAAATGAAACAAAACAACAAAAAAAAATGGTAAAAAAAAGAAAAAGGGGAAAAACAAAACAACCAGAAAAAAATGAGGAAAAATTTTCCGATGAAAATGTTTGATTGGCCGAAATAATTTTTGTATAATTTAATATTGTCAGTATGCGATAGAGACGAGATGGTGGGTATGGGGTGTTAGGTAGATATAGGCAAGTATTATGATGATGATGATGATGATGATGATGATGATGATGATGATAATGATTATTACGACGACAATGATTATGATGATGATGGTGATGATGATGATGATTATGATAAGATTGTGAGAGGGTAGGGAATTTATATAATTTTGTGTTGTTGGTGCGCTGTCATTGTTTCTAATCACTTGACTTGACAAAAAGAAAAAGAAAATGTTAGAAAGTGACTTTGGTATAGGGAACGGATCATGTTCTGAATTAACTTTAAAAGGTATTATTTTATTGACACAAACAAAAAGAAAAAAAAAGTAAAGGAGAATGTTTTTTGATCGATTAGATTTTTTTTTTCTAGTGACGCCATATTTGAGTTATTTTTGTTAGAAAGTTGCGGTGAAGGTTGGATATTTACTCTTATTAAAATCACTTTATTATGAGATTCACGTGGGTTTTTATAATGAGAAGACACCAAAAAAAGCACAGAAAAAGATTAAATACAAATTTTACATAATTTACTCTTCAAAAAAGGGAAAAAAAAAAATATTTATTTTCTAACGAAAGAAGCAGGAAAAACTTTGACGAAAAGTCAAGTTTTTTAATTAAAAAAAACACTTGGTAAACATATTTGTATATATATATATGTGTGGGTGTGTATGTCTATGTGTGTGAATATTTGAAATTTACCTTCAACTTTTGACCTACATATGTGAAACATGACTAAATTCTTCCTCTCACAAAGATGGTCTTCCTTTTTTTCTTTACTTTTTCTTTTCCTTCTTTTTTCCTAAGTTGGTTGCTGCTGGATCATTTTAAGGAGTAATAATACATTAAGTTAAGTACTTAAGAAAGATTAATATACTTGAAGCTATCAAGAATACGATGTCACAATATTGATTTTTGATTAGGACAGATACGATATTTGTTTTTAGATTTCTTTTCCTCATATTTTATCGTTATATTTTGATTGTTGATTTAATGACTTTTAGAACAAAATAGAGAGTTTTTTGTTCATCCAAAATTGTTTTTTTTTTTTATAATAAACCCATTTATACACATTAAATAAATTTCAGTGACAGTTCAGATTCTTGAAATAGAAAGTAGTTTACAATATACACATTAAGTGCAATTAAAAATTTAATTATAAATAGAATTAAAATTCGTCCTTATTTTCGAGCATAATTAAAAAATAAACCAAAATGTGACACATATATCTAATTTTCATTCTAAATTAAATTTACGAATAAAACATCATAGAGGAGTCTGTGATTGTTTTTAATCCTGCGATCACTGTATTGTTGTTTTTTTTTTTCTGAAGGATTGTGAAAAAAATAGACGCAAATGAAAGGAAACAATTAAATACGAAAGTAACGTTTAATCAAATCAATATAATTATTACGATTGAAAACAATATAAAAAATTTGTCTGAAATAAATAAATACTGAATGGAATTTACTACAGGAATATTTTTTGTATTTAAAATTCAAGTAGGCGAAGTTTTGGGCCGCCTTGCGGTATAATTTTTAATTAAAAAAAAATGGAAACGTTGTTTGTATTTTAATGTTAGAAAGGATTAATTTTAGCATTTTAAAAATTAAATTAAAATATTATGAAATTTCATAGTTATGAGGGGGACTCCCGTAAAATGGATTTAAAGTAACCGTCATTCCGTAGAATGCATTTAATGATCATTTCATTTCTGCAAATACTAAGTTCATTTTATTTTTAAACTTATATATTTTTGCTGAGTTTTTCTGTTATTTCTGTTTTTTATTAAATCATTTGATATTATGTATTTTTACAGGGTGATAATCTAACATCACAATAGAATATTATTTGTATCTTCATTATCTAACATTCTTATATGAAATTCAAAGAACTATATTACGATTTTGATTCAAGTAATCACGTTGATTCAATTCCCAAATGTCGAATAAGAATTTCTATATATATAATATAGAAAAATAAAGGAAAAAGAAAGAAAAGTGTTGAATATTGAATACAAATCTGTATACGTTTTTGGGTACAAAAATGGGTTAATATCACTTGAAACAAAATTTATTTTATTCTCTTCTTTTATTCTTTTTTATCCACAAATAAAAAGAAAAGAAGGGGAAAGAGAAAGAAAGGAGAAAAAAGACAAATTTACTAAAAAGATGACAACACATATCCTGATGAGAAATATAAACAAACCAAGAACAAAAAAAAAAAAAATATGAACTAAAGTAAAACAAAAAGGAACAAAAGACATACAACCATCGAGAGAGGTTTTGTTCTTCTTTGATAGTAAAACTCTATTAAATTGCATCATAGACACAAAAAGGATAAAAGAAAGAAATACACACACACATACACAGAGACACAAATTCTATATATAAAAAAAAAAAGATGGTGATAAGAAGATTTATGAGAGTGAAACCGAGGATGATACAAAAAAACTATATATATACAAATGTGTGTGTGTGTGTGTATTTGGTCGGTTAAATAATCTAGACGAATTAATTTTTATGGTTAGAATTTTTTTACTCTATATGCGAGTTTTCTTTTACGTTTTTATTATAGCAAACGCGATATAAATTAAATTAATTTTATGGAACTTAATTTATTTATGTTTAATGAAGATGTTTAATGTGTTGAAAGAAGGTGTTTTTTTTTTAGTATTTTTAGTATATTTTTTTTTTGTTTGGTACATGAAAGTGTTACGATCTCATATAATATATAGTCTCAGATTTCTAACTGTATCTGTATATGTATTGTACTCTTTTTATTTTTATTTTTATTTGTCGATGTTGTTTTTTTTCTTCTTTGTGTTTGCCTTTAAATTTAATTGCCTAAACAATAAATTAATGTTGATTGTCCATTTTATTTATAGTATCCATTTTATAGTCATCTAAAATGTGTATTTATGTATATGAAAGGGTTAATTTTTACACTCGTTTATTTTGTCGTTTATTTCTTAATTTTATTTGTTTTTAACGTGAAATTTTAATCGTGAAAAATTATAATTTTGTTGTTATTATTGTCGTTATTGTTGTTGTTATTTTTCGTTTTTGTTGCCCTGTGTTCTACACAGAATAATAAAATGAGAAAATGAAAAATAAAACGCGAATTCTTTTAAAAGAAATTTTTGTCTGCCGGGAAAAAATTACCGCAAAACATTTTCGCGTTCATAAAGTTCTATATTATTAATGTTTTATAGATATTGTTGTTGTTGTTGTTGTTGCTGTTGTTATTATTGTTGTTTTTGTTATTATTGTTGTTGTTATTATTGTATATATATATATATATATATATATATTTATCTGTAAGTGCGTATATTTGAGTATGTGTGTGTATGTGGGTGAGTGTGTGTATTGTACATTCACACAAAATGAAAATAATTAAATGAGATAAAGTTTTAATTAAATTCATAAATAAAACGGCACCACACTACCCACAGCCAGTCAAACCATAATACCCTTCTTTTCTATACATATATATATATATATATATTTTTTTTTTGTAACTCTCCCCCGTGCTCTCTTTTTCAATCTCCAAAAAAAAAACAAAAAAAAAAAATAAGTAGAAGAAGAAGAAGGAAAACCCCTCAATTTCTTCTCATTTTCAACACGTTTGATGGATTACAGTTAAGATGGTTATAAGGTTGGGTAATAGAAAGAGTATGAGAAATTTGTGTTCTTTTATTTTTTTGTTTATTTTCTTGTATTTTCCCAAAGACGAATAACAAAATCATTTTGGAGAGACTGTAATGAATTTTATTTATTTGGAAAATAAATTGAACTGTAATGGAGTACAATAATTTAGAAAAAGTATAACCAAACAAACAAACAATCAAATAAGAAAGAAAAAAAAAATAGAAGGAATGAAAATAAAGAAAAAGAAAATGATCCAGAGAAAAGAAAGAACAATAACAGAAGAAGAAAAGAAAAATAAAACAACAACAACAACAACAAAAACAAAAACAAAAGCAACAAGAGAGAAGAACACAAAAAAAATACAGGAGAAAATGAAGGATGGAAAAGAAACCAAAATCAAATCAAATCAAATGAAATGAAATGAAATGAAAAGAAACAACAAAAATATAAACAGAGAAAAAAAGAATAAGAATAAGAAGAAGAAGAAGAAGCTGAGGAGGCTGAAGAATAAGGAAGAAAAATAAAAAAAAGGATATTTCACATAATTTATTTGACAGGCACCATGGAGAATACGAATGAATATTTTTCTCTTCGTAATAGATGTGTCAATCATCTTCTTCGCTTTTTTATAGTTATATGTTATTCCAAGTTTGAATGAAGGTAAATTACCCATTCCATTTTCTATCCAGCACCTAACACCCACCCATCACCATACATTTCATAATTATTTTTCTTCATATTATTTAAAGCGTTTTGTCGCATTTTTTTTACGACAAAGTTTACCACCAAAAATTACTTAAACAATAGTCACGAATTTTCCATTCATTTACTATATTTGAAATAATAATTCAGGAACAGGAATAGGACCGGAAATTTTGTATGCAAAAAAAAAACTAACACACACACACACACCCAAAAACAAATAAAATAAAATAACAAAAAAGTGACGAGAAAGTGGTCGCTTATGGCAATTAATAAATAGAAAAACACCACAAGGGAAATTTATTTTTATTTCTCTGTTTCTTTTTTTTTTTTTATTTTTTTTTTTTTTCTGACAAGGATACAAAATGAAGGGAAAAACAGAATGACCGAAAAAAAAAAGAAAGAAACATATGAAACATGATTGTTGATTGTACTTTAGTGTAACATGCCAAATGAAACCACTGAAGACTCACATGGTCAAAAGGTGAGGTGGCAAAGTTTATTATAATATATATGAGTGATGGTGATGGTCAACATATCTAATATTATTCCGAATTCAATTTGATTTTGATTTTTCGTTATTTCGTTTATTTTCCTTTATTTATTTTTTTTTTTCGTTTTATGTTTTATTCAAGACAGAACACTTGGGAAATGATTAAAGTAATTCCTTTAATAACTATAATTGATGACGAAGAGAAACTATTTTTATGATCGATAAGAAATTTTGTTATAATAGAAGTTTCTTGATGGTCAACGATACAACTGAATTGACCATCATAATCCTACTTTGACTTCCAAATGGCATTGAATAATGGTAGTCCTTCTATTTCAGCTTTTTTTTCGGTCCTTTCGTCGTTTATATTCAACATAAATATACGATTTTTTTTTTGCGTTTGTTCGTTATATAAATATGATTTTAGGGTTTGCTACACGTTTTATACGAGAAATTTGAATTTATGTAAAGTTAAAATCAGAAGCAAAAAAAAAAGAAGAAGAAGAAGAAGAAATCTATAAAAACAAAAACATAAAATCAAAAACCTAAACTCGCAGAAATCTCATCTTTATTTCTATATTTAGGATGGAACCAAATCTATGCAATAAATCAACTTCTTGTTTTATACAAAAACACATATATCTACACACACACACAAGTACACACTCATACACACATGCATACAAAAAATAGAAAAAATAAAGAAAGAAAAAAAAAAATAGAAAACAGAAAACAGCAAACAGCAAAAAAAAATACTAAACTAAATAAAAATCGAAAAAGAAACAAATTAGATTGAGTTGTTATTTTTATCGTAAATCAATCGGAAACAACAACAAAAAACAAGCAATAAAGAACAAAATATTATCCAATTCATCTCTGTTTTTTTTTTTTTGGTTAGTTTATTCGGTAATTTATCTAACATTTTTATAAATTTATTGATAGTTTGTTGCTATAATAATAATAATAATAATACAACAAAAATAATGACAAAATTCACGAACATTTTTGCAAGAAAATTTTCTGTCAGGCTTAATTCACTTGTTTTGACAATTGTGTTTTCTCTTACGATATGCTATTTGAAAGACAACAGCAGTTAAATATCCTTTCGTGTGATCTGATTATAAACAGTTTTACATAATATATAATTGTATACTAAACTTTGTAGATCCTCCATTAATTTGGACATTAGTTATTTATTTTAAAGACTTGAAAACATTCCTTATTCGTTAAAAATGTTAACGGTTCAAGATAAAATAAAATTGTCAAAATTGTTTCTAGTAAATTAACCATATTGGGGGCTATGAACTCCTATTAATAAAAAATTTAATGAGAATGGGTTAATTAAACTGAAATCAAATGGTTTTATTTTCTTAACAATGTCAAAAAGAGACTAGCATAATGTAATAAAAGAAAAAGTTAATTTGGTTAAGCTAAACCACTTCATTAAAAGGCTTTAATAATGAAATTTAAATTTTATTTTCCGCTTAGTTTTTTTTAAATGGATTTTTTCAATTGAAATTGGAATTTTACAATAATATTGATAACAAACATACTTGAGAGATCAAACAAAAGTGTATTTTGTATCATTTAAAATTAAGACAAATAAAAATAAGAAATCGAAAAAAAAAAATACTGTGAATTACATTAGTTTGGATTTTCTTTGAAATACTTTCAGGATGTTTCATCTCTAAAATATTTGTGTACCATATAAAAAACACACAGAACATATTGATAGTGTTAAAAAAAATATGTATATCCTCTAGGATAGGATAATATTATCTCTATTTATATAAAAGTATAGATAAAGTAAAAGTAAAAATAAAAAAAATAAGAAAAAGAGAGTGGAATGAAAATCGATTGTTTGAGATAAATTGAAGAGGAAAACTGGGATTTAACTGGGACTATATAGAATAATAGTGAGAAGAGGGATATAAAATATATACATTTACATGGAACAATCAAATATCAACTTCGATCGAGTGCGTTCAGAGATTAGTGAGGCGTTATGATGGTATTAGATTGTATTATATAGAATGTGGAATGAGATTTTTTGTTGGGTGGAATATATATAAAATATATAGGATTTATACAATGATTTCGTGATTTGTTTTAACTTACGTCAATGTTTATATGTTTATAGTCAAAGTACGTGTATATGTATGTGTTTGTGTGTGTGTGTATATACTTTGTAAATGTAAAATATATTATTTACACATCAAACATCTAATGAGAGGGTTAAATGACGATTCAGTGTCTATTTAACAGAAATGGGGAGAATATATAAAAGCGGGTATACCAATACCAATACACTCAACATTAATTTTCTTCTATTTCTTTTTTTTTTTTCTTCCTTTTTATTTTTAATGTTTAAATCTTAATTACTAAACGATGTAAATGACCCTTCTTGACATTTTTACTCTGTATTCATTCCCCTAAAAATGACCCTCCCTTTTTATTTGATGTTCATACCATACTCTTGTAATAATGTAAATAAAAATATAACCCTCTCTACTGTCCACCCACCGACAAACAAATCAAAACATTTAATTCTTTCAAGTTTAAAAGAAAAAAAAAATATTTTTGCCTGTTTATTATTATTATTATTTTTTTATTTTTTCGTTGTTCGTCCTTTTCCTTATATTCCTATGTATTCGTCGACCTAAACACATTTTTTTTTTGTTGTGTTTTATGTCCTTAATTATTTGTCATAAAAAATTCATTAGTTAAAATAACATGGTTTAATTATATAATGAAAAAAAAAAGAAAGGAAAATGAAGAAGGAATGAAAACAAGGGAAACGTAAACACAGTAGCAGAATGTGAAACAAAAAAAAATATATAAACGAAGAAGAAGAAAGAAAAATAATAACAACCCAACAAATGGAAAATGGAGAATTTTTTCGAAATCATGTGTTTGAACTCAGCTCAAGTCTAAGCACATTTTTTTAAAAAACTGGAAACATTCATGAGGTAGGTTGCATAGAAAAAGAGGAAAAAGGGGAAAAAATGTTGAAAGAAAATTTTATTTATTTATTTATTTTTTATTCTGTTTTTTTTCCATTTTCATTTTAATTTTAATTTTTTTTTTTTTTTTTGTTTTTCAAAGGAAAAAATTATTTGTTTGTCCTCCGACTTTTTCTTCTTCTCTTTCTACTCTTTCCATGAGTGCACCCAAAACGGTTGGATGCGTGATGGGGAAGGGGGATTGGTACAACAGAAAACGATGATGAAGAACAAGAAAAAGTAAAAAAAAAAAATGAAAATAATTAAAATGATGAAAAGAAAATGATTTTAACATTTAAATTTTGCCAAGTGAAAAAAAGAAGAAAATTATAATTCAAACAAAAAAAATTTCCTTCGTCTTGTTTTTTGGTTTGTTTTCTTTTATTTTTCATCCTTATTTTTTTGAGTTTTCCTCTTTTTTTTTCTTTGTTTTTCTTTTTTTCTTTCGTCCCGATTTTCTTTCTTTCTTTATTTTTTTTTTGGTAAACGAACGTGAAATTTGCTTGAAGCATAAATGAATTTGATGTGTATTAATTAAGAGTAGTCGCTCAAGGCAACTGTTTTTTTGCTTTCTTTTTCTTTCATTCTTTCTTTCGTTATTTCTTTCTGTCTTTTTTTTCTTTTCTTTATAATGCTAATATTGTTTATTATTTACACAAAACAATGGATTACCTACAGTACTTTCTAATAATAATAAATAATAATAATAAACTTGAGAGAATATTTTTATACAAATCATACGCCATACGTGAGTAGAGGAGACAAACAAATATGAAAAGTGTGTGATTGAAACATTCTAGAATTTTCTATTATAATATAATTGAACCTAAAAGAAAATCTATAAGGAAACTTACAAAAGGACGACAAGATGTCATGTTTTGTCATTGTTGTACGATAGTAAACAAACATCATGATGACTTTAACATTTCTCTTTCTATACAAAATTGAAGTCCACCATATTTTTTCCACCAATCGTATCGGTTCAAATTTTGTGAAGATTTAATTTCTATATAGAATTCCTAAATTTTCAAGTGGACTAAAGATAAAACTATTTAATTAATTTACTTCATATTTATGAATTTCTATTTGGTTGTAAATTATTGTATTGGATTCTGAAAACAACAGACAATTAAAATAACACTTTTAAGGTTCCACTATTGTTATATCAATAAAATTGAATGTCGAGAAGTCTCAAAATCGTAGACAAAGCCCGGAATAATTAATAATTAAAGTGTACTTGTCAAAACTGTTGTTGTCATTTTGGGTACTCAGAAATGGAAGCAAGGGTTTTTGTCACATTAAGTGCAATTTCATTACCAGAATATACAATTGTCTATTATGGTTTTTGGTCTAAGTATGTCTTGTACTTGTCTTTAATAATATTTTCTAAAATATATTATTTCATTTCCAGAAACTTCTCTTAAAATGATTTTGCAATCCAACACTAAAAAGATTATAATTCAATTTTACAATGGCGACAAAATGAAGATAACATTTTTGTCTCACCCAATATATTTTAGTTTAGCTTTTAGTAGAATCATATATAATATAATATATTTTTGCAAAAGAGCCAGCCGATAAAACGAATAAATTCATGCCTTCTGTTTTTATTTCTGTCTCTTTCTTTCTCTTTCTTTTTAGCTCATAGTATCTTTTACTACAAATGCACCAGAGAGAAGTTCAAACCCCATTTGGATTTTATCAAAAATAAAAAAATAAATGTCGTACAATTTATGTGTCGGATTATCGTTACTCTTACATTTTCTCTGAATTTTATAGGAAAAAATTTTATGCAAAAGTTTCGAATATTTTTATATTTATAGAAAAATGGGATCGGGAATAAAATAATCGAGTTACCTTACATTCTAACTTTCCAACTTTAGTTAATACAAATTCAAACGGACCTACATTTGGTTTTCATATTAACTTGGTTTTACATCAATATTAAGTGAGACTTAGTTAAGATCACAAGAGAGAGCAGAAGGAAAAAATATAGTTTAGTTTAGAAGATGGTTTCAATAATTTTATTTGAATTAATAAAACATTCGTTCAAGAAGTATTTCAACGGATTTTCATCATAAATAATAACGATAACATAATGACTTCAATAATCGATAGATCGATTATTTTAAACGTATATTTGGAGCATTATAATAAATCTGTTTATCCCAACTGGGTCGAAGATAATATAAAAATAATCTTTTACCTGTTTTCGATGTCATGAAAAAGAGCATCATCCAGAAGATATAAACGGCAACAATTTTGGTCGATGCCATTTCTTATCTAGTATAAAGTTTTACACTACCTCCGGCTATTTACACTTTTATCTATCTATATGACGTCACTAAACAAATATCACACTTTATACAAATAAAAAAAAAAAGGAAAACAAAGAAATAAAATAAAATCAAAAAATAGTAAAATGAAATGAACAAAAAAAAAAGAAACTCTGGCACTGAACTTTTTAACTGAAAAACATGAAACTCAATCAATAAACGGGAAAAATAAAAACAAAAAGAAACTCACTTCACTTTGATTTACACAATTTTTATTCTCTTCCTTTTTGTTTTGTTTAAATCAACCAGAACTAAAAAAAAAGTTTAAAATAAATTTTAATTTATTATTATCAGTTTGATGATGAAAAAACATTTTCTTTTCGTTTCGAGTTTTCTTTATTTCTGTTTTTTTTTTTTCCTTCTCAATCTTTGTTTTTTTTTTACTTTGTATTATTTTTGTACTTCAATATTTTTCTCTATAAAAAGTTGTTAACTCAACATTAAACAGAAAATATGACTAGACAATTGACTTTTGTATGTTTTCTTTCACTTTCATCTAACTATTTCTCCCTCACTTTTTTTTTATTTTAGAATAATTTATTCTTTGACTCTTTGTAAATTTCGTTAGAAGAACATTCTTTGTGGTTAAATTTGATTTTTTAAAGAAAACCTTTTAACTTTTTTTTATTTTGATGATGATCTTTTGTGTCTGAAAAGATAGAAAATAATAATATTAATTTTTAATAAAATAATTTAATATTTTTCTATTTGTAGAAAAATAAAATAAAAAAATATTAGAGAAAGTAAAACAAAGAAAGAACGAAAAGAAAAAATAACAAATAAAAAACAAATAAAAAACTTGAGAATATTTTAATATTAAAGATTGAGGTCTTGTTGTTTTCCTTAACCAAGCAAAACGAGAAAATATTAAGTAAAAAAAAAAAAAAAAAGAAAAAGAAGTAGAAGAAAATTCTCTAGTAATAAAAAGGGAAAAAAAAAAGTAAAAAGTCAAAGAACAAACAACATCATCTATCTAAATAAATATAAATATAATATAATATTTTCTCTAAAGAGGTTCTTTACGTCTCCAAAGTTACAAAGTCTCAATATCTATATCCATTCCTTTTTTTCTTCTTCTTCTTCTTCTTCTTTTCCTTTTCCATTCCCATATTTCATATAATAAATATAAGTATACTCGTGTATATAAGAAAATCACGCAAAAAAGAGAAAAAAAAACGACTTGGAAAATCTAATTTGTATACGATTTAAATAAATTTTATAAAATCTTACGAAAATTATTCGTGATTTGAACTTTTTTTTTTCTTCTTCTTCTTCTTCTACTTCTTCTTTTTTTATCATTCATTCTCTCTTATTTTTAACTTAGTCTTATTCTCTTTCTATGAGAATCGTATATAAATTTACATTTTAATATGAATTAATTTATAACACAACAACAACAACATCAACAGCAACAAAATTGCATAAAGCTATAATTTTCCTAGAATAAAATTATTCTTTTATATTTTTACTAAAATCTTTCTAAAAGTTTTTTTTAAAATATTTAATTAATTATTTAAAGTTGTTGTAAAACATTATTCTCTTATTAAAAGAATCGCTTAGTTTAACCTTCAGTTTAATCTTACCATATCTACCTACTTTCAAGTAAGTCTCAGTATTTTCAAAAGAAAAAAAAACTGTTAAGCTCTCGATCCGAACCAAAAGAAAAATATGAACCAAAAAAAAAAAAAAGTAAAGGAAAAAGCACTGATGTCATTTTCTCGAATAAAGCAAAAGAAAATGAACTTTTATTCTTCTTCTTCATCTTATTTTTTTTCTCTGTGATATCATAACTTGAAAAAGAAAGGAAATTGGAAGTTGTGTTGAGGAACTTATATACCTCCTACAATTCGTTATTCACATATACCAATGTCTAGTCAAAACAAAACTTTATATAAATAATTTATAGGAATTTTATATGACAACATTTTCCTTGTTATTTTTTTTTTTTTTGTATTTTGCAAATCAATCTTATTTAACAAGGAACAGGATACAATATTTATTTTTTTATTATTTTTTTGCTGGTATCTCAAGAGGAATGAGAAAGAGATAGATAAATAAAATAAAATAAAAGACATTTTGATCATAAAGTAAGGGCCAAAAGGTTGTGAATTTTTATTGTTTTCTATAATATAAAACGTTTATCTAACATAATTACATTTTGTGAAACTTTTTCTACATAAAAAAAAACAATAGAGAGAGAGAGAGAGAAAAAGCTCAAAAAGGTTAATAATCATGATGACTTTTATAGGTGTGTAAAAGTTGATCAGAAGAATGAATTAGAAAATAACATTTGAAAATTTACGTACAAATATAGATTAGATCGTTATTATTATACATTGACATTTTATATTTATAATAAAACATAAATAATACTATGATCGGGTTAAGTATTGTAGATATTTCTTATAAACACAAATTTATTATTGACGCATTTATTGTGAAAGAAAAACAAAAATAAATGAAAAAAAAAAAAGGTTTCATTTGTATAAATATAAAAAGAAATCACTGATTCAATCATTTACATTTAAATAGTATACACCCCTAATATAATTCTATATTTGAGTACTTTACCTACACACACACAAACACTTACACACTTACACACCTTCTTTAACCTCCTTAATTTTTAATTTTTTTCCACCTTCTTCCTCATCTTTATTTCCTTTTTTTTATACTTTACTTTACACATATACTACAAAAAGTACAAAAACAAATTGTACAACCCATGCACATACCAATATATATTCTGGTATGACGCCTAAAAAAAACTCTCTCTCACACACACACACGAAAAGCATTATATTATTATGCGTGACTTTTCATCATAACATTATCAATCAAATAAATCTGTTCACAATTATTTCATGTAGAGTTTTAGTATTATAAATGTTAAGTGTGTTGTGTACACATCAACATCATAATATAGTGACTACATATTACAGTATCGGTTAGTTGTTTTTATATTTTATACAATCACCTACAAGGGCGCCCTTAATTCATCAACTAACACTAACTGATTTTACCTTGTTTACTTATGTAACAATCGGTTAAGTGAACTCAATTTCAACAACACTTTTTATTTGATTTGTTTTTTTAAACAAAAAAATCTCACATAGTAATCCCAATTCTTTATTATTTTTCAAAACAGAAAATTAAATTCTGTCATTTATATATATTTGTATTCAATTTTTTCAATATTTTCTTCTAAAGCATTTCTTATAACGGATTTAAGTTAGGTAAATTAATTTTAATTTGTACCCAATAAATCCTAATTCCTAAATAATAATTTATAGGAATTTCTTGTTTTCTTTTTTAGTAATTTATCATTTTGTTCTTTTATTTTTAAATAAAGGATTTTCAATAGAGAAAATAATTTTATTTAAATATTAGCAAAATAAATTGTAAAAGTCTAAAACAAACACTTAATTAAACCCGAATAAATTATATAAATTTTGACATTGGTAAATTTGTAAAACATTAGGTAAAAATGTGTTTTGTTCCTTTTATTTTATTTTACTGATATTACCTCAGGCTGACACTGTAGACGTACGTACATAAAGCACGTTTCTTTTTATTTTAATTTTATTTTGTATTTTTTATGTTCACTAATTGTTAACCAAACCAAATCAAATTACATTAGTCTTCTATCACTGATGGATATTATTTTATGATATTCTCATTTATTATTTGTAATTTACTCATAGCCAAGCACACCCATCAAATTGGAGAATTCGATGAAACAGATAAACATAATCAAAAATCAAAAAACGTGACCGACAATTTTTTTTTATCCCCCATTTAAGGTTTCATTTTTTATATAAATTGGAATCCTCCTCTTACAATAATTTTCCTGTAATGGAAACTTTTCAATTTGTGTGTGACATTTTTATTTTTAGTATTTTAATAAATAGGAAATGAAAAAGCTGCCGCACGATTAAAAATAAAAATGGAGGGTAAAATATTATAAATATATGTTGGGAAGAGTAAGAGAAATTTATTCTGGACAATCAAGTGAAATACATTTTTTCAAGTCGTCTAGACACCTCATTCATTCATATACGCATATTTATAAAACGGAAAAACAAAAAAAAAAAAAAAAAAAGAAATAACGACGGGTTTTATGCCCCGCGGGACCATCGACATAGAAGAACACATCAAGAGTTAGATTCTTCAGGTTTTTTTTCCTTTTTTCTTTTTTTATTTTTTCTTCTTTCTCTTTTTCTCTTTTTTCCAGTTCTTTTTTTATACAGTTAATTATTTATAATTGTTTTATAACAATGGCGACGGGACTTTTATTGCTACAGGGAGTTTTTTTTTTATGTTCTTTATGTTTTTAAACAAACTTTCTTCGTTTTTCCTTTTTCTTTTTATACTTTTTTTTTTCTTCTGCAATTTTTGTGAAGAACAAGAAAAAAAATATACATAAGAAAAATTTTGTGTTACATAATTTGTTTGAGTAAATTATGGAAACCATTTTGTAATGTAAAAATTTTTTTTTGGGTTATAAATTTTAATTCTGTTTATACAAATGTTTATACGCATAACACTAAAATTGAAAAATTGAATAAAATAAAAAAAAACACACACCAATGAAATATTATGTTAAATCCCAGTTAGAAATATTTATCTTATAACTCTAATTTGTTTAAAGTCAAAATGGTAAAAAAAAAATAAGTTATTTCAATTTTAGCTCCGGTGCTCAAAGAAAAAAAATTGCCTTCGTTTAAACTTTTACCTCGATCAAAAAAAAAAAAAAGTAAAAGAAAAGGTCGAATTTTGACGAACAAGAAAAAAAATAAATATTTATAATATTCTTCTATTTTCAAATGTGACTCTTGTGGCGGATGCTATTTTATTTGACAGATTTTGACCTTTCAAGATCACAACAAAAAAGAAAATTCTTTGACATGACTTAGCACTGTAATATGACAATCTTAGTTTCGATAAAATACAGCTGCTGTCCAAAACCACTTTCTGTTATTGTGTCATAACTTATTTATATCACTAACATTGACAAAAGAAATAAAATGATGAAAAATTCACTTCATCTCATATTAATATTTTTTAACATAATATAATTTATGCAATAATCGACTTCTATATAAACTCCAGTATAAGGGGAATAATAATATTTTCTCTCTTTATTTTCTATTTTAATTAAAATCACAAGAAAAAAAAAAATTAATTAATCATAAATATTTAAGACAAAAGCCTGACACTTAATTCAGTAATGATAAAATTAATTTTCTAAATATAAACTTCAATTCATTTACTTCAGATTTATATTTTCCAACAATTACAGCTATACACAACAGCAGTCACACTTTATCAGAAATAAAATATAAAAAAAAAAAAAAAACAAAAACTTACAGTAATCCAAAAATTGAGTCAAATCACCCAAAACAAAAAAAAAAAACAACAAATAATAACGAAAAAAAAAATGTAAAGAAGAAGTAGAAAAGGAAGAAAAGAAAAATAAAGCTCATTTCATTGCCTTTTTACTTTATTTTCACTTATATATATATATATATATCCCCCCAATTTTCTTTTCGTATATAATAATAATACAGTCACAGTGACCTAAACATGATGTATATTAAATCAATAAACAAAATTACAATAATTCATAAATCAAATATTGATTCAAAAAATTGTTCTTTCCTTCATGTCAACTTTTTCTTTTTCTTCTTCGTCTTCGTCTTCTCTTCTTATTCTTAATATTTTTTTTATTATTTTTCCCTTTTTCCCAATTTTTTCAACTATTTTCTTTTTCTTTATTTATTTCTTTCTTTTTATTATTATTTTTTTATTCGTTTTTTTTTTCTTCTTGTATTATTGATTTGAATTACAACTAAACACAATATTGATAATGTCTTGAAGTGATATCCCATTTTTTATGGAAGATTAGGACATGACTCTTTAAACATTGGATATTTTAGACATTATTAAATAATATATACTTTTATATACAGTATGTGAATGTGTGTGGATGTGTGTGTGTGATCTATGTATATCAGTATGTGAATGTGTGTGGATGTGTGTGTGTGATCTATGTATATAATATATAGTCTAGAATTTATGACTGTGTTTGTATGCATGTGTGTATACATGTGTGTGTGTGTATATGAATGGTTGAAATCATGTAATAAGGCGCACGCGATGTCAAAACATTCTTATAAACAAAAAAAAAAGAACCAAACGGAAAAAATATTCTTCCTCTTCTCATTCACTGATCCTTCATCGCGTGTCTTTAAAAAGGATATTTTTTTATTATTATTTTTTTTCTTTCCATTTCTTTCCTTTTTTCTTTGTGCCTTTAATAATTTCATTTTTTTCTTTTCGCCTTCTTTCTAAAAAAAAAAATTCGCCAGATTTCATTATATTGCTGTGAACGTTTGGAAAATTTTGTGTTTTTATTTTTATTTGATTTCTTTGAACATTTTTTTTTTTTTTTGCAAATTAATTTAAACTTAAAATATTATTATTATGAAAACAAAAATATCTTAATCAGAATAACGAATAAATAAATAAATAAAATTCTATAATGTAAAAGAAAAATCTATAAAATATCCTGATAATATCAAATTGTCTTAAAATTGAGGTCATTTTGAGGTAACATTCGTTACATTATACCATTAATGATATGGTGATTGGGTTAGAAAATCGATCTTATAACTTCAAGTTGAATGTGTCCCAAAGGGTAACCAGCTTGTATAGTATAGCTTTTAGTTTCTATGCCTATAAGCATAATATACAAACATTAATAACTTCTCATCAAAATAATTTATATATAAATATATAAAGAATAAGAGTGACCAATATAAGCTTAAAGTTGAACCCGAATAGAATACCTAATTTTTCTTCATCAAAAAAAAAAAAAAAAAAGAAGGAAAAAAGAAAAGAAAAAAGGAAAAACTTGTGCAAGAAACTTTAGGATTATATGATGGGCTGCGTGTGGTTGACTCTTTCTTTCCTGTAATTCAGAGAATTTCTTTCTTTTTTTTTGTTTTCTAAGAATGAGGGTCTATCTGGTTATCCAGTTACAATGTGTTACATTAAGAGATTTTACGTCTTTTTTTTTTTTTTTACAAAAAAACTAATTTAACACGTTTGCGCACGCCCTTTTTTTTTCTTTCCTTTAGGTACAAAGAAAAAATTTAATATATTTTAATCTAAAATGAAGAAAAATAAAAACTTTTTGGTCTCCCAAAGAGTTTACTGATTTTCTTTTTTCTCTTTCTTCATTTAAAAAAAAAAAAACACTATAAAATTTAAATTCATAAGTAAAAACCAGCCTAATAATAATAACACAACATATACAAAATATTTTCGTGCAATCAACCTATTAAGGTCAATGTAAATTTTCCACGGAAAATTAGTTTTCAAAATATTCTAAAACTAAAAACAAGAGAAAATAAAAAATAAATAAGGTCAAATCAAATTTATTTTTTTTTCATTTTTGCGGCTAAATTAATTCAAAAAAAAAAAAAAAACTTTCTCATAATAATTAATTTTAAACAAAATTATTTTCCATTTTACTAAAGTAAAAATCCTCCTACAATTTTCATTAAAACACACACATACACACACACACACACACACACACACCAACATACAAATGGATACATTAATTTTTAGAATATTGCACAAAATTATTTTGATCGCCCTAAAAGAAAAATTATTGTGTAATGGTGAATATTTTTTTAAATTGAAGGAGAAACATTTTATAGGACTATAGGAGACACGAAACATTTAAAAGGGATTTTGTTAAATCTCATTGCCCTGAAGGCGTTAATCAAAGTATTTAGCATTTAGTAATTTTGTACATCATATTGTATGTATATAAATGTTTGTATATGTGTATATATATATCATCAAGGATAATTACAATCGAAATCTGATTATTGAACGGGGATTTGCTGTTCTAATTTACGCGTTGTAATATATAAATATATTCTATTATAAAATAAGTAATAATATAAATACATAAAATAAATATACGATTGTTTTTTTTTTTGGTTCTTGTTTAGATTTGATTTATTTTATATTATATATTAACCTAAATGAAATAATTTTTTTGTACGTCCATTTTAACTGTGCGACAGAAAATGAATAGACCCGCGTGTATGATCGATAGCATTTCCTTTTTTTTTTTTTCGTCTTTCGTTTTTCTTCTTTTTGTATTTTTGTTCTCTCTATTATTCTCTTTGCCATAATTTTATGCTATAATTTCGTATGCATGAATGTATATGTATGTATGTATGTAATGTATATAATGAATATTGAATATGTGATATAAGCTGATAAGAGTTATAGTGACAGAAAGGGCAAAATTTTATTTATAGTCTTTTGACTGACAATTTGATGACGGAAATAGTCAGTAAAGAATTTCTATATTCTTTCGTGTGTGTGTAATGTTTTTTTTTCTCGTCTCCATAATATTCAAGTATAAAATATCGTTTTCTAATAAGAGATAATTTATATTTAACCAGGAGCAGTCAATTTAATTGTATTCCGGTGACAAGGCAAAAGTATAAATGATGAATACTAGGCGTCTCCACTCAATTTTATTTTTTTATTTATTTACAATAATAATCTGATTTTATCGAAATTATATTACAAAATCGACATTAATATAAACAAAAACATTGCCGCGATTATAATATATATAACTTTTGAATTGTTTTAATAAAAATCGATTTTAAAATAAAAAAAAAATATCAGGCGTCTCCACTGAAAACTAATTTAAAACTAAACGAAGATATCAGCAACCAAATTAAATATCAATAATTTTTAAATTAGATTACATAATTTCCTACTTAAATTGAATTTAATAATTACAACCTAATAAAGTTATGGCAACGGTAAATTTTATCTTCTCATCGTGAACAAATTTTTTTATCGTTATAATATTCACAATATTCAAGTGAATTAAATTGAAACTAAATAATTTCAAGTGCAATTTTAAAACTTATTTTTATTTATAAAGATAAAGTTTTCATAAGAAAAGAATATAAATTTTAGCTTTAACATTAAATTATTATTGTGACGATAGACTATTTGACACCATAAGAGAATATCCTAATTATTTAATTGTTAATCAAAAAGTACTTATAAGAATTCTGATGCTAAACTTAAAGAATAATTGTTCAAAATGTACATTTTCCATTATTATTCACGGTACAAAATTGAAAATCATTTTAATAACATATTTCATATTTTTCTATTCTTCTTCTTTTTTACTATTTTTACCACCATATTTCCATTACCAAAGATCAACAATAATATCAACATCAACGTAAACATATTTTTCAATATCAACGTAAACATATTTTTCAACATAAAGCAACCCAAAAGAAAATATAAAATAAAAATTTATGATAAATCTAAACAAAGTTTAACAAACAAATTTTATAATATGTAATTTTATACAAGTACATAAGAAAAAAATGTTTATTATGTACTATTACTCTTATTATGACTCTTTAAGAAAGCTAAAAGTAATAATAAAATCATATAATTTGAATAAAACAAAAAAAAATATGACAAAGGTTTAAAAAAATATTCACAGTTTTCTCATCAAAATCATCAAGAAAGTAAACAACAACAAAAAAAAAATTAAAATTTAGTAACAAAACTTCCTTGATTATTTTATTTCCTACATTTAGATAGTGTTTGTGTGTGTGCATATATATATATATATATAAGTATAAATGTGTTTATGTATGCATTTAAATACTTCGTCGTATACTATTAAAATTTTCATCGTGTTTTGTATTATTATTATTATTATTATTATTATTATTATTATTATTATTATTATTATTATTATTATTATTATTATTATTACAAATTCAGTTGATGTCTTAAACAAGAAATGCGGCTAATTAGAATAACACATCGTACCTGTGCCTGAATATATATACTATTATATATAATAAATACATTTAAACAAAAGAGAACAAGAAATATATATATATATATATGTATGTATGTATGTATATATACAGAAGGAAAATTATGGAAAATATATACGGTTTACCTAACAAATGGTATTATACAATATTCCTTACTAATACTTTCTCTATCTTTCACATACTAAAATGTAATTTAGATTGTTTAATATTCATGACTCAAACTATGGAAAATTTCCATGTTTAGGAATGTTTTTATTCACCAACCCTACCTCCTCTCTTACATACATTAATGGTCATCCAACTTTGTATTACATACGTATGACTATATGCCTACCAAAAATTATACAGTGTTTGTATTTGTGTACAATTTATATTTGCTTATGGGGTTTCTTTGAATGATTGACAAATTTATGTTTATTTTTTATTATATTCACGAAATGAATTAAAAAAAAATTAATTTAACTATTTGGTCTTTAGAAATAAATTTCGATTCACGTTCAAATAGTTAATATGAAAAAAAAAACTATAAACTTTAAGATTATAATAAATTAATTAAACTTAAAGTTTTTTCATTAAAAAAAAACACACACACACACACACACATACACACGTAATATAATGTAAATAGAGATATACACATCTTGCTTTACAAGAAAAAAAAACTTCGATAATAAAAATGAAACTTTTTATATGACTTTGACTTCGTTAAACAAAATAAAATCTGGTTCATCTTCTTCCTTTTGTTCAGAGAAAGAAAAAAAAAATAAAAAATAAAGAACAAGAACAAGAACAAGAAAAAATCTCAAACTAAATTCATAGGTTTGTTTACAACTTTAAGGAGATTTCTCATTTCTTCTACCTATAACTGAAATATTTAACTGGATCAGTCAGTAGTGACTTCTAATAATTTTATGTTTGTGATAAAATGTTAGGAAAAAAATCAATTGTAAAATTTTTTGGAATTTCCAATGAAAAAAATATGGAAAAGAATTTTTATTGGCAAATCTATTAAATTATTGATTATTACAATTTTACATTTTGGATAATGTTATGATTATTGATCGATTTTAAAGTTATGAAATAAAAATAAATTTTTTGTAATAAGACAATATATATAAATTATTCGTTCATATGAACATAACATAAAAACAGAATTGTTTGTTTTTCTTTTAACAGAAAAAGTATGGGTTTCAATTTTATACATTTTTCTCATAATAATTAAACCCTAACAACAATATAATAAAGACTTTTCTATAATTTTATACATTTTTATACATTAATGTTTTTGTTATAATTGTGAATCTAACTTTATATTTATTTGCATCCCTAAATCTGTTACTAAATAAAGACATTAATTTAGTGTTTTCAACTTTCCTCTCAATTTTTTTTACGATCTTTAATTTATATTTTATTTTTCTTCAAACAGAAAATTATAATGAATTACAAAACCTTCACTGATGATTTTCTTTTTTCATTCTCGTTAAAAGAAATATTATTTTTTTTTAATGAATAAAAAACTGTGAAGTATTCGTCTTTACAACCTTTCTCTTAATTGTCACATTATTAAGAAGTGAAATAATTATTAAGGAGGAAAATACAGTGAAAAATATAAAATGAATTAAAAAAAAAAAAACAAGAAAGAATTTTACGAATCTAAAATTTTATTTCACTTTTTCTTCTTCTTCTTCTTCCACTCCTTTTATTTTGTTTTCTTTATTTTGCATGTTTTTTTTAATGAGATTCATTAAATTTTTTTTTTGTGTACATTAAATCACATATACAATAATTACCACTCACCTATATACCTACATACATATTTACATTTACATACATAGAGACAAACATTTGCATATATAAATTTTCATTTCCACATAACGAAAAAAAAATACGAAAAAAATGGAAAAAATAAAAAAAATAAAAGAAAAATGAAAAAAAAAACAACAACAACCAGTAACATAAACATACATATTAAAAAAGAACAACAACAATAAAAAAAACACCTCGAAAAGCACATTAGACAAGTTTGTTTTTTACAGAGAGAAAAAAAAATTAAATTAAATTCATTGAAAAATTTATTATTTGGGAACTTTTACCACTAGCGGGGGTAGAGACAAAGTGAGACATACATATATAGATATATTTATATAAAGTTAACATCATAAAAAATTTAGACCACAGTATGGGCGTAATTTACTTCCCCACTCACCTCACTAACTTATCTCATTCCACTCCTTTCATCTACAAACTGTTCTCAAATTTCCTTAAAAAAAAAAAAAAATTACCCAACACCCTTTTACAACCCATCTTCTACCATCACCATCAAACATCTCTTTCCATAATATCCCCACAATCCGGCAGTTGTTATATACATTTATTACGTTCAAAGTTGAACTGCCTTTTGCGCTCCCTGTTTAGAATTTTGTGAATGGGTATTTTTTGAAATTGAAACGTGTCCGAACTGGAAAAACGCGTATTAGTAAAAGAAAACCCGAGAAAAAAAAAACTCATAGAAAATGAAAGGAAAAGGAGACGAAAAAATAGCAAAATGGTTTGGTAAGAGAAAGAGGAAGAAGAAAAAAAAATTGAATCCTATTAGATTTTATGAAACCGAGGGCTGAATAAATTTGTAATTTTTTTTATTCCTCTCAATCTCTTCCTCTCTGTCTCACCCTATTTTTTTTTTCTTGAAGATGAAGAATAAAATCATTCAAGTCAAGATCATCATATTTTTTTGTGGTTAGATTTTCCTCCTTTTTCATATGCTTCATTTTTAGTAGAGAATTTTCTTTCTATCAACTGTCTCTTTCTTTTTTTCCCCAATTCATTCTAACGTTTTCCTTCAAGAGGTTTTTCTTCAATTTCTTCTTATATTTTGTATAGAACACAGGGGAAAAATTAAAATTTCAAAGAGGAAAAACAAAAAAAAAATTAACCCCTTTATGAGTGAAACAAACGAAAGAAATTATTGTTTTATTATTTTATAAAATAAAAACAAAAACAACAACAACAACAACCAAAAGGGACGTTCAAAAGAAAGGAGAGAAGAAGGAAAAAAAATACAACACCAACAACAAAAAAAAACAATAAAAACAACAATAGAGAGAAAATTTAATTTTGATAAAAAAAGAAGAAAATATAAATGGTAAAATGGTGAAGAAAATTTTCTATAATTTATATAAAACATAAAATTCATTCAATATCATTATTATGTAAATTAATTCCTATCGTCTTACTCATTAAGATGGTAATTTTGTTTCAATTAACAAAGTCATGTAAATGAAAAAGCACCACAAATTTGTGGTGTTTAATTTGAATTCAATTTTGGTGCCCATTTTCAATGAGAAGAAGTAAAAAAAAAATAAGAATGTTTTAGAAAGAAAAGTGAAAAAGAAAATTAAAGAGAAAAGATAAAAAAAAAATATATAAATTAACAAAAAAGAAAATATATCCGAGAAAAATTCCTGTTAATTTTACCGTTTTAGCATTTTCACAAAATTACGTTTTTCTTTCCATACTCTTTACAAATCAATTTAATTTGTTTTATCAATTTATATTGAAACGAAACATTTTTCCACTAAAAATAAAGTAGAATATTTTATCGCACAAATTCAATAGAGACTGGAAAATGTTGAATCAATTAAATGAAATTTTCCGGCGTATTTTCGTTTTTCTTTTCTGTTTTTTTTTTTTTTTTGTGGTGAGTCCTTTTCTTTTATTATTTTATCTTCAACAAAAAAAAAAAAAGAAAAAGAAAAAAACAAAAGAAAGAATGAAAGAAAGAAAAGAGAAATGAAAGAAAGAAGAAAGGCAGAAAAATATATAAAAGAAATTTTTTCTCTATTATGACCATGAAAACAATAAACCTTTTATCAAAGATCAATAGCGAAAAAAAAAAAATGCTCATGTCATGTCCTTTATTATATAAATATATCTCAAGTGAGTGAGTGAATAAGTGTGAGACAAAAAGATAGGGGGTGACGAAAAAATGAAAAAAAAAAAAATAGAAAAAGAAAAAGAAAAAGAAAAAGTTGGTAGGAAAATATAAAAAGGGGAAGAAGTAGGTAATTCGACTTTTTTTTTTTGTATATCCTTTTTATTTGTCCATTTTGTTGATATTTGCTGTTACTTTAAGTATGTCCGTAAGTATGTTAGTCTATCAGAGTTTCTGGTCCATAATATAAACATGTGTGTAATATCTATTGTGTGTGTGGGTGTAATATATATGTATGTATGTGTGTGTGTGGGTGGGTGGGTGTGTGTATGTACTTAATTCTATTGTTGATTATTATAACTAAAAAGATTCTCTTGTTTCTATAGATTTTCTTTTTTCTTACTACTTCTTCTTCTTCTTCTTCTTCGTCTTCTTTGTCTTCTTCTTTTTTTTTCTACATTTATTTTCTTCTACGTATATAAATATACGAAATATATGAAGTTTCCTAAGAATTTGATCATTGGAATTACTATTATTATATTAGGGAACTTAATCTTTGATGATTTATGATGTATTTATATATATAGAGAGAGAACCTGCATAACTTGGAGACTTATGGAATTTCTTTATATATTCAATATTATATTAAATGTTAAAGATATTATTATTCGTTCGTTTATATTCAATGCATACAACAACAAGAACAACAAAAACAATATAAAAAAAAAAATAAAAAAAAATATTCAATCTTTGTCTGATAAAATAATTTGATAAATTTATTGAAGAGTTTCTCTATAAACTCAAACTCTTAAATATTTTATACGTTTTCAGAAGAAGAAGAAGAACAATTTATATAACTTGATGTTACAGAATAATAAATTTTATTATGAAAATGGATTATTTTTTATTAATGATTTTATTGTTTAATGTCAAAAAGCTAAGAAATTCTCATTAAAATTTCCATTTTATGCTATTAAAATTTTATTTAGTTGTTCATTTTTTTTCATTTCATTTGTCACTTCTTTTTTTTTTTTTTTTGGTTTACTTTGGTCACATTGATAACACTTAAATTATTTATTTCAGTCGTTAAAATTGGCATACTTAATTTCTTTCAAAAATATATTCACATTTTGTCTTGATTCAAATTATTTTACTAAAATATTCTAATGTTTTTAATAATTGAAAGTTTTCCATAATAACCATTCACTTCATTATAAATACTCAAAAGTTGTTCTCAACTGAAAGTTTTAAACAGAATAATAGAATATTGTCAGAATCTATTAATGAAATTGATTTTTAATTCTTCACTTCTTTTGTATTATTCGACATTCTTTGTAATATGAATCTAGATGGCCATTTATAGACGTAAAATCTGTTATTATAATGAAAGTCAAACAATTATTTCTAACAATCAAAAGATTCAATATAAAATAGTCGAAAGTTTTTGTCACATTTGTTTCTAAGGGTATTTTGCAAGTATAAACCGTAATAATGTGACAAAAATTAAAATTTATTTTTTTATTAATTTCATTATTCTTGAAATTTATTTTTAAACGCACATAATAATATTTGTTGGACTTCATTTGGGAATTATTACTTCAAATAAATTTAATTCAAGTAAATATTGATTATAACTGAAGTATGACATATGTATTTAAAATTCTTCAGAATGAATCAGTAGAGGAAATTTTTGTTAATTTTGGTAAAAAAATTTTCTTTGAAATATTGAACTTTCCAATTGTTTAAGAACAATATTTTGTAAATAACAATTTTACAATAAAGATAAACAACATTATGTGAATTCATGTAATCCATGTAAAAATCATCCTACATAACATTATTAGTTAACTATGTACGTCATATTTTTCGAATATGTCTATATAATGACATTAAATAATAAAATATGGATGAATTCACTATTTAATAAATAAATGAATAAAAAAAAATATATATATAATAAATAAAATCTACATTTTTTCTTAATATATATGATGTTATCATGGTTCATCTCATGTCACATCAGAACCGAAAAAATAAAATAAAAAATAGAATGAAAATATAAAGAAGAATAATCCCTATAGAATTTTTTTTTTCTCTTATGAAAAAAAAAAAATATAAATGTAAAAAATTTTTTTATACTTTCTACAAAATAACGTAGTTTCCAACGTAACAATTAATCATACTTGACTAAATTTGACTCAAATGAATTTTTCTTTTAATATTTATATCTAAGTAGATAGGAATTTTCCAAAAAAAATAACAAAACAGCCAAAATGTAGAATATACACAAACAACAACAAAAATAACAATAACAGTAACAACAACAACAACAACAACAGCAACAACAAGACCAACAAAAATCTAATTTAATAAATAAGAAAGAAAAAAAAAATATATAAAAATAAAAAAAGGAAAGGAAAGACAAATTTAAATTCATAGAATATGAAAATTCTGGAAGTAAATTGAAATTTGATAAACAAAAAATAAACAACAATAGGAGAAGAAGAAGAAGATCTGTTTTTTTTTTATTATTTTACTCTATTTCCTTCTTACAATTTTCATCCCTTATTATGAACAATTTTCAAAATAGAAAAAGTATAGAAGTATAAGATAAAAAGAGACGAAAAAAACTATAAATAACTTTTCTTTCATTATCCATTATCCATTTTCGTCTAAATTCAAGAAAATTCAATTGTATTTCAATTTTGAATGTGCCTTTTATTGTGTATTTACAGGGAAAAAGAAGTTTTTTTTTTCTTTTACTTTCCTTTTGCTTTTTCTTTTTTCTTTTTCTTTTTTAAATTATATAAGAAGCACACGAACCACAATAAGATCTCTTATTGCTCATACAAACACAAACACAAATACACACAAACAAACACCAAATAAGAAAATACAAGAATTTCTTTTTTGATTTATTTTCATTGAGATTTATATTCAATTTAATATAATTTTCTTTGGCAAATTAGTTTGATTGGTTTTTTTTCCGTTTCTTTTTACGATTTTCTTTTTTTCTATTTGAAATATATTTTTACAATTCCGTCTGATTTTTTTTATATTATCGCCTTGTGAACAGCAAATAACAATCATATACAGTAACAATTATATTTAAAAAAAAAAAAGAAATCTCATTACATTTTATACGAAAGTGCATTTAAAGTGAAATTAAAATTCACAAATAAAAAATAATTTATTTTTAAGCTTTTCAATGAGGGCACGTGTATATTTTGTATCAACATAAAAAAAAAAGAAGAAGATTTTAAATCAGTGAAAGAAGAGTCACAACATTTTCATTTTGATTGTTATTATTTTATTTATTTTCTTTTTTTAAGGTTGACGCTTTTTCTTTGAAAATGTAAAATTTTGTACAAAAAAAAGAGAAGGAAAAACAGAAATTTCAATGAACAAAGAGAAGAGTACGGTGAAATACCAAAAGCAAATTCTTCCGTCATTATAATAATGTTTGCGATGTGAACGTTTAAATGATCATTGCGTGGGGATACGGGTGGTGATTTAATTATTTCAAAAGAGTGTCAATATTATATTTATAGACCAAATTACAGAAAGAGAAACAACCTTCGTATATATCATACAAATAACCTTCATCAATTTATTTATAATTAATAACTCATTAAAATTTCAAATCAATAAATTTCCTTTTAATTTTTTGTTTTTTTTTTTGCTTTTATTTTAAATTTGTGTTTCAGCATTTTTTCTCTACTTATGTAAAAGAAAATTATTCTTAAATTTTTCTTTTTATATGAAATAAATATATTCTAATCCCCTCAAACAAATTATTTTTATCTTATGAAAAATATTTAAATAATAAGGAATGAGGGAACAAAATTAAGTGCAATCTACAAAAAAAAAAACAACAACAACAAAATTATGTAATTTATTATTAAAGAATAAAAAAATAAATAAACAGGAAATTCTAAACTTATATCATTTATATGAATTATATAAAAAAAAAATGATAATAAACATAATTAATTTCCCTTGATTTTCTAGTTAAAAGAAAGAAAAAAAAAATAACAAACAAACAGAATTAAATCCTAAAAACAAAAGGAAAAAAAAATCAAAACCTTCCCCTAAACTCACTTTCAACAAGAATAATAAACCATAAAAGAAAAAAGCCTTAGGGCAGAAAAAAAAAGAACGAAAGAAAAGAAAAAAAAACAAACCAACAAACATCTGCACTTTGTCAACAGACTTACATTCTTTTTGAAGGGGACAAACGAGGGGAATGGCATAAAATGAAACAATAGACATTAGAAAATAAAAGTTAAATTACTTTAGGCAAATAAATATATAGTCTAAGTAACAGACTAGTTTGTAATCAAAAGGCACGCGCACATATATCAGTGGCGTCATAAGGATTTTACATATTAAGTTTCAAAAATTCTCAGGCAAGGAAAAAATATGTTCATCAATTTTTTACAAATCTTTACCAATTCGAGAAACATCTGTTATGGAACGCCACTGGCTTTCGACATGGATATATAAAATAGATATGTTCAACAATTTTTTTTTTTTCGAAAGGGTTAGTCAATACTTAGTTGGGATCGTCCCTTCTTAAGTCTATATAAAATGGAATGCTTGTATTGAGATAGGTTTGATAGGCAATCCCAATCTCCCTTGACTCCCTCGACTTAACCATATTTTATCAATAGAAAAGTCTCAATTTACTATAAACGAACAAATATATACCCTCAAGTTAAATTGAAATAAGATCAAATATCAAAGCTAATAACAATTTATTTTCTAAATAGAAAAGTTCTAAATGGATCGAATTAATTCATATTCATAAATTTTAAGAATTAATTACATTTAGACAGATTTCTTTTTCTTTTTCATTTTATTTTTTCTTTTTATTTCATTATTTTTCATCTTATTAGAAGAATAAAAGATTTAGATTTAAGACAAAAAGTTAGTATATTTTTTTTTTCTATCTAGAAAGAGTGAATTGTTTCGAGGTCACAATTTTATTACGAATATTATCATAATTTTTTTTGGGGTTTTTTCTTGTAACTTGTACAATGAAATAAATATAAATTGCGTAAAAACAATTTACAAAATAATTCGTATTAACGAGGTTTTTTTTTTGCGAAATAAAAATGATACAAATTTTTTTTCCTATAATCAATCTCATTTTTATCGTTATATAGAATGAAAGACAAGAAAAAAAAATTATTGAGTTTAATTTTTTTCCTTGTTTTCTAACATTGTCAACCCCACAGAACACCCATGCAAAATATATTCAAAAGACATAAGATACAAAACGTTGTGATAGTAAAAAAAAAAAAACCAAGAAAAAAAAAATGTTAACCAAATCGAAACTGAATTATGTTGATAAGAAAACAGAAGCAAGACAGAAAAAAAAATTGTCTCTTTAGTCTTGATCATCATATATCAACTTTTTTGTTGCTTTCTACTTTTTTTTTCAAAGTCTTTTTGTTTCATGTATTTCCTTTTTTTTTTACTTTTCTTTTTTAAAAGGAGGAATATAATTTTTGGAAGTGTGATGTGAATATCCACAATTTCCACAAAACTAGACAAATTTGTGTTTAGACTGAATAGAAAAAAAAATATGAAAATGAAAAACTTAAAGGGATGAGTTAAGTTTTTAGATGACTTCCACTTGAGATGTCTATACTGGTACTGGCACCATGAAAGAAAAGAAAAAGAGAAAGACGTTAAAGAATAAGATGGAAATTTCTTCTTCTTCTTTTTTTGTACATATAAAAGAGAAAAGAAGTTGAAGTTTGGGTGCGTAGAAGAGACGATAAATTATACTTCTTGTGTATAAGAAACTTTCGCACATAAATTAGATTTTCTTCTCTTATTTTATTTTTCTTTTTTTTTCTCTTAACTTTTCTTTCTTCTTTGCACCAAAAGAAAATGTAAAGAAGTTAAGAAATAAAAAATTGTGTAAAATCGTATACTAAAATTGTACCAGCAAATTAATCTCGTGGCCACTTTACAGTTTTAAATTTATGTTTAGGTAATTTGTAATGTCTTTTGAAATGTCAATCGCGTGAAGTGGATATTCGATTTATATAAAAAAAATTTATGGAATGAATTTGATGGAGAAAGAAATTTGAAAAGATGTATTTTTGGTGTTTTGTTTTTTTTTTTTTTTGCGAGAAACGTAAATATAAAATAGGCCGATTTAAACAAATTTCCCATTCAGAATATATTAAATAAATTTCTATTTTTTTTTCATCATGAAATTTATTAAAGTCATGGAAAAAATTTAAAAATTTATTCATAATCAAAATTGTCCATAATTTTATCATTTATTGAAATCTTCTAGAAAAGAAAACATGAATAATTTAAATTCCATAGCAGAATGAAGTATCAATTCTATCAGTTCTGTAAGAAAAATCGAGAAAAGTCACAAACACAAATCAATCTTAAATACTTTCATTATATTTTTCTCTTATTTCTCTCATTCTATCAGCTTAATAATCTACCACATCAAACCCTAAATCGCTTATTCACTCCTCATAAATTCAATCGAATTACTCAAGAGGAAATACCAATAAATATCCTTTCATTATTATTCCATTCCCAATTAATACAAGGACTATAATTTACCTTCACGTCCTTCACAAGAAAGAAAGAATAAAAAAAAAAACGAAAAGGAAAGGAAGGATGAAGCGAAAGAGTAGGAGAAGAAAGTAAAAGATTGGAGGAAAGCAAAGAAACCCAATTCTAACATTTATATAAAAACATATAAAAACTTATTATTTTTATTGGATCCTATTCAACCGACAAAATACCAAACCCAAAAAAAAAAAAAAGAACTGAACAGAACTGAACAGAACAGAAAACAGATAAAAATATATAAAAGCATATTCAATTAAGACAATAAAAAAAGATATATTAATGTTAAAAAAGAAAAGAAAATTTTCACAAAAAAAAAAAAAGAGAAGAAGAAGGAAAGGAGAAGAACAGAAGGAAAGAAAAAGAATTTCCATCTAATATAAAATAATACGTTACGTAACGCCACTTAATGCATATCCACTTTAACTCACTCTATAAAAATTCTTCTTTCTTTAAGAAACAAAAAAAAACAACAACAACAAAAATACCTAAATTAAAGAAGATGAGGAAAAATACACAAAAAAAAAATATAATATAAAAAAGAAAAAACGAAATTATAAATTCAACATCTTTCAGTTAACTCATTAACGTCAATTTAATTCTTCGTTCGTTTCGTTCGTTTTTTTTTTTTTTTGTTTTTTTACTTGGACATGGCGCATATTGAAAAGAAAACAAAATAAGAAGAAAGAAAGAAAGAAAAAAAAAAATGAAAACAAAAAACAAAAAAAAAAAAAACTGAAAATTAAATAAAAAAAACAAAAACGCAAAAGAAAAACAGGAAAAAAAAAAGTTTAGACATTTAAATTGCTTTATTGAAATGGAGGAGCGAAGAAAAAAAAAATAAAATAAAAATTAATGACTTAGTGGAAGAAGTGGAAGTAAAAGAAAGAATGAAAGAATAAAAAAAAAAACGTTCACTCACCGTCAACGTTTTTTTTTTTTTATTATGTGTGTGTGTAAGTATGTGAGTGGCCACCCAAGTTGTTAAGACTTAAAATAATAATATTCTTAAATAAAAATGAAAGTAAAATAAATTTTCATAAAGTAAAAAGCGATGATGTTTATGTCAACGTAACAACAACAGAATGAAATGAAAAAAAAAAAAAAAACGAAAAACAATTAAATATTTTCCATTTCCACTTTTCCATATTTTTTTTTTCTTTCTTCTCTCTCTCTCTCTATTTTGTTTTTTTTTTTTTGTGCTATTTCCTTCAACAACTAAAAAGAATTTATATAATGTTGAAAACCAAAGGGCGTAGGTTAAATAATTGAATGGATGATAATAAAACGAATAGAATTTATCTTCTATCAGATATAATAATTTACTTAATTAATGATCATGTCTTGTATGTTGTCATGTCTTGTATTGTCTTTGTTTCTTTAGTTTTATTTTGTTTTTATTTTTGTTATTGTTGTTATTACTGTAATTGAGTCCACGCAACAAAAGTTATTGGTATATCAAAGAAAAATCAACAAATTATTCTTTAAGACAAGGAAAAGTGTAAAAAAAAAAACTGGAAATATTTATTACAGACATCATCTTATGAACCGTTTCAGATCGAATACCACAATTATAATCATCCACAAAAAAAATAAGAAACAAAATATACATCTTACATACATCGTTCAGAAAATGAATACTTATATAGAAATGGTAATAAGTCTAATGGTTAACTTTCATTCTTATTATCTTCATTGAAATTAATTAACGTCATTTATCCTTCTTCTTCTACTTTTTGTTCTTCAGAATTTTAAGTAAGGTTTTTTCTTCTTTTCATTTTTATTCTTTTTCTTTTTCTACTTCGTCTATTTTGGGAACAAATTGGGAAATTATTTAATCATAAATGAAGGAATGAAGAGGAGAAAACATTTTCTTAAATCGCAGAAATTTTTTTAAAAGAAAAAAGGGACAAAAAAAGTAAAAAAATAAGAAAATTCTTCTCGTCAACCAGAAAGTATAAAAAAAGAGAAAAAGTTCACAATGAAAAATTAATTAAAAAAAAAAACACACACACACAAGAGTATGAAAAAGAAGAAGAAAAATGAAGGAAAAAAAGTAAAAACGAAAATATTTTCCGCATAGACATTTTTCTTTCTAATTGATTTTTCATTATTCAGAAGGAACGATGAAAATAAAAAACTTAAATACTTTCATTATAAAAAAAATTATAATTTCTTTTCCTGTCACTGTTCATGAATATTGCATTTAAAATCAAGAAAAAGATAAAGTCGACGAATATTAAATGTAAGCGGCAGGTTTATATTTTATGTCAAACTATTTATTCAGTTCTGGTATATTATTTTTTTGTATTTATTGTATGTTTATCGTTATGGTTTACTATGCCATGTCATCATGTCACTGATGTCACTGACGTCACTTTCTTAAAATATTTATTGTAGAGAAAAATTCACTTAAGAATTTATTTTTTTTATATTTTTCGTTAATTTTTTTCCACTCACTGCATAATTGTTTTTTTATGTTGTTCTGTTTTTCTCATGCAATAATATCTTGATTGAATTTGTCTGATGAAATTTAACTTTCTTCAAGCAAAAAAAAAAAAATAATTATGGGAGACAGTTTAAGTAAACGATTAACAATTGAATGACTTAACCTTCTTTAGTTCTCTAAATTGCATTTTTTTTTCTTCAATTCTGTCAGTTTTTAATCATTGATCTTTTAGAACTCTGAATTTTTTGATTATTTTTTATAAATTTTCAATTGACAATCAGAAAAGATTATTATTTATCAACAAGAAAAAAAAGTATTTCGTAAAAGATAAATAGTTCACATAATTTTGTTTGTATGAAGAATTTTACAGAATTGAGAAAGAAATTAATTAACTAATTGTTGATCTTTAATTATTTTTTTATTATATTTTGGGTCGATTCTTCAAAACATCAAACCCAATTAAATTTCGCCAATTAATTAATGAAGCGTATAAGAAAATTCTAAGAAGAAGCACAATGGTATTTTTATGTTAAATATTTCCATAGAATTCTTTATATTATTAGTTTCCACTAATATTATTCATAATTAGAATTAATGAATATATTTTGATAAGACAATGTTCTAATTCTAAGACACATTTAATTTTTTCTTTGTAGTTTAAATATTCGCAGAATAAAAATAAAGATAAATATTCTCATATTGAGTTTCATAAATATTTCTGACAAATTGCGAGAAGAACAATTTAAGAAAGAAACAAGAAATTACTTAGCAAACATCTACTTATAATCTTCGTAAAACTAACATTATAAGAGTCATTACTGTATTGTTACTTTGTATTTTTAAAATTGATACTGAGGAGTAACGTAAAATTGTATTAATTTACTCAATCTAAATTGGTATTGGTTTAATTGTAATATAAGAATTATAAGAATTACGTACTTGAATTAAATTATTGAAGCTACTTGAATTTAATTAGTTTTGTTCTTTTTCAATAAACATCGAAAGTAGAAGATTTAATTTGAATTGTTTCTGGCCTCTTAAAATTTATTCAACTTAGAAAATTAACTATAAGGATCATAATTCTATCTATTTAATATCACTAATCATTTAATTAATTTTGATTAATTTCTTATCACAGTTTTTTTTTTGTTTGTCTCTATTGATCTACAAATGTTAAACACTTAGTTTCTTTATATCTCACCATGATTCCTTAATCGAGGAAAATGTTTTACGAAAACCAAAAAAAAAAAAAAAACCAAGAAGAAATAATAATTAATCGAGTATTATAACGAAAATGATCGTCATTAATATAATTCTTAATTACACACTAACAACTACAACAACAAAAATACTTAATTGTATTCTTAAAAATGTACTTTAACTAAATGTTTATTTTGTCAGGTTCTGTTTTTAGAAGGTCAATAATAATCATATTTAAAGAATCATAGAATCAAAATGTTATAATTAAATATAATAACTTTTAATTTCTTCGTCTATAAAAGTGACGAAGCGTAAAGTGAAAATTAAATTAAAAGAAAATGTTAAAAGTTAGAAAAAAAAAAGAAAGAAAAGAAAAGAAAAACCAGCAGACAGGATTTTGTATAGAAAATTTAAATATTCTTGTAAAAGTATAAAAAAGTAAAAAGAAAAAAAAAATTAATTCCATTGAATTGTCCTCACATACAAGTGGACACGAACTTTATTTTTAATATGAAAAAAAAAAAATTATAAAGAAAATCTACAAAACATTTTAAAAACCAAGTTTAAATAATTTAAAATATTTTTTAAAGAAAATTCAACTAGAAAGAAAAGAAACAAAAAGAAAGAAATAAAGAAACTGTGATAATGAAAATCTCTGAGCGTTGTTATATTATTGTGTTAAGAACCGCAGTAAAATTCATTCACAATAAAATTCAATTATTTATAATGAAATGAGTAAAGAAACTTCAATTTATTATTTAATTTCTGTTTCTTTTTTTTTCATCTTTATTATTTTTATTATTTCATGGTCATCAACGTTAAAATCCATTCAATACAATATAAATTGTTACGTTTATAGTAAAACGACAATAAAAAAAAGAAAGAAAGAAAAAAAAAACACTAATAATCACAATTGTACGATAATACAAAAATACTTTTCTTAACTTTCCTATTATGTCCTTTTAATTTTGATCAACAAGGAAAAAAAAAATAAACACTCACATACGCACAGATCCACACAATCTCACACACATGTATATATAAAAGACAATTAACTTTAAGCAATAAAAATATCCATAGCATTATTATTAAGAAAAGTAAAGGAAAATTCTTATATAGTTTTGTAAGGTCTGGTCAAAATGTGGGTATAGGTATAAGTAGGTTGATATCCTTAAAATGTTGTGTCATAAATGTCCACATTACATGATCACACTTAAAATAAATCAAGTATAAACATTACAAAAACACAATAATCACCAATAATAAAGAAAAAAGTAGGGTGAAAGGGAAAATGTGAAGAAAGGACAAAGGAGGAAAAAAGAAAATATAAATAAATATAAATTAGATTATATAATCCTTCAATCAATAAAAATAATGTTAGAGTAAAATAAAAAAGAAACATAGAGGAAAAAGGGAAAACTAGACTAAAAGAGAGAGAGAGAGAGAAAAAAAAAGGAAAATTATTTTGGATATTTTTCTATACTTTACTATTTTTTTGGGTATGGGTTTTTTCCAAACTCAATATAAATTTTTTTGTTGATTTTTTTTTTTTATGTTTGTGGCATGAGTTTGCCCCTAAAGGATTGACATTGATATTTTATTATGATGCGGATAAAAGCGAGTATAAAAATATAAATTAATTGAAATTTGATTAATTTGTTTCAAATATAATAAAAACAAAACATTTACTAATAAAACAAACCCACACACATGTACAATCCAACAAATATATGGAGGTTAATAAAATTTCCCATTTGATCAATTTATTATAACAAAAATCAAATTAATTTTTTTTCTCGATACACACACACTCTCACACACATGCACATACACACACACAGAACAACAATAGTCATGTATCGTGTCCCAATCACAATAACTAAACAATATAATCTTGATTTTATTTTATTTTATTTTTTTGGGGAAAAACCTCTCTAGACTCACACACTTAAAATTTCCGCATATAAACTAAATGAAGGTAGGTATGCTTTATTATCATGTTGAAAATATACGTTCAATAAATTCAATTTTCTTTTTTTTTTTTCGATTTCTTCTTTTTCTCCTTCTCGTCGTCTTTTTCATCATTTTTTTTTTCCTTTGCTTTCTTCCTTTCTTTCTTTTTCTTCTTTTCATGCAGAAATAACAATTGACATCTGACCTAATGAGATAGTACATTCCTCCTTCCAAGACATTGAATACGATCAATAAGGATTTATGTTTTCCTGCCGTTTTTTTTTATTTTCTTCTTTTTTTTTCCTTCGTTTTTTTTTTTATGTTAGTATCCCAGTTTTTATATGCCAGCCAATAACAACAACAACAACAACTAATACTATACAACTACAGTAACAGCAACAGCAACAATACAACAACACGTTTATTCTGTACATAGAGAAGGGGAGAGTGTAGATGACAGGTTTGAAAAAAGTGTGTCACCGGAACCGTACATAAAAGGTAAAAAATGTTAAATTCTTAAAAATGAAAAATCTGTTCGATAAAGATTTTTTTTTTTCGTCGGCTTTTTTCTTTTATATCGAAAAACCTCATTTTTTTTTATGAGATCAAAACAGTTAAAATAAACGTCAAAAGACAAAATAACGAAAAAATGAAATAACCACTGCTGTCATATTTCATTAATGTTTATTCCTCGGCAATAAACTCAATAAAAATAGAAAATAATTTTTTTCTTCAAGAAGAACTTTATAGAATCACTACAAAATTATGTGTGAATGTCATTCATCATTATGAACACCAATTCATTTTTGTATTATTTTCTATGAAAAACTACAACACGTCGACGTACTTAATTTTTAAATAAAACTATAAAAAAATGTCTAATAATAAATGTGTTTACAGTAGATTTCACTTTAATTTTATTCACAAACTTTTATACTTTAATGCAATTTAATATTTCCCCTAAATTTTCATTCTATTATACAAAACTTAATTTTTCTAACATTTTACATTACATAATAAATTCATCGTTAATTTATCTGTCAACACAAGAAATCAACACTTAGTTATATTATAGAATAGATATTCTTTAGTGAATGAAAAAGGGGAGAGTAAAACAACAATTTTATTTTTGTCAAGTCAATCGTCGATCGTCATCATTATCACGAAAAATGCGGTTTCTTTTTAGAATGAAAAAAAAAAAAAATAACACTTAGAAGAAGAAGAAGGGACCACCCTATTTATATTAATAGACTCATATAATTTATATAAACCAAAAAATCAACATTTAACTTGAATTGAATTTCATTGCGAGTGTCAAATGTCATGAAACTATGGAACACACACAAAATAAAAATAAAAAAAAAAAAAAAACACAACAAAAATTTCCTCTCGTCTGGTACGGCAAAAACCTTCCCTACAAAAATATTTGTTGTATTTTTTTTTTTTTTTTGCTTTTGCTGATGTTATGTGACATTCCAGGTGTTCCATTTCAGATTTCTGTTTTCAGCCCTTTCATGTTATTTTTCTCTCTCTTGATATTATAAAAGTAATGTAATGTTTGAGTTGAGCTCATTGAAATCGATGTGTCAAAACCACATTTTCAATTGAAATATAAATCATAATGCAATTTTCATTTCTTCCTCCCTTCTGTCTATTTTCTTCTACTTCAAAGTCATAACAACAATTCATTCAATTTTCGTTTGTGTTTGATTTACAAAAACCATAGAATCAAAGAATGTATGCGTACAAAGAGTTACCCACTTCAATCAATCTTTTTAACATTCATTATTTTTATATATTTTTTTTTATAATAAATGCGACAATCCGTCGCCCGTCGGACGGATTTCCGTGTATCATTCATTCTAATCGGATTCAAACTTAACTTACAACTTTTACCGTGATTAAATACTAAAGAAAATACTCAAACTACAGAGTTTTTATCTAATAATTTTTGTGAAATAAAAGGGGACTCAAGATAATAAATTGCAAGTCTCCAAATTAGACAAAAGCGAAACAACATTAATTTCCTTTTATTAGTTAAAAAAAATTAAATGAAAAAAAATATATGGATAAAGGAAAAATTTCAAGTTGGTGGCATGGATTTGAATTACATTTCCTTTTACAGAAAAAAAAAACAAAACTCTCTCTCACACACACACACATAAACAATGTTGTATTTTTTTTTAAAAATTACAAAAGACACCAGAGATGACACATAACACAACATATAACATGATACAATACAATGCGGCTTACAAAGTAATTCAAACAGACGTACACACACACACAATAATTCGCAAAGTATAAGTATTTTATACCTTTTTCAATAGGAAAATTTTATTTTTTTTTCTTTCTATTTCTTATTTTTCTTCGTATTCACCTTCTTCTTCTTCTGCTTTATAAAAATGTATCTAGTTTTTTATGTGAAACATAATAATTTCCTTTAAGTAAAAAAAAAAATAAAAATATTTTTAATGAAGTGAAATTCTTTACAAATAATAATGAAAACCTTCTTCATCTGTCAGTACAACATTTTCTTTAAACATAGAATAATTTTCTACAACACAACACAACACAACACAATATTACTATTTCTCCTATATGGGAACTTGGGAAGGAATAAAATAAAGGAAAAATAAAATCAAAAAAAAAAGAACCACAAATAATAAAAATATTATATTCTTATTTCTTTTGTTTCCGGAAAAACACACATCAAAATCTTTTTACTTTCTCTATTCACTTTTATCATTATCATTATTATTATTATTATCATCATCATCATCATCATCATCATCAGCATTAATAATATTATAATCATCATCATCATTGTTATCATCATATCAGCTAAATGTTACATAGAACTTTCTCTTAATTATTTAACAAAAAGGAAAAATAAATTATAGAAAGAAAACCAAACAAAAAAAAAACAAAACAAGACAAAAGAAAAATTGAGAAAATATGAGGCAAAACTATATTTTACCAAATATATTTATATATACACACGCACATATTGCAGAGACATACTAATTAATAAATACACGCCCAAACGCAGCAGAAATACACATCACACACACACACACACACTTATATACATTAACAAATGCATACATACACACATACTTACAAGTAGTTAATTACTATGTGCTTGATTATATACTCAAAATCGAATGTTAATCGAAATTTATTAGATGTATTTATTAGATTGAAAATAGAAAAACAGTTGATTGAGAAAATAATGATAAAGGGGTGAGAATTTGGGTTGGATGAGACAAATGAATAAATAAATAAAAAACAGGGAAAAACACAAGAAAATAATCGATTTTCAATCGAATATTTAATTAATTGTTAAAATGACGCATTACCGGTGATATCTCGCAATTACAAAGACTTGACATATAAAACGAAACTTTTGTCGTTTCTTCGTATATTTTTTACAACAACAACATAAACGCAAAAGAAAAGAAAAAAAAATTCCCAAAAACAAAAAAAAAGAAAAGCAAAAAGCAGACAAGAAACTTTTCTTCTTCTTTCATTTTTGTTCTTTCCATTTTTCTTTTGCCCTTTTTTTTTCTTATTTCTAAAAATTTTTCTATCAAACTAAACGAAAAATGAACAAAACTTTTATTGTTTCTGTCTTCTCTATATTTTTCTGTATGAATATATGTATGTGTGTGTGTACACGTTAGTGTATGTAAGTATGTTTATGCCTAAAAGTTCCACTGGGAATGAGGTGAACAAAAATAAAAATAAAAAAGAAAATATAAACGTCACTTTATAAACAGCCCAGGAGTTGAACACTAATTAAGTAGAGTTCTTATTATATAAAAATGTACGGTGTATGTGTGTGTGTGTGTGTGTATGTATTTTTTTATCTTCTTCCTTTCTTTCCTTTTTCTTTTTCTTTTTCTTTTTCTTTTTGGCGTTTTCTTTTTTTAGCCTCGCAGAAAAACAAAAGACAAACTTTTCTATCTACTCTTTCTCGCTCTCTCCCTCACCCTCTCTCTCATTTAACTATAGTAAAATTTTATTTTTTATTATGATTTTCATGTAATTTATCAATGTCTCTCCACTACCTTTATGATATCATAATCCACCCAATGTTTTTATTTGTATTTTTCTTCTTTTCTATTTTCTTTTTTTGTTACCGACACCCCTTTCACCCGTAAAAAGTGAAAAAACAGAAAACAAAAATTTAAATCCGGGTGAAGATAAAAACAACAACAACAACAACAAGCGAAAATAGGAAGAAAATAGGAAGAAGAAGAAGAAAAAAATGTAATAATAATAATAAATAGTGTTGTTGTAAAACCTTTATCATAAATATTTTTTTTATAATTGTTGATGATGACAATGATGTTGGTGGTGGTGGTGGTGGTGGTGATGATGATGACGATGATAATTATGATGACAAAACCCTGCGGTTTTCTTCCTTATTAGTCCTTGTATATATATTGTAATGTATAGTTGTGCGCTTAAATATCCTTTTTTTTTTTTTTGCTTTTTACTTTTTGCTTTTTACTTTTTATTTTTGTTTTTTATGTTTTTTTTTTTATTTGAAATTTTTTCTCACATTTTATTTTTATTTTTTTCTTTATTTTTCACTTTCTTTCTTTCTTTCTTTCTTCTTACACTTAAATTTTTTTCATTTTTATTTCTTATTTTTTTTTAGAAAACTTTCACTTATTTCTTATTTCTTATTTTTGTTGTTGTTGTTGTTGTTGTTGTTGTTGTTGTTGTAATAATTTCGAAAAATTTCTGCATGTGAAATTTTTAAGAAAGAATAAAGAATTTAATTACAAAAACACTTTTCACGTCTATTTTTTTTTTTTGTTGTTGTTGTTGTTGTTTATTTTTTCAATTTAATTTCATTTGGAAAATTTCTTATTGATACTTTTTTTTTCACTTTTGATTCTTCTTCTTATTTTATTTTCTCTTTTTTTTTTATTAATTAATTAATTAATTAATTGAGAATAAAAATTAAAACAACACATTATGACACTCGTCTTCTTCTTCTTCTCTTCCTCTTCTTCTGAAACTTCAAAACTTGTTTTTTTTCCGCTTTCTTTTCTTATCCCATTTTCTTCGTTTTCTATTTCGGTTTTTTTTTAACACTTTTTTTTTTTTTTGTTTTTTTTTTATAAGGAAACTGAATTGAAATTTTCTTTTAAATTTTAATTTTAATTAGGCATCAGGAAATACGGAAAAAAAAACTATTTCAACAAGAGAAAAAGAGAAACCACAAAAATATTAATTATTTAATTTGGTGGAAAAATAAACAACCAAAGAAAAGAAAATAAAAAACAAAAGAAAAAAGGCGACAAGAAAAAAAAACAATTGGTTAGAACCAAAAAAAAAATATCCACAGAAAATTGTTAAGAAAAAAGTTCAAATATGGAAAATTATAATCCAAGTTTTTCTTCTTCTTTTTTTTTTGTTTTTGTTTTTCGTAACTTTTTAATTAACTTTTTTTCTTTATTATTTTTTTTTTTTTTTTTTTGTTTCAAACTTTTCTTATTTTTTTATTAACTTTTTATTCTTTTTTTTTTTCTTTATTTTTAATCCGTTTTTTTTTTTTTGTTCTTTCTTTCTGTTCGGTTTTCAAAATATTTTTTTTTTTTTGGTATTTATTTTGTTGTTGTTGTTTCCTTTTTTTTGTTAACCTTAAAAAAAAAATGTTTTTAATTCAATTTAATGGGCGGTAGGGGAGAGTGAAAAAAAAACTGTTTTTTTTTATTGATGGAGGGACAAAATGGTAACTTTTATTCCATTCGTGTAATTTGCAAGTGGCTGCATTTTTTTCTTTTATCCTCCTTGTTGTTGTTGTTGTTTTTTTTTTTTTTTTTGGAAGAAACAAAAATTAGTTTACTCTACTTATGTCTGTGATGTGTATGTGTGCATGTGTGTGTCCTTGTGTATTGTGTAAAGTTTGCAAAATTGACAAAAACAAAAAAAAAAAAAAGACGTGGAAAAAAAAAACTAAAAAATTTATCAAATGAATCGCGTATGTGTCACAATTATGTTTGGACGAAAGGGAAAAAAATAAAACCAAACAAACAAACAAACAAACAAACAAACAAAACACACGAAAAAAAATTGTGTCTCTTTTTTTATTAATTTTTATTTATTTTTTTTTTTGGAGAGTTGAATTAATATTTTAGTCAAACGCCAACAACAAACAAAAATAAATACACGAATAAGGAAAACAACACAACAAAACCAACAACAACAATAATGATAAGAACAACAACAACAACAACAACAACAGGAACAGAAAAAAGTTTAAAAAAAAAAATAGAAAAACTAACAACAAAATTGTCCTTTTTTATTTTTAGAAAAAACTTTTAATGTTTTTTTTTATTTTTGATTCTTCTTCTTAATTTTTTTCTTCTCGGTTAATATTATTTAAAATTTATTCTTAATGTGTGTGTGTGTATGTGTGTATATATGTATGTAGGTATTGGATGTGTGTATGTGTGTGTATGTGTGTGTGTGTGTATATATATACTTTAGTTATATATTGAATATTATACCCTATAGATTTGGTACGTTTTTATTTTTTTTATTTTCTTTTCTCTAATTTATTTTAATGTGAAAATTTTATATAAATGTAAATTTATATAAATAAATGTACGTTTCTATAACAATCCAAACGCGACGGATGTCAAAATAATACTGGCAAAATAGAACGAATGACGATAACGAAGTTTTTTACTAAATGTCCGTATAAGTTGCGTCGTCGTTTTCATTTTTACCACTCAAAAGTTTTCCTTCTACTTCTTCTTTATTCTACTTCGTCGTCTTCTTCTTCTTCTTCATTCTACTTCTTCTTGTTTATCTTCTTTTTTTTTCATTATTTTTTTTTTCTTTTTTTCTTTTTTTTTTTGTATAATAATATGTGAAAAATTTCCAATCGCGGGGGAAATTGAAGTTTTCTTCTTGTTTTTTTTTTTTTTTTCGTTTTTCGTTTTTCCTTTTTTATTTTCGCTTTTTTCTGTTCTTGTTTTTTTTTTTTGTTTTTTGTTTTTCTTCCCATTTTTTTTCAATCCATTTTTTATTTTTCCATTTCCTTTTTCCCTTTTTCTTATTTTCACTGTATTCGTTCGTTCATTTCTTCTTCTTTTTTTGTTATTTTGTAGGTGTATGCGCACATTGATTTTTTTTTATATTTCCCCAACATTTTCAACTGTTTAACATTTAGGTATCCATAATTTTACAAACCCTGGATGGAACCAAACAAAAAAAAAAGAAGAAGAAGAAGAAGAATAAGGAAATTTTAGTTATAAATTTTTTTTTTGTTTTTTTGGCACCAGTAAAATTTCCCCAACGTTACCTTTACGTGTATATACTAAAGGCAAACACGCACATACACATGCAGATAAATAAAAAAAAAAAAACTACATAGAAGGAAAATTCGGGGCGCACATATACTAACACACATATTAAAAAACGTGTCACACGAAGTAGGATTATAGAATTTTTTTTATTTTTTTTGTTTGTTTCCTTTTTCACATACTATTACTATGTTTATTATTTTTATCGAAGTATTTGTGCGACTGATGGCAAAAACTTGAGAAAGGTTGAAAGTGCAAGACTTCATTTTATTTAATAGGAATCTGCCTTATGCAATTGTGTGTACATAAATACATACAGTAACTTTAGTAAATATTCTAACATTGTATATAAAATAAGAAGAGTGTGTTTTTTTTTTCTCTTGTAAAGGATGACCTTCTTTTGTTAGTTTTGCATTTGTTAAACATTAAAGGGATTAAATAATGTGCTGTATCAATATCATCTAAAAGAAGAAAGAATGTTTTTTTTTTTTGTTTTGTTTTCTTTTGAAAATTTAAAGAAGAGAAAAAAGAGAAAATGTTTAAAACAGTGACGTAGGTTAAGGAATTGAGTTGGATTAAAAAAGGATGTTTGATTATTTTTTTTTTTTTTTTTGCTTGCTGTTTGAAATCATTTATAATGAGTTTAGATTTTTAATTTTGTTGTTATGAAAAAATATTAGTAAATAAATTTTGTAAAATTTTGTAGAATTAGGTCGAATATAATTTTCAATCGACTGACAAATTAAAAAAAAAAAATGTTTTGATACAACAATTAAATACAAATAATTACAATTGCTTTGAGGTGATTTCGTGAGAATGAGAATTTTAATGAAGGGCAAAACTGTTGATAAAATATCTGTTTTCGAACATCCAAATAATGTTATTTTTTGATTTAATAAACAAAAAAATCTCATTCCTCCCACTGTTTGACGTGAAAGAAAAATATATAAATAATCGTTCTACCAGAAATTTCAGCACCCTCCCCCAATTGAATAAAAAACATGATTTTCATAAAAAAAAAATATTTATTCAAAAATACAAAAAAAAAAAAAAAAACAAACAGCACAAAGGAAAAATTAAAAAAGAAAAATCATATCAACAATTAAATCATTTTGATTTAACAATTAACTTTATTGCCAAAGAGAGAAAAAAAAAATTATGATGATTTAAAAAATAACTCATAATAAAAATGATCAAAAATGAACAACATCCATGTATCCTAATTTACTCGCTTGTTTAATAACATTCACAATAATTTCATTTGTTTCATTACCGCCAGCTAAAAATGTAAGCTCTTTGAAATCATTACTCCACAAATCAATTTCAATTAGTTCAGCCAAACGAGTACAAATGGTTTCTGTACAAGTCATCCATGGTATAAAATGTATAGAAACAGCGGCACCATAAAATGCAAATTCTTTAAAATGTTTTAAAAAATTTGTATAACTGAAAAAATGAAAATGAAAATAAAATATTTGTAAATTAAATTAATTCATTGTAAAAGGATTAATAAAACGATTATATAAGATTTAGATTAAACAAAATAATTTTTTGTTTTTGTTTTTTTTTTTGTTTTTTTTTTTTGTTGTTGTACATAAGATTAGACTTTACATATTTATTACAGATACACATAAATAAATTTTTTTTTTGTTTTGGTGTTTAATGATTTTTTAAATGGGTACATCAGCATCATTACAAATATATTTCTATTTTCATATAATTTCAGAATTGTTTTTTTTTTCTGTTCAATAATTGTTATTTAATTTATATTTAATAGCAACATTTTTTTTTTTTTATTTTCGAACAAAAACAAAAATGGCAAGACTTGTATTTACCAATCAATGGAAAATAAAATCCAATTTGTAATTTATAATTTGTACAAAGAAAAGAATATATTGTGTTGTTGTTGTTGTTGTTGTTGTTGTTGTTTTTTTTACCTATATTTTGTTAATCTTGGATCATCTTTATTACATTTTAGAATATTTATAATATTCTCAATTAGTGTATCATGATAATATTTTAAAAGGATATCCCAAAATGATTCATATAATTTTGGATCCATATTCATGAACATAAAAAAGGAAATATCTAATGCTGGACTTCCATATCTCATCTCTTGAAAATCAAATATTTTACAATTTTTTGGATTATCATAACCTTCTATTTTATCATATTGGAACATAACATTATTACGTATATAATCTCCGTGTAATATTACTGAATAATCATCATCACCACCTTTTCTTAAACGTTCCATTAAATGAAATGGTTTTTTACTATAATTCTTTTTCAAACCATCTAAATCTTTTTTTAACATTGGATTTAAATGATGAGGATTTTCTTCCAAATAATTAAATAATCGTTCAAATCCAATCACATATAAATGATTAAAGTCTGCTACCTAGAAATTAAAAAAAAAAGAAAACTTTTAACTCTAAAGAAAATTAAACTTGATACAAAATTAAATTTAACATTTAAGATTATTTTAAAAGATTGAAGACGGTTCAAAACTAAGAACTTTATATAACAAAATGTGACATCACAGTAATGTAAATTATTTAACATTTTGATTATTTGTTTAATAGCGAAAAATTTTGTGAAAATATAAGTTTATAATAAAATATAAAGTAAAACATAAGTATGACGATGAATAACATTTTCTCGAAAATGAAAAATATATTAGAGAAAATGAAAAGAGATAAAAACAAAAATTATGTGAAAACTCTCTTTTTCTGTCGCATGTTTATAATCTGTAAATTTTATTATTTTAACAAAGGCCATTGACCAAAAAAAAAAATAGGACCCAGATGTGTGGAGTTTACTAGACTAAAGCGATATTAGAAAATAGGATTGCACGCGATAAATATTTGAGTATATTTATAAACTATTAATTTACAAGAATAAAAACAAAATTCTAAATGATTGGTCAAGAATAAAATATCGAAATATTGATTAATGCAAATTTAATGACAACATTTTTATTGTAGATGTTAAATTTTTTGTTTCTTCTTAAATTTAAAGATTTTTTTTACTCGCCAATATTTTGTAAGTTTTCGAATTTTATATTGTGGAAATAATTAAAGAATAAAAATTCATTTCAGAGTTCAATTATTGGCGCAAGTGATATCGGCAAAAGTCGTGAATAGTCGGCAATTTCACACGTCGTATTTACAGGAGTGAAGTTTCATTCAGTTTAATTTTCAATTTCCGCTATTAAAGGCAAATTTTTCATTTTATTTTTCTTTTACAAATACAAAAATCAATTCAAAAGAAATTATTTAATTTTATCTTTTTTAATTCACTAATCTTCAATTATGTAACTTTTCTTTGATTTCATTAAACGGATAATTTCGTTCCAAGGTTAATTGTAGAAGTATTCTTTAATTTAGTTCACTTAAATTATATTAAAAAATAAACTCTCTCTATTTCTCCCCATCTCTCTCTCTCACACTCTCAAATACTCACCTCACCATCATCTTTAATAAATTTTATTGGTATAATTTCATTCAGAAATTCCTGAAGTTTTGGATCTTTTTGTATTCTCATTGCGTACGTAAATGAATGATATCTTGCAATAGATTTGGCCATAAGAAATAAATGATCTTCGTTTAACGTTAAACGTGGTCCTAAACGGTAACCAGAAATATTTAAATTCTCCATTGCCAAAATTGTTTCTTTCATTTGACCCAACATGGGGAAAAAGTCAAAAGCAGCAAAATAAGCCCGTGGAACAAGATCAGACATTGAAAAATTTGCATTCGATTTTTTTAGAATTTCAGCAAAATATGGAATCAACTTTTTGTAAACAAAAATCTCGTTTATAAATTGTTCTCCAAAATTTGAATTATTTCTAATATCATCGCTAAATCTTATTAGCTTAACTATGATTTCACGAGTCTCTAGCCTTTAAATAAAAAAAAAAAACAAATGATAATTTAATCAGACTGATTGAAACACTGATAACAAATTTGAATTACTTCTGATGTAATTTGGATTTTAAGTTGAGTTTAACTAAAAAAATTGTTGACATAAACCCATCTAAATTGTGTGGAATTTCTACATCACAATTAATCAATTCATATTCTCTTAAATCATCATTTTCATTCAATATTTTCGAGGTCAATTCATTTTTAATGAAATTAATTTTTGTTTCCATTTTTAACTCTTTCACTAATACACTTTTTATAACAGAAAAGTAAGTACTATTCGAAACTTCACCAAATTAATACTGACTTATGACTTAAAATTAATATTAAATAAATTACTCAAGATAACATTATGATAACAATAATACATTTACTAATATTAAATTACGTGGAACTAAAAAAAATTGTTCTACTTTAATCAAATCTAATAAAAACACTGAATAAAAAACAAAAAGTTTGACAATGGTTTTGATACATGATATTATAACATATGTTATAATAGCATAGGTTCTGATATGAGAATTAAATAGCAAATAATAGATGGCACAGTGAAAATTGGCTCCTGCATTTTGAATTAGTTACAGACAGTAATAGGAGATGGCAACTCAGTTAATCTTCATTGGTTCTTGCCTTGAATAAAAATTTTTTTAATTATTTTTTATATTTTTATGTTTGCGAAACTTTGTTTTTATAATTATTTTAATTTCAAAATATTCCTTTTTTTTATTATTTTAAAGTACTCAATAATAGATTTCTCCTATAAAATCTATCGATCCTTCATATAAAAATTATTCTGAAAATTCTACAATATGATTAATTTGGTCATTGTAAAAACTCATCAATTATTAATTAGTTGAGTGAAAGATATTCGTATTTACATAATTATAACTAATGATAATTAAGTTGATTAATTATTTTATTTCAAATTACAAATCACATATCAGAAAAAAAAAACAGAATTTTTTTCCTTCTGTTGGACATTAAAAACAACAAATCTCACTTTTATTTTAGAAATAATTTTAGACTCAACCAAAAAAAAAAACAAGAAGTTGCTCATCTTTCATCAACTCATAAATCATCAGAAATTATTGAACATACTAAATGAAAGTGTTTTTTATTATTACTTTTCTTTTAACAAGTAAAAATTTCAGACTAAAAATAATTATTATCTTTCTAAAAAAAATATACAATTCTAATGTTATGAGGTGTGAACATTTATTTGAATTCAAATTTTCTTACAATCTTGAAAGTTCATTAAAAATACATATGACAAAAAAAAAATTATTCATTCCAGACACAATAAAAAAAAACACAATACAATTATTACAATTTCACTTTATTCTTACATCATTTTTATGTTGAGTTCATGGAACGTCACCAAACGTAAATAAGGAAGTTTTCTATAATTTTTTTATTTATAAATTATTTAATTTTTATTTATTTTTATTTTCATTTAAAGTAAATTTTTTTTTTGTACCAAACATTCTTATTATTCAAGTATTTATGTGGATGTCACATACAGACATCTGAATACCAACCGAAAGAAATTATAAAGAATGTTGATTGCGTAACAATCGCTTAAAAAATAATAAATACAAATACAGTAAAATTATTTAAATAGAGACAAACAAAACAAACATCAAAATAGAACAATATAAAAAATAGGTAAAGTTTGATAACATTGTTATTAGTGAAGACTTCCATATATTTTATAAAATGAATTTACCTTCTATATTTATTTGCCGAATTATAAATTTATATATATTGTTAAGAAGATTATTATTAATGTAGTGAAAAAGCATAAAGAAAATAGACAGAAAATAGACAGAAATAAAAAAAAAAATATATAACACAACGCGCCTCAACAATTACCTACAATCAGAGAGAAGAAGAAAAAAAGAATTGACTTTCTAACACTTTGTATTGTTTTATTTTACTTCTTTTTTTTTTTTTTTTCTAATTATTTCAACAACATAAAAGAGTAACTTATAAATGTTGACATTTTTTTCTTTAAATATAAACAACAAGAAAAAAAAAATGAAATTCTTAATTTGAAACAATAAAAAATGTTGACAAAAAAAAATCACTCACTTTTATAATAAATGCGTCTTGACGATGATGATTGTTATTATTATTATTATTTTGAGTGAACACATTACTAACACAGAAAAACAATAACATTAATATGCACTTCTTCGTATTCTTCTTCACCTTCTTCTTCTTCTCATAAAATTTATTAATAATTTAATTTATTATGATGGAAAATTGGTTGAAATGAAAGAAAAGGAAAAATGTTTAATCTTTTTTCTTTCTTTCTTTCTTTTTTTATTATTATTATTTTTATCGCACGGAACATTTAAGATTCAATTGTATTTGTTATCTCAACCTGCAACATTATTAAGACAATTTTTCATAAAATGTGTATCATGTGGGTGGAGGGTGTGTGTGTGTGTCTGTAGTGTTTGTACGTATGATTATTTTCAATTCAATAATACAAATTTTCACTAATTATTGTTGTTTATTATTAGTATTTCCATTCCTTTTCATCGCGCAGAAATTCTTTTCATTTTTTATTTTGTTGTTGTTGTTGTTGTTGTTTTTATTTAAAATTGTGAAAATTTATTAAATTCTTCTTCTTCTTTTTTTTTTTTTAAATATGGAAAAATTGTATATAAGAGACTAGCATTGTTCATTATTTTCCATTTAATCGTAATATTTTATTTAAAGTGTGAAGGTGGAATGTTCTTTTAGTTTTGATTTTGATTTTGTTTTTTTTTTTGTGCTTCTTGTGATTTTTTATTGAAATTTATTAAATTTTTAGTGAATTTTTTTTTGTTTGTTAGTTTTTTCTTTTGTTTCTTAAATTTTAAGTGAATCTTTTATTGTGATAAAGTGTTTATATATTTTAAAGGGATTTTATATTTTTTATTGTGTTAATAAGGATTATAATGCAATAAAATAAAATACAATGAAGGTGAGAATTTAGAAATTTTAATTTGAAAATTATGTTTTGATTAAATTTTCTTTAATATTCAAAATCTTATATAATTCACAAATTCATAATTTCAATCAAACATACGTATGAACAAATTAAGTTTTCGTTATAAAATTTTAGAAATTTTTTGCAAATTATTAACAAATTCTTGTGATCAAATTATGAATGTTATTGTCCTATAATATTATTTGATTACCAAAATATGATTAAAGCTTGGACTATTTTGCCTCTATTGAATTAATTTATTCCAATGTTGTGACTAAAATTCTATCCAAAACATTCTTAACACTTCAGTAGTCAATCAATAATATTTAAAGTTTTACTGAATTATTGACTTTTGTCCATTCTGCAGACATATAAATTGTTGTTCTTTTTTTAATTATTTTAGCCAAGAAATCAATCATATTTTTCAATAATTTTATTATTTTGTGGAACCTGCGTTGGAATTCAAGTTTATGAAAATACAGATGAAGGTAGTAATAATACAATAAAAATAAATTCAAATGATGATACAATAAAAGAAATAGGAACAACACCATCATCAATATTATCATCATTATCATTTTCACCATCACAATCATCATCAATAATTAAAACAACAATACCAATGTTACCAACAACAACGTCAACAACAACCATATCAACACCAGTAGTAATGAAAACATCAGAATTATTATTATCGTCATTACCGCCAATACCATTGATCAGAGAAGTGCATATAATGAATAATCCAATTCAATATACAAAAAAACCTGAATCTACACAAAATAATAATAATAACAATAATAATAATAATAATGATGAGATGAAAATTGAAAATGATTTACGTAAAAACAAGTGAGTTTCATTTATTTAACATTAATTTCCCATTTATTAAGCTTCTCACACAATTTGTTTAATTTTTTTTTAATTGTCTTTTGCAACCAAATCATTATTTATTATTTTTTAAATGTTTTAATAGATTGATCAATTTCTGTATTTTATTTAGTTTTTATTGTTGGTTAACTTTACAAAATAATTCAGTCAATTTATCACATTTTTGAATAAATTATTTAATTTTTCGTTTAGTTTTTATTTTTTTTTTATATTTCTTTCTTTTTATTTTTTATTTATTAATGCGTGGAATCTCACTAATGTGCGATTATATATTTTATTGAAAATTTTCTAACTTTTGATTTTGTTGAATATAATTATGCTGTTGTGTTTTTATTATTGTTTGTTTTTAACGCATTTAAACATTAATAAAAACTTAAAATGAAATCATTAAATTAATTTTTAACTTTTTTATTAACTTTTAACAATCCTTTTTATGTTATGTTGAGTGAAAGTTACTGATTTATTCCCATAAAATTATTTCAATTAATTTAAATGTTGCTGTTAACTTTTACTAACTTTTGTTTTATTTTTTTTAAGGCTACGCATAATAACAAGTGAAGGGATATTTGATAACAAATGAATAAAAAATGGGATTTTCACAATAATTCTAAGTCGAACTTAAAGTTAACTTGACCTCTTTAATATTATTTTTCGCTGATAATAAAAAGTCACTTATAATTTTTGTAAAATACCCACACACAATGTTCAATTTTAACTGTTGCTAACTATTTTTCTAACAAACACAAAACAAATTTGTTTAAAATTTAATAAAATAATTGATGTTTATGTCACTTCAATTTTTTTTTTAAAAAATTATACGGGTTAGTTAACAATAAGCGCCAATCAGTAAATCATTTTGTGTCTACTTGACTTTGTCACTGACCTACCAAACCAATGATTACACATTTTTAAAAACATTCAAAAATTAGTCATGTGATGATCATTGCGTCCTTTATGTTTCTTCGTTTATAATTTTTAATTAATATTTTTATAGTTATAAATGTAAAATGCATCAGAAAATTTTTTTTGTTTATTAAAAAGAAAAGTATTGTAGAAATAAAAAAAATAAATAGGAACAACATGGACACAGATTCTTTATATAAATTAAGCGTGAGAAAACTATCTTAACACGCTTATAAAACAACAACAAAAAATTTCTTTGATTTGGCAGCAAGGTCATTAGGTCAATATAGTCTCTATATTATTTTTGTTTCTTCTGAATCAAACAAACATATTACCTTTTCTGATCTTCTTACACGATTATATCCATTTCGAACTATCGAAATTAATTGTCTAAAAATGAGAGAAGAGTAGATAGAAAAGAAGAAGAAGAAAAAAAAAATCCAATTAGATTTTTCATATATACTTACTTTCACAATCATTTAAGTTCTGTAACCACCGAAAACACAAGAAAAAAAAATTTACTTCTTATAGTTCACCAAATATTATTAATTAATAATAATTTGTTGAATTCATTGATTGTTTTAATATTATATGATTTGACCTCATTATATACCTTTTACCTTCTAAATCCTATATTTATTCAATTAAAAATTGCCAAAAAAAGAGAATCACTTTAATTTAACAATAAAAATTGTTTTTTTAAAATTTAGTGGCATCTTTAATATGTATAAAATTCCAACAGCCATTGTCCATCCAATGTCCAATTACAAGAAACGTCAATTATTTCAAAAAAATCAACAAACAAAAGATGCTAATGGAACTAACACTGATAGCAAGTAATTTAATGCAATTAATTTTGTTAAATTTTACCAAAATTCTTTTCGAATTAAATATTTTTCATATTTTCTTTTTTCACGACTTTTTTATTGTTTTTTTTTTATTTGCATTTAGCCGAGGAGAAAAAACTGGTTCAAGTTCATCAACTAATTTAAAGAATTTTGTACCAAGTCCACAATTAGACTCATCATATTATGACAGTTACTCTGTACATCATAATTATAATAATCATAATCAACCACCTTCTACACAACATACATCACATCAAGATATTGTTGATTTTCGTCCAACAACACAATATTATAAACCAATGAAATTTGATTCTTACTATCCAAACCCAACACCCTTTAATTTTCAATCAGTGAATTCCAAATGGTTTGGAGGTGAAAAATTTCCACCTAATTTTGATCAATCATCTCATAAATTGGAAGAGATAACACCACCACCTCCACCACCATCGTTACCACCTCAACTTCAGCCACCACAACAACATATGCAACTACCTCAACAACCTACACCACAAATGAATAAAGGGCATTTTGCATGGCAATCATCAGATAATGGACATTTTATATGGGTTTCTGATACGGAAACAAAACCACCGGAAGAAGAGGAAAAACCAAATATATTAATGATGAAACCAGAATTATTAAATAGTACTGGAAAATGGCAATGGATTGAAGATGATGATACAAATGCTGAAGGAAAAATAATATCAAATGGTCCAACATATCCAACATATTATGAACAAATAAAAATTTATCAAGATCTTAAAACACCACATTCATTTATTAACAAAGAACATCCATATTCATTTGATATTTCCGATACACCATTTAATTATCATTCATATTTTTATAAACAAAATGAAAATCAAACAGAAATAACAACAACAATTGAACCGCCAAAAATGGATGAAGAAATGTCAACACCAATGAAAGAAATGGAATTATTAAAACAATATCATAAATCGTGAGTGGATAATTATTATTTAATTTGTAGAAAAAAAAAAAAAATAAAACTCAGAAAAAGACAAATATGTGACATGTGAATTTTTTTTTCCTAAATATAAATTTAATTTTATTTTATTTGTTTTTATTTTCAGCGCACATTGGAAAAAAATATTTCAAGTGTTAACGGCTGTGATCCCGATTGGCCTAATTGTTGCAGCGCTAACTCCAAAAGTGATTTATGTGAATCCAAACATGACAGCGTAAGTAATTTATATTTTTTTTTTTGTTGTGTTTTCATTTCCTATACCACACAAAAAATACTGTTTAGAAATTTTTTGTAAATATAGATTTCGGTCAATAAATTCTTTCTAATTCATAATTAAACAATCCCCCCAACAAAAAAAAAAAAACATAACTATAAGAAACCAAAAAAAAAAGTACAAACGAAAAAAAAAATCATCAACTAAATTCTATTTCGCGTGCGATAAAAACAAAAACCAAAGACTAATAATAATAATATTTGATTAAGATATTTAAATTTGCCTAAAGTAATCGATCATCGAATAAGGCGTGTGAATTATTAACCAAAAAAAAAAAAAAAATTGTTGCCATTTAAATTCAGTAGCTCAACTGGTGGTCACTCCACTATAATACAAAATCTATAACTTTATTACAAGAAAAGAAAAAAAAAAAAACAAACTATAAACATAAAACAAAAATAAACGCTTTAGGCCGTACGGCAATTTAATATTTATTTTCTTTGTCAATATTATAATATTTTGTTATAATCTATTGACTTTTTAGAATCTTTTCATCTTCATTTTTTGTAAAAGAAAAAAATATATGACTTTAGCAATGAGAACTAATAAATAAATAATATCATCAAGTTGAGAGATGAGATCACATTAAATTATTGTATTTCAATATTCAATATAATTTTGTTCTCATAACTTTCTCTATACAAATATATGTTTATATTTAATAGTTAATAATAATAATAATTTTCATATCAAAATGAAAAAGAAAAAGAAAATGTAGAAGAAGAAAAAAAAACATTTTATTAAGACAAAACAAATCAAACCTAACAATTTTATATTGGAATTTTTTTCACAGTTTTGCTTTTTTCCTTCATGCTTTTTTTTTTTCTTTAAGAATTGAAAAACAGTTAAACATCTTTAAAATAATAATACACAAATAAATACAACAACTTTGGATAATTTAAGTAAACATTAGAGATTGCACTATAATTAATAATCATAATATTAATAATAATATAGAAAAGATGAACAAAACAAAATAAATGAAAACAGATTTTTCGCATATTTACTTTCACCATTATGCAGATGTCTAAAATCTAAATATAGAAATCACAAGACTAAAAAAAAATTAATAAATAAATAAAAACAAACAATAATTTAATAATTCCAACGTAAAAATTTATCAAATTTTCTCAATATATTTTAACTAACTTTTATTAACTTTTTATTAACTTTAGATAACTTTTCTTCATTTTTCATTTAAGATTAAATGCCTCTATACAATATTGTAATTGAGGTCCCATCTAACACATTTTTCTTATTTGTATATTATTTCTTTCAAACTGTCGATTTCATTTTAAGTTTTATTTTTTTTGTCTGAATATTTTTTCTCTCGTTTCTTCTTTAATTTTCTCAATATTTTTTTTTTCTTTTGCGTTTTCTTTTATTTAATATAAAAAAACAGATAATTTATACAAAAAAAATTATATAGAAAAGAAAGAAATTATTGTGTGGATTTATATAAAATGTCAAAATGGATGACTTGCACGCACCTGATGATATGATATGGTTGATTCCAATTCTAATCGATTTATAATTCCATGAATAATATTTTGGGAATTTTATAAATATTTGCATTTTATTTTGTATATAAAAAAATCTACGCAATTTATTTTCTTATGGGACATTGACATTGATTTTTATTTAATATTGATTATTATATATTTTTTTATAAGAAGTTAGAAATTCCCTTCTAAAAATTCGACCTCACATCAATTGCGCGTCTGTTGCGTTACATGAGCAAAACTTGTTTTATAGTGAAGGCGTTCAGTTCAATGTCCATTTATTAACAATAATTATTTTATTTCTCTTTCTTTTTTCATTTTCTTTGAGCATAATGTCAAAGAAAGATGACAAATGTTATTTTACTAGTTCAATGTCAATTGAAAAAAAAGTGTATATAGAAAAATTTACCAAAAAGAAATTGAGATCAATTTAAAAAATTTAATAGCAATAAATTTATTAGAAACAATTACACTCTTGTTAAGTAAAAGTAATTTCAAAATAATTATTTAAATAATAATAAATAAAAAAATCAATTTCAATCAATATAATTTCATGTCAAAGTCAAGTCCATAACTCAATGGATTTCACACGAAGATTGTAAATGATCAAGATTTATGAGTGAAAGAATTCTGTTTTTTTTTTCTTTCTTTCTTAATTTTTTTAATTTTGCAAATTCAATTCAGAAAAAAAAACTTTGTTAAGATCAAATATAAACGATTTAATCAGACAGACGACTCTAATTTTCATTTATTTATTCTTGTAATTTATTTGAATCGGATTTATACGCCATAATCTTCTCTGTCAAATTTTACATTTCTCGCCTCAATTAAATATAATTTTTTTTTTACCATAACCGCAGGCCTACACAAGTTCCTATGGTCCCAATTTTTCCAGCAGCAAATACAACACTGAGTCGTCAACGTTCATTAGAACAAAATGAATTTTTACGAGATGATGGGATAACACCAAGAAAAATGACCAACCCTTTAATGGATTTTCTGAATATTTTAGGAAATGCCAATAACAATGAAACAAATAAAAATACATCGTGTGAGGATAAAATATTTTGTGAGATGTCACGTATTGGTCAAAGACGCGATGCCGATGTACTTAATAAAATGTTGTGGAAGATTGCTAATGAGTAAGTTGTTTTTTATTTATTATAATAATTGCACAGTTTTGATTATATGAAAACGTATAATCCGAAGAAAGTGAGTTATTTACTTTACGCACGCACACCTTTTTTTCAAGTTAACGCATTAATATAGTCGGTAGTGAGATGTCGTTGATTATTATCATTCATAAATTCTCTTTTTTTTTATTTACATTAAATATTTTGATCTACTGATCGATCAATATTTGTTCAGATAAAATCAAATAATTGAGATCAAATTCAATAGATTATTTTAAATATGTAAAAATGGTCTTAAGGTTGTGGTAATTAAATAACAATATTCATGTATTATTTATTATGTTGATGATAATGGTAATGATGATGATGATGATGAATAAATATAATTAATTAATTTCTTATAATAACAAAAATTAACAAAAGAGTCATCAGATATATAATATGACGATAAATGATGATAATAATAACGATGATGTTAATCAATGTGTCGCGTGCGATTTATTAAAAAGAAAAAAATCAACCAAATACTTTAGCTACCAAGCAATTTCTATTTATTTGTTAAAAAAAAATCTTTAAGTTGGTTATTTTTTTTTTTCAATAATTATGATACGTTAAAATACACGATTCTTATTATGATAAAATATCTTAAGATTAATCGTTAAAATATAATTTTGTCATCACATCAGATTATATCTCGTATTGATTACTTCTGGGTGTGATGCACGGGGACAATTATTAATAATCAGGAAAAAAAAAGTCTTTTTGTTCAATAAAAAAAGTTACATAAAACTTTTTTTTTTCGTTTCTTTCTTTTCATAAAATAAAAATATTTTAATAATTTCCGTGAAAGAATTATAAGATTATATCGATCAAATTGAAAAGAAAAAATATTTTTATTGATGTCAACTTTTTATGATTATTTTTCTTCTTTTCATTTTTTTTTTCTTTTTGTATTCACTTTGATTGCGGCATAAATATACGTGCATCGTAGACCTTATACCGAATTATTATTGATGATTCATTATTAAATCATAAAAAAAAAAAAAATACAAAAGATTTATATATAGGTTCACGTATAAAAGATGTGATTAAATAAGACGGATAATACATTATTAACACAATTGAGAAAAATTAAATTTGAATCTTTAACGAATTTTATAAGAACTAAAAATAATGGAAAAATTATTAAATAATAAGTTATGTCTAAATGAATTTAAACTGCATTAAAATTGATTGTGTCTTTGACTATATAAAGATTTGATAAACATTAAATATAAAACACTTTCTTCACCAAACATATCTAAATGGAAGCATTTTAATATATTTCTTACTGTTCTTCATCTTTCTTTTGGTTATGATTAATCACTTTCCTTTATTTTTTAACCTAAAGATGTTGTTCAACATTCCAGAACAAATGTAACAAAAATAAAAAAAAATAATAATTTTTTGACTAAAAGAAATTAAAACAATAATTATCGAATGAAATCAAACAAAAACTACAAAAAAAAAAAAATTTCAATTGCGCTTTTCTCTCTTGATCTCAATTTTTTTTTTTTTTCTTATTTTGTATTTAAAGAAATCATTTTGAGATTTTTTTTTTCTAATTTTTGTTGTAAATACTTTTTATAGAAAAATTATAAAATATTGGAAATAGAAGAAAACAGAAGAAATAAAAAGAAAATAAGAGAGCAAAAAAAAATACACGATCATCTTCTTCAATTTGTTTTCAATAAAAATAAATAAATAAATAAATTTTTTTTTCAGAAATCGAGATCAAATTCGATTTTATTTAATTTTTAATATTGACCATAACGCAGTCGACCAATCCAATATGACTTTCTCTATAACTGTGTGTTTCACTGTGTGTGTGTGTGTGTGTTTTGCGTTTGTGTGTGTGTTTATATATTTTTTTTACGGTTTTTTTCTCTTTAAAAATATTTTAGAACACCAGAGGATCGTGCTAGACAAAGCGGTTTAGGTGAATTATTTTGGGCAATCAGAGAGAATCGTTGCAGTATTTATGAATGTGAAAGACAAACAAAATATTAATAAAAAATAATTATAAAAATAAATAATAATAAACAAATTTGTAATTTCTAAGAAATAAAAAAAAAAATAATAAAAATCAATTATTAAAATTTAATTACATTTTTTTTTCTCATTGGAAACAGAAAAAAAATATAATTCAAGTACAAATATATTAAATATGGATGAGAAAGTGATCATCAATATGAACTGTATGTGCGCCAGCATATTTATGATTTTCATCTCTAATTCATTTCCCTGATTTATGGGTTATTAACAATAAACGGAAGTTATTATTATCAAAAGACGCCATCTAATTAGCATAGTTGGTTATAGCATAAACAAAATATATAATTGACTTCTTCCAACTTAGTTTTGAAGATGAAGCTCATTTTTTCAATTTTTGCAGATTTATGATATATTTTGTTTATATCATCCAGTATGATTACAATCATGTATGATCAAATCAACATTATACATATATGACGCGTTATAACTATTCGTTAATCTATTAACTTCACCTTTATGTCTTTAAATGATTTCATAATAAATGAAATAAGAACCAATGACTAATTGATACATTTTGTTAATTTCAGAGATACAAAAAAAAAATGTACGCACCTTTGAAATAATTCAAAAGTTATAAATTCTTATATAGTAATAAAAAGAAACACAAAAGACTTGCAAAACTTTTAACATTTTCGCTCAATTAAAATTCAAATTTTAATAGAAAAGGAAATGGCAAACTAAATTAAATATTAACGACGCCTCCACCGCCACCGCTTAACATTAAAACAAACTGCCACAAACAATAAGAAAATGAATTAATAATGATTGACAATGATTAGATTTTTGTTCGTTTGTTTTGTGTCTTTTTTTCTTTCTATATATATAAAAAAAATAATAATGTGCAGAGTTTGTTCTTGAAAACAGAGAAAAAAAAGCAAATCAGCCGGCTTAACTTGAGAGTCAAGAAAGAAAAAAGTAAAGAAAGATAGAAAGAAAGAAAGAAAAAAAAAACCAACGGAATTGTGTATTTATAAAGTGAAAGCGTTTTATTTTAAACATTGTTTATATTATTTTGTTAACAACAATGTCTTCTGCATTGTATATTTTCTTCTTTTGCCTCTTCTTGTACTTATTTTTCTTATTTTGTTCCTCAAAAAAAAAAAAAATAATAAGGTTGTAATAATATTTCACCATTAACACTAATCTAAAAAATATCACTATTTTTTCTCTATTTTTTCAAGTGTATCAATTTGTGTCTCTGCTATTTTTCTCTATTTTTTCAAGTGTATCAATTTGTGTCTCTGCTATTTTTCTCTATTTTTTCAAGTGTATCAATTTGTGTCTCTGCTATTTTTCTCTATTTTTTCAAGTGTATCAAGCAAAAAAAAACTAAATAATTATTTTTAAAAAACTGAAAGAAAATAACAAAAAAAAAATTAAAAAAGTAAAATAAACAAAAAAAAATTAATTAATTAGACTTAAAAAATAAGACTTTTTTACGATTTTTTTTTTAATATGTTTTTTTTGATTGGATAACGGAAATTGTTATTATAAGAGAGAAGATTGGCAATGAATATGATTAAAGAGACGACAACACAAAAAAGAGAGTGGTAAAAAAAGAGAATGAGAGACATTTTTTTTATTCTTATGATTGAATTGAATTGTATATACTAAAAAAAAAAAAATGTTTTGCGTACCAATTTGATTAATGGTCAATTTTATCATTGGACCACACTTTTCTTTTAAATCATAAAATTATTAATCAAACATTTTTTTTTTCTTGTGTGTGTGGCTTTGTCGTAGATATAATACCTACATTAAGTTAATTATAATAATAATTCAATTATTATACACTTAATCACACATTACACACACACACGCACACAATACACAACACACACACGGAGAGAAAAAATTACAATAAATTAAATAAACAAATAAAAGATTTCTATATAAATCCTCATCGGGTCATGTGGTATTTTTATTTGAAGTTTGACTTAACGTCTTTACACACACATTTATAGAGAAAACAAAATCTACAAAAAATTTTAAAGAAAAAAAGACGAAAAGCGAAGAAAAAAAAACTTTCAGTTCTTTCTTATAAATTTTTCTAATGTTTGAGTTACACGGAATTTATCAAAACCAGAAATTGATATTAGACAATTAAAAAAGTAGATTTTTCTCACAGCCAATATAGTTTTCAGTTTTTTCTCTTGCATTTCAAAAATTAAACAAGGAAAATTAAAAAAAAAAAAATGGTATTCAAATAAATCGTCTGAAACTTTATTCTTTATAATGCAAAAATAAATTTATTATTAACAACGAATTCGACCATTACAAGTTTTGTTTTAACTTTCCCTAGTGCTTCATTTTGTATAAGGTTTTGTTATAAGAAAAAAATCACACAATCGTCTTTCATTTGTTGTTTAAAAATTCTACATGCATGTGTGCGTGTGTGTATTGTTTGTAGTGAATTTATAATACAAAAATGTGTAATATTAGAGTTTTAATAAAGAAATACAAAAACTTAAAAAATAAACTACATAAAATGTTAATGATTTTGTCTTCAACTATTATATATTTTAGTGGTCAATGGCGTAGAGTGACGTAGGGAATTAAAAAAACCACTAACATCATGTGAGGGTCATCACCATAAACTTTTGTCATTAGGACAAATTTTTTAAATTGTTTTCCATTCTTTCTTCTTATTAAAAAGTTATTTAAGAATGAATATTGACAATTAATCTACTTGAGTTTTTACCGCATATCCGCGTCTCTGCTTAAATCGTCTCTTTTTTTCTTTTAAATTATGAATTCCACTCGCGTATTCATACAAAGAATGAAAGAAACAAAAAAAAAATTACCATTTCTTCTCGTCACTCTCTTCTAGATTTTGTCCGTCTTAAACGTAAATTTTTTTTTGTGTATTTTGTTTATTAGGTGGTGGTTTAACACACCACAATAACAACAAAGAAAATTTAACATATGATTGTAATGTGACATTAGTGTTGGTATTATTATGAACATTATAGGTAGGAGGATTATACCATGGATTTATTAGTTTTAGTTGATAGAACATTGTGGAATGTGTTTTAAACTTTAATCTGTAACATAAAATTTCTTAATCCAAAAGTCAATATAAAATCATATAAATTCTTTCATAAAATTGTTAAGACCAAAAAAAAAAGATCTTAGATTGATAACAAACAGAAGACACAATAAAAAAAATAAAAGAAAATTTAATTTGATAAATTTTTAATGTTTTTAATGTTTTGAATTTTTCCTTCATCGTCTATCTGTCTTCCACTTACCTTTAACAATACCATATTATTTTAATTATTTCTTCCTCTTTCTTTCGTCTTCAACTTTATCGTCATCTTCTTCTACTTCTTCTATTTCTTCTTATTCAATCTTTCAAAAACTGGAGAACAACTTTCATGTCGTTTCAATAAAAAAAAAAAAATAAATAAATATATTTTTTTTCGTTGGGAAAAAAAAAATTTCATTCAGTTTATTCAGTCTAAGATTAACACGAGAACAATAAACATTGTTTAATATTTAGTTTCTCAAAAAAAAAAAAAAAAAAACAAAGTAGAAGAAGGTACGCGCATATGCACCTTTTATATACGCAGAGAAGACAAACCAAAAAAAAAAAATACAACTTTTAGAAAAGGGAACACCTTCAACAGGTGTTAGATTTATTAATTAAAGGTTTCCTTTTTTTTACTATTTGTAAACCGTTTATGTGATTATTAATAATTTCTTTTTTTTGTTTTGATACAAAAAGTGTTAAATTTTAATAATCAATTATTAATGTGAAGTTTAAAGTTTTTTTTTTTTAAGTTTTTTAATTCATGGTGTTTCTTTTGTTTTTTTTTGTTTTTTTTTAATTTGGAAGGAATTAAAGAAAATAAAAGGATGATAGAAGAGAAGAAGAGAAAAAATTGTAAATAAAGTAAAAGTGATTATGAATGTCAAAATTATTTAAGTCTTAATCTGTTGTAATCATCTAATAAATTAATGAGAATTAATTATGTGACAGAACAACAAAATACAGAAAAAATAATCTTCATGATTTAATTTATTTTTTTTATTGTCCTCATGTTTGTTTTTTTTCTTTCTTCTGTTTTATTTGCTGATTAAATAAAGGCCAACGAAATTTAATTTTTTTTTTTTAATTAAAATTAAATCAAAAACAGAGAAAAAAAAACTGAAGGAAATTTGGAAATTGTGAAATTTTTAAATTTTAAATTTGTCAAAAACGAGAAAGAAAAAACAACAAACAACAACAAAAAAAAAAGACGGTTAAAATAAGAGAATTCGCTGAAGACAAAAAATAATAATCGCAAAGAAACAAAAAAGTAAAAGTGGAATTTTAAGTCCAAAAAAAAATAAATAAATAAAAAGAAGAAGAAAAAATTGTGAAATGTAGAAAACTAGAGAGAGAATTTCTCACACTCAATTTCAATTTAATTGCCTTTAAAGTTAACGTATAAAAAATTGTCGTCGTCAGTTTTTTTTTCTTCTTCTTCTCATTTCATTTCTTTTCTTTTTTTTTTGCGTTTCGTTTTGCTTCTTATGGTTTTTATTCAGTTGGTGTAGTTTTTTTTTTCTTTCTTTCTTTCTTTCTTTCGTTTTTACGTTGATGAAGGAAAATTTGTATTTTTTTTTTGATTGATTTCACTTTTTATATTTATTCGTGTCTTTTTATTCAGTTTATTATGTAGTTTGAAATTGTTTTGTCTATAATTTTTACCTACCTGAACTACCTGCGATATTTATTGGAATGCAATAAAAATGAGAATATTAGTTTTTTTTTTTACCTGCTGTAAATATTTTCAAATGTGATTAAGATCAAGATTCTTTACGTGAACCGTCTCGAAAATAAAAAAAAGAAGTTAAATTGATTTTATCCGGTAACATATTTTTTTTTTTTTTTCAAATAAATCAAAAGGTTTTCCTACAAGACTTTCCATTTCTTATTTGTTTTTTTTGTTTCTGGAAATTCAATTAATTTGTTTAAAGTTACCAAAAGTTCACAAAAAAAAAAAAAAAATTAAATGCATGGAAATTTATAAATTTTTTTTATTTTAATTAGAGAATAGAGAGAATTATCCAAGTGAAATAAAGACTACAAAAAATAAATAAATAAGTGAAAGAATTAACTAGAAGAAAAAGAGGAAGAAGAAGAAGAAAAAATAGTGTGAAAATAATTGAATTAAAACAAAATAAATAAAATAAGTTTAATAATAAGTTTAAAAATTTGAAAAATAAAAAAAAAACAAAAATAACGAACAAGAAGAAGAAGAAGGAAAAACACTAATTTGCCTGTTCGTTACAACTTTATTTGTTGTTGTTGCTTAAATTAATCAGAGCTTGAGATTTATTATTAAAAAAAAAAATAGATACAAAACAAAACAACAACACTTTTATTTGTTCTGTAATTAACTTTAACAAAATAAAATAAAACACCACTGTAAAGTAGACCTACCTAGATACACATTTTTTTTTTTAATAATTTAATTTATTAAAAAAAAAAATAATAATAAAAATTGTGTACAGAAAAATTACTTAGTTTGAACGAAGTCTAATAAAAGAAGAAGAAGAAGATCATTTACAATACACTATAATTTTTTCTTTATTATTAAAGTTTTAATGATAATGATGTTAACGATGGTAAGTGAAATTTATTCTGTTGATTATTATTTATTAATTTATTAAATGACTTGATTCATTTTTTTTTCTCTTGTAATCCAATTAAATGATTAACGCAATCATATTATAATCACTGTCACTATACCGCATACAGAAAATCACACACGCACACATGCTTAGGATTATTATCGTTTCTTTATACAGACCCACACACACACACAGATATAGGATAATTATCGTCTCTATTTATACAAAGACACAAACATATTTGTGTCACCAAAAAAAAAAAAAAACTATAATTAATTTATCATATTCAGTTAAAGTGAAGCGAACGAACTGCTAATATTTTATTTTCCTTTCTTTCTTTCTTGTAAATTTTTTAATAGAAAAAAACAGAAAAAGATGGACATGATATTTATTCCCTCTAGATATAAACACATAATACCTAACTAACTAATTAATTAAATCGAAAAAAAAAAAAAAAAACACAAAAAAGAAACAAAAATTAAAAATTCAGCGAAACTGATGATTGAGTTCATAATTTAAAATTTTAATAAAAAAAAAAAAATATTGGAAAGTTTTTTTTTGTTTATTTTTTCTTTTATTTATTTTTTTTTGAGTTTTTTCTTTTTTTCTTTTTTTTTTTAATTTTTTTCGTCTTTTCTTTTATTACTTTTTTTTTTTTTTTTTGGGCTTTCGTGAATTTCGTATTATTTAGTGAAATATTTTAGTTAAAATTTTTATAATTGCAAAAACTAACGGCCTAACATTTTTTATTTTCTAAAAGTTTTAATTTTTATCCACCATTTATTGTTGTTGTATTTTCGTTTTTCATTTAAAACTTCTGAAAGTAAAATTTTATTCGAATTTTTTACAAAATTCTCGTAATTTTCAATTAAATTTCTGTAAATAATAATTGCAGAATTAAAACCGATAATTTTACACATCAGCTAAGTCAAAGAGTCAAGAACAGTTTCTGTTTTGAAGATTTTAACATTAGACAAGGCAATTAATACTTCAAACTGCTGTCAATAAGTAAATAGTTTTTATATTCCAATTGTATCAATAATTAAATTCAATTAAGAAATTTTCTACTTGACATCACATTGTTAAGGTTGTTCTTTCAATGAAGGCCTCCACAAAATAACAATAACAAATATCAGTGACTAATCAATCATTTATTATTTCATATTTATCAATTTTCATTTTTATTAAAGAAAATTCAATTCGAATTGATAAACATAAAAAAAAAATATATAAAAAAATGTCATTATTAAAAAATTTATGTTCAGTTAATGAGAATATTTTTTTATTTATCCAGGCGGCAAGTCTAATTTATCTTTATTTAACCCAAATAAATATTATCTATTTTTCATCTCAATTATTATCAATAAAAAGTAATAAATAGTTATAGACAGAGATCACAAATATTATAAACGTATCACATTAATGGTTTACCTACATAACAAAATATTTGTTAAGCCTTTACAAATACACATTATTTTATTTTTTTGTTTTTTATTTTTTTGTGACATCATCCATTTTTTTATTGAATTTATATTTATATACCAATAGTATTGTGTCACTTTATTTATTATGTATCATCACATAATTTTAAAATTTTCGTTGTTATTCTTTTGTGTAGGTTTAAACATAAATTTATTATATTTTATATTTAAATAATAATAAAACATTGCTAAGACATTAAAACATTGCAAAGCGATGTTAAAGTCTTCTTTAAATTACATTTTTTTTTACATAATTGTTATAATGTAAACATAATAATCGGTAAATAACAAACAACTTCATCATATTTCTTATAAAATTTATATAATGCACATTTTAAAAGAATCAAATTATATAATTTATTATTTCCTAACTTTTCATAACTTTAACGATACAAAAGTTAATCACCTTATTTAGTTCATTCAGAGTAAAATCATTGAAAAATTGATAGTTTTTTATTTCTTATTCTTTTAAACGGTATAAGGTTATGATTTACACGATTTTTATATTAAAATAATTTCAATAGTAAAAATAGAATACGTTAGAGAAATGTGACTGTAATAATTCATTTTAATTTTCATTAGTAAAATCAAAGGAAAAAAAAAATCATGACAACGTGTTGCATTTATAAATGCATCTTTAACGCCATGCGAAAGTTTTTTTTTATATTTTGCAAAAATAATGTTTCAACAAAACTATTTTAATAATGATGATAATGATGATGATGATGATGATATTGATGATTTTTCTTTTTATTTCTAAATTTTTTTTGATTTCTATTAACCATTTAATTATGGTAGCGTTCATCTTCGATTTTCCATTTTTAAATTGATTTATTGCTATTTAAAAATTGTTTGACATCAATTTACTTGTTTTCATTTTATATACAAGTATCAAGATTCATAAATTTGTTTAGTCTAACTAACCGTTTTTTTTTTATCTTTCTACATGAAATCAAATACAATTACTTCTTCATATTTTAGTTGAATAAACGTTTTATATATTGTTGCATTTAAAATTATGTTGTATGAATTGTGATAACATTATTTATCATTATCTAAATATGATGAAAATGTAAAAGTTTACATATATTGTATTATATTCTGGTTGCTATTAATTTTATAAATAAATATAATTAAAAAAAAAATATTATCTATAATTTTCTAGCATGCAATTTCATTTGCGCAGAACTAATTACTTTCGATTGGAATTTTATTAATTATTTTCTTTACAATTTATATGTACATACTATGTGATGTCGTGTATTTTATTTATTGAAATTCCGTTCATTAATGTTGTTTTAGTTTGTTTATTTAGTTTACATTTTAAAAATTGTGACTTACACAGGTTTTATAAATGTCAAATATTTTGAATAGTTTTTCGCTTATGTTCATTATTACTATTATTTAATTAATATTAACTTTTGCATTAATTAATTATTATGTGATTATTGTGAATAGTTGACGTCTTATGTATTTACTCTATAGAATAGGTAGATTTACACAGCATAACTGAGGTATAAATTAATCGATTCATTTGAAAATCAAAACATGAGAAAATTTAAAAAACTAAGGTCAATAACTGCACCTTAATTGAATTGTAGTAATTCTATATTGTAACTTTACAGAATATAAAACTTAACATAATATAAAAAAAAACTTTAATTGACATAAAGAAAAATTATCATATTAATGAGAAAAAAAAATGTTAGCATTAAAAAAAGTCATCTTTTAATTTCCTAACACAACCAGGCACAAAATAATACAAAACAAATACTCGTGTCATTTTGACTGATAAAACAAGAAGTAAAAAACGATTTAAAAACTCCTTTGTTTCCTTTTTAGACAGCAATATAACATAAAAACATCTAATTGACAATAAAATCGTGAGTGATGTTTGATTTGATCGTTAAAATGTCTTTTTAATGTCTTAAGTTTAACTCATGATGATGAGAGGAAAAGATATTATATTCTTTAAACGTTACCATAAAAAGAAAATTGTTTGCTTTTTTTTCTTTCTTAATCGATTAAATATAATTGACAATTATACATATTAGAATAATATACTTGACTTTTTGTTTATTTATGGGTGTAAGAAAGGTGTGTTAAAAATCATTGACTTGTCTCGTAAATCTCACTTTTCTTTTGTCCATTATTGTTTGATATTAATTGATATTGTTTAAAAAAAACTGTCATCACAATAAACATTTAATGTTTTTGCATAATTTTTCATTGCGATTAGTCATTAACTTTATATTGTAATTGTATAAGATGATCATTAAGTTTGAACTCATTGCTCATGTGAAAAGCGTTAGTAAAAGATTATAACAGACTTGTTTGATTTTATTTATTGGAAACCATTTCATATAAAATCTATGCAATAATCGAATAAATAAAATTTTAATTAAACAAACTCGATAATTATGTTTTTTTGTTCTTTTTGCAGACGCGGTATGTGATAATTTTAATGCTGATAGTAGGAAATTCTTTTGTAATTTCGCAAAATGTACAAGATGAGAAACGAATAACAAAAACTGTTATACAAAGACCAACAGTAGCTAGAACAGAATTAAAAGTTTCTAGAAGCTTAGATCCTGAAAAAACACAAACAATTAATGTACGATCAAATACAGGTGGTTTAGCTTCTATTATTGTTAAAAAACGAGATGGAAAATCATCAAACATTCCACGAGTAGCGGCACTGTATACACCTGAGAATATAAATAATTTTTTATCTGATCAATCATCTCACCAAGGTAATGGAGCATCAATAGTATTAAATCGTGTTCAACCACAAACCAATGGATATTATTCAAGATCCCACTATGATGGTCAGTACCAGATTCAACCAGAGCCAAATACTTACTCATCACCACCAGCTTCATACAGATTTTCAGATTATCAAGCCGAAAATCAAAAATCAATGCAAGTCATTAACTCATTTATACAACACGTTGGAAAATTTGAAGCGAGACCAAGAACACTTATTAATTCTGATGCAACAACTAATAATGATCGTAGTCCAGTTCATATTAATGTGGCCAGTACCAAAGTGACAGAACAATCCCAAAAGTTGCCAGCTCCTGTTTATATTCGCTCAGAACCATTTTATGTTAAAGACGAAAATAAAAATAATAATAATAATAAACGAGCGAGATCATTAATCACTTTGGATACAGATGGTATTCCAGTCGTTCACGGTATTCGTGTACCTGATGATGAGACAGATAAAAAAACTTGGAGAAATGCTCGTGTAATTAATGGAGAGTTAGTACCATATGAACAAGGCTATGTTCCAAAGCCAGCATTATCGCTTGGTCAATTAGTATTTGCGAAAAAAGCAAAAAATCATCAGCAATCAAGTTTCGGGCCTTTCACTACCCAGGATAATTTTCCATCTACAGAAAAACCAAGAAATATTGGGCCATTTTCCGTAGACGACAATATGAAATCTGATCCACGTGAGTTCACATTTAAAAGTCGTAAAATTGAGCCAAAAATTCCCGGTGCGAAATATGACGAACTCCAAAGATTCACACCATCTGAAGGAGGAATTGGACCATTTATGACCGCAGATAATTCACGCGTTGTTAATGCTAAACTTATTGATTATATACGAAAAATTAATGAACAAGAAAGAAGACGTGATTATTTCGCTAAACGATCAACACGTTTTGCTGAAGATGAAACTTATTCACATCAAACACCACAAATTCAAAGACGTATGCTACAAAATCCTGGATATCCAGTCTACCCTACTTCTTTATTATATTCACCACCAAGTGCAAAGAAATCATCTGTTTCTGAAGGAGTTCGTCCTCCAGTATTAGAATATGCTCATCCCGAACTTGGAGTTCAACCAGCGGAACAGCAGACACCTGAACAAATTAGAGAAAGAACAAAAACACCAGCTTCTTCTATTCAATATTACACAAAAGATCTACATAATGATAGATCACCATTTTCAAATGAACAAGCCCCAGTACAATCCGATAGTTATCAACCCGTGAAACATCTTAATGAGAAATATTATACAAAAGCCAATCCAAATGACTACAATAAATATCCCTACAGAAATCCATCTACATATCCATACAACCACGGATATCTTCGTCGTGTAAAGCAGCAACCACTTTGGATGAAACTTACAGAACAAATGCGTGATAGTTTTCAAAATAGTTTTGCTTCTGTTCAAGAAATGACAAGACCTGTATTTGAACCGATTGTAGAAGCTGGCCATAAAATATCTAAAAATCTTGGCTTTAGTCCAAAAACAAGTTTAGCACAAGAAAAAGTTGGTGTCGTTGGACCAGCTGCAGCTGGCTCAGCACTTTTACCTGCACTTGGATTAGTCGCTGGGGGTGCTGCACTAGGTTTGGGAGCAATGGCGGTTGGCAGACTATTTGATGGTAATATGTTGAGAAGATCAGGGGAGGATGAACTAGATATGGAACACAAACGAGCAATTGAAGCAATTCAAAAAGAACCAGGAAATTATTATGTTTTAATGCAGGAACAGCAAGAGGATGATGGAACCAGAGCAAGACGATCAATCGATGACCTTTCTATTTACAATGAAAATCCTGAAGTTGACTTAGTAAGAGTAAAGCGAAAACCTTCTTTAGTTGATGGATATCCATATGATTTAGATGATTACAAGAATGATAAATTTGATCAAGATGATTACGTTGAGATTTATGAAATGTCAGCAACTGCTCCTGTAGGCACTTCTGATCCTCAAAATCAACCTGAACAATCAAAATATGAAAACTCTGAAGTAAGACATAGAAGGAAACGATCCATTGGTGTTGCAGAAGATGATTCACTAGTATCAATTTTACAAGATGTCGAACAAGACATTCCAGTTGCTGGAAAAGTTGGTTTTGAAGATCAAATTAGAAATACAGATTGGACAAATACACCGTGTGCCAAAAAAGTTTTTTGTCAAGTGATGCTGCGACAAACCACAGATGATGTTGTTCTAATGGAAAAGAAAATGGATGCTCTACTCTCTATGTGAGTTTCATTTTTAACTGTTTTCAAGTTTTCTGAGAAAAAAAACACGTATCGTCAAATTGTGATGTTTCCGTGAATAAAGTGAAATTCAAAACGGCACATTTTGACATCACTTGACACGCGCATTCTTTTGATCTTTCTTTTATTTTTTTATTTTCAACACAATAAAATGCAATGTCAATTACACTCACAAATCCATGATATTTTTATGTTTCAAATCTTACACATTTTGTAATTTTATAAATTCATAAGAAAAATTTATCAATAAAATCAAAAATATTCACTCATGAAATAAAAAATTCCAAATAATATAATCTCTAAGAAAAAATGTCGGTCAAAATACTAAAAATAAAATCGAAAATATTCGCGCTATTATAACGATGACGAGAGATCCAAAATGGGAAAACTCGCTAATTATAACCAATTAAGAAGATTAAGAAAAAAAAATTACACGATGAAAATTTGATAAGATTTTTGTTTTCTTTCGAAAAAAAAACAATATAATAAAAAAGAAACAACAATAATAAAGAAACGTTTAAAATGTACCTGTCCTTGTCAATAATATAAAGAAGAGTGTACAAGAAAATTGGTACCGGTTTAATATTCACAAAGATTTCGGTGCATTCTACAATACACACAACATACATTAATTTTATAATAAAACTTGACTTAAGTCAGTCCACAAAGAATTAACAGCAACAACAAAAAATAAAAACAACAACATAAAATCAGAGAAATTAAAAACTGAAATAACTTTCACCTGACTCGTTATAATATAACGTTCAATGGTCGCGGTGTTTGCGTATGATATTTAAAATCTGACCTTAACATTGCAAAAGATTTTTTTCTTCTTCTTTTTCTTATTTTTTTTTCTTCTTCGTCTTCGTCTTTCGTCAATTGGAATTTTGATCGAATTTTGTTTTTTTTTTGACAAAACGTGATTAATATTTTATTTTTTAATTCATTTTTCAAAATGAAATGAATTTAAATGACGCATTATTAACAAAAGACATTCACAATTATCTGATGTGTGTGTTTTGCTTCTTTTTTTTTCATTTTCAATTTAATAACAAAAACAAAATAAATAAATAAACGATAAAAAGTAAAGACGCGATGAAATGATGTTTAAACTTTTAAATTCTTTATCGTTATAAACGGCATCGAATGTCACGTACTGTCATATTTTATATTAAATATATTTTATCTTGCCAATTGATAATAATAATAATCAAAAAAATTAACAAATTAAAATAAGAAAAAAAGTAAATTTCTAAATCTCTCGCGTCCAATCGAATTTTATAAGAAAAAAAGACAAATAAAAAAACATGATGATGATGATGAAGAAGAAGAAGAAGAAGAAGAAGAAGGAGAAGAAAAAAAAATATATTGATAATTTACAATATCAAAATAGCAGAAAAGAAATATGTAATTAATTTTGTTTGTGCAATTGAGAGGAGAAATTTTTTTTTATAATAAAATATAGTGTATTAATTTTGTTCGCGTTCGTACGACGTTTTCTTAACAAATACATACACTCTCAAACACACTCTGCTACACACACACACATGCCTTCTTGTGAAAGATGTTTCATTATTTTGGATTGAATGGAAATTTCATTAATTTTTTGGATAAACAAAAAATGTGTCTTTATTTATTATTATTTATCGATTGATTTAGCAATATTTGATTATATTGGAATGGAAATGAGTTGAGTCACTTTAACTACTTCTGATTATCTTTAATTTTTCTTTTTCCAATAAATTTTTATTGAAATTCCAATCCAATATCAAATTTCACAGTGGTTCATTTAATATTTAACGTAGTACGTTTTAAAAATCCGAAGAGATGAAAAAATGCTGTTGAATAAGTTTTAATCGTTGATTCACATTTTACCTTTTTATTTAATTTTATTCTTATTTATTTGCAGGATGCATCCATCACTAAGTTATGGTCTATCCCATCATTTATTTGAAGTAACAGACGCCATTAGACGACGTGATTGTTCGCCATTTGTTTGCTATCAAAGATAAAATTTTATAGAGTTAAATAATTAAATTAATTTAAAATTAAAATATAATAGAAAACATTAAAAATTTAAATAAAGAAAAAAAAAATAGTAGAGATGAAAGAAATGCAGAAACCATCACAGTGAAAAAGGTGAAATTTGTTATTTTGGAAAAGAACAAAATAAAAAAAATGGGTGGTGCAATTATTTTTAAGTCTCAAAACTTATTAATCAAAATCAAATTAGAATTTCAACCTTTTATTACTAGGCTTCATTATTCTCGTATTTTTATTTTTTTGTTTATTTATTTAACTATAATTTTTTCTAATTATTATTATTAGTCAATCAATTCTATCAATTCTTTTAATTCCAAAAATAAAAACAAAAACCTATCCTTTATATTGGATCAGGTACAAATGACTAATTAAAAAAAAAAAAAAACAAAATAAACGAATCAACTTATAAAAAATTATGTCAATCATTACAACAACGACACTAATTAAATAAATTACTTTTATTTATAAAAGTTATCCATCTTTTTATTGTGTTTACAAATACAATATTAAATATTTTGATAATATTTATTTTCTTTGGTTGTTTTATATCTTTTGTATTTTTCAAAAAAAAATACACACACACATCGATTTATAATGAATTTGACCGATTGATTATAATTTTTTTAATCGAAAGTAGGAGAAAAATATTAATAGATTAATAAAAGAAATTTATACATAAGAAAATATTTTCTTTGTTTTAGAAAAATATTGTTTTTTTTTAAAAAAAAAAAAAATAACGAAATGTAAAGAATTTTTTCTCTTTTTATTTGAAAACTAATAAAAATTATATATTTTTGATTTTTATAAATTTATTTAATTTTTTAAGAATTTTGTAATTGTTTTTATTTTTTTTTTTCTTTTTTGCTGTTCGTTTGTAAAATATATTAATTATTTTAATAGTGTTAATTGTATTTATTGTTTGTATTTAAATAAAAGTAAAATATATTTATTATAATAAAAATATAAAAACAAAATCTTCATAGTCTTTATATCCTCACCTAAATTTATAAATTCTGCAGATTTTTTAAGAACAAAATTTAATTGAACATATATGTATTTGTTTGAAAATTGTGGAATTTGAGTAAATAACGATTTAGCGCTTTATAATGGAGATTACACAATAAAATTGAATGTAGATTTGTACGCACTTTTGTTAAAATTATTATATTGTTTATTTTTGCCTTAACAATAAAGCAATTACCTATAACTAAGCCGACTGAATATTTTAATTTTATGACATTGTAACAGACAGTGTTGTGTAATCCACGTTGTTTTGTAAAATTTATACAATTTTTTCGGAAGCTTTCATCAAAAAATATTCTTTCAATTACAATAAATAGAAAATCAAATCTTCTATTTTCTCTGCGTCTATCACTATCAAACAATAGAAACAATAATTCTTAAATGGTTATTAATTTGTTCGTCTAGTGTATGAATGTAATCCAAAGCGTCATGATGGATTGGTGAGTTATAATCAAAAATGTTTAAAGAATCTATGAAAGGTAAGTTTCAGATATATTTGCATTACTTTCAAAACAATTTTTGTTGGGTTTTAAATAAAGGAGCGAAAGGAAATAAAAATCTTTCATGACCTTAAACCATAACCCAAAATTCCTCATCACTAATATCACCAACGCTTTTAAATTCAACATCAAGTTCACTTCAATATTGAAGGTAATTGCAACCTTGCATAAATTTATACAACGTTTCGCCTTTTTTGTAAGTTTTATAAACGCGCGTGTTTACCAGAATCCCCTCCTGCTCCAAATATGTCAGTTGAGAATCGTCTTTTTGAAATTTCTTTTTCATCTGTCGGTTTTTTTTATTTTTTTTTTTTGGTAAATGTTAAAGCCAAATACATTTAATCAGATTCATTCCATCGAGAAAATTTTTATTTTTATAATTATTTGCGATTTAATAAGGAAAAAAAATAATTTGCATTGCTTTTTGTGACGTTTTCTGCGTTCACTTTTCTTTGCGGTGGCCCAGACAAAAACAATTAACACTTTTTATTTTTTATTATTTTTTTCTGGGTTAGACTTTTGATTATATCGATCGTGAAAAATGTTGATTGAATTAATTTGCGAAAAGCAACAAAAAAAAAAGACAAAACAACGAACCATAATCGATAAAATGCAAAATGCAAACAAATAATAATAATAAAATGAAACAAATTACAAAAGTGAAAATAAAATATATATGAGTGAATAAGTTTCACTGTTTACTGTATTTTTTTTTTGATGATTATTAGGAAATTTCTATGCACTAATAAGTTAACAGTTCAAGTGCGCAATAATCATAATAATAATAACAATAATAATAATAGTAACAATATACAACTTTAATAAAAGGTTAATAAAAAAAATTATATATACTTTTATTGAATTAATTTTTGGTTTAACGAATATTTTGTTGTTGTTATTATTATTATTATTATTATTGTGGTACTTGTTATTATTAATTTTTGTTTTTATAAAACGCACAGTATGTGCGGTCAATTGTGATAATAAATCATGGAAAGTTTAGGTCGCGCATCACAGATGAAGATTTTAATAAAATTGATTGAGTATATCGATCATTATATATGAGTTTCTGTATATACGTGAATATTGTCTCATTTGCCTTTTTTAAATGAATAATAATCGAAAGTTATAAATAAAAAGAGTGAAAGAGATAAAATCAAATAAACTTTTATTAAATTTTAACCGATATAAAGTTTAATAAAAAACGCACGGTTGATCGATCAAATTTTTTAATTCTAATTAATTTAAATAAATATATCCACAACAATGCATTGGGAAATTTTTTTTTAATTTACATAATTTTCACATATTTTATATTGATTGAACTTATGACATTTAAAATAATCTGCACAAAATCTATCAATGTCATCAACAATCATTGTATCCGTGTTTGGTTCAACATATATCCGATATTTATTAAATTTTTATTAAAGCACCTTAATCATATATCTATTATTCTTAATTTTAGATCTTCTCAAATATTTGACGTGAATATATAAACAACATAAAATAAACTGACTAATAATATTATAAAAGAAAATTGTTAAACGTGTTATCGCAAAAAAGAAACAAACAAGAAAAGAAAAACTTAAAAATTATTCCCAATCAATTTCAATTTCAATTAAATAAGAAGACATTTTTATAAAGAAAGAAAATAAATTAGTGAAGAGACAACAACAAACAGTATAAGAAGAAGATAAATAACGAGAATAAACGAAAACAACCAAAACAACAGAAAAATAAAAAAATATATAATATTTTTTTCTATCATGATTTTTTAGGTATTTAGGTCATTAGATATGCATAGCATTTTATATTATTATCTCTTCAATAAAATCGAAAAAAAAAAAAAACACTGATGATGCTCATTTTAATATATAATAAATTTCTACATAAACGAACACAAAACTAAAGATGAAGAAAAAAAAAAACAAAAACAAGAAACATAAAAAAGAAAAACCAAAAATGAAAAGAAGATGAACTTGTTGGTCAGTCGGTTTTTATCGTTTATAGAAAGAATAATTAACTATAGTCTTTAGAATTATTTATCACAAACAAAAAGATACAAATTATTATTATTAAAAATTTTATTTTGATTTATTTAAAGCCATTAGGGTATTATTTATTTGAATTGAATTATAATCTTGCACTTGTATTAGGACAAACATAAATTATCTTTTTTTGTATTATGAAATTTTTGTACTTAACAATATACCGGATTTCCTGATTATAGGGCAATGAAAGGGCTAAAGATCAAGGTAAAAAAAAAACATCTTCGTCACGCCTTTAATAATACTGGCAGTGAGGGCATTATAACTGCGTAATTGTTATTTTTTTAAATAAACGTAATAACATTGAAGTTAAGCAACTCGATCTCAGTGGTTATTTACCTATGTAACAAACTCTTTGTTATCCAACTAAATGGTTCATTTTTAAAACCGTTTAATAATTTAACTTAACTTAATAATCAGTAAAATCAGAATTTATAATAATATCCTTAAACATTGTCCTCAATATAAAATAATTATTGTAAATTATACGATGAATAATAAGAATAAGATGAATCATCTTCAATAAAAATTACACATAGCTCACAGGTTATATGAGTAGGATGAAAAATGTTCAAATAACATATACTATGTAATTACGTTGTACGATAAAATCGACTAATTGAGACAAGTTTGAAGCATTTATAAAACTTTATAAAAATTCCTAACATAAGTTGTGTCTTGTATGACCTGGTGCGCATACCAGGCTTAAAGGCCGGTCTAGTGTACTTTTTGTACTTATGTCCATCCAACAACAAAATATTTAAAGTATGTAAATGTTTTTTTACTTCTTCTTCTTTTTAATTCTTTTTGTTTTCTTCTTCCTATAACTTTTTTTTTCTTTGTTTTTTTTTTTTTTTATTTCCAAAAAACGAAATAACTTTCTCTTAAACGTGTTTGTTTTAATCATTTTTATTTCTTTTTCGTTATTTTCTTTCACAAATATCTATAAGAATTTATCTGTTTCTTTTAAAAAAAAAATTTTAGACTTATAAAAAAAAAACACAGAGTTTTTTCCCAAAACTTAAAAAATGATGGCGTGCATCTTGATTTATACATTTCTTTATATACTCTCTTTTATTGTTTCTTGATTATTTTAGTGTTATATTTAGTTTTGTATGCTTGTTGATTTTTATTTTTTTATTTTGTTTTGGCTTAATAAAGAGGAATAGAGAGGTGTAGATGATCAAATTTAAATAAATTCACGAAAAAACCTAATTTTTATTTTAACACAAAAAATTTATATTGCAATTTTTTTTTCTTTTGGTTGATAATTAAATTAATAGTTTAATGAACTCTTAAAAAGAGGTTAACCAAAAATTGACAGTATGGACTACTATAATGTGATTCTGGTGAATGGTAGAGCAAAAGTGAAAGAAATATAAAGAAAAAAATAACAGCAATCATGAAAAGAAAGAATATTAACCAAAATAATATTGTAACCTTCAAAAAAAAAAATAGTCACCTCAAAGTCATATATGCTTAATGATAGAAAATTATAAACGGTTTGGTCCCATGAAACACTGACATTGTAGAATAAAAAAACCTATTCATCTTTCTTCTTCTACTCTTTTTTGATTTGCTTTTAAGATTTTAATTCCTCATATAACTCAATGTAAAAATCATAGGATTGGAACGTCTTCTATATGTTTTAAATTTATATTAAATTGAAACAATGCAAATCAACGTGCGTTATGATTTCCATTAAATTATACACTTGTGAGGGTTAATTTAGCGTAAACAATAGTAGTATAAGACAGTGTTGTATTTTACCTAAATACGACCCTACTTTTGAAAATCTCTATTTTATAACTTAGAATATTTCCAATATTATTTTACGAGCTACCTTTAGTACTATTTCTCATAAATGGTTATATTTATCTAAATCTTGAAGGGCAAATACCGGATTTTATATTTTTAAAATGAACAAAATCGAACAAGTTTATTGCTAGTGACAATGCCCACAGGTATAAAGAAGAATTTAAACCTAATCCGTTCATAAGAAACATGATTTTACAATTCAAAATAAACAATTTAAGGGAAACTCATAATGTCACTTAAAATAGATAATAAAAGATACTGAATGGTGGGGAGGGATGTTTTATTTTTTGCCTTATGCAATTATTTTTCCATTGTTTAGTAAAAAAAAACTATGTTTTGCCTTTTGAGCAGGTAAACATAATCAGTTCCACGTTTGTGTCTATAAATATCACTTTGATTAGGATAACATCTTCAGTTGCTCAGAATATTTCAGTTGAGTTTGTATAGTTTTTTTGTGTTCCCTTAAAAAGAAAAAAAAAGGATATTTTTATAAAAATGAATCCATCATTTATATTTGCAAGTCTTACAGCTACAATCATAGTGATTTTATTACATACTGAAGCTATTCATGGTCAAACAAGAAATGATTTGACTGAAACAAACTATGCAGATAAATCACAGCGTGGAAGGAGTTGGATGAATAATGCACAACAAATGATAGCTGGACCAACAGGACAAATGATTGTTCATATGGCAAAGGAGATGATTAGTCGATCAGCTGGAAACAGTCAAGTATGTGTTATGTGTTTAGTGTTTTTCTTTTCTATTTTAAAAATGTATCCTTTTTACTTAAGTGAAATATAAGTGATATAAAAAAAATGTGCAGTTCTTGAGATTCTAAATTATTAGAAAATGTCAAGTCTTATATAATCTCTAAAAAAATTTGTCCAAATTAAGTTTTATTATTATTACGTTTGTATTATTATTTTGATTCTACTGAATAATCTTCTTACGACACAATACAATATAAAATTCAAAATTTCTATTTACTTATAATTTAATAGTTTACGTTCAGAAACAATTGTTTGCTTTCAATTTCATATTTAATTTATTTTGAATTAAATAAATTTAATTCTAATTATTTGGATGGATTAACGAACATAAGACTTTCTTAATTTTATAATTAAATGTAACACATTTTGTATATATTCAATAGACATCCTTAAGAAATATTTAAAAAATTATATTTTCATTAGACGAAAAGTAAAAATAATAATTAATTATTTGGAAATTCATTAATCGTCTTATTAAATAATTAATAGAAAAAAATTATAGAATTCTTTTTTTACAGGTGCTCAGTCTTAATGTAACAAATCTTTTCATTTTGGTATTATTGAAAGCTTTGATTTTCGGTGCAGGTCTGATCGGGGCAGGAAATTGGAGCCAATATGCACGCGGTCGCAGTGATGATTGTAAGTAATTTACACAGCAAAACACTATAAGCCCAGTGATGTCTTTTTTTTTTTTTTTTAAACAATAAAAAGTGAAAACAACAAAAAAAAAAACAAACAATAAAATTATACCCACTGTAATTAAGTCAACTAGCATTGTCTTTTTATTAACGTTTTACTTTTGATTTTCATCGTAATAAAAAAAAAGTTGTTTTCTTTCCAGTATCTAGTTTTTTTTTGTTTTTACGAGAAAATAATTTCATTTTTTTGTTTTGTTTTTTTTTTCTTACACGATTGACATGAAGAAAAGTCAAGAATTACATTAAATAATTACTTTAAAGTTAAACTAAACAAAAAAAAAAACAAATTAATAATTAATTTCTTTCTGTTTTTTTTTGTTTAATTTTTTTTTTTTTGTTTTGGTGAAATGTTTTAATTTTAATTTTATAGAAATTTCAACTTTTACTCTTGAATAAAAAAAAAACAGTGATAAAATAAAGAATAAAAATTAATACAAAAGCGCAGAAAAAAAAACAATTTCAATCACGACATTCAACAATATTAACAAAAACAAATTTATGTATTTTATTTTCTTTTATTAATATTATTTTAGCAACGATCCTTGACGAAACCGAATCACCACTATTTGTAGGTTTTCTCGCAGCACAAGGTTCCGGTCAAGATGGTTGTTTACAAAGGGCAAGTTGTCGGACACCTGAAACAGCTAGTGAATATTTAAGAGCTGCAAAAGCTGTACTTAAAGGCGCAGAAATATTTGATGAGTAAAAAAATTAATATTTATCTCACGACATTTTAATATATTAATAATGTATGCTTATAGAACGATACCATATAATCCAAGATATAATCAGCTAATTCAAACAGTGGAACAAGCTGCTGTTGAAGGTATGGAAGGTGCACCATGTGAAATGCTTTATCCATGCAGAGTTTAATGTTTTATTAATAGAACCTAAATATAAAAAACAATAGAAGGGCCCATGAACAGTCAATTTCTAGAGACCCACTTTTATAGACAATAGAAAATTTATTTGTTTAAAACAATTTTTTTTGTGTGTTTGTGAGCAATAAATAAAAATTACATCTTTAACAAAAATCTTATATATTATTCTTTCTTTTCGATGTTTCTCTTAATTTTTTTTAGATAACTGACGGGTCATGCACTGATGTATCTTCGTTCGTGTTAATCGCTTTGGCATATTCCGGGTAGTTCAAATAACCATCTTGATTTAAGTCAGCGAAACTGAGAAAGTCATCAATGACATCTAAATAGAAGTTTTATTTGGTTAAAACGAATATTCCATAAATTATAAGCAATCTAAAAATTAACCAATTATATGATTTAATTCATCTTCCATATCCTCAAGTTCATCGTCTCTATCCAATTTGTGTAGATGACCGGATCTATGAGTAGCAGCTTGTAACATTTCGAGGCCATCCAATACATCATTATTGTCTGCGTCGTGAACCTTTTAAAAATATTGATTGAATTGAAATATTTAAATTTCAAAATTTATTCTACATACCTTAAAATAATAAAAGTTTTTCTCATCTTCCGACATATCTGATAAGTCTTTACTCCTCATCGCCCATGGCCCTAAATCTTCTCGTAAATGGCTAAAACAAGTGAAAGTTACAATATTTATTAATAATTTAGACTGAAAATATTTACTCATGTTCATGTTCCAAATGTTCGTCTAATTTGGGAGGTCTTGCCTGTGCTACCTGACCACCTCTTGGATGATGAGGTCCTCTTCTTCCGCATACTTCAATCCATTTTAAACTTACAAATATAACACAAATATATGATGCAAAAAGAATTTGTTTCATTTTTTATCTATAAAAAAAGAATAAAAGACTTAATAAAGGAGAATGTTAAATAATGTTGAGTATATAAATATAAGTCACCCTATTTTGAGTGAGGGCTAAACTGATACCACCCCATTATAATTATGTTCCATTTAATCGAGGAACATGAGCAAATTATAGACTACGTAATTCAAAGAAAACAAATGTTACGATTTTTGTATTTCCGTTGTTTGTTTTATTAAAAATATTTTGATATTTATTTTAACTACAAAATCAAAATAGAAAATATTATTATTCGATTTTTCGATGATTTCACTCAAGAATTTTACAAATTATTTAGCACAAAATAAGAAATCTTGAATCTTTTATAATTGTTTTAAGTTGAATTAAATAAGACTTGTTCGAATTCATCATATTCATCTCAATATGATCTAGTTCCTTATTCCCCTATTGTAAATAATTTCACGAAAAGGTCATTTTCATGAATATCAAGTACAATAATATTCTAGTCTTCTATTTCAATCCAACAATCGGATTAAACACTTTTATGCATTCATTCCGAATGACTGACAACACCTCAGGGGTACTCTATATGTAATTTGAGGGGATTATTTGTCAAAATTTTATATTATTTAGGGTATATTTATAAAATAAGAATGACAACAATAAAATAAACTATAAAACTGGGAAATCTATATAACTACAATTTAATGATGTCTTTTGTTTGATGTCAGTCAGTCAGTCAATTTTACGTTGTCTTGTAAACACAGCATACAAACCGCACATATGTGACAATATTATTTATATTATATTGTAATTTGAACTGAGTGATGCTTTGATTGACAGTTTTGGTCCATTTTATCTAAGGATACTCTCAAATACACTCACCTATTTTTTAATAAGAAAAATATAATATTTATTAGAATAATTTGGCTATAATTTACACAATTAAAACTTTTTTTTATGAAATATTCACATTATTTATTCATTTAAAAAATTTCAAAAACGGAAGAAGAAAATATGAATTTTACTTTTGAATTGTTTGTGAAGTGAAGTTTAAAAATCGATATTCTAAGAACAATAAAAGCATGCGCATTACAAATGATATATTTTTTGAAGAAAAATATCCTAAAAGATGTCGCAGATACTTTTGAAAATGTGTCTCGACTATACAAAATTAGAATTATGTTCATTTAAAATAATTTTATAAAGTTCGTAATTATCTTAAATTTCACGCAATTTTTCATTGAACAAGTATTTTTCAGAATTCAGGAACAAATGAATAGTAAAACCGTATTATCTATCTGTTTTTTTTCTCTATCCCTTTTTCATTTATTCTCTTGTTTTATCTGTATTAGGTATATGTATGTATATATATTTATCACGTTCATACATTGATATTAAATACACAAATACATTTATATAATAATAAAAAGAAGGATGTTTCCCAACTGAAAAGGAGACCGAAACGCACCCAGAGGAATGAGAAGATTTTATTGATCAAAATGGAAACACAAAGTTTTTAGAAGTATGAGATATAAAATTCTCCATCCATAATATTCTGTATGTGTTGTGTAGATAGAAAGTTAATGGCAGTTTTATCAAATACGTAGATACGTTGATGATGATATATCCCATCCACCATTTATGTTACATGGGTACATTTATAAATGGGATAATATATATACACCTACATACAGATATACCTACTCTTTTGGATTCTGGGATACTCAGATGAATTTGGTGTTATATCTATGTATAATATACAACAAAAACATAGAAGAAAAAAAAAATTACGAACACGATGACGATGTTTAGGTTGATGATTATATGATGATGACAACAAAAAAAAATATATAATATAAATTTAGGAAAGAATAATAAAAACAAAAAGAAAAACAAATTTATATAACGCTTTGAAAAAAAAAAGAAAGAAAATTCGAGGACATTTCGAAAAATATATTTTCTTATCCTTCATCTTCATCTTCATCTTCATCTTCATCTTATTTTATTTATCTTTTTTTTTTCCTTTTTCCCGAAATTAGATTAGAATTTGTTTTTGTTTTTTTGTACAAGAAAAAAAAAGTTTTTTTTTCTGAGAATTTTCTTTTTTCCTCTTTTTTTTTCGGAATGACTTTCCTTTTTCTTTCCTCTTTCTTTTTTCTTTTTTTTTTTTTATTCTTTTTTTTTTTCTTGTACATTAAAAGAAGTAGATATATCTTATGTATATATAACAAATTATTTATAAGGACTTCAATTAAATAGGACCTTGATTTGAAATTAAATACAAAAAAAAAAAAAAACAACCGTATTAACTTCAATAAAATATTATTCGCGTAAATATTAAATATAAACAAACTAAGTACCAAATATCTTTTTAAATAAACCCTTTTTAAATATGAGATGTGTATCCTTTATCTACAAAAAAATAAAATTGTTTTATTATTATTAACTAATAATTTAAGTAATTCAATTGAGTTTCATTATACCTAATTATATGTTAAAGTAATATAGAAACGAAATTGATCCATCATCATAATACAAACAACAAAAAATATTTGAATAATATATAAAAGGGCATTAATATAAAATCAAGAATAAAGTTTTACACGCACATTTATGTCATCAGAAAATAATCATCATCATCATCATCATTCATCATCATCGGTATATACAATAAAGTAACTATCAGAATATGACGACATACATCTCTGATAATATCAAAGTGAAATACTTCATTAATATTCAATCGGATTTGAGGTTATTTCAGATATGCCTCACTGTATTGGATAGATGTATTGTATGTACCATAATTATATATTTATATATATATGTTGATGCATATACAATATTACGCATCTATATGACATTTGTTCACAAATGAATTTAAAATTACCCTTCTATAATAATAATTGAATAATAAATATGTTTGATTGTATCAATCGCATTTTAAAATATTAGAAATTTATCTATAACTGAGACTATACCCTCATAGAAGATTTATAAGTTTACAATTATTAAAAAAAAAAATGTAAAAATGTAGACATTCTACAGATGAACATACTTCAAAGACCTAAGAGGAAATTTTAAATATATGTTTGTTTTTAAAATCCTTTATATTTATATTGATTCCTTTTATCTAAATATTTAATTTGTTCATTAATTCCTGTTATCATTAAGATAACATCATTTTTTCTGCAGTATTACACTATTTATTTGAAAATAATTAACTACCAAAAGTATAATAATAATCCAACTTTAAGAATGAATTTATAATATAATTTCAGAGCTTAGTTCTTTCTCTCTATACAAGATTGGCTTAAAGAAAGAAAGAATGAAAGCAAAAAAAAAAAACAGAAGAAATTATAAAACTACTTAAAGAAAATTTCTATCTTAACGTAAGTTTGTAATCAGTGTATACCAACTTCTCACCTTTTCTGTATTCAGCACCTGCTATCATTCATGATTCATACAGCTTTATAGTATAACTTTGTGTTCAAATAAAGAATACATAAAAATAAAGTAAATCTAAACTTTATGGAATATATAGGTAAATTCCCTTGAAAATTTTCCCAAATGAAAATGAACGAGATGAGTGAGAAAAAAAAAAAGAAGAAGAAAAAGAAAAAAATTATTATAACTCGTCATTTTTTTATTTTATTTTATATTTATTATTTATTATTAAGAGAAAATATTTTCCTATCATAAAATATAGATAACTTTTAAAAAAAAATATATATATAAAAAGAAGCGATGAAGAAAAAATGAGAAAATTACTAAGTAAAAAAAAAAGTAACATCAACTTTCAAAAAAAAAATAACTTTTTTTTTTCTATATACCCTTAATAAATTTTATGTGCGGTGGGGTTAAGTGGACATCTAAAATTTACACAGAGTACTGATTTTGATCTTATTTAATGTCATCGTATCGTTGATATTTTTATATATAAATATATAAAATGAAAATGAGGGTTGGTTTTGTTACTTCTTCTTATTTTTTTTTTTTTTGGTATAACCAACAACATACCCGTACCCGTAATATAATAATAGTTAATAGTAAAAGTTAAAGTTTTACAGATTTTAATCGAAATTTTTTTTTTTTGTTTAAAATTGGGGGAGGGATTGAGATCGAAAAGTATGATGATGATTATCGTATAGAAAATAGATAATAAAACCAACAAATAAAAAAACTTTAAAATATCAATTTTTAAATTTATTACTGCACGTATATATACATATGTGTGTGTGTATAAATATGTGTAAGAATGTATGTATATGTATACCATGATAAAATTGTGTTCATTTTAGATACAGAGAAATTATATAGAAACGATAAAAAATTTATTAAATATTCAGCCGCGAGGATATATGTTTTTGCAAATATGAATATTTATTATTATATCTTCGTATCTATAAAACATATCTATGTTTTTCCAAATATATGTATATATTGAGATATTCATGTACACACCTATATACATTTTTTATTATTTTAACTATAAACCTTTATAAATTATAAAATAGCGAATTTATTACTGACTGATTCATTAAACGAACAAAATAAAAAACTAACAAATAAAAATTACGTCCAAAAAATGTTAACAGTCAACTTCTCGAAAAGTCAAATTAAACTAAAATCTATGACTGCTGATACTTAAAAATTAAAACAGAAATATTTCTAGTTTATAATTTTTAAAGCTTCCTCAGAAAGGCATTCCCATATTCAGTCAGTCCAATATTCAAAACACAAAAACTAATAATTTTTTTAATCAGTATAATATTTATATGTTGTGAAATATTTCTCATGTCAAACTTTTTTTAATTGTTCTCTCTCTACATTCTTGTTAACACTTTTTCTTAGATGAGGTGGTTAATAATCATTTACTTTTTTTCTCTGGTGCTATTTAGCACCATGTTACAATTTTATAACATTAATTAAAAATAAAACTTAGGTACACCTGAATCAATCAACCTAAATATCAGAATTTCATGTTTTTTAACTAATTTTTATGTGTTGTTTTTTTTTTGTCTATGGTTTTATTTTCAATTAGTATCAAATTAATACCATATTATATATCCAATCATTAAATCCTAGAAATAACTCAACCAAATAATAAATTGACACTGAAATACCCTTGAGGGGTTTTGTGGTTGGTGTTCATAATTATTATTTATACAAGACACCAAAAAAAAAATTGTTTTTCTATTCTATACTTCTACTTCTTCTTTTTCTTCTTCTTCTTCTTTTCGTCTTCATTTTCATCATATTCTTCATCATCATTTTCTTCTAAATATATATTTTATATAAATGGTAAAAGTTGTTATACTTTTCTCCTTCTTAAAGTATTATATAGTTTTTCTTTCATCAATTTCGTATTTTATTTTATTTTATTTTTTTTTTTTTTTTTCTGTTTTTTTCCTTTATTTTTTTTTATATCAGAGGGATGATAAAACTGATGGAGACAACATTAATGTAAGATAAAGATGAGATAAATTTTCTTTTTGTTTCTCATTCAATTCATATGACTATATATATATATATATATATATATATATATGTATATGTATATAAATATATATATATATATATATATATATATATATATATATATATATATATATATATAGATGAATGTATTGTAGTAAAGCGCCTATTACCTCGCTTTAGTCTATATTTTATATTTTATTTTTATAGAATATAAATATGTATACGTATATTAAAATACTGTCAAATTTTCTACACTTTCATATGGCAAAAGATGTTTATGTATTTGTATATTATGTATTCGTATATTCATACCAAATTATATATACAAAATAAAATATAACGAAAAAGCAACGTGCTTTTCGCGTCTTCCATTAAAAAGTCATTAAACATCATCCCATGAAATTACCAACTCGGTACAACTTTGTTCTCATTTTACCCTAGGCGGTCGGTATATCCCAGTGACGTTTTTCTTAACGTCATTTTTTTTTCTTACATTAAAAATAATAATTTTCTATTTTGTTTCCATAATTTTCAATTTTAATAAACAAAATATTTATATCTATCGGGATAAAAATATTCGTACAAAATTGTTGTTAAAATATTAGAACAAAAGATTCGGTATTTTATTAATGTGACGCCTTTGACATATTCTAAAATATTTTTCCCTTATTTTTCCTCCTTTTTTTTTCTTTTCTATACAGTCATCGTCACAGGAGAGAATTTTGTTTTGAATATAATATATGTAATATAGATACATATCTAATCTAAAAACATGCAAATAAGTTTACATATATGTAGATGTATAGATATCCTTGTCTCTATATTCATTGAAAACAAACAAACCAAAAAAAAAGATATCATTATTAATCTCATGTAGATCCCTGATCCAGCAAAAGGCAAATAAATTTTTTTGAGTAAAGGTAAAACCTTCCCTATTTAAAAATAATAATAATATTCAGTCAAAATATTGCGTAAACGGTTGAAACTTAGTAATAAAATTTAAAATATACCTTGAATAACTAAAAACCTGATCGAGGGTGGGAAATCAGTTAAAAGTCATCGTCCCTTTTTTAGATCATTTGGGACATTTAAATTATGTAAAAAAAAAAAAAATAGAAGAAAAAGGTACAAAGAGTAAAACGTTAGGATTTTTTGGTTTCATATAAAAGAAATTAAAAAGTTTAGATTAAATTTTTGTGTTGGAATTTTTTTTTTATTATAAAGGAATTTCTGATTTACACTTTTTTATAATACAACAATAAACATATTTTATATTTATTTATTATATAATAAAAAATTTTCACCTCATTAAACTCCATTAAATATCACACCCTTATTACAATATTATGAATATACATTATCCTGTCATTATAAATCCTGATGACATGAATGTACTTCTGTTTTTATGATTATTGACATAACATGGACTATCAACTTACTTAACAATATAGAGACAGAGCCGGCATTTGACAAAAAAAAAATTCTAATTCAATGTTAAATTTTCAAATATAAATTTAGTAAATTAATGAAAGTAGCAATTGAGAAATATTTAAAAATATGTTTTTATTCGATATTGCTATGAAAATAAAATTGGTCAATTGATATAATTTTAGTAAAATATTTACCTAATTCCTATCTTACATCAATTTGTCTTTATATCGAACCGATGAAGATGAATAGTGTCAAATTATAGTCACTGTATGGGTGTATAAAGTACATATGTCCACGTTTTTTTTTTCCAAGTGCAAGAAAAAGGGGTCGTAATTTGACACTTGATCCTTCAGTTTATAGTGAAAATTTAAATTCAATTCAGTTTTACTTGATTTTCATTTTCATTTTGAATAAGATTTTTCTTTCTTCTTTTAATATTATTTTAAAATCAATATTAAATATATTATATAAAAGTCTTATTGATGGTCACCAGAGAGAACTTGAAAATAGTTGAATCTAAATTACAATATTCCAAGGGCAATAATTGATTTTTTTATTTCTTTCTTTCATTTTTACGTCCTATTTTTTTATTCATTATAAATCTGGATCCTTGAATTAAATTTTTGGTACAAGTTTAGCAGATTTGCGTATATATTATGTAAAATTTATCACGATGAGAATCAGAATGATTTTGAGGATGATGATGATGATGATGAGAAACAAATTGATAAGGGTGAAATTATAATGTATATCTAAAAAGCTTAGACATGAGGTTTGGTATGCGATACAATGCGTATAATAATCAAAATAATATAAATAATAATAATAAAGTGGAGAGGAAAAAGACTCCGCCCTCCTGATGTGACGTTGTTGCCCCACGGGCACACATATGTCGATTTATTTTCTTTGTACTTATATAATAAATGAAATATACCTATTATGCAGAATATATACAATGTTATATTATATATATATTATGTTATTATGTTTTATGATGGTAAGGTGAATTATTTTGTTGATGTTGGTTACTTTTTGTTTTCGTAATTTATTTAATAATTATTAAGAATACAATTTTATTCAGAACAAAATATTCATCCTTTGATATATTTATAGAAACATCAACATAAGTTCATCCATTTATTATTCACAATAAACCCGATTCAATTATCGTGTTAAAATGCGATATTATTTCTCAGAATGAATAAAACAATAAGTCTCATTAACTATTGTTCCATACTTCTCCATTTCATTTTTATTAAAATTTGTAATCCTTAGACGGATTAACATTTCAACATAAAAAATAAATAAAAAGCTTTCGATCCGTAAATTTATAAATCTTCTCTGTCTAATCATCTGTCTTCAGTTAAGGACTAAATCTAATAAAAGAGTTGCAATCTTAAATCTCATATATAAAGTCAACCAATAATATAATAATAAATTCAATTACCATCGCACTACAAACTTAACCATCTAATATAATAGATTAATCAAACAAATACAGACCAACCACCGATCAATTAGGTGACACGTGTCACAACTCAAATAAAAATCAAAATATTCTATATTTTATTTACAAACATAACTTAATAGAAAATCAATTGGTGACACACTTTCAAGAATTTGACACAATAATTATAGTAATAAAGGATACTGTTTTTGTATCCTGTTGTGTATAAATAGGCTTGTGAATGATGTACTCTCATTTTCTTTATTAATTGAAAACGGATGTGTAAAAAGTCAAACAAATTTTTTTTCTTGCAATAACGTTTAAAGCTTAAATATATAGTAAATTAGTAATCTCATTGTTGTTATCAGATGAATATGAATTTATTCACAATTTTAATACACTGACACGTGACTTGACTACTCATAATATAGATCATAATTGTAAATCGTATATACTTTTAATTATTTTGTATGCCCTTTGTACGCACATTTTTTTTTAATTTTTCCTAGAAAAAATTGTTTTGTTCAATGAAAAAAAAAAATTCTGTCAAAATATTTACCAGAAAACATGAAATTTGGGTGGAAAAATTGTATCCACGGTCTCGCCTCTTTCCAATTGAGAAAAAAATGGGAAAAATTGGTATGTGTGCGTGTGTGTGTGTGTTGATAATTATATACCTTTTTTTTTGTGTAACTCAAATTAAATTTTAAATTATAAGGGACTTTCTAGGGGATGTGCGAATGAGGGGATTGGTTTTTTTTGTTAACACGCGGTTTTAATGTTTTCTGTATTTTTTACCATTGAATTTCATGAGACCTTCAAAATAAGATAAAAACATATTTACGTAGGTATACCCACTTCTAATTGAATTACTTAAAGAGATGCAAAAGATTTAAGTTTTATTCACAAAAAGTTTTTTTTTGTTATGCAACGGCAACGTCCTGTATAATAATTGGATATATAAATTAAATATTAAACGGGAAAATCTTTCGTAATTTCATTATTTTTTATAGAATTCTTGACCTTGAGGAAAAAAAAGGGCAAAGGTCAGTTTAAATTTTTCTGGGCAAAAAATATATTTTTAATGAAAAATAAAATAACAACAAAAAAAAAGAAAGTAGCAAATCCTTTTAATACAAAAATCTGTACTTTTCAACAACAGAATAAATAACAACAACAAAATCTAAAAGTTTTTTGATGTGGTTTCTGTGATAATTTACAAAACTTGCATCATCAAACGAAACCTCAATTACATCCTTTTAGAGTATAAAGAGAGAAATATATTTATTTATAAAAGTTTCTTCTTTTTTTTTTTGTGTTTTTGGAACAAAAAAAAAACAACAACAAAAAAAGCTCACTTTTGATCCTGGTAATGGATGTTGAAAGTACATAATTTTGTCGGTACAACAAAATACAAAAAAAAAAAAAATACAGAAAAAAAATATGAGAAAAAAGAAGCTGACGACTCATTTCATTTGAGAAAATTCTCCCCATCAATTTTTGTCCTTCATCTGCACTCTTCTATTTCTATATGTATTCTACAGTATATTATACAGTATGTATATATGTATATATATGGATGTATGTGTGTGTGTGTGTGTAAGGATCCATTGCTTTTAGTCGGTAATTGGCTAGCAAACCTTTTAAGTTTATTCTGTAACGCATCAAGCTTAACGTATATATCCTTATAACATTCTGTATAATATAAAGTCTATTATATTTTGGCACAAAATATTTACTTATCATTTATTTTATTTTTACTAATTTTCAAATCACAGCACAATTTTCAATACGTTTCATCAATACTATTTTTTTTTTCATGGTTACCCACATAAGCATAAACACCCACATACATACACACACACACACACCATATACTCATAAATTTAGTCTTACACATTTTCGAAGAATATTTTATATAGAAAGGTAAATTCATATTTGTGTGGATGTGTATAAAAAAAAAAAAAATCGAGCCACAATTGAAAACATGAGGTACGTGAATATTTTTTCTTTTGTGTTTTAATAGAAAGGAGAAAGGATCAGTTCTGTATGTACTTTGTAATGATTATTATTCTATGATGAGCCGAATTATTCACACAAAAAATACGTTGTTGACCAACTACCACTGAATTTATGATATTGTGAACTTTGACATTATATCCTCTACACGCATATATAAATACCGTGATGATGATTATATGAATGATGACAATGCTATGGATGATGTCATGTAGAATGGGTATTTTTGTTTCTATTGAAAAAAACTCCTCCAAAAAAAATATTTTTTATTGAAAAAGTTAACTTTTCATATTTTAGCTTTTGTTTTGTTTTATTTATATTTTTATTGAGGATAAATTAAAAAGGATGCTCGTTTCAGATACTCTTTGATGTGCTTTTTAATGATTAAAAATTAAACTTATTTTTTTTTATACATTTTTCATTTCAAATATTTTCTTTTTTGTATTTATGTTTTATTTTCTTTTTTGTTTGTGTCTTCATTTTCATTAATTTCTTTTTGTTGTTGTCGTTTGTTGGTGCTGTGTTATTTTATGTTTATTGGAAAACATTTTTTTTTTAAATATCATTTTACTTGAAAGAAGAAGAAGAAGAAGAAAAAAAAGTAATTTCTTTGCATAATTTTTTATTGGGAATAAAAAAACATATAAAACCGTCAACTTTTTGTTCTTATATATTGTTGTTCTTGTTATCTTATTGTTATTGTTGTTTTTATTTCAATTGTGGAAAATTAAATTATGAAGGCAGAATAAAATAAAATAAAAATAAAAAAAACGAGAAGAAGAAAAAAGGAAAATATTTTATATGAAATAAAAGAATAAAGTAATAGAGAAAAATTGGTAAAACTCCCCATCTATATACAGGTTTCAAAAGTATTTCGATATTTTCTTCTTTTTCTTCCCCTTTTTCCCCGTTGGTTTATTTATTTTTGTTTTTCTTCGTGCTTTTTTGTTTTTTGTTTTTTTTTTTCTTTCTTTCTTTTGTTTTGTTGTAGAAAAATGTATTGCTTAAAGCTTATGATAAAAATAAAATAAAAACAACAACAATAAGAAAAATATATAAAAGAGGAAAAAAAAACAAAAAATAAAAAAAAATAATACGTAGCGCAGACACTTGAAACGAAAGAAGGATTTTTTTCCTTTTTTCTCTATCACAAAGATAAAAAGTAGAAGAACAAAAAAAATAAAGAAAAAAGAAAAAGAAAAAAAAAATAGAATAAAAGAAGAAAAGTTCTAAAACAGAAAGAAAGACAAAAAAAAAAACATTATTTTTCGATAATATCTCGTCATAGAATCGCTCGAAGCTAACTCCACCATTTTGTCCATAATATAGATAACTATAGATATAGATAAAGATATAGATATACAATCTAACCCCCTCCACCCTCTATCTCAAACCTATTTTACCACATACAAAAAAAAAACCCCTTCGACAAAATCCTCAAGAGAATCATACAAAAACTCGTTGTCATGGGTAACAACAAGGATATAATATTTACTCATTTCTGATTGGTTATATTCTATTTATTGTCTATCTCTTTCTAACATGCATTAGAAAAAAATCATTTTTTAACATTAAAAAAGGACAAATATATTCTGGAATATTTGGTACAGTCAATGTTATAAACTTTATCATTTCTGTACCAGGGATGCTATTTTGTTTTTCTTTAATAAATATTTTTATTAAAACATAATTTAAGATTATTTTTTGAATGTTAATTGATATTTTTATTTTGAAGTAATAATTTATTGGTTATTGGGTTTTGGGTATTGGGAATTAACTAGAATAAATAATTAAAAATTTATGACCAATTTGAAACCGTTTGAAAAGGAATAATGAGTTTCAAATGGAAGAACGACGAAATTGTAGAGTAAAAATAGATAAGTCTCGTTGGAATATAAAAGTATGTTGTAGAAAAATAAATAAATTGTATATTTTTGTTTTTAATGTTGACATTTATCCACCCTTACAAACACAACTATTATCCTATCACATTATTCTAAAACATAAATGTGTAAATGTGTAATAAGAGATTTTCTGTCTCTCTCTTAACAAATAAAAAGTATGAAGAAACATAAACAGAAATCTAGTATTAATTATATTGTTGTCTCTTTTTAACACATGTAACATTACAATCATCATCATCATTGCATGCAAGAGTGAGGAGTAGATAACATATAAATATTCTTGCATTGGCATCATCAATGAGAGAACATTTTGTGTATATTTTTTTTCTCTCTTCTTCTTCCTTTATCACATTTTTCTTTTTTTGTTTCATTTTTTCCTTTTTCATTTTCCTCGTTTTATTTTTGTTGTTGTTTCCTTTTCTGCTGTTTTTTTTTTCTTTTTCTTTTTCGTTTTTTTTTTTTTTTTGTTAACTGTGGAAAATATCCAACATGCTATTAATTTATATACTCAAAGGGAAAAGTCATTTTAACTTCGGCCAACCGTCGAATCATATCCAGGATAATATTATCCTTATTTTTATCACTATATTTTAATATATTCCTATATACATACAAGTATTTTATTATACATTATTCTATAACAAAAAATAATTATAGTTTTTTCTTCTTCTTCATTGTTTTTTTCATTTTTTAGTTTGTTTTTGTGCGTATTATAATAATAATAATAATAATAACAATAACAAAAGGAAAACAATAAATTAATATAAATTAACAACATAATTAAATAAAATTAAAACGGGAAATATTAAAAGGAAATTTCTAATTGGAATTTTTGAATTTTGTTGTGGTTGTTGCTATTGTTATTGTTGTTAACTTTTAATTTTAAAAAACGTAATGAATGAAATAAAATTAAATTAAAAAAAAAACAAAAAAAAATTTATTATTTGTGAAGAAAGATTATTGAGTTTAAAACTTTTAAATGTTTATTTGAATGAAAATTAAAAACGAATTAAATAATTAAATTGTGTGAATAGTTTGTTTTGCTCAGAAACAATAAGGAAAAATAAATTCACTGTACGTTGTGTTTATTAATTATTGAAAGTGAAAAATGTGAAAAAAGTTTATTATTCTTTTATTGTGTATAATTCGTGTACATTAATTAAATTAATCAACAAAAAATTTTTTGCAGAAAACAAAAATAAAAAGAACGAAAATCTTTTTAAAATTAAATGTTAAAAGATTAATAATTTCAATGTTTAAAAATGTTATTATTATTCTTGAAGTAAATTTAATTAATTATTTTCATTAAATGTTTAAAAGTATTCTTGTGCGTCAAGGATATCAGTGTCAAAATAAAAAGAGACTTTAAAACATGATACAATAGAAAAAAAAAGTTTTAAAAAAATTACAACATTCAGATTGGTTGAACAAAAAAGTGATAAAACTGGGAAGAACCATAAACTAATAAATAGTAAAACAAAAACACTCTTTCTTTTCATAAAAAAAAGATAATTTTTTTTTTCAAGTAAATAAAATAAAGAAAATAATAACGGATTCAAACTGTATCTTCCGTCGGACCTAACAACCCATTTGAACAATAATAGTTCATCCGGGGGTCATCATTTATCCGGCACCAAGTTGGATTTCAAAAATAATTGTGTCGGAGCCGGCGGCACAGGTGGTAGTGGAGGTGGTGGAGGAGGAGGAGGAGGAGGCGGTGGTGGAGGTACTTCATCATCGGGTGCAACATCAAATTTAGGATTAAGTCCTTCTAGTCCTGATTCACAACAATTTAATATTTTTCCAGCGATTTTTAGTCGTCAATTAAACTTTTCAACTGGTTCTTGTGGTCAAAGTAAATTAATGGATGAATTAAGGCCAAATTTGGTTGGTGGGCTATTAGGACTACAACAGGGTCTATTAGAAGATCATGCAAATTTAGTACATGGGAATTTACAGCATAGTAGTCAGGAGTCAAAATTTATGTCATTGCAAGATAATCGCTTGATGGGAATAACATCACATGAAAATCGTTTATTGGGGCTAACACAAGAGACACGTTCATCATCAACTGTTGGTGGTGATAATAAAAATTCAATTCAACGTAAGTGTAATAGTACGCCAGAAGATTTTAGTGTGTTGTATGGAGGACTTCCAACATCTGGTATTAATGATACATCATCGCATCATCATACGCCAGCTCATACACCACCATCACGAATATCCGATCATACAGGTAAGCCTTCAATCCATATCCTTTATACAAAACCTTTATCCAAACAAACAAATATACAACAACACAACAACATAGCATAAAAAAAGAAAAAGAAAAGCAGCTGATGGTTATATTGAGTTGATGTCCCTTTAATCCTTTTATATAAAATATTTTACAATCCGAATAATAAGCATTTGGGTCAGTTTTATTGTAAGTATTTTCTATAAATGAATAAAAGGACATTGACAGGATTTAAATGACCAAAAGGTGTAAACTTTATTGTAAAAGAACTTACACGCGCCAAGGATTAGATATTAGAATTGAGAGAAATCCGTTTCATGATTGTTTGAGAGGATTTATTGAGTTTGCGGAAATATTTTGATCATTAAATTAGGCTTTAATTTTGTATTTCAATTTTGATATTAAAAGAAATTGATAGGAAAGGATCAGAATCGATATGTTCGCTATTTTATTTGGATCAAATATTGAAACGCTTCGATTTCTATTGGAAAAGAATTCAAAGTTTTTCTATACAATTTAAAAATTGTACAAATTTTTCTATAAGAAAATTCTATAAAAATAACCTTAAATTAATAATGCATAAAAACCAACATAATTCAATTAACAACGACACAAATTATAAATAAACTCAACAAAATGTACAACACACAAAATTATCCCCGCGTTTTAACGCTAAATTAAATAATCATCTTATAAAATTATAATTAAATATAAAATAATTTAATTTGCATTCATAAACTAAAATCCTAAAATTTATGAAATTATATCTCATTGCATAGCATCATTCATCCCATCATCTTCATCTTTTATTATGTAACATAATTTATTTATACAAAACATAACATTTTCGTTGGACATTTGTAGAAATGATTTACATATATTACCCTTTTATGAACCTACCTTCTGAATGAATGGTGTACGTACATCGTTTTCGTTGTCGTTATAAAAGTTGTCATCAGCAGGTATTTTGCTTTTCTATAGATGTATATTTGCATGCATAAATCATAAATAAATTAAAATATTTAATAAAATGGAAATTAGCTACCGCATTACCTCATCTATATTTGCGTTTGTACATTTTCTCTCTGTTAATCCGACGGGATATCAAAAGAAAAATAAAAGGGATAAACGACTTTTATTTGACAGATGTAAAGGCCGATCAAATTTCATTCTAATTTTTTTACATATATTTAGGGGTTGAAGTGAAATTTTTGACATTTGTTAGTTTCGTAAATTTCTTTATCAAAAATTATATAAAGACTATTCGTGACCTGTCATTTGTAAGACTTACAATTTTTTTATAAGAAAGAAAAATAGAATAATTCATGGTATTCCAACAACGCAAACACAATATAAAAGTTAATCAGTTCTCACCGAGGGCAAAAACTTTTCTTATGACCATTATCATCTACCCCTAACAAAAAAAAATATATATGCGTAGGGGTGACTGTGAAATTCTTTTATAATACAAAACAATTGAAAGGTGTCGAAACGATATTTTCATTGTAAAACGTCAGTACTTATTTGTGTCTAGTTACACACTCGGAATTCAATTCGGCATATGGTTACTGTGGAATTAACCAATGAATTAGTTGAGATTTGTGATGATTATGAGGGATGATGTATTTATTATTTATATAAAGGGGACTGTTAATGTTGTTCTTAAATGATTTATATCTACAAACATCATCTACAATATTGATGATGTTGAGTGGTTTAATAAAGTGATTCCTTCTATTTCTTTTTTGATTTTATGTCAAGTGGTTTTATACAAGTAATAATATTGCAGTTTTTCACTAGCAAGAAAATTTACAACATATTTATTGGTGTTTTTCTCAAAAAAATATACAAAAAAACTCGTTTAAATTAATTTTAGAGCGACGGTTTATAAAAACCATAAAACGTTGAATTGTGCTGTTTTTAATTGTGTATCAAAAACATTCCACTTTAGTCAAAGCTTTTAAGTTGCATATAAAAAAAAGTGAACAAAAACCATGATAAAAAAATTGACTCTTTTGCGAAAATAACGTAAAAAAGATAAAACAAAAAAAAATTTGTCTCACCCGATGATGTCGTTTTTTTTTTTTGTGTTTGCTTTTAAACCTCGACGATCATCAAAAGTGCTTTTATATTACATAAAAACAAAAACAAAAAAAAAGAGGAAAATTTAGTTGTAAAATATATTTCAACCAGAGTGAACTTGTTGTTTGCGGTTTTAATGAAGTTGTTGTTGCTTTTCTATTTTGCCATATTTTTTATTTGTTTCAAACAAAAAAAAGGAATATACATAAAAAGACAATTTTAATCCATACACAAAAATGTTTCCTTTGTTCAACTTTTATATTTTCAGATGCAAACTTTAACAAAAATGGTTGCTGATTTTTTTTTTTGTTTTACTTTTATTTTTATAGCTTTGAAATTTCCATAATATAATTTGTATATAAAACACTTGTATATTTTATTATAACAATGAATGTATAAATTAATAATAATGAACACAACATATAAAATGTTTGCCACAACCGACAAAATTACATGAATTGGTCAAAATGTGTGTGTCAATATGAAAATAGAGTTAAAAAACCATACTAACCAAAAATATACTAAAAAAAAGGTAAAATATTCAATATTTTTAATGAATTAGATTAACACCTTTTTCAATATTAAATTTTTATTATATCTTAGTATTAGTTAGTTCGATTGTACTTTTTGTGTATGTAGCAAAAAATAAATCTAATTGCGTAAATTTCAAACCAAAAACCTATAAAATTTACTTATTCAGACAAATGTCAGTCATTTCTTATATTTGTTAAACTTTCTGTTTTTCAAAACCGCATTTTAACACTATTTAATATATATTGTTATTGTACAAATGATAAGGTGTCTCCACAAAACAAATGATAAGGCGCCTCCATTTAGTTAATTCAATCAATTTATATTGAAAAATGCAGCGCATTAAACGAAAGAATGTAAAATATAATATTTACTTGATTAACAAAATTTCATGTTCACATTATTTCCTTCTCAGATGTCCTTGACGTCCTTAGCATGCAAAATATATATATACTAATACATACACACTTCGTTCTGTATAAAATAATTGTATTTATATATACGGATGGTATAAAGTCACAATTTATGTATGTGTCTGTATTATGGTGTCACCGATGATAATTAAATTTGATTTAACTGCATTAATAAACCATAATGAATTGGATAAAGTCAATGTACTTTGTGTTGTACCCCGAAAATTGTAATATAACTTATATACAATCTATGTAAATTTTCTATATACTTATAACTATACAATATTAAGACGATTATTATTATTTTATTATTAAATCAAAGATAGACAACCATATCTAATAAAGTGATATAAAAGATCAACAATGTAATTTTATAAAGTAAATGATTTTCAATTTTCAACTAGAATTATATTTTCAATTTTGTGTTGTAGGAATTTCTATAATTAATTTTTGTGATTTTCGATTTTGATTTTTGTTCGATTTTTAGTTATTCATAAATATATATTTTGCAATGATATAATATTATGTAAGAGATTAAGGGTAGATATGAAGGGTAAAGAGAAGGTATATACATCGTATATATAAATTGACCATATGCCGAAATATAATTTAAAATTCAATAAGCCCACCCGCTGTCATCAAAAATTGAAGAGTTTTTTTTTCTGTAAATTTCGATTAAATATCAAGAGTCATTTAACACACATACTAAACTCAATTTCCCCCTTCCCTCATCCCATTAACAAATAGAAACTAACTCATATACACACTTAAAGAAAAATTTATAATTAATTTTCTAGCTGAAGGAGCCTTTAAGAAATTAAAGCCAGAACCAAATACCGGACTGTCATCGGTTTCCGGTGGTGTATCGTCACCAGGAAGTGGAATTTCATCGTTACCTCAGCATGCCGGACATACCCCAACTACAGCATCTTGTCCAACACCAGCCAGAAGAAGACATCGTACAACTTTTACACAAGTAATTTATTCTTTTTTCTTGTTCTGTTTTTAATTTTAATTCTTAAATTTTTATCTTTCTGGTTGTTATTATTTTATTTTGAAAATTAAATTCAATTATGACAAAATTGAAATACTTTTTTTTTTATTTTGTTCACTAACTGAAAAATTCCCATTCTTATTTTTAATAAAAATTTCCACAATATTTTCAAATTATAAAATTCAATTAATAAATAAAATATTATTCATTTATTTATTAATTATTTGTTGTTGTTGTTGTTTCTCTTTTATTTTTCGAAATAGGAACAGTTGGCTGAACTGGAAGCGGCATTTGCAAAGTCACATTATCCAGATATTTATTGTAGAGAAGAGTTAGCCCGTACAACAAAATTAAATGAAGCAAGAATTCAGGTAAGAAATGTAAAATGTAAAATTAGAACATTTTCTTTCTTTTTCTTTTTTATTTTTTTTAAATCAAAATCAAAATCAATCAAATTCTTGATCAAAGGGAAAAAAAATACATATAATTTATTTTTATCTAAAAAAGAAAAATTCACTTTGTCTTTCCATTTTTTTTTTTCATGTTTCTTCTTTTTTTTTTCTGTCGATCGTATTAATAAAATCAGATAAAAAAAAAGTTACCAAAAAAAAAGAAAAAGAAAAATATTCTTTAAATTTTACTTTACTCTATTTTTATTTTTTATATTAGTCACATCAATGAAGTGCACCTGCACCCTTCTTTTATATATATCTACGTATGTAGAAAAATAAAAGAAGAAATCAGTCAATTTCCCCTTTTATATTCCATATATATTCAATACCCACCCACAATTCTTATATAAATTTTCACGTTGTCAATATATGTTTTCGTTTTCGTTTTTTTTTTCTTTTTCTTTCTTTTGGATTTAGAAAATAAAATAAATTTAAGAATGGGAAATAAAGGAAAAAAAAAACATTACATGTGTGTATGTACCAAATATATAAAGATGACAGTTGTTCATGTACGACTCCCTCGAATTGGGCGAAAGAGGATGAACAAGAGACAAAAAAAAAACTAAACTATAAAAGGATCTCTACTGTGATAAGTCCTTAATTCAATCAAATATTCTTGTATTATTATTCTAATGGGGACAAATGAACAATTCTCAAATTGAATTCTATTTTGTATTTTGTATTTATTTTTTGTTTATTTTCACAAAGAAAAATGAAAATGGAGATCAAGGAAGAATGTTATATGATGGTACAAATGACGGGATGTATAACTCTGTTTTGTATTTTATTTCCTTTGGTCATTTTTTATTTTAATATTTTTTTGTTTCGAATCAATTGTTCTAATAGATAGACAGTTAATTTAGGCTTATTAACGTGTCTTCTATAAATTGCCAGGGTCACTGATATTGTGACCAACTTTTTTTATTGGACAATAACCAAATATTATTCAGAATAAATTCCAAACATTATTGTTACTTAATTTTGTCACTTGGATTCTTTATTATGAGATGAAACAGATGATGAATTTAATTGAATTGAATTAAATATATTTTTTTAAATATTTTCCACTTGACGACACATTTTTCAAGAAATTTTTTTCACAAATTGCTTTTTTTTAAAGACATCAAAAAGTCACAATAACCTTTACTTTATAGAAATATTTTCGTTTGTACAACTAAAGCCTTTATATTATGTGGATTTGCTGTTTATATATTGGAAAAAAATGTCTTCAAACATAATTTTCTTATTCATGATGAAAGACAAAACTTTACTTTATCTTTTTTTTTTTGTTTCTTTTTTTTTTTCATTTTAAAGAAAAAGAAAAAGAAAAAAATTTACTTTTTACTTTATATTTTCTGTTATCTCAACTAAAAGCAGAACAGAAAACCTTCATCGTTCCTTTATATTTTTTTTTTTTATTATTTTTTTCTTTCTTTCTTTCTTTTTATATTTTCTTATTTTTATTTTTATTTTTATTTTAACTCCAACAAGAGTTAAGTTTATAAAAAGTCAAAATAAAAAGAAGTAAAGAAAAGAAGATAAAAAAAAAATAGAAAACGTAAAAGAACAAAACAAAAAAAAAATAAGAAAGTAGTAAGTAGATATTTTATACGAGACATGATAAAATTGATAGAAATAAAACGATTGAAGTTTCTTTTCTTTTTTTTTAGGGCGGTTGAGTTGTTATGGTCTCTTACAGAACTTATATTTATATTCTTTTTTATTTCATTGACTTGTATATTTACAATTTATTTACGAATATAAATAATAAATAGATTTTGTATATTTATTTATATGGATAAGAGTAGAAAAATAGATTATTCTAAAGGTTTTTTCATTTAAAAACAAGAACCCACATAAAAATGTTTTTCTTTAAAATTTATAATTTACAATTTTTAAATAATTTTCAAAGTCAAAAATTAGATCAAGTTATAAAATTAGCTTCATTCACTTACTTGAATTATTAGTATTATTAAATCAAGGATACAATTAATTATTCTAACACAATTATTATTTTTGGATTCCTGTATGAATCAATTAATTCTAATCTGTTTCATTTCTTCCTATATCCGGATGTAGAAAAGATTAAAGCTCAATGAACTATTGGAAATATTTTACGAGAAATATTTAAAATAAATTCAATCAAATGTTCTAATTTTGACCAGAAATTGATTACAATATTTTGATATATTTTTTTTTAAGAAAATAATAACAAAGCTTTGACTAAATTCCCAACGCGTTTCCATAAAATTATTTTAATGAATAATTTTCTACAATAAAATAAATACACAATTTTCAAAATTTTGTAAGATTTTTTCAATAATCAAAATTTTCTCGTATAAAACACAAAAAGGGCAACCCCTTCCCCAATTTAACAAAAACAAAAACAAATAAATCAAATCCTCCAATACAGATTTATATGAATTTTATCGGACTTTTTTTTCTATTTGTCCGGAAATGAAACAAATGAAATATGAAAAATATAAAAAAAAAATATATCAACAAATTGATTCAGAAAAACGCGTTCTTGTGAAAATTTCTTTGTTTCCTTTTTTATTATCCTCCTTCGCCTTCCTTTTTGTACCGTCCCGAATTTTTTTATTTTTTTTTTGTTGTTTCAATTTATATTTGTCAGTTGATTATTTTAAGGTTTGAGTTAAAATGAGGGTTTTTTCTTGTTGTTGTTCTTCCTTTTGGTCGAAAAGAAATGAAAATGTGGAATGGTCAAAGAGAAAAAAAAAATTTCTTTTATGGTCTTCAAAAGATACGCAATCAGAATTTTATTGGAATGAGTTTTTTTTTTTTATATAGGTTGTATTTCGATATTAGGGAACGTTATATATTATAAGAAAGGCGGCGTTTTTATTTTTCTTCAGGGTGAAAGAAGGCACAAGAGAAAAAAAAATAAATTGGAAAATTTTTTTGTATCCATTTCTGATTATATGCATCAGATTAAAGTGAAACCAACCAACGTACCCACACCGCATTCAGTAGATACAGTTTGTTTGTATCCTTCATCTTGTGATAGCATTTTTATTCATTTGTTCATCGTACATAACTTTCTTCTTGCAAACATTTTTTCTTGTTATCCATTTTATGTAACGGTGTGTGTATGTGTATAATAAAAACCCCATTTTCCTATATTAAGCAACCCCCTTAAAACACAAACACATAAACATATAAATACTCATATTCTCACACATCATATTATAACCACCCTCATTTCTTTATATGTATACCCATAGCCATCATCATCATTCATCATCATCATCATTATTGTCATCGTCGTTCACGATATTCCACCCCCGCAATTTCACGTGATATGTGTGAACATATATAAATATGTTATATATATATATATATGAATTTGTTTTGTTACTGTATTTTCAGGGGATATCCCCTATTTTAGTTCCACCCTTCGATACAATAATAATAACAACAACAACAACAACATGTCGGCATATACTTCTCTTACTAAAAGGATGAAACTATATATACATATGTGTATATAAATATTCTCTGTGTTAGTTGGTGTATGTGTTTGTATAAAAAACATTGGTTATATAGAAAATACTAACAAAAAAAATGAAATAAGAAGAGATGAGATAAAATGAGGGTACATCATCGTCTAAAAAAAGAAGAAGGAAAAAATTTACCCTCGCAAGAAGAAAACGATGATTATGATGATGATGATGGTACATAAACACTACCTTATAGAAAATATATTTGTATTAGTATTTGTAATGTTTTCTTGTGTATGCGGTGAATATAAGAGTGTGTGTATGTGTAAAATTTGAGGGATTGGACGTAAAAATAGAAGAGAAAAATATATAAATGGGGGAACGAGTGATGAAGGAATTTTTTTTCTTTTACTTGGGTGGAGTAATTGAATTAAGGATCCATTTGATGGTATAGACTCTTGTATATTTTTTTTTCTTCCCTCTGCATCTTTGCTCGGCTTAAGCTTATACATAATTCGTAATTTTTTTTTCTCTCTCGCTGTTTTTATTTTATTTTATTTTTTTTTTTTTTTTTTGCTTCATATTTCACTTTGGAACGTTTTTTTTTGTGCCTTCTTCAGCGTTGTCGTCGTCTTCTTATTTATCATCATCTTTTGGATGTCATAATAATAATAATAATAAAATTTTACAATATTTTATTTTTTTATACTTTTATAAATTATTTAAGCATATAAAGATATGGGAAATTGGAATGAAACATTCTCCAGTAATAATTATGGGTGTAAATTCCATTAATGTGAATATGAGTATCGATACTATCGGAGGATTTTATTCATCAGATAGTAAGATCACTTAATAAATAATATAGTTTTTTTATAAATAAAAAAGCCAAAAGGATCTTTCAATTAATATCAAAATATCTTCTCTTAAAAATACGCAAACGAAATATGTTCAATTTAAATCATTTCGTTCCCTATGTTTATTTAATTCAATTAAGACTGAAGCTAAACTCTTAATAATCTTAATAATCTTAAATTTTTTAAAAACAATATTTTTTCTGATTCTTTGTATAAATTTTCAAATTTTCAATTTTCTCTTTTATTAACTAAAATTTTCTGTTTTCTATAACTGTGTTATTTACAGGTTTGGTTTCAAAATCGTCGTGCAAAATATCGTAAACAAGAGAAACAATTACAAAAAGCATTAGCACCATCTGTAATACCATCTTGTAATGGTATGATGAGAAATATACAAGGATATAGTGTATCTAGAGGATATCAACCATATCCACATCCAAATTCAATAAATAGATATCCACAGGTGAGAGGGAACATTAACCAAAAATAAAAATTTATTAAAACAATTTGAAAATTTAATTAAAAAATAAATAAATAAAATCTATTAAAATTTTTTGCAATATTTTGGCAGGACCTTTTTCAAATGGGTGCTACATCATACCCAGGTATGACACAACCCTTTTCGATGACACATGGAACTAATATGGGATCAGTTGGTGTTAGACAAGATTCAATGGGTAAGCATCAATCGCATTTAGAAAATTTATTGAAATTATGCTTATAGAAAAAATCCGTTGTTGTTTCTTTCTATCTTAAAATATTATCTAAAAACGTTACGCATCTACTAAATTATTTCAACCAGAGTCATAAAAAAAATTGTCTAAAAGATACATACACACACGCACCCTCATATACATTGCATGTGTGTCTTCTCATATAAGTAATATACCAATAAGATAAGACAAAAGAAAATTGAATTTATATTATAAGAAAACCCAAACCAATTTTTGAAGAAACCCAATGTAAATTCCCCAGAGAAATAAGGAACCGAACAAAATGAGGAAAATAATATATAATAAAAAAAAATATATACGTGAATTTTGTGGGGTCTATTTTGGATTGCCTTCATTATTTTCACACACATAGACACACACACACACATATACACTCATACAAACATACATACATGAACATAAATAACCATGTAAAATCATTTTAGAACCAAGGAAAATTTAATTCATTTTCTTTCGAATGGTTTATTCTTTTATTATACTTAATCTTTAAGATTTAAAGAGAAATAAAAGATACTTTAAACAATTTACAATTAAAATATATATATGAAAGTTTTTCATTTGAAAATAATTCAAAATCCATATAGAAAACTATTTAATTGACTTTTATTATAAACAGTAATTATATTTTATAAAACGGGAACAAACGCAAGGGATCATAAAGTGCAATAATTATATTCCTAGTAATTTTAGTAAACAATAATAATATTTTGTAAAATAACTTCATAATGATGAATTAATTTTACGAATTGGAATGAACAAATTTTGTAGAAAAATAGAATAACAAGAATTTGAATCATTAAAATTTTTAGAAATTCTGAATGCATTTAATCTGGAATTATTGTGAATGTTGTAAATTACAATCATAATTATTTTTGAATATTTATTATCTTTAGATTTATTATCTACAGATTGAAATTATTTAGTATTACGTGAAAACCGAATTAAAATGTAACCATAATATTTCTAATACGATTTTAACGTACATATGTTCGTTGGACATATTTAAACAAATTATAGAAATAAATTGTCTAATTTCAAAAATAACTTTTAATTAGAATAGTGAGAGCCAATAAGAAAAATTAGTGAAATAAATATTATTATAAATTTACTATTATCCAAGGTCCAAGGTAATACGAACAATTTAATTTTTTTTGTTTCATTTATCCCCGGATTTTATCCTGCCGTAACTTTAAATCAATCAATTTTCCAGTAGAACAAAAAAATGAAAGTTTTTTTTCTTTCCATTTTTATTTTACTTTTTTTTTTTCGTTTCTTTTTCGTTTAAGTTTTCGTCATCATATACTTCTTTTTTAAGCTCATTTCTTTCGCTATCCCTTTCTTTCTTTTTCTGTAGCTTTTTTTATTGATGTCTCTATCTTTATAACTAATATATAAGAGAAATATTTAAGTCATTGGGGATAAAAGGAATTGAATGGAGTATGAGTGTATAAAGAGAGTCATATAAATAGACTAAAATAAAAAGAGTAAAAACAAAGTTCTTGTAAGAAAAAGAAATAATAAGCAACAAAAACAACAAGAAAGGAAAAAAGAAAAGTTCAATGTTGAAGGGAAAAAAAGGATGGTGTACGGGTTGGCTTTCTCTTCTCATTGAGAGTTGTAATGAGAAGTTTCTTCTTCTTTTCTTTTTTTTTTTCAATATATAAAAGAGAATAAATTAGGACTGAAATGACACCGATGAATATTTTAAGAGTTTCTTTCGTTTTTTTTTTTCATTTTTTTTTTTTTTTTGGTGACTTTGAAATTTAGGTCCAATTCAGTGTCTGCACCCACTAACCCACACTTATCATGAAAACATGTTTATATTATTATTACAGTATTCATAGGGATAAAAGGAGAGTATCCCAAAAATTATATAAATAATTTAGAACAAGGTTAATTAGTTGAATTTTTGGACATTTAATTCTAATTAAAGAATATTATACGTTGGAATGGGTGAAGTTGAAAAAAAAAATGTATATATAAAGAAAAAGTAGGTACACGAATGTATTTCTTTTAAGTAGGGATAATCGCTTCTTTTTTTTCCTTTGGGACAATTTAATATAAATTTAATTTTGAATTTAACTATTTTGTGGAATTTTTAGCTTTATATATTCCTTTATTTGAATTATCTTTGACTATAAAAGTCAAACATATTAACTTTGAATATATTAATTGGATAATAAAAAGTGTACGGCGTTACTGTTTTTTTTTTTTTATATTTTCAATTGTTTGACGTAAAAGAAACTAATTTAAATATTGTTTCTCCTCATACACGTGTAAACTGTGATTATAGAAAAATGTCGCCTATTTTTTTTCCTTTTTCCCTTAAAACGTGTTCCGTATTATACTCTCGTTTCATTCAATTCGCACGTCGAACTTTTTTTCTATATACGCGATGATGATGACAACAACAACAGAAACGTTATGTTCCGATTTATATTTTTTGTCATCTTTATGTCTAGAGATGCATACAAAATATGCAGTTTTTTTTTTTCTCTTTAGATAAATTCTTCTCATCCTATCATCATTCTACATATGTTTATGTCATATGTTACATCTTAAATGCAGAATATATAGCAACACAAACATACTTATATATATATTCATATTTTCTTATATATTACCGCCTTCAGGAAATGACAAATTTTCGAAGACGTGTACTAGAAATAATGCGACGTCTTAAGGCGAAATCATCAAATTTCCTTTTGATTCGTGAATATATATATTTTTGTTGCTGTTTGTTTTTTTTTTTTTTTTATACTCCATTCACTGGAATGAGTTCATATATGATGACTTAAAGTTACCATTCTATATGATGATGTCTTTCATCATATTTTTTAATATCGCATGAAAAAAAAAGTATATATATAAAGTATATAGAAAAATATTTAGACATAATAACAAATTTACATAATATTCATTTGTCTATCGTAAAATTAATTTGTTCCCTTTGATCATGATTATAAAAAAAAAAAAATAGGAAAATTTAACTCACGATTACGCATTTTTTATTATAAAGTTTAAATTTCTATGTTTTTTTTTCTGATGTTCGCAAAAACATCAAAATTTATACAATATTTTATCACATATATAAAAGACAAAAGAAATTACAGGAAATTAATATTAAACTTTTTTTTTGTTTTTGTTTTTGATGTTTATTATTATTGCTGTTGTTATTGTTGTGATTAAACAAAAAATTTTGAATCCTTTTAATGATTATAATAATAATAAACCAAAAACAATCATTTCCTTTCTATCTTTATAAATATATACGTAACATAGTCCTTGTAGGTACGTTTTTTTTTTTCATTTTATTATTTAATTCCAATTCTCCCCTATTTAATAATAAATATTTTGTTTACAAAATATACTTTCGTATATTTATGCACTAGAGATAAAAAAGAACAATATTCTTTTTGTTTCTTATTTATATAAAAAGAAAACAAAATGTATAAATTTGTTTATTTTGTATATATTTATAAAGGTACCTATTTATATATGAATATTATTAGATTTTTAGTTAATTTAGAGCTTTGATGTAGGTATAGGTAGATATATGATTTCGGTTTTATTCTCTTCTGTAGGTACAAATAATGTAAAAAAAAAAATAAAATTAAAATTTTACGAAAAACTTATTCACATAAAAATAATATAATTAATTATTATAATTTTCTTAAAGATCTAATTTATATTTCATATAAATAATTTAAAATGTTTTTTTTTTTCATTACAACCAAAAAATTTGATTTATAAAAAATTATGTGTTTTAATTTTTTCAGGTATGTCTGCAGAAGATGAATGGTATAACAAAAGTTTATCAGCACTTAGAATGAACAGTTCACATCATCCTAATTTATCAGCACCAATGTTACAATATCAAACATAATTAACAACAAATCAATCAATGAAATTTGATTTGAATTAAAAAATAATTTTTATAATTTTTAAATTAATTAATTATGAATATTATGAATTTTTTTTTTCCTTGTTTTTGTTTGTACGAAAAAAAAGAAAGAAATGAAGAATATTTTTATTTATTTATTTATTTTTTTTTTTGTTTTTAAATTAATTATTGTGTTTGTGTGAAGCTATAGTTGAAAAGTTACACCGCGAGTTTTGTTTTAAAATTAACTTTAATTAGTTTCTCTCTGTTCTATTAGAATGAGAATTTCGTTGAGAAGGAAAAAAAAAATGATAATGAACTAACGAACTAAAAGAAGAGACAAAAAATGAAGAAACAAAAACAAAAATGTATACCTACATAATATAGAATCAGTGAATATTAATAAGTTTTTGTATAGTTTTTAAAGAAAATTTAATTATTCTGTCAACATTATTAAATTGTTTCGTCCAACAAAATACAAAAATTAATAGAAGTATTAGTGAAAAAGAATGTACACTTTTAAATCTCCAATTTGATCCAATGAATTTGTGATTTTAAAAGTTCCATTGCTAATACATCTTTTAATTAATGTAACACAAATCATCATTATTGAAATTGTGGTTTAACTTCCTTTTGCTTTTAAAAATGTGTTTACAATTAATTTCATTTAAATATATTTGAAAATATCCTTTAAATTTTTTTATTTATATGCGAAATCTATTACAATCACAACCTAATTACTTTAATGTACCTATTCTGATAAATTTGCTGAATCCCTGTTACCATATATGACGAAAATCGAAAAAAGTCACTTTGCATTCTTCGTCAATAAATTGATTAATAACAATCGATGGACTTGATTAGTTATTATTTTCATTTTCTTGTATTTCTCATCAACTGCTGTTCTTTTTACCATTTAATTATTTTCATGAATTTCTTTAATTATTCCCTCGAGTTAATTGAGTATTAAAAAAGTTGGCCCAAAAGGAAAACTCGGTTAAAAAAATTTTTATGTTCCTATAATTTTGAATGATATAATTTACATTAATACAATTTTCCCAATACATTTATTATTTATTTTTATAAAATGATGAATGAACAAAATAACGAAAGATTTTTTTTTTTATTTTGAATAAAAACTTTACCAATGTTATCTTTTTTTTTTTTAAATTAAAAAAAAAAAATTTTAAATATAAATTCCAATAATTGTAAATAACGAGTGTCATTATGTAAATAAATTGATATTAATGAAAATTATAATTAAAAACAAAAAAAAAAATTAATAAAATAATAAAAATAATTAATACTTTTAAATTTAAAATAATTATAAATTTAATAATAAAAAGCAAATTTCGCCAAAAAAAAAAAACATAAAAATTTAATTAAAACTTAAAAAAAAATAAATAAATGTGTAAATGTTGGGTTTTCTGTTTCCAAATTTTTTAATTTTTTTTTTATATAATAATTGTATATTTTATCTCCTAAATTTTGGATTAGTTTTTTTTTTTACAATTTAATGATAAAATTACACCTTATCAATAATTTAAACGTAAAAAACAAACACTCCAAAAATAATAAATTTAGTGGTTCGAATTTGAAAAATAAAAATACGTTTAAAGAATCAAATAAATGGAGACGAAGAAGATGAAAAAATTATCCTAATTATAATTAATTACTTAATTAAATAATAATAATATAAACAAATTTAGTTTATAACAAATTATTGTATACATTTTATGTGTATTGTAAATAGATAAATGATAAATTAAATGAAAAAACATAACTACAAATTTTATTTAATAATTCCTATTATATGCGAGCGAGACGAGTTTAAATTTTTTAATTATTCTCATTAAAAAATCTTAATTGTTAAAATTATTTGGTTTTTTATGAAAAAATATTTTATTCCTATAAATTTCAAAACAAATTTATGTTGTTGATATAGCAACGTAGCCCTACATATTTCAAATGACTATGACCTAATCTGTAGATTTGTGCAAAAGAATAGGTTTATTAATATTTGACAGAATTCCCTATGAGGTAATGGAATTTACTAATGGAATTAAATATTACTTTCAATTTCAATTGCAGTACAACTACATATTTTGGGATATCTACCACTTGCTGATCTTAAATAATTTGGATTTACATTCATATTTGCAGCTGAAACAAATTAATTAATAATATTTTAAATATTATGATGACAATAAAAGTTATATTAAATAAAAAGAAAACAAAATGTTAAATTTATATGTACAAATTTTTAATTTTCATTAATAAAATACAAAATAAAAATTTGTTTTATACGTTTATAATAACGCAACACAAACATACAATTTATGTACCACTTGAACATTTAATTATTGTGTTATATTGCAAAATTTCTTATTTGGCGGTTCTGAATCGGGTGCAACAGATTTTAATAATGTGGAAGACGTGTAATTTCCAAATAATGAACAAAGTAAGGCCACCCCGTAACCAGTTGCTCGCTCACCCTGCAATTATTTGTTAAATTATTTAATGAATATCGTGAAATTTATTTATAGTATATAACATATTTTACATTATATTCTCATAATAAAAGGAAAAACTTACACAATTTACCGGAGATGCCATGTCAATGTGAAGCCAAGCACCATGAAAATCGAAGCCTAAATGAGCACCAATAAAAAGGCCAGCACAAGAAGATAAAGCATTATTGCGATCCTAGTTAAAAATATTTATTAATCATTGGTTTCTTTAGAATATATAACTATAATCAACATATAATTGCTTTTCGCTTATACCTTTAATAAGTGGTATCTGAGAAAAAACATATGAGTTAAACGAATTTCAGAATACTTACAGCAACAGAATTTTTCATATCAGCTAAAGAAGAGGCAAATTCAGAAAAATGTAATTCTGGACAGTAAGGCAGTGGAGACAATAAGTCTCCTGATTTTCTTCCAGCAATAATTGCTTTCATTTCCCAGTCTTCATTATTTGTTAAAATAGCGCCGTGGTATTTGCCTGTAGCAATACCCTAAAAAATCAAAAAAATACATTTCCTTTTTTCTGTAAATTAAATTAGAGACTGAATTTACTTGTGCACCAGTTAATGTTGCCATATCAAGAATAATTTGTGCTTTTAAATCTTTTTGTGCATATGCAACACCATCGGCTAAAACAAGACGGCCTTCAGCATCAGTATTATTTATTTCAACGGTTCGTCCAGAATACATAGTATGAATATCATCAGGACTAAATAGAAACAAATATCATATTGAACATTAACTACATAATTGCAAAACACAAAAGTGTAAATATGGCAATAATAATTATTTAAATACGGTTATTTGAAGATTTTTTGATTAGTTCAAAGATTAATGTAAAAGAAGAAATCTTTAAATACCGCGTTGCAAGAGGTCCAACTGAATTCTCTGCTAAACAAAATACTGCATGAAGGTTTTGTTTAAAGCCAGCTTTAACAGCAACATAAAAAGCCCCTAGAATGGCTGCAGCTCCACCGCAATCTCTTTTCATACCAGGCATAGCAGTCTATTAATAATACAAACATTAATAAACTTATTATTACTCTGATGTCGTGTTTGTATTGTTAAAATTCATAGTTTAAAGCCAGTTCAAAAATAAGAACAATAAACAATGTTTAGAGAACGAAATAGAAAAGGTCGTTTATATTGGATTTATATAATGTTCGAAATTCATCCCAAATTAGTAGAATGAAAAATATTAGAAATTATTAACAATTCTTACTTTTCCTTTAATGCTCAAACCACCAGTATCATAAACGATACCTTTTCCAACCCATGCAACCGTTTCTGTTGCACCCTGTGGTTTATATGATAAAATAGCAAGTGCGGGTGGTACATCAGCACCTTGTCCAACTCCATAAATTCCACCGAATCCACGTGTCTTTAATTCTTCCCCACGAATTATTGTTGGAGTTATTCCAAGGTCTTTACCAATAATTGATATTTCCTACAAAAAAAAAAAAAACAAATTATAGAAAAAAATATATGTTCAATGTACATAATAGCAAACGAACATCAAGGAAATGTTGTACATTCATTTCATTACATGGTGTATCAACAATTCTAGCGGATAAACGTATTCCACGTGCGGAATTTTCTAAACATGCTATTTCTTCATCAGTTAATTGTTCATCTGATATACCATTTGAGTCATTTAAAATAATAAATTCAACATTAACGGTTGCTGGTGTTGGATTTTTATTACTTTTTCGTGAAAATAATGGAAAAGCACGAACAACGGCACAGGCACTTGCATATAAATCCGCTTTTTCGCAAACAACCTAAAAAAAGAAAATGAAAAAAATTTATTGCCTTCATTCTTATGTTTTTTCTGTAATTTACTTACAACAATACTCTCATCAACACCCGTTATATTAGATTTAACTAATCTCGTAATGGCGTGAGATCTTGAATTTGTATTATGGCGTGAACTCTTTAAGGGCAAAGCTGCCAACGTTGCTAAGTCCAAATATAGAGGGCACGTATCGGTCGGAGACGGATGTAAACAAGTCAATGCACTCATAAATGTCTTCAAAAGAAAATATTAAAATCTCTATATATGCTTACAATGAAATTCTTATTTTTACCTGTTCGTTCACACGAGGCTCAAGTTTAATCTTGATATCATTAAATGTTACAAGCGTTAAATGACGAACTTGCCCAATAATTAAAACTGGATGACTGTGCGGATCGCAAGACGTCAGTGTTTTATTAAATTTAATATTTGCACTCATCTGAAATAATGAAAGATCACTATAAAAGGATAACCACAACAAAAATTAGCTTTATCGAAAGAGCAATTATTTATTGATATGTTCAAAAATATTGACGTTAGTTAACCAAAGATGTTGAAAAATAACCTTAAATTTTAGAAAAATTATTAAAAATATATTTTCTTAGTATTGTATAAATGCACACCGCTTGACAACGACTTTAATTATAATTATAATTTTTCTAGCAATTGATAAGAATTACATATTCCTTTGTTGTAAAAAATTTGATTTACCTTTCTATAGATTTTTTTAACTTAAGTACCACAGATTTTTCACCATTAAATAGGTGTTAATTAATTTGTGATTGATAAGATAAACGTATGAACAAGTAAAAATAGATTTTTGTTTTTGATAAAATAAAATTCGGACAACACAAATCGAAAAATATTTTATCAACAAGAAAAGAGAAAAAAGTGCCGATAAGCGTTGAAGTTTGCAACGCAATTTAATAATAAGAAATTTAAATTTATGTATTTCTTTAATTTGTTTCGTGCCATCTATTGGGCAAAGTACTGATTGGACTTTGAACGAAAATATCGGTTTTCGATACATCGAGTTGCACAATTCCTTTTTATCGATTTTTAAATGTATTATAAAAATATAAAAATAAAATTTAAATTTATTGAATTAAAAGCAATAAATTAAATTTAATTAACACAGATTTTTAAAATATTACCTTAGTAAGTGCAAACTCCATTTTGGGGAAATCAGAATTCTTGTATTCACAGAGCTATTTACTGATTGCTTAATCAAACTAAACTGTTTCATATTTTATTTATTGAAGCGATGAAACATTCATTTCTTTGAATTTTGAAAATTGATATCTTTTATAAATTTTTTTTTTTTATTTCCTAAATGACATGTTTTCATTATGCCATATCTAAATACGTTTTAGATAATAATAATTGAATTTTTTTTTTTAAATGTTGAGTATATAATATGTATGCACATATGTATTTATAGTGTTAATGTATATGGAAGATTAAAAAATAAGCAATAAATAAATATTATACTATAACAAATAAAAGTAAACAAAAGGAAAAGATTACGAACCTCGGTGAAGTTGGATTTTCGTTTGCTAGCGAATAGCGATATATATCGTAATCGCATTCGTGTCTCAAAAAAACACAACTCTTCGGTCTTCTAGGGCGTTTTAATATTATTATTTGCGAGTTATAGTTTCTTTTCCAATATTTATTGGTGAATTTTCTGTCTAAGTTACTTGAAAGGAAGTATTTCATTAATGTGTAAAACACTTTGTAAGTGTTTTTAATTCTTAAATATGTTTTATTTTAAAGAAATATTGTATATTTTTGTTTTAATAAGTGTTTCAAGAAAATGATATTGGATATCTGTCAAATATAATTTTCACCAATTTGACATCTCACAAAAATGATTCATTTATATATAGCGTAAATTATTTTTTCCTTCTAGATAAATCATAGATAAATTGATGATAACAATACTAAAATGACAGAAAAAATTACCCTTGCGGATGCGTTATCTAATGTTGAAGTCCTAGATGAACTTCCTTTACCAGATGAGCAACCATGTATTGAAGCGCAGCCCTGTTCAATTGTTTACAAAGCCAATTTTGATACAAATTTTGAAGATCGCAATGGATTTGTTACTGGAATTGCAAAATATATTGAAGAGGCAACAACACATGCAAATCTGGTAATTTAATTGATATTTTGTAATTTCTAAAATAGAATTTTACTTAATTATTTAATCGTTTTTCTTAGAATATTTTGTTGGATGAAGGACAAAAGCATGCTGTCATGTTATATACATGGCGATGCTGTTCAAGAGCTATTCCACAGCCAAAATCCAATGAGCAACCCAACAGAGTTGAAATATATGAAAAAACTGTTGAAGTTTTGGCACCAGAAGTTAATAAATTGTTAAATTTTATGTACTTCCAGGTAAAATAGACAAAAATGAAAGAAAAGCCTTTTTTAAATTTATTTCTTCTTAGAGAAAAGCAATTGAAGCATTTTCTGGTGAGGTTAAACGTCTGTGTCACGCAGAAAAACGTAAAGATTTTGTATCAGAAGCATATTTACTTACATTGGGAAAATTTATAAATATGTTTGCCGTTTTAGACGAATTAAAAAATATGAAATCAAGTGTTAAAAATGATTACAGTACATATAGAAGGTTGTTTAAATTATTTATTAATCCATTAAACTAATATAATTTTAATATATTTTTTAGAGCTGCACAATTTTTAAAAGTTATGTCTGATTCCCATACACTACAAGAATCACAAAATTTATCAATGTTTCTTGCCACACAAAATAAAATACGTGATACTGTTAAAGATACATTAGAAAAAATTTCAGGTTATGAAGAACTATTAGCGGATGTTGTGAATATATGTGTACATATGTTTGAAACAAAAATGTATTTAACACCAGAAGAAAAACATATGCTCGTTAAAGTAATGGGCTTTGGTTTATTTTTAATGGATAGTGATTTTTGTAATATTAATAAACAAGATCAAAAGAAGAAAATTCGTTTGGATAGAATTGACAGGATATTTAAAAATTTAGAAGTTGTACCATTATTTGGTGATATGCAAATAGCACCATTTAATTATATAAAACGTAGTAAACATTTCGATCCTAGTAAATGGCCATTATCAAGTTCACAAGCTAGTAGTCCACAAGCAGATTTAATGGTACATTTACCACAAATACGTGAAGATCATGTTAAATATATTTCGGAATTGGCCCGTTATACAAATGAGGTAACATTTTTTGTTAAAATTCTTATATTTCCTGCTTGATTTTATTCATGTTTATTAACGACAATTTAATTTAAAATGTTTTCTAAATTGTTTTATTGTTTTAATTGAAGCATAATAAATAGTTTGGCCAAATATATTACTTTATTTTTGTTTAAATTTTTGTTATATATAATAAAAAGGGGTGATAAATCTTATTACGAAATAAGCATAATGATCACATAAATAATCTATAATTTGAAAAAATATTTTATAACTTACGAATCAATTAGTTCATTTAAAGTAGAATTATTTTTGGGAAATAATTTAAAAGAATGATTATAATAATATTGTATTATATTAAATTTTATTTTAGGTAACAACAACTGTTAAAGATAATTCAACAGACCCTGAAAATCGTAACACTGCTGATTTAGCATTAAGAGGTCTACAATTATTATCAGAATGGAGTTCAGTAGTAACTGAACTTTATTCATGGAAACTATTACATCCCACTGATCATCATCAAAATAAAGATTGCCCAGTGGAAGCAGAAGAATATGAAAGGGTAAAAAATATATATCTTTTAATCCAAAAATTTAATTCATTGAATACAAAAATAATCAGCTTATATCTAAAAATAATAATATGAAAGTTATAACTTTAAAATTCAGTAATGTTTGATTTTAAATTCAGAAGTATGAAACTAATAATTGTTCTTGTTACATAAATGAGTACATATAATCTAAAAATATTTGTAATTATTTCCTTAAATTAAATCATTAAAATTTTCAGGCGACAAGATATAATTATACAGATGAAGAAAAATTTGCATTGATTGAAGTGATTGCCATGATTAAAGGATTACAAGTCTTAATGGCCAGAATTGAAACAGTTTTATGTGAAGCAATAAGAAGAAGTATTTATGCTGAATTACAAGATTTTGTTCAACTAATGCTTAGAGAGCCATTACGAAAAGCTGTTAAGAACAAAAAAGATTTAATAAGAAGGTTTGAATTTTTGGTTATTTTAGTCTTATTATGATTAGAAAGGATAAAGTTAGGCATTCTTAATTGTATTCGGCTTTCATTAATCTTGGGTCCAAAATATTAGATCAAATAATCCTAGCCTGAATAATTAATTATTACGTTTTTTTTCTTCAGTATTATAATGTCTGTACGTGAAACAAGTGCTGATTGGCAAAAAGGATCAGAACCACATGATGATCCAGCATTAAAAGGTAAAAAAGATCCAGATGGTGGTTTTAAATTTCCAGTGCCACGTTTAAATGTTGGTCCATCATCAACTCAACTTTATATGGTTAGAACAATGTTAGAATCATTGATTGCTGATAAATCTGGTGGTAAAAGAACATTAAGAAAAGATATTGATGGATCATGTCTTGTGCAAATTGATCAATTTCATAAAACATCATTCTATTGGAGTTATTTACTTAACTTTAGTGGTAAGTTTTTTTCCCTTTTATAGTTATTTTACAGTCATAAACACTAATATTACGTAAAAACCTAATATTTGTTTTTTTGATTTTGCAGAAACTTTATCGAAATGTTGTGATTTATCACAACTCTGGTACAGAGAATTCTATTTGGAAATGACAATGGGCCGAAAAGTTAATGTAATTATTTTCTTTTAACTTGATATTTTTTATATATAAGAACAAACATTTCTACTCGAGAATTTCAATAGTATTGAAATGCGGTGTTAGTTTCTTTTATTGTTCAAGCATTGCTACCAAATTAATTCGGGAATATATTTAAATACTGTCATACTGAACCAAATTTTATTAATTACAAAAAAGTAAAAGATAATATTTTTATTTCTTTACAGAAATGCCCCGTCAGACATCAACACAATGAAGAATGTAATGATCTTGTAACCATGGAAAAACGTATACAATTTCCAATTGAAATGTCAATGCCATGGATATTGACGGATCATATTTTAAAAACTAAAGAGCCTTCAATGATGGAGTTTGTACAATTTATTATATATTTTTTTAAATTTTATCTCCCTTTATTTCATTTCATTTAATTTTAAATTAAACAACAGTTAACATTACAAGTGTTATGCACTTTGTTAAGAAGCATATAAAATCAAAACAAACATTAACAATTGATAACAAAACTTAAGACTTTTTAATTTGTTCTTATAATTTTTGCGCAATTTCAATATTTTAAATTAAATTTATATTTGAACCATTATTAATAAGGTTATTCTTTGGAATTTTATTCGTAAATCAAACAAAATTCATATATAACCTTTCTAATGTTAATACAACGAAAATGAAACTTTTGTTGTTAAAATCATTTCCACATACAATTTTTTTATTCTTTATTTTAATATTCTTTAACATTCACAAATGCATTCAAATATCTTTTCTGTATAAAAATTAAAAGGAGATAACAAATAGAGAATAATTTTCTTTATTTTAATTTTTTTAATCTTTATTTATAGATTTGTTTTATATCCACTGGACTTATATAATGATTCAGCACTTTACGCTTTAACTGTATTTCGTAAACAATTTTTATATGATGAAGTTGAAGCTGAAGTTAATTTATGCTTTGATCAATTTGTTTATAAATTAAGTGAACAAATTTTTGCATATTATAAACAACGTGCTGGAAGGTATTAACTTTTATTTATAAATAACTTAAATAATAATTCAGCAAAATGAAAGAAGGATTATGAAAAACCTTAATTTAATTTCTATTGATTAATTAATTGTTTAATAGTATATTAACAAATTGATATGCTAAATTTAAGGCATCTAATGAATATTTCTTTGTATTTTCTCTGTAGTATTTATTTGGATAAACGTTTCCGCGCAGAATGTGAAGTATTAAGTTTTAATTTTCAATCATATCCAAGATGTAATCGTTACGAAACACTTTTAAAACAACGTCATGTACTCTTGTTAGGTCGTTCTGTTGATTTAAATAAATTAATTACACAAAGAATAAATGCTGATATGCATAAAAGTTTAGAGTTGGCTATAAGTCGTTTTGAGGCAACTGATATTCCTGGCATTGTTGTAAGATTTTTTTTTAATTAGTTTATTTTATCTTGCATAAATAACTGTTCAAATGTTTTTGTTTCTGAAATTAAGGAACTTGAAGGGTTACTTCAGGTAAACCGGATCTGTCATAAATTACTCAGTAAATGGTTAGCGTTGGATGATTTTGAATTGATGATTAAAGAAGCAAACCATAACGTTTTAGCTCCATATGGACGTATAACGCTACACGTTTTTGTTGAATTAAATTATGATTTTTTGGCCAATTATTGCTATAATGCCGCAACCAACCGGTAATTTATAACACATTAAATATAAATTTACAGATGAATATTTAATTTGTTTTCAATCAATTTAAGATTTATCCGAAGTAAAGAAATTGCTTTTGCTCATCCCATACAAAGAGAGAAAGCTCCACAAATGTCGCATCATTATTTATGGGGATCAAAGCAGTTGAATGCAGCCTATTCAACACAATACGGGCAATATAATGGATTTGTTGGTGCACCACATTTTCATGCAATGTGCAGGTAATTTATTATATTATTGTATGATCTATAGAACAACTAATATTTTCCGATATTTTTAGACTTCTTGGTTACCAAGGGATTGCCGTCGTAATGGATATTATTCTGAAAGATATTGTTAAACCATTAATCCAAGGAAGTCTTTTGCAATTTACAAAAACATTGATGTCTGTTATGCCAAAGGTATTTTTATTGTTTTAACAGAATTTCATATCCTTTAACGTTGTTTTTTTTTCAATAACAGTCTTGCAAATTACCACGTTGTGATTACGGTTCTCCTGGAGTATTAAGTTATTATCAAGCGCATCTTATTGATATTGTGCAATATTCAGAAACAAAAACAGAATTATTTCAATTATTTCGTGAATTTGGTAATTCAATTATATTCTGTTTATTAATTGAACAGGCTTTGTCACAAGAAGAAGTTTGTGATTTACTTCATGCAGCCCCATTTCAAAATATTTTACCAAGGCCATTTTGTAAAGAGGGTGAGAAACCTGAGACTAAGCAAAAAAGACTTGAATCAAAATATTCTGCATTACAAATTGTTCCAAATGTTGAAAAACTTGGAACAGCAAAAGTTAGTTTTCCCTGAGCTTTTGCTCATTAAATTAAATTAAATTAAAATTTAATTTAAACATTAATTTTTTTTACAGCAAGCAATGATTGCTCGGGAAGGAGATCTTCTTACAAGAGAACGTCTTTGTTGTGGTTTAAGTATATTTGAAGTAATTTTAGGACGTGTGAAAAGCTATCTTGATGATCCAATATGGACTGGACCACCTCCTGCGAATGGCGTTATACATATTGATGAATGTTCTGAATTTCATCGTCTTTGGTCAGCATTACAATTTGTTTATTGTATTCCGGTTGGTGGAAATGAGTACACTGTCGAGTGAGTTTTGTATATTTATTTTTTCCACATTCGAATTACTTATATTTTGATTTTATTTTTCATGAAAAAAAGGCAAATGTTTGGTGAAGGTTTACATTGGGCTGGTTGCACTATGATTGTACTACTAAATCAACAACGTAGATTTGAAGCACTTGATTTTTGCTATCATATTTTAAGAGTTCAACGTGTTGATGGAAAAGATGAAACTGTTAAAGGAATTGTAAGCTTTTTTTATAATCATTTTTATTCATTTCTTAATTCTTAATTTTTTTAGAATCTTAAACGGATGGTGGATAGAATACGTCGTTTTCAAGTATTAAACTCACAAATCTTCGCCGTTTTAAATAAATATTTAAAAAGTGGAGATGGTGAAGGATCCAATGTGGAACATGTTCGTTGTTTTCCGCCCCCGTCTCATCCAACTATAATGCCTACATCACATTATCATGATCCAAATAAATTAAGACAAAATTAAATAAGAGGTCTCTTTAAGAAGTGTCACTGCATGGAACATTATAATAATATCACTAGAGATTAGACTTACGTTTATTTTCTATGGGAAAAAGACAACATTATTTTTTTCGCATTTATTATTATTATTATTATATTTTATTCAAATTTAAAATTAATTTTTTGAGAAATCGGTAATTTTTTATGTAACTAAATTTATTAGAAAAAATATTTGTAAACACATTAAGTTTTGGGTTTTAGTTTAAAATTCAAATTCAAAAATATAATTAAAAAAAAAATCAAAAATAACAATTGAATTGTTTAAGCTTTCATCTATCTATAAGTTAAAATAAAAAACATGAGAATATCTAAAGTAGGGAAGGAATTGATTTTTAGGGATAGAAAACTTCCTAATTATGATTGCATTGTAACATCTATTAGAATAAATTGTAAGGGATGGAATATAAATTTCTGACATTCAATCATTCTTTCCTTTACTTAAAATTCTCGGGTCAAAAGCATCAAATCGAGTTTGGTTAAAAAAATAGTGTTGTAATTTACTACTTTTTATTATTAAGTAGTTTTTTAAGCTTACTAACACCAAATTAATTTATATTTAGCGTAGGGTTTGAATCTAATGCACACGTAAAACGAATGGCATACAACTATTGTATAAGTCAGTATGGTGTTATTGTATTGCATATGAGATTCATACTTTAAATACAAAGAAGCAAAATCAACCCTTGCTATATGTAGTGTCTTGACTTAATAAGAAAATTCAATGATGTTTATAAATTAAACTAAAATTATTTCAAAATTTCTTCATAGTAGAAAATATTTATACAAAAACAAAATATAAATTATTAGCAATTAAAAACAACAATTTTATACAATACATACAATTATAAATAATATATTTATAAAATTTAGTATTATAAATTTATAATTTCCGAAATGGAAATTTTTATTAATTATAAAAGAAAAATATTAAATGATAACATAATAAAGTAAAATACATTCGCTTTAAAAATTAAACATAAAGAATTTCATTTTCTTAGTTATTATGATTTATTTTAATTATTTAAGATATTTTATATGGGCATTCGAATAATAATAAATAGAAAAATCGATACAAAAAAGATGTTACTTCATTTCACTTTAAAACAAATATTTTACTTGGGTAAATGATTTAAAAGACAATATCTATTGAAAAACGAATGTTTTCCTATTAAACAACTTTGTTTTTAACAAAAATATTTACCATAGAGAAATCTAAAATTTTATTCCTATTTTTTCCTCTAAAACACTAAAGACAAAAAAATACTTAAAAAAAGATTAACTTTTTTTTCATTTACGTAAATGAAATAATCAAATTGCAAAAATAAAAAAAGATGGAAAGTTCAGTTTTTCATTACACTAGAGGGGATTAGCATTAACACATTAACTAACATTCATATATGGAATACTAAAAGAGAAACTAATGTAAAATTCTCAATTCAGTGTTTAGTTACTAACCCCTCGAGTGTACGTATTCGAAGATCTAGAAGAATTTTCATTTCTTGTAAAATTCATTACGTGGTTTTTCGTTATTTTTTTTTTGTTGAATAAAATTTTTTTTATTGTCCACTTTAAAAGTTATTAAAAATAAGTTCATAAATAATTAATTGTGTCTTGTGAATTAATAGGTTTATTTTCCTCTCGTTAAGTGCAAAAAAAAAAAAGAAGCGGTGAAGGGAAGATACAAGGAAAGTGTGGAAAAGTGCGTGTACACGTTAATTATGGTTGTTTATATAATCAATCTAAATTTCTAAATATAAAAATAAAGAAAATTACAAGAACCACGCACGTTAAACTTATAATGACAATAACAATGAGGTCTTAAAAAAATTCTTTAGTCTTGCAATTTCATTAAGTGTTAAGAAAAAGAGTTAAAAATATTATTTTCAGATGTTCACGTGAATCTCAGTTTCTAATAATATTAATTTTAGTTTTCATTCGTTCTTCCTTCTAAGATTTTCTTTTTACAAACGATGACATCAAAGGACGACACATTTATTTTAATATGTTTGGTCATTCGTCTTATTTTTATGCAATGCATAAATCTATATCCAGTTTTTTTTTTGGCGAGAAGCCAAACGTGATAATCCTTTTTCAAATTAACTTTCCATAAGAAACTCATTTTTTTCTTATCAAAAAGGATCTTAGAATTATTTTAGGTTCTAAAAAAAATTTAAATAAATATTTTTATTCCACAAATAATTTATTTTAATATTGTGGCATTTTTTATAGAAATAACAACACCTGACTTGATAAAAAATAGAAAATAAGGAAAGTTTTTAAAACTAAAAGATGCTGATTTATTTTAATTATTTTTCCGATAAATAAATTGGTCTCTTAGATTTTCAAAATACTTCAAATTAATTAGTCATAATTAATCAAATACTTGAAAAGATGACAAGAGAAAGAAACTTATTCGTATTAAGTTCTATATTTCCAATCCTTCCTCAGTTTTAAAAAATTTGGGAGATCTTGTAATTTTACCTTATTTTTGTGATGTCACAAAAATAGATTTTTTAAAGAGAGCAAACATATGAGAGTAAAATAGAACCAAAAGAAAAGTAAGTACATATTTTACAGCTTTAATACTGCAAGATTCGTTTAGCTCCCTTAAAGTCCAAATAGTCTGTTGAGGGGTCAAATTAATATTTGAACACTATAATAATTTGTGTACATACGTAGGTAGTAATTTATTATGAAATTATCATAAATTATGGGTTGTTGTTGTTTATTTTCTTTATATATATATTTTTTTTTTTACAATCACAAATATTACAAAACTCCCTACTTTTAATAACTAAACTAAAAAACATAAGAAAGTTATCAAGGCATGAGAATTTTATGACGAGTTCATTATTATTCGTAATTAAATACAAGAAGAAAAAGAAACAAGGAAAAAAAAAATAGGATAGAAATGTAGGAAAAGAAATGTTTACAATAAATAAATATATAGAATGATAAAATAGAATTCTTAATTACCACTCAATTCATATAAATTATTAATTATGATAATGAGAGGAGGACACAAAAAACCATTAAAGAAAAAAAAAATTTTTTTGATATAAAAGGAAACAAAATATGATTAAAGTTATCTATGTTTAAAAAGACGACATTCGTTGAAAGAAAATGGGTAAAACTGATTGTGAAAAGTTAAAAAATGTTTGGTAAATTTTCTAAAATATTTCTTTTATACTTTTATTAATATTTTATAATGAAATTAATAAGGGTTTTTTTTTTCTTTCACTTTAACACAGGGTTTTCCCCCATTCTGGAAACGCAGACAAGATTAGGGAAGAATCATTATTTGAAAGTTAGTAAAAAAAAAGTTTTTCTCATAATTTCTTTTTTTTTTCAATTATTTTAAACGATTTTATTTTTTTCTCAATCAAAAAATTCAAAAAAAGGTGATTTTAAATTTGTAATTAAAAATTTGAATGAATCACTTTCCGTTTGTAACGCTCATCAGACACCAAAGGAAAAATCATTTCATGAATTGATTTATCCAGGTTAATTTAATTTTTAAATATTAAAATTCTTGTTGTCTCTCTCTATTTTTCATGTAAAACTTTAATTCTATATTTTTATAGTTATACTTTTGGCTCAATTTTTTGGAATAATGCCAGTACAGGGAATTGGAAAAAAAGTTACAGATTTAAAATTTAATTATTGTAAAAAAAGAATTTTCTTTTGTGGTTTTGTTTTTCTTTCTGAAGGAATGATTGTTGTTTTAACATTATATTGGATTCTAAGAACAACAATTGATTTTGGTAAAATGGTATGCCTTGTTTTTTATAGTGCAAATGTTACTGCACTTATTTTATTTTTTTTCCTTGCAATGAAATGGCCAAAATTAATGATGTTTTATGAACAAATTGAAAATAAAATACCTAAAAATATTTCGTTAAAAGAAAATATTTTATTGGGTAAAGGTATAAAAATTATTACTATAATTGTAATGGTATCATCATTTATTGAGCATACATTAGCTGTTTTGTCTAGTGTTTATAGTGCATATAAATGTTTTGGTTTAAGTGATTCTTTAGAAGCTCATTTCACTGGAAAAATGTCACAAGTATTTTATGTTACAAATTATCATCTGAGTAAAGGAATTTTTCTACAAATTATTAATTTTTATTGTACATTCACTTGGAATTTTATGGATTTATTTATTATGCTTATGAGTTATGGATTAACAAAAAAATTTAATCAAGTTAATAAAAGTATGATGTCTGGTAATATGAATCAGGTATTTATTATTGATTTTATTTTTCAATTAAAAAAATTAAAAAAAAAGATTTTATTAATATTAGAAAACATCAGAATCATTCTGGATAACTCATAGAATTCATTATAATAATATTTGTGAACTTATTAGATGTGTCGATAAAGAATTAGGTTACATTGTTTTACTATCATTTGCAAATAATTTATTTTTTATTTGTACACAACTTTTAAATGGTTTAAATTTAAGGTAAAATTCTTATACATTTTTATATTCATTAAATATAAACAAATTTTTATACAAATATGGGAATTTATCGTTATTTTCTTTTTTTGTTCTTTTAAAAATTATTAATCAGACCAGGATATACGCTAATTAATGACATCTATTATTGGTTTTCAATGGTATATCTTATTGGTAGAACTTTAGCTGTTTGCTTATTTTCATCATTTATTTATGATGAATCCAGAAAGCCAATTGTAATATTACACAATATTCCCGCTGATGCATATAATTCAGAGGTAAATAATTTAATTAAATATTATTGAAGGATATATTAAGTCGAGTGTACATGCTAGGGGCACCTTCAATGAATATGATTTTATTAAAAAGTTAAGTAAAAAAAAACAACATGTGAGAGGGGAAAAAATTATTAGAACTGATTCAGAACAAAAAAAAAATTCAAGGTTTGGAATTTTGCATAAAAACATGTGAAAAGAAGAAAACTTGGTAGAACTCCAATCCTGATTTGAATATCAGATAAAAAATTCAGGGTTTGTATTTAATTAATGTGAAATTCTACAGTCATGAATTTAATTTTTGGAAAAAAATTGATTCATAAAATTTATTTGATAAATGTTTGTTTAATTTAATAACGTTTTTAACTCTCAGTTAACTCTTGTTGTCAAAGGATATAAATAATTCCTAACATTATTCAATATTTTAAGGCTGACCAAATTAATAAAATTTTGGATGATTTTGTTCTATATTTATTTATTTCACTAAACTTTTATTAAAATTTATAAAACAAATTAATTAATATTCTTATAAAAAAAAATATTTAATAAAGTATTCAGAACTTATTATTTAAAGTACGTAAAAATTACCTATACTTACTTTAATTACACAGCTTTAATATTCCAATTATGTATTATTATTTTTTCTCTCAGCTTCATGTAAAGGTATAATTAATCAACTAAGTGTAATTATTTTCTTTTACGCAGGTAAAACGTTTTTTGAATCAGGTGGTAAATGATAAAATAGCTCTTACTGGAAAGAAATTTTTCTATCTAACTCGCGGCTTGATATTGACGGTAAATATTAATTAACATTCAATTTTTTTTTTGTCTTCTCCATTTTAAATTGCAATTTAAATATTTAAAAAATCTTTCCCAACAGATTGCTGGAACAATTGTGACTTATGAATTGGTTCTTGTACAATTTAATATTGCAAAAGTGTTTGCAATGGATACAAATCAGTGTGTCCGTAATTAAATCAATGAGATTACAAATATTTAAATTAGAAGGAATAATTAAATGTAAAAATTATAAATATGTTTTTTTTTTGCTTTTCATTATTAGACGCTTTGAAGTTAAAAAAATCTGTGTAACTTTTTACTTGTACTTTAAATTAATAACACATTATGTTGTGTAGTACCTACTTTTTTAATAGATCCCAAAAAAAAAATGTACACCATAGAAATAAAGCCCCTTCTGTTTTAATTTTCAACTTTTAATTTTGAACGATTATCAGCTGTTGTCTTTTATCTTATATTACATTTATGCCCTACATTTTCGTTTTTAAACTCACTTAATTATTTATATTTGTTATTAATTTTTCTCGTATATATAAAGAAAAAATATGAAGTTTATGGACCATCACAGTGATTTGTGTGTTTTTTATTATTTGATTTGTTTTAACCATAAGACATTTGCAAAAAAAAAAAAAAAAAGTAAAAGAAGAAAATTGTAATAAAAATAAATAAAAACGGATGAACATTTTCTGTAAACTCTGATTTATTGTTCAATTTTTATACATCAGAATGATCAATCTTCTTTGGTTGAATGGATGGCAAAAGAAATGAAGATATGTACTACTAAAAATATTAAATAAATAAAAAAAAATGTAGGTAGTAACTGATTTATAAAAAAAAATTAAAATAAATATTTAATTTAACATGATAATTTAGTTTTACATTTAATTATTATAAAAAAGAAATTAAATGAAAATTCTCGTCTTAAACTTTCAATAAAAATGATGGAAACTACAAATAAAACAAATCGCAGGTTTTAGAAATTAATTTAATCTTTTATAATCAGCATTAAACAAAATTTGATTTATAAAATGGAAAAAATGTTTTTAAAAGTGTTATACTTGCCTCATAAATATTGCACTACTGTCATACAATAGCTAAAATATTCGGAATCCATGACAACGCTTTTATTATTTATGTGAATGTCAAATTAAATAAAGTTTTGTGAAAGGAACATTTTAAAAGATTAAAAAATAATTGGAAATAATTAAAAAATATCGGGATGGCCACTTCTAAAGTAAACGAACAAAAAAATCAGCCAAACATCTCCATTCAAATAAATGATCTTAGAAAAGAACTCGATGAATGTTACAATATGTTTGTATTTGCAAGAGATACACTGTCCAGTATTTCCTTTGATGGACTTGAAAATAAATATATTAACGAAATCAATGATTTTACAACAGAAGAAATGATTAATATTGATGGAAAGAATATTGATGATTGTATTTTTAAATTGGATGACAATATAAAAAAAAAGATTATGACTTTACCATCAAAAGTCGATTCAATTCCTGAACTAAATTTATTTTTTCGTGTTATTAATGATTTAAAAAATGGAATGGAAAAAATGGAACGTAATCATCGTCTTAAAGATGAACTTGATGATAAAGTTAATCAAAATATTTTTGATATACAACAGAAAACAGAAGGTATAAAGTCACATCTTAAATCAATTGATCCAAACATTCTTAAATTAGCTGAAGAGGATTTTGATAATAATAAATAAATTATAATGAATTTTTTATTAATTTTTTAAAGAAAAATTCCAATAAAAACAAATATAAAATTTACATTAAATATTTTTTTCTTTTATTAAATTTTTGTTTAAATCAAATCTCAATTATTTTTCATTGTAAAACATTTTACTTAAACAGAGTGATAGTGATTGATATCCTTCGTGTAAATACACATGTATTTGTTATCGATTTTTCTATCTAAAAGAAATTGGATTGACGACGATTCTAAATTCGATTATTTAAGTTAAACCTGGTAGATCGATTGGCAGACCCTAATTAGAGGATATAAAATAAATTAAGAAGGAAACTGATAAGAAAACATCTGATAAGTAATTAGTAAGAATCTTAAATTATTACGCAATGGTATTTTATAATTTTAATTAAAACAGAATATAATTAATATAATAAAATGATAATGATTGAATAACTTGAGTTTTTAATTAAACTAATTTAACTACTCTGAGTTGGTCCCTCACAAATAATATTCAACACATTCTTTGGCAGATGTAAGAAAAACCAGATTTCAGCACAGAGGTTCCTGCAAAATTGTTCCAACAAATAAAAAAGGTTTGACAAAAAATAAATAATAAAAAAATTATTTTAAAATTTCATTTTATTTTTTCATTTATTTCATAATATTAAATTTTAATTAACAATTTCCTTCGTTTTTTTCATTTTTGTTTTTTTTTTTTTATATAAAAAAATATCAAAATATATTAACAAATAATATCTAATTTATATTTTTATAATATTTTTTTTTCTTCTCTCTTTCTTTCTTTCTTTTGTTTTCTTTTGTTTTCTTCTTTTTTTTTTATCTAATTTAGTTTTACATTTAATAAAAAAAATTTGTTTTTGATTTTATTTATCTATTAAAGAAAATGGAAAATAGTATCGTGTTTTTTTATCTTTAGTTGTTGTTGTTACTGTTAAAAACATTTATTTATTTATAATTTAGAAACATAAATTAGGTAACTGTATTTATTTTGTGTTTCATTTTGTATTCCAAAGAATAAATAATAATTGAAAAACGAACATTTAGAAAGAAATTTAGCAAATGAGTTTGTATTAAACAAATAAGACAGTGCGTGTGAAACCTTCTGAAAATTACAATTTATTAACAAGATTTGTAAAAAAAGAAAAGAATTAATTAACAAAATATTGAAATTAAAAAACTTAAAACTAATTAACAAAAAAATAAAGATTCTTTGATTAGAACTTAGTAAATTTTTTTCCTCTTAATTTGAGTTTGCACCTTTTGTCATTTTTCTTTCTATAAAAAGGAAAACGTTAATTACAAGAAAAAAAAAACGAGTTATTATGTGTAAAATAATTAAACAATTCACTTAAGACGTTAAGAAGAAGAAGAAGAAGAAAAATTTCTCTGTATAGCAAATTTAGATTTGATTTAAATATAAGATTTTTTTTTTTTGTGTAACGATAACAAAGAGGTCATCACATTTTATCATTGTATTGTGTTGATGTCTTCCATTTATCATTTTCTTCTTCATTTAGTTTAGTTTTAGTAAAAGTTTCTTATACCAGAATAAAATATGATGATCATCGTTATAAAAACTGTCTAGCCAATGAATATATTCACAGAATTCAAAGTATATTTTCTCTTGTGTTTTTGAAAGGTGTATATTTTACTATGTTGTTGTATTATGGTGTTTCGTAAATTTATTATAAAAATCTTTGAAACATAAAACAAGAAAAGAAAAAAGAAAAAGGAAAACGGAACCAAATTTTAATAAGCTGAAAAGTGTAAAAATATAAATTAATGTGTGTGAACTTTTTTTTATTTGTTTGAAATAATTTCAGTTTTACTGGCTTAAAAATTTTTAATAAACATTTTGTTTTTGATTAATTAATTGATTAGTTGTGTAGTTAATAATAATAATAATAAAGACGTTTACTTTTTATATATACAAAATAAAACAAAAAATGCCTAAAAAATATTCTTTAGGTAAGTCAAATACAATTAATACAATTAGAGATAATCATTATTTTGTTTGCATTCATTTGTTTGCATTTTTATCTTTTAGTGATTTTAAGAATTTTTTTTTAAATAATTTTAAATTTTATTTTACTTTTTTTTTTCGCAATATGCTGTTAATTAGTGACTGTTCATTTTATTTCAATTTCTTTTTCTGAGATAATTAATTAAACATTTTCATAATTAATATTATGAATTAAAATCCTTTAGTTTGTTTGTTTTTTTTTTGTTTCATTATTTTTTGTTTTATTTTTCGCAATGTATCACAAAAAAATTGTACAAATTAAATATAGAAATTATTTTATTCATATTTTTTAATTTATATGATTTTTCTCATTGCAAATCAAAATTAAAAAAAAAACAAAAAACAGAACTAAATTAAACAACGAATGAAAAAAAAAATGTTTATTCTATTTTTTGTTGTTGTTGTTTTTTAATTCGATAGAACAAAAAATTAAAGATTTTTAATTAAATTATACACTTTTCTTTTAGTTGTTGTTGCCTTTCTGTACTTTCTGTATTTTCTCTAACCAGTAAATAAACATCAAAAAAATTAGAAAAAAAAACCACAACGATTTTAACACATTTTTACGTGCCTAAGGATTCTCAGAAATTCCTTTATTTTGATTTTTTTTTTTTTTTTTATTTTTTCATATTTTTTATTTCATTTAATTTAATTTTTTTTTTTTTTTGATAAAAAATGAAATTAATTTTCTCTAGTAATAAAAATGATTTTTTTTTTCATTACCAATTAATATTAAATATCGTTGTTTCTTTTACCATAATAATTCCTTATTTTTCCTTTGTTATAACTATTTTTTTTTTTTATTTTGTTTTGTTTTTTTATTAAAAAAATATTCATTCATAAATATATAAATTTTTATTTTTGGTTGAAATTACATTTTTTTTTGTCCTCTTTTTTTTAATGATATTTTTTTTTTTTTTTGTTATTTTGTGAATTTCATTTTTATTGTTACTAAACACAATTTTTTCTTTTCTTAATTTTCTTGTTTAAAACGATGAACTAAGAACTAAGATTAATTGCATATCAATTTATATTAGACAATAAATACGCAAAGCATATATTTTTCACTTTTCCCAATCACAAAGTGGCAACTTTTTTCAATTTTATTGAAATTCAATTTTTTTTTTTCTTAATTGAAAAATAAAGAAATTAATTAGAAAGTTTTAAGTTAATTAATTGAAGTAAAGATTTTGTTTTTTTTTAATTCAAAATAAGTAATTTTGATGTGAGAATTTTTTTTTATTACGAATTTTACGGAACCAATAGAAAAGTTCGTTATAAGTGGAGTTCGCTATAACCGAGTTCTTGTATTGAACAAGCTCAAAAAATGTTCTTACATTTACAGAAATAGGAATTGGAAACTAAAAAAAATTAGACTCGCCCCCCTCGTTTAAAAAAAATTGTTAAATTTATAAATTAAATGAAATTTATGGGGAAAAAATCGTGATTCCAGGAAAATAGCGATCTCACCAGATTGGTTTCAATTGAATCAGTAAAAATAGGCTTTTTATACATGAGAATAATAATCGTTTATAGAGTTTTAAGACTTAGAGGTTTTATACATTCCTAGAATTTTGTAAGTATATTCTTACAATTTATAAGATATTTTATAAACTATTTTTAACTGTTGTAAAGTGGATGTAGGTAGCTGAATAAAGTCCAAAAAAATCTTCAAAATATCCTTTTTTTTTCTTTTTGTATTTTCAAAGAAATTTCTTTTTTTATTGTTTGTTTGTTTTTTTTTTTTTTTTGGTTAATTAACTCACAGTTTTTTCTCTTTCATTTATTTATTTATATTTTTTTTTAACATTTAATGTTGAATTTATTTTATTTTCTTCTTCATTTTGTTTATTATTAAAATTTTAAAACATTTTAGTTTTATTTGTTTATTTTGCTCTTTATTATAAATATTTTTGTTTGTTTATTTTTCTTTTATATTTATTTTAATTTATACATTATTTGACACAAGAAAAATTAAAAGACAAAAATTTATTAGCTATTTATATATTCGCAAATAAAAAACCAAAAATGATATGTTTTGATTTGACACAACAACTATTATTTAATTTTATTTAATTTAATTTAATTTAATTTAATTTAATTTAATTATTTTTATTTCATAATTTTATTTTTAATATTTTTTTTAATTAATTCGCAATATTTATAAATAGATAATAAATACAGTTTAACTTGATTATATCGAACATCATAAGAGAATATAAACAATTATTTATGTTTATGTTTTGTTTTTCATTCTTTTGTGTGTGTGTTTTTTTTTATGTTTGGAAAATGTCACATTATGTGTGTTCATTCATTCATTCAATTCAAAAGCGATTCCAACTTTTTTTTTGTTATATTTTCACCTTTTTATTATTTTAATGTTTTTAGTTCGATATATTCAAGTTTATTTGTTAGTTATTTTCTACGCTTTTCATTAAAATTTTTAATTTAATTAGAGTTTAATATTTTTGTAATTCTTTTAATTCTTGTTTTTGTTTTAGTTTTTTTTTTTTTTTGTTTAAATTTAATAAAATTTAACAACAGAATAATTATTTATCTTATTTAGATAATTTTATATAAATTGGAGTTGGAGACACAAAATCTATTAGATATTTATTATTATTTTTTATATGTACAAGTTTTTTTTTTTTTACAATAATCAATAAATTATATTCTATAAATATTATAAACCAAATACGGTGACGACTGTTAAGAACCCCCTCCTTTTTTTTTTTTTTTAATTAATTATGAATTTAACTCAAATTAAATTGAATTTTAAACACAAATTAAATTATCAGGTTTTTTTTTCTCTTTCATAAATAAATAAAATAAAATTTTAAAAAAAGGGAAAAACAAAAAAGAAAATGTTTACATTGGCACATACTGGAAGTACATGAGTTCGATGAGAAATTTTTTTTTATTCGTTGACTTGAAATATTTAATTATAAATTTAATTTACAGTTTAAATAGTTAGAATATTAGTGGCAAGCGGCGGATGGAAAGCGGGCGGTTAGGAAGCGGGATGGTAATGAGATAAATTAAACAATTTACTAAAGTTGTAATAAAATATTAAAAAAGGAACACAAATCTTTAAAGGCCACGTTTTAAACTATCGGTACGGAGTAGGTATATTTGTGTTGTGTTGCATTTTGTTTTTGACTTTGAATAAAAAATAAAAGAAATTCGTCAATAATTTTTTGTTTCAATTCATTTTTCATCAATATTTATTTATCCATTTTTTATTAAATTTATTTACGTTAAGACATAAATGTCAGCATCAATCAATAATAAATTATGATTTATGTCAGTATTTTTTACTCGGCATTAACACAATTTTAATAATCTGCAATTTATAAATAAATATAAAACTGAAAACGTGTTTGTCTCTAACACGAAGAATAAAAGCGATTTTCCACTTGATTTAAGAACAGAAAAATTCACATGTGTAATTGATTAATTCTCCTTACTTGCTTTCACTAAGATTATAAAAGAAATAAATTCCGTTATGAAACCATTAAATCAATTCATGTAATTGTTTACGCATTGAAAAAAAATTTACAAGTCAAAACCATAATATTCATAAAATAATAATAAAATCAATTTGCAACAACAATAATCAATTCAATATTCTAAAATCCTATGGCTTAATTGTTAGAATTAATTCTATATAGAAATTTCAGATGTGTTATTTTTTTATCTCAAAAGTTATCGATACAGAATAATTGTATACATTATTTAAGATTAGTTTTAAGTACAAATTTTATTAGACGATTAGTAATTGAATTAATTGAATCAAAAATTATTTAAGCTAAAAAAAGAATATTATGTGTTTAAGAATTTGTTACTTGAAAATAAACGGTGATCTTGATAATAATGTGAAACATAAATATTGAACATATTCATGTATATAGAATATTATGGAAAACCTTTTTCTTTAAAATAAATAAATAAATCAGTTGAAAATAACAAACATCAAATATTTGTGTAGGAACAAGACAAATACAAAAACAAATAGCTATTAAATTAATTAATTTTTTGGGTTGGACACCAATGTTGTTGTTATTTTTTGTTTTTTTAATAAAACATTTTACCTATTATTTTTATTTTAATCTTAGTAAAAATATTATTATTATTATCATTATTATTGTTTACTATAAAACAACGAAGCTTTGAACATAATAAACAATTTATTTATTTATACTTTCATAAGTAAACTTTTATTTTTCCCACTTGAATTAAATAGAGAAAAAAAAAACAATATACAGAAGAGGCAAGTAAACTCTACTCGAAAAATAATAATTAGCTTTAAGCTGTATTTAAACTATAAAAGAAAAGAAACAAAAAGAAATCATTACTTAAATTCTCTTTCCAAATAAGAATATTTTCTAGAATATTTTTTCAAGACATTATTTTATAGTTTGTATTAAAAGTACAATGAAAATTAAAGCTAACTTTACACTGTCCATAAATTTGTAGAAAATTCATATAAAAGAAAAATAAAAAAAATGGTAAATCGTTAAAATTTGTATAATTTACATTTTAAATTGTTGTATAAAAACGTTTGTTATAAACGGAAATCCTAGTGATTTTATATCAAAATAGAATTTACATATGAATGCATCAGAAATTATGAAAACATAAGTAAATAAATAGTAAAAATGGAATAAAAAGTGAGTAAGAAATTGTTAGAATCGTTGTACAAATTTTAGTAGTTTTTTTCTTGAATATTTATTTAAGAAAATATAAAATATTTTTTGTTCAAATAAATTAACTAAAATGTGGTAAAAAAAATGTTACATGAGTGTAAAAACCTTATACGAACAAAATATGTTTCCCATAACAAACCAATTATGTCTTCATTTTATTTTTTATTAAGAATATTTTCATAATTATAAAGTACTCAATTGGATTCTATATTTATATATAGATGTAATTGATGTTAAATAGAGGTCACAGAGATAACGATAATCGGATAAAATATATACAAATATTTATTCGTAAATTGATTCATATGATGAACCAAAATTGTTATATAAAATTTTTTTAACCGGAAACAAAAAATGTTACGTAGGCGGGCGAAATCTATAAAAATCTATACTTTTAATTGTTTTTGTTTTTGTTTCTTTTCATTTTAACTTAATTGATTAAAATTCAAAATAATTGATTGTTAAAGGGTGAACGGGGATAAAAGTGATGAAATTTTATATCAATTATGGGTGAGAAGCCTAGGCCATATAAATTATTTTCAATATATGCAGAATTAGCGTTGATGTACCTCTACACACGCAGGTACACTCAATTTATACAAACATACGAATTTTATTGTTGTTTCATATAAAAATATAATCAAGAAAAAAAGAAGATAAAAAACAATTTAAAACAAAATAAGATTTTTTTTTGTTTCAATCAAAATTTAATTCGAATTTATATTTAGGAACTTTACGAAAAAAAAAAGCGTTCAAAAAAATAAATTGAAAGAAAACAAAGAAAATTAAATTAAATTAAATTTAAAAATTTTTTCTAATTAAGAATTTTTTCTAATTAATATAAATTCAGATTTAATTAATTATTTTTTCTTTCATTTAATTAATTAATTATTTTTTATAGAAATAAATAAATATATGGGTTCCGCTTTAGCCATCATATTTTTTCCTTTTTTATTTTTATATTTTCTTTTTTTTTTTTATATCTTCCCTTAAATTCAATAATTAATTAATTTGTTAATTATTCATTTATTAATCATAATTTGATTATTATTATTTTATTTATTTATTTTTCATTAAAATATTTACAATAAAACAGAAAGATTCTTGATATAAAATGTAAGTAAATATTCTTTATACATTAAAATAAATTTATTATGTAATAACATGCCATAAAAAATTATAGTATATTTTTTCCATTAAAATTAAAATACCAATATTAATTAGAAAAATGTAATTAATACTTTTAGAAGAACTATGATGAATTCCACTAACTGAAATGTACAAAAAAAAAGGGGAAGAAAAAAAGAATGAAATAAAATGAAATTGAATAATTTTATGTCAGTTTTAAATTTAGGTGACGTTTAATTAAAATTATAGAAGAGGACCCTATATGTGTGACAGAGAATATAAAATCGAATTGAATAAAAATAATTAAAGTTCAATTTTAAATCTGTTGATGAAATCTGTCCTTTAATTGTTTTTTGTTAAAGTTTTAATTTCCCAAAATTAAATGTAGAAAAAAAAAACAATTCAAATAGAACATATGAGTTCAATCATAAATGTTTAATTCAATTTTAGTTTTTTTTTTTTTTTTATTATTTCCGCAAGACGAAGACGAAGAATAAAAAATAAAAAATAAAAAACAATAAAAAATAAAAGAAGAAGCTTTCTTCTGATTTTCTTCTTCCTCTTCTTGTTCGTCTTCCTCTTCTTGGTATCTTTTATTATTTTGAAGGAGAATATATAAATATATTAATATTGTTTGTTTTACATTATAAAGATAAGTCATGTTGGTTCTGGTTCTTCTATATATACAGACTCTTTCATTCCATTTTTTTTTTATCCTATATAATATCTTTATATTTATATCTTTCTATATATATTTACTCGTATTCTTAAAAACACGAATAATGTTAAAATATTTTTTAGCTGATTATGGAATTAGAGAGTTTTTCTTTCATTTTTTTTTTTGTTATTTGCAAAAACAAAACCGAAAACAGAAGAAAAAAAAACCAAGAAGAACAACAAAAAAAAAACATAATTTTTGAATGGTTTTTTTGTTTGTTTGTATTGTATTACGATCAAAAAATATTATATTTTTCTTCATTTATTTTAATTCATTTCTCTTTTCTTTTTTATTAAGTAAATATAATCGATACAAGTAAATAATAATAATATAAAATATATATAAAGTAAATAATGATTTTGATGATTATTGGGAAAAAAAAAATGAAATAAAACGGAGAAAATATACACGAGAAAAAGAATAAAAGAAGATCTTTATAGAGTTTTCTTCATCATTTTCTTTTTCTTCTTCTTCTTCTTTATTATAGAAAGAGAGTTATTTTTAAACCAAAAGAGAATTATTAAAGTAAAGAAGAAGGTACATAATAGAAAAGGTATATTAAAGACGAAATATGTTAAAAAATTCACAAAAGAAATATACAGATATAGAGGTACAGATATCTGTACCATTCTTCCTATTATTTTGTAAGTTTCTTTTATCTTCTATGATCATATATTAATATATATATATATATATATTATATATCTGTACTATCTATATATAAAATACATTATCATAATAATAATAACAATAATAATAATAATAAAGGTTAAAGTTCAAAAGAAATCTACATATATTTACCTGAATTTCTCCAATTTATCAATTTTTGATTTCTTAGGTCATCATTTGCTCTTATGTGAATTGTTGCTGTTGACTCTCTTGTTGCCAATGGAATTGGTTCAATAATAGCTAAACATTTTAATTTAATTATACCCTTTAAATTTCCAAAACGTATTTTATCTAAATAAAAACGTATTTCTAAACTTTTTGAATGTAATGTAAATCCATCAGATTCTACAGTTGTTTCTTGTTGTATTTGAAGAAATTCTGATGGTGCCTAATTTATATATATAGGAAAAATTATAATTTAGATTTTAGTTTATATAATTAAATAATCTTTGTTAATAAATGTGAAAACCAAATTTACGTTGATTTATAGTAAAGTTAATTATTATTTTCCGTCTAATGGAAATGGGAATTCAGTTTACTTTTGAAAATATGTAGATAAGTTAAAAATTGATAAAACTTCTAAACCCCTTTTTTATTACCTTAACCTATTATTTTTGTAATATTAATATACTTACCATTTCATTATTAATGTACCAATATAATGTAGATGATGGACTTGACATATCTGACGTACAATTGGCAATAACAAAATCACCAATTGTATAAATTTTGGCAACTCCACTTATAATTGGATCATGCTTCGGTAAAGCTGAAATTAATCAAGTTTATACTTTGATTTAGTTTTAAGAATGTCTTTTCATATTATGATAAGTACATAAAGTATAGATAAAAATAAAATAGGTTTACCATTCAAGTTTTATCTATATAAAGGCTTTTACTCTTTTATTTTTAGTTTACTTATATTTTTCCTCCCCCTTATTTTTTTTTGGCAGAATGATTTTGCTATTTTTGTGTTGATGATTTTATTTGATTTATTTCATCGATATTTTCTTCCTATTTTTTTATTTAAGCTTTTTCTATTAAAGATTTTTTATGTTTTCATGTTTTAATGTTTTTTTTTTCGTTTATTCAATTAACGATGACTTATTATTAATTTCTTTATATTTTTAATCAGACGTTCTAAATTAATTTGTTATTATTAAAATTAAAATATAATAAAACGTGAGTTATATGTTTGTACTTTACTCCTCACGTAGATTATATTAAAAAAAAAATTGTCATTTAAAATTTTAATTTTTATTTATATCCTCGATGTCAGTATACGATCTTTATCAACACCTTTTATTTATATTTACCTACACAATACACACACCCACATACATACACCTTATTTAGCTTCTAAATATCTGTTAATTAAATTATTTTTGAGCAATTTTTTTTATTATATTTTCATTTTTTTTTCTCATTTTTATAATTTCAGTATTTTCGTTTTTCTTGTTTTGCTTTTTGTTTCCGGCTCTCTTTGAATGTTAAATATTATAAAAGACTTTTATTATTGAAAATTTTTAATTACAACACGTTTTCTTTTTTTTTTTTTGTTCTTTCTTTCAATTTTTTTATTATTATTATTTTGCAACTTCAAGTGTTTTAATTACGTTTGTGTAGATACATAATAAGTACTTTTAATACATTTAATATGGAAATGGAAATGTTACCATTTTTTTTATTTAAATTAATTAACTATGCAGATTTTTAATATAACTTTTAATAATAATGTTACAATGTATAAATTTATTACGAAAAAAAAAACTCTAATATTAAATCATTGGTTTTGTTTATTTAACAAACATAAGTTTAAATAAATTTGTAAAATCAAACAAAAAGTTCAATATCTTAACTTTTATATAATTAAGAATTTATTTTTTTAAAAGGAATGTTATATGGATATAATTTAATTAAATAACTTTTTTATGTTTGTTAAAGATTGTGAAGAGGATTATAATGTTAAAGTTTATTGATTCTTAATTTTCAACTATATAAAATATATTTAGAAATTATTTAAATATATATTACGAGGCATACTGTTTATTCTACAATAAACTAATTAAGCCGTTTTTTTTATTATACCCGCTTGATTATTTTAAATGTCCCCAAACGGTCGCAACATACTATAAGCTACTGGATTTACTATATAATTTTGAATACTCGGGTTACCTAATAAAAATGTCTCAAAGATTTAACTGATATTCTTTTTATTTTGGCTTTACTGGGTTTTTGTATTATAAATATGTGTGGGTGTATGTGTGTATATGTGTTTGGTTTAAAACCTTTAAATACTTTTAATTTATTCAAAATTAAATTTACTGCACCCTCATTTTGTGTTTTATAACTCAACTCATTACCTTATATGAGTAAGGTGCGAGATGACATATAATTTCTTCCTCTTTCTATTTTTATTTAATAATAAAAATATTTTACAACATTCTGATGATAAAAGAAAAAGTTAAAATTTAAAAATCATTGTGTCATCATCAATAATATCATCTTCCTCATCATAATCATTGTCATATTGCACAGATGAGTCTAGAGTTCTTTTGTGTACATCTATCATATGCTTTACAGGAACACAGGAATGTGCTGTCTCGCTGTATATTTTATTCAAAAAAAATCTATTATTAAACTTAACACCCTATATGTAATATTATATATTTTTCTAGAAATCAAAGTTAGAGTTTTAACATTAAAGACTACCTCATGCTGTCAGAATAAACTTTGGTTTAACTTTCCTCCTTTTAAATCCCCATCCCTTACTCACTCTTCATTATTATATAATTATTAGTGTGTGAATCAATTTTTAATCAATTTGTATTTTGTTTTGTGTGATAAATTTATTGATGCGATTAATTTAAATGGTTTGTAATTTTAAACGAAAACATTGACCCTAAAGTTGATGAATATCCGGCGGCTATTTCTATACAATATTATATTATAATTGGGTTTATAAGTGGTTTTAAACTCTTGACTGATTATGTAACAATTATTTTAAGGAAAATTTATTTTCAAAATTTTTATCAAAAAGAGAAAAAGAAAGAAGAAAACCTTCTATGTGTTTTATGACTAAATTGTAATATTATACTTTCAGTCACAATCACAGAGAACTGTTTAGAGAAAGAGAAAAATAAAAAGAATTCTTTTGTCTTTTGTCACTTTAATGTAAATTTATAAGATGAAAAAGTAAAATATATAAATTGTTCAAAACGAATAAAGAATTTAAGAGAAGAATAGGAAAAATTTATTTCTCAGAATAAAATACCTTTATTCTTATTTATTCTTTTATTTTTATTTTAAAAAATAAATCAAATATAATTACTGACCTGCTATCGTCATATTTGCTGTTTGATCAATCAGTTTAAATTCAGGCGAATCCCCAGATACTTCGCAACGATAGGATCCACTTGATTTTGTTTCCAATTGTATTAGACTAACACTACATGTCTCTTTGTTACAAAAACTAATACGGTCCGGTGATAATGTCACACCAACAACTGGGAATGACATTATTGTTGGATACATCATTGGAGCATATCTATAAAATAATAATAATTATACATATAAATTATACACGCATCTATAAAACAAGACGAATAAATTTATACATTACCTAAATAATAATCTATATATATTTTATAGTTCAAAAATCGATAATTATTACAACATTTTTCTTTTGTTTTGTAATTTAAAATATTCGCTAAAATTTATATAAATATGAGTAAATGGCTATGTAGAAAATTCTATCCCTAAACATATAGTTATGAACGTTGTACGTATATATAGTTAACACATAAATATTATGATTGTCGCTTTAGATATGAACGTTAGTAATATTTTCTAAATAATAATTTTACATATATGATTATTATTATTATTATTATTTTGTTTCTATATTCCATGTACCAACATATATAGTCTACTAAAATACGCTTGAACAACCAACGAGTTCATATAATTATCGGACACATATATAGGTGAGGTGAAATTTTATTATTAAGTTGGTTTGAGTAATAAAATTAAACTTTCTGTTATATACAAATGAAAATATTATAATAATGTATAGAGTCTAGGTTAGAATATAACTAAAAAATAACTACTTTACAAAACCATTTCCACTGACTGCATACATCATGACATCTCATCTAATAGTCTGAAACTATTATTACGGAAATAATTTAAAATTTAATTTTTAACAATTGTTCGTTGCCAATATTATTCCGTATAAAGTTTATATATTTTCTATAGCCAATTAAATCCTATACAAAAAGTTAAAATTGAAATAATATTTAATTTTTTGTTATTTAACAAAATTAAATCTTCAAATGTGTAATCAATTAATTTGATGATAAAAATCAAACAATTAGGGGCATTAGTTGAGATTTCAGTTATTTTTGAAATACAAAAATTTTAGTTAATGTTAAAGTTTTAATTTAAATTTAATTATTAAATACTTTCATAAGTCATCAGAACAAAATCATTAAAAATTATATAAATTATGTTCAAAATTAATTACAATAAAATTTATAGAAAACATTTATGTAAAAACATTTTAAAGTTAAAAAACAATATTTAACATTCATAATCATCTTCTTATTATTATGCTAATAATAAAACTGATGTACTTGATTCATATATGTATATTTATGTATATATAAATATAATATAAATTTAGAAAATAAAATACAAACAAAAAATTATTATAAAACAAAAAGCTTAGAAAAGCTCTCTTCTATAATCAAAACAAAAAGTATGTCTACACATTCAGAATATCAACAGAATATAATATTCTTTTTCTTTTGATTTTTTTCTTTATTCGCTTTTCCGTTCGTTCATTTTTTGTTTGTTTGTTTGTTTGTTGTTGATAAAAGTTAAATAAAATTGAAAATTAAATCACACATGTTCTCTTTTTAATTATTCAGTGAACGAACAAATTAGAATCTAAATTATAGATTTAATACAGACAAGAGAATCTTTAACTTTTTCTTTTCTTTTTTTTTTCTCACAATTTGAATATCAAATTATGTACAAATATCTACATTTATGTATATCTACTTATAATTGTGCATAGATGTAAACGTAGAGTATATAGAATATATCGTATCTATATAGATTTAGATAAGAAGAAAGAGAAAAAAAAGGAAGAAAAACTTTTGTTTTATAAACTATTCAGAAAGTTTGAATCAACACTTAAAGAAAGTAATCAGTAAACAATGGTTAACTATCAACTCAGAAAACTTAGAAAAAAAAGAAAGGAGGCAAAACTGGTTCGATATACCACGACGATTAGAGGCAATCATTAACACCTCGTTAGCAATGAGGTTGTATGTTTATATATATATATTTATATATACATATGTGTGTATATTTATAAGAAAATTGTAATTGTGTATATAATACAGTATCATTATCTTTTCTATTTCTTTTTTTTTTCTTACCATCCTTACACCCTATTTGACATAGGGTTCTATCATTTCCATTAATTCAGACTATTTCCCTTTTTTTTCTTTCTTTCTTTCATTCTATCTTCCTTTTTTTCTCTACATTCTTTTCTGTTTCTTTAACCGCACCAGAAAAATGAAGAAGTTTATTCAACGGAATATGCTCCTAAGATAAATTGAATAAATATACTTTTTTTTTATTTTTTTTACTAACATTATCACAATTGTGCAACCATTCAAAATAAAAAAAAGAACAAGAGAAAGGGGATGAAGACTAAAAGTGGAAGAAGAGGAGGTGGAGGAAAAAAAAAATCCGGAAATATACATTAATCCATAGTTCTTTAAAAGAATAAAACTTGAAACATATTTTTGCCGGATAAACCCCCCAGCAGTGAAACCGGAAATGTATTTTTAAGTCATAAATTTAAACTAAAAACTAATGTTTTCTTAACATAAACCACTTCTATATATAAGATCCGGCTCTGCTAACATCGGCAACATTAAAATCCTCTCGTATTCCACTTAACAAGAAAAAGAGAAAAACGCAAGTTTTTATTTTTTTTTTTTTTGTTAAGAAAAGAAAACAAATAATATTTTTAAGCACGAGAAAAATGTGCCAAGGGTTTTAAAAATATATTAGTAGTACGAGATCGGAGTATATATACAAGAAAGACAAAAAAAAAAATATATAAAATCGTCGCACAAAAATTTTCATCTCGTCAACGACGGCATTAAATGATATATCCACTTATATCCACTTCACTGAAAGATCCTCAACTATATGGCTCTGTATATTTTGGGTGACATACATTCCAGGCACATATTCTATTGGCTTATCACCTTATATACAATTTCTATAGATAGGAAAAAAAAAAAATAGAAAGAATATATGTATGTGGCACCAATTCTATATAACATGTATTACATAAATATATTGTGTACTATCAACCAACGTATATAAAATTATAATAGGTCCCGTCACGAATTCACAAAAACGTACCGATGAATTGAAAACGCAATACTTTGATAAATTTAAAATAAATTTAACAGATACATTTTTTAGAAATGTGTGAAAATTTTCAATTTTCAATTTAAAATTTACATAAATAGGTAGGTTATGACCTTTAGAGACGATTACAGTTGAGCATATTAAATTAAACTTGCATTCAAAATATAATATACCAATAATACTCTAGTCTTTTACATTTAAACGAATCAAATTTAATCAATATTTGTATAATTTAATTTATATATAAAAGTGGGAGTTTTGTTACAAATATTCACAACATAATATTATGTAGTAGCTAAAAATACAAATAATTTATATAAATTATCTAAAACTTTAAATATTTCCACAATTAATCAATTTCTAAGAGAAAAAGTAATACAAAAAAAACAAAATTATAATCAGTGGAGAACAAGATTCTAATATAATAAAATACACAACATTTGCCTTTATCTATCCACCTCTGAATTTAAAAACCGATTTGAAATTTTACCTTTAGATAATTTTTAATTTTATAATTTGTTATAAGAACAAAAAAAAAAAACAACAATATTGAAGACGAAAGAAAAATTCGTTGATTAATTATCTAGTTTTTCAATTAACACAAATTTGTCTGATTTTACGCATGCCAGTTCAGTCAAATTAAATAAAATTTAAGATTGCCACTAATCATTAATAAATCTTATTCACTGACCAAATAAACATAATTAATTAATACTGAGAAATTTATTTATTGATTCTTCCATAAATTTATGTATAGATTTTTTTTTACACGTAATCTAATGCAATTATTTTGTTCTCTTTTCTTTAGAAAAAAAAAAAATCAAATGTATGTAATTGGTAATTGCACTCTTGAAATAAGAAATCTAATTAGATTTTAAGTTGATGTGAAATAAAAAGAAAAAAAAAACATAGAAGTTCTTTTAAAATAAAGTGAATATAAAATAAACTCTCTTGGGATTATTTCTCTCTCTCTCTCTCTCTTTACTTTTTTATTTTTTGAACTTAAATAAAAAAAAAAACGAAAAAGCTGACCTAGACAATTACAAATGAGACAAGACAATATAAAATAGAAATATCGTAAAAAAGTATAAAAGAAAACCGAAGACGAACCAGAATTGATAGGAGAAAATGAAAATAAGGAAATATATATATATATATGTATGCTTGTATCTATTTGTGTGTTATAGATAAAAAGTGACAACAAACTAAAAGGAAATAATAGAGTGTTTTAAGAACTGATGGTAAAACAAAAAAAAAAAAAAAAAGTAAAGAAAAGAAAAGAAAAACCAAAAGGACAAAATAACAATTTCCTCCTAAACAAATATTTCCCCACATTTTATATTTTAATATATCATCTTATATTTTATATCTTTAGTTTTTTTTTCTTCCCTCTTCCCTCTTCGTCTTCTTCTCCTTATACTTTGTTTTCTCTAAGAAGAAGGTATCAATGCTATGTTTTCTCTTGCACTCTCATTCTATTCTTTTTCTTTTTCATACTTTTTCCCATTTTTTTTCCCTTTATTTTCTTTTGCCTGTTTATTTTCCCTTCTCATAAAATTTTTTTTTTTTAAATCAACGAAAAATATGAAACACGAAACTATATTTTGGGGAAATAAAAATGATTGCTTAAAACAACAACATAAAAAACTATATGGATAGAAAAAAAAAAAATAAGAAGCTCCAGGGGCTTATTCATATTTAAAAAACAAAAAAAAAATATGATGTAGAAGAAGAAGAAGATGAGATGAAGATGAAGAAGAAGACGATGAACAAGAGTAGTTTAAAAGTTTTACGTTTTTAGATTGTATTTATAAAAATGTACAATCTATTTGATTATGTTCTATTATGTTCTGTGATTAAAAGCTTTCAAACATGTTTTATTTTTATTTTCACATATAAATGAAACATTTTTCTTCTTACTTTTTTATAGTTCTGTATTTTAGTAAGAATTACTTTTAATTTTTTTTTTTTTTTGTTTTATTCTTCATAATTTAATTCGTTTTTATTTCAACGAGTGTTAATTTTATATTTAAAACTATAAAGAGAAAATTTAATAAAATGTAGAAATTTTTTGTTTGCCGTTTTGAATGAAAATCTTTAATAATTTATTAATAGAATTCTAAACTTTAAAATAAATCAAGAGGCAAAAGTTTTTTCACTTTATATTTTGTTTAACATTTTCATCTATAATTTGTTATATTATTGAAGACTCTTAGAGAATAGAAATATAAATATTTTAGGTTTGTTAATAATTATGTGATTATCCTGATAACAGAACGATAAATTATACGTACATTTTAAACCAGATTTAATTATTATGTTCGTGTACAAAAATAAATGTTTAAAACTTTGAATTTTCAAAAAAATTCTGTTATCAATCAATTCTTATAAATTTTGTTACATAAAGATTTTTTTTTATAAAATTTGCGATAATTCATGATTTTTTTTTATAGGAAAAAATAAGAAGCAAAATATACTTCAACGAATATTTTTAAGTTCAAGCGTTTTTATTATTTCTGTATGTTTGTTCGTTTACGCGAATAACTTTTAAATAAACATTTAGATGCACACAGGTATAAAATTGTCTGGTTATATTTACAAAAATAGGGGAAAAACTACTACAACTTTTTTTTTAAGCTTTCAAGTAAAACGAGAAAAATTAAGAATAATAAATGTTTTTTAAATTCCTTAATCAAATATACGTATTGTTAGAGAATGTAACAATAATATTATGTTAATATTTTTAATTCACCATTTATTTTCCACTGTTTTGATTGTAATATAATTTTTATTTGTTTACAAAAATTATGCAATGTCTAAGTACACATTTCAAGAAAAAAAATATCCCATTATGATTAATTCGCATAACAATGCTCTGGAACAAATTGCATTAATTCATTGTATTTTATCAAAATCTTTAATGGAGAATATGAATTTTTTATAAACGGTTTATGTGCATTTTCATAGATTATGTCACAATTTAATATTTTTCAAATATTTTCAAAAAGCATTTTATAAATTCAATAAAATAATTTTCTTTAACTGAATAATTTATTCTTATTAAAAAAAAAACCAACAAAAGAAAAAATGAGAAAACTTTATTTATGTTTGCATTGAAACAATAAGATCTTTGATTAAATACACCAGAAAGAACAAAAAGGTACAAAAAGTAAAAACAAAAATAGAAATTTAGATCTGATAGTAGAAATAATATTAAAGTTTATATTTGAAATAATTTGAAAGTAAAAAAACAAATACTAAACACATTAAACTTTTGTTTATATATTTACTTATTGCATTTGAGAATAAACTAAATAAATTTGATAAAGAGAGACAGATTGTTCCCTTTAAATATTATGAAAAATTAATTTAATTTACATTACATTTTAGGTTTAATTTTAAATTACAAACAAAATTGTTCCATTCATAAAATTTATTTATGTATGCCAAGTTTTTCAGTAAAAACGTGAGCTTATAAACAGTAAAATTGTGTAACGTATGGCGTATAGCAAGGGTAACAAATTAAAATTGATCTTATTAATTTTACTCTAAAACTCAACTCAAAAAATATTTTTAAAAGGAGATTTTTTGAAAAACATGTCTCTGCCTTAATCTTGTATATATGTATATACGATGACGACAACGACGACGTGCAGGATCATGCTCATCAAGAAAAAGGTCGATTTGACGATTTATTAAACTTTTTAACAAAATTCTACAAAACTCCTTAAATTTATCTTTTTTTTTTCTTTTTCTTTTTTACTTTAATTTTTTTTTTTTGTATTGCTTCTATTAAATAACTAAATAATCTCACCTGAAAAATTCATTTGTATCCTTGTACCATTTAACAGAATTAAGAATATGATTTCCCATATTATAACTGCATGATAATGTTACTGTATCTCTAACATCTGCTATTTCTGGGACAACAATATTTGTTAATCGTAATCCTTTGATTTGTTGATACCCTGTAAATACATAAATGTCCATATATTATTATTATTATTGAATTTTGTAGATTTTTATGTGCTAACAGAAAAAAAAAGAGAAGAGAGATTGGAACGTGTATTTATAGTTTGTTGAACAAAAATAAAAAAAAAAACACACAATTGATTTATAGACAAAAATTATAAATGATGTAATTTTAATATTTTTAAATCTAAAAAAGAAATTTTTCGAATAATTTCAACATGTTTATATTTGTGATTGATTATTAATTACAACCTTTAATTATTAGGATCGATTAAAAAAAAATAAACTCATTAAAAATTCTCAGCCTTTTTCCTTTCACTTGACACAGATAAAATGAAATTAACCAAAAAATTTGGTTTTTACTAATTATACCAAGTGGTGAATATTATTGATAATTGAGTTCATTTTAAAATTTAAAATTATGCACAAAAAATGTCAGCAATAAAAAATAATACAAAAAACAACAAATAAATAAATTATTAAAATAAACATAAACACGTTACGTTTAATGAGATTTTTTCATAAATATATTTATCACTTTCATAAGAAGTTATATGATTAAAATTTAATTTATAATCAGTAATTTACATAATATTAATTAGATAATTATTATTTAAGTGCATCTCACATTTTTATAGGTGCATTTGATTTGATGTTTCTAATTGTATAATATATGCATAATTCTACACACACTTAATATTTCTAATATATATAATTATGCTCCTATATACTCTCTATCTTTCTCTCTCTCTCTCTTTCTTATATATAATCTTATATATATAACACAAAATGCATGTGTAGTTTACCTATTAAATAATACTTAATAAAACTATAACGTTAGGTATATACTTCAGTTGAGTTGTGTGTTGTTTTATTATGCACATATAGGTATATATATTTCTAATTATCTTCTATGTAGTAGGTACATTATAATAAAGTTAAATTTGGGTGCATGAGTTGAAGTTGAGTATGATTATACAATATATTATTCTAATAAGTAATATCTAGAGTAATTACTTATACAGAGTACTATATAAAATATATATATATATATCGATGTTCATGTTAGTATACAATATTCATTATACATATTTAAGGTAAGTCTATTTATCAATAGTAATAATCTATGTTTTAAGTTTAATTATATTTTAATTAATTCCTGTGTTGATCAATTTTAAATTAGTTGAAAATGTTGAGTGGTTTTTATTTTATACTTTCATTTTTCGGGTCAAAAGCCTTAAAATATGAACAGTTTTTTTTTTGTCGTATTTTATTTAAAAAATTGACATAGGAACATTTTATTGATAGAATTTACTTTTTTTATTATAATTCACGTGAGACTATAAATTTAGTTTATATTTAGTTTAGTTTATTTTATTTTAGAAAATTTGTCTAAATAATAATATATATAAATATTTATCGCAACAGGAAAAGAAAAAGAAAAAGAAGAAGAAGAGAATGGAAGAGGAGGAGAAGAAGAAGAAGAATTAGGAATGAGTAGGAGGAAAAAAAACTTTCAAAACTTGTGTAAATATAAAACTTTTAGAAATAAGCGCAAGTTCAAATAAACGAATTAAACGCTTGTAACATCCAATTACAGAAAAATATCAAAGTAAGATTAAATAGAATAAAATAAGATTTGTTTTCGTTAAATTAAATGTTTCGAAAAATATTCTTAGAGGGACGACTGTCTTTTTTTTTTTCCTTCTCCATCTTTCCTTTTTCTTTTGTTAAATTGTATATAAATATATATATATATATATTATTTATACAGAAAATTAATAACATAAAAACAGAAAGAAATTTCACGAAAAATATTGGTAAGCTTAACTTAAAAACATTCAGTTCTTTCCCTTTGTCCTTTCTCATATATAAAATATATAATATAATAAAATATATATTTTTGTCTTGAAGACTTTAAGGAATCTTTCCCTTTTTTTTTTTTTTTTCTTATTTTTATTAAAGGTTTTTTTTCTGTTTCTCTCCTTTATTTCTTCTTCTGTTTTTTGTTTTTTTTTTATTTTGCTTTTGTTTAGATACTCCTGTGTAGATTATTATTATAAATAATATAAAAATAAATTTCATAAAATCCAATTAGTATTACATTTTTTTTCTTCTCTCTTACTTCCTTGTTGTTTGTTTTATGAAATAAATTGTGCAAAAAAAAAAAAATAGAAGAAGAAAAAAATGTCAAAAAAAAAAAAAAAATAAAAAAATTTCATATTTTAGTTGTCGTTATTTTCTTCTTTGTTTTTATATTGAATTTTCCGTTACAGTTGTTGTTTGTATTTTCCTTTATTTATTTTTTTTTTCGGTAGTTACCGTATATGTCTATTTTCATTTTCATTTTCATTAGTGAATTTATTGAAATTGAATTACAGTAAAACCTGTTTATGTTTTTTAATGAATTTGAAAACAATATACCGACAACAACAATAACAACATCAAAAAAAGAAGAAGAAGAAGAAGAAAAAGTAAAAATCCTCGCGTTTTGCCCATTTTTTCCTTTTTTTTTTTCATCTTTTCATCTTTTCTCCTTCGTTCTGTGTTTTTATTCGTTTTGTAACAAAAAAAAAAATACAGAAGAAGAAGAAGAAGAAAAATATCTACATTGTTCACCTCCTATTTCACCAAAAAAAAAAAAAAAAAGCAACCCACTCACCCTACACATCTTAATGAGAAGATCTAATGAAAAAAAATAAATAAAAAAAGATGAAGAAGAAGAAGAAGAACAAGTAAATGTGGACGTAGAAAATATAACAACAAACAATAAAATTGGATAATGCATATAACAAGATACACTGTTGTCAGAGGCAAACCTTTAAAAAAAATAAAGAAAGAAGAAAATATCAAAATACCTTTTATAGAAATCATATAAAAAGTAAAGCCAGCACGTATTTTTATTACATAAAATAATCTTTTAAACTATATTTTCTTTTTGTTTTTCCATTTTTCTTTTTTCTTTCTTTCTTTCCAAAAAATAAGAAAAACCAAAAACAAGAAAAAAAAAAGCAACGAAAGAAAAGAAAAGAATGAAAAACAATAAATTCATAGTTTGTTTTCTTCTCTCTTTTCTTTTCTTTTTGATTTGATTATTTTTTATTTTTCAACAATGAAAATTGAATTGAAAAATAAAAGAAGAAGAAATATTGGAAAAATTATTGTCAAGATATGAAAAAAAAAAAAAAATACATAAAATGTTTTCCAAAAATAATATTTTTAGTGTTGCGACGAAAATGATGAAAATTAAATTATAACTGGGATGAGAAATATTCTCTAGTGTTGGTTCATTAAATTAAACACTTCACTGATTTGTTGTGTTTTATTTATTAAAATATTTAATATTTGTATGTGAAAAAAAAAAAATTCATGAAAATCATTTTTGGAGTGCATTCCAAATATTTTAACAAAATAACTAATAATGTTTGGTATGAGATTGATATTGAGTTACGTGAGGAGTGACAATGTAAAACTTCAAAGTGAATCAACAAAAAAGGGATTTGTCAAATTTTTTATTTGATTTCCAAGAATTAATTTCAATTAACAAAACATTAGAAAACTTATTTGTTTTTTTTTTCCAAATTAATTAAAATAAATTCTTTAACCAAAAAAAAAAAAAAAAATTGGAATAAATAAAAAAGGGAATAAAATTAAAATGATTTTAGAATAAGAAAATATTATTCAAAAGATCATTAGTTGGAGATTAAAATATTTTCTTGTTAAAACCAAAGGAATTAAAATTTTCAAACTTGAAAATTTTGTCTTAAATAATAACAATAATAATAACAATAATAATAATTATAATAATAATAATAATAATATTGTAAACTTGAAGATCCAGGAAAACCATTTTAAATTCAAATAAATATCTGTATAATAAGTATTATATTTTATAAGTATTATAGAGTACCAGTGTAGTACACTTCTAGTACAGTCAAATATATATATATAAATATTTATGTGTGTGTGTGTGTACTATGTGTGTGTGTGTATTGTGTATGCGTATTGAATTTCTAGATAATTAATTTATTCTATAATAATATATTATATAAATATATACAAAAAGGCAAAAAAGGTTTTTGTAAACTTTATATAAATATAAAGCAGAAAATAATACAATCTGTGTATAAGCAATCGAAGTTTACATATCTAATTAAACTATTTAAGATTCTCTTTAACGTTTTAAGCTTAAAACTCTTAGTTCAACTATTATTATATGTTCTAGATATATTTTGATTCTATTTTCATGGTCCCTTTTTCTTCTTTGCTTGTTTTATAAATTTACATATTTTATTTCGTATATATATATATTCTCTTTCTGTATATATATATATATATATATATATATATATATATATATATAAATGTATATACCTATATATACATACAGATACCTATATAGTAAATTGTAAGCGGTGGATGAGGGAGGAGAGGTAAATACACTGAAATTATATATCATGTAACAAAACTTAACTTTAAACAATGAACTTCTTTTTCTTATATTTTTTTTTATCCATCTTTTACTCTTATTTTTTTACTTCCTTTTTTTCCTTTTTATTTTTTATTTTTATATTTTTTGATTTTCTTTTATATTTTCTTCTTCTTCTTCTTCGTCTTTCATTTATCTTTTATTTTTTTTATTTTTTATTAAAAAATGAATGGAAACTTTTGTATCTTTTAACTTTATTTGCATATAGAGAAAAATATGCAATTCATGATAATTTTTTTTTGCTTTAACTGCAAGCCATAAGTTTAGGATTTCCCGTTTTTTTTTTTTTTTTTGAAAAGAGTTTCTAATTTGAAAAGAACAAAAAAAAAATAAAACAAAATAAGGGAAAATTAATTAGCAAGAAGTCTGAATGAATAATCCATTCTTCAACTTTAACATTTACATAATGTTTGAATATTTTATACATACGTGCACCCAAAATTATATAGAAAATAATAGAATAATTGCATAATATTAAGAGAAGCTACAAAAATACCTGCATCCAATGTTATTTCAAGAAGAAATCTTTGTTAATTTTAGAAACATTTTACTTTATGAAAATGTTCAATATTGTCTCAGTCTCTGGTATATAAATGTTTAAAATACAATATATACAATGTAAACATTGTTAAAGAATGTCGCGTCGTGTCTTAGACTTTTTAGCTTTATCCCCTTTCTATACCATTCCATTCTAGTAAAGACTTATATATATACATTTATACTTATATATATATATATATATATATATATATATTTTTCCACCTTAAGTATATAGGTGAAAATACTTTAGTTTTTGTTTAGAAAATATATTTTTTTATTTGTATGAAACAAAAAAAAAAAACGAAATGAAAGGAAGATGAAAAGTATGTTAGAGTAACGTAATATATTTTTTTTTTTATAGACTGATGATTTTAAATTTACTGCACTGCGTCTTTCATTTATATAACGCAAGTGAGAAGAAAATATTATTGACATTTTTAAACTGAAGGCTAAAAATTAAATTCTAAATTGAATTCTTAGAAAAAATAAACAAAAAAAAAAAAATCTATAATCAATTTTCAATTTATTTTCAAATCTAATTTAATTAATTTTTAGTCATATTTTTTTTGGTTCATCACAAAATAATCTCAACGCAGACACATTCTTATTCTGTATGTGTGAATGGTAAAGACAAGAATTGAAAGAAAATTTTTCTATGTTTTTAAAACTTTAACATTTTTTTCTATTTTTCATCAAAATATAAAAAAAAAATAGTTTGGTTTTATTATTCTTCTCTTGTTATTACTTATTTATCTTTGAATATGGAATCTTTCTATATAGAGAAAAACAATCTATTTGGATATGAAATATTTTTAAAATTTATTACATTTTTGTCTTTTATACTAATTTCCATCTGTTTCTCTTTATTATCTATCTCTGTATTAAATATATTGACGATTAGGCAATATAGAATAACTGGCGCCTGAATGAAATAATTTTTAGGAAGAAAAGAAAAAAAATATATATACACTTTATATGGAGTCCATCAGAATTTATCTATATGATGTGAAGTGATATGAATTTTAATATCGTCTATCATCACAATATATGATATACCGAACAGATGTTGACGAGATGTCAATTTGGTGACGGTTCACTAGTTTATTTGTGTATTATTATATAAGGTTCAAATTCATATTTCATACTACGCTTACCCAAAAATGAGAAAGAATAAAAAGAAACGAACAGAGTAAAAAAAAAAAAAATGTTCATCCCCAATACTATTTTCACGTAAAAAAGAAAATATAATTCTATGTGTATGTGTGTGTGTATGTATGTGTATGTATGTATGTAGAAAAAGATATGCTATTTATTTTTTGATTGTCTTCAATCGCCATGTGCTGACACATAAATATTTCCAAACAATTGAGTTATTTTTACTCAATATCCTTTAATTTTATTGTGATTAAATATTTTCCCTTCTCTTTTCCCCCATTTTCTCTTTCTTTTCTTTTCCCCTTTTTATTATAAACGGAATAATTTTCGCTGTTCCTTTCTTTTTTTTTTTTATTGGAATTAAAAAATAAATTTTATTAAAATATATTTAATTATATTTTTCTTCTACTTGTTCCACTTCATTTTTATTCTGTTAATAATTTTTCAAATAAAAAAAAACTCATGGAAATTCCATGAGTGTAAAAAAGAATAAGAAGAAGAAGAAGAAGAAAAGGAAGAAGAAGAGGATGAAAAAAAAACCAATATATAAAATATTGTGTATGAAAAATGTTTTCATAAATGCCTTTCATTTTTCTTTCTTTCGTTCTTTCTTCTTTTTTTTTTTTGCTCATCTTATTGTTAATTCACCCTTATTTTCGATTCTAATAAAAGATGAAGACGAAAAAGAAGAAGAAAAAAAAACCAGACAAAAAAAAAAAAATAAAGAAAAGAAAAGAAAAGAAACCATCAAACATTTTCGATTGAGTAAACTTAATAGATTATAACAACAACAACAGCGACAACAACAACAAAAAATTCAACAACAACAACAACAACAACAATAAAAACAACAAAAACAACAATAACAAGAACAGCCAACAACAACAAATAATTTCTTGTGTCATGTGTTTATCGCCACTTAAAGCAATCTTCAAAAAAAAAAAAATTATATTAACTTTATATTTTTTTTTTCTATTTATTGAAAAAGATACAAAAAAAAAATGAACGAAACGAAGAAGCAGAATAAAAATATGTATGTTGTGTGTGTTATAGAGAAAATTCAATAGGAAAATAGAAAATTGATAAGCGCAAATTTATACAAATAAATGTATAAAATTTTATAACTTTTGACAAATTTGAAAAAAAAAAAAAATTGAAAAATTTCAATCCGGAACGAACAAAAAAAAAATCCAAACACAAAAATATTGAATCAATTCAAAAAAACTTTAAAAATTAGAGGAAAATAAAAAATCATAATTAAATAATTAACCAAAAAAATTGTATTTCAATAACGTCTTGTGTCTGTACATTGTTTGATCCCAATTGCACTAATTCCTAATTAAATATTAAAACAATAAAAATAATAAACTCAACGAAAGACAATTTTTTCTCTTGTAGTTTTTTTTTTTTTTGTTCCATTTTTTTTTTCTTATTATTTATTTGAGACGTTTTTTTCTTTCTTATATTTTTTTGTTTTTCGGGGCGTTAGAATAATCTCATCTTAAAGATAATACATACCGAATAGGGTTATTAAAAAATATGTAACAAATCCCATTATCCTTTTAATAGAAAATATTTTCTTTATGATTTTATATTTTTCTCTTTCACCACACTTCTTCCTTCTACTTTTTCTTTTATTTTTAAACAAAACAAAACTTTTTGTTGTAATTTAATAATAAATTAAAAAACTTTAAAAATATTAAAATATTCTTTAAAACAAAAACAAAAAAAAACTTCTTTATTTTTTTTTTTAACTTTTATTTTTTTTTTTTTTTTTGTGTAAATTCACACTAATTTAGTAATTCTTTAATTATTATTCTTTATTCTTTTACTTAGTGGTAAATATTTTTACAAAAAAACAATAAAAAAATTTGGTATAAATGAACGAAACATTTAAAAAAAAAAGAAGAAGATAAACAAAAAAATTTTTTATTAACTTTTGTTGTTTTGTTGGTATTGTTTTTTTTTTTTTTTATTATTTTCATTTACTAAAAAAAAATTTCAATTAATTTAAAATATTCACCACATTTTTTAGACATTTTTAAGCAATATTAATCACTTAATTAAACATAACACATTCGCGGGAACACTGTCATAAACAATTAATTTCCTCTTAATCCTTTGATGTGTTTAATTGAACCATAAATATTTATAGGGGCGTGGTGGGCTGAGAAGAGAAATATAATATATAAAATTTTCTTGTTTCTTTTTTTCTTCTTTTTTTTCTTTCTTTTGGTTTTTTTCCTTTTTAACTTTTTTAAAGAATAAAAATGATCCCGCTAAAATGAAATCTACAATGTAACTGAAGAGGCTCGCCCACTTTTCTCGACAATTTTCCTACAAAAAAGATCCTGAACTGGAAAATATAAACGAACCAAAAAAAATTTATTTATTAAAATACGAAATAACACGAGTCTCCTATCATTTCTTTGATGCGCACAGAACATTTTTCTCTTCTTCTTCTTCCTCTTCTTCTTTTTCTTCTTCTTCTTCTTTTGTTGTGTTTCTTTTTTTTTTTTTTCTGGTACACATGTAAAGATAGACAATGAGTATCCTTTATATAAAAAAAAGAAAGAAAAATCTCAATAATCTTCAACTATAATAAAGTTAAAAAAAAAAACAAAAACAACAACAAAAACAAAAACAAAAAGAAAGAAAAGAAAATATTTTATTCTTAATACTTTTCATTCTTATTCTTATTTGTCTTCTTTGTGTTTGTCATCAAAAAATATAAAAACAAAACAAAAATAAAACAAAACAGGGAAAAAAAAAGACGATGCAAAAGATTAATTTTCTAGGCAATGAAATGATCCCAAGCGGGTACACCCTAATTAGTGTAAAACCAACAAAATAAATAAAAAACAAAAAAAAAAAAAAAAGATGTCGGTACAGTAAAATCAGTTTTCAAATAAATTTAATTTAACTTTTGTTCTTCCTTGAAATAATCAATTTTTACTTTATTATGAATAATAATTAAAAATATTTTTATTTCAAGTAAATCCGCAAAAAATAATAAAAAAAATAATAAAATTATGTAAATAAATGTAGAATTAATATTATTTACCAATCAATGTTAATCTCATTACAATTAGTTATTGCTATTATTAATGATAATAATTATTGAATTGTTATTAACACATGAAACAAAATAAAATAAAACAACAACAACAACAAAAAATAAAACAAATAAAGGGAAGGCAAATTGTCAGATTTACACGTGTGTATAGTTACATAATTATTCTGAGTCAAATTGGTGAGAAGGTCAAACCTTTTTCATTACCGAAACTTTAATAAATGAGGGGAAAAAAAATGAAGTTAGATTCTATGGGATATACTTTTTCTTTTTTTGCATTTCTTTCTTGCTATGAATTCACAGCTATGAGTTCACTGTAAATGTAAACATATAATAATTTTCATATCCAATTTGTAACAAGTAGTAAGTTTTCACAAGAAAAACCATAAATTCATAACAGTTTACAATATTATTTTTTGTATTAAAAAAAAATAAAATAAAAAAGGAAGAAGAAAAAGGAAAACACAGAAGAGAAAAATATTGGTAGAAATAAAAAAAAAATGCTTTTACGTTAATTTTAAGTGGTGCATCTGTTTGCAAGTCACTTGAATATAATAACTTTAAAAAAATAATAATAATAATTGTACACACACACACATAACATATTTCACATTATTTATTATACATTTTATCCTGATCTCACACACCGATAAAAATATTCGTCTAATGTTATACAAAAGTAGTGTATAATTATAGCAACGTAACACCTAACCCAAAAAAAAATTAAGGGACAAAAAATAAAAGTAAAAATCTATAAAAAGGGGAAAAAAAGAAAAAAAAAGAAAGTCAAATCAAATCAAAAATAAATTAACATAATCTGATTAGGAAACTTATAGATGTGATCCTATTTAATATTATATTGAAATAGGTACTCACACTCTCATCCACTCATCCACACATACCCACATGTGAATATTATCCTTTTTTTTTTCCAACTAACTAACCAAAGTAGTTTTCTCACTAGACTAGACCACATAAACTAATAACATAAAAATTGGTTTTAATTAAATATAAAACTATGTATAGAATTTCTTTCTATTCTACACTCTACCCCTCTTTATTATATATAATTTTTTTTTTCTTTCTATATGTACATAAATATTGATCTTAGATTAGAATTGCACGAGATCGAAATCGAATTTTTATTTTTACTACACATAACCATTTGATTTTTCACATTAGTATTTTATTGGTTTTGATTTTGGATTTTCTTTTTTCTTCTCCTCTATATTTATTTATCATACATCTTGTGAAAGAGTAAAAGAGAGAAAAATAGAAAATTTTATGTTGCTGAATATTAAAAATACATATATTGGATGTTAGCCTAGTAGTAACTTTTATGTTTATTATGTTCATATTAGATATAGAACGAACCTTTTTTTTTTTTTTGTTCTTAATCCATTGCAAAAAAAAAAAATTATGATCATCCAAAAAAAAAAAAAGAGGAAGAAGAAGAAGAAGAGAATTACATTAAAAATTTTGGTAATTTTGGAGACTTCGTATTTTTTTTTTCTTTCTGTTATTTTTTTTTTTTTATGATTATTATTATTATGTTTTTTTTTTTTATTTTTATCTTTGATAGTCGCACATATCAGCTAATTCCCGGAGTAACAATTTTACCTTAATAAAATATCTCTTATCGTCTAATAATTCAAAATTCCCTACAGAGTCCTTTTTTTTATCATGTTTATTGTTCAATAAGACACTCAATCTATCCCAAACCAAAATAACACTTTTATCTTTTATGTTTTTTGTTTTTTATGTCTTGCCTTTTATATGTATGTATGTATGTATGTATTTAGTAGCATAGTAGCATAATAGTATAGTAGTATTATACAGTTATAGTATTATACATTATCGATAACAATTTATGTATTCATTTCTTCAGGTCAAAGATGGTACTCGTTTCTTTGAAATTATTATTTTTCTTTTCTCATTTTCCTCTTCTTTTTTTCTTTTGAAACAGCGTGAATTTCAACAAAACGATAATAATAATAATCATTCACAATACGATACCATGAGTTTCCGTTTCTTTCATTTTCATCTTTTTCATTTTTTCTTTCTTTCTTTTCATCAGCATTTTCAATTTTCAATTTTCAATTTTTTTTTTTGTTAAGTTTTTCTTTTTAACAACAAACAAAATTAAATGTTTATTTTATTTTTTATCCTATAGAAAAGCAAAGAAAAGAGAGAGAGAGAGAGAGAGAGAGAGAGAGAGAGAGAGGCAGAAAAAACAATTATAAAAAAGATTGAAAATTTTCCTCTTCAAATTGTCAACAAACTAAAGATAGTTATGGTTTTATAAATTAACTTTAACTTTAAAAGAGAAAAGAGAATAAGAGAGAGAGAAAGAGAGAGAAATAGAGAGAGAGAAGAGCAAAATAACATTGTTTTATTATATTTTTTATTTTTAGAACAAAAGAAATTGTTCTTTCTTCATTGTTTTTTGTGATTAAATATGAAAACTTAATATTCTTATTTTTTCAATATAAAAATATTCTTTAGATAAAATATTGTTCAGTTCAATTCATATAAAATTAACAAAAGCGAAATAGAAGTAGAAGAATAAAGACAATAAAAACTATTCTGTATAAGATGATTTTTTTCTAAAATTTTCTTTTAAAAGAGAGAAACAAAAAAATTGAATTTGTTTTCAATTTTCATCATTTTTTATTAAAAACAAAAAAGTTAAAATAAATAATTTAACTGGGAATATTATTGATTTTCTCTCTCTCTCTCTCTCTTTCTTTTAAAAACAAAATAAATGACTTGAAATGATTTAAAACCTAAAATATCGTTGGTAAATCTTATTTATTGTTTTACTTTTCTATATTGAAGACAATCAGAAATTCATGAACTCTGTAACATCATTAGAATATCTGTGATACCTTTAGAAACCATTAAGGATAAAAAACAAAACAACATAAAAATAATTACTTTTAAATCAAATGACAAATTTTTAAATAATTCAACAGAAGATTAATAATGGGGAGGAGATGGGGGAAAAAATAGAATAAAGAAAATATATAGGTAGAAGACAATAAAGCAGAAAAATTAAAATTAAAACAATCATTTTACTGTTGTATTACTGTTTTTTAGTATGAATTATATTATAGAAAAGGAACACAAAAGACCAATACCAATTACAAAAGAAAACACTTTATAATTTTTTTCTAGAATAAATTTTAACTTCTCAAAATTTGCCTTCTATACAATACACATACAAATATAAGGTACATACCTTTTCATATTATCATAAAGACAAAAGCGTAAGCTTATTCTACCTTATTTCTAAGATCTGAACTTGCAATAAAAAAAAAAAAAGAAAAAAATAGCAGAAGAAAAAAAAGAAATAGGGAAGAAAAGAGAGAAAAAGAAAAGTAAAGAAAAAAAAGACATATAAATTCATGGTTTAAAGATGAATAATAATGTAATAATTAAGTATGTCTACTTATGATATCAGTATCAGGTGTTTATTCATCGTTATTTAATTAGATTCTTCCAGTATGTTGAGAATTATATAGAATATTAAAAGTATTAGAAGGATAATCCATCATAATATTAACATTTTATACAAACAAGTACATTTCCCACTTACTCATGTTTTTTCACATCATCAGAGTTAAAATCTAGAAATAAAATGAGAAGTAGAATAAAATACATACATAGACATATAATTATGTTACATACCTACTGTACAAATACAACAAACATTATCTATCTTTAATACATTTTATTCTATAATTTGAACATGTTGTGAAAAATTGTTTCTTTCTATTTTTCTTTTATTTCTAATATTTTGATTAAAATGTTAATTTTCCTCTAATTTAACTTTAACATAAATAATTTAAATAATCTCTTTACCATTTTTTCTTTATTCTTCTTCTTCTTTTTCTTATTTTAATGTAACATCAAATAATTATTAATCCTTTTATAATTATAATAAAACTGGTTCAATTACTTACGTTGTTTCTTATGTTCATTGTATGTTCACTTAAAATAGTGAGTTATTTTTCTTCTATAAAACTATTTGTATGAAATCAATTTCTTAATAAATCTTCCAACATAATTTTTCATTTGAATATAAATTTTTCATTCATTTTTCCGGAACATCTGTATACCTCTTTAGTCTCTATCTACATAGACTTCAATTATACATAAATTCATGTAGTATAATTTGAATTTAGATAAAAAAAAAACGTAGAAAATCGGATGTTTACAAGAAAATGTACGTCAAAGAAAAATGGGGAAAAAAATGAGTGTAAAATTTTAAAAATTTGAATTTAATTAAAATTTGCGGTAAATAACAGAGACGTGTAACATAAAATCTTCAGCTCATTAACTAATCGATTGATTTTTAAAAAAAAAAAAGAAGAAAAGTGGGATGAAGTCTATAATGAAAAATTTGAACACCATTTATAATTTATGATTTAATAAAATTGGCTATTCAACCTTTTTTTTTCTCTTTCTTTCTTTCACATTTTATGACCAAATAATTAAAAATCAAAGAACTTTAAAATATCAATCAACTTAAAAATAGATACGTACAAACAAAATTTTCTCTGTTCATTATTTTGTATAATCATCAAATTTTACATTTTTACATTTCCATATTTTTTTTTTCCTTTTTTGATTGAAAAGATATTTTAAAATTTTATTCTTACAAAAAAAAAATTATTTTTTTCTTTCTTTATTCCACTTTCTTATATAAAATTCTTTACCTACACATATTATCGATAAATGTAAAATGTTTTATATTTATACGTTTAGATATCCATCTATATACATGCACAAAACATAAAATATAAAAAAAAAAAATAGAAAAAGAAAAAAGAAAAAAGAAGCTTACTCCATACGGTTCCATGATTTCCCATTTACAATCTATTCTTCTACATGTTTGTCCAATATTTGTTATAATAAGAAGACCGGAAGTCAAGTTTTATAAAGAAATTGGAATTTTTTTTTTGTTACTGTTGTTGTTGTTGTACATTGTGTGTTGTTCTTGTTGTTCTGGTTGTTATTGTTGTTGCATTTTTTATATTCTTACGATTTGTGTGTATGCAAATTTATGGGGTTTATATATATTTGTACGTATATATATATATATATATATATATATATATATATAGAATACATACGTGTTGTATATTTAGGGATGGTTTTGTCCTTTTGATCAATACAATTTATTTTTCTCTCTACAGATTTTTCTCCTCAATTTTTTTTTTTTTGAATACAAAATAAATTCAGAAAAGTATCATATTTATCAATCTTTTATTATCATGAAATTTGAATTCTATACATTGAGTGAAACCAGTAGTAAAGTGGATAAAATGACCAACTCTCAACTACAGGGTCATCAGTTCAAACCTTTTGTTTAAGTTACATTATTTATATGAATTCTAGATATATGAGCAAATTGCATTGGATATTTAAAGTTAAAAGGTTAACTGAAATATCATGAATTAAGAATAAATAACTATTCAGATAGTTTTATTAATGCATTCATTGATGACATTTGTAAAATATACATTCAATTATTCCATTCCATTTCCACAAGAAAATATATCCTTTTTTTTTACATGCAATTTATCAACTTCTAAATCTTAACAATGCAACATTATTTATAAGGAAGGAAAAAAAAAATTAAACTATTAGACTTTATAATATACATCAAGCCCAAAGGTAATCATCGACATTAAAATGCACAATTCATCTCCTTTTTGTTTCTTTGAAAAACGAAAGAAAGAAAAAGTAATGTTTTTAAAGAAAGTAGAAAAAAAAAATTTCCTCTTCATTGATAAATTGTAGAGTAATTTGTTAAGTTTCGAAGCAAAATAAAAAAAATAAAAAGCAGGGAAAAAAAATATAAAAGCAAATGGAGAAAAAACAAAGTTGAAACAAAAAAAAATCCTTTTTTTTTTACAAATATTTTTAAACTACAACAACGATCATTTTTTTTAAGTATTTTTTTTTGTTTTAAGACATGTTTGAAATTTGTAATCGAAAAGAAAAACCTCTAGACAATTTCTATTTCTCTATATATAAATACATTTTAATCAATGTTCACGACATAACCAAACACACTCTTTTATTTTTACTTTTTTTTTTTGTTCGTATTTATTATGTGTACGAGTAGGTATGTGTGTGTTGTGTGTATTATATGTTTTTATGTTGGATATACATGTGTATGTGTATGTACACCAAATAAACTATATATACCTAATCACAAAAGTTTGACTTCTTTTGACTTTTTTGTCTTATGAACTTTTTGATTTGTTTCTGCACGAAAAAAAAAAAAAAATAGGAAAGAAAAATAAGAAAGAAAAGAAGAAGATGTATAAGATGTCAAATAACCATACAGAATTGATTGACGACCGGATATTAAAAATACTTTTTTTTTTGTTGAATTACATTTGGCTTTCACACAAACATCCACACACACACTCACACATCCTCACATACACGTACACACATTCACATACAAATACAAGGCCACATCAATCGACGATTTGTTCCAATTTCAAACGTTTTATATTAATGTTTTAGTTTTCAGAATCTAATCTTTACAAATAGATTTCATTTCAACTTTTAAAAATTGAAAAATAAGTTGAATTTAATTTAAAATAAAAGTTGAAGATTATATAAAAGTTTAAGGCGATCATGTTGTATGAATTACAAAATACTTATGTTCAACTTATGTTCGACTTGTGATCGACACGGAAATAATATTGGATAACTAAATATAAAAGATTTAAAAATAAAAAGGTTTCAATAATTTTATGACAATTCTCCAAGATAGTCAATTTAATCATAATCTTCTAAATTGATTATTTTGTCATTTTTAATAAACAAAAGAACAAAAAAAAAATTAAATCGATTATTTATTAAAAACAAAAAATTTAATTAAATGAATAATTAAATTGTATAAAAAAAAAAAAAATGTCCATTGACAAATAATAATGTGAAAAATATAATTTTGAAATTAACATAAAATATGATACCGATGGGAAAACATTTAATAATAATTCTTTAATTGGTCATCATTATACATGATACATCTTTTGTTTTTTATTTCTTTCTTTTTTTCTTCCTGTTGTCTTTTTTTTTTTTTTTGTTGGTTTGCGAGAGAAGTTTTATATTAAAATATATTAAATTTTACAATTATTTAGAATTATATTTATATGAATGTAGTAAAAATCTTGAATGTCTTCATTTAATCACTGTTGCTGTCATAACCATTATAGAAAACAGTAAAATCTCGTCAAGGGAACAGAGGAATAAAAAATAAGAAAAAAAAGTAAATATATATTTTCTGAGTTATAAAAAGATATTAATTTTTGCTGTCGCGTCTTATTCTTTAAGTATTATATATTTTTATCTCTGACATTTTAGTATTTATACAAAACAATGGACTGATCCAAAAATGCAGATATACATTTTCATTTTTATCTGTGCTTTTATTTTATAAAATTCACATTTAAAAAACAGCAACAACAAAAAAAAAAAAAAAAGGGAAGGAATACATAAGAAATTGAAAAAGAAGAAGAAATTTGAATGAATTACAGACAACCACACATATATACGCTGATAAAGGATACAAGAATTTTGTGAGACTATTAAATAAACTGAAATTTAATTGTAAGAAAAACATTATAGTAAAGTATTCTAATAATATATTCGTATTATGCTACAACAAGAAAATTACATTACATTAAACTATACAATTGTATTACGTAGTTAAATCTGAACTAAAAGTTTCTAAGTACAATATAACTAAAGGAATATTATATGTAAAATATGTTAAACATAAAAATCTTAGAAAATTACATGAAATAAATTTGATTGACAGATCTTAATTTAATTTAATTTCATTAACAATGAATATTTTTTTCAATAATTAATCTCTACTTATGGTTTATAAAGTGACAATAGGTATTGCTCCTTATAACTAATGTGAAATTTCTTGAATTATTCAAGACTCTTTAATTTTTCTTCATTTTTGACCATATTTTAAAAGATTTTAGATTTTTTTATTTTTTGCTTCTTTTTTACTGTTTTGTTTCTTTATTTTATTTTTTTCTGATGTGTCACAGTGTTTTGTTAAAGAAAAATCATGATTATTTTTCATCGTCATTCATGAAAATATTTTATATAATATAAAAATAGACTAAGTATAACGTCTTGATATACATCAACAATATTTTGTCTTATACATTTTCATCTGTGGAATAACAAAAATATAAAAAAATATATATAAAGAAACAAAAATTTCACCAAGGATAAACATCATCATAATGTTTAAATTATGATCAGAAAAAAAAAATATATATACAAAATTTTATAGTTGTTTTATTTCTTATTTATGAATTTATAATATTATTGTCATATTTTACGTACATTGGCCCAGTTGAAGACAGCTAAAAACCGTCACTAAATAGCTAAGTAGCTAAAAGTTAAAATTTAATTCGTTTTTGAACAAACTTTTTTCTTCATAAATGGACTGAATATTTATAATTTCCAATCATCCTTTTAGCTTTTAATTTTTTTTTTTTGTATTTAATATTGAGTTTAAGTTGAGTTTAATTTTAATTTTATAATTTTAAACATTTTAGATAATTTGTTTACAAAGATTCATATTTTATATAAAATATCCAACTTTTAGATCTTTGATGCTAATAATGTTTTCATTTGTTTGGCCTTTTTTGAAAATATTCTCGTGTCACCATCTTTCTCTCATTTGACACTTCTTGGAAGGATGAAAAATGTTTTTCTAAAAGCATTTAATGATTTCATATTTTCAAGAATTCTATTGCGCTTTTTTTGACGTAGTTTTGATAAGTGCTTGACTATTTTGTTTAAGATTTTTTACCATTTTTTTTTTCGTTTAATAAAAATGTATAAAGGGAAAAGAAAAAAGAAAAGGATTTACAGGAACCTTGATGATTATAAATATTATTAAAAAATGATTTCATATAAATTTTTTTCTTTTATTTTTGGTTGTTCCAAAAAAAATTAACAAACAACAAGAGGAAGAAAAAGAAAGATGAGTTTATTTTCTGTTGACAATAAAGAGTAAATCTCATAAAACAGTTAAGTAGACATTGAAAAGTTTTTTGTTTTTCTGTTCTTCTTTCATTTTTGTTTTTTTTTTTGTTTTTTTTTCTGGAAAAGCTTTTCAGGGAGATTTTAAATTGAAAAAAAAAAAAAAGAAAATAACGAAAGAAAACAAGAAAAAAAAAACAACAAAGAAATGAAAGAAAATAATAATAAAATGAAATAATTTATTATTATCAATGTTGAAAATTGTATTTTTTTTTGTTCCTATTACTTTTTTTTTTCATATCAAAAAAAAAAAACAAAAAAAACTCTTAAAGTCTAAGATACACTTTTTTCTTGTATTTATATTAAAGGCAAAAAAAAAATTTTTTTCATTCAATTTATAAGAAAAAAAATATCAACAAAAATAAAAGCATAAAATTAAGTAGAACCAAAATATTGTTGGTTTTATTTAATTCTAAGAAAAAAATACAAAAAATGAAAATTGTTTCATATCCGATGTTTATGGGGAAACTTAACTTAAAATTATAAAACCACTAAGAATTATTCTATATTTTTATTTTTTTTTTCTCTTGAACAATAATTGAACAATTAAATGAAATTGGAGTTTCAAAGTTTTGAAGTTTCATTTATTGTGTTATGTTGTATTGTTGACAATGAGAATTATGTACCAATAGTACAACTGATGATATAAAGTTAAGCTAATTGCATCTTGGGGAATTTAGCTAATTACTATAAATTGGATATGAATATTATGAATTGTTTCAAAGAGAATTTATTAATAAAAATATATTTAACAGAAATAAAATAAATAAAAAAGAAAAAAGTTATTAAAGAAATTTTTTTTTTTTTCAATTTGAAAAGAGGCTTAATTTTTTTTCATCATCATTTGAAATTTATTCTTCCATATTTTTGGTTAGAGGGAACAAAAAAAAAAAAAATTAACTTTATGAAATTTATATGAAAAGTCAACAATATAAGAAGAAGTTTCATCAATTCGTTTGTTTTTTTGTTGTTGTATGTGTGTGTGTGTGTGTGTATAAAGAGAAAGAAAAGAAAATATAAAAGATGAGATAACTTTTGTTTTTTTTTTTTAAAAGAATAATTAGAATATTCTTAACAAAATATAATAATAATAATAATATATCTACATTAGCTTAACATTTTTGTTTGTTTTACTTTAAGAGATAAGATTACGATGAAATTAGTTGAAAATGACATTGACACTATATCAAATTAGTATATTATAGAATAAACTAAAATATCATGTGTGCTGATGTGAATAATTTGATTAACAGATTTATGTTTTATATAATCATAAAACATGTTTTAATATGTACATAATATATACACTCGTATATACATAAATATGTGAATTTCAGTTTGAATTTTGACAGTATAACAAATATAATTATTAAGAATTTCTCTATAATCAAAATTGTTTATTATTATAAAATTTACTTTGTTTTATTATGAATTACACACACACACATAACATAACATAATATAACATAATATAACTACTCCAGTCTATTATTTCCTTATATATTTATTTTATACAATTTCTTTTTTCTTCTTGTTGTTTTTTTTTATAGTTGTTGTTGATGGTTTTTTTTTGTTTTTGTTTTCTATTTTGAAAATATCGTATCGATGTCAAGTGTCAAGTGTAAATGTCAATTTAGAAACTTTTACATAACTTTCAACATCGTTTGTAGTTTTTTTTTTCTTCTTCATTTTTTTTTTTTTATTAAGAATATAAATTTATAAAGTTTTAAAGTGTAGTAAATAAATACATATATAGTGGAATTTGATATGATCAAATTTCATTTAACTTTTTTTTATATTTATTTGGAAAAAATTCTTCTTATTTTCTCTCTTTTTATTAAATGACCATTTTATTGTGAGTTATTAATTTTGTTTTATTACTTTTTTTTTTTATTACTATTTATTTTTATGTTACATTTTTTTAACTTAACTAGATAATTTTGTCAAGAGTTAAGAGTGTTTGGCTAATATAAATTAGATTTAAAAAATGTTTATAAATTGCTATTGAAATTGTAAAAAACGTGAAAACTGTGATTCCAGTGAATTAATTTTAATTAAAATCTACTGGAACATTTCACTAAACAAAAATAAAAACTTACCTTCTACGAAATTGGAAAAAAACGAAAAATTCCAATTGAAACTTTATCATAATTTTAATGAAACAAAAAAATAAAAGTAAGAACAAAAAATGTCAAAAATTGAAAAGTGTCATATTTGACATGGGATTATTATTTTTTTATTTAAGAATAAAAATGTTAAAAATATATATTTTGTGTGATGTGCGATAAAATCTTTTATATAATTAATACATATATATTTTTTTGTAATTATCTATATTTGACTTTAATTATTATGGATAAAATAATTATATATCTATTGTGGTTGGATATTGTATAAATTGTGGTAAATATCCGTAATGCGATATATATATTTTGATAACCATAATATTAATTTTTTATTCGATATTTTATTGTATTTGAGAAAAATTGAAAATATAATTAAAAAAAAAAAATAGTAATCTGAAATTTCCTTTCAATAGATATTCAGATTTAATTAATATTATATATGTGATTGTTGTTATCCTAGTAAAGTTAAATGAAATCAATAAGTAGACTATAATAATATAAAATTATTACAATTATTAATTATCAATAAAAAACAGATCTGTAATATTCATCTAATAATAAAAGTTAAGAAGAAAAGCAAAAAAAAAAAAAATAGGATTAAATTATAATTTGATTGGATGGTTTGCAATATTGCAATTTAGTTATCTACAAAATACTCTTTAAAACAAACATTTTCCAATATTGATTTTGTCTCTTCTTATAAATTTTTCGAAAAATTTTCATTCATTTTAGGTTTATGATTTTCCGTTCCGTTTCAATAAATGATAAAATTGATTATGTAGGTAGTATATACAGTGAACGCGAACATATATACAATATTCTATGTATTATATCGTTTGTATATATTTTCAATTTAATATCTCATTAAATCTGTTCATTGTTGTTCTTGAAATTGAAATTTTCATGTTACCGACTTATAGCAAACACATATGGTAATGCATATTCGATATTTATATATATATATATATATATATATATATATATATATATATATATATATATATATATGTATATATGTATGGATATATATCTGTATATAATATTATCAAACGATAAACTTGTCAGGAAAATATCGAAGCTATATAATATAGAATCTATATAACTATTATGAAAATCACGAACGTGCAATTAGCACGAATCGCAATGAAATGAAATAAATTGACATTTATATGTTAACGATCAGAAAACGTAATTGGTTTTTATTATATTACTATGTATGATTATTATTACTACTATTATTATTATTATTTTATTAGCGATAAAAACAAGTACTTACCTACCTATTTGGAAAAAAAAAGAAAATCTATATTTAGGTATTAAAGTTAAGTTTAAGTAGAAAACGACATAATAATAATTTTGTGGTAATTTGATTTGTCATTAATTTTTTCTTAAATTTTTATATTTTTTTACTACCATCATATATTTTACCTTTCTATCCGAGTTCAATAATTTTATAAGCTCTAATCTATAGTAAAGCTGATAGTTAGACAATACTATTTAGTGATTGTATATATATTTATAGACTGATGGTTGATTGGTTAGTTGATCAGCTTTTGTGAAAATCTATTCCAAATATAAATCAAATAACTAACAATACGACAAAAGTGTTATTTACTTCTCTTGATTGTCAAATGAAACGATTTATGACCATGAGTTTACTATTTGATTTCATATATTATCGTGTGAACAAAAAAAAAAGCACCAATGCATTTTTCAATTATTTTATAATATATTTTTGTTGTCAACAAATTTTAAATTGAAAGACAAAAACCAAAAAAAAAAAAATTGAACAGAAAATTGGATTATTTTAGTAGTAGGTTTTACTCTCGCGGTTATGGTTATTGATTTTATATTTATTTAGAATATTGATATAATTTTATTGGTTGTTGTTACAAAATTATTGAAGTTGTATTATTAGCTAAGCTGTCACTTGCGGTTGTGGCTTTATTGTTATTATGTTTTAAACCGTATTATTATAATATAATATAGGTACTAATTATTTATTATTATTATTATTATTATTGTTACATTTAAACGTAATATTGATCTACTATTATATCAGAATAGGGAATTAGAGGGTAAATAATAAGAGAATAAATTGATGTAAAAATTAATGATTTATTAGATAAAGTAAAAAAAATTAATTAAGTTATGTTAATTATATAAACAACATTTTACATGCCTGATTGGCGTATATTATTGTGTTGTGTAAATATAGTTGTCTGTAACAACTAATTCTGATTATATAAAGAGGGTATTTACAATCTCAAACATTATTTGTATACAATTCTAAGTAGTTTGAACTCATTACGTTTGATTGAAATTAAGTTTGATGAACAATTCAATCGTTATGAAATCTAAACATAATTTGTCTATTTGTTCACCAAAAATTCTAGTTTTTTTTAAAAAACATCCAAATTATTTTCATCGAATAAAAATGTTGATAGGTTTTTTTGTGTTTTTAATTAATGACATAAAAAACAATTCAAAGCCCGATTTAATTCTAAAACCCCTAAATGATATTATTGCTTTAATATTAAATCAAAAATATAGTGTTACAATCGTCTGCATTTATTATTAAAAAAATATTTTCGAAGTAAAAACAACTTCAACACGTGTTGAAAAGTTTTATTTGAATACCATTTTCAATAATTTGAACAAAATTCCCCTTCAATAAAATAAGAAAACTGATGTTAAATCTCTTCAAATATAAATAATATACTATTTTGTAATTTGATATCAAAAATTGAACCTATTTTCCCAGTAATTTGATACAACTTAATAATAAAATATTTATGTTTGTATTGATACAATAAATCAATTTTATTTTCTTAGAAAATACAAATAACTCGTTTTTATTTGTATTAATTGATAAAACATAATTTGTAGAGATTTATAATATTTAAATTTGAAAACTATGTAGACGTGTCTGCAATTTTAATTATAAAATATTGTTGCATTTTTCCTTTAATTTCAAAATAATTGATCGTGTTTTCTGCAATGAAAACAATTATGAAATATAAATTAATAAAAGTCTATTTAAACGTTTTGTTATTGGAAAATTATTAGTCAAATTTTTTTGTTGTATCCAATAATAAACACTTCAAAGAATTTTTATTAGGGAAGTTCCCCATACATTTTTCTGTGAATCCATAATTGGCCATAAAAGCTTTTTCTGTTTTATTAATTATTTTTATATTAATTTTTATTGTTGGCCAATGTAAAACTTATTAAAAAACTTCCATTTGTTATTATGTAATTATATGTAAAACCTGAAACTTTGCTCTTATAAGGGTGAGACAAATTTGTTTAGATTCTAAATTTTATAGACAACATTATAGTGGATGGAGTTAATATTTTTAATATCTAATGAACTAAATTGAATGAAAATATCATAAATGAAAATGAGAACCTATACAGAATTTCAGTCTATAAAATTATTAATAATGTTGAAATACATAAAAAATGTTGTACTATAAAAAAAAAATCAAACGTATAAAAGAAATGTAATAAAAATTAAAATCTTATCGTGTTAACTTCAAACAAAAATCGTTATAAAAATTGGGTTTTTTTCCAAAACAGAAAAAAAAAAATGATGAAGGAAATGATGGTAAAAATTTTATGAGTTGCCTTATTTAGATTTTTTTTATCATATTTTCTATTTAAAACAACCAATAAATTGCTTTTGTTTTTATTGTTGATTACTTCCTTTACTCTCATAAGTTTTCGTTGCTGTATGTCGTCTATGTTTGAAAGCAAAAAAAAAAATAAAGAGAATTTATACAATTATTTTCAATAAAGTCAAATTATATTCTTTATCATCATTTTTGTTTGTTGCTCTCAAATATATTTTCTCAGTATTTTTTGAATATATTCTGTAAAAATTAAGTAAAACGTTTCTTGATGATTAAATCCATTAGGGTTTTTATTTATTAAGATTTAATGAGTCTCTATATTTAAATACTCAATAGCTTTCACGAAAACAATTACATTGCTCAAGATTAATACGATATTTCTAAGCTTTGAACTTGTATTTAATATTAACGTATTTTATTTGGCGTCAATTATCCATCCTACTTCATTAATTTTTTACCTTATTGCTTAAGAAAAAAAGATCTCTAAAGTACTATTATTAAAGTATCTTTGAAATATGATTCGTTGGCCACTTTCATTATAATATTAACATTTTTTCAAGTATCTTATTACCCACAGTATATACAATATTTTATGAATAGAATTTCACTTCAATAAAGTAATTTTCTTTTCCATTTCTTTAGATTTAAATCAAGAAAAGTTTTCTTCTTTTGGATAAAATAAAAAAAGAGAAAAAGGAGAAAAAAAGGCAATGGAAATGGAATACAAATACAATTATATACGTTTATGTATGTACGAATGTATTATTTATATAATCCTATTATAAATCCTTTAATTGATAAAATTCTATTTTTAAGAGGAAATTCTTCAAAAAAAAAAACGCAATTTTTAAGATTTTGTCTGTTTTCCTATTTTTATTTTTAGAACATCGTTTGACTTATTATAAAATTTTCTATTTTTCTGTAAAATTCTAAAATCTTTTTTAAAGCGTTTGATGTGATGTTACACATGGTCGATTTTTATTGCGGATGAAATACTGCATATTAAGGGAAAAAAAGAGGAATTATTGAAGATTTCTCTTCCTTTCACAGCACCAAAGAAAAAAAAAAAAGAAAAAAGAAGAAAATAACGAAAAATATCGCATTTGAAGACAGCACAGAAGAAGACGTAAAAGGAATAAGGAATTTTATTATTGACACTGTTCCAAATGCAAACTCACATTTTTTTCTTTCTTTTATTTTTTCGGTTTTTTTTTCCTTTTCTTTTCTTTTCTTCTATCAGAGAGAAAAGGTAAGTTCTATTAGAAATTGACATCAGATGTAAAAACTTTTTAGTGATGTTTTTCAATTTGTATAGCTTTGAAACGCAAGATTTTCTTTCTATTTTTTACATTTTTTTTTTCTCTCATGCTATTTTTTTTTTCTTTTTTTACTTGAAATAAGTTGTGAAACTTTTCAATATATTTCAGTATATGTCAAAATTGTTTGGAAAATTCTTTAGCTTTTATAATGATGTAGTTATACTGTTTGTATATATTTCTGTTGAATATATGAAAAAAAAAAAAAAAAAAACCTAAAGCTTTATGCACTGATGACCGAGAAAAACTTGTTTCAATTCAATTTGTATTAATTTTAATTAATGTTCTCTAGGATTATTTGTATTTATATGTATACATATTATGTACATTTTTGGTGTTTTGGTTATTTTGTAAAACTGGAAAACATGAAGCAAAAAGAAGAAAAAAAAAGTATAAAATAGAAAAACAATAAATGAATGAAAAACAAAAGTGCATATTTTCATTCTCTCTAATTTTAATTACATTTTTTTTTTTTTTTTTTGGTAAAATATATTTACAGTTCATGAAATTCAACATAAATTAATTTTCATGTTGTTGTGTTTTTTGTTTTCTCTAAGAAGAACGAAAAAAAAATAAAATAAATTGTGTATCTTTTATTTTATATTTTATATTTGTGAGAAAAAGTTCAAAAAAGTTAATAACAAATTTTTTTGTTTCCCAAAAAATATAAATATTATATAAATATGCACAGTTAATAAAAATCTTATACAGAAAATTTATATATATTTTGGTAAACAGTGTTGATCTATGTATAGAAGAAAAGTATTATATTTATTTAAAATAAATTTAATATGAAACGGAAAATCTTCAATTAATTAAAAATCAAAAAAAGAAATAATTTTTGAATTTGAATTTTACTTTATTTGAGTTAGATATTTTATATTCACTGTGAAATAAAACTTTAAAAACTGTTTTTTTTTTCTATTTGTTGGGTTCTTTACTTCTACAAATTTATAAATTCTTTCAGATTCTTTATATAATATTTATATATATATATATATATTTCTATCTAATCCATACTTTTTTTTTTCATTCGTCTTTTTTATACTTTCTTCTTATTTTTATATAAAGCATACTTTAGCTTTCAAAAATAACTCACAAAGTGTTTTAAATTTGACTTTGAAAAACATAAAGAAAGTCAATCTAAATTAAAATTATTGTTTATATTTGAAGATCAGAAATTACATTTTATATATATATATATATAAAGTATAGAACGATTTTTTGTTTGTTACGACAATAACAAACCGAGAGATGAAAATACTCTGAAATTGAAAAAAAAAAAAGATTTAATTTATTTTGAACAGAATTTCAGATTGATTAATTGATTTTTCTTCTTATTTTTATTATAAAATCCAATACTTTCGTATTTACCTGTGTAAATTTGATTTAATGTAATTTGATGTAATATTATTGTTTTATAAACACAATAATTTTACCGCACAAATAAAAATACAATAAAGAAAAGAAGAAGACAATTTCAACAATTTTATTTTCTTTGAAGAGAAAAAACAACAACTTATTGGTTTTGTTTTTATTTTTAAAGAAAATTCATTATTTTGTTAAATTGAAATAAACATTTTCATTTGTAAAGATTTTTCATTGTATATATCTTTGCAGAGGTAAATACACAATTTTTTACATAAGAGAAATAAGAAGAATATAACATTTATTTTCTTTAATGGTTTTAACATTTTTGTGCATTTATTCCTGAATGTAAAACGTCATAATAATAATAATAATATTATTATTATTAATAAATTTATTATTATAAAAAAAAGAAAAAATATGTAATTATTTACAAATATTTGTTGTTTGTAAAAGAATGTTATATAAACCAATGCCAAAGGCATTTTGGCAAACAGCCACATATCAAACAATAATATCGCAATGGTTTATGTATGAATAACATAATAAAATAATACAAAATTTATTATACTGATTTTTGTTCTTCTCTGTTTATAATATTCTTCTTTTTTTTTTTTTTTGGTATAACATTAAAACGTATATAAAATGTATGATATAACAACAACAAAAAAAAAAAAACAGCAAACCCATATTATAACAAACCCAATTTTATTGTTAAAATATATATTTCCAAGTGGTTTATCAAAATATAATTTTTTTTCTTTCACAAATACAATCAGAATTATTTAAATTTTTATGGATGGAATTTAATAATATTTATGTTTTAAATATAGAATAAAAAATTAATTTAATATTATTTAGTGCATCATTATTCAACAAATAACTGCGTTTATAATTTAAAATTTCAATTAACCAAGTATTTTTTAGTAATTAAAAAATTTGAATCAGAAGTACAACCGATTTATTATAAAAATAAACGATAGCAGTTTTTCTGCATGTATGAATGGTTTTCCGTATTTCAAAAGTGAATTTGTATTACCCACTTTATTTTAAAGAATCAAACTTTGTATAAATCCACTTGTTTATTCTATAGATTAGAAATATGGTAAATTGCAGCTAATAACAAAATATTAAATAATATTACTGAAAATTGTATGGTTCTGATAGTTTAATGGATTATTTGTCTAGTGCCAATTTATTCTCTATGATTGCCTTTTTTTTTCTACAATTTAGAAATTCGTTTTTATTTTTTTTTATTTTGATTAAGAGAAAAAGTTTTCAATTTAATGGAATAGAATTTGTTGGATGCCATTTAAGAACGATATTTATTTTTTAGTTTTTTATAATTTCCTATTATTTTTTCCTGTTTCTCGATCATTGTGATTATAATGGAATTTATAATATAAAGAAAGCTTTTGAATTCTAAGAATTATGTAAAATATGAAATATAATTTAATAGTTCAATGGATTATGAATAAAAAGAACAACACAACAAACGGAAATATTGAAAATGTTACGAAAATTGTGAAAATATTTGAAAGGAAAAAAAAAACTGAAGAAAAGCAAAAAGAAAAAAATAGAGAAATTTTATGGAACCAACTAGTAAGCTTCTTATAAATTTGTTATCCATAGAATCGATATATAGATTTCAGTTTTATAAGATTCATGTTTTTTATATTGCAGTACTTACGTCTCTTGATTTTTCTTTAGAAAATAAAAATAAATATACAAAAATACAAAATAAGAAACGATTTACTATTTCTTTGTACTTTTTTGATCAAAGTAAAAAAGATTGTTTGCCTTAAATTTATTAATGCTTTTCATTCTTTAAAATTGAATTGAAATTTTTTTTTTATTTTTATCTAAAGTAAATTTATTTTTTATTTGCAATTTCGGCAAGAAAAATAAAAATTTCCTTCTACCTACTTATAAAAAAAGAATATTCCAGTTGTCAGAGAAAATTATTTATTACAAAACAATTAATTAGTTGGATAATATAATACTTTCCTCTTTTTTTTTCAGAGGCAGAGAAAAACCAGAAAAGCTCTTTCAAACTCAATTTAAATCTCAATCAGCTAACATTATTATTTTTTGCTTTATATTCTTCTGTTCTTATCCTTTTGCCTGTAAAAATTCTGTATATGCTGCGTATAACAAAATGTATAATTTATTTATTAGGTTTTTCTGCTCTGAATATTTATATATACAAATCTTGTTCTCTCTTTCTCTCTCTCTCTCTCTCTCTCTCTCTCTATTGTCGTCTCTCTTCATATATGAATGCGGTTTTACTATAATTATAAACTTCCAAAAAAAAAAGAAAGAAATAAAATAAAAAACAACATAAAAGCACAGTGGAAAACAAGATGTGAAATACGGAAAGAAAATGTGAAAATTAAATTCATTTATATATAGTACCAGTGTTATTCTGGGTTATAAAAAGAGAGAGAGAGAAAGATAGAGAAAGATAGAGTGAGAGTGAAAAAAAAAGAATGAAAATCTTTTGTGCGGTTATAGGTAAAAACCAAAGAATCATTAATAATATTCGTTATCGTTTCCATATTTTTTGTCAATTTAGTAAAGTCATTATGAAGAATTTATATACAGTCTTTTTCGATTGGCACACCGGCAATTTGGGTTCCCAATAATGTCACAAACTGATACTCTGTTTAATTTATGTTCTTGAAAAATGATGATAAAATAGATTATAATTATTATACCTTTCATTTTTCATTTTATGACATTTGAAAGGATAATTGTATTATTTGAATTTGATAAGATAAGAATAAAACAATCTAGTACGACGAATTATCTTGTTGTTATATTGTATTATTATTTATTTAATGTTTTTTTCAGAAATTAATTAAGTACTAATAACAGTGTATTATGTATTATAATCTATTATATAAAATAGAATAGAAAAACATTGATCATTCACTTTTCATCATTATTTTGTTTGATTTGTTTTATATGTTCATAAAATTTTCTATATAGTTTTCTATACAAATATTTAATATTTCAAAGATATTTTCAATTTGGTTATATTAAAGTTTGTGTTATTCACAGTTTAAAATGCACTTTTGGGTATACAAACAATATTTCTAAAAGTACATTAATCCACACAAGTTGAATGTCTAAAGCGATAAGTTTTCTTCTTTATTTTATTCCTTTAGATTTAAATTTTTTCAAAAACTACACAAACTTTATATGCAATATAGAAATGTCATTCAACTTAAATATTCATGATTTTATAGTCACACATATTTTTGTACAACACATTGCGTTGTATGTACATATACTTTTTTTTTTCTGTTAATTTATTCTTATATTTTAATATTATGAAAAAATTAATGATAGTCCTCATTTAACTAAATACATAATACTTAAACTTGACTGTTATATATAATATGTTTGTGTTTAACAATATTTCTAGCATATATAAGAGAATGAGGATGTATTGTATGTGTGTGGCTTGTGGCTACCCCACTTAAATAAACAATTAAAGTGAGGCATACCACATTGTTTCATAAAGTGTTTTAGGCGAGTGTTAGAAGTAGGTATATAATTTAAGAACCAGCTTTTATATATAATAATAATACATAAAATGTAAAACCAAAATAAAAAAAAAAAAATGAAACATTAAATTTATTGAGTACATTTAATGAAGTCATAACAATATTTAAAAATGACCGTGATCTTTTACCTTTTACAATATATTTTGATGATAAAATATTAAATTAGGTGTGAAATTATCTATTTTCATTTTAGGACATTAACAAAAAAAAAAACAACAACAACAAGAGAAAGAAGAATGGATAATATTTAAAAGAGTGAAACACGAGAAGAAATGTTACATAGATAATTTAATATTATTAAATTAAAGTAGAAAATATATAAAAAAGAATTAAAAAACTTTTAATTTTTTTTTTTGCAAAATTGAACGAGCTCATTATATAATTTGACCTTTTTTTTTTTTTTTTTTTTTTTTTTTTTTTTTTTTTTTCATTTTTGAAGAACAGAGAAATTTGATAATCCTTTTCATAATTTACCTCTTTCAAAATATTTTCCATCTTATTCATCCCTGGGGCTACATTTCCATTTTAGAACATGCGGTGTGTGCGTTCTATTACTTCAGAAACCACATATTATTTGGATTAAATTAATTTTTCATGTTTTGTCTCAAAAATATTATATGCCATAAAAAAAAAAGAAGAAGAAGAAGAAGCAGAAAAAGAAGAAAAAGAAGAAGAAGAAGAAGTGGCAGAACAAAAAAAAAAAACTCCCCGACAAAGTTAGTTTCTTATTTTATTTTTTTTTATTATACGTCCTATATACGAGTGGTATGCATAAAATGTACGTGATTTTTCTTTTTTCTTCTTTTTCCTTCTCTCATTACATAATCTTTTTATTTATTTTTTTTGTTACTATTTGGTGACCAAAAAAAAACAAAAAAAAAAAAGAAATGAACAAAATTGAATGATAAAAAAAAAACAGAAGAAAATGTGAGGAAAATCATTTGAAATTATTTTACAAAAATTATTATGCATGAAAGAAATAAAAAAGTGAAGAAACTTTAAAATTGAGTTTTAATAGTTTCTAATTAATTAAACTTAATGAAAAATATATTACAGATAAAAAAAAAAAAAAACAAGTAAAAGAAGAATCAAGTTTCTTTTAAATTGTTAAGATGGCCCGAAAAAAAAAACGTTTTTATGTATTTTTGTTCTTCTTCTTTTTTTTTTTTTTTTGTAATCCACTTTAACTTAGCTAATCAAATTAAAAAGTTACCAACTACTGTGATTATGGGCCAAACTGTCTTTTTTTTTCTTTCTTTCTTTTAAATAAACTTTAAAATCAATTATGTATCATTAATTAATTCATTCAATTTAATTTCACTAAATTTTCACACAAAATTATCATGAAACAAAAAAAAAAAAATGGTTAAACCAGAATTTAAAGAAAATTATCATTGTTATTATTATTTAATTCAGTACTCAGCAATAATTAAATAATTGAAATAAAAAGAGACTTTCAGAAATTCAATTGAATTTTAATGGCGAGAAATTGATTCACTTTTTCATTAGATTTAATAAAAATCAGAGAAGAATTTTACTGCATCCTAAGTGACTAAAACATTTGAATGACAAAATTTGTAATTACTACTTCCAAATGATTATGATTTATGAATTTTCGTAATTGTATGTTTTCTAATGATTAAATTTGATGCATTGTTTAAATTCCTTTTGTTCTTCATTTAAGCATTTAATGACATCCTATCAAAATTATTTAACTGAAATCGGGTATATACGTTGACTTGTGAACTTTATGGAAATTAAAGGAAGAGAATAAAATTTAAAAGAAGTTATCCAAATATCTAAATTGCAAAAAAAAAAAAAATACAAAAACAGGAAAATGGTAAAATTAAAAAATAAAGCGAAATTTTCTACAAAAATTTATTCATTCAAAATTTATCACATTAAAATAAAAAACCTCTTTTTCCTTTAATTTTTTTAATAGAAAAGAAAACGAAAGAAGAAGAAAAAAATGAAAAAAACAGATAAACGCAAAAAAGTAAGAGCGGTAGCATTAAAAGGAATCTGTCACTGCCTTCACCTTTTTTTCATCTTACGACGAATAAAAAAAAGTAAAATATAAAAACACAAAAGTTGTGTTTTTGTTTTTTTCTCTCCCTCTCTCTCTCTCCTTTCTCTCTCTCATTTTTTCGTAAAACATAATTTTTAAAATATATTCTTCTGTTCTTCTACATATACTCTTTTTTAAATATTATGTTAAATATACAGTACTACTGTGCTCTCTCTCTCTCTCTCTCTCTTCTTCCTTTTTTTTTTCTTCTACATTTCCATTTTAATTTTAAATGTTGTACAAATTTTTTTTTACCCCTTTTTTGTTTCTGTTATAATTTAATGTAATTTTTTTTATCTTTTTGTTAACTAAATGCAATTTGAATTTTTCCTTTCTGTTTTCCTTTTTTCTTTACTGTTTTTTTTTTTTTTTTCTTTTTGCATTTTTTCCTAGAATTCCAAATAAACCAACGTTAATAGAATATGTTTATAATTTACCTCTTTCTATAAAATACTATATAGTCGTGACTTGTTAAACTTCCCGTCTATAATCCGGTATGAAATTGAAATATTTTCCATAGTGGAAAAAATAAATGCGATGAAGAAAAATGCGAGGAAGAAAAAAAATATAAATTTATTATATTGATTTTTTTTTTTGGCTTTTCTTCTTCTTCTTCTTCTTCTTCTTCTTCTTCTTCTTCTTCTTCTTCTTCTTCTTCTTCTTCTTCTTCTTCTTCTTCAAAAAAATATAAATTATGAAAGTCAAAAAAAAATTATTATTATTTTGAAGATCAATGGACTTGATCCGGTTTACATAAATATTTATATATATTTATACTTGTAGTAAGTCTACCTTCATTTTATTGATTTATTTTTATATTTGAAAACATGAAAATCCTGGGTAAGTTAAAACTTTAAACATTTTTCTGTTAAAAAATTTCAAAGTATATAAAATAATAATTTATCGTTTGTCTTCTCTCAAAAATGTTAAAATGTTAAATTTGTTTTAAAAAAAAAATAATTAGCAGATAATAATAAGTTATTTAAGCGTTCAAGCGCATCAAGAAACCTGATTGATTTTCATTTTAATTGAAAGAAAAAAAATTAGTTAAAAACCAAAAGAGTTACGGCAATTAAGAAGAGTTAATAAATTTTTGCTACTTATATTCAATGTAGGAGTTAATAGTTAATTGATGATTACAGCAAATTTTCTCTTTTCATTAAAAAAAAAAAAAAAAATACACACACACACATAAAAGAAAACAAAACAAAACAAAACAAAACGAAAAGAAAAACTTTCCCTAAAAGAGAAGAAGAAGAAAAAGAAGAAGAGGAGAAATAAAAGAATCTTACAAAATGGAAATTTCTTCTTCTTTTTCTTTTTTTTTTTTTTTTTGATGAAAAAAAATAACAAGAAAAAATAAAAAAGAAAGAAGCTAAAATGAGATTGATGAAGAGTCAAAGAAGTTAGATCTAGAGGTGTCTTTTTTTGATGTACACGTACGTAACTAAAGCGATTGCGATAATCGTATCTGATTGATGAAACACAGCATCATGAATTGGTTCAACCATTTTTTTTTTTCTTTTTTGTTTATATAAAGTTTTTTTTTTTCTTTAACTGATAATTTTCTATATAAGAAGAACTTAGAGACGAGCATATAATATTTCACAAAAGAATGTCAAAGTAAATGTGAAAATAATTTGTGGAGGAAGTAAAAAAATAAAAAAAGGGGGAAAAGAAAAAGAGCTTAACAATCAAATGTACTTTTATATATTTTCTTTCTCTTTTTTTTTTAATTAGGTTGCAATCTAAATATGGGTGGAGGCGCCAAATTTTTTTCTATTTTCTATTTATTTCTTGCGTCTCTGATTGATATTGTTAATAATGGTTTTAGTTCTTTACAATTTTTATTGAAAGTATTTTATTTTATTTTTCTTCTCATGAAATGAAAAAAAAGGAAAAAGAAGAAAATATTAAAATATCTTAGAAATATGATTGTATATTAATATCGAAGAAAATAAATCAGAAACTGAAAGAAATTTCAAAACCTTATCAAAATTTACAAAAGATATCAATCATATCGATTGTATAAAAAAAAAAAAACGAGAAATATGTGTATAGAATAATAGTCAATCATCTATCTATATATTTCTTTTCTTTTCTTTTTCGTATATAAATATTTTTCTTCAAATAATATATTTTATTCTGTGCATTAGCGTTTCTTAAACTATGGCATGCGTACCAGTAATTTAGTACGTAAAATTATAGTAGTTGCTACGATAGGTGACATTTAAGTTGACTGTCATGTCGTTCTTTTTTATGGTAGCTCTTAAATAGGACAGCCATTGTACACTTAAAAAATTATAATAATTACTGACTCAATTTTTCAATGTTTTTTATTTACATTTACCAATTAAACGCAATCGGAAATGTAACAACTACAAAGACAATTATTTAGTTCAATAGAAAAACCTTTTCATTATACGTAGAGAAGTTTTTGTGTGTATTTTGGACAATGATAGAATGAAATTGAGAATCACTGCCGTATAGAGGTAGCCTTATATAAATCTATCTTTTATAACACATAACCGCTATATATAACAATTCGTTGATATAACCTGTAATTACAAAAGTAGGGAGTGTTTTTCTCTTTACTTTTTTCTTTTTCTTTTTTTATTGTATCAAAAATAATCTTTTTCTTCTTTTCCTTTATTTTTCTTTTCTTCCTTTATTTTTTTTTAAAAAAAAAACAAGGATAGACACACAAAAAAAAAAATCAATAAACTAACACCACTTAACTTATCTACTCCTACACTTCCCTTCTTTATCACTTCATTTATTATTATTTTTTTCATCTTCTTCTTCTTCTACTTCATTTTAAGAAGAAATAAAAAAAAGGAGTATAGAAGAATGAAAATAAAGAAAGAAAAGTATATTCGGAAATAGACTAGAAAGAAAAACAATTAAGTGAATATTTTGTAATGAGTTGAATTTAATTAATAGTTATTTATTTAGTTTTTTTTATTTTTTATTTAAAGACACATTTTTTTTCTTCTTATTGTTTCATTTACAAACTTAAAATAAATATAATTTAGACTTGCATTTATTTAATTAAGTTTTATTAATTAAATTTCGTAATTATTGTTATTCATTATAAAACTTTGGTTTGAAAACTTTAATAGCCGTGTTTAGTGTTGTGTATTATTATAGAAATAAAATAACTATTGGGGTTTTTTTTAACCCCTTTCCACCTTAAAAACTATTTTTAAATTCTTCACGTATTTGTCTGTCGGTACATAGCCCCCTTTATTATTATAATTACTAATTTTCCATTATAATAAAATATGAAAACTGCATATAAACGATACTTTAATCAAGACTATTCTGTTTACATTTACAGTAATGTAATCCGATCGTTAAACCCTTTTTATAAAATTACAAATTATAAATTTTATTAATAAAAAAACAAAGCAAAAGTGAATGGAGAAATAAAATTAGATTTTTCTCCTATTTCTTTTTTTTTGTTTTTTTTTCATTAAAAATCTAAATTTTTATAAAATTAGAGGGAGAGAGAGAAAAAAAAACCTAATAAAATTATAGACAAAAAAAGGGATATAGATTTTTTTTTTGTTCTGTTTGGTTTTATACGCGTTTGAATAAAATGAAAACTAATTAAAAATTGAAACAAAGAGGATATTACAGAAAAAAAAAAAAATATATAATATCCTCGTTAAGCATTGATTGTGGTCCAGAATTAAAAAGTATAGAAAAAAAGCAACAGCAATAACAAATATGTTTGAATCAAAAACAAAAATGGTATATATATTTTTATTTTATATTTGTAGACTTAATGTATATTTTAAAATATTGACACACCCTGAATATAACCCGATGTATATATATATATATACAAAATTCATTCACAACTCTATAATATTATATATTATCTTTCAATATTATATAATATCGTGTACATACTTCGTATATCTTTTTAGCATATTATATTATCAAATAACAAGTAAGTAGAACCTTCAAGTATTACATAGAGTCAAAATTTAATTATTGTCTTGTCTCAAATAACACTTTTCTTTTTTTTCTGTTCTGCCGTTTTTTTTTTTTTTTCTTTTTTTGAAGTCTTAAAAAACATTGATCTTTTAATAATATGAATGAATTGGAAGAATATAATATTACCAGAGGATATATTATTATATATACATATAATTTCTTATATGTAAGAATGTATAGATATATAACTCTGTAGATCTAGACATCTAGTGATGTACAAACATATATATACACACACACAAAATATATATATATATTCTTATAAAATAAAATATATAAAGAAAGAAAAAAAAAAAGAAGAAAATTATCATTCGTTTGTTTTAAATTCCAGTTTGGTATGCATTTGCATAATTTTATTTTAGGTATGATTGCTTCTATTCGAATTTTTTTTTTTTTTTTTTTTTATTTAGGCCCTTCTTGTTCTTTGATACTCTTCTTGTATATACATATCGTTTGTACAACACAAATATAAGAAGAAAATGATGAGGAAAAGGAAGAAGAAGAAGAAGTTAAAGATGAAGAAAAAAAAAATATATATATATAAGAATTTTTATTTTCTACTTCTTCTTCCTTTTGAATCTCAAATTTTATATTCTTATCGCGCCAATATTTTGTTTAAATTAACTTCTATCGGAAAAGTATAATACAAGATGGTTTAAGTATGAGTTTGATGAAAATATATTATTTTTCATGTTTTATATTTTTTATAGCAATTTTTTATAGCAACAAATATTTTTTATTCTCTCTATATTGTCAGAATTAAATCCTTATGTTTAAATTTAACTGATAATTACAATAATTTCAGTTTTTTGTTTGGTAAAAATCTATTATTTAAAATTCAAAAATATTTCACTAGCATTTTTTCACAATAAAAAATCAGATAATCATAAATAAAAACAAGCAAATATTTTGTGAAAATCGAATAATTCAAATGAAGTATTTAATAATTGAATATGTGAATGTGAATGACATTAATAGACTCATTTTAATTGAATCACAAAAAAAAAAAATACTCAGAACAAAACAAAATTTGCTTAATGTTTTAAAAAATTTATTTGTTAATTTTTAAAATTCCACAAAATGAAACAAAAAACTGGAAAATTAAAAAAAAAAACACAGGTCGTTCGGCTAATTGATTTAATCAATGTCTAATTTTTTGGCTGTACTTTTAGCAACATCTGAAATTGCATCACCAGCTTCATCTAATTTTTTCGATACAGTCTGTTAATGTAAAATTTATTGTTTAGTCTTTTATTATTTGTGATTATTCAAATAATTTAGCTTACATCCCATGTGTCACCGGCTGTCTTTTTAATTGAATCAAAAATTGATTCACCAACTTCAACTGGTGTTTCACGTGCAATACGTGCAGCCAATGTTAGCTGAAAAATTAAATTATTATTATTCATTTTAAAAAATGATACACGCAAATGATTCACTTTAATATCACAAATATAAACTTACTTGGACAACACACAAAACCAATAAAAATACTGCCACTTTTGACATTTTTAATTTTTCGTTTTTTTTTTTTTTTGTTTAATAATATTCACAAGGAACAACTAAGTTATCTGACGATCTAGACTTGAATAATTTTCTAAAATAAATTTTACCAGATTTTATTTACTTTTTTATTATGTTTGTATTTGTTAAAAAAAAAATTTATTAATAATTGTAGTATGTGTAGGTACGTACGTTACAAAACTAAGTAAGTACGTTTATTTATTCATCAATCAAAAATTTTAAATTAAACGCACTAACACTGAAAACACTCTTTTAAAATAATATTTGTGTAATAAATATAATAAAATAAATCAGTTTATTTCACAAAATGTAACCAAGTTAATTGAAACTTTAAAAAAAATTATATTATTATGCAAATTAATACTTTATGAATTCAATGAAAACTTAAAACTAATTCACAACGAAAAAAAAAATGTATCATCAAATAAAACGGTTACCTTACACAACACGCAATATTTCATATTCTTATACAATTTGTTAAGTAAGTGAATTTATTATTTAATTCTTAATTAAATTTAATCTACAAAAAAAAATCCCCTTTATAAAAAATATAAAAAATATTTTTTCTTATTTATTTATTTAGCTGAGAAATAATTTTAAATAAAATAAAAAAAGTTAAACTGTTTTTACAAAGAAAAAAAGAAAGAAAAAAAAAATAAACAGAAATATTGGCCATTAAGTTTTATTTTATTTTTCGTTTCATATTTTCTTAAGAAATAGGTTTTTTCTTCTATTTGTGAATGTCACATACGACAATAAGAGAAGAAATGTAATAACAAAAGAAGTTCAATGTAAAGAAAATTCAATGTTGTTCTATGTTAGTAGTTCGTTTTGGAATAGAAAAAAAAGTCCACACTTAAAAAAAAAAATAGATGGGAATAATAAGAAAAACATATTTGCATAATACCTAAAATAATATTTTAACAAAAAAAAAAAAAAGAAGAAGAAAGAAAACCATGAGTTTAAAGTTAGAGAAGTTTTTAAAGAGGAAAGATATTAAAAATGGGGGAAAAAAAAAACTTACGTGACCCATTTTTGAATTGGTAAAATGCATAGAAAAATACAATATTTAAAAAATAAACAACAATAAAGCCAACATCATTTTTACTTTATTTTACACTGAGCCAGTGTAAATAAAAGCAATGTTTCATTTTACACTGAGCCAGTGTAAATAAAACATAAAGAAAATTTATTTACCACAGGGAGATGTGTAGGTTTATTAGGTACAAAAATTAATTGCTTAATTTATTTATATTTTAAAATAAATGGGTTTTTAATAAAGCAACAAAAAAAAAGTAGAAGATGTTTACCATATTTTTTTTTGTTCGTTCATCTTGTCTCTAATTATGGTGTTGGAAGGAGATGAAGCAAAAGTAGTGAGTTCCTTTTTTTTGTGTTTAAAACTTTTAGAAATTTATTTGTTAGTTTATAATAACTTTTAGAAAATGTTTAAGTCTGTATATAATAAAGACAATAACAAACAAAATATTCATCTCTTTTGTATAGTGATTCTATACTAAAAGTTGTTCTAAAGAAACAATTTTTTTTTTCTGGTTACAATCTAATATATCTTAGCCTATATTCAAGGTTCAAATATTTTACTTTATTTTAGGACATTAGCCTTTATAAATCGGTGTCAGATTATTTATAACAAGGTCAAATTTTGTAATAATATGAACGGTATACATAAATCCAATGTAAACCACAAAATTTATACAAACTTTAGATAAATAATTGAGCGATATAAAATTTTTCATTTAATCTAAGTATTTTTGGTCTGGGCGCCCCAAAAATTAAAGATTTTTTTTTTTCTTTTTAAATTTTGTTTACTGATATTTTACCCCATGAAACAGGATATAATATTTGTTTTGTTGACAAAAATGACTAAAATAACTAAAATGTGACTTTTGACTTGATTTTCTCTTTTAAGTCTCAGGTACCTAAAGATGTTATTTTGCTTCTTTCTTATTTATTTTTTTCTTCATCATTTTTTTTTTTTCTTTTTCTTCTTTTTTTTGGGTTGTAAAATAAAACAACATAAAACAAAAATAAAATATCACCAACACACATTATTATATTTCTAAGAGAGTAATGTATGTCTTTTCTCGGGTTACTTACATGAATAATGAATAGGACAGGATGGGTCTAAAGTATACATCAAAAATTGTTTTTGTACATTTTCTGTGTTTTTTTTTTTTCTTTTTTTTTCTGTTTTTCTTCTTCTTGTTCAAGAAGTATATACTTAGCAAAAGAGACGTGGAATTCAATCAGAATCAGTATAATATTCTATATGTTGTTGTTCTTAAAATTGAGCCTTAAATATCTTAGTGAAAAAAAAATACAGTAAAAATAAAATTATTTTGTAATTAATTAGGTGTAATATAAGCTCTCGTATTTTTGGCAGACTAGAAATGTAATGGAAAGAGAGAAAGTGATAAAAAAACAACAGAAACAACAAACATATCGTATATTTTCTTGGATCGTATGATTTATGAAGGACTAAAAGGGCGACCAATTTTCTGTTGTAAAACATTTTGGAAGTCCCACAAGAAGACATATAACTTTAATATGAAAATATTATGGGATTTTTTTTTTATAAGGAAATGTAAATAAATATAAAAATCGTATATTTAAGGCTTTATGAGAAAATTGTGAATTTAATGTAAAATCATTATTATTGACAGGGTGTAACGTGTATATATCATCAAATATTTTTTCATTTTTTTCTTTCTTACAGTCTCTACAATACACTAAATTATCATGTGAAGACACACTTTATTATTGACATTATATATGTAAGATTATATTATTTATTATTGAAATTTGTTAATTAATACAATAAACAAAATGTATTAATTAGTTTTTAGATGTGATTATTTGTATTAGCTAATAGACCTTCATAGATCACCTTGTAAAAAAAAAGACAACAGAAAAATAAAAGTAATAAACAAAATTTAATATATAAACTAACATTAAATCTTCAAGTTAATTATCTTTGATTCCATAATAATAGCAACTTGAACAACAACAACATTCATTATTCAATTAAAATTAATTTAAAAAATAAAAATAAAAAGAGTGAACAAAATATTCACTTAAAGAAAAAAGTGTACGTCACTTTGAAATAAATTAAGAAATTACTGTCAAATAAATAAAAAATTAATTTTATAAATGAATTTCATTGTGACCTGAAATCAGTGTACAAGCACTAAACATTTTATCAAATACAATAATATTTATTCTATGAAAAATATTTATTTGTACTTTGAACTGAAATCAAATAAATTGCATTTTTCTGTTTTTCTGTTTATAATGATGACAGTTGTATTTTTTGTTTGTGGGTGGGTACAGTTAAATTAAATAGAAAATTGTCGTTATTTTATTATTTTGTTTTTGATGTGAGTGATTCAATTAAATTTTTTAACCTTGAACTATTAAGAAAATAATTAAATAAGTGATGTTCTCTGTAATATAATTACATAAATATTCTTAAATAAATAATATCCAATATATAGAATTTAATTAAAGTGTCTTTGAGTATACACAACCATCCATATTTTTTTTCCTTTTACCTTTTATTTATTTAAATCAATATTTTACTAAATAAATTTTCATTTTCCTTGAAAAACTTGGATCAAACATTTTCGACCATACCACATTTGCTTTAGTTCTATATGTTTATAAATTAATGTAAATTTGATCGAATGTTCATTTTATTTACATTTTGGTTAGGTAAAAAAAATATAACAAACTATATTCGATTGATGTCGTTTAAAAAAAAAAATAAGAGAGATAAAATAACGAAGTAAATTTTAACATGAATATAATTTGAAATAATTGTTCGCATTATGCAGGAAAAAAGAAACACTTATCATTCTACAATATTTTAATGAAAATATTTAGTATTGAAATTAAAAGAATAATTTAATGTTTAAATCAAATAAAATTACAAATAAATAATTTTAACCTCTCTACTCAATACATAAACATCCATTCCTTCATCCTAAACCAAAAAAAGTCCAAAATCAAATCAAGATACTTTCTTTTATTAAGATTTTATTCATGTATGAATAATTTAAATAAAATAAAAGTGTGTCTTGAATCGTGAATGACAAAAAAAAAGAAAGAAAGAAAGAAAAAAAGAAGAAATATTAAAATGTAATCAAAATGAAAGAAAATAAAAATGTTTTTCACATGAAGAGAATTTTTTGTGTTTATTTTTTTGTCTTTTTTCGCACATCGGCTATAAAATATAAGATTTCTTTATAAATTTTAATCTTTTAAGAACATTATTATTTGGATTATAATATTATTGTTTTCATTTAGAAAATATATTCATTGCATATATATTTCATGACAAGAACCTTTTCATTTTTCTTTTTTTCTGTTTGTTGTAACAATAAGAACAACAAGAACAGCGACAACAATAACAATCAAAGAGAGAAAAAAAATGTTTTTTAATCATATCATTTTCAGTAATAAAGTTAAACTAATGGGTAGGGTAGGTTTTATCTTGTCATCATCTTAAGTAATATACAAGAAGTTTAAATAATAATGTGTCCTATGCCAATTTCAGGTGTTCATTATTCAATTCGTTAATTAAACTCTGGAATTTTGTTCATTTTAAAAAGGGTTACACAATTACAGATAACAAGAATTAAAATCTGTCATTTCTTCTCTTTATTTTTTTTACTTGGAAACTTTAAATATAGTTTTTAATTTAATATAATTTATCTTACATAATTTGGACTTATAATAATTAAATTTATTTAATTGTGGAAGACGTGAAAATAAACAATTTAAAGTGAAAAGAATTATTCAATATTAGTTTTTATATTCGATGAAAAAAAATTGAAGTTAAACAAAAAATCATGTTTTAATTTTTACCAGTGAAATTACACTGTACATTTATCGGCAAGTAAAATGAATCTGGTTTAATTTCAATGTAATAATCGATTAAAATTCTTAAAATCAACACATGGAAAACTTTAAATGAGTACAAAAAGTTGCAAGGCGCATTTAAAGATATACAAAATAATGAAATTCAAACGATTTTTATATATTAAAATTGGAGTTTGAATTAATCACCCTATATACTGTATTCCCTTTTATAAATAGTACGTGCTATTCCATACTAAATTGCCATCGGCATGGCTATTTATACTAATAAAAAATAATATAATTTTATATTATTGTACTGGGTGTATGGATGAATATGCTTTTGTTATCTGCATGCTTTTATTTTAATAATAAAAAATAAAATGTTTTATTAAATAAGCCTTTTCTATAGTGCTTGGAAAATTATATAAATAGAAGTTGTAAAAATGTAACATATAGAAGATATATATATGTATGTATATACCTTCATTATATGGGTACTTAGGCGGAAAAACGATATACATACCACATTCATCTCTAAATATATATATATATAAAGTTGTACTTTTGTTTAAGTATAATATAGAAAGCCTTTTCCCAACAAAACTAAACTATATAACCATTTTTCGACAATTGGATAAAAGCGTGCAAGCTTAACTTTAAGATAATGCTTATAAGAAACTTTTGTTATTTATGTATTAAAATAAAATAAAGAAACAAAACAAAACAAAAAAAAATACATATACTAAATGAGACAATTTTCATTTGTATAGAATTTGAAAAAAAAAATAAAAGAAATAAATTATAATAATCATTATCAAATATAAAAAAGGAAAAATGAAAGAACATTTTTGTGTGTGTGTGTGTAAGAAACGATAATTTCTATAGACAACGCAATATCCTATCGTGCCTGATGGTCAGCCATGTTTTCATAAGGATTCTCTTATATAGACCTAAAAATAAAAATATCTATTCAAGATTTATATAGCTACTCCGATATACATAAAGAAATATATAAAACACTGTATAGATAGCACTAACGTTGTATACAGTCTTTATACTAGTTTTCTTGAATCTAATTTTCTTTATATAAAGAGCTTTCTTGGTTTTGCACCCTCTCTCTGTATACAAAATATAACAAGAAAAAAAAATACACATTAATGGCTATAGATATCTCTTATCAGTAAAACATTTGCGTTTCCATTTAAAATGTTATCAGTATTTTTTGGTCTGATTCCTATATAACCCATTTGATAAATTGATTATATACTGTTGTTGTGTATTTCGTTATATTTATCTGGATTAAAAATCGTTTTGTTTGATTAACATTTTAACATTTTTATATATTTTTTTTTCTTCTTATATTTAAAGAATGGAAGAAAATGTAAACAATAAAAAAAAAGTCCAACAAAAAAAAAACGAGAAAATACTTGCGTGTGTTGTATAATAATATAGCAATAATAATAATAATGTGAAAGCAGCACATACATAATTAAGACATTTCTGAAGTTCTTCTGTTATATTTTCTCTTGTGGTACTTTTCCTTTCCTTTCTTTTATTTTCTTTATTTCTTTTCGTTTCTTTACTTCATCAGGTAATTCAATATTATGAAAGAAAGTCAATAAAAATAATTCTTAATTTATAAAAACGCAAAATGTTATAGAAATTTTATTTTCTAGAATTCTTAGAATTATTTTTACAAAAAATATAAAAAAAAAAGTTCCGATAATTGATTCTGTAGAGCTGTACAATCAACTGATGCTCTGAATGTGATCAATATTAATGAGCTTTTACTATGAATTTATATTTTTAATAATAAACGGTCGTAAGTTTTAACCTAGGTTGGTAGAAAAACTATTAGATGTTAATTTCAATCTAGCACACGTTAGTAAACAATATTCAATTTAATCTGGGTGACGGGAACGAGAAATAATATTCATTTAATTATTTCTATTTTACAAATTCTATCGTAGACAATTTTTTTAATAATTCGTAATTGAACATTTCAGAAAGTTTTTATTAAAATCTTTGGCTTACGAAAAAAAAACGTAAAATGAAATGAATTCTCTTAAATAAATCCTAGATCCTAGATTTCATATTATTGGTAAAATTACAACTAAAATATTAATTAATATTAATTATTAAATCCAGTAATAGTAAAAATTTCCTTCCCTTCAATATTTCACCAATTTTATAATTTTATTCGTCTGAGAATAAAGCAAAATATTTTAAATTTTATGTTTAATGATAAATATAATCGCATTCAGATCTGAATTACACTTAAACAAAATCTATAAACACAACTTCTATAAAGTTCAACAAAAAAAAAAAACACACACACACACACAAAATACCGATACTAAAATCATAATTCAAAAACTAAATTTTTTTTTTGGTTGGTTGGTTGTTTGTTGTTAAAACCAACAAAAGCTTTTAAAACCTGAAAATAAAAACAAGAAAAAATATTCTTCTTTCTCTCTCAATATTACTTGCAAAGCATATACATACACACACATATGAAAATGGACTAAATTTATAGCATTACATTGTTGGCTTAGCAATCAACCTTCTCCTATATGTGTGTACTTACCTTTTGTTATATAAACGTAAAAAAAAAAAAACACAAAAATATAGAAGAAGAAAAAAAATCGAAAATTTAAGAAAAACAGAAAAAAAAAACAAAAAATTTGCATATCACAAAAAAAAAAAAACAGAAAAAAAAGAAGAAGAAGAAGAAAATTATTTTTATAGAAATAATAAACAAATATTTTTGTTTTATAAAATATAAAAAGCAAAAAAGAAAAAACATAAATAAATATCTTATATTATTTTTAATAAAAAAGAAGGAAGAAGGAATGGAAAGGAATGGAAAGGAAAGAAAAGAAAAGCTGGGAAATGGAAAATTAAATTTCTGTGTTTATTTTGTTGTATATAATACTTTCATGATCATATATGTACAATATTGAAACTTTTATTTATGTGTACACATCATGTAGGTACCTATTTTTTTTTAAGGATGAAATACACTAACGCGAGTATATGGTTAAAATTAATACAACCAATTGAAAATTACATCAAAATCATCTCTAAAGGTGAAAAATTGTTTATAAAATTTTATTGTGTTTATAGAAAATTTTGTTCATTGGAAAAATCTAAGGATCATTTTTATGTTCTTAGAAATTAATTATTTTTTAATTTTATGAAAATTCTTGTGTGAAATCAAAACATGTTCAACATTTATTGTAGTGGACTGATTTAATAATTCCATTTGTATTACTTGAAAATCAACAAAGAAAAAGATCAAGATCTGAAATTAAGATTCAAAAACAATATGAACCAATTCACGTTGGTGCACATAACCCATGATCTGTTGTTTTTTTTTTTTACACACACAAAATAAAAACAAAGAAACAAAGAAAAAAAAAACTGTTTGCTATTAAAATTTTTTGATGTAAATAAACATAAAAATTTATATGGTTTAAACCAACAAAAAAAAAAAACATAAATAAAATATTATATTTAAATTAATTTAATTTTGTATAAATAATTACAGATAAATAAAAAACAACATAAAATATCAACAATTTGTTCAGCTGATGCGAATAAATTGTCAATAATAAAAAAAAAAACAACAAAAACAAAATAATAACAATTTTTATATATGACACAAATATAAACACAAACACAAAAAAAAAAAACCTATAATTTACTAATGAAGTGTTTTATTATGACAAATTAAATTCAATCAAAAATTAAAAAAAAAAAAACAAATTATAATTAAAATAAAAATAAATCAAGACATAAAAAAAAATGTAACAGAAATAAATCAATAAATCTTTTAATTATTTAATTGTTTTACTACAAATATTAAGTTGAATGTCACGATTCCACAAATATGTATGAATTTTTTTTTCTGGAGAATTCCAAAGTGTACTGACGAAAATTTAGCTGATGTTCTTTTTTTTATAATGTTCACTTTTATGCGAAAAAATAAAAGATTTCTATCCCCTTGCATTGTATTGTTTTGATGTTCTCTAAAGTTATTTTATTGTCTTCACTGTTAAAAAATTCTGCAATTTTGTACTTTTTTTTTTTTGTATTTATCATTTACGTTAAAAGTTTAATGTTGAACGCGTGCTAAATAAAAATTTAAGTTTGGTTAAAGAAAAAACAACAATTTATGTGTAGGTTTGATTTAGACAAATTATTAACTTTATGTTCTTATATTTTCGTAGACAAAATGACAATACCTACAGGTAAAAATATACGTGGAAGTGAGTATAAATATATTTAAGGTTAACTAAAAACGTTTGTGAAATTCAACACTAAAGTGGGTATTCATACTCGTAAAAGTTACAATGATGTACACAAGAGTTTTTTTTTTCGCAATTTTTAAATTATACATAAAATATTTATTAGATTGTTATCCATATTCTTTTAGAAATAAAGTAAAATAAACAATATTTTACATAAGGGGAAATTTGTTTAAACAACATTAGTTAACTCCCGGTAATGGAGATAAGGAGATTTTGTTGTTTGCACTTAAAGTGCATACGGATGTTCTATGAAACAAAAAATAAACAAAAGAAGTTTTATCTTAAAATATTTGAAATTTATAGATTTACATTTTTCCTTGTTCTTTTTAAAGTTATTAAGATTCTATTAAAATTGGATGTAAATGTAGAGACTGTAGAGACTGTACTCTTCCCCCTTGTTTTTATTTTCTCTTCAATTAATTGTCATTAAAAATTAATTCTAACTTTTGAGTGACAAAATCAGAACAATTAAAATTTAAACAATTATTTATTCTCTTTCTGATTCACTTTCTCGTTTCTCTTTCTGATTCTAGTTCTATTTCTGTGTTGTTTTTTTCTTTTGTATCTTCTTTGTAATTTTCTAAGGTAATCAACTTTTAAAATACCCTTAATTTATTTTATAGAATGATATAAGTCTGTCTTTCTTTCTTATTTATTTATTTTTTTCTTCTTATAAAAGATCGTATCACGTATAATCATTTTTCCTTTAATCATTTTTAATATATTTTTAAATGTCAACACTTAAATCAGATAATTGATATTAGGTAAAAAAAAAGAAGAAGAAATAAAAAGGAAAACCAAACCAATCATTATTTAAAATACAAAGAACACTTAACAATATTAAAATAAAAGATAAATTTTTCTTCTATTCAGGAAAAGAAAAAAAAAAAAAAAGAATAGAAATCTTGAATTAAAATTTGTTTCAAGTGGAATAAAAATTTCTTACAGAATTTTATATAAATAACCCTTATTATTTATTTATTATTATATGACGAGTGAATTCTCCTGAACAGAATTTTTATTTCGTTGAATCTTTATATTTATTTATTTTTTTTTCTTTTCTTTTCTTTTCTTTTTCACATTTTGTTGTCATTGAGCCAAAGCAACTAAAAACAGTATATAACTAAATTAAACTTTCTGGCAGAGAGAAATAATAAAAAAATAAATAAATAAATAAATAAAGAAAGGAAAAAAGGAAGAAAGAAAGAAAGAAAAAAAGAAAAGTATAAACTTTTGCTTTTTTGATTTTTCTTCTTTTTTTTTCCTATCAAAAGAGACATAGAGAAAGAGAGAGAGAGAGTGAAAGAATATGAGTGAGAAAGAATTACAAAATAAACACGAAAGTTTTTGTTTGTATAACAAGTGAAACTTTTAATAATCTTTTTCTGTACATATAAACATTAAACAAAGAGTTTTTGAGTGAATGAGTGAATGAGTGAATATATATATAACCTTAAAAATTCATATATAACGAAAGACAACATATAAATAAATATTCTTCTTCTGTTTTTTTTTATAAAAAGTAAAATAATATACACAAACACACATAATAATATTATATGAGTTCAGTTTCTTTTAATATTATGCTATAATTCTAACATTTTCATTATAAAGATTAGATAGATCTAGAAGATCTGTTTGTTAAGATGAATTAATGAGTTTATTTTGTTAAATAAAAAAATGAAGAAGAAAAAGTAAGTAATATAAAAATAGGAAAAAAACTTTTCAACAAGCGAGAAAAATAATTAGACAAATGTGTTTTTACTTTATTATTTATCAAAGGATTTTTTTTTTTTCATAATAAAATACAGTTTTTTATTTTAATTATTGCCTAAAGTAGAAATTTTACAAAAATTATTATTTATTAAAAGTGGAAGAAAATAAATGTACATAAACCATTAACGGAGAATTTTTAATTGTATATATTGTGATTGTGATTGGAATTGGGATTGTGATGAATAATTTTGATTTAATGATGATGAGTCTAATGATTGGGTTACTGGTATTGATGATGACGATGAATTAAATAATTGTGAAGAATTCATAAAGAAAATAATATTAAATAACATTCAATTGATATAAAAATTGATAAATTTTATAAAGAATTCAGATAAAATTATAAGAATTTGATCCTAAAATGTAAAAAAAGAAGAATTTCTTTGAAATTTATTCAGACAGAATTATAAATGGATTCTATGAAATAAACTGATCGTTCATTGAGATTCTTCAACCATTTATATGTATAGGAAATTTCTCTTAATTCATTTCTTGCTACCTTTTTGTTTTATTGTTCTTTTATGATTAAGTTCCCTAATTGATTACCTATATGACTCTTATAATTAAAAAAAATATACTGAATTTCTGTATTTATATGTTATTTTTATGAAAATACTCTCATTCAATATTATTTATTAGTATTTTAAGAAATAAGAAATAACCATGACCTACAAAAATAAATGGAAAAAAGAAGAAAGAAGTTCTATACATGAAAAACATTCACACAAAAAAAAAACATTCAATTTCTTCAATATATAGAATAAGAGGTTGACCTCCACCGATTGATCTTTTATCATTTACTGATTATTGTACACATGCTTTATTTATAACTCTTTATATTAGTCTGTTATAGAGTTTGAGGTATTTTCTTCTTGTGTTTTTCTCTCTATTTCTTTTTTGTTGAAGAAAATTATAGAAAACATTGCCATTTTGTGAATTACAGTATTATGCTTTTTATATTATGTTTGTATGTTTGTATGTATTTATGTATGTAATATTATATATAAATAACTATATAATACTATATGTTAATGTAAGATAATAAAAAATGTAATAAAAAAGCATCTCTTATAATATATTTTTAGCAAATAATCAACAAAAGAAAATAAGGAAGAAAGATTGAATTTTCTTCTTTATTTTTTTTTTTTTTATTTTATCAAACAACAACAATAACAACAAAGAGAGAGAAAAAAAAACATAAGAAAGATATACAGAAACATCGTAGAATAGAAAGTACAAAGTACGTAATGAAAATGAAAATAAAAACAATATACCAAAACAAAAGTATTAAAGATGTAAAAGCAACACAAAAATATTAAACCATATTATTCGTGTAGAAGAATTTTGTTCTTTTAACATTTTATTCCTTCTAATGATCTAAATAATAATGATTTCATTTTGGCTAAAATAAAATATATAAACGTAAAAGTAAAAAATAAAAAAAACCAATCCTTCGGTTTAACATTTTCATTTTCTATACCTCAGTATTACCATCATCATCACCACACTATACTATTTGTTGGTGTTTTTGTTGTTGTTCTAGAATATATATTTTATATAAAGTGTTTATGTGAATTTTTTTTTTCCATGGGTTTTGGTCGCGTATTGAATGGTTTATTTTATGTTCAGTTGATTTTCTTTTTTTTTCTTTTTTCTAATATCGGTAGGAAATAGATCTTGATTCTAGATATTGAAACGATAATGATTTAAAGTACATAAAATATACTTTCGTATTTTTTTTTTTCTCTATTTGGACGGAAGGGAAATAAAAAAAAAGGCAAAAAAAAAACGACGTGTATACAGTAAGTGAGTGAACACACTCTGATATTTCCATAAACCTAAATACAAGAAAAATAACAGTTAGAGAGAGAGAGAGAGAGAGAAAGAGAGATAGAAAAAGCAAATAGATAGAAAGGGAATTTTATACAAAAATAAATTATATGTTTGAAAGCTTTAAAGCTTAAAATATATATGAGTGTTACTTTCAATGAAAAATACAAAAATATACAAAACATTATATATGTGTGTGCCTCAAAAAAAAAAAAACATAGAAGCTTATCTTCACGTAATAATTGTTTATGGTTCTTATATAGGTGATGAAGGATAAAATATATTGCAATAAATAGATGATTATTCTAATGTGATGTGTAAATTTAAAGGATATTAAATGAAAAAAAAAAATGAATTTTTTTTTTTACCACTTTGAAGAATGAGTCTAACCCACACATTTCTATATATGTACATTACTTGAATTTATTTACTTTTGTAAATATAAATTTTATAAGTAGAATTTATTTTATATTTTGTGATTATTCGAAAAATAATTTCAAATCCTAAATTTTATGTTGTATAAATGTGAAAATATTTTTATAACCCTTTCATTAGAAATATTAATGACATTATAATTAATATTTGTATTTTAAAATTATAAATCTTCAAATATCTTATTTTACCTGATTGATTTTACACTACAAAGGTAAAAGCTTTCGTTTACTGTTATATGAGCTTTTTTTAAAAATTATTATTTATTAGAGAAAAATTAGTCACATAAATTTGTTTTTGGAATTTTTATGTCAACTGATTATTCAAAATTTCCTATTTCATTTAATTTTAAGTTAGTTTTGTTGTAATTGTATCATTTGTAATAGCATAACGATAGTTTTATTTTAAGTTACAAATTAACTCATTTACTTTTTTAATTAAAAGAAAAATCAATGACGATAATCCACTTTGGACTTTTAATCATTTGTCAAACGTTCACGACTCAAGACGTGATAGAAAAAATGATTTGGAATAAATAAATATAAATATTATATAATTGACCTAATTGAAAGTTTATAAATTAAAAATTATCGCAAATAAAAATAATAACAAGACGTAATGTGAATGTTATCTAATGAATGTTATCTAATGTTTCTATTAAAATATTAAAAATGTCATTTGTGTTTTCAAAAAAAAAAATGTTTGTTATGGGATCTGTACAAATCTAAAAATGTAATTTAATATTAAATGTAATTTTTAAGAATAATTCTAATAATAAAGTATAAAAAAGAAAATGACGGGAAAAGCTTAACAATAACATATAATAACGGAATGTTATAAATTAGATCGTTTCTTCTTCATTATTTTTTTTCTTTTCTCTTTTATTTTTTACATTATTTGCTTTTTCCTTCTCTTTTTTCATTTTCATTTGCCATAATTTTTTTTTTTTGTTTTTTTGTAAAAATTGTTTCTGTTTTGATAAAATATTAAAGATTGCAATATTTTATATAAACTGATGTCTTTCATAATCATTTCTGTTAACTTTATTTATTTGTTTTGTAAACTGTTTTTTTATTTATAGTTTTCCATATAAAATGTGTGTTTTTTTCCAAATTTATTTTCTACCTTAATTGATAAGAATTTGTACTGAACCAATCTTAAAATAGAATTTATATTAGAGAATACACACTGTTGAAATATTCTGAATATCGTCATATTTTTTTGTTTTTCTTTAGAGAAAAGATGGAATCTGAATCTGAATTTAAATGGAAATATTTTTTATTGAATAAAATATCTCTGGTTGGAAAGAAAAAATGAAATTTTCTCTCGGCATGTCCTTATTAAAATACTTAAGATTGACAGGTGTGGGCTTCAATCATTCTCTCATACCATAAAAATTTATAAATTAACAACGAAAAATATTTAATTAAATTTTTACAGTGTAAGATTTTCTTAAGGAGAAAATACACCTTAAATCATATTATTTATTTTTTTGCTCTTCTCATCTGACATTCATTGAAAACACTCATTAATTTATTTTAATTAAATACTAAAATTAATAAAGTTTTCATTCTTTCGCTTAATTGCTTTGTATATTTTAAAAGACAAAAATAAAAAAATAAAACTTTCTTTACATTTTTGTTTGTTTTTTTTTTTTTCATTTTATAATTTTAATTGATAAGCAAAATATAATGATGTTTGTTGTTCGTTTTTTAAACAAAAAAAAAATAGAATTAAAACAATAATGAGCTTTTCAACAATCTTTTTATTTTTTTCGTTGTTAATTAAAATTTTTTTTTTTTTTTTGAAGAAGTTCCGCAAAGTATTTATTGTTTTTTAAGTTTTAAGAATAGTTAGTCAAGATTATTCTGAAAGAAAAAAAAAAAAAGACCAGAATATGATTTTATAAAGAAGTGACAGGAGCAGCAAAATATTTATGTGATCGGTTTAAATAATTTGATAAAGTTCAGACACTTAAATAATTTTATCGCCATTTCAGTTCAGTTAGGAATTTCTTACAAAAAATAATTTTGCTTCCAAGAAATGAAAATCCACTTTAATGTTACAACAGGATTTTAATCAGAAATCTTGAACTTTATTACTAGCCAATTTTCATACAATACAAAACAATTAATTACAGTTTTTCTCATACACGCTGTTTTTAAAAATTTTATTAAATGAATTATCTCAGTTTTAATGCAAATGTTTTGAAATTATAAAATGGTACGGATGCATAACCAACGTGAATATTGTAATACAAAAAAGTTGTTTTTAATTTAGTTTTTGAATTAAATAAGGATCACAAACGCTACGCCATAAAATTGTATAATGTTGATGCGACACTTTTTTTTTTTTTTGTTTATCAAAAAATTAGAGCATTAAAAATTGAACAGTTAATAAATTTTCAATGAAAATGAAAAAAAAAAAAAATCACAAGACATTCATTTCAATTTTCAAGATTAAAAAGCATGACATTTTTGTATCATTTATTAATGCTTCTTACACATCCCTCACATTGATTCCCCAGCGTCCACACTTGTCGTTGTATTCCTTCTCACTCTATTTTCTCATTCTTCTCTTTACCTCACTCTTTTGAAAAATTTAACGTAAAACCTGGAAAATTCTTAAATCATGACAAGCTATATATTTTCATTTGTGTGGGACAAGAAATGTTGAAGATAATATAATCTATATTAATCGTATTTGCTGACTCAGCGTAATAACACAAGGGATTTAGAAAGAAAAAAAAAAAAAAAAAGAAAAAAAAAAGAAGAAAACTTTCATCGTCAACATACAACTGGAAAATAACCCATCTACCAGTTTTACTTTAGTTTTCTTAAATATTACTTAATATTTTTTTTTTCTTGTCTCCCTATACTTTCCTAGACTTTCTTTCTTTTTTGTTTAGTCCTTTTTTTTTTACTTCTATTCTTCTTCTTCTTTTTCTTCATATAAAAGAGAAAAATAATCAATATTATTCAAGAAAGGAATTTCTCTGTTATCCCCCTTTTCTTTATATATAAGTTAATAATATTATTATTTGTATCTACCTATTTATTATAGAGTTAGTTAATGGTGTAGGTTGTTATTGTAGCTTTTATCAAACTTAAATAACTTTTGGTGTAAATAAATATTGTTCATAAATAACTACTTGTTGCATTGTGAAATAAATAAATAAATAATAAAAAATAAATATATATAGACATAAAATGTATAAAAAGAAAAGAATGGAATAATTTTCTAACAATCAAAATAAACATATTATTGTATCGTAAAAATATAGTAATGTAGGGAAAACTTTATACACACATACACACACACACACACACACACACATGCATAAATATATAATGTGTAATATTTTCTAAAATAAACTCAAAGGTCTCTTTATGTTTATACATAACTCAATGGTTATGGTTAACATATAAAGCTTTAGGTGGTATATGAGCTAAATACCTTTTAGTTTGTTTCTATTTATTCCATTTTCTTTCTTTATTTTTTTTTTTCTTCTCTCTGTCTTCTTATTTTACTTTACTTTTACTTATTTTTATTTTTTCTTCTTCTTTTACGTCATTCATCATTAATTTTTTTATTTTATTTTTCTTTTTCTGCGTCTTCTTCTTCTTCGTCTTCTTATTTTTTTTTTTACATCTTTGTACCTTTACCTTACCTGCCTATATATACTTTTATACTCATGTCATGTCTATATATTATGAAAGACGAAAAAGAAGAAAAATATAAAGTATTCATGAAAAACATCGACCTTTTTTTTACTTCTTATTTTTTTTTCTCTCTCGATTTTGATTGATGAACACATTTTTGGACAAAACGATTGGAAGACATAGCATCTATATAGATGGAGGTAAGATACATTGTACACATATTCCACAAATTTATATTATATTTATGAATATATAGATTTCATGACACAACATAAGTAATATGAGAAAGGATTAATAAACAAATTCGATTTAAATCTGATTGTATTCTAAGAAACAAATTTATTAAAGAAAGAAATATAGAAGGAAAAATTGAAAATATGTGATCTGGAATCATTTGATAGAAGTTCAAAAAAAAAAAAATTGATGGTTAACCAATAAAATATTCTTCTATAGAGTTTAATGGACTGAAAATGAACACTTTATTTAATTTTGTTGAAGTTTAAAGTTAAAAATTGAAATATTTGCATTTAATTTAATTAATAAAAACTCAACAAAAATTCAATCAATAATTTGGTTAATCGTCTTAACGTATGAGGGGATTTTCCAATTTTATGACTTGTGCTTTTACTTACTTTTATTTTTCTAATTTGAAAAAAAAAAAAAACAAAATACAATTCAACCTTAGTTTTCTGTTACGGTATACCATAAACCCACACATATATCCGATTTATATCAATTTTACTTTGATTGAGGCTATAAATTTTAAATGATGATAGTTTTATTTGGTGCGATAGGTAAAAAAAAAACATTCAACTTGTGGAAATAATAATAAATACATTTTGAAATATATTTTGTTTTTTGTTTGATTGAAATTATAATAATTGATTAAGATTAAAATTATATAACAAATCAAATGAATTCAATAAACATAATAGAAAATATACACAATGAAATGAGGGAAAAAAAAGGAAAAAAAAGAGAAAAAGTTTTTTTCTTTCATTTTATATTTTGATGATGAGTGATTGCTTACTCATTTTTACTTTATTTACGATAAAATAACCAAATACATATCTATAAATATATCAGATGACACATCAAAAAAAATAAAAATAATCTTCATTGTTATATTTTATCTTACAGATTCATAAGAACCACTTTTCATTTGATCGAAAAAAATTCGAACTAAAAAAAAAAAGAACAGAAATCTTGAAAGCTTAGTGAGGATACAATTTAGGAAATAGTAGTCGTTCATTGTTTATTTTTTCTGCTTTTTTTTGTTGGGTAGAAACAAGTCCCACAAAAATCGATATTTAATGAAATTTAATCAATTCAATCGCAACCTCTCCTAATCATTTTGGTATAAAGTTTGTTGTTTACAAATAATGATAATCGTTCTGACAGTAAAGGGTTCTTAGTTTCTGTAAAAACTTCAAAGTTAATCTTTGTAAAAGTTAGACCAACTAGATCAGAATCAGAAGCTTAGAGAAGAGTGTAGCTGAAGACAATTCCATGATCAAAAAATTTTAACACAGAAAAGCCATAAATAATGTCAATATTTCATACTAACACTAGTGAACAATTTATCAATACATTCGTATCGTGAGTTCAAGATTCGGTGTCCCAAAATAACAATGGTAATCATTCCAATCAGACGTTAAATAAATGTCACACAACAATAAAATAAATTATAACAAAATTTATATTATTTAAATGCAAAAGTTTAACTTTTCACTATTTGCGTTATTTATTGATTAAAAGGGATTTAAAATGCATGCCTTAATTAATGGTCAACTAACGATCACTTCAATTACTCAATAGATGCGTCAAATAATCGATTTAATTATTCTAATTAATACAAATCAAATTTCAAATTATAATTTACAATTTATATGATAATTATTGTGTACATTTGTTGAAGACAAAATAATGATTTAATTCTTTAAAGAAAATATTCGAAATACAAAAAAAAAATATTTATTAAAAAAAAAATTTGTTTAATTTATTTTTCACCAATTTTTTTAATTAGAAAAAATTCGAAAAAAAAAAACAACAATATTATTTATTCATTTATTTTATTTTAAATATTATATAAAATGGTTTAAACGTTAATCGCGGTGTGACCAATAAGCGAATATAAGCTCATTTTGATGATAGCTTTTATTTATAATGAATATTCTGTTCCTATATTTTGTTTTACAATTTTGTTATCTATTAAATTGTAGCACCAGTAACAGATTTTTATTTGAAATTTTATTATGTTTATTTTACTAACACAAAAAAAGAAACAACAAAAATAGTATAATGAAAAAATAAAACCAGGCGCCTCCATCATAATATTGAATAAATTATGTATATTTGATTTGTGAATCAGTTGACTATTTTCATTTGATTTTTAATTTATTAATATTGAAATGAAAGGGCTAGAAACGAATATTGAAATTACACATTTTATTGATTGAAGAAAACTTTTTTTTTCCTTACTTTTACTCTTTAACAATTATTTTCTAAAATAAAAAAAACATCTAGTCTTGTATAATAAAACAATCATTTCTAAAATAAAAGATGAGATACAATCAATCACGCACATCCAGCGTGCTATTGACTATATGTAGTTATCAGAAACGGAAAGAAAAAAAAACTATGGATTATGATTCATTACCAACAAATTGACCATGATCATTCATACTTATCCTACATAAAATGATAAAATGGTCAAACGATAAAGGATGACGTGTTAGACAATTTTGTGTTTTTTTTGCTTCTGATCTTTACTACAAATTTAGTGTTGTTCCTTACAAGACATTTCAATTTTTTTATGGATTTTAGTTTATATTTTTATGATTTTGTTTAACGGGGAAAAATATATATACGTTCAATCATAGACTCTTTTAGGTTTTATAGGAAAATATCTCAGTCTGGCTTTTTAAAATATTTTACAACTTTAAAAATAAATAAAATATTATTAAACGACGACAATTTAATCAGTTCATTAGATTTGGGTAACGATATAAAATTTAAATGATTCACGTAATAAAGGTAAACTATTAAAGAAATTGTTTGGGAAATAATTTTAAAAACATTAATAATAAAAATAAAAATTAGTTAAATTAATGAAGAAAATAATAAAGTTTTACTTTTACTTTTATTTAATTTTCATAAATAAAAAAAAAAAATTTTTAATGATAAAAACTTTGAAGAAACTAAAGTAAACTAAAGTATAAAGTGAAATAAATCAGAGAAAACTAATCCCACATCATATATAATTGGACAAATTAAATATCATTAACTACCTACCATATACCTTTTAGTATTCACACTTCTTCGTTTATATTTGCACTTAATTATTCTTGATGAAAAACAGTAACAACAATAACAAATAACAATAATAACAACAACAAAAATAAAATATAATAACAAACAAACATATCCTTTAAACACTTTCAATCCACTTGGGTCATAGATCCTAACAACATGTTGCAAAATGGTAACTTTAGTAAATTTTCAAGTTGTAAAGTGTAAATGATTAATGAAAGGGTTGTTAATTGGTATATGATTTCCCTTAGAATTTTCATTTCAACATAAACATTTTCTTGAAGTTATATATAATCTGTTATAAATAATTTTCATTTCTTCCTTTCCAAGTTTTTTGTTCATTTTTTTTTTTTTTTACCATTTTTAATATTTTCTGTTGTATGTTTTTTTTTTCTTTGTTGTTTCATAAAACCAAAAATAATATACCACAATTGAATTTAAAAATATTTTATTTATAAAAATATTATAAAATAAAGATTACATAAATAATTCAAAATGATATGAGAATATATCAGAACTTATTTTTCACTTAATAAGTTCTATTTATATACATTATTTTTAGAAGAAGAGAAATTTTCTAAATATAATATAAAGTTATGTGAAAAGTTCTGTATTGTATCTATAGAAAATGTATTAAAGTGTTGAAAAATATTATATTCACTCTATTGTATAACATTCATGTGGTTAGTTTTTATTATTATGTTTATTTATAAGAAAAAATGAACAAAAGTATAAAACAGAAAGGAAATCAATTCGTTAAATTCTATATTTTGTTTTATTCTATTATTGTTTTTTTTTTTGTTTATTGTTGTGATTAAGAATTTAATTGAACCACTTCTATAATCGAAAATCAATTGATTATTATTTTTATTAAAAATTTAAATTATATCGACAAAGAAACTAATTCGTAATAATTATTCCAGTTGGAATAAAGCAAAACGGAATTTATTTAGAACTTTAAGAATGCATAATTTTGCAGAATTATGTAATAATGTGTAAATTGTACTTTTTTATTGTCTTCTTATAAAGTAATTTTTAGATGGAAGAATAAAGAGTTAAAAAAAAATTAAATTCATTTTATTTCAATGGAAATCGTTTCAAAATTAATTCTTTAAAAGAAATCAATGGGGAAATTATTTTAAAAATCCAACTCATGGCTCAATTGAAAATAAAAATTATTCATTTCTATTCATTTTGAACACAAAATTTATATCTATTTCTATTAGAGAATTTATTAGAATATTATTCGAGCGTAAAAAATAGAATAAGTTATTCTGTAATATAATCAGATTTTCTGTCATAATAATTCAACTATTCAAATCAATTTAGTCATTTCTCTGTTAAAGTTATACCACCATTATCATAATTATCAAAATAATTATGATAAAATGAAATAATCAACTAATGTCTAAATTTAAATAAATATATAACAATGTGACAACCATTTTAAGTTGATTTGGTATTTAATCTTCTCACATATGAGATCTAACTTTTTTTTTAGTACAAATCACCCAAATAGCCAATAATAGTAAATCTTTTATGTAATAATAATTGATCAAATTGGAGACAAACAAAATAATAAAAACTTTGCGTTGAATAACATGACTTAATATTAGCTTTTACTCAGTTATTTGAAGAATACCCATTAACAGATTCCTTGTCACACAAATTAGTCTTTTTTTTTTTTTTTGGCTGTAAGAAATTGATGAATCAACTGATATTTGAACACAACATTTTTTTTTTATTGTTAATCATTGATTTTCTTTTAAATGAAATTTATTTCATTTTAACAATCTTCGATGTTATTTAATTGTTATATGTTTTATGGAAAAATAATATTGTCTGCAAGCAAATGCAATAACATTGTCTATTTTTACGATAATAATTGTCATAAATATTAAAATTGAGAAACAGATAAAAATAGAAGTCATCTAAATTGACAATTAAAATAAAGATAAAAATTTGGATGAAAAAATATAAAAACAAAAAAAATGCTTCTTGTTTGCGAAATATCAATGATTTAATATTTACCCTCAACTCAAATGTTCCTTATAAAATTTTTATGATGTAGGTACAACCATTAATTATATTTTTACATAAATAAAATATGTGTTTTACTTGAAACAAGCAAAAAAAAAAATACAAAAACAACAAGAACAGGCAAATGCAAATGTATAGAACCAAAAAAGAAGAACATATTTTTTCTCTTGTTTGTTAAAAATGTTTGTCCAAAAACATGAAGACGAAAAGAAAAAAAAAAGAACTAACAGACTAAAACCACAAACATTAAATTATCATTTTTTTTTTCTTCATTGTCAGTGAGAAAAAAAAACTACAAATCTTTAATTTTCGGTATCTTCCAGACGATTAAATGCAATAAAAACAAAAAAAAAAAGGGAAATGGAAAAAAAATGTTTCGTTACCAAAAAATAAATATATTCTAATATTTATATGCAAGAATTTCCTATGTTATGTATTTCTGTTATTTTTTCTTCAGTTTCAGGACCAAAAAAAAAAAAAAAAGCGAAGAAAAAAAAAATACAAGAATTAGAACAACATTGAAGATTTTATCGAGTCAAAAATGTGTGATTGTGTCTTTGTATATTTTTGTGTTTTTCTGTTGTGTAATATTCTAACCATAAAGCCTGTCTAGAGAAAGAAAAAAAAAACCGAAAGCATTTTATTTGACACAAGGATATCTATAAAAACTTTTTAACTGCTTAATAAATATATCGAGACAAAAACTTATCTTAAAAAAAAGATCTTCGTTTTTTTTTTTTGCTTCGTTTTTATTTTATTTTTTTTTTGTTTTTTTATGGAACTTTTATTTTGCCATTTACAAACGAATTTGCCAACAATAAAATTTGAATTTAATTTTTAAAAATTACTTGTCAATATGCTTCTTTTTTTCTCTCTTGTCTTCTTATAATTTATTTTTATTTTTATTTTCTTTTTTGTTTTTTTTTTTTCCTATTTTCATCTTCTGTTGTTTTTTTTTTTTTATTTCTTTTCTTTTCTTTCCCAGCCACTTTTTGATGCCAAAAAAATTATTATTCAACAACAACAAAAAATAAACAGAAGAAAGAAACATTCTTTTTTTTTATCTGTTTTTCTTTTGTTTCTTTTTTCGTATCATTTTCCTGAATTAATTTTTCGTTGAAATAAAATAATTTTCACTTTATTTTTTCTTGGAATCAAATCAACTTAAATTAAATAATTTGAATTTATTTTTTATTGAAAACCTTCATAAGGTGATCCATTTTATATTGTCCAAATTGAAATTCTCAATTAAATTATTTGAACGTTTATGAGATTCTGATTAAAAACATTAACAAGGTCACAATACAAAGGTGAGTCATTTTATAAAGGTTAAATACATGTTTTCAAAAATTCACAATTGACTATAAATAGACTTTTCTTTTTCCTTAGTCTAAAAAGAAAAAAAAAACTAACATAGAACGACGGAAACGATTTTCCAATAAATTTAATAAATTTATAATTTAAAAGGCAATCTTCACCCAGATAAAAAAAAGTGTTTGTAATAAATTCCTCTTTGAAATTTTTACTCCTTTTATTTATATTACTTGTGACAGTATCAATCTATCTAATGTGCATATATCCCTTTTTTCTTCTTCTTCTTCTTCTTCTTCTTACATTTTCTTCGTCTATTTTACGTTATATTATAGGTGTAGGGTGTGTAAACATGTCAAAGGATTGTGTCTGTAAAATATTGTCGTATACTGGAAGGAAATAGGCGTCAAATATGAGTGACACTTAACACTATCACTGCAGATAACAGATACAATATTATTTTCGATCCATTATTCTATTAAATATTACAATAAATATAAATTGGATTTTATAAAAAAAAAAAAATGGTGATAGAAAAATATTCGTTTCATGAAAAATAAAATAAATAGTTTATTGAGAGGTATTATGTAATTTTATTGTTGAACTTTCAAATAAAATTTAAAATGTTTGTTTACAATTAATAATAAAATATAAATTGATTTTGTAATTTTACTCTTTGTTACCCAAAAAAAAAAAAAAAAACACAGAAAAACAAAACAAACTGAAATTATATTGAATGCCTTTTATAGAAATTAATTAATTTAAAAAAATTATTGTAGCCGATATTCTACGAAAAATGAACTAACGACTATTTTTACCATTGATAAATATTAAAAAAATTTAAACCAATCATAATTTAATTAAGTTATATTCAGTGATTGTATATTGCATTTCAATATATCAACTTCAAATTTTTAATTAATCCATCAGTTGCATTTACTTTTAGTTATCCATGTAATGAAATTATTTTTACATTTTTTTTTTCTGCTTGTTGTTGTTTTTGTGTTTAAACAAAAGAATAAATAAATAAAAATTTCATCAAATTATACTATAAATTTTTGGATAGTATACCTACATAGTAAATAGTAGTATTTTTTTGAATAGAAAAATATTTATAATAATATGAATATATGAATAGTTTTATTAAGAAAAAAAAAAAATATATAATATGAAAAGTCAATCAAATGTTACATTTTTGATTTATCAATTTTCAAGTCAAAAGTTAGTCTCCTCATATATTCACTTCCACATATATATATATATATTTATATTTATATTATGTTTCAGTCTTGAATTGCATACAAAGTATCCTCTACTATATATTTCTCTTGTTGTAAGTAGATAAATCATAAAATGTATAATGTATAATATTTAAGAATAAAATGTAAATTTTGTCTTTATTTATGATTGTACAATATTATAGACTGTATACGATAATATATAGTTTACATAATTTTGTAATCAAAAAACAATGCAAATAAAATTAATGATCCTTAGCATATAATAGTTAATAGTGAAACAAAACCGATAATGAGCTAATATTATTAATGCTCTTTTTTTTTATTATTAATAAATAAATAATAATATTTTTAACTACCTACTACGTGTCTATTGTCTGATTATGATTATTTATACTAATGTATTTTATGTAAATTATGCTAACCATATTTCTTCTTTTCTTCTTTTCATTCATAAATCATCACAAAAGAAAATATTTTTCAGAATGTAATAATAGAAGAACAGAATTAATGAAAATGAAAATTTTTTGAATAAAATAGTTGACTTTCATTTAACATGAGATTGAAGAATAAATTAAAAAAATTTAATAAGTAATTGAGATTCACTAAACATACAGGTAAGATTGCTTTCAGAAATTGGATTTTTAATTTATTAAAATTAGTGTTATAATCAGAATTTTATTGCGCGACCTAATTAAAAATAATTTTAATGTATAAAAATGGACCAACACCAATAGAACCAAAGTGATATTGTTCCTAAATCAAATGTTTTTGAATACTGTGGATGGTTACAAACAGCCATTAATCCTGTAAGAAATAAATGAAGAATATTCTAATTAAAAATCATAATAAACTCATTAAAGAGATTTAATTCATTTTTTAGTTTTATGTGAGTAACTTATGACCCAGTTATCTCAATGAATTCTATTAACTTTAACACAAACATTAAAGAAAATTAAAAATGTAAATTATTTTTGCAAAATAATTTTAAAGATTTATGAATATCAATAAAATAATGGTAATGTGAATATGATAAAAATTAAAAGAAAGTTTTCTTTATTACATTTTCATGGATTGAAATTTTCTATTATCCATACCACTACTACTACTACTGTTAAAAAAAAAAGGAGAAGTATTACGGATGGGTTGATTAAAGGCTTATGATTTACAAAAGTTTTTTTTGCTGTTGTTGTTATTTTCTTATATTTATTCATAAAATAACTTTATACAAAAGAATAAAATTTAAAATAGATAAAATAAAAGAGATGCTTTTACTTAGTTATTAAATAATGTTCTAAATAACAATAAACTTAAAGCTCTTTGCTCTCTTCTTTTTCCTTATTTTATTTTTTGTTTTTTTGTTTTATGTTTATGTTGAAATAGGTTTAAGAATAAATCTACCATCTATAAATGTATCGACCCTTAGAAAAACTTAATTTCTATTTTTGGAATATTTTCTACTTCTTCTTCTTCTTCTTTATATATATATATATTTTTTTAGAAATAAGTCAAAGACAATAATTAATTGTAGCTTTCTACTTGATTTCCATCACTATGTATTAAAATATTCTTGAATCATTAACCCAAAAAAAATAATAAATTAGTAAAAGAAAAATATACAAAAAAAAAAAACTTATGAACTTTTCTTCTTCTTCTTCTTCTTCTTTTTTGTATATTTTTTCTGTGAAAAGTTTTTGACCAAATTACGCCTTTATAATAAAATTAAAGTGTAAACTTTTACAAAAGTTTAATTATTCATTTTGGCCAAAATTAGTTCTCAGATTTATTTTACTTTTCTTCCTTATTTTTTTTTTTTTTGCTTCTTTTACTTTGTGGTAAATTTTTTTGGTTAGAAGAAATTTTGGTTTACTCAATTATTATTCTAATAAAAATATATTTATTTTGAAAATTTCTATTAATTTAATTTAATTAAATCTATATAAATGTATACGCAACAAATATTCTGTATTTTCTGTACTTAAAGATGGTTAAAACTTAAACTATAATATTTAGAATAATTTCAGATTATTTTCAACTTTTATTATTATTTTGGTATTATGAGAGCTTTAATGGTGAATCTTTTATGTTGAAGAATTATTATTATTATTATTAAACTTTCTATACAATTATAACAATTGTTAATCCATAAATAATGGAAGTAAAGATTGTTTATGGAACAAACCTTTTTTTTTATGATCAAAGTGAATTATTTAATAATTTTTTAAGTATTTGTCTCTTATCTACAATTTCATTCAGACACTTTTGAATAAAAGGAAAAATTGATTTAAATTTGACACATTTTCGTTTTTTGTTTGTTTGTTAATAAAATGGTTTTTCTGTTGAATTTATAATGGTCTCCATTTTCTGTTTGTGTATTATGAGATATTTGGGGAAAAAAAAATCAAAATCAATAAATTTAATCTAAAATAGGATTGACTTTAGTGAATCATATGAAAAAAAAATTTTTTATTTGTGTGATGGACAAATAATGACCCTTCCATGTGCAATTTTAAATATTCAAATGTATTTGTATAAAATATATATAACCTAAATTCTTAAAGCCGCTTCGTTTTTTTTTTTTTTTTTTGAGGGGCAGAAGTAAATGATACTGTATTCAACTTGATCCGCAGTAGATCCAATGTATTCGTTTTTTTTTAAGTAAGATATTGATAAGATAACCCTAAATTTATACAAAACAAAAATAAAACCATAAGCACCGTATAAGTAAAAGACTTATTGTGTTGAGTTTTAAGAGGACAAACACACACAATCACACACACACACATAAAAAAACACAACTGAAATTAACCCAAATACATTTATTTTTAAACACAAATATTTTGCATTTACAAGACAAGAAAAGACGAAAAAAAAAAACGGAAACGTAAATAAAAAATAATATATTGGAATAACAAATAATTTTTTATTAATACAAAAGTATAGAAAAAAAAAGCTTTAAGAAAAGCACAAAACAGTCGGTATATGCCATTGGCATTTGTTTATTTATTTTTTTATTTATGTACGAAAATGTTTTACGGCCTGCAGTAATGCCGTTTTTTTTTTTTTGTTTTTAAACTTTATATGTTTGTGTTTGTATAGGTGTATGTGTGTGTATATATAAATGTAATATGTTCCCTTATATCCATCTTCCTGTTTATAAATGTTTAATATGTTTATGTGGCCGAAGACAAAAAAAAAAAAGTTTATAGATAAATTGAAATTTATTTAGCCATCATAATGTTTGTTTTTTGTTTTTTGTTTTTTTATTTTTTTATTATTTATTTGAAGGTAAATCATAAAAAATTGTACACATTGTTTATAGAAATTATTTTACTTTAGTATTTTAATAATAAATTTCAAAATTTCAAAAGAGGCACGCTTACACTGTTCCAATTCTATTTTTATTCATAATAAATGTACAAATTAATATTTTATTGTGAAAAATATTTGTTTAATAATTTCAATAGAAAATAAATTCAATTCTATTTTCTAAAATTTCCAATTACAATGCAACACATTATTGGTAAATATAATTTATAGTCAATAATCGTAGGTTAAAAACCTGTAATGATTTAGAATTTATTTTTTTATACAAAATATAAACCCACAGAAAAAAAAAAGTTGGTATATAAATAGATTATGTGTAATTAATTGAACAGACGAATACAAAAAAAAATACCCTATAACACAACAACAAAAAAAAAAAAAAAGCCTACATATGATACATTTACATATCGTAATTTATGTCTTTTAGATATATTCAATTTGTAAACGTTATGTTTTTTTTTTTATGTACATTTTATAATTACCTCATTACGTTTGTCAAATATATACAAAATGTAGAAAAAAATAAAACAATTTAAAATCAATTTATATTCTTCGTTCTTTTATTATTTATATTTTTTTTTTCTATTTTTCTTCTTCTTCTTTTTCTTCTTTTTTTTTGTATCATGCATACATAAATGTTTTAAATTTATTTAAAGTTGATAAAGTAAAGTAAAGTTAAGTAACAAAAAAAAAGAGAAGAAGAAGGAAATTTCCTATCTCATGTAATAAAATTTAAAAAAAAAAATATAACATAGAAGAAAAAGTTTCTTTAAATTCAATAATGCTATGATGTTGCTACTTCTGCTTCTTGTTACGCCTGCTTCTTCTATATATATTTTTTTTTTGTTATATTTTCAAATAAAAAGTCAGAAAGAGAAAGAAAAAAAAAAGTTTAAGGTGTAAAAATTTTATATAATTTATTTAAAATAAATAGAACAAAAAAAAAAAATGTAGTCAAAACTATCATCCAAATTTTTTTTTCTTACCACTATTGTAGTTTACACATTATTTTAGTTTAAGTGTTTCATTTAAAAATTACGATTTTCTTATATCTACTATTGTGTGAAAATCAAGAGAAGAAAATAAGAATAAAAGAATGAAAGTCAGCGCAGAAAAAAAAAAAAAAAACTTCTGTATGGATGGATAAAGTTTTTAAATTTTTAAAGCAAATACGGGGTCACATCTGTACATCATGGCAAGTATATATTTTATACTTTTATATCCAAGAGAGAACAAAAAAAAAAAAAGAAAGAATAAAAGCAGAAAAAAAGAAACATTAAAATTTTGAAACATGTTTCATGAATATTTTTGATCGATTTATGTATTATGTTATACGGCAATTTTATATACACGCACAATACATCACATTTCACTTGAACTGAAAACATAACCGCACCAATTTCTAACCGAAAACAATCAACCATACCATACAATGACATTTGATTGTTGGTTTTTTATAGCAACGCTTTTTTTTTTTTTGTTGCTGTATTCTTTTTTTTTTTTTTTTGTTATCAAAGCACTTTTTCCTCTTTACAAGCAATAAACAACCGAATCACATCATATAATATCTAGTTAAAAAAAAAAAAAGGGAAAAAAGAATGCAATATTTATTATTATGTTATTACGTTTTGACAACAGTGAAAAAAAAAAAAAGGAAAAAAGAAAGAAAGGAAAATGTTCGGATAATCATTTCCTGTGAGTTAATCCAAAACAGGCTCGTTAAACTTTATAACATTTTATTTGAAAGTTATACGTGTGTCATTTTGAATACTGTGATAAAATTATAAAGCTTCACTGTTTCTTTTTACTTTCCTCTTTTTCTTCTTCTTCTTCTTCTTTTTCTTTTTTTATTTTAGTTGTGATCTAAATGACATTTTGAACATCATAAATCCTTATATTAAATCGGTCTTATTTTCTGATGTACCATGATTATTATATTACTTTTGTAATACCCACTTTATATAAATATAGTTCAAAGGAAATTTATTACATAGTTAATTTTAATACCATCAAACAAAAATAATTTTTTTGGTTCTAATTATTTAATAACATAATATTTATTAAACATTCCATTCCTATCTAGGTGCATTTCTTCCTTTAACCTCCATTTAAATTATTATGATGAAAATTAAAATAAGGATTAACAATTATGGTAAATTTAATCATTTAATTTGGTAGAGCATCTATTCACAATCAACATATTTGTGTTCACTTGTAGGTACTTTGTTGCCATCATTTTTGGTTTTCACGATCATAAATTAGACAAACTTTAAGGATCTTTTAAGAGAAAACTTCTCGAAGTGTTTAAACTCAATAATTTTGGTTTGTCTATTTTTGTTCTCTAAAAAATTTTTCTTCAAAAATTCGGGAATATTCCAATAATAAAATTTTAATAAGAAAACACAAATATTAATTCATCTCGATCTTTAACTTTTACTCAGGCGTACACTAATGCCAACATTAATATGTGTAATCCAATATAATAAAATGTTATTGGAACGGAAATGTTATGGCGAAATTTATAAGACATTAATTTTTTCCAGATTCTGAGTATAAAATTATGTTACATTCGTTTACTTGCATTTTATGTGAATAAACGAAATTTCTATTTTAGGGGTGAAATTTTGTTTCTTTTTTTCCGGAAAAATAATCATTCTTAAAAAATATATCAAATAAATTATTATTTGTGTCATAAATATTGGTACCTATTACTTGCCCTACCAAATTATATAAATCAAATAATTAAATATTTTCTATTGTATCAAATCGAATATTATTATTTTTTTAGGGTAAAATGAAAAAAATGGAAACAAATTTTTTTTATTATACAAAAATAAAAAATTTTTCTTCAAGGGTTTTATTTCTTGTAAAAGAATTTTACAAATTGAGAATAGAGAATAATAATTATATATAAGAATATGTATAACATCAAGGCCGAGTTTTAACAGTGATAAATGATAAATTTTCAACTGAGACAAGACTTAAATATTTAAATTGCTTATATAAAAGCTAAATCTTGTACATTTTATAAAATTAATAAATTCCGTACGGAATTGTTTTTGTAAATGAAAAACATTATCAAAACAAATTAAGTATTATTTTGAATAATAAAATAATATTCGTTATCATTCATTTTATGTCAAAAATTAATTAGAAAAATTTTAATTAATAATTTATTTTAATATTCATCCTTTGTAGCCATTCAAAATAAAAATAAATAAATAAATTCTCTAACATTTAAATGCAACGTATTTTCTATAGAATTTTATTTTAAATAAAATAATAATAAATTTTTTATTTTTGTATAAAATTTATCCAAATTTATCCAAAGTTGTAGAATTTTAGAAATTTTTACATGAATTAAATGAATTGTGTGAATCATTACATTAAACTTAATATATTTAATTTATTCATTTAATGAATTCAACACCTATCGTTCATATGATGATAAATATTTTGTTTTAAGGACAAAATATAGTTAAGGAAAATATCAAAAAGAACAAGTTTAATCAATATGATTGTATTGTGTATTTTTTGTTTCAAGTAGAATAATAAACTAAACAAGAAAACATAAACATTGTGGTTCATTAAAGTTTTCAATTAGTTTACAAATAAAAATACACAATATACATTTATATGCATCATGTTAAAATATAAACAGAAATAAAATATAAAACAAAAAGAACAAAAATGAAAACAAAAAGTCTAGTGAGCTTTCATTTTTATTGTTATTATTATTTTCTTTTTGTTTTCTTTTTCTGATGATTTTTGATGATATTTTTTAATTTCATTTTCTAAACTAAGATTAATCGTTTTCTGTCGCATGAATATAATATAAATTATATACTTTTGTTGCTGTACATATATAAATATCAAATCAAATAGATTTTTAAGAAAAAAAAAATAAGAAGAAGAAAAAGAAAAAAGAAAAGAACAGAATAGAACAGAAAAAAAAAATAGAAGAAAAGATATTTTTATATCGTTTATTTCATCCGGAAAATTGATAAATTGAAAATCAATTTTCAAGTTTTTTCATCCGTCAAATCGGAACCAAAGTACTTTAAATCATTATCGTTCGGAAACATCGCATCAAGATCCATATCCGGCCTACTATATACAACATACATCTACTATATTTATATACTCATGTTCATACATACATATTACATACATATTTCTATATATATATACCCTTTATAACTACAATTCCAATGGAAAAGAAGAAGAAGAAGAAGAAGCAGAAAAAAAAAATCAAATATATGAAGAAAAAAAAAAAAGAAAAAAATAAACCAAACAAACATATAAAAAAAAAAACATACCATTCAATTCCGTCTAACAACCTATTCGGAATATAAAGCCATATTATATAATAGAATATTCACAATATTTCTTCTCTATACATACAAGAATATAATAATATCTATCTATCTATATAGAGGTTTCAATAAGTATCAAATTTTTGAAGTTGAATATAAATTAGATACAAATAAAAGCTAACCACAAACCTATATACTTATAACATTTTTGTTTTTTTTTTTTTTTTTCATATAACTAAACATAAGACTGAAGATTTGTAGAAAGTAGAAATTATATAGAGTAGAGAACTAAAGAATAATGTTTATTAAAATGCACTTTTATCTTTTTATTTTTTTTTTTTATTTCTAGTTGTACCTTTCATTCAACATTCATCAAATAAATCAACAGATATTATATAAGAGGCTTAACCTTAACCCCACTTATATTTATATGTATTTATATTTATATATATATATAACTTAAATGAATAAATCTGAATGCGCAACAATTTTTCCTCTTTTCCTTCTCTCTATTACTTCTTCTTCTTCTTCTTCTTTTTCTCTCATGTATGGAAATTTTTTTATGAAGCAAAAAAAAAAAAAAAATAAAAACGAGAAATAATACAATTTTATACAATACAATGATTTTCAATGCTTTATTCAAATTTATTTGTAAATGCTTTTACGTATTACATAATATAATTTTATACCTAAATGCATCATATAAAAAAAAAAATATAATTCACAATTGAAATCAATATTGTTTCCCCCAATTTTCTTTTTTTTTTCCGCCTCTTTCATTTTCGTCATATTCTTTTTGAAGAGACAGAAAAAAAGAATTTCTATAAAACTAATAAATGGAAATGAAAATTTAAATAGAGGAAGTAATGTGAGGGGTAGAAATGTTAAAATACAAAAAAAAAAATGCGGTCTATAAACAAAGTTTTCCTCTATTTCTATATAATACAAACTCAAAATTGTGGCTGATTTAGATTTAGTTTTGATTTTAATCAAATATTGTTGTTCCAGACTTTAAACTATAATCCTCGAAACAATATCTAAGGATTTTCCTACAAACAAAACATACATTTATCTAAGTATACAATGTGGTATAGAGTTTTAAACTATACAAAATATACAGTCTGTAATCTTCTCTCTTATACAAAAAAATAAGAAGAAGAAGAAAATATTGTAGAAGGATTTTTATCATAAGGCATCCAAATCAACTTAAATGAAACAATTTATTTTTTTCTCTGTTTTCTCTTCATTTTCAATTTAATAAATTGTTAAATTTTTTTTTCTTATCAAACGTTTTTTTTTTTTCCATTTATTCTAACATAAATATTATTCTTATTAAAAACTTCGTCCCTTTCGTTTATTTAATTAAATATTAAGAGCTTGTAACTTTAAATTTAATAAAATGAAATCAACAAAGACCACTCAATGGACTTAATATTTGGTTAGTAGCCAAAAGTATTTTATAATTGTTTCTCTTGAAACTCGGTCAATTAATGAAAGTAACTAACATTGAAAAATAGATATAAATGGAGTTTTTACTCAACTTTACATTAAGATATGGTCAGTATTAAGAGTTTCGGTTTCGTAATAAGTTTGAGTGACCATTAATTAAGTGAAACAAAATTTAAGCTTCGTTTGATGTTCATGAAGTTTATTGTAAACAGCTTTAGAATATTCCATTTATAGAATCTAGACAACAGATAGAGAATAATCTTAACATATTAAATAATTTATAAATCACTGAAAATCAATTTCAATACAAAAAAAAAAATCAAAACATAAAAACCACAATAATTTACAAATAATTTGACATGATGTGTTGAATATCCAAAATATTTATTAGATAAAATGGACATAACACATATTTACATATAATTTGTAACATATTTCATAGGTTATTTAACTATAAATTGACACATTTTTTTATGATTTTAAGCATTTTCTTTATCTCTTTTTCTTCTTCTTCTTCTTCTTCATCTCCTTTTTTTTTATTTTTTTATTTTTTGTTGGGTTTTCCTTTTTTTTTTTTATACATATTTTTTTTCTTCTCTATTCATTATATTATTCTCGTTTTCGGTTCAAAAAATAATGTCCTGCGCAACAAGGATACAAAATAATATTAATAATAATACATAAAAAAAAAACAAGATAAAAGGAAGAAAAATTCGTAGGATTTCGTAAAATATTCGTTTTAGAAATATTTTGATTTTAGAAGAAGAGAAATCAAGTAAAAATTGTTTCGACAATGAAAAGAAAAGATAAAATGAAGGAAAGAAAGAAAAAAACAAAACGTAAAAAAAGGTTTACTTTAGTCTCTTTAGTTTTTTTACCAGACAATGACATCGTTAAACGTGAAAAAGATTAAATGTTATTGTTGTTGTTATTATTATTATTTTTCTTTATCACCTTCACCTTTATAAATATTTAAATTTAAAAAAGAAAATTTATGAATATAAATTACACGTGTGTGATTTAAGGATGTAAAATTAGAAATTAATGAATTTATGAAAATTAGAATTTAATTGAAAATTGTGTTTGTCTATTTTGATGTAAATTTGTTTTAGTAAAAATTAGTAAAAAGAAAAAAAAATGTAATTATTAAGAATTTAAACTTTATAACAACAACAAAAAAAATTGTATTTATATTTTTTTTTTAATTTATTCATCGTTGATAAATGATGAAGAGAAAAATATACAAATTTTGAATTATAATTAATTTAACTTCTTTTTTTTTTTTTGTTGTGAATAAAAACTTTACATTTCCTTTTTTCTTCCTTTGTTGTTTGTTTTTTATTTGTTGTTGTTGTTGTTGTTATTATTTAACTTTATTAATTGTTTTGTATATATTTTGTAAAACTTCTACAGTGAAGATAAGCGAAGATGAAAAACTATAGTTAAATGTAAAAAAAAGGAAAAAACGTTGCAACAGTAAAAAGTTTATAGAAAAATAATAACTTTAAATATTGATTTTTTAAGCTTTTTATTCAACTACAACAGAATTTTTTTATTTAGATTTTTTTCTACTCTATCAGTTTATTTGTAATTATTTTTCCTTAATTAACAAATGATTTAGTTTCAATTCATTTTATTTTTCACGTAAATTAAAAATTTTGAGATTCTTGTGCATGACTCAGTTAATTGAAAGCTTTTAGCTGTGGTTAAAAATAATTATAAAAATAAAGGAATGCATTCCAAGGTTTCAATGCGAGCTTAAGTGGTTTTTTTTTCTAATTATAAATTCCTTTTATTAAACCGGTAAAATCTTCAATGATTGTTTAGTCCTTTAAACAAAAAAAAAGCACTTCCACTAATTCTGTTTAAAATTAAATAAAAAAACAACAATTAATTACGTAATTTATTGTTAAAAGAATAATATTGAAATGATGTTTCCTTTTTTGATTCTAGTCTTATCTAGATTAATTATTATATTCCCTTTTTTTTTTTTCATAATATTTTGATGACCAATATTTACAACCTAAGATCCATTACTTAACCCTGGATTAACTTATCAAAATTAAGGACGAAGAAAGGAAGAAAACAAAAAAGTGACCTTCTTATTATTAAATCTTAAATCTGTTATTATTATATCGTATCTTTCCCTTTTATTTTTTAAGTAAGTATTTCTTCATCAAGAAAACAAAGGGAAATATTTTATGTTTTTGTTTTTTTTTTTTTTTTGGTTTTATTTTGTTTTGGTTTTCAAACAATTATCTTATTTTTTCCCCCTTAAACTTTAGATTAAAGACGGTATAAAATATTGAAGCATTTTATATTAGCCACTTAACATCCCCTCAACACAAAAGAATTCTTTTATCGTTATTATTTGGACACATAATTTAAGCACACATAAATACAACGTTTTCTCGCATTAAATTAATGAATGAAACTAAAAGCATATACAGAAAAAAAAATATATATAAACAAGTTGAATTGGATACTTGAACTAGAAATTGATCCTTGAGCCCATTATCGAGTTATCAACCCTTGAAGTCAATTTTGATTTTAGTTATTTTCATGAGACGATATATTTAGCCTATAATGTTTGCACTTTAACAGTGGCAAATTATGTGGATTCTAAGAAACTATAAAAAGAAGACAAAGTGTTTTTGAGGTAAAAGAAAATATATAAAAAAAAAAAAATAAGAGAACAGAACAGAATAATAACAATTCAATAGAATTGAATTTAAGTTAGTTTAGGGGTGTAAATCTTAATTTTACTACTGTATAACTAGACTAGTGTAAGATGTCTAAATCGCCTATCTATATGCATATATAGAAATAAACATATATGTATTCACCTTACATAAAATCCCTTGGCGTATAACATATGCCTTACATATATATATGTTTATATATTTGTGTTCTTTTTTTTTTTATGTCTTATAAAATATTTTAGTTCAAACTCCTCAAAGTATTATCCTAATACCTAAAGGCAATAAATATCTTTCTCGTCCGGAGTCCTTAGAGGTTCAATATAAAAAGAATACATACACACATACATTGTATATATATATATGTTATATTATATACATATGTATGTACATGCATATATGTATGTGGCACGAGCGTCATGTATTATAATGAAATACAAAATATATATATATATATAGAAATCAAATTTTGCATGACAGATTAAGCTTGAACCTTCCGTAAGAAAAAAAAAAACACAAGACGAAGAAGAAAAAAAAAATGAAAAAAATGGGGAAAAAAAAGACGAAACTTTATTATGAATAAATAAAAATAAAATATATTATTATATTGTATATTCCATCAATCTTTATTTATTATTATGTTGGTTGAATGCAGAGGCAGTCAATAAATCTTTCAAAAATATTATATATATTTTGTTGTACCGGAGATGGCAGATGTTACAGATACGATGACATTATCATGCAGTTATATATAACATAGGAAATAACACTTTGAATTCTTTGTCAAATTGTATATATACAAAGAAAGGAAGAACAAATTTTTCGAAGGTTTTTCCTTCATCCATTTTATTTTATTTATTTATTTTTTTTTTTGTATAAATTTTTATTTTTTGATTTTTCGATCGTTTTGGGCGGCTTTTCTTTTCTTTTTTTTTTCTTTTGGGTTTGATTTTTTGTATAATACGAATATAAATATAAGTTTTTCCTTTTTTATTACTTTATATTACATATTTTCGGTAACAAATTTTAGACTTATCTTATTGACAATAAAAATAAAAATAAAGTAAATAAAACAATAAATAACTTCATTTATTGAAACTTAAAAACCATAAAGAAAACCAAAAAGAAAAAGTTTTCCAGTTTTCATGTCTTCTTTTTCTACTTTTATTAATAGAAAAAGATGTCATCTCGTAATACCAATCTTAAAATTGTCTGTTACACATTTATACCTTATATATTCTAGTAATACCATAAGTAATTTTTTTTTTCTTTTTCGAGCAATGATAGGAAAACCCTTTTTGACAGGGTTCATTGGATTTTATAAAAAAAAAACTAAATTATTATAACACAAAAAATATTATATTTAATATACATATGTAAGTTATATATAGGTATGTTGAACTGTATATTTATGTGTGTGTGTGTGTATAAGTATACATGTACATATGTACATCTATTATATTAAAGTTCATTTTCTGATAAAATTTATAGGATTTACTCAAGTCAAAAGACTTTCAGTTTATTTTTGAGAAATTGCTTTTTTTACTTGCTTCATCATGAATGTTCAAAACGTGTGCTCTAATTATAGAAAATAATCTTAAGGTCATACATCATATAGATCCAAACATATATATAAAATGTGAGAATATCACAACACAAACAATTTTATTTTTCTTCTTCTATTTTTTAATCTAAAATGTTATACTTTCTAAAGAGTTTTATATTTGAAGAAAAACTAATTTTGATATTTTTAAATTATTTTTATTTAATGATTTCAGAACATGTAATAACAAATTTGTACTTTATATATCATGTGAAGTTCGAATAGTGACAATAATGGCTGAATGTTTAATTGAAACTGATTTGGTTTAAAATTTATTTGTTAATTGGAAAATAATAAATAAATTACCTTTTCATTAAGGCGAGTAAATTATAAATTGTAAATCATTAATTAATTAGAGTCAAAGATAATCAAGGAGTTTTTTATTGAAGTGTATGCAGAATTACAACAATTATTGGTTGATAATCAATATATTGCTGAGGTTACAGATAATCATGTTCACGTCGTGGCAAAGTGGATACACGTACTACATCAATTATAGACCGTAGCAGGTTGATACAAGACACTTTCCCAAATAATAAAAATAAACAAACATATCCTCAACTTGAGTGGTTCAGAATAGGTAAACAGTAATAAATATTGGTTACATTAAGAATTTTGGGAATAAGTAAAATTTATAACAATCAACTATAAAAATTTATTCACTAATAAATAATAGAAAATTAGAACACTTCAATTGTATATATTTTGACATAGATTTTATGAACTAAAAACATAATCATAAATAGTAAGTACATAAAAAAAATTTGTATTTTATTTTACTGTACTCTGTAAACAAAAAAAGAACAAACAAAAAAAGTATTTATTGCAGTTTGCAATGAGAATGCAAAACTTCTGTAAGTTTTATATTCAAATCATGAACCAAACATTTTTTTTTTGTTTTTTTGTATTTCTTAACACTTTACAATGCTGATTTTATCGTTTTATTTTTTTTTATGTATTATATACAATTTGAATTGACATTAAAATTTATTGAAATATGTAATTATAATAAATATAAACAAAACTATAAAACATTCTTTAAAAATTTCAACATGTAGTCGTCGAGTATAAAGTGTCAATATAATACAGTCTATTATTTTTGTATAGTTTCTCTCCATATAAATTTCAATATAATTTCTAGTCGAGCTTTCTAGGATTCTAGATACTACTGAAATTCAATACATATATGTATGTGGGTGTGTATGTAACACTAACAAATATTGAATGAGTATATAAGTTTTTATGAAAACATTTCGACAATTCAAAGATGTGTAAAAGTTTCATTTATATTTATTTTATACAAAAGAGAGACAAAACACTATGACTGTATAACTATAACTATTTATATATATTTAGTTTTTTTTGTTGTTTTTGTTTTTGGTTTTTGTTTTGTTTTTTTTTTTGTCTAAGTAAAGTTATGAAGTTATTTAAGACTTTGTATCATCGTTGTGGAAAAACTTATAGTAATTTTTTTTTTCTTTCTTCTTTTTATTTTATTTTATTTTACTGAGACAAAATATATAACGTTTATCCCAATATATGAAAGACGTGTTACACTTATAAAATAAATATTTATATAAAAGTATCAAAAAAAAAAAAGTTTCAATCCGCTTGATTATAATTTATAATATTATTATTAAATTATTATAAGAAACGCAGTTTCTTTTTTTTTATTGCGATTAGCTAAATAAGTAAACTTTTTTCATTTTTATTAATTATAAAGGTAATGACACAATGATAATATTTTGTTGATTCTTGTTTGAATAACTAATTGTGAGAGGTTTTACTGTTCCTCTGTGTTAGTTAACCAACAAACCAAATAATTGATTTAAATCACAAGATACATGAATTCTGAGTAAATACCTTTGTAACTTTGAATTCAAACTACGGTGTGTCTAAAATGATCCTGGCAATTGATACACAGAATGTTAATAACCCTAATAAACCAAATCAAAGCTAACCTTTTGAAATCTTAGAAATCTTGTTAGAATAAAGATCATAGAAATAAGTAGAATAAAAAAATTTCATTGTTACGACAGACAACAATAAAGAATAAATGTGTCAAAAAAATTTCTTATAATTATTTAAGAGTGAAAAGTTGAAAGTCAAACATTTATCATCAAGAAAATCTTTCTCAATAATAAAAGGAAATCTTAGAAATTTTTATAAAGACACGCAATCAATAAAGTAAAAAAAAAGAAAAGAAACTGTGTTAAATAAGAAATAAAAAAAAAAACAGCATCTCTAAGGATTTAGAATATAAGAGAATTTTCTGATCCAATTGGATATTTAAAATCTTGCATATACAAACGATACCAAAACCTATAATATCTTTATATCTTATGGATTTTAGAAAAAAAAAAAAAAAAAAGCAAGAAGAAAATACTGAAAATCCTGTTACCGACTTTACAATCGCGCAATGACATCAATTGGATTTAAAATTGAACGAAGAGAAGTAACAAATTATTTTGACTTTTTTTTTGTTTAACTTTCTTTGTATAATAACAAGAAAATATTTCTTTTGAGATTACACTTCAACACATCTTAAATTAACAATCATTCTCTCAAGTTTTCTATTATTGTTTTAATTGTGGCTTGCCACAACATCATTCATTAATGATTAATATGATCAAATAAATCGGCTAAGATTATAAAAAACAATTTTTTAAAGGCGTAAATATATTTATTTATTAATAAGATAAAAGAAATGGAAAGAAAGGGAAGAAAAGAAAAATATAAAAATGATAAGGAGTTAAAACGTATATAAACTTCATTAAAAAGTATGTTGAACGAATAAGAGATAAATTATTAAAATTCTTGTCTTAAAAATAAATTTTTGATTAGCTATATCTTTTTTTTATTCTAACTTTTATTACACGTATACAACATCCTTTTCATCCTTTCCATTCCCTTTTCTGTTTTTTTTTTCTTCGTATTTTCTTTTTTTTTGACGCATTTTACGCTCCAATCAAGGGTCGAAATATTGTACACACACTTCGAATATCGAAAATAAAAATCCTTAAATTTCCAATATTAATGTTCCAATAAGAAATGAACAATTTTTTTTTTTTTTCAGTTCACAATAAAATAAAATAAAATATTTCGTTCTTCTTCTTCTTCATTATTTTCTTAGAAAAATTTCTTTTATTTCTTATTTAATTTGTTATTTCTTTTTTCGGATCGCAATCAAGTTAAATACCCAAAAAGAAAAAATAAAATAGAAATCTAAAACGAATGAATATTATATTAGAGAGTAGCATGTAGTTTCTATAATTACAAAATGGGTGTAATAAAACTGACAAAATATATAAATTAAAATAAATAATAACCTAATTTAAACATTAAAAAACATTAAATTACAGTAAAGAAAAAAAAAACACACACACACACACCAATGAGAAAAAGAAAAAAAATAATATTATGAGAATATTTATTGTTGTTGTAGCTAATTCAAAAAGCTTTACAAAAATTTACAAAAGCAAAAAAAAAAAAAAAATATATAACGAAAAAGAAAATTGAAGAAAAAGATTGATGCATTGAAAAATTTTATGAGTTTAATATCATTAACGCAAATCTCTATAAAATACTATTATAGATGGTAGGATGAGGAGTGGGCTGTTACTACCCAGTATCCAGTATACAGTATACTATATAATAGGAAGTATTTTCAGGTTAATATACGCTATTTAAAATTATAAAGCGCAGTGATTTTATTAAATGGGAAAAAAGAGAAAATAAGATGAAAAAAATATTAGAACGAAAGAAATCAAGTAAAAAAAAAAAGAAAGAAAGAAAGAAAGAAAGAAGATAAGTCGCACAATTTAACATCTGATAAATAACCAAGTTTTTTTACAATAGGATATATACAAAACGATTAAAGTAAATTTTATACACTCGTCGTCTATTTATTAGAAAAGTTAACATAAAACTTATTTTTGTTGTGTCTTTTATTTTTATTTTGGTTTATTTTTAACAGAACACGCGCTTAAAATATAAACAAACAAGAATCTATATAGAAAATTTAATCGATATATTGAAGGTGCCTATGTACCTTATATACCTACATTATTTAAAGAAGAAGAAGAAGAAGAAGAAGAAGAAGAAGAAAAAGAAAGAAAATAAGAAGAAAATATTAAATTTGAAACTTGATGAAAATACGTATAATTTTGATTTATTTATTATTAAAAATTATTACACATGTATAATAATTTTCAGATTCTAGGTTTATTTTAATCGATCAAATTGTGGTCTCAGTTGTTCTTGTTATATGGATTAACAAATAGAGATCTATCATGTGTAACACATCTAATCTAATATATATTAATAATAGTAACAACAACAACAACAATAATAATAAAAAAAAAAGAAGAAGAAGGATTTTTATCTTCTTCTCCTTCTTCTTCTTCTTCTTCTTAACGCACTATATGTAATGTAATATGGTAGAGTTAGATTATTGTTTAGATGTTTTATATAAAATAATAATAATAATAATAGATAAATAAATAAATAAATGAAGAAGGGGGTTTAGTGCTTCACGTTTTAAGTGAAGTGACAACACTGACAACATGACAAGTGAGCAAATTATTATAATTTTTTATAGAAATACCAGTGACAGTATACAATCTTTTATTTAGAATTATTCTATTATTCTTAGAGGAAAATTTATAACGAATTGAAAAGACATTTCCCGCACTCTAATCACTTTCTTTCTCACCGCATTTTTTTTTTCTTTCAATACTTTTAATATAAATTTGGTTTTTGTAAGGAAACTCGTGTAAAGTGATACAAAGCTACAATTTATAGAGTTCACTATAAAGCTTTAAATAATTTTATGTATATAATGATTTGTTACCTACCTGGAAAAATAATTTAATTGAGAAAAATATTTTTAATTTGATGGAGTTCCAGACTAGAAAATACAGAAAATATTTAAATGAAAATTACAAAGAATTTATGCAATTTTGTCTAAATAATAAAATTGTATGCAATATTTTTTTTTTTGTTTAATTTGAAAAAAAAAAATGTAATAACTTGCTGCCATATTATTTAAATTAGAATCACGAATATTTAATTCATGAAATTTATTTGAATTCTGGAATTTATTTAGATGTCATTTTTTTGTATGCTCCAACTTTATCTTGAATAAAGAAAAAAAGAAATAACAAATAATTTCATAAAATCATTGAATTATCTTTAATTCACAGAAACCATTTATTTAATATTTATTATTCAATTATTTAATCATCAATATTAATTAGATTTAATTAAGTATTTAAAGACCGAAAATATAGTTAAGAATGTATAGACAAATTTTTTTTTTTCTTTGATTGAATTATTATTCTTCTTCTTCTTCTTTTTTTTCCTGTATTATATTTCTGCTATATTCCAGGAGTGATGAAAAAAAAAAACGAGAGACAAAGTAAAGGGGAAATGAATTGTTTTGGTATCAGGCATTACAATATAGATCATTTTTTTTTTCCAGTTGATATTTATTTTTTGTTAGTGTGTAAGTGTGTGTGTTAAACGAATTAATGTAATTGCATCAGAAATCAAATAATCGGTTAAATATTTAAGAGTGCGTAGGTGTTTTTTTTCTCTCGTCTTCTTCTTTTTTTGACAGGCAAATAATGATTATAAATAGAGAATAATGTATATAAATGTTTCTTATGTATTTATATAAAATGTATAAATATAGTCAAACAACAACAAAAAAAAAAATAAGAAAAAAAAGGGAAGAAAGAATGAAAGAAAGAAGGAAGATAACCAGTCTATGTTCTATGAATATATACACGAGTGTATATACTCCTTTCATATTATATAACCGACATATAAATATATGTATGCGAATGTTTGTATTTATTTTAAGCTGAAAAATATGCATATATAAGAAAGTATAAAATAAGGCTTTCTAGTAAGGTGTCTTCAACAACAAATCATGCTTTGCATACATTTATTCCGGCAATATATCAAAACCAATTTTTTTTTTTCTTTCTTTCTTTCTTTCTTTCTTTTTTTTTTTTTTCTCTTCTCTTCTTCAGACATGCGAAAATGATGGGGTGCTAGGGTGCCTTTAATCATACTAAATTTGTTTGTTGCGAACGAAGAGGAACATTAATCCAGAAAATATCTTTTACATCCAGGTAATCCTTTTTTGTGGTGTCAAGCCACGGTTTCGTTTACATGATATGAATACAGATAGATTTGTGCGTATGATTGTGTAAGTATAGTGCAATGAATATTGCTATTATATAATATAATATTATTTATATAAGAAAGAAAAGAAAGGCGCAAAAAAAAAAAAAAAGAGAGAGTACGTATATTGTATATATAGGTACATATATGTAAGAAGATGAACGGAATTCACTAGGGTCACATACCAAAAATGTATTATATGATATTTATACACATAATATACATTTAACAATTTGTTGTTGTTGCTATTATTGTTGTTGTATTGTTTGGCCTCCTATATTCATAAATAAAATAAAATATGTGAATATATATCTAATGTGTATATAGGCCATAACATATAATAAATATAGTAACAATATCTATACAATATACGAAAAGACTATAAGAAAATTAATTAATTAGTATTATACAGATACCTTTACTTTATATACCTTTCACATATCCCTTTTATATACCTTTATATGTATATACATTATATATGGAAAAAACAAGAATATTTATATGCTTAGGAATTTGTTTATTTATAATAGAAAAAAAATAAATATCTTGGACCCTATGTAGGTATTTTTTTTTTTTTTCATCTTTGTAGATAAATATAATGTACACGTTACGTACTGTTACTGTTTGAATTTAGGAATATATTTGTCTAGGAAATTTTTCATATTTTATAAATTAAAAAAAAAAAATATTTCTTAGAATTTTATAAAGAGAGAGAGCGAGAGAGAGAGAGAGAAACTTAAACAATTAATATTTGTTATGCGCTCATTTTTTTTTTTTGTTTTCTTTCTTTAAATTTTTTTTTTTCAGAAAAAAAATACATTTGCTGTCATAAATCTTATTTTCTGTTGAAAATTAAGAATGACAAGTGTTAGAAAAATAAAAAAAGAGAAGCTCACTCTATTTTTGTTTCTTAAAGGAAAAAAAATCAAAAAATAATCAGCATCCATATTTAAATGGTTTGTTCCTTTTTCTTCTTCTTTTTTCTTATACAAAAATTTATCATTACTCAAAGTTTAGAATCTTAAAACGGAATTGTCTCATTTTATTTGTATAATAAAAAACGCAACCGAAATAATACAAAACACATTTATAGTTGTTATCAGGCTAAACTTAAAAATTTCTTAATTCTGTTTTATTTTAATCTTTTTTAAAGCTTTTAAAGTTACTTAAGTTTAAATCTTTAACTAAATGATGTTTTTTGTTCAACATTTCTATACACTAAATAATGGATGAGTTGAGTTGAGATGAGATGAGATGAGAGAAAAAAAAACACTTAAAATTATATTAAAGAATAAAAACATTAATAAAGAATAAATAGAACGATTAAATTTAAATTAAAGTTTATTATTAATTATAATAATCCATCATATTCTTCCATTATCCCCCATTTTGATTTAACAAAAAAGGATTTTCTGTCAGAACTTTATTCTTTATTATTATTTTTTTTTCTTCTTTATATAATTTGACGAGATATTGTAAAGAAAAGGGACTATCAACTTCAATTTATTATATTCATATTTTCCTTTAATATTTTCTTTGCATTTTTTCAATATTTTCATTTTCATCATCCCTCCCCTTTATTTTTCTGTTGATATATCTCTTTAACAATACTGTCAATACATTCTACATAGAATATAGAATGAACCTCTTTTTTATTTTTCTCTCATAATAATAACTGAACAGACTTTTATATAATAAATATTAAATAAATATATAATAATTTATAAATAAACAATTGTCTAAAGCTGTTAGGTGTTAGGTGAGAATATAAATAAAATTAAAAGTTTACCGTGTTCATATCTTGGTTGTAACAGAAATGTTTTTATTATAAGTCAAATATTTCCAAAGTAATTTTAAAATACTAAAATTACAAAAAGAATCCATTTGTTTAAAGTTAATATAAAGTGACATTGACACATCAATCGATATAAAAAAGATTCTATAAATAAATTTCTATTTAACGTGAAATTATTATAAAATTCAATTGAAATTTTAATTAACAGATAATTATAAAAGAAATTTTAAAGTTTTTCTAAAAATTTACTTGTGTTTCATTAATAGAGAAAAAAAATAATAATGTTTTTACAAATTTATGTTTTAAGCAAAAAACAAAAAAAAAACGAAACAAACAAAAAAATAGCGAGAAAATAGCGAAGAACGTATAAATGAGTAAGATTTTTTAGTATGATTTAACTAACTTTTTCTGGTTGTAATAAAATGAAATATATTTTAAGTGTTTAAGTGTGGTTTTGTACAAAGAAAAAAAAAAATCTCATACCACATTCCTTGATTATGTTCAAGTTTTATTATTATTACATATTTTTATTGTTTAAAATACTATATAGTTGGTGTTGTTGTTATTCATATTGTTGTTGTTCTTTTCTTTTTTTTTCCGTCTTCTTGTAGTAAGTCTCTTATACACATATATTTACTGTGATTTCTGTTCAAAATACCAAAAATACGTTTCTATCATAAATATATAATATACAGTGAATGTAAATAATGTCTAATATGTACATATATTATCAAAGTCTGATTATTACAAAACCGATCATTATTCAAAAAAAAAAATAAAAAAATATCTATATGATGAAGAAGAAGAAGTTGGAATAATAAAAAAAAAAAATATTAAGGATGACAATCAATCATATTGTCCTGACAATTTATTGAGAAACCATGTGATCGGTAGAAGAAAATATATTTGAAAGAAGATATATTCTGGTATGATGATTCATTACAAACAAATTGACCATAATCATTCTTTATTTTCACACACATAAAATATGAGCTGAAGGTCAAAAGAAAATGGATGACATTATTATACAAGAAGATGAAAGACGAAGAAGAAGAAAAGTAAAAAAGAAAAAAAAAAAAAATAGTAAAAAGAAAATCTGCCAGGTGGAAAAATAACACGAATTTATATGCGTGTACAAAAGTGAATAATGCTGAGTTCATATTATGTATATACACATAGTAAAGCATACCTTCCATACTCTCTATATTCCCTCTGATTTTAGTTTAGTAAAAAAAAAAAAACAAAATTCTATTTAGATTTTAGAACCTTTCATATATTATCCCATCAGAGTGATGACTATATAATACAAAATCGAGACTATATTAATTGGTATGATGTAGCAAATTTCATAAAAGATAAAGCCTATACACAAATCTCTATCGTATGGATTTAAATGTTAATCAAATAGATATTATGCAACTCACACACATTGCACACACACACACACACCCAAAGAATTCCAAGAAGTTGTTATAATTTAGACCACAATATTTTTGTGATATTTTTCAAACCTTTAGTCGCTGATAAGGTTTTTTTTCATCTAACTTTCGTGAAGGTTTTAGTGATCTTACCCCTCTCTTTATTTATCCATCTTCTTCTTTTTTTTCTCTTCTGTCAACGATTTTTAAATTATTAAATTTAATAATTCAGAGGCTGTGTAATAGAATAATAAATGAATTCTTTCTTTTTTTTTTAGGCAGCAAACATAAGAAATCCCTTTTTTTTATATTTTTCTCTAAAAATAATCTATTAAAATTATTATTAAAGTTTTCAAAATAATAAACTTCTTGTAAAAAATTTATGTCGCCAAAAAAAAAAAATTTACTTTAGAAAATTTGCAAAGTCTTAATTTTGGGAAAACAAAGAAAAATGAAAAGTTAAAAATTTAATAACAATTAAAATAAATTGGATACTCTTTTGTCCTTGTGTTGAATTTTTACTTTTGTACTTTTTCTGTGTTTTCAAAAAAATAAAGGAAAAATATTTTAAAGAAAATTTTAAAATCCTAAAAAAAAGGAATAAATTTTAATTCCAACAAAATATAATTATGGTTTTTTTTTTTGTTAGTTAAAAGTGTTTTATCAGTTGAAACATTTGAAAAAACGTTAACGCATTATTTAACAATTCTGTTTTTATTTTTCTGAATAATCATAAATTCAATATTCTTTTATTTTTATATATTTTTTTTTTCTTTTGTTGAAGATCTAAGAAAGAGTTAAAAGCTTTTTCATCTAAAACAAATAATTATCGTATATAACTGTATTTGACTTTTACTACTTTTAACCCATATAAACGCACAAAACAGATGCGGCGTGTATTTAGAAAGTCAAAAGGATCGTTACTGTCATTTAATGACAGCATCTTTTATACATAGCTTTTCTGTTTTTCCCAAGCTTTTCAAAAGTTTTTCTTTTATTTTATTTTTATTATTTTTTGAATGAAAAAAAAAAAAAAAAAAAAAAGAAATCCTTAAAATGAAATATTCTAAAGAATAACGAAGGATGGATATGATGAAAGTATCATATTCCTTCACATTTCTGTTTCTTTCTTCATTTCTTTTTATTTTTTATTTTTTTTTTTTTGCTGTTCTTAATAATTTTCTAGAAATGCTGTTATTCATTTCATTCTCTGAAAAAAAAAAAGCAAAAAGAAGGAGCAACGTGTTGCAGTGAATTATAGAAAAAAAAATGAATAAAAGAAAATATGAAATAAAATAAGCAAAAAGAAAAAAAATAAAGAAAGGAGAGAACGAAAAAAAGAATTGGTTGAAAATATTTGAATTTGTTAGTTTTACTTTTAGTATGAAAATGAATGATTAATGTTACAGCTTCCTATTTTTTTTCTCCTTTTTCTTTCTTTTCTTCCTCTTCTTTATATTCTTCTTCTTCGTCGTCGTCATTTTCTTCTTCTTCGTTTTTATACATAAAATATATAATGATTTATGATTTCCTTAACTTTGAACTGAACTTTTATTCCTGATGGCCTGTTTTCTTGTTTAACTTTTCTCTCTTCTTCTTCTTCTTCTTCTTCTTATTTATACTTATATTATATTTTTTTGTATTTATTTGCAGAAATATTTATCACACGCTTTATGGTTGAGCTTTATTTTTTTCTTTCTGTTTGACGTTGTTTTTGCTGTTTTTTTCTCTTTTGTAGAAAAAATTCCTTAAATAAAAAATGATGAATTTTTCCTTCTCTCTCTCTCTCTGTTTTTGTTTTATTTTTCTATTTGGAGGAAAGTAAAAAAAAAAAGAAAAAAAACAAAAACTAGTATTTTGTGTACACAAATTGAGAGTTAAGAAAACGTTATAATTTTCCTAAAGAAAACAACTGGTACAATAATAATTTATTTAAAAATAAATGTCTCAAAGTTTTTCTTTCTTTTCGTTTCCATTTTTAATTTTTTCTTTTTTTTTCAAAAGTTTTCTGTTTTCTTTTTTCTAAAGAAAAATAAAGAAAACATAAAAAAACGAGAAGAAGAAGATGGAGAAAAATTTATATAGAAAATATATAAACTCAGGTTTCATGTCGATTATATAAATATGTTATGTATATATTTGTTGTTGTTATTTTTTATTGTTGTAGTTATAGTTGTTATTGTTGTTGTTGTTATTGTTGTTATTGTTGTTGTTATTGTGTTCCAACTCTATAATATGAATATCTTTACTTTCTTTTCTATATATACTTTGTCTCGGTATAACGTTGGGGCATTGAATAAAATAAAGTTTTCCTTTTTCTTTTTTTTACTTACTTTTCTTTTGACTTTTTCGTCTTTTTTATTATTATTTTTTTTTCTTCTTCTTCTTCTGCTTCTTTTTTTTTTTTTTTCATTCTGTTCTTTTGTTATATTCAAAGAAGTTGTACAAATTTTTTTTCTTTTTTTTTTCTTTCTATTCTTTACTTTACTTTTCGACCTTGATAAACAGAAAATTATTATTCAATTTATATGTATCGGGAGGTTGTTTATTCTTCTTCTTCTTCTTCTTCTTCTTCTATATATTTCAATGGTGTTAAATCGTTTATAAGTTGGTCTATATATGTAGTGGATAGGTCCTAGGTATCTAGACATACCTATGTCTGTATTTATATAAAGTAAAATCAGATTTTAATAAAAAAATAAACAAAAAAAAAAAAAAAATCATCGTAACTACGTACGTAGGTGCGGTTTTTTTTTTTGTATTCTGTTCTTCTTCTTCTTCTTATTCTTTTTTACTTTATTTTACTTTTTTATTTTTTATTTTTATTCTTGTTGGATGAAAATTCTCAAATGTATTATGTTAAAAGGTGTTTAACCAAAATATGGTTTTTCCATTCATTGTAGTGTTATTAATGGTATAAGGTATGTTGAGTTTTGTAAAAGCCAAAAAAACCACATATATATTATGGTTTTTGCTTTTTACTAAACTTCTAAATTAATGTGTGTGTATGTCATTTAAAACATAACTTGAACACTTAAAGAGAATAATAGGTATTTATAAGAATTTTTCTTTTCTCTTGGTTCATTTTTTTTCTTTTCTTTCTTTCGTTCTTTTTGTTTTATTGTTTTGCTTTAGAAAAACCATTGATGTGGTAAAAGAGATGACAATCCATCATCTCTGGTAATATTTTATATATAAATGTCAAAAAAAATTTAGCACCAACTAAACATTGTCTTAATAAAGTGAAAATATTGATATTATATTTCTGTCATCATTAACACAATCAAAAAGTAAAAGTCTTGTTAGAAAATTTATTCTTTATACAAAATTTTTTTTGTTAACTTTTCTAAAATCTCAATCCAAAAAAAAAAAAAAAAAAACATTAAAATAAAGTGAGAAGAAAAATTATTTGATTCTTCTAAAACCAAATTCAAACATTAAGGATAAATTGCTTGAATTAAACTATTACATAAGACTTTCTAAATGTGATCTTTCTATATACCTACTATTTCTGTTTTATATAAACCAACACAATAATTCCATAGTTTAACTTTTAGACAACAAACCATTTAGATTTACCCAAAAACAAAAAAAAAAAAACAAAAACAAAAACAAGATAGAAAAATAAAATAAAAGAAAAACGAAAAATACTAACCACTGACAGATAAATTGTTAATGAAATTTCGAAATTAAAGGAATAGAAAATGCGTTTATATAATGCTTACACAAGAGAAATTAATACAGAAGAAGACTTAATTAAGTTGTCCTTTTCATCACATATTCATACATTTATACTATACGTATATATATATAATTTACTTATATGTTTTTCTTTACAAAAGAATAGCTTATATTTTGATCAGACTCTTTTGTAACAAAAATGTTAAGTTTATAGCTAATAGTGTTACTAAGAATAACTATAGAGATAATCTTAATCCTATATGGAATGTTTAGAAAACAAACAAACAATCATAGAAAGGACAAAAATAGAAATATAAATATATCTGTATGTTTGTATGGATGGGTGTGTGTGTGTGTGTGTATTTGTCTGTGTTTATATGTAGGTATATATATTTATATATAATAAGTTGTATCTATATTCTAGTAGATATATTAAGTATAAATATATATCAAGATAAATCGTTCCCAAAGGCAGAAAAATTTAATATATTCAATGGTTAAATTATCACAAATCTGAATTAGAAAGGGATCGAAGAAATTAATGGATTGTTAAACTAGGGATATCTTGTTCGTGACAGAACAATGGATTTCGATATTTGAATTCTAATTCTATTAGATTTTCAACTGGGTTTAAATTGAGCATAAAAGTTTTAATTTTAATTTTTTTATTTCAGTTTTCTTTATTCCCTTTTTTTTTTTGCTTTTCTTCTTTTTCCCTTTTTTTATTTTTTACTCAATTTAAATGATTATAAAATAAATGTAAAATAAATTCGTCAATTTATTTTAGCAAGAAAAAAAGAGATTTTCTTATTCATACTTTCGTTTTTTTTTCGTTTGTCTGTCTGTTTGTTTGTTTGTTTGCTTCTCTGTTTTTTTTTTTTGTTTAATTCATAAATTTATATTCCGTTTTATGTTTCCATAATTGTCTGTTTCTTTTTGTGGTAAATAATATTTTCTTATTTAAATGCTATTAAAATAACGTAAACTGTTCCACCGATAAGAAAGAACAACAAACAATATTTCTAATAATCCATAAGGCCCTAATTTTTATTCTGTGTACCTTCTTCTTATATAAAAAATCGTACATTTGGATTTAATTCAAATTAAAAACATTTTACTTTTTATTGAATTTTCTTATAAAGAAAAAAAAAATGTTTGTTTTTCCTTGGATTTCTTATCCTTCTTTTTTCCTCAATAATTTTTCATTTGGCCATCTTACAAATAATTAATCTCATCCAACACTGAAATACACTAAAAAAAAACCAAAAAAACCGAACGGAAAATAAAAACTTAACATAATTGAGAAGAAATATTTCTGTTTTAAAAAAAAAAGAAAAGTCAGAAAAAATAAAAACAAAAAAAAAGGGATAATTAAAAAAGAATGAATATAAATGTAAATTGTAAAGTTGTTGTTGTTGTTGTTGATATTGAGTTCGACATAATTTCCATGGTTATAGTCAAAGTAAATCAATCAACTCAGACTAGAGCAAAAATCATTCTGTTATAATTTTTTACCATGTAATTATTTTCCACGTAATAATTATGTACAACAAAAAAGAAATTACTTAAATAACTTTGTGCTACTTAAATTTCTCTTATATTAAAATTTTTCAACACCAAATATTCATTTTGAATATATTTGATTTTGTTTTTCCCATCAAATGTCAGGAATTTTTGATGAAAAACAGCAAAAAAAAATACCAAATTTTTTTTTTTTAAATAAAAATCTAAGAATATATTTAAGAAAACAATTTGTCATCTTTCTTTCTTATATTATGTGAGTGTATATGTGTGTGTGTGTGAATGTATATATATATATTCAAATTATCTTTGATTTATTTTTTTCAACCAACCTTCGACAACAACAGCACATTAAATAGTTCATATAAAGTACATAAATCAATTCGTACAATTTATTGGGGGTGGACAACAAGTTTCAATCTTATACAATGACAATGAAAAAAAAAAAATTTTTCCAACAAACATAATGATCCTATGGTATGATGGTGGTACTTAACTTGATGTTTAGTAAAAGACGAAAGCACAAGAATAAAAAAAAAATCTGACAATGAAGAAAGAAAAAATTTACATTTTAGGTTTTACAGTTTTTCTTCGTTTTTTGCTTTCAATTTATAATCAAAAAGTAACGAATTTTTTTTTTGGTTGCATTAAGTAAAGAGTAAAGAGTTGATTGATAAACTTTTATTGGAAAATACGAACTTTTGTTAATTCTGAAATACATTCCGAGAAAATTTAACTTAATTTGTTCTGGGATAAAATTAATTTTTTTTTTTGTAATGTAAAAAACCAAGTGAAATTTAAAATCGATGCTTTTGGTTCAATCTTTTTAAATTAATTCTTTGATGTTCATAAAATTTAATTAAAATCTCATGAATTTTAAACTTTAGATATTAATTAGTCAAACTTTTTAACTTTTAAGTCTTTTAACAATGAGATCGTATGCATTATCTTCTTCAATTTCTTTTTAAAGAATTCAGAATGATTTCGTTCTTTTGATAATTAAATCATATTAAATTAGAAAAATTAATTCAGAATTTATAGTAAACACTGTAAGTGCCACTTAATAACACTTAATAATTTTAACAAACTAAAATGGTGAGTTCACAAGTATTATAGAATTGTATTTAATGTGCCTGTATCACCAACTGAGATTACATTAACTAAGAACTAACTATTATTCTGAACCTGTTAATTGAGGTCTTTCTGTGTTAATCTACTTAAAAACATATGTGACCTGACCAGTCAATAAAACAGAAGGTCAAACATATTGGGATTAACAATTACTCAAAATTTAAACATTACTTTGATTATATAAGTTAGAGTTTAATTTTGGGAAACTTTTATAATGTAAAATGAAGTAAATAATAATAATAGAGTAACATGCGAAATAACAATAATTTAAATTCACAACAATTAAAATGTCAGATAAACAATTCCATAAAAAAAAAGAAAAAAGAAGGATATTATAACAAGAACAAAAAAACTTTCTCTGTATCGTTTAGCTCTTAGAAAGCTCTGCAATGTTTCAGTATAATTATGAAGGCTTGACACGATAGTTTTTATACTGTAAAGTAAATGAACAAACATGAATATTCACTAAATTACAAATTAAACTTCAGCAACAAAATTTGATGTAAATTGTGGCAATTTACATAGTCACCTATAATTTTAATTGTCATTTAATAGTTTATGATGTTGCACCGACAATATGCGATTTTTTTCTGTGAATTTATTGAAAGTTTAATGTATTAATAAAAATGGGCAAGAACAGCAATTTTACACTCCGGAATAAATAAATATACAATTTCACTAATACAGTGACTGTATTAAAAAGTTGCATTTCACACAACAAAATAGTTTGGCTTCTTTGCATATAGAATTTTATTATTGAAGGATATGAAATCTTTAATTCAGAACCAAAAATGACCAAAAATTACTTTAGTTACAAATAAAACTAGAATATTAAAAGGAATCAAATTGAAATTCTGAATAAAAAACAATTTATGTAAATCCAGAATGTGAATACGATTCATTAATGGTATTAAATTGGCCTTTAAAAAAAAAAGAGTTAACAATGTTATTATGTCTCTATGTGAATGTGTGAAAAAATGTGAATATGTGTACATAAGTGGAATAATTTAAATTATTATTTCACTAAAAGTATTTAGTAATAGATTCTGGCAGAATATAATGTAAACTGAAGTTATATTAAGTAATTAGATTAGGTTAAGTTAAGTTTAATTGTTTTTTATTTTTAGTTGGACAAAAATAAATTGTAAAAATATTTAGTCTTAGTTTACATTCAGTTTACAAAATAAAAATAAAGTGTTTTATTTTACAAAAACCAAACTACAAAATTTTACATAATATGTGTGTTAGCGTGTGTGTGTAATTTTCATTTTGATCAAAGCCGAAGCAACACAATATAATCAATTGAATTTATTATAAAATCCCTATTTAGTTGTTCGTTTGATGTCAATTTTTTATTGGACTGAACCTCATTTTTATCTTTTTCAATATTTTTTTTTTGTATTTTAATTAAAAATACGAGAATAAAAAAAAACGGAAGGTAAATTAGTTTTCAATCATCCCTTTTTGAATTTATTTTGGTTTCTATGTTCTTCGTGTCCCTTTATTTTATTACAAAAAAAAAAAAAGAAGAAACTTTAAAACAAACCTAAAATGAAGTGTGATCAAAAGTTACGATTGAAAATGGAAGAGAAGAAATAAAATAAGTGTCTGACTGTACTTAATTTTATAAATTGCACCGACACAAAATAAAAACAAAAAAAAAAAACAAAAGAAGAAAAAGGCAGAAAGGAGAAGACAACCAGAAAAAAAAATTGATTTAAGGATATTTAACGAATAGGAGGGCTTCGGATAAAATATTGATGAGACTCATCTTTTTGTTGTTTTTTTTCTCTTTCAGTTTTTTCTTCTTTATTTTTCTTGCTAGAACAAACCAATAAAGAATAAACGCACATTTCCTTCTTTTTCCCTTTTTACTTTCTTTCTTTTTTTTTTTCTTTTTTAATCAAAAGCTTTTTGTTTTGAAATAAAAACATCAAGAAAAAGTGAAAGTAAAGAGAGAGAGAGAAAAAGAGAACGAAAAAAGAAAAACAATTGCTGCAATAAGAAGGATTTTAGGTCATATTTAATGTTTATCTTTATCTACGCATTTTCTTCATTGTTCGTCTTCTTCTTATGACAAACAAAATAAAAATAAAAAAAAAAGAAAAAGAAAAAAAGTAAAGAAGAACAAAACAGAAAAGATGAAGAGTTTCTTTTTTCTTTGGTTTTTTTGTTGTTGTTGTTGTTGTTGTTTTTTTGTTTTTATTCCTCTCCCCAAAGTGTTTTTACTGTCGTTATTTAACAAAAATCAAAATGTTTGTTGTCAAACATAAAACATTATATTACGTTAGTTAGCTGCTTCCTTTCATTTTTTCTTTTCCCTTCTTTTTCTTCTTCTTCTTTTTTTTCTGTATTTTTTGGTGTTGTTGTTGTTCTCATTATTATTATTGTTGTTGTTGTTGTTGTTGTTGTTGTTGTTGTTGTTGTTGTTGTTGTTGTTGTTGTTGTTGTTGTTGTTGTTGTTGTTGTTGTTGTTGTTGTTGTTGTTGTTGTTGTTGTTGTTGTTGTTGTTGTTGTTGTTGTTGTTGTTGTTGTTGTTGTTGTTGTTGTTGTTGTTGTTGTTGTTGTTGTTGTTGTTGTTGTTGTTGTTGTTGTTGTTGTTGTTGTTGTTGTTGTTGTTGTTGTTGTTGTTGTTGTTGTTGTTGTTGTTTTTATATATATATGTACAAAACATATATTACATTAGATATAAAATATAATACATAAGTAGTATAAATGCTCATATTTTCTCGAGTTTAAATGTCGCGGTTTTTTCTTTATACTAAAAATGTATGTTTATTATACGTAAATATGTATATGTTTGTGTTGTGTTGTATATTAGAGATCTAAATTATCTATATACATACATAAACATACACACACACACACACATACGCACACATAGATAATATATATTTACCTTTGATGAAAATCATATAAGCTTTTCCTTGAAATTATCTGTGGTTTATTATAAATTATAAGCTTCGACAAACAACAAGTTTTATTAAGTTTGTTTTACAAAAAAAAAAAAAAAATAAAATAAAAAAAATAAAAAACTGTGAGGAAACAAAGTAGAAACAGGGGTTAGCAAGGAAAAGTGGGAAAAAAGGGTAACATCCTTTTTTTTTCTAATATTGATATTTTCTAACACAGAAAAAAATTTATATATAATTATTATTATTTTCAATAAGGAAGAAGAAAATCTAAACAAAACACACAGATCCACAGATACACACACACACACGCACACACATAAAAATACACATTTCGATATAACACAAAAAAAAAAAAACTTTTTCGTTCATTTTTTTTTTTATCCATGTTAATAAGGGAGTAAAAAAGAGAAAAGAAAGAAAGAAGAAAGAAAGAGAAAAAAAAGCCCCCAAAATAAACATATAATAAAATAGATATCAGATTGCATAAAACGTTACAAGTATGTTTGAAAAAAAAAAATAAGATTTCTGTTTTTTCCTTTCCAAAAGAAAAGAAGAAAAAAAAAAAAAACATAATAAAATTCGTTTTGGAAAATGTTGTGTTGAGTGAGAGAGAGAGTGTGTGTGAGAGAGAGGGAGAGAGACAGAGATTCATTTTTTTTTTCTGTTGTAAAGATAAAAAGTTCTGAAAGAGTATACCAATTTACATGCATGGTGATATTCTAGTTTAGTTCTTCTCATCTTCTTCTTCTTCTTCTTCTTTCCCATTTTCTTTCTTTCGCTTTTTCTTTTCTCCTTTTTTTTTTGGTTTCTGTTTGTATTAAATAGAAAAATCCTTTTCTATATATCCATAGTCCTTCTTGTCTTATTATTATTTTTTTTTTTTCCTACTTCGTTTTCTTTCATTTTGTATGCCGCAATTGAGGAAAAAAAAAGAAAGAAAAGAAAAAAAAGAACGAAAAAAAAAAAAAAAAGAAGAAAATTACAAAAAAATAAATCGTTGAATCCAATAAATGTTTGAATCGTATATGAGTTTTCTTCGCTTGTTTTTTTTTTTTTTTTTACTTCTCTCTAGATATATTTTCTATATTTTTCTTGTAGTTGTTGTTGTTGTTGTTGTTTATAAAAGATACATATTACCAGTTAACTGATGTCCTGCGCACCAAAGTATAAAAATAACGAGATAAACTCGTGTAATTTCGCGTATATAATATTAGATAGATGTAAAATAATATAAATTTTTCAGATGTTTTAGTTTTCATCTTTTGGACAAAGTGGGCGAGGCACTTTAGTTGCTTTGTAGACTTTATTTCAAATAGACCACTATAGACGAATGTTTTTTTGAAAAGAAAAAAGCTTTAGGCCACCACGCCCCTACACACACAAAAAAAAAAAAAAAAACAACAAAAGAATTTAATTAATAAAAATATAAATGTTTTTCTTTTTTAATTAATTACGATTTTTAAAATTTCTTTAATTTATTATTTTATTTAATTTTATTTAATAAAAAATATTCATTCATATTCTGTCTGTTTATATTTTCTGAACGATACCACAAACAGAAAACAAACAGTAAAAAAAAATGATTTGGATTTAATTGACTGTTTGACAGTTGATGTTGTTTTTATATTTTTTATTTTGATTCAAAGTGATTAAAAGTGATTTTAAAGTTAAAAGTTTTATACGTTTTGTTTTTTTTTTTGGATTAAAAAAAAACAAATAATTAATTCTGAGTGATTCTTAATTTAATAAATAAAATGAAAAAATAAAATAAAAAGAAACGAAACGAAACATAACGAAAAGGATATAAATTTACATGAATGTTTATTTGTGAAAAATTTGTGTTAAAAAAGTGATCATATCGTGTCAGGAAAATGGCATTACTTGTATATGTGATAATGACCCTATTTGGTATGTTACATTTATTTAATTTTTGTCTCTTTCAATTTTCACCATTTTATTATTGTTGTAATTTTTATTTCTTTATATTTTTCTTATAATAACAGAAAAAACAAACTTATAAATGATCTTTAAAAATAAATACAACAGCAAAAGCATAATAGTCGCCTCTGACTGTACTTATAATGTTTCACACAAACATACAAAAGTCTCATAGCTTTACTGTCTAGGGAAATATTTTACTAAATAAATATAAATAAATATTATAATAAATTAATTAATTTCGAAACAAGACAACAACAAAAAAAAAAAGTATCAGAACATACAACAATAATAACAACAACGACGACAACAGAAACAGCAACACCAACAACAGAGATGCTAAATAAATAAAAATAAGAATTCTTTTTTCGTCTTTTTCTTGTATCTTTTAACATTGTAGCTTTTCTGTGTTTTAATTATATTTTTCTTTATAACTTAAATATAGAAACTTATTATTATTATATATTTTTTTATTATCCTTTTATGTGTACACACACACACACACAGAACAGAATAGAACAGATAGAAAGTTAATTTCTTTTCTCTTTATATCATTTAAGCATTCAAATTAGGAATGGAAATATGGCAAAAAAAAAAAAGAAGCAAAATAAACAAATAATACAGAACAGAAGAAAAAAATTTTGAATTAGAAATATTAGATGTCAGTAGTTGAGTTAAAAATGACAAAAAAAAAAAAAATTCTATAGCAGAATTTTAACATTCACCATGTCACTGTTAAATATGTTGGTCCAAACTCCAAACATTTAGAGAAAATATTTAGTTGGGATTATTCATGTTTGTAAATATATTTATAATAATACAAACATATTTCCCATTTATTATTGCTTCTTATCTTTTATTTCATACTTATTTATACACTTTCGTACATACGTATATTCATTCATACATACATATATACAACAAATGTTTCTTTCACTGTGTTTTCTTTTTCTTTTTTTTTCTTTTCCTTTTCAATCGGTCAAGAAGGCTAACTTCCAACAAGTTATAAACATACTTAATTCAACTTGACAACAAACTTGAAAATATCTTATCATAGATCGTTAGTGTTCTTCTATGTATATATATAATATTTTAGGAAACAAAAAACAACAACAACAACAACAAAAATTATTATGAACTCTTTTACAATTTTCTTTTTTCTTTCTTTTTTTCTTTAACTTTTAGTTTTTTCTTGTTATTTTTTTTTTTTTCTTTCGTGCCAAATAATTTTCTACTATTTATTATTCTAACACTTTATGTGTATGAAATGAACAAAAACAAAAAAAGAAAACTTTTTAAGTTATTCATTTCTTTTAAGTATCTTTTGATGTTTTTTTTTCTTCCTTCGTCTTCTTCTAATTTTTTTCATTAAAGTTTATTTTTTTCCTTTATTTGAAATAAATCATTTCTGTTATGTCTGTTGTATTTAATTAAAAATTATCTTCTTTTCTTTTTGTTTTTATTTTTAATTCATATATGTACGTTGATTATAATTTATTTGAAATTAACCTTAAGACTTAATCCAATTGGATGGATTTATTTTATTTCTATATGGACAATTAATTATAAATTAAAATTTATTTTCTCAAGATAAAATCAATTCACATTAAATGAACTCATTTAATGAAAGAATTTTTTTTAACAGATCCTCTTGTTGGTGTTATTAAGTGAACTTATTTAATTTTAAATACATACGTCACAATTATTTTCTACAACACCTACAGATTTTATTATCATTTTAATTCATAATATTTATGATTGGTTATGAATTTATATTACTTTTTTTTTTTTTTGGGTTATCGATAAAACTAAATTATTATTATAACTTTATTTCTACTAAAGCATAGAAACTTCTTATCTAATGACTCTTCTTATATACCAAAATACAAAATTAATTGAGTGTGATTGCTATTTTGCCACTAGGAAATAATTAAGGAACTTCAAATAGAGAGACACGATTATATAGTTTTGTCTATTGAATCGATTTAAGTATATAATGTTAATGTATAAGAGGAAGTCAATACTGTATAGAATCAAAGTGGCAAACTATATTCATTTAAAATAGTAAATAAGTTCTTTTTGTCATTTAAGAGAAAATGCTTATTTTTGTATTTAATTTTATTATACTGAAAAGGATATAAATCAGAATGGTATATTTACATTCAAGTATCAGCTGTACTTTGCAGACTATTATTGTTGATCTATTATTTATATAATGGAATGTAAACTATATTATTTCTATAAACCAAAATGAAAATTACCAACTATTGTCCGAACGTGTTAGTCTACTCTTTCCTAAAAATGAAAAAAAAAAAAAAAAAAAAATAACGTCAGAAGAGTTTTAATTTTATTTTTACCGACCAAGGTGGCAACATGGCAACATGCTGACGTTTGGAGCGGGAGGTACCGAGTTCGAATCTCGACCGAGGCGGGATGGAATTTTTCATTCGGCTAATTATGTACTAAACATACATAAAGTAGTGGGCAATGATTAATAACATCTATGACCCTCCGGCCGGTGTGCAGGATAAGGTTTTAACCGAACGATTCTTCTTAGGAAATCTGCATGTTTTCCTAAGAGCTGGCAATGCGCCGAATCGAATTAAAAATGCATGTGCAGATGCTAGGTGGTTCAGAACCCACCTCAAAAATAGTAGGTCTCCTAGTTACTAATAACCTTAGTCGTTGATGTACTAGGTTAATAAAAAATTGAAATACAAATACAAATACAATTTTATTTTATTTTTTAAAATGCTTTTCACGTCTGACAATGTAATTGCCCTGGTATTATTTTGTATTCTATTCTCTCACACAACATACGAAAAAATATACCAATTTCGCTCATTTTCTTTCCGTCGTTTTTTTACACTAAAAATATTCTATCATGGATCAATAGATTGGGATTGAATTGTTATTTTATCATTTTGTTAAAAAAATTTTTACTCTTTCTACAAAGTAAAAAAAAAAAACCAATAATTCACATATGGACACAAAAAAAAGGTTCGTCTGTGACAATTCACATACAAATTTACTAGGGCTTCTGTTTTTTTTTTGTCTTCTTCTCTCTCTGAGATGAAAATAGAAAATTAGAAAGAAGAAAAAAAAAAGAATATAAGATCAATCGAAATTTTCCCCTAATCGATTGTTAGATATTTAAAATACAGCAAAAAAAAAAAAAGGTTCGTTTTTTTATTATAACAAATGATAATGTTGTCTCATTTTTACAATTAGTATAAATATATACAAATATATACAAAACAATACACATATAAATATAAAATGTCAAAGCTTTTTCTCTTGTTACCAAAAAATTTAACAAAGCACAAAGGTTACATTATATACTTATACCCAAAAAAAAAAAAAAAAAGAAACCGCATGATACACATCTAGATATATCTGTATAGAGAAAATTTGTTATATAAAGACTACTTAATAATTATCTATGTCATTAGTTAAATAAATATTATACTTTATGTTACAAGAATATCTATTAAGAAGGAGAGAAAAATTCAATAGAAAATTTAATGGGAAATTTTAATAGGAAGAAGAAACTTTACAACAATCGTTTAGTTAGAATATTGAATTTTAAAAAAAAATTAACTGATTTATCAAATATTGATACCGCAAACAATTTTAATCTAATTTTATATTTAATTTTATAAATTATGTGATATAATAAATAAATTGGAATAATCATCCCTCCAATTTTAGACTAATTTCTTCTTTTTTTTATACGTTCTCCTTTGACCTTTCAACCCAATTTCTGAGTAATTTACCACTCTACTATATGAACAAGTTGTTGAAAAAAAAAATATATATTATCCAGTACTTTTATTTATAATCAACCTTTACGTTGTCAAAGTATAAAATTTAATAAAAAAATACAAAAATCTACTCTAATGAAATATGAGAAGTTGATCTCGTCTCACCTCACATTAAAAAGGTATCCCTTTTTTTTTTTGTTTTCTCCTCTTACTCTTTCTCTTTCTCCCCTTTTTTTTTATTAAATTTTATTCAATATAAAACTTTAAAAAATAAACAAGTGAAATTGAAGCTGTGAAAACGTAAAAATGTTTAAAAAAGAAGAGTAAAAAAATAGGGAAGTAAAGAAGAATGAAAAAAAAATTGAGCATCATATATAACAACAACTACAATAACAGCCTCTACAATAATAACAACAACATAACAGCAACAACAACAGCAACAACATAACAGCAACAACAAAAAATAACATAATATGAAACGATGTATGAACAAATAAAACGCGGAAAGTGCTGTTGCCAAACAACTATGGGTTTTGATCATAATATGTATTTACAATACAAACATGGAAAATTCAACGAAAATAAGCTTGGAAATTTATTCTTGTCCAATTGTTTTTGTTTTCGTTTTTCTTTCTTTCCACATTTTACTTCTTTCCCATTTTTCTATTTCTTTTTTTCTTCTCTATATTTTCTTTCTTTCATTTTTCTTTTCTTCTTTTCAACTTTTCATGAATTATTGCTGGTATTATATATTAAAGATTTCTGTACAAAAATTGTTCATCTTCTGGTTTCTGTCGTTTATATTATTATTTAAAGTAAAACAAAAAAAAAAGAAGAAAATAAGAAAAAGGGAAAGAGAAAAATCGGTACACCAGAATAGTGAAGTAATAAATTCAAAAAAGAGAAAAATAGTGTGGCTAATAAAAAACAAAACTATTGCGAATAATTTAGGTCAGTCAGTATTTTATACAAAAAAGAAACACACCACTGTAAAGTATACTGTATGTTGAATCAAAATATTATTATTTTTTTTTGAGTCTGTTGAGTCTGTTTTTGAGTGGATCAAATATTTCACATACATAAAAATGTTGAAGTGTAATTTTTTATTGTTTACTTAACATTTTAGAATCGATTCATCGTTTGTTTTTTTTTTTTCCTTTATAACAAAAATATTAAATTGAAAATCCATTAATGTTCTGTTTCACAAGAACTTGTAGCTATAACTGTGAGGAGTTTAAAAGAGAATACAAAACATCCATGAGAATGAGAAAAAATTGCGTTAGAATAAGACTTAAAATAAATGTATAAAGTTTCTTTTTTGGATTGAGCCATAAATCTTTGGTTTTTATTTTTTTCAATATTTATCAGAAAATTTACAACATCTGGGATAGAATATTTGGGTGGTAGTTCTCTTTGAATAGACAAAATTACACTTTACTCTTCGAGTGTTTCTGGCAATTAAAATTTCAATAATTGAACAAATTTAAAGCAATTATCTTGTATGAAAATAGATTTGACATTTTGTCATCAATTGTAGATTTAATAATTACATTCGAACTCCATCACCTTTTCACATATTTTTTCATGAGGTGAATTTTCATTGTGAACTTGATCAATTGTCACATCAATTTCCTAAATTTCTTGTACGCTAGCGGCTTTAAACTTTTAAAAATACAATCAACTTGATAATTTTCATTTAACTTTAATTTAAAAAATTAATGAATATCTTTTTAATTAATTTTAAATTAAATATTTTTTTAATTTATTTTCTTCATTTTTTTTTTCTTCCTAACAAAATTATTTCTTCAAAAATTAAAATTACCCAAAAATTATTGAAGAAAAGTATTTTTCGTTGCATAATTTTCAAATTAATTATCGACAGAGAAAAGAAAAAAAAAACCGAACCAAAAATAAAAAAAAAGAGAAACAGAATTAAATTGAAATTACAATTCAACTGAAAAATAGGAAGAAAACAAACAAAAGGAGAAAAAAAAATACATAGTGAAAGGAAATATTATCGAAAGACGCGATGATAAAGACGAAGAATAAAAAGAAGAAAAAATTACATTTAATTATCCTAATAGAAATTTAATGATATAATTTCAAATAGGTCAATCTGGTCAATATAATATTATCTGATGTTGTGTTTTGCTTCCATATACATATATGATGGGTTGTTGATTTTTTCTTCTTCTTCTTCTTCTATCTCTCTCTCTCTCTGTATCTTTCTCATGTATGTATTATCCATTTTCCATAATACATAATATTATATACTTATTATATACTTATTTCATTATACATTATTCAAAGCTGATTGAGATGAGTATTTAATGTGGTTATAAAGAAATATTATATTATTTAGAAGCGAAAAAAAAAATCAAGAAGAAGGAGAAGAAGAAGAAGGCGAAGAAAGAAGAAAAAAAAAATATATATATGTAGAAGGAGTAAGAGTAAGAATTATGAGTGTTAAATATATTTATATGGATTCTTCTCTATATAATAAATATTATCATAACATCATCTATGTATTCTCATTTTTTTTTCTTTTCTCTCCTTATTCCTCACTTTCAACTCTTTCAACTCTTATAAATATATAAATACACAGATACATGAGAAGAAAGAAATAAATTATATATATCAAATATATAATGAGAAAGTATATAATGTGTCTTGTGTCTATATGTATTTATGTATATCTATAAATGAGATAAATAATAATAATAATAATAATAATAAGAAGAAGAAAGTTAATTATTTAATCAAATTTTAATAACAAAAGACATATATAGAAATAATTTAGGGTTTTTGGATAACTAAAGAAAATTGTATAGAAGCATAAGGATCCTATCTTATATTCTATTCTATCTGTGTCTATATGTATGTATGTATGTATAAATATATTTCTATATAAAATACGAATCCATTCTAAGTTATAATAGAAAGATGATATGAATTCAATATAAGATATCAGAAATAAGAAAGTATAATAATAAACTACCCCTGGCCAGATATGATGTCCCTTTTGAACACTGTCCCATGTTTTTTCATCAGTTTCTTCTTCTTTTTTTTTTCTATTCACAAATTCACGGCACAGTTACAACATTTCTTCTTTCTTTTTTATTTTCTTTCTTTCTCTCCTGTTTTCTACTTAATTTTTCATATAATTCTTCTTTTATTAATTAAGAAATCCTTATATATAATTCCAGGTAGATTTTTCATCTCGTGAATATGTATTAAAATATATAAAAAAAAAATACAGAAAACTGCCAACATCCGCAAAAGCTTCGATTCCCTAGAGTCTTAGTAAATATTGTTCGTCTGTTTTTTTTTGTTCGTTTTTTTCCTTTTTTTCTCTCTCTCTGTCTCTGTCTCTTTGGTTTTTTTTTCTTGTTTTTCTATGGGATGTGAATGTATATAATAATAATATGTTTTCCATGCAATGTTAAAGATCATTGCAATTGTTCACCCTCGTCTTTTCCTTTTAAATTTTGAATAAAATACCATTAGTATCCAAACACTGGCACGTGACGTAATATACATTTCCACGAAAAAAGGCAAAAACAAAAAAAAAAAGAAGAAAGAAGTAGGAAAAAACGACCTTTTTTAAACCATATATACTTTATATTTTATATTCTCTTTTCTCTCTCTCTCTCTCTCTCTCTCTCTCTCTCTCTCTTTTTCTCTCTCTTTTTATCATTTTCTTTTATAAGGTGCTTCCTTCTTGTTTTCTTTTTACTTACTTTACCTCTCTATACCTTACATTCTTCTTGTGTTTTTGCTTGCCTTGTTTGTTTGTTTGTTTGCTTTTTCTTCCTTACAGTTTTTTTTTTCTGTTGTTGTTGTTGTTGTTTTTTTGTATTGTTTTTGTTGTAATATACCTTTTATAAAGGATCGAGGGGTACGTGATTATCAATATTGTTTGCATATTATTATTATTTATATTGATTCTATTCTTAAATAGTGAGTTGTTTTTTTTTTCTCCTTATACACTCTTCTTTCCATTTCCATCTCTTCCTCTTCCCTATATATTTTGATTTAATACCACAGACATGTCTTAGAAGAAAGAGGAAAAAAAAATACAAAGATATTTTATTATATATTTTTTAAGATGTTTATAGGGAAATCTTTTTTTTTTTTTTTTTGTGGATGGTTTTTGTGAAATTTTCTATTTTTTGAGGGTGATTTTTATTGGGAAAAAAAAGGGGGGAAAATGTTTTTTTTTTTATCACTAACACCATTTAACATTTTAATCGATGTGTATTTTTATGAGAAAATAAATAAACAGTAATATACGAAAAATCTCGGAAATTCTATTAGGTGAAAATATTGTTAAAAGCGGAAACAATTTTAACCCCTATCAACGCATAAAGTTTGTCCACTTTTACGCGGAATGTTAACCTGTCAAAGGCGGAAATTTTTTCTTTATCTTTCTTTTACTTTTTGGTTAGAGAACTAAAATAAATTTAATTATTAGTTATTTTCATGAAAGTGTCCTTGAATGTAACTGACAGAATTATTTTGTATAATCCCATCTAATCCATCAACGTGGTGAGGGTGTTGAATTCTGTACTCTATAATTTACAGTAAAAACGTGTTATCTACACGACCAAACTGCGTGACATGACTTTAAAGTGTAGAACTAAACCAATCAATATAGAACAATTTTCTGATAAGAATTTACATAGTACTCTGGACTTTCAATCAAATTGAAATGTTAAAAATTTCACTTTAAAGATTCACTTACTTCTTCTTTTTCTTTTCTTTTCTTTTCTTTATAAAAATAATCAAAAAATAAAAACATTTTTTTCCGTACAATATTTATTCTTATTATGTAAAATACCTACTTTCTTACTTTCCATTTTTTTTTTCTCTTGGGTAAATTATATTTATTTATATATGGAGAGAAAAAAAAATGTAATTGAATTGTTTATTATTGTTATTATTCAATGAGCAATGAGCAAGAAAAAGAAACAGTAGCGTCGCCGCAAGACTTTCGTTTCCGCTTTATTTTCATTTTCCTTTTTCCCGTTTTCATTTTTTTTTTGTATATTTTTTTTTGTACAAGAAGAATTTTCCCTACTGAATTGAAATTCAAATAATTGAAAAAAACTGATTTCATAATATAGAAATCTGTAAAAAATTTCGAAATTCCATTTTTTATTAATTATTGAATTTCTGTAAAATAAAAATTTACATTCCTTTTATTTTTAATTCTAATTTAACAGTTTTTCCTCTTCTACTTCTATCTCTTCTTGTTCTTCTTCTTCTTCTTTTGCCTTTCTACAAAAAAAAAAAAAAAGATGAAGTTTATTTTAATAATGAAGTTTAGTTTATAACTAAAGAAAAAAAAAAATTAAAAAAGTTTTAATTAAATTTATTTCTTTTTATATTTTGCTTTCATATGCAAGTTAGATTTTGATATGAAAACAGAATCTTCAATCAATTTTTGTTTGGTCCCCTCACCCTCACCCTCTCCCCACCAACTTATTCTTACTTCACTCAAAACGTATACAGAAAAAAAAAAGAAAGAAAGACAAAAAAAAAAAAGTAAACAAAAAAACCTCTGGTGACGCCACTAGAAAAAGCATAAGTCCTTCCTTCCTTCCTTCCTTCTTTCTTTCTTTCTTTTTTTTTTTCTTTTTTCGATGAGACTTGAACTCTAGTATTATATTGTATTATAGGTAAATGATAATTCAATTGAACGTTTTCTATAATGTCTGCTGAAGCGAATATTTGAACGAAAGAATATAAAAAAAAATGAAAATCCAGGCTTTCTGGTATGAGAATATTGTTGTACCTTTATTTCTTGTATATATTTTGAACCATATCTACCTATAGCTACCACCCTACCACCCATCAAGCCACCCATTTACTCATACCTACCGACCTACACCTACTTACTTTCATACATTTGAACGTTTTGAATGTTTTTCTTTTCTTTTTTTTTTTTGTTGATATTGTCGTTGTTGTTGTTGTTGTTGATTATTGTTGTTGTTGTTATTGTTGTTATTGTGGCTGATGGTTGTTGTTGTTGTTGTTGCTGATGGTTGTTATATGCGAAGAAAAAGAAAAGAAAAAAAAATGGAATTTTTCCCTGATCTCGGTCGTTTCGTTTATACACAATAGAATTTTGTGTTGTAACTTTCTTTTTTTTTCCTTTCTTTTCTTTCCTTTCTTTTCTTCTTCTTCAACTTACTCTTATTCTTCTTCTTCTTCTTTTCCCTCTTCTACTTCTTCATCTTCTTCATCTTCGTCTTCTTCCACAACTTCACCTATATTTCTTCTTTCTTTCTGTTTTGCACTGGCTATACATCCTTATACTAAAAGTAATCATTTATCGACTTCCCTTTTTGACTTTATATGTATATAACTTTAATATGTATTATAAACATAAATATATATACATTCATGTATATAAATATATATCCATCTTCATCTTTATATAAATGTACATATGTATGTGTGTATGTGTGTGTGTATAAATGTATACAAAACCAAACCATATATCTTTCAACAAGATGTTCAAGGATCGAGCTGAGGCAATCATTTTTATTTATAAATTTATTATCAGATTTTCATCAAAATTTGATTCAAACTTTAATAATATATAAGCAGCAGCAGCAAGCATATATGAGGCGTCAAAAATAAGATGGAAATCGTTTTGGAGATGCATTAAGTAAAATTGAGATTTTCTTATTTTTTCTGTTTTTATTTTTATTTTTTTTTTTTTTTGATTTTGATTTTTTTTTTTACTTGATTTTATATAAAAATGTGATCAGATCAATGATTGATTATGTGTGTGTATTCTATTTTGTTGTGGCGAAAATTTATGCAAAGAAAAATAAAAAAAAATAACAAAAACAAAAAAGAAAACTTAAAACAGACAAAAACAAAAACACAAAAAGAAAAAAGCTCAGAAAAAGTATCGCAGTTGTTGTAAATTTTTTTTTTCTTATTTTCACAATTTAATCATTTTCTCTCTCAAATCTGTATAAACACAAAATAAAGTTAAATTTTTGTAAAGACAAGAAGAAGAAGAAAAAGAAGAAGAAGAATAAGATAGAATACTTGTGTGAAAATTTTAAATTTCCCTTTTATAGAATAATAATATGTTTAAATGCAAATTGGAATTTTATACATTTAATCATGTATGTGTTGAAGTAGATATATTTATAGATATATATTTATATATATATATACATATGTATGTCAGTATATCAGTATATCAGTAGATAGAATACATATATGTTTGGATATAAATGTATGTGGGTTGATTAAATAATATGGTTAATTAAAGGCAAAAATTTTACAAGTTAAAATTTTACAATTTCTCTATAAATTCTCTATATATTTATTATCTATAAGGATCTTTTCACAAAATATATATATATATATATATAAATATACATACATACATACATATATATAATGGCAATAAATCTGTCAAAACTTAATCCGTGAATTAAGTAAGAGATAACAATAAAGTGAATTAAATTTCATAACAAAACTATATATATATGTGTATTAAAATATTTAATCTATACATGTGCATATATTTATTGTACTCTTTACTCTGTACTTTGTGACTCTATATACTATGTATATAATTATATGTATATATATATATGTATATCTGTATATATATATAAAACAAAACCATCAAATGATTATATCAACTTTTGACTAGACATCTTATATCTATTCTATATAGTATTTTATATTTATTATAAGATGAGATGAGAGATGAGAAAAATTGCCTAGAGCATACTTGAAATGGTTTTATTAGGTATAAGATAACTACTTTTTGACAAATTTTGATGAGAGAAATTTTAAGTTGAATGACACACTACAGAATTTGACACAGTTCTTTATAATAATCTAATATCGATTTAGATTTTAAATTCGAAAAATATAAATCTTTTTAAAGTTAAAGAAAAAATGAAAAAAAAAAAACAAACAAACAAAACAAAAGGAGAAACAAGCAAAAAGAAAAGAAAAATTAGTTTTCAATTTGAATTCCTTTAATTAAATTCTTTTTTAGACTTTTGCATTTTATAGAATTGAAGAATTGAAGGAAAAAGTTATTTTTTTTTTGGTTTTCTTTCCCTCGTCGTTTTTTTCCCCCCCCTATACAGAAAAAATAATTTTGAGAAACAAAAAAAAAAAAATAAACGATTTTCTTCTATTCTATTTTTTTTTTTCTACATTGAGTCAGTCAATTGTTTGTGTGGATATGTGTGCTTATGTGTGTGTGTGTGTGTGGTGATTTCCTTTTTGGACTTATATGAAAAGCTGTTTGGCTTACATGTAACTTTTATTGCTTTTCTGTAATATAATTAATTTTTCGATTTTTTTTTTTCCTTCTTTCTTTCTTTTCTCGTTTTTCTTTTAGGATTTACTTTGACTTATAAAACAAAGAACACTGTAATGGAAGTTAAGAGTTATTCTTTTAGTTTTTCCTTTTCTTATTTTTTTTTTTATATATTGAAGACTATATTCTTCTGTATAAGAACACTTCTTATTGATAATAATCTTGTACATTTTCTTAACAAAATAATGATCTTTTTTATGAAATAAAAGGAAAGAAACAATTGAATGAAACAAAAAAAAAATGAAGAAAAGTTGAACATTTTTTTTTTGTTTTTCATCAATTTTTTAATTCTTTAATATGTTTGAATTTGTTTCTCATTTAATTTCATTTTATATTAAAGAATAGAACCAAAGTATTTTATTATTCTTTTATTTTTCCACCTGTAAAATCGGTGACTACATAATTTCATATTCCTTTCACTCATAGTTTTTGTTAATTAATAATTAGATGAGTTTAATTATGAATTTACATGTAAAAAAATGTATACACAAAATTTGGATTATCATAAATTTTTTTTTTTTAACCTTTGTTATAAAGTTAGCAATATTTTGATCAGACAACAACTCAGATCAATTTAATGACTAAGAAATTAACAGAACTTGACACTAATTTTATGAGTTTATTGGAAAATCAATAAAAATGAACTTATGTGTTTTAATTGTTTTATTTTTATTTAATTTATAAATACAGTGTGGATGCCTGTCTAACTGCCTGACCATAAATTTTATCAAGAAACTTTGTCCAAATTGGACAGGTGCCTCAACCAGATAATTTAATTTCCATAAGAACAGAACTAAATTAAGTTGTCTGATTGAAGTTGTGGTCCAATTACGTCAGGTTTGAATAAGAGGTTTTACCCTGTATATTTTTTTCTTTTATTAAAAATAAATTACTGTGTAGGCATAACAGATTTTAAAAGCTTTTGCTCAATATTTTCTATACAACATTTTCAAATTTGACTTAATCTATTTTCTAATATATTTCTCTGTTATGAAAATATTTAAAAGAATGTCATCTCAAAATAAGCGGTTTATAACCCAATAATAATAATAATAATAATCCACCATTTTATAAAGAAGGTAATTTTAAAATATTAATAATAATAATAATACTAATAAAAAAATTGTCTACAAAGTAAAATTTAATATTGGAAAATAATATTATTGTGTGAAAACATTGCCGATGGCAAAAAGGAAAAACAAACAAAAAAATAGAAGAAGAAAGCATTAATATCAATCGGTATTAAAATATGTACGTTGTTATTATTTGTATAAAATTTGTTCCTGATTTTAATATTATTTTATTTAAAAATATATTTTTTTGTTCACAATTTAATAATGTTAAATTGGGTAAAAAGAAACAAATTATATTTTAACTCTCATAGAATTTATTGAGGGGATTAATGTCTTTATAATGTATACTGTAAAACCTCTTTAATACGAAACATATATATAAATATATGTACATTAAACCTTTTATTGAACTAAATTAACATCAAACTAACCGATTTTAAATAGATATTTAAAAGCTTGAATTTAATTAATGAAGCTTTTATATGTATACTGTCGTATTATGTCTATCAATTTTTATTTGCTGTATTTTTATATTTCATACTTAAAATTATCTAAATTATTCTCACGTGGTAAAATCATAAAAATAATTGATTTAATGAATTTAAATGATTTCAGGTGTGTGTGACATATATTAGAAAAGTTGGATTAACAGAATATAAATGATTTTGGTATTTTTATTCACAATGAGTGTTATGAAAATATTTAATTTCATTTACACAGAATTCAACTGAATTAATTGTACTATAAAATAAGAACATTGAATTATTTTGATTGACTGACTGGAGAATTAATAGACCAAAATCTATTTTTACTACTTTCATTCAATGTTCAAGAAACATATATCGATTGATTTATCATTGAAGAAAATAAGACGCTGACACATCATAAATAGTAAGATATAAGTCAGGTAGTTGAACTACCATTAAATCCAAAATGCATATACGGCAAAATTAAATAAATTTATAAATAAAATAAAGTAACTCAAGTGAATTCATCCAAAATGCAAACATAATCAATTTAATATCATTGTGGATGAATGGATTACATGTCCAACTCTTATTGAGAGGGTTATAAATAAATGAAAAAGTTTAGATTTCAAAATAATATAGAAGATGCTGTGTCTCAAATCGTAATTGATACAAATAATCAGCCCTAAGCTAATAAATCCAATAAAAATGGCATAAAATAATATAATCTAATGGAAAGTGTAATAATCAGCTATTATTTGTTACTGAGTCTGTGTAATCAAACCACCTTTTTATTTTTAATAGTAAACCATTTCTATGAATACTTTTATTACATTAACATATAGACTAGAATTCAATCACCATCATAATGGAATTGTAAAATCAATGGTACTCTTATACTGATTCTATTGTTTTATTACCATACGATCAAACCATGAGTTTTGATTGGCATCTTTTAGTCGAGACATTTCTAATATTAGAATTAATTCGTTATAAATTTTAATCTGCTTTTATTAAAAATCTATCGTGAATCATTTGAAAATTAATTCATAGGAAAAAAAAACAAAATTGTACAGTCTAGGAGATTTAATTCATTAAATGTTCATGGCTAGAATTTCTAATTAAAATGAATATGTTTTCATCATCAGGTAATTATTATTATTATTATTATTATTATATGGATATAAGTTTAATTATTTCTTCACTTGTCTTTTGTATATTAACGAATTTTATAAAAATCATGACTTTGTAAAATTAAATGTCTGCTATGGATAAACAAAAAAAAAATTAATTTAATTTTACTCTGCAGTTTATCTTTTTACTTTTTATTTGAATTTCAAAATTTATTTGTTTTTCTCAAAGATCAAAGCCTTTTTTGAATTTTTGTAGACTTCAAGTAATACATTTTTTTTATTATTTCTTATTTTATTCTCTTTGATTGGTAGAATATGTCTGCATTCGATCCATCTAGAACGATAACGATGTTAATCAGTGCTGGATTCTTTTTTATACAACTGATAGAACTGCGCCATTTGCTTTGTAAGATTCTGAGAAATAGAAAAAAAAAATCTATTAATGAGAGACGTCATTCTATAAAATTTACATAAATATTTTATTCATTAATTTTTTCTCATACAGACATTATTTTAACCTCAGTAATTTCTTAAACGATAATTATAAGTGGACTTTAATTTTATGAAGAAGGGAAGAAAACAAGTAAGATCATCATAAGATTATCATGAACCCCGATTTAAAAGTTAAACTGTCATATTTGTACAAGTAAAAGAAAAAGTATTTACCTTAACTGCCCACTCTGTTCCTTCTGATTAAATAATATTTTTTTTATATGTTTTTTTTTTATGATTTTATTTTTCAAATTCAAATTTATATTTATGTAAAAAAGGAAAAGAAGAAAATACAAAATTGATCATGGGTTAAAATCTTCTATCAGCAATAAATGACATATTGAGATTTATTTTTTCTTTTGGTAAAAATAAATAAAAAGAAGAAAATTTGTATATAAAAAAAATGCAACCTTTAAGGGTTTTCGTTTTCGTTTTCTTTTCTTTCTTTTTTTATATTTTTTTTTTTTTGTGATCCAACGAAAAAGAAAAAATAAATAAATTCGATTTTAAAATTCAACCCGTATAGCGTATGATAAACTGTTTTATTTTTTTTACGATACCCTCACCAATTGCAATAAAAAAAAAACAGAAAAGAAAAACAGGAAAAAAAAAACAGAATTCAAGCTTTACTCGATTCAGTTTATTCAGATTATTTTGTCAACTATGCTGCAGAGGATTACATGAAAATGTGAATTGATCAATGCTGTAAAAAAAAGTAAAAAGTAAAAAAAAATACAAATTGTAAAAACGAAAAAAAGAAGAAGAAAAATCAAAAAATAACATTTTCATTTCATTTTATATTGACCAAAAGAGCAAAAAAAAAAGAAAGAAAGCACAACGACGAAGAAGAAGAAGAAGAAAAAATAGCATTTTATATGTATTTTATATTGTCCTCACTCGTCTTCATTCTTCATCTTTTTTCTTCTCCTTTTTATCCTTATTTCAGTTTTAAAATCAGACAATATAAAACGAAAATAAATAATAATAAAAATAATAATGTATCAATAAAAATAAGAATATTTTATTACCAAATTATTTATATCCCTTGTTTTTTTTTTCTCTCTCTCTTTTCCTTTTCTTTCTTTTATTTTCTTTCTTCCTTTTTGCTCCTGTTTTGTAACCAAAAATAAAAAATCAAAAAAAAAAAGAAAGAGAAACGAAACGAAACGAAACGAAAAAAGAAATAAATAGAAACAATAAAATTTGGGTTTAAAAAGGAAATTATACTTATTTAAATTTAATATAAAGGATAAAGGAAAATGGGAAGGGGGAGAAAAACATCCCTTTAATAATATTATTAATATTTAATAGGATGTTAAAATTATTAGGAATTTCTTAATGTATACCAAAATCAATTACATAATTAAAATTTTGATGATAGAAAATATTTTGAGGAAAACACTTATTCAATAATTACATTCATGTTTTATTCATTCATTTTGTAATAATATTTTCTACGAATATCAAAAGAGGATCATTTAAATGTGATAAAACCAGAAAACTATCAATCGTTTATGTTGTTCTAATCATATTACACCTTAAAGGTGAATAACAATATAATGTCGTCGTTTATTATTTAAACGTAGATATAAAAAAAAACATTGGAAACGTTTAATTTTAAACAGAGAGAAACACTAATAAAAATTAGGTATCCCCCAATAAAATTTACTGCTATTGAATAAAACATTTGAAATATGTCCGTTGAGTTATAGCCATATTCAAGAAAAATTACCCTAATAGAAAATCTAATTCATATCTATACACTTTGTCCTGTTTCAAGATGTCATCTTTCTCTTTTGTCTGTTGCCTTTTATACATGTAGTAGAAACAGAATCAAGATTCCTGTTTCATTTTTTTTTTTCATTCTATATGGATAAATTTTAGTAAAATATTATTATGTGAATAACAAGGAAATTATTTATGACTTTATAGAATAAACTTAAAATGTCTTAGACACGTTCTTATATCTATTTCTATACATATATAAATATTGTACATGAGAGTACTTTTAACTTAACTTTTTACTTATTATTATTACATTTTATTATTATTATTATTAATATTATTATTATAAAAGAGATTAGAGTACTGTTTGTGTTAGTGTGTGTGTGTGTGTGCAAAGTGTATAAAGTTTATTTGTTCACTTTAATAAAGATAAATGAAAATTATTATATTTGTTTCTATTTTTTTTTTTATCATATTTATTTATATTTATTGAGAGAGAAAGAAATAAATATGTATATAAATAATGTACAACAAACAAACAAATAAACAAATAATGTATAAATATATCTACTTAAACATTTATATATAGTAAAGGAAATTACAAATAATAATGCTTTAAACTGCAACGTTAAAAGGAGGATTATATGAGCATTAATATAAATTATTATTATAGAAAATTTCTTAAAAACGGAACGTTAAAGCTTTTTAACAAATTTTCATTCGTTTTTCTTCATTTTATTTTTTCTCTTCTCTCTTCATTTATTTTTCTATTTTCATCTGATGCATTTATTTAAATTTAAATTAAATTAACTTCACTATAAATAATTTTACATTAGATTTTACCATCCAACATCCAAATGTACAACTTTTTTTTTTTTTGTTCTCTTCTCATCTTCACATCTCCTTTCGAACTTTTCTTCTTCTCATTTTTTTATTGATTTTTTTTTTTATTTTTATGCTTTTATCACGGAAATTCTCTATTTTCTTTTTTAATATTGGGTAAGGTATAGGATATATTTAACATAAAATATGTGTTTATTATATTTAATCAGGAAATATATAAGAGAAAATATTCTGGTTTTATATAAGAGAAGAAATTGGATATAAACAAATAATATTATTTATTCTTATATATATATTTTTTTTCTTTTTCTTATTCTTCTTGAAAATTTTATTCTTCGTCTTCTTTTATACATAATATTTTACCATTTTACCAAAACACCCAAGGGATAATATAAAGAAGAAACTCCATTACTCCATTTGATTTTAGAATCATTTATCACTTGAATTGACCTCGCACGTTTGGGTCTGATTCTTCTATTCAACGCAATTCAAGCGGCAAAATTATTATGAGTTATTTGGGACAAAACCGACTGGATTTTTTTTTCTTTTCTTTTCTTTTTTTTTTTTTTTCTATTTTATAAAGTCTTAAACTCTTTCATTTATATTTTTTTTTTCGCTTTTCTTCTTGTCTTCTTCTTTATTTTTTAGTACCTTTTCCTTCTATCTTCTTCCTTTTTTTTTTTTTTGTGGAAAGTTAATTTTTATCAAGTTAAATACAATCTCCTTTTCTATATAAATAAATATATAACCAGTATACCCTACCTTATAACCATTTTATTTTTTATTGTTGTTAAAGAAAAGACAATGTTAATTTGTATTTGTTACAACTAACACGTTTTCCTTGATTCTTTCATTACAGAAAAATAATATAACAAACTTTCAAAACAAATATACGGTTTTTATTTATTTTTTTTTGGATTATAATACGATATATAAATGAGTTAAATCCTGAAATAAATAACATATAACATCTTATGAAAATCTCTGTACTGTAGGTAGTTAGATAAATGAGAGAGAGAGAGAGAGAAAGAAAGAGAGAGAGAGAGATATCGTACATATTATATATAGTGTAAGATTATTATCCTTTTGTTTTCCCATTATATAATATTGTCTTATTTATAATATTAACAGACGTAAAAGTAAAAAAAAAAAAAAACAAAAGAGAGAAGATTTGAACAAAAAAAAACATTACAAAACATTTTGCTTATTCCAATTGAGATAAGTTTTCTTATTTGTTAAGATAAGTGAAACTTTCTGTTTTGTTTAAAATCAAGTTCAGCTACAAAAGCATATAAAACTGAGTACAAAAAAAAAGGAAGAATAATAAAGACGAAGGAGGTAAAAGATTTTGAAAAGAAAAGCAAAAAAAAATTTTAATTCATTTTTACTAAATTCAACTTTTACTAAAGCTTAAAGCGTTAAAGAAATTTTCCTATGTTCTAATGAATAATTTAATTGAAATATCTTTTTAATTAAGATGAAAAAAACACGTCCTTTAGTTTTTTCTTTTTTTTATTGCACGACGAAAAGAAAAATTATAAAAGTTGGACAAATAAAAATTTGCGTTAACATTTGAATGCAAAAATGCATTCAGAAAACTCTATTAATTTTTTGTTTATATTTAAATAAAGTTTAAAGTTATTTAATTAACTTTTAAAACAAACAAACAAACAAAATGAAATTATTAAATTATTTCATTAATATTTCAATGGCGAGTTTAATAAACTATTTTAAGCTGATCTTAAATTTCTTTTATTCATTTCTACATTAAAATCCTGTTTATTGTTCTCTTTTTCCTTTATAACAAAAATTTAGTAGTTACTTCGAAATGGGTGGAACCCGGAATAAATCCAGTATAATACACCTTTAGATTATTAAAAAAGATGCGAGAACATTTAAATAACATTTTTTTCTAAACATAAATTGACTTTTGTGCTTTTGGGAATTAAATGTGTTTCCATTTTTTTATTTCAAGTTTAATTGGAATTGTGGGCAAAAGACACAAAAAAGGCAAGATAAGGAATACACATCCACAATGAACTCCGACTATGATCCTAAAGTATAACTCACTTTCAGATTATGATTGTCTCAATTTTATATTAGTGATTGAGATCACAATAAATATCTTGAGTGGTATAAACAACAGAAACAAAAAACAAAGAAAAATGTTAATGACAAACGATTTGAAATTAATAAATGAAATTTTAATTAATTACATAATTGTTTTAAATTGCTTGCTTACAAATTATATACGTTTATATAATACAGATTACATTTTGTTATTTCAATCGTCTCTGATATATTGGTAATTATGATAATTAATTATTAATTAATTATTATTTTTAGTCAACACAGCAAATAAATAAAATCGATTTAATCAACAATACAATGCCAAAAAATAAAACGTTGATAAAATGAAATAAATAAAAATGATATCATTAATTTTTTTTTTTATTTTTTGTTTAATTTAAATAAAATTGAATTAAAATTTTTCTATAAATAATTAATTATAAAATGCAGCTTGTATATTTAGAGGAGGTGCAGGAGTTGCAATAAAAAATAACGTATTGAATTATATTCTGATAATGAATTCGTTGAATCTGATAACAATTATTGTGAATGAGAATTTATTCCCAGAAATTTATTATCCACCCCAGAAAAAAAAGAAGAAGAAGAAGAAGAAGAAAGAAAATAAAAAAAAAACGTTATAATTTTCCACCTTCATTAACTTATTATTTATTTTTCAACAGACGCGCGTGAGTCTTCCTTAAGTCAAATATTAGTTTAACTTAAATAAATAAATTCTTTCCTGAAAAAAAAAAATAAAAAATAAAAGGAAGAAAACGAAAAAAAAAAGAAGAAAAAAGAAAAGTTAAGCAATTAGGGTTGTGACTTTTACTTTACATTTACAAATTGTTTTTATTGTATTTTTCTTCCCTCTTCTTCTTCTTCCTAATTTTTTTTTTCTTTCTTTCTGTTTTTTTTTTATCACAATTTGTTAGCATGTTTTCATAAAGTGAATATATATATATATATAGATCTATACAAGCACGTTGTTTTTCTTTTACTTTATTTTCCTTTTTTTTTTTTCTTTTTTTTTCTATTGCTATCCGAATCGGATGCTGCGGAAATGGAACATCGCCATTTCCTATCTCATTCTATTCATTCATCGCGGTAGTAGCCTGATAAATACACATATATACATACATTTATTTATACAAATATTCTCTACAAAAAAAAAAAAAAAAGAAAAAAGAAAACGAGAAGCGCAAAAATAATAAAAAAAAAAAAAAGAAGGAACACAAATATGCCAAAGCTACATAGAAAAGTTATAAACATTTTCATACATTTTACCTTATTTTTCTTGTTGAATATAAAATATATTTTCCTATATTTCATATTTTAATTTTAACCTATACAATATCTATGCTTGTGCATATTTATGTGTGTGTGTATATCTGTATATAAAAATAATAATAATAAAAGAAAAAAAAAACTGTGCGAAAGGGGGAAAGTTTATATTGTGGAGTTATTTTATGTATGGGAGTTATATTGTGGGGTCGTGAATGTTTAAATGGTGAAATAAGCTGAAAATCCTGTCAAAGCAATAAAACAGTAAACATATATATTTATGTATTGTATGTTATCATCATTACATAAATTATTAGATTTTTTTTTACGTTTTTTTTTTTGTCTACAGTTGTTTAAAAAATGAACCAAAATAAAGAAATATTCAGTTATTCTATTTTTTTTTTAAGAAATACACAAATCACAACAACAACAACAATAACAACAAAAATAACATAATTTATAAGTTAAAAGATTCAAACCATAAATAGATAAATGCAAAGTCGCAAGTAAACCAAAGATTTTTTATAGTCGAATGTGATATTTCAGAGAAAATTTTTTTGGAATGACCTTTAGATCCCTACAATAATCATCGGTTTTGTAGAGACCTTTAGACAAATCTGTGACAGTAAGCCATAATGGGATAAATCAAAATGACAGATTATTATGAGAAGCGTTTGAAAATTATAGATCACATTTATTTTATGAAAAATTGTTGTTTTTATAAAGAAGTTTTCTTTAAAGTTTGATATTTTATATTGCTGCATTGTTGTTATTTTTCAGTAGATTTAATGTTAAATTATTCTGTTTTCCTCGGAAGGACTTTTTTCATAAAGGAAGTAATAAAAACTTAATATATCTTTAATTAGAAGATATGAATCACTAGCGACAATTTTTTACTATCTACCTATTCCCTATTGGCTTATTGCCAAGGAAATTTTTATGATCAACGTTAAAAAAATAAAAACTTTGATTTGTATTTAATAGCAACTCAGTTTAGTAAAGCTAACAGACAATAGACCTAAATACTTAAAGTATCGAGTAATTCAACTATTATCGAAAGAATCTTTAGATTTTTTTTAAAATATTTAGGAACAATTCTTTTCCATTTTTAATGGAACCTTGTGTAATTGGACCTCTTCTATGAGTTGCATTTCATTGAATAATTCACTTTGGTATAAATTCCATGGTCTAATTGGACCTCCTGCTTAATGGCATTGATAAAAAAAATCAAGGTCCTATTAGACAACTGCCTTTAATAATTTTCCTTCAATTATTTCAATAGAAAATCATTTCTTAATTTTTCCCTTGTCTCCTTTTACCTTGAATGAATGAATTTTTTATTATCAAATATTTTACTAATAACTAATTACGAAAATGAACTTCTTTAATTAAAATAATTAAATGAATTCTAATTATTAATTTTTTCTCTATTTACATTTATTTTATATAAAGTAAAACTGAATATTTAAATTATGGAATATATTTTATATTCGAGTTCAATCTGATAAATAAATATTTTTGAAAAGGAAATAGTTCAACAGAAAGAAAAAAAAAGGAAAAAAGTACAAAAGAAGAAAATGATGAAAGACAAAAAATTACACATAATAATAATCTTTAGAAAATTTATATAAATTTTCTCAATTTTTAATAGACCAAAAAAAAAATGTGAGTGAGATGAATATTCATATTTAAATATTTGCTCTCATGTTTAAAAGCAATCGTCATATTGCTAGAAAAAACGAATAAATTATCTTTAGTAAATATGATGAGAATAAAATCTCATCAAAAATTTTCTAAATTTACATTTTCTTGATTCATGTAGATATAATATTTGTATGTATACGTAACGTATGTATGTTCCTATATATGTATGTATAGTCAGTCATTATTATAGTCATAAGTTTTTGAAAAATACATCTATGTATAGGATAATGTACACAGGGATATAGAATATAATAATAAGAAGAACTAAATTCTATTTGAAAGCAAAAGAAGAAAAAAATAAAGTTTTTATTCTCATAAATTTTACAGTAATATTTTATTCTAGATGATGGTCCATTTAAAATCTCTATGGATGATATTATATATTTGCTAGATTTTAATTTTTTTTTTCACGTGAACGAAAATATGAAATATTATATGCTCTTTCATAATTTTCACGAAATACAAATATTATTTTAATTACATATTTTCAAATGTAAGTAAATGAAAGTTTAGAACAATTTTTGAATTTATTCTTGTCTTAGAAAAATTTTATTTGAAATATTTTCTGAAAATTTTCAACTTTCAATTTTTTTTTCTCTTTCTATTTCTATTTTTTTATTTTGTATTTTATTTATTTTTTTCCTCCCTCGTGCCCCCCCATCCTCGTAAGAAAAATGATAAATTATGTTTTATCTTTGTAAATGTAGATATTTTTCCTATAGATACATAAAAAAAAAACAGAAACTTGAAATATAAACATACAACACTTAATTTTTTTTTCTTTAACATATACTGACACACACACACACACTCACACATACGCACACACACACATACCCATACGTAAACATATATATCATATAATCCAATTCATCCATTTGAATTTTGTATTATATCTTTCTCTATATATTTTATAATATACAATATGCTGTAAATTTTTTGGCGTCTCCACGTCCAACCTACAATCACCCTAAAAAATAAAAAAATCACCCAACACATTTATATACAAACATACACACACTAAAACATTTATATAAAATATAATCAAATATTCGATATGCCAGTTTTCTAACCCTATATAACGTCGATGATCTTTATGTTCCGTATAATAATAAATAAATTATGCAAGTACCTACTTCTACACCTGAGATTTTTCTGAATATTTTTGCCCTTCTAGATTTTTTTTTTTTATATAGACACAAACACATACACACACTTTTTTTTGCTCTCTTCCATATTCCTTTCAACATTAACCAAAAAGGAATAAATTCAATTGTTCAGGCAGAAAAAAAAAGATTATTTTACAGAAAATTTCCGAAAATCACGAATACAAAAAAATGATGTCTTTTTTTTCTGCTTTCCCAATTTTTCTGGTTTTTAAATAAAAAAATTCTCAACAATTAAAACCATTTTATTTTTAAATGCAATAAAAACCAGACATAACAAATTTTCAATTCAAATTTTTAATAGTTTTAATAGAGAGAAAATAGAATCATGAATGGTACCAAGAATATTTTACTTCAAAACTAAAATACAATAAATGACTTTCTCATACCAAAAAACAATAATAAAAACAATTTTATGGGGCGGTGGGTTATTAAAGTATTTTCTATATTCTCCTACTTCTTATTTTTCATTCAAAAAAAAAAAAAGATATACTGATGATAACTACTATTTCTATTTTCCTTCAACATTTTCTATATAAAGTATAGAAATATAATTTCTATTCTTGTTATTTCCTATTGAAATAGGTTTGATTACAATCATCATACAATAAATTCATAGAAGCTGTATTCTTTTTTGTTTTTTTTTTTGTTTTCGTTACAATACCGTTACACTCAAGTATTATTTTCTTCGAAGAATTTTCTCACGAAAAACACTTTGCTTACGCCAATTTCTTATATCAAAAATAAAAAGTGTAGAGAGTAAGTGTGAGAAATAACACAAATAAAGTTGGATCTTATTGTTTATAGTTTATGTTTTCGTTGTAAAAAAGAATTCCATTTCCTTTTAAATTTTTGTCTTTCAATACTTTGAGAAAGCTTACATAAAATAATAGTGACTGCAATCGCATTCCGACTAAATTTATGCAATACAAAAACAAATTTAATGCATACTTATTGACTCAGTGCATAACTCTACATGAATCTACAACTCTCTGCGGCTTCTACAACAGTCATTTTTATACTTTATTTAGAAACCAAAGCAAAATATTAGACATAAAATTTATTCTATTTATTATTGATACAATAAACCAATGCACGATTAGTAGAAGAAAATATTTATGAATGTTTGAAAATGTATTTTGAAAAGAGTTTAAAATATTCTTCACGTGAAAATAAAATATTTACAAAATTCAACGCAATTGAATTATTTTTGTTCTTATAGAAAATATACGGGTACAACAAAATTTCCAATTAATTTTCCATTAAAACAAGTTTTTTCTTTGTATTCTTTTCATTCAACTTTCTTATTTAATTACCTAATTCTATAAATTGACTATAAATTTCTTATTGCTAAAGACATTCGTAAAAAAAAAAAACATAGACAAAACTCAGAAGATACTTAAATTCATTAAAGATAAATTAAAAATATAAGTTAGTGAAAAACAAATTTCATTGACAATACTTCCCATCTAATTAAAACTCCTATAATTGGACCGCCTCTAGAATTAAATTGAATTTAATTGAATATTTTCATACAAACAGTTATCGTCTGATCGGATCATTGGCTTAAGCAAATACATTTTTTTGTATAAATCAATGGTCCAATTACAAAGGTTTTAATGTGCTTAAAGAAAATTATATATTTTTGTTTTTTTTTTTTTTTTATTTCAATAATTCATATAATTTATATTCAGTCAGTATTGACCCATTTGAATAAATATATTTTATAATTGATTGTTGAAATTATTCTCGTATATAAAATTTTCTTTCGACTTTTTTTTTTATACCCTCATGAAGGCCTTCCAAAATTAAGCTACAATGCTGTCGTTTGTTCATCGGTTATTTTTTGTTGTTTCTTCTTTTATTTTTTTTTTTTTTCCTTCTCATAAATATTATTCTAAAATTTTATTGATTTATTTATTTTAAATAATACAGAAAACAACAAAACAATATGAACTTTTCAATTTATCTCTTTTTCATCATCAAAAAAATGTGTACAAAATAAAAAGGTATAAAATATTATACAAAATAAAATTGTTGATTAGTTAAATATTCCGTGGATTTTACAATGGGGTAAAATATATATATATATATATATATATATATATATATATATATATATATATATATATATATATATATATATATATATATATATATATATGTAGATGTATGTATAAATTAATTATTAATATTCATTATTTTATTCAATTAATAAATAGAAATTTTATGGTTATAATTTTGATGAAAAATTAATAATTGAATTTTAATTGTTAACAAGAAGTATCAAAGTATAAAGGTATAAAAATACATATTTTTTTGGAAAATAAAAGAAAGAGGAAAAGCAGAGAAAAAATAAAAATAATAACCGCTAAAGTGTAAATTGAATCAAAGTTGTGTTGTTGTGTTTTTTTTTTCTTTACCCTTCGTATATTGATGAAAGTTAAATAATAATAATAGATTCGACATTATTTAATTAAAATATTTTTATCGAAGTGAAACAAGAAAAAAAAAACAGAAGTTTCCTTCCTTGTTTTTGTTTTCTTGTTTTTTTTTTGTTCTTCTTTTTTTTTTTCTTCTTTCCACAATTGAATTTTGAGTATTCACATGAAAGAATCTTTCATTTATACAGCATGTAAAGGTTTTTTTTTTCTTTTTGTTTCTTATCTTTAGAAACAAGAAAAAAACTCAATCAATTGTTTTGGAAAATTTTCTATATAAAACTGAAACTTAAATAAACGTTCAGTATGTATGAGTAGAAAATAAATACAATAAAATTATATGGAAAACAAAATTGTACTTTTCGGACGTTTATCTAACTATAAAAAAAATTGTAAGATTGTATTAGTGATGGTAAGAAAGTTCAGGAACATTTCTATCGAAATATTTATATATATTTTATTGTTCGATTTTGTTTTTATTTTTTTCTTGTATTTTTTTTTTGTTGTTGTATAATTTAGAATTTTGACCAAAACTTTTAGATTAAATGTGTTTTTCTCCATGGTCGTTATTTTTTGTTTTCTTGTTCTTCTGTTTCCCATACTTTTTTTTTTTTTGAAGTTGGAAAATTTAAACGTTGTACAGAAACAAATTATAAATTAGAATATTTTGAATGAACTTATATCAATTTTGTTTCTTTTCTTCAACGTTTTTACATATTATAACTTTTATTTATTTATTTATTTATTTATTTATGTATTTTATTTTATTCTCTATATATTTCCACATTTCCACGTTTCTTTCTCCTCTTTTTTTTCTTTTGGCGTTTTTTGTTGTTGTTGTTGTTGTTGTATTTCTATATATCTTTTTTTTTTTATTTCTATTTTTTTTTTTCTTATGCCAGAATTTGTCGATTTATATTTTAAATTAAATTCGGAAATTTCTTCTTAAGAATGCCCACTTATTCAAAAGTAAAATCACTCATTCCATTTAACTAAATCATCTCATTTTTTTTAAAAGAAAACCATTCACAGAATACATCGCAGTATTTACCTACTTTTTTTTTTCTTCTCTCTGGGTATGAAAAGAAAGAAGTAAAAAATATAATATGGAACGGTAGGTGAGGGGGGATGTGTGGGGTTTGATGGTGGTAGGTACATAGAAAGAAAAAAAAAATGAAGAAGAAGAAGAAGGAAAAACTTTGAAACATATGCCAATCGAACTAACGCGCCAGGTGTTTTTGAGACTCTTTCACTTGCTTATGTTGATCGGTAGAAAAAAAAAATATATATAAATATAATAATTTAACACACGCAAATTTATATATACAATTTCTTCTTTTTTTTTTTTTACATTGATATTCTGGTTAAAATTATGTACCATCGCGTAAGATATATATTCGTTTGTTTTGATTAGAAATAACTTTCCTTTTTACGTTTTGTTGTTCTGTGGGAAACAAAAAAAAAATTGAAAACATGAAAAATATAAACAATAAACTTTAGTTGTATTTCTTCTTCTTCTTATTCTTCTTTGTTTTTGTTTCTTTTTCTTCCAAAAAGTGAAAATAAAAATCAATGTTTTTCCGAATGAAAATGAATTCCAAACAAACAAAAAAAGAAAATTCCTAATATTTTGTATTTTTCCAATATCAAGTTAGAGAATCGTCTACAGTTGACAATATTTATAAAGCAAAAGAAACCGAAAAAAAGGCCATTTTATGAAAGACCATTTTATATATGAAGAAGAAGAAGAAGAAGAAGAAGAAGAGAAGAGAAAAAAAAAACTAACAATAAAACTAAAGTAAACTCATCATTGATCAAATTTCTAATAAAGCAAAAGAAGAATAAACAAATCATTGGGTCAGGGTCAGTTTTATATAAATAAATATATAGTATATGCGTTCAAAGCGCCTGTAAGACTAATAATCTTTGACATTTAAGAAGAGTAATTATCTAGTAAATTGTTATAATTTATTATTTTATTTTTTTTTGCTGTTATATTATATACAATAAATTCTTCATCGTCATACAAAACAAAATATACAACAAAAGAAAATATATTACATAAAATAAATTTTCTTAATCAGCATTTATTTTTTGTTGAAAATGAAATTAAATAACTTTTGGTTATAATTATTATTATCATTATTATTATTATTATTATTAGGAATCGTTTAATTTCTTCCACTTAATGTAACTTGAATCCAATTAAATGTAACAAAACACATATTTAAGTCTTAAAATTTATAAACAGAAATATAAAGTTAATGAATTAATGTGACGCTTATGAACTTATTTGAATATTTTTTCTCTTCATCTATAACTCAACCTACATCAGGATTGATTAATGATAAAACTATTGGCAAAAGTCACCAATGTAAAATCATTAACGTAACCAAAACTTTATAAAACTGACACTATTTATAAATGCATAAAAAAAAACGAAATCTTTTTTATTAATATTGAATTTACCATAGTGTAGAGAGATGTTCTAAAATGCAATTAAGGTTCTTTTGTCCAAACGTCAACAGTGTGATAATCTCTTTATATACTCTGTGGGATCACAAAAACAAAAAAAAAATTATATATATATATATATATTTATATAGAAAGAAGAAGCCAAAATATATTTTTGAAAGTCAAGTCCTTTTCGTGCTTTTTCTTTTTTTCTTTGGTATAACAGAGTAATTAAGTTATCTCGAATGCTCTTTAATTTAATGGTTTTAATGAAAAATAAAAATTATATGTCAGAAACGACAATCAAAATTAAAAGGAGAGTGAGGCTGAAAACGCAGGTGGCAAGAGGCAAATATATAAAGTATAATAAAATAGAAAAATAAAAAGAAGAAGAAGTCAAATGGTTTGGTTCGTTGGAAAATGGAAAGTATAAAGCAAAAGAAAAAAAAACACAATCTGTATTAAAAAAGTATTGGGGGAAATTTTTTTTTTCTCATTTTTTGTTGATGCCTTTTTAAAATCAAAGACATAAAAATGTTTGTAGTGGATTTTAACTTTTTTTTCTGGTTTCTTCTTGTTTCTTTTCGTTAAGTGATTTCCTTATACAGTACAAATTCTATGTGAAATTGTATGTATATATACATGTGTGTTGTGTATATAACATTACAACGATTTCCCTCTGAGATTTCAAAGATTTCAGATTGACTGTTTCTAGAAAATTGATTTCATTTGTCATTTTTATACGTACATATATATACATACATACATATATACATAGTAAATTTGAAGATTTCCTTTTCTTTCTTATTTTTGTTTCTTTATTTCTTTTATACATATATAAAAATAGATATATGTACCAGTATAGATATATAGATAGATTGGAAATGATAGGAATGATTTTAACTATGTTCAGCACGTCATGGTCTATCTATAATCCCTATACGTGTCTCGCAAAAAAAAAAAAAAAATATAAAGAAAAAGAAGGAAACTTTTTATTCTTGGGATTGGTTACGATATATTATAGTTCAGCACAGTGCCAAATCCAAATAAAATAAAATAAAAACGAAAAGGAAAAGAAGGAAAAAGAAAACTAATATTATATAGAAAAAACATGTACACACAAAATACATAAATGCGAGTACATTTAATGTTTACTAAGATATCACATATAACGTCAAGTCAAGTATATGTCATGACTGTTAAGTGCATTATCGATTTGTTATATCGTTTGCAATTGAAAGAAAGAAAAAAAGAAATACCACATTCTCTTGTCAGATCGTAAACCTTTTTTTTTTTTCGTTTTCGTTTTTGCTTTCCTTTTTTTCTCATTTCTTCATCATCTTTTCTTCCCTCTTGATTTTCGTTATAATTTATATTCCTTTCCTATGAACGGCTTTTTTTTTTTCTTTTCATTTTTACTTTTTTTTTTAATTTTATAACAAAATTTATCCAATGGGAAATAAAATATTAATGTTTAAAAAAAAGAGCAGAAAAAAAGGAAGACAAATATTAAACAGTGAATTTTTATATAAATATTAATAATATAAATCACAAGAATATAAAAATATTTTATCATTTGCATCAAACAACCATTAAAATTAAGTACAATTTTTCTTTTTTTTTTTCAAAGTGGACGCTAATGACCACTTGATGACATATACATTAATTATTATTACTTAAATCCATAGTCTATTCCTTAATGCTTTTCTCAGCTCATTTCCGTAAATATCATATTTTCTTTTCTTTAATTTATTTTTTTCGCCCATTTTTAATAATAACAACAATAAGAAAAAAAAAACATCAGAAAGAACAAAAAACTTGAAGATGTGTTTTCAACTAAATATTATCACATATTTTCATGCTGGGCAAATTGAATCAAAAAAAAAATAAAAAAAGAAGAAAAAAAAAAACAAATGAAAACAAGGACCAAAAAAGAAGCAAGAGAGGAAAATGAGAAAATAAAAACAAAAAGGAAAAAATATAGAACAAAGCCACAAAATGTTAAATTATCAACTATGTCGAAAAAACCATTCATCTTTATTTCTCAGTATCTTCCAGACGATTAAATAAATGTTTTTACCAGACAAATATATTTTGCTTATGCAAGTTTCCCATGTTTGTTGTTAATCCAGGACAAGAACAACATTGAAGATTTTTATCGGAGTCTCATGGGTTATTCGTTTTTCTACTTCTTCTTCTTCTTCTACTGTTTTTTTTTTTGTATATATTTTCTCCTTTCATTCCTCTTGTTGTTGATATTTTTTGTTGTTGTTATTATTGTTATTGTTGTATATATTTGTGTATATGATTTTAGTTTAATCCTGTCGAGGCTACTAAAATACACCAACACGATTTATTTGACACAAAAAGACGACAAAAAAAAAATAAAAAAAAATAAAAAAAAAAAAATAGAAAATAGAAAAATAGAAAAATAGAAAAAAAAATATAAACTTTCTTAACGGCTTAATAAATATATCGAAGGAAAACTGGTTGGTTATATATCAAAAAAAAAAAAACACACACACACACAACACATCGAAACAAAACAAAACAACAACAAAAAACAGAAATAAGGAAGAAAACTTATCTTAAGGAAAAGAGAGAGAAAAAAAAAATGGAAGCATTTTCAAAACATTTATTTGCCCATTTATAAACCAATTTGTCGTATTTTCTCTTTCCACAGAAAAACACTAACAACAACAACAACAACAAAAATCCTCAAATTTAATTTAAAAAAATAAAATAAAAATAAAAAAAATAAAGATAGAAACAAAAACAAAAAAAAAAAACAAAAAACAAAAAACAAGAAAAAAAAAAGATGATTTGTTTCCGTATTCGCCTTTTATAATTTTTTTGGCTCGTTTTCCGTTTCTCTCTCTCTCTATCTAATATCTTAAGACTTATTATCTAAATCCATTTATCTCTATTATAATATGAAAACTACCTACACACTCTATAAATACTAATTTTTTTCATCTTCTTATTCATCTTCTTCTTCATCTTGATCTTATTCATTGTGTTATTGTTATTGTTATCTTTATGTAAATTAATTTATTTATTTATTTTTTTTTTTTGTGTTTTAAAATGAAACAATTTAAAATGAGAATCCTATTTATTTTTTTTTTGTTTGTCATTAAAAAAAATTAAAATAGTTGTATCTATGGAATGATGTAGTGAGTTCATTAATCCAGTCTCATTATATGATTTGGTTCATTAAATTGATCTCTTACTTTTTATGTTGGTTAAAAATTTCTTTCTTTTACACCATTTTTTTTTTTTCCTTTTTTCACTTTTTTGTCTGAATATTTCACGTGTACTTTATTCATTAATTTTATGAAAATATTTACAAGAGGATCTATTAAAGTTTTATACAAAAAAAAAAAAAAAGAAAAAAATCTAAAGCCAAAAGCAGAGCTGTAGATTGTAGGTTTCGTGAGTTTTAACCTCAGTGTGGTAGAAATAAATGTGTTTTTTTTTGATGAATTTATTTAGAAAAGTTTCATTATTTGTTTTTGTATTTATTCTTTTTTGGTTTATCATTTTTTGTTGTGGCTTTGTTGACTGTAAAGTAAAAAAAAATTATATCATGAACAGAAAATTTCTAACCAGAAAAAAAAAAACTGGATTTAACGAGGATCAATTAAAAAAGTGTCACATTCTATAAATAACCACAATTTTAAAAAAAAAAATGTTGATGGAGAATTCAACTGATGCTAAAAAATAAAGTTATTGATTTTTTTAAGGAATATTTGAAGGACTTTAAAATAATTCCTTTAAATTTTTGTGATAAAATACAAACAAGAAAAAACAAAAAAAAGAATAGAATAAAACCAACAACAAAAACAATAAGAAAGAACAAAAAAAAAATAAAGTTTACTTAATATTAATCCCAGTCCCAGACACTGACGGAAAATTTGAACTTTATCATCTTTAAGCAAGAAAGATTCTTAAATACACAAAAGAATTATTATCAATTGTCTTAGGGAAAAATCGACAGAATAATAATAAAATATTAAGAATAATTTTCAAATATTCTCTCTGTTAGATTTTTATTTTTAAGGAAAAAAATTTACTTTAATCACCAAAAAAAAAAACAGAGAAAAGAAAAATGGAGAAGAAAGTATTTTTTTTGAAACAAAAGTCAAAAGAACAGAAAACTGGAATATGGAAAATTCTTTTTCAAAGTCAAAAGAAGATTTTGTTTGACCATGAGATAAGAACGTAAAAAAAATTATAGAAAATTTAATAAGCAAAAAAAAAAAAAATTGTATTCCAAAATGGAAAAAAAAAATCATAAAATGTAGAGAAATCGAAAAGATGTAAAATTCACAGAAAATGTTGCATTTCTTTTATTTTTGGAAAATGAAATTTGTTGGGCGCTTGTGTAACCTAAATTTTGAGTTTCATCTTTTTCTTGTTTTGTTGCTTTTGTTGTTGTTGTTATTGTTGTTGTTTTTGTTGATCAGAACTTAAAGATATGTAATTTAATCATATTACGTACATATAGAGTATACATACATATATATTGAGCACGTATATTTGTGGGAGGGAAACGGGGAAGAATTGTTAGATGGTAAAAAAAAAAAAAAGGGGTGGTGTTGGTGGTGATAGTAGGTACATCTACATGTATATATTTATATCTCTATATTTCTATACGATGAGTTTCATTTTGGGTAAACAATTTTTTTTTTTTCTCTTTTTTTTCTTCTTTATTTTATTTTTTTGTTTTTGTTTTTTTATGTCAGAAACGGAAGATGAGATAAACGAAGGACGATGAATTTACATTTAGTACACTTTTTTTTTTTATTTTGAGGTTTTTTTCTCATTCTATTTTTTTTTTTTTTGTTTTTAAAGTAATTTCAGACAATTTGGTTTTTTATATCTTTCCACATACATACGTCACATACATACGTCATGCCTATACTTTATTCTACTTTTACATAATATTCATTTGCATTGAAAATATAGATAAATATATATATTCGAAAGTTCTTCATCATCGCGTCATGTATGTTTGTATTTGTGTATGTGTGTGTAAATACAGAAAATATTGTATTTGTGTATGTGTGTGTAAATACAGAAAATAATGTATTAAGTCGTATATATTTTATATTACAACAATATTGTATGATGTCTCTATACGACACTATATATCAATTGGATTCATGGACAATTTTAAGCAGATTTCAATTCACACACACACTCACATTCATATGTACTAACAGATTCCTTTCTATATAAATTTACAATGTAAAACCAACTAAATTGGCATAGTTAGTTAACGCTTGGACTATCCGTATATAGACAAATAGAGTCACGAACTGAATTCGAATTGGAAATATTTTGTTTTCTATTCGATAAAAAGAAAAATATAAAGGTAGATAGTGAAAATTCAAAGTTTAAAAGTATTTTATTTTGTTAACGTTTTTTTCACATAATTCTTCTTTTTCCAATTTTTTGTTTTGTTTCTTTTTTTTTTTTTACTTTTGAAAGGAAATTCAGCTAGAAAAAAATTGTAAATTTCTTGTTTTCATTCATTATTTTCTGATAAATTCAATTTTGATGACACCTTTTTAAATCCCTTTGAGCTATTCACCTCCCACTGTCATAAAATATAATTTGAATTTCGTCTTCTGATATAGAACAGAAAATTTAAAATTAAATTTTAGATCGAACAAAAAAAAAAGTGTTCAGAAAATAATCTAATTTCATATTCCAATTAGATAGAAAATTTCGTTGTTCAATCGTATATATTTAAATGGAAATAAATAGCTACAAAAAACACTTAAAATTCTCATTTGTCCATATATTTGTTCAGTTAATCAATCTATACCTTACCTATAGTCATGTACAACAAGCAACAACAAAAATAGTCTAGACACTAGACTAAATTATTTTAAGATATTTTGAACAATGACCGCAATCAAAAACTATTTCAATTATATTTTATTGAATGTGTAAATGTTTTAAAAGTATTCAAGAAAATATTCAGGATATTCTGATGTATATAAATTAGATCAAATAAAATTCTTTGGTCTATATGGGACCATTAAGAAATAAAAAAAAAATATACGAACATTTTACATTTTTTTTTGTTCGTATCATAAAATCTTTCAAATTCTAATCTCTAAAAGTAAAAATTTTGTGCATATAAATATATTTTTTTTCTTTTGCTGCAGGGTGTCAACAAAGCATAGGATTACGTCTGACAAATATGAGTGTACCAGTGGTAGCAGACGTTAGAGAAGAAGTGACATTATCATGCAGCTATTATATGGGAAATCATACACTAAATTCTGTTAAATGGTACAAGGATACAAATGAATTTTTTAGGTAAGCAATTTAAACACATATTTTTTATCTGAATGACTTTTTAAAATGTTTCTTTCTTTCTTTTTTTTTTTTTTTTTTTTTGCTTCGTAAATAAAAGAAAAAAAAAACATTGAATTCTAAATTGAAAGTTATGTTTTATGTAATATTTCATCATTTTTTTTTTGTTAAACACAAAACAGTGAATATACTTAAGAGAATTCTTTACATATAATGTCACAAATAATTTATATCTAAATAAGAGTACAAAAAATAAAAATAGCAACAACCACAGAAAAAAAAAAAAGCGAAACGAAAGGAAAGCTCGATAAGGGAAAGAAATGAAAAAAAGAAAAAGAAATACACATTAAGGAGGTTAAGGTAAAGAATATGTAAGAAAGTAAACCAATAATGGTTTTGTTTATTGCATCACTTTCCCTTTTTCTTATAATAATATAAAATAGAATCAAAATAAGAGATAAATTATTTTTTGTTGTTGTTGTTGTTTGGTTGTTGTTGTTGTTGCTATGAGAAAGAAGAAAATTCTTCTTCTTCTTCTTCATTTGCGTTCTTTTTTCTTCTTCTTTTTCTTTTTATTCTGCTTTCGTTTTTTTTTTTTTTTTTATGCTGAAACATCATTAGTAAGCTTTATTACATCACTCAAAAAAAAAAAAAAGTATGTACAAACAAATATATACAACAACAACAACAACAACAACAACAACAACAACAGAATCGATTTAAAGAGGAAAAAAAAAAATAAATAAAGTATAGAAAGCATCTCTAAATTGATACTGGCATGACACGAGTATTATTTTTGTTTCTGTTAAAAAAAAAAAGAAAAAGAAAAAATAAAATAAAAGAAAAAAAAAAATATAAAATAAAATAAAATAAATAAAATTGTTTGATCACGAAAGATCTGAGAACATAAATTACAGTACATCGACAGCACATCCTATCCATTTATTCTTGTAGGCCAAAATAAAACAATAAACCAAAGGAAATAATTTTTTTTTTTCCTTTTTTTTTTTTTTTAACAGAACCAATTTTTTTATAGAAAACAATTTTTTTTTTTGCTCTCTTGTGTTTTTCTTTTCTTTATTTAAATAATTGAAGTTTTCAATAAGAATTTTTGTTTTTTTCCTAAAAATACGATAAACACGAAATTCACATAAACAATTTTCATTTATGTTTATATTCTGTTGTTGTTGTTTTATTTTTTGTTTTTTTTGTTTTTTTTGGTATAATAATTTGGAATGAACAAAATATCTGACTAAAACAAAAATCACGTTCATATATATGACCAAAAGTAGATTGTGGTTGAATTTTATCTAATCAAAATTATCGTTTATTTAATTAATTAATATTCACATATTTTAGTTAAAACCATTACGGATTAGTCGTTACTCTTAACTTTGTGTAACTTTAAATAACATACCAACTAAAAAAACCATATAGATGAGATTTCGATTATTACTTTCAAATATTATAATCTAGAAAAAAAACATTCGTCCATTTCAAACGAAAGGAAAATTAGTTTTACAGTCTACTGACAAATCTTTTAATTTACCCAATTACAACGTCTTTACGATTTTCATTGAATTTATATTAAAAAAAAATAAAGATACTTGAAAATCGCGTGCTTATCTTTATTACTTAAAGAAAATCTCACAAATCTTTTGTGAATTTTATAAAGAATTATGTTATTAAAGCTTTAACCATTCAGTTGGAATATAATATTTAATCTAAATATTCTTAATTAATTCTGAGACAAGAATTTTAATAAAATATGATTAATTTTTGTACCAATAATTTTCTTCTTTGTTCAGTGTGTTCAATAATAAAACTCTCTATATAAAGTTCAAATTCTGCATCTCAGAGTTTACTAATTAAGTTATTTTAACTTAAAGATAAAATAGAAAAAAAAAAACAAAAAAAAATAACGAAAGAAAGTTAAAGAAAATATTTTCGTTTTTATTTGATGTCTCGTCACGTTCATTCTGCAATTATCTTTGGCGCAACATTTTTATGTGAACCTAACGAATAATTAAGAAGTTTCATTTTACCTAAAAATTCAATTAATTTATTTAAACAGCAAAACATTGTTATGCTTCTGTTACCTATTCCTCCATCAGAGAATTAAACGCAAAAAGAAAGAAAAACAAGATGAACAAAAAAAAAAAACACAAAATTTTATGTGTCTACAGAGAGAGAAAAAAAAAGAAAGTTTTGTAAAAAGGTCATTTAAGAATACCTACCTGTCATTAATTAACCTCTTAATTATCCTGCAAAAAGTGTTGAATTTAAAAAAGAACGAAAAAAAAAATAAAAGCTAGATATAAAAAAAATTACGTAATTTTTCATTTAAAGATTTAAAGTTTCATTTTAAATTTGCCCATGAGCAAAATTAAATAAAAAAAAAATTGGAAAAAAAAGAAATAAAATAAGACGAAAAATTCCCGCAATAAAGAAAAAAATTGAATTCAATTTGATTTTAACAACTTTATTGATTGGATGCATCCAAATATATGAATCATTTGATTCCCTTTTCTTTGTTTGATGTCTAATCAAAATATTTTTTGTTTTTGTGACAATATAAAAAATTTACATTTCAGTGAATAAAATTAATTTACCTAAATTTAAATAGAGCATCTATGAAACTGAATAATTTTATATACTAAACTGTTTCTTTATAATTTAAACGATTAAAATGAGTTTCACTTAATATTTTCGTTATAATTGATAACCTCTAAGGCCAATTAAATTGAAGATTAAAATCAATTTTCTTAAGTGAAAGAATTCATTTCCTTAGTCAAAAGTCAAGTCATACAAAACAAAAAAAAAGCCTTATAAGTAATTTATGTTAAAATAAACATTTTCACACGTTTCAACTTCTCGATAACAGACACACTGTTTTTTAATTTTAAAAAATTTAAAATTTTAAATAAAAAATGTAAATAAAAAAAAAAAAAACATCAAAACATTTTTGCTTGCTTTTGACAGAGATATGTATAAAGCGTGTCTTTCTTTTGACAACTGATGTGAATTTGCTTGAAATCTTTCAAAGGCAGACAGACCTTAATGGAGTGACTTATATTGGATAAAACACAGAATTTGTTTATTTTTGTCAAACACACCAAAAAAAAAAATTATAAATAAAGACATTTTCTTTTTTTGAGTTAACTTTGTTGCATTTGGCCTCTGTTCTATCGTTATGAATTATTGTAACTTTATTTTTTATTACACAATTAATTTTTATAATCAAACAATTAATATTTCTGTATTTCAGTATCGTCTATCAAAATAAAATGTAATAAAACATTTGTGAAAATGTTCACAATTAATTAGTTTTTCAATCATTTTTACTTTTGTAACATCTTTTTATGAACAAAAAAGAAAAACTCAGCAGAGTAAAAAAAAACATTATAAAACAATTTTTTCTCATAAATTTCTTCTAACTTGACTCTTGATTGAAAATTAATTTAATTACAAAAAGTGTAAACATTGTTGTAATTTACTTCTTTGTACATTAAAAAATAAAAATAAAATTTCTGATAAATAGATTGGTGTCATATTATCTTATTCTTAGTAATTCTATCAGTTTCTAAGAATAATCCTAATTAAATATTAAAAAAAGGACGCATAAAGTACAAATTTAATACAAGTAATTTACAAACGAATATTATTTTTAATGTTAAACATTTGCTGATGTCCAATTTAGAATATAACAAATTCGCAATAAAACGCTTCTAAATAAAAAATGTATAGGAATATTCGATGTGGAGTTTATTATTTAGATAAAACATGACACACGTTAATAATTAATATCACATTGGCATATTTATTAATATTTATAAAATACAAACATAGTGACATGTAATTTATTTACAGAATATAAAGAATTGATTTTTGTATTAGAAAATAAGAAAAAAAAAAAACTTTAAGACGTTCTATATATTGAAGTCTTAAATTCTAAAGAAGAATGTATTTAATTTTGTATTTTTTATAAATAATATACCTTAAAAAATAATAAGAATATATTGAAAATATTGAAAGAAAAGTATAGAATGGATAAGAATAAGATGCATCTAGTATACTTTATACCCATTTTATATTAAAAAATGCATCAATTTCTTTGATAAAGTATATTATTTTACCTTACATAAATAAAATTGTAAAAAACAAAAAAAAAAATACAAGAAAGAACAAAAAAAAATTTATTATAGCAATTTATACGAAATTTTCTTAAAGCAAAAAAAAAAAAATATGTATAAGAAAATAAGAAACAATAACAAAAGAATGTATATAGTTTTATATATAGTTGAGTATAGTAAACATTAAATATTTCTATATAATACTCATAAATCTTTATTCATCTTATATTTCCTTTCTTCTTTTCCTTTCTCCTTTCTCCATTTTCATTCTCATTTTTTTTTTTTTTGTTTTTTTGTTTTTCTTGTTTTCTTATTTTCTTGTTTTATTTTATTTTAAAGAAGTCATTTACATAAATATTTGATTGTCTTTTTATACATATAGAGAAATCCTTTTTTTTTTCTTTATATGTTTATGATGTTTTATATGTTTTATTATTTGTTTTATATGTTTTCTCTCTATACAAAAAAGAAGAAAATACAAAGAAAGAAATGAAGAAAAATGATTAATTGCTTATATTCCATAATAATGTTAAATTTACAGACATTCATTATAATAAAAAATCAGAGATGTACTTTTTTTTTTTTCTATCTATTCTTTTTTTTTTTCTTTAGGGGTTATTAGGTTAAGTATGTTTTATAGGATATTAGGTAATAGATTAACCCATACATTCTATTTAACAACAACGAAAAAGCACATTCAATATATAATATAAAGATTGCGTCTACAATAAGAGTAACGAGTCAGTTTTGGAACTTAGCCCAATATTCTTTTTGTGGATTTTCCAAGCAAAAATTTAAGAAAAAAAAAAATGGTTTATATATTTTTTTTTTTCGGTTGAACTCTATGAATTGAAAAATATATAAATTATTATTAAAAATTATCATTCAGGCTATCAGTAGAATCCATAAAAATTCTTACTAACAAATATTATCCGAAGATAGATAATTGAACATTTTATAAAATATTTTTTTAATTCGTAAAACGAAATTATCTCAATGATGAGTTAAATAACTGATTTTTTTTCTGTTCAAACAAGAATTTTCACTTACAAATTTTTATTTTTTGACCATCTGATTATTTATTCCATAAAAAAGCAACTTTTAGAATATCTGAATAAATGGAGTTGAATTTGGCAATCAAAGAGTTGAAGTAAATGAAACAATTTATTTATTTCATTCAAAAAATGTATCACATTTATTTAATCATCATGAATTTTCCTATAATTTATTTGAAAACATTTCATAAGTTCATCACTTTGTTACCAAAAATTTCAAGAAGCCTTTGGTGTCACAAAACACCATTCATAAAAATGGTAATTCAGTGATTACAATTTTGCCCAAATTTCAATACAATTTCTTTTCATATTCTTAAAGATTTTCTATTTTAATTTTAAATATATAACGTTAATTATATTTAAGGTTTAAATAAGGCAACAACAAAAACCAATTTAATTTCATTTTCTATGGTTTCTTCTTTTCTTTTTAGAAATTTTTACCATTTAATTTTCAATATTAAATATTTAATGAAAAGAATATTTTTGAAACAGAACATAAATATTTGCATTTTTGTCAAAAAAAATAAAGAAAGAAAGAAGAAGAAAATCTTTTCAGTATATAAATAATAGAATTTTTGTTTTTTATATATATTTTATAAAGATATGATTGTTAAACTGATAGATATTAATATTCTAAATTATTGTTGTTGTTATTTATGTTATTTTTTGATTATTACGTAATGATTATTTGTATTAAATTAATTAATTATATAGACACAAATAAATAAATCTATAAAATATAGAAATTTAACATCAAAGGTCTATCATTTATATAAATTTATCAGTACATAGAGAGAGAGAGAGAGAGAGAGAGTGGGAGAGAGAGGGCATTTTATTTGAGTCAATCATTAGTATAAATCCATATTATAAATGTACTTTGTATATAATTTCGTACATATATATATCAATGTGACCAAAATATAAATATAAATAAATTATTTGTATATCTCTATATTTATAATTAATCAGTTAATCAAGAAGATGTATAAGATTCACAACCAAATATTATTATTAAAATATATATGTAGAGATGCCATTTGGGAATAAATAATAATTATAAACATTTATTTCACAATTTAATCACCATAATTTTATATATATTTTTTTTTTGTTTTTGTTATTTATTTTCTTTATTTTCCTGTTTTGTGATTTATCTCTCTCTTATTTTACAATAATTACAGAAATATGAAAATATATATAATATTGAAGGAATTATTAAGAATATCATTTTGTAGACGTTTATTGTTTCACTTTTATCATTACCTTTTTTATTGTATATAAATTTATTTATTTTTTGTTGAAAGATTAATTTGTTGATGAAATTTATATAAATAATTTTCAAGAAAAATAATGTTGACTAAACCAATGAAATTGTTTCATATGATCTTATGATTATTTTACTTAATCCTAATAATAATAATTAGTCTATATAAAATATGTCAACATTATTTATATACAATGTTCTCTCTAAAATTATCAAATGAACAATGACGCACTTTGTAATCAGAAACTTTGCTTTTAAAAGCACTTTAAAAGATCACTCTATGAATTTTGAGATTTCTTTATTTTTTTTTTTTTTTTTTTTTTGTTATTTGCTTAGAAATTAGAGAGAATTTCTATGCTTTACTTGTTTATTTGTTTGTTTGTTGTTTTTTTTTGTACTGGAATTTAATATTCATCCTTTAACCTTTGGAACAAATGTTCACAGATACAAGCTAATTACAATTATTATTACAAATCTCATAGATATTTTTAAAGACAATTTTGTTTTTTGTTAAAATTCAATTAAAAATTGTTTAATTTTGGAAATATTATCGATTGAAACATTGGTTTGAGAATCATAACTCAATTTAACTCTATTAATTATTACTGAATACTTATATCTATAACTACAACACACAATATTTCTATAACAATTTACAAAAACAATAAAAGAAACATTTATTATTTTATAAGAAAAGTAAAAACCCATTAAAGTGACAATTTTCTCTTTTTTTATAGTTTTATATTTTTTTTTTTGTGTGACGTGAATATCGTACAGAATATAATTAATATTTTAAAGAAATTGTCTTTATATATTTAATAGAAAAATTTATGATACTTTCAAAAGAGAAAATGGCAATATAACTCATATTAATAAAACGGTCCATTTGCGGTTTAGTTTTTCAAAACACAAAACACAGAACAAAAAAAAAAAAAAAAGATATCACCTTTTTTCAGTCAGTTATAAAGATTTACGATTATAACGTTCTTCCAGTATAATGTATGTGTTGACCATTAGGATACGTACATTTATGTCTCTTTGACCTGTTTTCTACTAAAGCACATCAACATTTTTATCAAAACAAACAGAACCGAAAAAAAAAAGAAGAAGAAGAACAGAAAAAAAAACGAAAGAAGAAAAATGGAAAAATACGGGAAAGAGAAAGATGAAGGGGACGGAAAAAAAAGAAGAAAAAAATCCTCTTGATGCTTTTGAAAATTTAAGGATAAAACTATAGAAGTAACAGAAGCAAAACAGGGAAAAAAATACATTTTTAAAAGGAAAGGAAAAAAAATGTATAAAAATGTATAAAACAAGAAGCGTAAACGGAAGACGAAGTAAAAAAAAAAAAAAAAGAAGCAAAGAAGGAGAAAAAAAAAACAAGAAAATATTTATAAAAATTCAGGAAACAAGATGAGGACAATATAATATGCAAATAATAATATTTATATACAATGCAAATTATATAAGTAGAAGAAATAAATTTTTCATATTTTAAATATATATTTTTTTTTCTTGTAAGTGTTATTGTGTGTGTGTGTGTGTGTCTGTGTGTTTTTGTATGTGTTTGGTAAAGTGAGGGAGAATCAAAAAAATATATATTCAGATTTTTTTTTTTGTAAAGGACTGAAGCCGAGGACGAAACTGAAGTCTACAAAAGGCCAAGGTTTTTTTTTTCTTTTTTTATTTAGTAAATTTATTTTATTCTTTTTGTTTTTTTTCTTTTTTTTTTGCAGACATTTTCAAAGGCAACAAAATTTACTTTTTTTTTATGTAAAATCATCATTTGTGAAAATAAAATAAAAAAAAAACAAAAAATTTGTAAGAAAAGGAAAGAAGAAAAAACCAAACTTCTTCAAACAATTAATTATATGAAAAATTTTAAAGTACGTATTAAATACTTGTTAATGTTTACACACACACATACACACAAACACTGTTATAAATATTACTTCTTTTGCTTCACCTTTTCCTTCTTCTTCGTCTCGTCTTCGTCTTCTTCTTTTTCCTCTTCTTCGTCTTCTTCTTTTTCCTCTTCTTTATAACTAAACTGTGAGAAAACCCAAAAATTCATCTTTAATGTACCTTTTTAAGGGGAAAAATTTTTCATTTGATTTTAATTAACTATATTTAGGAGAAGAAACCAAAAATATAGAATATTAAATAATATAAGGTGGACCACTCAAGGGTGAATATTTGAGTGGTGGTCTTTAGGGAATATGGTCAATGAATTGAAAACAAATTTAAAGTGTATTTAAAATTAGCTATAAAAGGAAAATATATGAAAATGATGACGAAGAATGTGTATGGACCACACTTATTTTAAAGTGTAAAGATAACCACATAATGATGTTGGTCAGATTTTAACAATTTTCGTAATACTTTAATAATGAAGAGAATAAATGTAAAACTCTTAAGTTGTGAGATGGTAAAGGTCAAACATTTTAATATTTTACTTTGAACAATTTTTGAATCTATTACGACAAATTATTACATAGAATTAACACAAATTTATTCAGATTTTTCTTTTTCTTTTTAACATTAATAAATTTTTCTTTATAGAAAATGGGTTTTTTTTTTGTTATTTGTTGTCATTGTTTTATGTAGTAGAGAAAGCAGTGTTTTTTTTTCTTCTGTTATTTGTAAATTATATGGAACAATATTCTAATGATATAAAATATGATAATTAATTAAAAATAAATGCAAATAATAGCTATGTAGATTTTAAACTTGTGTCTGTAGTTTACATAATTTTTGGAAAATATATATTTTAAAATTTTATACAATGAAAACAATGCTAATAAAATTAATGATGCATGCAAATAAAAGCACCAATAATGAGTTCATGTTTATTAATGTTGATAATAAATTATATTGCTTTCAGTTTTATATAAATAAAAAATAAATATGGGTATAGAATATTCTTAACCATGTACACATTAATACATGAATGAAAAATACTAAAAAAAAATTAATTAATCGAATATTCATACTTAGATCCACTTTAATAAACTTTACTCTGTACATTCACTACATCCAGCTTCAATTTTTTTTTCGTAATATAAATCCTACAAGAGAGTGAAGTGATTGAAATTGAAATTACTTTTAAAGCAACTTTTAAAGAATTTTATTAGAATTCTATTAAGCATAAGAAGACATTTTTTTCCTTTAAAGAATTTTAAGACTTTGTCTCTCTTTTTCTATTTATCTTTTTCTTTACTTGGCGCCTCCATCGAATTTTTGTCTATACTTTTATAATAATTTGGTGACACCACCTAAATTTAATTTAATTATAATAACAGTGACCAAAAAAAAAAATATTTAAGTGAATTACCAGAAGGGGAATTTTATAAGATAATATTTGCAGATTTACTTTTATAATAAAAAGTATTTTTGCATAATTTTTCGCCTGGAATTCTGGATTCCATATTCAAATTTTCAATTTCAAATGAATTAATTAATTAAATCTTAATAATATTTTATAACACTTTCTAAATTAACAAAAGATAAGAAATAAAATTATTGTAATTTAATTTAATGATTTGTGTACAAGTTTTTTCTAACTAAAATAATTAATTATTTATTTGATTAAAAAACTCAGCGATAAAAAGTATATTGCTATAGGTTCCGTTGAGTTAACTTACAAAATGAAACAAAATGAAATTCCTATGGCAATTATTGTTTTTCCAATTTACAGTACAAAAAAAAATACAACTAAAAAATTTTATAATTGAAAATTTTTATCAAAAATATTTTAATTATTTTTTTTTTAATAAAAAAATAATAAATAAATTCCGTCAAAAAAAAAATTCATCAAAATTTTGTGCGGTATAGATTTTATTATTCCGATTATCGGATGTTGACTATCTGTACTTGAATGGTTCAAAAAAAAAAAAGAATAATTTTGATTCGATTAATTAAAATTCAAAACATTAACAAAAAAAAATATTTGTGGTTTTTAACCAGAAATTGTCAAATAAAAATATTTTCAGCGTAAAATTATCCAATAATGCGATAATCAGAATTGAAGAATCTCTCCTTCCGTTAATAAACTTTTTTTTTTCGTTTTAGAATTTATTTGTTTATTTTTATTAAATTTTTCTCTTGCAGATATGCTCCATTTATGCGTGAAAATATTTTAACATTTCCTGTTGTTGGTATAACATTTTCAACAAAACAAAAAAGTCATTGTAATAAAGAAACGTGTATTGTTAATCTAATGCAATTAGGACCAAAAACGAGTGGATCTTATCGTTGTGAAGTATCTGGTGATGCTCCAGAATTTAATCTTATTGATAAAACAGCAAATATGACGATAGCAGGTCAGTAGATCCCTTTTAATATTTATATTGTTCATTTTATTTTTACGTATTTATTTTTGTTTGCGTTTGTTTTTTAAACACAAAAAAAGAAAGAAAGTCTACTAAAGACACCACCACAGAATATATTGCCAACATATACGAGTTTATGTACACCCTATACACCTATCTTGTATGTTTATAAAGATATTATACGAGGAAATAACTTTTTTTTTTAGATACCAGAGAGAAAATCTTTTGTTAGATATTAGAAAATTGCCGACAAAAAAAACAAAAAATAAAAGTAGAAAGAAAGAAAAAAAAGTTTTAGTTTTTTTTTTCAACCGAAAGAATCATATGTTTGTTGAAAGGTCATCTTTTATTCAAACCAAAATGTGATAACATCAAAGTCATTTATTTTCTACAAAAGAATAGTGTTTAGTGAATATATAGAATACATCTATCTATATAGTTAACGTTCTAGTATAAATACAGGACAAGAACAACAGTGTTAGGTGGCCATCCCCTTCAATACCTTTTTGTATATTTGTGTGTCCCTTACCTTTTAGTTTTACAGGTAAACTTATGTAATAATATATAATATACAAACACACACATACACACACATATAGATATAAAGAGATCCTATATATAATAGTGACATATACATTATATATATGAGTATAAATTCTACCATAAAGAAAGTAAAGAAATAAGAGAAGAAACTGACAAATTTTATATATGAAGTTTCTTAGAAGGAAAAAATTTAAAAAAAAAAACACAGAAGAGAAAAAAAAAATATTCTAAACACTTAAAACTTCTGAAATAATAAATCAGAAGAAAATTAAATGCGTCTGGGTGGGGTTTTTATTCCTTCTTTTAATTTTTGTTTTCATTTTTTTTGGAGAAGTTCTAAGGGGTGGGATGTTTTTTTTTTTTTTTACTTTCAATTATAAAATTTTTCATTAAAGCCTTGTCGTCTTTCCTTATATAAAATATAAAACTAAAAAACTTCCTTTATTATTATTTAAAAGTTTGTGTCAGAGAAAAGGTTTACCGCATATTTTATAAACATGTAATAGGACAATATAGACTTGTGTTTAATCAAGATGATGGCAGAACAAAATTAGAACATCGAAATTGAATTATTCAATAAATGATGGGTTAGAAAGGACAATACAGACAATACAGACAAGAAGAAAAAAAGCGTAATAAATTAAAATATCAAATGACAAGAGTAGAATAGAAAAACCCTTTATTTTTCCTTTCCTATAAATAAAAAAAAAAATCTGTTATTGAACCTGCTACCCATAACGATAAATACAAATCCTTAACACAATCGTAATAATGACACTTTCTCGATATGATAAAAAAATAAATTGAATTCTTCACTACAATAATCTAAATAGAAGTATAATTTCTGACAAACATTTTTTTTTTTTGGTTGTAAATAGTTTTTAATAAAAAATGTAATGCCTTCAAAAAGTCAGCAGAGATTAGCTAACTCAAAACTATTGACGAATGAAGTGAAATAAATTTACAAAACATTTAAAAAATTCATTTAAATTTTCTACCGCACATCACGGCCGGTTTTCAAATTAAAAATTTATGCTTGAATATTTTAAATATCGCTTCCGCTCTTTTATGTTTTTTTTTTTAACAAACTGTACTTTAAACATTGTTTGTGAAACTCTGAATTAATAATCATCGATTGAATTTTATAAAATTAACCATTTTTATTGGTTTTTATTTTTTTTTTTCTCCTACAATATTTTAATTGGATGAAAATAAAAAAACAAAAAAATGTTGATATTCTTTTCCTTCTAATTAAAAGGGATGAAATATTTTGTGTGTGTTGGTATGTTGGTTGTTTTCTTGTTTTATTATTTTTTTTTTTTTTAGAAAATATAAAAAAGGGCAAAAAGTTAAATTTGAACTAAATGTAAAAATATATTTTCTTCAGGGATTGTTTTTTTTTTTTTTGATAAACAACAAAATAGAATTCACAGAATAAGAAAATACTGGAATGAATGAAAATAAAAAGAAGAAGAAAGAAAGGGGAGGAAAATAACTATACACTAAATACATAGATATAAAATACCTTATACACAGTTTTCTATACGTTTTTCAATTAGTTACTAATTTAATTTATTTTCTTGATTGTTCTTTCCTTCAACTCTAAAAACATAGAGAGATGTTCATTAACGAAAACAATGGGGGCGTAACAATAAACACTGAAGATCCTTAAAATATATTTAGTATACGTTTATTTCTGTATATATGTATATGTATTGTATTGGTATATATATATATATATATATATATATGTGCATGTCTGTGTGTATGTGTATATTGTAATCAGGAAGAAAATTTTGAGTAATCAATGTTAACCCTTTAATTATTCATGTGCGTTTATCAAATTATGTTGAGTTACCAAGGAATCAAAGATATCAAGGCAAATATATTAATGAAAGTGTATGTGTGTGTGTGTGTGTGTGTGTGTGTATTAATATTGAAATTTTCAACATAATTATTATTAGTAATCACTTTATGGTTATAAAAAAAAAAGAAACTTTTTCTCTCTGATCTAAATAAGGTTAGAGACGTAAAATATTTAAAATATTTTTAAAAAAAAAATAAAGATAAAAGAATTTGGTTTTTCTTTTTTCAATTGATGACGAATAATTGTGGATAAAACAGAAAATGTTTATTTCGATGGTCTCCTGACTCCTTTCCTCTATAAATATTTTACCAAATATAATTTATAAATACAGACAAAAAAAAAAGTGTATAAATATAAAAGTATTCTCTATAATTTATATGAGATCCTTGTCCATTTTATGTTTGTTTTGTATGCTTTTTTTTTTTATTATGTTTTGTTTTTATTTTTTTTTTTTTTTTGTCAATTTAACTACGAGAAAAAAAAATGATTTTTTGTCGTCGTTACGAAAAAAAAAAACAGCACAGAATAATGAAGAAGAAACAGGTAACAGAATCGGTGTATGTTTTGTGGTTAACCAGGATGTTTAAAAAATTTATGTTTTTTTTCTGTTGCTGCTCTTGTTGTTGTTGTTGTTGTTGTTGTTGTTGTTGTTGTTGTTGTTGTTGTTGTTGTATTTTACAACCCTTTTTTTTTTTTAGTGGGATAAATTTACTGGCGCGTTTTTTTTTTTTATTTTATATATTTTTTTTTTTCAAAACAAAAAAAAATTTGTTGTTGGCATCAAAAAAAAAAAAGAAAAAAAAACGGGGAGCAAAATAAAAAAAAAGGGACAATAATTAATTGAGGCTTTTCTGGTTGAGAAAATTAAAATTTTAGAATAAAACTCCATTTTATTACAATAAATATAGGGATTATATCACTGAGCTGTGGTATCCTTGTGTCACCAACACAAATAATATATTAAGGAGGTTGAAATTAATTAACTTCGGACAAAATCGAAAGCATTTTCGAGGACTAAGTGAAATATATAATAAAATTAAACCTAAAGCTTGTTATTTTTATTTTGTTTTGGTAAAAAAAAAAAAAAAATTGTGTGTGTGTGTGTGTGCGTTTTAAGTCAAAGATAAAATAAAAGAAAAAGTGAACTGGTTATATATTATTATAATACGTTCAGATCAAAAGCCTCACTCTATTATAATATATATATTTTTTTTATAAGTTTAGGGCTAGGCGGGTTTGTGCCATAGAAGAGAGGAGGGGGCGGTTATTATAGAGAGAGAAAAAAAATTTAAATATAAATAAAAAGAAATTTACCGAAGTAAATTTATTCAAATTCTTTCGTCTATTTTTTTTTCTGTTTTTGTTTTTGTTTTTGTTTTTTTTTTTTTTGAAAGTTAAAAAAGTAGAGCTTCTTTATAACCAGATTTTTTCCACAGTGTTCATTTTTCTTTCTTTCTTTTTTTTTTTTTATATTTTCTAAACAAGACAAGAGAAAGAAAAAAAAAATAATAGAGAGAATATTCTTCTTAACTTCAGTGAATGAAAATGACTGCGAGAAAACAAAACAAATGAAAAAATAATTTGGTAATCTTTATGCACAAATTTTCCGTATTTTCATGTGTTTTTTTCTTTTCTTCTACTTTTTGGTTTTTATTATTTTATTTGCAACAAAAACAAATATGTTGATAAAATAAAAAAAAATAGCGAAAAACAAAACAAGAAAAAAAAAATTGTACATTTTATGTTGAAAACAAAAAAACAAAAAAAAAAAAAAACATTCCACTGTCTGTAAAAATTCTACTGAATTTCGTTTTTATGTTTGGTTTGGTTTGGTTTGTTTTTTTTTTTTGTTGTTGCTGTTGCTACTTTTTTTTTCTTTTTTTTTTTTATTCTATTTAAAAGCAAATTCATGTTTTCTAGGCCTGCAGGGTATTTTTAATGTTAGTGGTTGAATGTAAATTAAATTCTTTTCATTTTTTTTTTGTTCGGTATAATTTTCCATTTTTTGACTTCTGACTCTATATACGGTTATGAAGTAAGTTTATTAAATAGATTGAAATTTATAACTTAAAAGAATAATGCAGGAAACACAACAAAACAATAATAATAATTATTTTTTAACACCGAAAAGAAAGAAAAAAAAAAAGCAACACAAAACAAAAAAAAACCGGAGATTCCTTCATTTGTTTTTTTATTTTTTTTTTGTTTTGGTTTTCTGTTGGTTTGTTCATTTTTACCTTGGCACCCCAAAATTCTATTGATATAATTCATAAAATGATTTCAGTTTCATTTGTTTGGAATGTTAAAACAAAAAAAGAAAGTTTGTTTTATGATTTTTTTAAAAGTTTTAAAACAAAAATTGAAAATTATTTTTTCTCCACAAAAAAAAAACACAAAAAGAAAAGAAAAGAAATTAAGAAATTAACTATGCATATGACAATATTTTTTTCTTAGAATATACCCACACCGCCCACCACCCCCATACTCATCTCTTCGATGGTATATACATCGTCCCTACAGAGAGAATATTTCCTATGTTCTGTTCTTTTACTTGGGATCAATCATTTATAATTTAATGTTAGGGTTTTTCTTTCTTTCTTTCTTTCTTTCTTTCGTTTTTCTTTCTTTCTTTTTTTTTTTTTTTTATTCAACATTTTTGTTGTTTATTCAACATTTTTTTCTGTGTGGATTTTTATTCACATCACAATATTCTGAACATCATTGCAAAGTTAAATAATTAAATTAAAAAACTTTTCTTCTTCTTTCTTTTCTTTTTTTTTTTTTTTTTTTTTTTAACAAATTGTATAAAACAAGAAAATAAGAAAGAAAAAGAAACAGCAGAGGCAAAAGAAAAGAAAAGAAAAATAAAAGGAACGAAAAAAAAAAAACGAAACGAAAAGAAAAGTAAAAAAAAAAAAAAAAATTTTGAAGAGGAAAAAAAAAAAAGAAAGTCTAACAAAGGAAACACAAAAAATATATTTTCTTACATGAAAAATTTAACTTTAACTTTCATGTACAGATTAAATTTTATTTAGCTTGTTCTGTTTTTTTTTTTTTTGTTGTGCCAAAAATATCTTACGTAAATGTATTTTTTTAATCGGTATAATATGATTGGTTTCACTCATTTCACTTCATGGATTTCCCTAAATTTATTTAATACAAATAAAAAAACCCTGTCTAATAGGACCATTGAATTTTTATTTCACAACGAAATTTAGCAGAAAAAATTAATTAAGTTCAACAGTAATCTGTCCTAATATTTTAAAGATGCGATTGGTCCAATTACAAAGGCTTCAAACATTCAAATGACAACCATTAACGATATTGTTGTAGATTTAAAGGAAAAAGGGGAAAAAAAAACGACAAAAGAGAAAACAGTAAATTAAAGGGAATGTAATTTGCCAACAAAAAAAAAAAACAAAAAACAAGAATATTTTTCTCTCACGAACATTTATATACTCGTAGGTATAATATACAGCAAAAGCTAATTTACGACGGTCAGAAAGTGTTTCCATATTAATCAGTTTATATATCCCTAAAATAGATATTTCTATAACGATAGACATTGAGATAGACATAAAGATAGACATAATCATAGACATATAGATATAAATATAGACTAATTTGAAATTCTGTTGTGTAGATAGAATTATAACAATTTGTGTATAGTATAGGTATAGGTGTGTATAGAATATGTATATATAATAATAATAATAAAGACACTTTAGATCTATCCATATTTATATACATAAATCATATAATGTAATAATATATATATATAAAATGTTCATTTTAACTTTTAGTCGTGACCATGTTCATCACGACTTGACTAGACTACATAAAAATATCCAGAAATCTTAGCTTTTTATTTTATATAAAATATACACGATTTTATAAAAACAGAAAACAGAAATATGAACCATCATCGTCTCTATACAAAGAAGCTTTTTTTTTCTTGACATCATTCTTTTTTTCGTCTTCTTCTTCATCTTTCTTCATCATTCTTTTTAGATATTACTTTCTTATTTTAAACAACATTTTCACCAATTTAAAAATAACTTTTTTCAACCAAAATAAAAAAAAAAAAAATTTCTCAACTGCTGATACAAATATATTTTTTTTTTCGTTTTTTCGTTTTTCGTTTTTCTTTTCTCATATTTATTCCCTTGTGTCATCATGTCTCTTCTCTGTGGATGTTTGACTCTCGAAAAATCTTTTTTGTGACCAAACCTTTTTTACAATATTCGTCTTTTTTCTTTTATTTATAAAAAATGTTTACATCGTATAACTCTTTACTTTGTTATATTCTAAAGGTATATTGGTTTTCAATCAGGATCTTGGTTTTAGAATTTTTTTAAAGAAAGAATTTCGAGTTGTACATAATTTAACAATTTTAAGTAAAATTTATTCATAGAAATATTTCATAATTTATTGCTTGAAAATTCAATATGAATTTTCAATAATTTTTTAATTCAATTTTAAATTGTTCTCTCTATAAAATTGAAATTTTGTAAATGAATTCAATCAAGAATTCATTAAATAATTTACTGAAATAATTTTTGACATTCAAAACTACCTTACTGAATATTTTGTGTGTTAAATTTGCACAAATTACACAAAGCGATTTATAGAAATAATTAATATTGTTCAGTATATTTTTAGTAACACGCACACACACACACACATGTGCACAAATGCATACAGAACGCTAAAAAAAAATTATTATTTTAAAATTGAAAATATTGTCATTTAAAAAATTCTTTATTACAAAATGAAATGTTTTTATTGAATAAATTCTGAAGAATAATTCATAACAACTTATTTTAAATTATCTTCTTATATTTTTCAACTTTCAATTTCTTTATTCCTTTCAAAGTTTCAAGTTAAAAATTTCTCTCCTTTTTTTTATTTTCTTTTTAAAGAATTCTTTTCAGTGAAAGTACCTACAATTTTTTTTTTTATTGGTTTAAATTGTAGTTGAAATCCATAAATTTCTACTGCATTCTATTGCAGTAAATTTTATAATAAAACACATTGTTTACAAAAAGAACAAAAAAAAACAACCTTCAAAATGTGGGCACAAAATATATTAACGAAAAGTTCACAATTCATTCTATTTGATTTATATGACACAGTCGTAAATGTACTTCAACATATCTGCAGTATTGCCTCCAACTACCAACATTAAAATAAAATAAAAATAACAACAACAATAACAATAGGAAAAACCAACCAGTAAACCAACCGACAATCAACTATCTATCCATCTATCTATATAACACAATTTACTAAATATATTTTTATTTTTTAGCATTAAAAAAGAAAAAACAAAAAAAACAAAAACACAATAACAACAACAACAACAACAACAACAAAATAAAATATATAACCAGAACGCAGTTAAAATATAATACAATATAACCCAATGATAACAGAATCCCTAAAATATATGTATGGAGTAACAAAACCTAATCGTTTTTTTAACGCTGAGTGCTTGGCCTTGTTTTTTTCCCCATGTTTTTATTTTTCTTTTTTCTTTTTTGTTACCCCCAAAAAAAAACACACACACACAATTTTTTTTTTTTTGATTTTTGTTTTAAACAAATAATGTACTAACACAGACACACACATACATTAAATGATATCACGCACAATTCTACAATACGTGTATGTGTGTGTGTGTGTGTTGTTGTTACAATTTTATTTATTCTATTGAGTTATTTAATTTAAATAAACCAAAAACCAAAAATCTAAATATTTTTGGATGTAATTCAATTAACTTCTAAACCAAAAAAAAAAAAAAGAAAAAAACTTAAATAATATTCATCGTGAGTTCATCATTATATCATCATCATCAAAAATCATCGTCATGATCAAAATCATCATCTAAATTCTAAATCTAAACTAACAACAACAACAACAACAACAACAACAACAACAATTATATGTATTATATGAGCTTATGAACTGTATATTCATGTCATGTCATGTTTTTGTTTACAAATTAATTGATAGCAAATGTTTAGTAGTTGTTAAAATTCACCCTTTTAAAACTAAATCTGTGATTAAAATATCTATCTATATATATACATACATACATACATACATTAAGATATATATATATGTATACATATACATACAAATGATTTATCTATTATATATATATATTTTATTTATTATTTTCTAGCTTTACCGAAACATGATCCTATAATAAGTGGAGCAGGAAAAATGTATACGATTGGGGACTTTGTTATTGCAAATTGTACATCTGATATTTCTAGTCCACCAGCTGTCCTATACTGGTTTATTAATGATGAAATTGTAAGTATTGTATTTACATGACAAAGTGATTATTTACTATTATAGTAAACGAGGCAATGATGTGGCCGATAACCTTAAAAAGAACCAAGGTCCTTTCATAATATCATTAATCAAAAGGAAACCAATTTCTTTATGTGTTTCTAGATGTATGTGCGTGTGTTTTCTATTACATTAAATAGAAAAAAAAAATATCTTTTTTATTCTTTCTTTTAAAAATAAGATTATTTTTGTACTTGTACTACTCATCCCCTTCAAAGATGGTAAGAAACAAACGAGTAAAATACTACATGCAAAAACAAAAAGAAAAAACAACGAATAAGCTCTTTAGATATTTTCTTCTTTTGTTTTTATTTAAATTCTTTTTTTTTTCTTTCACAAATTTCCTTCACTAGTCAGTCCTTTAGTCTAGCCCTTTTTTTTTCGTGTTCATTTGTTTGTTGTGTTGTCTTTTTTTTTTTTCTTTTTCTTTTTCTTTTTTTTTATTTGTCATTTTCAACTAATCCTTTTTTTATATAGAATAAAGAAAATAAAGGGAAAAAAATGTAAGAAAATGTTACATTGCAAAAATACGATGAAAATTTATTTTAATGGGGAGCCCATAAAAATCTATATAAAATATCTATACATTATCTAACAACAACAAAAACAACAACAACAACAACAACAACAACAACAACAACAACAACTACAACAACAAAAAACAAACAAAATAAAACCCAATTACATCACTGGAATTATATCATTAAAATGTCAGAATGAAAATAGGGTTGAAAGGTACTAATGATTCTGTTTTGTTTTGTTGGTTTAGTTACTTTCTCTCTCTCTCTCTCTCTCATACTCTCTATCTATCTAGAATATTCCTTATACAAAATATTTATACTAAAACTAGAAATTAGTTTATTTGTTATTTTGTAATGTAATAAGGACTGACATGACAAGTAATAACTAAACTATAGAATTAAATATTACATAATGTTATGAATTGGATGGACCAAAAATCTGTAAAGCACTATAATAAATGAACTTTGAGTTTTAATTATAATTTTATATGTAAATTTTCATTAGAAGTTTTCTGGTTTTATTAAAAAGAAAAAATTCATTTAAAGTTGAACAAAAATAATGACAAATTTTGTATGTTTTAAATTATATTTTAACGAACATTTATAATTGCACTTTAAATACATGTTTCACGAAAATTTTAAGTTCAATTTAAATTATTGTTGGTATCTTCATTAACATTCATACTTTTGTTCGCTTTTTTTCCGTTTATAATTAAGAGTCACTTACTTTGAATGGAATTTCCTGAAATCATTTTATGCCTGGTTTCCTTACTTACTTTACTTACGGCCATCTACGGATACATATTTATTTTAAGCTTTTGTATAGAAAAAAAAAACAATAAAAGAAAAAAAGTTGTACCAAAACAACAACAGAAGAATAAAACCAAGAAACATCAAAATACAATTAAAAATGAACATTAAATAAAATTAATCAAAACCTCACATCTCTCGCAATATAATAATTTAGCCAGAAGCAAAAAGAAAAAATGTTAAGCTCATTTTTACATAACTCTATCTATCTAACCGTCTCTTATTATCTCTATATATCTCTCTCTCTGTCTCTCTTTTTTTACTTCAAACCCTCTCACACATATGTAGAAAAAACTTAGTTAGTTGTACTTTCATACATGGACAATAGACATTTTTATTATATTCTTTATCCTAATTAATTACGACATGTACTTTTTCTTTATTTATTTTTGAAAGAGTACAGTAGTCAGTCTACTTTTATAACACACACACACACACACGACATACACACATATATATAAAATACTAACATACACGATACACATAAGACACACACACACACAAAACAACAATAAAATATTATACAAGTTTAGAATTATTATTTATTTTTTTTATGATTATTATTTCTTTTCTATTTGTTGTCTTGTCCATTTTTTAACATTAGCAAAGACCATAAGTTACTAACTAGCACAACAACTACAATGACAAAAACCATATATGTACACACACAGTGGTAGACTCCTCATATCTAGAGTCTAGATTATATGAAACATGAAACGTGAGGATAAAATATTATTTTTATTAAATTTTAAACCAATTTCCTGTGTACAAACACAAAAAAAAAAACAAAAAAAAAAAAAAAAAAGGAAATAAAGTACAAAAAAACTAACACAAGAAGAAAATGTAAGAAGAAAATTTAATAAAATAAATATTAACAAAAAAAACAAAAAAATAAGAAATACAAAAATAAAATAGGAAAACAAAAAAACAAAACAAAAAATGTTTACAAAAATATTAAACAAAAAAAAAAGAAGAAGAAGAAGAAAATTACGCTTTTATCTATTATTTTATGTTTTTTTTTTTTAACTTTTTGTTGGAGGTTGTTTTTGTTGTTATTATTATTATTATTGTTTTTGTTGTTGTTGTTGTTGTTGTTGTTGTTATTGTTGTTGTTATTGTAAAAAGTAAACAAGAAAAAAAAAAGAAATGTTTATTTTTTTTCTATTCTTTTAAAGTCGCCTCCTTCTAACACCTTTTTAAAGATTAAAAGTTTACGCAGAATATTATATTTCACATTTTATCATATTTTCTTTCCCCTCCCCCCCCCTCCTTTCTTCCCCTTTTTTCTTCTTTTTTATTTTTTTCTGTTGTTTTCTTTTTTTTTCTTTTACGTTGGCAAAATAGGAAATAAGAATAAAAGTGAATTTCAATTTAAAGAAGAAGAAGAAAAAGAAAAAAAATAACATAATTTTTGCTTTTAACAAAAAAAAATAAAAAAAAAAAAAGAGAAAGAGAAAGAAAAAAAAAACTTACTTTAAAAATACACCACGCGTAAAATATAAATTTCAACTTTTGTAAAAAAGAAAAAAAGAAGAAGAAGAAGAAGAAGACGAAGTAGAAGAGAGAGAGAGAGAGACAACAACAAAAAATGTTCACGATAAAAGAAAAACCAAAAACCAAAAAAAAAAGAATAAATAAATAAAAGAAGAAGAAGAAGAAATGTTTTTCACATTTCACACACCGCACACAAAAAGAAAGAATTGACGAAGGTGGTGGTATGGGAAAAAGCATGAGAAAAGAATTCAAATATACACACACACACATACATACAGCAGCCAAATAAATAGAAAACGAGTAAGAGTGAAAGGAAGGAAAATGAGTCCATTTTATAATATGATGATGAGTTTTTTTTTTCTTTCTTCCTTTCTTCCTTTCTTCCTTTCTTCTTTATTTTTTTTTTCCCCCTTTTTTTTTTTTTTTGTTTTTCAATTTTAATGGTTGTATAAGCTTTACATTATATCTTTATCACGTATAAAATGTTTAGATAAGACAAATATATACTTAGAAAATGAGAGACAGAAATAGAAGCACTGACAAAGTGAGATAGTGAGAGAGTGTGAGTGAGAGAGAGAGAAGAGTGATTAATATTATAATGCTTTTTAAAATAATAAAAAAAAAAAGGATTTGTGTGTGATTTTCATTTTCATTTTACTTTTCTTTTCTTTTTCTTTTTCATTTTTCCACTTTTTTTTTTTATGAAAATTTTTTTTTGTTTTTTTTTCCTTCATTCCAAAAGCAAACATTTTTATTTTATAATTTGTTTTTTTTTTTTTTTCAACAAAAAATAAAATAAAAAAAAGAGAAAATTATTCATTGAAGATGAAAAATAAAGAATACAGAAGTGGTGCGGGTGGTAATGTTTAATTCTCACACTTTCACTATTTTTGTTTCACCCTGTTTGGATTATTTAATATATATTTATTTATATATAAACTGTTTGTGACAGAAACAGAAAAAGAATTGTGTTAATGGGCCACAATTAAGATGGACGATCCAAAAATGAAATATTAAAATATCTTGATCTTCCACTTTCAGTCCGTTCATTCATTTATCTTAACTGGCCATCCCTTGTTATTGTATAAATAAATATCTAGCTTTTTAAGAGGAGAGTGAGGAGGGGGGAGGGGTGAGTTTTTTTTGGTTGTGAAAAAGTAGAATGAGTTTCTAGGTTTGAGGGTGCAAAGGGTGTAAGAGTTTGAGGTTGACGAAAGAGATGACTAATTTTTGACGACAGCTTTAGTCCCTTGAAATATTTCTTATCATTTGTTATTTTGAAGCTTTTCCTGTTATATATAAAAATGTATATACATTTATACATATTTATGTTTATTCAGAAAATGAAAAGAGAAAAATGAAGAATATAAAATTATAAAGAATAAAAGAGAAAAAAATGTTGAATCAAATATATTTCATTATTATTTGTAAGAAAGAGTGAGATAGATAGATCCATATTTTTCTTATTCAAGATTAAATATAATTGCGAACAGAAGAATCAAAAAATATATTCTATGGTCCCCGCAGGACTAAGAAAGATTTTATTTTTTGTTGAAAAATTTTTCACCGAGATTTTCTTTTTACTTCTTCGTTCTTCTTCTTGTTCTTTTTCTGAATTTTATGATTCTCTAAAATTTTTTCAACTTTACATTTTCTTTTTTTTTAATGTTGGCATTCGTTTTTGACGTTTTAGCTTTACACACACACACACACGTGCACACCCACCCACACAAAATGCAATATATATTTATTTATTACAAACAACAACAACAACAATTACTTTAAAAAAAATTACAAATTTAAAGAAAGATAAAGGTAAAGAGAGAGAGAGAGAGAGTGTGTGTGTGAGAGAACCAAAATTATTGTACAATTTCATGAAGCGCTTTTTATTTTTTCTTTCAATTTTCATGACATTTAAAGGGATTTAATTCATTCATTCATTTATTTGTTTCCAAAATGGAAATAATAATTTAGGCAACTGGGGAATTAACTAATTTTTCCTTCATTTCATTCTGATTGTTGTTCAATTATTATTATAATTTAACAAAATTTGTTCCAATCATTTGAAACTTTTCAAATATAATTTTTTTCTTTTTTCTTAATAAAAATTTTTTATGAAAAATGCAGAACACAAAAAAAAAAAAAAGTTGTATGATTGATTGATTGATTGATTTACATCGTCTCGTCTGTTACACTTTCCAGAAATTTTTTTATTGGAGAAAGGCACAAAAATTTTCATATTTTTATAAATAGAATGAGGGAACTTATTCATTATTTTCCCTTTTCTTTTTCTCTTCTTCTACTTCTTCTTCTTATTTTTCTTCTTTATCATTTTTTTTTCACATATTAAAAATTGATTTTTCATAAAAGAAAAAAATAAATAAATATTGATCGTCTTGTGTCTTACAAAAAAAAAAAAATACAAATTTAAAATAAATAAATAACAAAAAAAAATTTACTTTCAAGGCACCAACAGAATTTCTTGAACCACAACAAGAGACAACAGTAGAATCTGATGGTTTTACTTTAAGTTATAAAAGTTTAGAAATACGATTTCCAATAGATAAAACACGTTTTGGAAATTCAAAGAGTATAATTAAGTTAAAATGTTTAGCAAATATTGTACAAATACCATCAGCTACAAGAGAAACAACAAAACAACTTCATATAAGAGCAACTGACGATTTAAAAAATCAAAAATTGATAAATTGGAGAAATTCAGGTATGTCTTCTGTTTGTTCTTTGTTTCATTTTTTTATTTTATTTTATTTATTTTTATTTAATTAATTTTCATTTTAAAATTGTCACAAAATTTTTACCCCAAACATACAAAATAATTTTCTTTTCTTCTTCATTTTTATTCGTTCTTTTTTTTTTTCGTATTTGTATATTTGTGTATTTGATTCCGATCCCTTCTCTCTCTCTCTCTCTCTCTTGATATCTATAAATAAATAATAAAATTACACAAATCAAAATCGTCGAGATGTTGTGTTACCTACAACCTAAAAAATCTATACCTACAACCATCTACATATTATTTTTTTTTTTTTCTATCTAAATCAAATCTATCTATAAAATGTCATGGTAAAAAACAGACATTTAAAATAAAAACAGCAGACGACAAAAAAAAAAAGGAACAGAAGTGAAGAGAGGAGAAGAGAAAATGTATAATATATTTTCTTTCGATATATAAATTCGATAAATGATTTATCGTTCTTTTAGATTTCTTTCGTGAGTAGTCATGCAAATAAAATCGATTAAAATGAAACTTCATCGTTCTAGTTTTTCACCACTTTTTTTTTTTTCTTTTCTTTTCTTTCCTCTTGTTTTTTTTTTTTTCATCTTCTGATTTTATTCCATCAATGTAAATCTAAACTAGAAAACAGTGAATTATTTGTAAAAAAAAAAAAAAAACAAAAACAAAAAACAAAAAAAAAAATTTCTCTCTAGATTTTTATTGAATTCATTAATTAATTTTATTTGCGGATCAAATTTTTATTAATAATTCTCACAAATCATTGTCAAAAATTTTTTTTTTTTGGCCTCCTCCTACTCACGCCCCTAATTTTCTTTTTTTGTTTCTTTTTTGTCTTGACATTAGGAAATGTTAAAGAAAATTGTATTAAATATTTTGGAATAATAATAAAGTAGAAAGAGAGAGAGAGAGAGAGAATGAGAGAGAGAGAATGTGAGAGAGAGACAAGAGCCTTAGAGAACGATACATTATCAAAATTAAGAAATTCTTTAACAAAAATTATTCCCTTCAAGTGCTGGAGGAAAGAATAAAAAAAAAAAAAAACGAAAGAAGAAAATGTTTTTCTTTATAATTTTCTCGTAAACATATCAAAAATATAAAAAAAAAAAAAAGAAATTGGAATATTCACGCATCTTAACATGGGATGAGTAAAAAATTGTAAAAGAAATCTAAACAGAAATAAAATAATTGCCAGTTTCTTCTATGTCTTGTAATCATTCATCTTTTGTCAATATTTAATTAAAAACAATATTCTCTCTCTTCAATCTCCCTTTCGTCATTCATCGTATTCATTTTCTTATCGTTTTTTTTTCTCATTTTCCTTATTCTTCTTCTTCTTCTTCTTCTTCTTTAACTTCAACTTCAACATCAATTTCAACATCTTCTTCTTCTTCTTCTTCTTCTTTATATGCCATACAGAACGAGGGATACATCAAAGTTGTAATTATTTAATTTTTTTCATAATATTTATTGGATTTGTACATTCTAATATTCAGTGATATTATATTCACATCTAATAACATTATATAAAATATAACTATAACAACTACTACAACTACTACAACTACTACAACAAACAACACATAATGCTAAATGCATTTAAAACTAAAAAATAAATACCATAAAATTTTCATATAAATAATAAAAGTAAAACTAAATAAATTCAAAATAATTGCTGATTAGCATAATTGAGATTTATTTTAAAATTTGTAATTAAACGTAATAAAAAAAAATGGAAATGAAAAAAAATTAAAAATGGAATAATAAGAAAATTTAATCTTAAGTAAATAAAAAAATAAAACAAAATGTTAAAATAATAATAATAAATGTAAATCAATTGAAACGAAGAAAACAAAAAAAAAAAAAACTTATAAATGTTAACAACCCAAAAGAAAAAAAAATAAAAATAAAAATAATTAATTAATAATAATTAATAATTAATTAATAATTAATAAAAAGACAAAAACCATAATTAATCATATTATTTTTATTAATTTTTTTTTGTTCTGTATAAAATTGATCCGTTTTTTTATATAAAAAGTTCCTATAAAATTCACATTTCCACAAAAGGATTTTATTATTAAACTTGTAGACAGTCCTTTCGTTTAATTCATGTTATTAAATTAAACATTTTTTATTTTTTTATTTTTTGTAATTTATTAAATCCAATGAATTTTTTAATTTGAAAAATCTATAATGAAAAATATTAAAAAAAACCTCGTTTAGTAACGAACTCAGATGAGCTTAGTCTTAAATGAATGTCAAAATTAATTAACTTGAAATAAATCGATAGATTTATTTTATTTTTTTCTGTTACAAAATTTTGAATAAATTTAATTAGTTGTGGAAATCCAAAAAAAAAAAAAAATAATTCCATGATTTTTTCGATTAGACGATTTTTTCGGATTAGCAAATTAAAAATGTTCGTACTAACGAGGTTACATTTTTCATATTTTTTCTTTTCATTCAATTTATGTAATTTTGCGTAAATTTATTTAGATTAAATTTTTTTTTTTTTTGTTTTTTTATATTTTTGTTTATTGATTTAAAAAATATTCAAATCAAAAATTATCCAAGCAAAAGTAAAATATAGATTTCTAAAAGAATAACAAACGGCTGAAGTCAATTGCCGCATATATAAAGTTTTTTTTTTCTTTGACTTTCTTCTTCTTCTTCTTCTTGTTTTTTTTTTTTTTTTTTTTGCTTTACCTCCACCCACCACTCCTCTTATTTTTTTTCTCTTTGGATAAATAATAAAAAGTTAAAAAAAAAAAATGGAAAAAATGGAAAAAATGGAAAAAATGGAAAAAATGAAGAAAAATATTCTTAACAACATTTTCGTAACAGAAATTAGGTAATAATTGTGTTGATATTTTCTTGTTCCTTTTCTTTTCTTTTTCTTTTTCTTTTTTTTCTGCGTTTTTCTCTTGAGTTGAGTTGAGACAGAAACTCTTATAATCATAATCTTAATGGAATTTTTTCTTACACTTTTCTTATTTTCTTCTTTTCTTCTTTTTTTTTTTTATTATTTTTATTCTTTACTTTTTTTTTTTTAGTCTTGTTCAAATAATGAACGAAACGAACGAAACCAAAATGAAAAGAAAAACAACAACAACAAGAAGAAAAAAAAAAGAGGAAAAGAGGAAAAGAAAAAATTGTTTTATTTTGATTGAATACAAACGATGACGACTATACGCGATGAAAAACGTTAAATAAAAAATAAAAATAATCTTCTTATTTTCTTACGGAAGCAAAACAAGAAAAAAAATATATATATAAAAAGAAAAACAGAACAACAACAACAACAACAACAGTGGGAGAAAAAAAAAATTGCACACTTTTTCTTATTAAATCGATTGCAAGGAGAGCAAAAAAAAAAAATGAAAATGAAAATAAAAATATAAGAAAATAAGAAGAAAAAAAGGGAAAAAGGAAAAGATAGAAAGTTTATTTGAAGTTATTTTTTTTTTGGTGCGCGACTTTATTTGAAGAAGTCCCCTTGTGAAAAACTTACACTCATAATTCACAAGTTTTTCTTCATTTTTCCTTTTTCCTTTTTCTTTTTTTTTTCTCCTACAAAAGGGGTTTGAGTTGCTAAGAAGAGAATTTACTTCTTCTTCCTTTTTTTCTTCTTCTTTTTTGTTGATAAAAAAATAAAATAAAATAAAATAAAATAAAATAAAATAAAATAAAATAAGCATCTAAAATAATGAATGAAGTGAGTTTAATAGGAAGTAAAAAAAATGTGAAGGTTAAACAGAGAGAGAGAAGGAGAAAGAGAGTGAAACAGATAGAGTGAGATAGAGATAGAGAGAAAAAAAAATTAAAAATTAGGGTAAAACTTTATCTCAATCGTTGCCTAAAGTCAAATAAAACATGATTTTTGTTTTCAGCTTAACGAAAATAAAAAAAAAAATCCAACAACAACAACAGCAACAGCAACAAAAAAAAAACAAAAGTATTTTTCTATCTATAATTTTTTTTTATTAACTTTTTTATCAGTCATATTTTTTTTTTTTTATTTATTTAGATTTTTCTCTCTTCCCCACCCCTCTTCTAGCTAACTAGTGAATATACTTTTGCCTATAAAATTAGAAAGAAATTATTCTAATTTTTCTTTTGTGTGTGTGTGTGTGTTTTTTTTTTGTTTTTTTTTTTTTGTTTTAAACATAATATTATTTAATGGACTTTTGACCTTTACTTTTAAGTAGACGACTTTTTTCCGACTTACATAAAAAACCCATCAACCATTTTTTGTTTTTATTTCTTCTTCTTCTGTTTTCTTCTTCTTCTTTTTCTTCTTCTTCTTCTGATATTTACAAAACCATATTTCCATATTTGTTGTTTTTTTTTCTTACTTTTAACTTTCTTTTATTGTATCCCCGAGTCACTCCGCCCCCTCACACAATCCAATCCAACCCGATATGATTTTGTTGTTTTTGTTATTTTATTTTTATTCCTTTTTGCTTATTTTCTTCTGGATTTTGTTGTTGTTGTATTTTTGTTGCCGTTTTTGTTAATGTTGTTTCCTAGAAAGAAAACCTTAAACGAAAAGAAAATAAAAGAAAAACAAGGAAAAAGTCAAAAAAAAAAAAAAAAAGAAAGAAGGAAAACGGAAAAAAAATATTTTATTTTATTCAAATTTATTAAAATGAAAGAAAAAATTAGATTGACCTTTTATCCCCCTTCCTTTTTATTTCTATTTTTACTTTTGAGTTTTTTATTTTTTTTTTTTTATTTTTTGATTTAAATTTAAAAATAATTTTAGTTTTTGGATTTTCATTTAAAGTAAGTAATACACACACACACACACACATACACATTTTTTATTGAAATCAATTTAAAAAAGTTCTTTACACAAAAAGAAAACGTAAATAAGAAAAAAAAAACAATGATACGAGAAAAAAATTATTTATGGTAAAATTAACAAAAACAAAATACAAAAAAAAAAAAAAAATTTAAATTTTTAAAATTAAAGAAAGAAAAAAAAAACTTAAAACACAAATAAAAAAAAAAAAAACAAAAATTATTTCTTGATGTCTTTGCACTTCAATGTTAACTTAAAAAAAATAAAAAAAAAAAAAATGTAATTAAATTAAAATAAAAAAAATGAATCGAAATGAAACGAAAATGGAAAATGGGAAAATCGGTGGCTAAAAGAGAAAAGTTGAAAAATTGATTCCAAAGAGAAAACGAAAAATAATAAATTAAATTTTTAAGGAAAAAATTTAAAAAAAATAAAAAAAAATTGATAGAACGCAAATTTTGTAAAAAAAAAAAAAAAATCGAATAAATTTAATCCTTTTTTTTCAGTTTCGACTTTTTACTTTCTGTAATGATTGGAATTTTTCTTCTTTTTTTTTAGTGCAAAACAAAAGTTGATTTTTTTATATTTTGTCATTTTTTATAAATTCTTGTACAGAATAATGTACGATGGGTATGAAAGGGTTAATAAAAAAAAAGAAAAATTAAATTTACAACCAATTTATTTTCATCAATCCTTTTTCTTTTATTTTCGTTTTTTTTTTAAATTACATTTACGTTTATTGTGTTGATGAAATTTTGCAAAAAAAAAAAAAAAAGACAACAAACACAAAATTTGCGAAAAGTTAAAAAAAAAAGTCAAAAAAAAGGATAAAGAAAAAAAATTGTAAATTTAAAGAGAGAAAAATAAAAAGAAAAAGAAAAAAAAAAAAACATTGTAAAAGTTAGGTGTAAATATTTAATAAATATTTATAAAGAGGCCTTATTGTTTATTTTTTATTTTCTAAAAAACAAAAAAAAACTTAATAATTGAATTAATAGTTAGTATTATATTTATATGAATGATGAATGGCCATGTTGGTTTTTTTTCTTTTTTTGTTTTTTATATAGGAATTGATTAATTAAATTTAAACAAAAAAAAAAAAACAATTAAATAAAAAAATGAAATAAATAAATAAAGAGTAAAATAATGAATAAATATTAAATATTATAATTAATAAATAATCAACAAGTTGAAAGCTTATATGGTGACCACCCAATTTGTGACGTCCATATAATGGATTTGGTGTTTTTCTTCGACTATTTGCTATTTTATATCTGTAACTTTCGTTAATCCGTTATGACGTCATACTCTCAAATAGTGTACACAAGAAGTGACACTTAAGATTCCCATTATCCCAATGATGCAGTAGATCACTTCCACGTTCTTGCCATTTTTTGTTTTGTAGATTTAGAACGGGAGAAAAAATAAAAGATTGTGAGAAAATTATTTTGTTGGTATTTTATTTAGGTGTGGACTTCTAATTGTTTGGTCGCCTATTAAGATTTTTACTGTATAATCTTATAATAATACAATTTTAATCAAAACATATCATTTGCTATTTTCTTTCAAATTTCAATCTATCTCTTGCACACACACACACACACATTACCCACACAACCCCATACCCATAGATGGCACGTATTAATTTTGATGTTACCAAAAAATTCGTTTCCATAATAAAATTAAATATTTAATTTAAATTATCTTTTAGGTTGTGACGTCACAAAAAAAACATGAGAAAGTTGGAAAATAATAAAATTATAAGAAATAAACTAATTTTAAATTGAATTGAATTAAAATCACGATTCAATGATTAAAATAATTTTCTTTATTTCAAAAAAATAAAAAAAGCTTCACTGTTTCCTTTTTCCTTCGTTTATTAAATAAATTCAATTCAATTCAATTTACATTAATTTATGAATTAGAAACAAAAAAATATATTGGAGCAGAGTACCTTAATGAAATTGTTATCAATTATTATTCTTATTTTTCTTATTATGATTAAATTAAGGTTATTATTTTTCTGATTCAAAAATCAATTAGAAAATAAAATTTTCCAACAAAATTAATTTATTTACTTTTTTGTTTTTTGTTTGTTGGTTTTTTTTTTTTTACTGATTCAAACAACAATTCTTCTTCTTTTTCTTCTGTTTTCTTTTTTTTTTTTTTTTTATGTAAATTGATTAATTTATTTTAATCGCGTGTACAACTTAATTAATTATCTATCAATCTTTTGTTGAAACAGTTTAATTAGTTGAAAAATGTCAATCTTAATCTACATTTTATATTTTGTTTTTGTTTTTGTTTTTGTTTTTTTTTTTTTGTTTATTTTTTATTGGGAAAAAAATAAAATAAAATTAAAAGCTCTCCTCTATAAATGTCAAAGTCAATCCATAAAAAAAAAAAAGCCAGCACAAACACAATCAGTATATTGTTGTGTATATTTTGTATTTAGTATTTATTATTGTTGTATCGTGACAGCAGGGTTTATTGGATTTTTGTTTTTCTATAATATGTCTGTACTACTAACAAAAAAAAAATTCAAACCGCAAATAAAAACCAAAAGAAAATAAAAGCTCAGTAGTGTAATAATGTTTTATTATTATTTCTACTTTTAATTCTAACGATATGTTAAAATAACCCAACGATTATTTTCTCGAAATGTTTCGTTTAGTTTCTATTTCTTGAGTTCATTAATTATAATCAAAGTCTGGTATCTTTTAAGTTATTTCAAATAAATTCAACGAATTGTTTTTTCTACTTTGTCTGTTTGATAAAATGAAATGAAATGAAATAAAAAATCATTAATAATTTACGTAAATTTCAAATGATTTTCTATTATTTCAGAATCAAATTTATTCAATAAAATCAAATATTTAGTTTCTTGTTAAATGTTATTTTGTAACCTACAAAAAATGTATCTTTATTTTCTACAAAGAAAATGACTGCGATACAACAAAAACTTTCTAGTCTGAATTAATTTCAATATTTTTAATTAACATGGGAATAACTATATGCAATCTGTGGTGCAATCTTTCGTGCACATCAATCCATTTGAGAATTGCGGTAACCATACAATTTGTAAAATCTGTTACGATCTTGTATGAATTCTATAAAGTCTTTTGTGCATTGCCAACTATCTTTTGTTCAATCTTTGTAACCAGACCAGAGGGTAAAAAAATTGAATAATCATTTAACTACTTGATTCCTGATGTAATTCAACGATATCCTTCATAAATAAATTTGATAAAAATTTCACATTGGATTATTTACGTCTTCAAAGTAAAAAAAAAAAGAAAGTATTCATAAAAATTCAAAACGTGTTTTTTTTTGTGCTTTTTCCTTTTAGAACTTTAATTGTTCTTTTTACTTTATAATAATCGTGTGACATTTTTTTTTTTATGTTTTTTTAAATAAATGATCAAACTTTTTATTAACTTTATTGAGAAATTATATTATTTATAGAACTTTAAATAAAACGTAAAAAAATTAAAGTTAACGAAGAAGACAAAAAGCAAAAAAAAAAAATCATTATTCATACTGAATTTTAAAATTATTATTATTTTCTTAAACTTTATATCCGGATCGTCTCAATATTATGCTTGAAGCTTTTCTTACCAAATTTTCTTCTGTTCCTTTTTTTTCTTTTTCAACCTTTTCATATATATTTTTTTTGTCTTCGCTCTCCCTCTTTCCTTTTCCTTTTATTCTATTTTCTTTAGACTTTCCTTTCTTTTCTTTTCTTTTTTTTTTTGTGCTGGACTCTCAATATTATTCTTTACATTTTCTCAACATTATTAGGAGCGAAAAATAAAATCCAAAAAAAAAGTAGAGAAATTATGTCTTCTTTTATCTGAAACTCTTACAAAAATATATTTCTTATTTTTAAAAACGGAAAAATAATAAAATGAAATTCATTTTTCAACATTGTTTTCGTTCTTATCTTTATTTTTTTTTGTTAGTTCTGTAAAAATCATGTTTTCATTGGACAAGATCATATCTTTATAAACTAAAAGTTTGTTTGCTCGATTCTTTTTTTTTCCAGTTATTTAATAATTAATTTTAATCTGTAATTCATTACAGTCACTTATATTTTATCTGACTTTCGAAATAAAATTACGGAATTCGAATAACGAAAGCACTAGACTAGCATTTGTACCGGAACAATGATGATGATGATGATGATGATATTGTTGATTATTATTTCTATTAACTATTTTTAAATCTAGAAAATTATATTTGTCTATATCAGAAAGCTTTGGAAGTCCTTGAGTTTACTGTGCTTACCAGAACTATCAGAAATAAATTAAAAATATGAAATATTGTCAGTATTTTACGAAGACACAGCACACACACAACAAGTTCTTTCTGTTATTTGATTTTTATTCGATAAAATTAAGCCAAATTATTAATTAGGTAAAAACAAAATTATTTGGAACAAAAAAATCTTGAATGCATAATCAACAAACTACACTTGAGTATAATTCCATTTACAGTTGGCATTAAATTATTTAATATGTGGGAAACACAAAAAATGATCGTGTTAACAATAAATAGAGATTTCCACAATCTTTAATAAAATTAGAATTTCTCGTTTTAGTTTCAGTTTAATAAAATTTAAATCATTTTTCTACGGTTCAAAAATACATCAAGAGACAAACATCACAATTCACTGCATCCAAACTTTCTGATCAATTGATATTCCAAACTCATAGTAATTGTATGAATTGACAATTTACAACTCAGACACAATCGATTAAAATTATTTCAGATTCAAGATTCAAACATAACTTTTTCATAAAGTTATTTGTAATTTATTTTCTACACTTAATAATAAATGTAAGTGTTTTCATGAATGTTAACCTAATGAAATATTTCCTAGTACATATATATATATATATAAATCGATTTAAAGCTTCTTCAAATGAACAGTCAGAAAAAATCGACATTAATTAAAAAATACCCCTACACCCTTTATGTTGATAAATCAGAAATTAACGTTTATTGTTACTATGTGAATATAAGAATATTCATTGACAACCGTAGAAAAAAATTGTCGTCAGGTTCAAACCATTGAAATAAATTATTTAAAATAATTAAAAATGACTTCCCTCTAATTTGGTGGAATTGTGTAATATTGAGAATATTAAGATACTATAAAGAAGACAGCTAATTTACTGCCGACAGTAGATTTGTCATGTGGACCCTTAAGATGAATGAAATATGGATTACATTGACTCGTTTAAGAAACAAATAACTAATTTTTAATTCATTTCTTCATTATTTTCAATTGAATAAATTAAATGAGTTTCAATTTTTTGTATAAACTTTTCGAGCGTTGTCACCTAAAATGCATTGATTGTGAAAGGAAACATTTTTAGCGCATGAAATAATTTGTTAATAAAATTGAAAGAATTATTTTTTGCCTCAATAAATTTTCTAAGAAAAGATAAAAGCCGTACTAACACTTTTTATAACAAATATAACTTATGATTGTGTTTTTTTTTTTATATAAAATGAAAATGCATTAAAAAGTGAATTAATTTGTTTAATTAAAATTAATTAAATTGATTTTTTTTTTTTTAGATAAAATTGTAAAGAAATTATATTTAAGTTTCTTTTATAAATAAATAAATAAATAAATATAAAATAGAAATAAAATTTATTAATCGAAATAAAAAAAATATATTAAATAAAAATAATCTGTGAATAGTTAATTAACAACAACAACAAAAAAAGCAATCTTTTATCTGTAATAAAAAATAATTAACTGTATTCATAATTAAAACAAAATAAAAAAAAAAAACATAAATTAAATTATTCCAAAAAAAAAAAAAAGAGATAAATAAAAAATAAAATAAATTAAACAAAAGATTTAAATGAAAAACATTTAGCTCCAAACAATTTTTAAATTTAATAAATAAATAGTAATTAATTAAATATAATTAATAAAGTAAAAATGGGAATAAAAAATAGAATTTGATAAAATCCGAAATCACTTTTTTATATTTTTTATTGTAAAAAAAAAAAAAACAAAACAAAACAAACGAATGCAAAACCTACAAATATTTGAATAAAATTTATTAATTATAAAAAAAGGGGACATAGAGAACTCTCAACATAATTATTAATGATTGAAATAATATTTATGTAATTGATTTATTAACTAATTTCAATCATCAGTGGTGAAATTATGCCGAACTGAACTCAACAGATATTAATAAACGAATGTAGAGACAGTAACAATTGTGGTTAAGTTGAGTTTGTTATAATTACATAATTTGTAATTTTGTGAGAATTTTATAAATTATGAAATGAGGTAATTTACTCTCTCTCTGTGAAGAGAGGGAACTATAAATACTTATTAAGTAATTGAGAAAACTCACACTAACCTCACACAAATAGAATTTACCTGTCTGCCTGGAATCAAAGAAAAAAGATGGATAAAAAATGTATACATTTTCACAGCTAATCATTTTATTTTATTTTTTTTTGTATATCCAATCAATCAATTTGTTGTCCTTCTCTTATCAATATTTTATTATATTTTTATCATTATTCAGTTTCAAAGTCTTGTCTTGACAGAAAAAAAAACACAAAAACAAAATAAAATAAAATGGGAAAAATAATAATATTTTATTCATATAAATTTCCCCCAAACATTCTTACACTTTCTTATATTTTTAGTTGTTTTTCTTTTTCTCTTTTCTTTTTGTGTTATTTTATTATCAAATTTATATAATTATTATATGTACATTAAAAATAACTACATACATAAAAAACATACAAAAAATTATTATAATATAAATGAAAAATTATTATTAATAAATGTTATTTTTAATATAAAAATTAAATTGTTTTATTTAATTTTTTTCAATATTTCTACTAAGAATCCTATATTCTACATAATCACCTGAAATGTATTTAGACAACAGTTGTTATGATATAGGTAAGTAATTAAAGCTTATTAACCTGTGGAGTAGCAACTATTAGTGTCATGTGAGACAATGTCAAACAAACTAATACTTTTCGTAGAAGTACCATGAAGTTGTTTAAGCACAAAAACAGAATTGAAGGTTTTTTTTATCTATAGTGAGACAGCAGGAATTTTTATTAATTATTTATTTGTTGTCTATTGGATCCTTACAAAGAAAATTTTGCCTACAAAAAAATTATCTAAAAATTTAAATTCAAAAATTTTAAAAACAAAATAATTTGACGTCATTTTGATTTTTATATCTGGTCAAAAAAAAGAACAGCATAATGAATGAAGAGATAATGTAAGTACTTTAAATAACTTTAATAATTTAAGCAAAATGTTAATTAAAGAACCCTCGACATTACACAATAACACACTCAAGGTTTAGTCCCAAGGTAAATTGTTACTCTTTATCTAATTGTAATTTGGTATGAGTACCTTATGTTAAAGAACTCTTAAAAGGCATAACTAGTTCTATTCAAGTTTTTAAAGTTTTTATAGAATTTTATTAGGTTCAAATAATTCATCGAATTAATGTATATGAAGTTTTGTAATTTACAAAATAACTGTGGGGTCGAGCTTTTGATATTATTAAATCTTTAGGAATGACAAGTGTATCGTAGGCAGTTAAAATTTCTGTAGTAAGAAACTTTTTATAAAATTTAATTCAATTCAACAAACACCAAACATTCTTGAATATGGATTTTCTTTTGATGTCAAATTTTACCCTTTTCCCTTATAAAGAAAAAAAACGTTCGTAATTGACAACTATTCTATTGATGTATTGTTGTATTGAAAAATGTTTTTTAAGACTTTGCGTTAAATTCCATTAATGATTAAGAAATAAAATGGTCAAAAATATAATGTTCCCAAATTTTACTATTAGAAATATTTTCATGTTCGTCACTATATGCATTTGATGTGAAAAAAAAACAAATAATGTTCATTCCAATAATTTAATTAAATTTGACTTAACTTATTATGCTAATAATTGCAATAACTCTTCTGTTGTTGGCATTTATATAGAAATTAATACAAAATGTTAAATAAATAAAATATACATCAAGTATAAATTAATTAAAATAAGTCTATAAATGAAAATTCCTAAATTTACTATAATAATATAAAGAAAATAGAAAAGAATAATTCTAATTCGGTTATTTTATACCAAAAAATAATGTCCAAAAATTCCAAATAAAATTCAATGAAAGGAAAAATAATTCATCGTTTTTAGATAGACATAACAATACTTTATCCATTTTAATATACCATCTCTTTATTTCACTAAACGTAGAAACATACACACACACACCTACACAGACACGCAGGTAGACATAAAATAAATAAAAGGTAAATATTTATAAAGAATTTACAGAATTTTTTTCATATATAAAGTTTTTTTTATTTCTATCTTAATTTGATTAATCACATTTCACATTTAATAGAATTCTCACATCCAGTAAATACAACTTTAAATTAATAATAAATTGTGAGAACATTAAAACCAAAATTACTAAATATAAACTAATTATATTATGTATAAAGTAAAAATGAATTGAAATTATATTTAATTAGCGATAAATAAAAAGTCTGAAAATTTTAAACAATTGAGGAAATATTTTGCAACCAAAATAAAATATCAATGCAATTTTTTAGCAGAAATTCTTGATAGGAAAATTATAAATTAATAAAACATCCGTGGGATTACAATGACATTTAACTCAACCAATTATTTGTGGTTACGTATTTGTAAAATGGGTTACGTTTAGTTTGGTGTAATTCCATCCTATATATTTTAATTAAAATTTTTACAAATTATGTAGTAAGCGTAACTACGTCAGTATATATAATTGTTAATAGTCAAAAACGAAGGGGAATGAAATGAAAAAAAAAGTTAAAAAAATGCAGACAAGTTATTAAAGAAAAACATACAAACATTATATCGCGAACAGTGAATTTAAAAATGAACTAAAAATATTTTCATTATGCAGATTCAAAATAAAAATTCAAAATAAAAGATATCAATGAGTTGGTCGTAACAACAACATAATTTTCACTAATTTGGATTTGATCGTTTCCATTTTCAGACAAAATAAAATAAAAAATAATTTCCTTGAATACAATTTATCCAACAGTTTTACAAATTACTTCATTCACAAATACTAGTCCGAATAAATAATAATTAGTTGAATTTTCAGGAATTAGTGTAATATTTATTTGAATACACTTCAGTATTTCTATTCATAAAATTTACAGTAGATTTACAACGAACATAACTCAAACAATAATTGTTGATTGTTCCATATGTTTTTCACCTCTATAGAAATCTGTAAATTGTTCTACTGAAATTTCACCTTTAAACGTTGAAAATTCAATTGAACAATATTTTTTATTTGTAAATGCACAACAACAATTTTATTGTAATTTCTAAAAATTAATAATAATTTTTCGATAACAATATCGACTTTTTAATTTTATAAAATATCAAAAAAATATCTTTGGTTTTAACTTTAACTCTCATAATATAAGTAAATAATTTTTTGTTTTGGTAAAAACAATATTTTTATTACTCTGTTGGAAAAAAAGAAAGTAAAAGAAAATGAATATTGTATAACTTTATGCTTTACGAATATAGAATATAATATTGAATCCATTTATGTCACAACGGGAATTCGTATTTCATTTATAGATAAAGGAAAAAACTTTGTTTTTTTTTTCTATTTTTCTAAATATTTTCCATCCCAAAGCGACGTAGACGTCACACTCTGAAACACAATCATATATTTTCTTTATTCTGTTTCAAAATATATTCTTTTTTTTTCTCATAATAATTTTATGCATTTGTTGATAAATTTAAATTCCATTTTATATCATAATCGATTTGTTGCATATTTTCTTTATAGCTTTAAAGTTTGAATGTTAAACTTTTGTTCATAATTTTCAAAACGGAATTCTGAATTTTTCTGCTTTTAAATTATTAAGATTTAGAAAAAAAAAACCTTGAATATTTTCTCTTCCAATAACTTTGATCGAAAGTTCCAACCGTACCAATGGGGGATTATTTTTTTTTTTTTTATTAAAACAATTCAAACGAATTTTTTTTTCCAGATAGAAACATTTCAATAAAATTTATTTGTATACACAATTGATTTTGATGTTAAAAAAGCGCCGTAGGATTTGATCAAAAAATTAACATATCTGTTTAATTAATATAACACTTTTCGGGAGAAAATATTATGAGATTGATGATTTTTTGTCGATGTGTGACCTCACACCTTCAGCTCATATATAATTTTTATGAAGATCCAAAATCCCATTCCTTAATAAATACATTCAGCACATTTTTAGGAGTTATGATCTTTATGATAATTTTTGAAAATTAGAAATTAAGAAAGATTAATTATAAGAAACTATTAAAGTGAGCTGTTTAAATTTGCAAAATAGAAATAATATATGCAGTAGAAGTACATGAAAGTATTATTTATTTGATTCTCAATATTGTCTTCTGAGAATTTCTCTTTGTATGTTGAAACCAGATAAATATTCTAGGTCATTCGTGCAGTTGTGAAATCCAAGTGAAATAAGACAATCATTGCAAAATTATTCTGTAAAATGAAATTTACAATCGTTCCTACATTCACAATTACACAGAAATATAATTATTTACTCGATTTCATTAGTTTTTGATTCAATTTTTACCGATTTCATATGGATTAATATTTAATTTAATACTTTTTCTCTGATGTAATCAATTATTATTAATTAATTTCATTTTAATTATTCTCAATTTTCAAACAATCTTTTTTATTGCATTAAAATTTCCGTTTAGGAATTAACGAGATTAAAAATAATTTAGATTGAATAATAAAAAATTATAAATCACTGAAATAAACAATTTAATTAATTTATAATCAATTGAAAATTTTAGAAATTTGTAACATATTGATGTTGATACAACTTTGAAGTATAACACATTTCTATTTATCTATCATAGACCAGACTATTTACAGGACTCTTCATATATGTATAACAAACGAATAAAGAATAAAGTTTATTCCATAAAATAATAATAATAACAACACTGACAACGAAAGTAATAATAATATAATATCTAAAATGAGTTTACTAAATTGATCCAGTTCAGCAAACCGTAAAACTAACCGCCTTTTGTTCTAAACACATATAATGAATATTATCGAAACAATTTAGGAAAATTATAAAAGGAAAAATAAGACGAAAAGGAAACTGGAAAAAAATTAATTAGTTTTGTTAAAATATTGTTTATTTTTTATTTTTTCTTCATAGTAAAAATTTTAATTTTAGTGACGGTGTAACAAAAATTTTCATAAATAAGTTGGATTCATTAAATTCATTAAATTATTGAATTTCTGTTAAAAAAAATTACATTATATACTTTCATCTTATATATACAAAATTAGAATAAAGAATCTTTAAAAGAAGTTTTTTTATGTGAGAACCTAAATGAATAAATGATTTATTTCCAAATGATCATAATATACGAATAGTATTAAATAATATATGTATAGAATCAAACAAACTAATTGTACTGAAAATAGAATTTTAAATTTTATTTAATTATTTAAATATTGTACTTTAAAATATTTTTAACAAAAGCCTACAAAATTAATAGAACTTCATTGATTTATATGGGAGATTTTCTATTTCGTTACCTAACCCAAATTAATATATAATTTTGAATTGTTAAAAAAATATATATGAGGAACAGTTTGCATGTAAAAAGTTCAAAGACTTTTTAAAATTTATAGACTGTTATGGCTAGACCGATTTTTCTATATAACTTTAAAGGCCGAAAAAAAAAAAGAATTATAACTCTTTGTGACAATGAAACAGAATAATCGCAATCCAATAGTAGAACAAATTTCTTAGAAATGATTCAGTGATTCTAAAAATATCAATTAATTCGATCAATTTCAAAGACTAACGTCAAGATTGTAAGATTGAAAATTTAGTCTTGGGCTCCTGTGTGTGAGAACTTAGTTCCTGATTTTCTGACTTCTTGTCTTCCTTTTGATATTTCAAAGTAAATTTTGTGTAACTAAAAGTTGTATTTAAAGTTTTATTTAAACGAAAAATTAAATAATACAATGTTGATGGCATTTGTTGTGTGTTAACGTGTCTGCATCTGCATTAAGTAAGCCTGATTATTAAACAGGAGATTTAGTATTAAATTGATAATAAAATATGAGCGTTCATTTTAGCGACGTTTAAATACCATAATGAATTAAAATCAAACGTGCTATCCATTGTCATTGGAGATGATTCTATTTATATGAAGAATAAAATTTTAATCAGTAAAATATTCTCAACAATTTTTCATTTAATTTAAAATGAAATTTCTATTGAGGAAATAAAGAACAATAACGTTAAAGTTTTGAATGCATACGAAAGAATGTCTTATTAAAAAAATGAATCACAAATCACAATTCTCGTTACGTTTATCAGTACGTTATGTGATGCGTTTATAAAATTTAATCATATCACGTTTACGTAAAAATCAATAAATTATTCGATGAATAAATTCATTTCAGTTTTTTTTTTTTCTTTTGTGCCCATTTTTTTTTTTTTTGTTTCATTTTCATTTTTTCTTCGTTAAAAATAAAACGGATAATGAAAAAAAATGTTTTTTTATTAAAAATTTATGTGACTTTTTCTCTATCTGCAAGCACACGTGTATCCCTGTCACACGAATGGACAATAGTTTCAATGTGGACAATGTTTCTCCTTGTTTTTTTATATATATTTAATTTATTTTTTGGTCATCATTATTTTACGATGTTCAAATATACCTAAATTACATGGATATATTACACCAACGAAAGCATATTCATTATCATTTATACTTTTCAACATTCATTTTTTATGCATTTATGTACAGTGATGTATTGAGGTTTGATGAGTACTACGCACACGTTACGGACACGTCCCAGGATATATTTGATTTAAAGGTCAAAACACCTCATCACATTCTTTTATTTTCATACAAAACTTTTTATATACAAGTTGGATTTGTACATACAACACATAAATTGGTTTCATAAAATTCAGTTTTGTGTAATGAAAATTTTACTTGATTGCTAATAAATTGCAAAAATTATGTAAATTCTGACATTTTGTAAACAAGATCGACTAAATCTAAAATTTCATTTCAAAATAAATTATTTCCTGTGGTGTACAACTGTCTGTACTATTATTGTAGGTACATCAGATTATTTAAGCATAATTTTTAAAATTTATATTAGAAATGCAACACTGATTATGCATTATTTTGAATTAGGATAAAGATGAATTTTATAATATGCAAGTGTGGATGCGTGTAAATTTAAAACGTGATTAGGTCATTCTATACCCTATGTTCGTAGATAATACAGGGATGAGACGATTAAACATAAAACATTTTTAATAATCTATAAATCTATAAAAAAAAGCAGTTTCCTTAGTTAATATTCTGCTTTTCTTAAAATTTTGATTTATTTTCTTCCAATTTTATTCAAGTTTTTGTTATTGAAAGTAAAATTAAACGTGAACTACTTTGCCATAGGTTTTACAAATAAAAAGAGTTCTTAAAACTCTGAGTAAAACAGATAAAAAAAAAATATACCCATAAGAAGTTTTCCTTTCAACAAAATATAACATTATCCTTCCGTAAAAAATATAAGTACATAAAACAAGAGAAATTTAGATCATCAAAATATTAAACTTTACTATATTATTGGTTGCAATGTGTATTGATGTTTATTGTAATTGTTTATGGTTTTAGTTTGTTGTAAATTTATATACAGAGAAATCTAAATTAAATGTTAGCAACAAATCAGATTAGAAAACATATAAAGAAATTAATGCGTCTCATACAGAACACAGTGATGATGATAATGATAACTATAAAATGGTTTAATTTTTCTTTTTGTAGTTAATATAATCTGTAACCGTCAGTTAAAGGATGCATACATTATATATTAAAGTGTAAAATCACAATTGAAAATTTTCAACAATAGTTTTCAAAACTCAGCAGGTGATTTTGATTTCAATAAACTATAATATTTTATATTGTACTTTACCTACCCCAAAAAAAAAAAAAAATATGGTAATGTAAAAAGGAGTTTTCTCCTTGGAAGGAAATTGATTAATATTTTTATTATTCATGCTTAGGTATAAATTTTGTCCTCTATCTTTCTTTCTTTCTTTCTTTCTTTATATATTTTTTTTTTAAATAATCTGTGTAGGAAATTAATTTTCAATAATTTATTACAACGTTCTTTTTTTATTTTGCGTTAACTTTTTTTTTTTTTTTTTGTAAAAATGTTTCCCACTCTTTTTTTATTTTATTCCCTGTTCAATTAATTGAAAGTAGATTTAAAGAAAACACGCAATATTTTTATTTTCTGTTTTTTTCGTTCGATTTTACGTATTTTGATAAAGTAAAATAGTTTTTCTGGTTGATAACTTTTTTCTTTAATTGCTGTTTACAAAATAAATCTTCTTTAGGTGCAAATGTAGGAATTTTTAGTTATTTAATTAAATAATTAAAAATGTTGCCTCTAACGTATAAATTATGATTGTAGATCAATTAATGGGGAAAGTTTCATTAAAATCTTAAAATCATAATTTTCCCAAATAATCACATAATTACTATTAAAGTATGTATAAAAAGAAAGCCTTTCAAATGTTCAATATGAAATGGAATTACTGTACATTTTTTTTGTAAATTTGTTTAACGATTATTTTTCACAATTCTCAATATGTCAAAATAGTTTAAAAAAATATTTTTATTTAATGAAATAATGATTTTAATTCATATTTAATAATACATAAATACATAAATTTTCGCATCTTCAATCTTTAATTCCATTTTTTGAGCGATGCAGACATATCATAAAAATATTTTGCAATGTTGCCATTGAAATATTTAGAATTAGGATATTATCAATGTTTTAAACCTATAAAAACGATACAAGTGCCTATACGGAAAAACCGCGAACGAACTAATTTTTTGTAATTATTAAAAATTACAATTCTAATAATATTTAAGTAACCTAATCAAACTCAAATAGATATATAAAAAGTTAAACAAGGCAATAAATATAAGGCAATACTTTTATTTAACCATAATATGTAAATCCGCTTTATCTATACAAAATATGCATTATATGCACTTCAAATTTAATTAAGTAAATTTCACAAAAAATTCTAATTAATTAAGTACGTACACAACAATTAATCAATAAATCACCAAACAAATGTTATTTATTTTATTAAATAAACAAAATTCATTACAAAACCATGAATTTTTTTTATAAAAGTTGATTAAATTTTTATGAGCAAACAGATTTAAACCAATTTTTACTCTGTAAACATTTTGGGTTTGTACATTTTGGGCATCTTGTTAAAAATTTTGGATTAATTTTTACATCACTTTTTAAATGATTATCAACAATGTTAGTTAATGCATCAATAAATAATGGATGATCATTTGGTGCTGCTGCACGTCTTATTTCTTCAGCTCCAACCTAAAATTATTTTCAGTTATTTTTATATCTTTATGAAGTGAAAAATTTTATTTAGTAAAAATCCAATAAATAATTAGGTAAAAGCATTTGATAATAACTTACTTCTTCTGCAAGTTCTTTACAATACTCAATATCTAATTCATGTAATGTTTCAATATGTTCATTGACAAATGCAATTGGAACTAAAATAAAGTTCTTTTTTCCTTGTTTAACGTAACCCTAAAATTTTAATTTATTACTTAAATTAAATTAAAATTTTGAAATCAAATTATTATACTTTAATAGCATCATCAGTAAAAGGTTCTAGCCATGGTAATGGACCAACTTTAGATTGCCAAACTAAGGCATACGGATTACAATAATTTAGTTCTTGCATCACACAATGAACAGATGCTCCAACTTCAGATGGATAAGAATCACCTCTGCTTACAGCCTGAAATAAAACGAAAATATTTTAAGGATTGTCATTTTTCCGAATTAGTTTAAATAATTTTACTTTCAGTGGTAATGAATGTGCAGAAAAGAGTATGATAACATCTTTACGTTTTTCTTCAGAAAACATTTTCAACTCATCTTTGATACGTTCAGCAAATGTTTTTGCTAATAATGGATGTGATGCCCATCGATCAATCATACTCCATTTGATTTTTTTTGAAATATCTCTGTAAAAACAATAAAGAACAAAATGTAAGAACCAAGATTTAAAAGGATTTAAAAAAAGGATTTAAAAAAACTCTTTACTTATTTTTGTAATGAGAATAAATTGCATTGAAACTGGATCCTGACGTGGCACAACTATATTGTGCATATTGTGAGAAAATTACGACACGTTCTGGAGAATCAGCTTCAATTGTTTTCAGTGTATCTTCTGTTAATGGATTAACATATCTAAATCCCACATAATGTTTATGAGGAGCTAAGTTTGAATTAAGTTAAATATAAAAATAAAAACAAAAGAATTGTAGCTTATAATTAACCAGTTTGTGGAGAAACTTGATCCAATTGTTTACAGAGTAACTCTCCCTGTATATTTGTCCATTTCAAAATTGGAGAACCTCCACCAATTTCTTGATATTTTTTCTGAACTTCAGCAGTACGTCTCTCTGCAATCCAAGGTCCTAATTTACTTTGGAATGGTAATTGAATCATATCTGTATCTGTCATTATTCGTAAAAGATAATCATGCACTTGGTCTGTATTTTGGGGTCCCCCCATATTTAACATCAGAATTGCTGTACGTGGAGCAATATTAGATGTTGATGACAACATTTTTTTCCAAAAATTAATCTTATTTCCTGTGGAAAAAAGTATAATTTTAAACTACAAACATAACCTCAATTAAAATACTCTTCAACTTACCATTGTTAAACAAGGTAGAAATTCTTGAAATATTCATATTAAAGTTAAGTAAATCACACAAATTATATTAAAAATTACAAATAATTAAACAATATGCCTGTTTAACGATAGAAAAATACGTGATTAATAAAAACTTTCCCAGATATAAAAATGTTATAACATCAATGACATTTCTCCAAAATTTCCAAAATAAAACAAAATGAAAATAAACGAATGAAACAGAGAAATACAGAAAATAGTAAATAGAAAGAGAAGAGAGAATACCAAAAGCCGAAATGTCTAAAAAATAGTAGAAAAAACATAAACAGAGAATATTAAGTAGGGGGAATCAATATAACTATTATAATTGGTCCATTTTTAAACTGGTCATTTTTAATAAAAGAGAAAAAAATAAACATAATTAAAGATTAAAATTTCAAAAATACTTTATAATCAACAATAAAATAGTGAATTAGAAATAAATTGAAAATCAAGTGATAATAAAATATTTCAAAATATTTATTCAATAGTACCATATTTACTACCATATTTAGATTTGCGCATTCAAGAAAAACAATAAACAATGCTAAATTACAAATTTATATAATAGAATAGAAAAAAAATTACAATAGTGTTTGCACCTTAAACCTATGATTGTGTTAAGTTTATTTTTACCTAGAATAATTAGTATAGAAACCGGTTTCATAAATCAAAGTAAATATATATTATTATTAATATTACAATTCTCTAGTTACTTGACTAAAAGTTCAAGTTTCTTTAACGTATGCAAATATATTTGTCTCATGAAACGTATACTAAATTATTCTCTCAGCAATACTATTATATTAAACCATAGTAAAAATTATTTAAAACCAATATATGTAATTGATAGAATCATTTTGTCTGATACCAAAATATTGATTTAAATTTGTTATTTATGTATATATCTTTTGTTTTTGTTAAATCGCAAGTTATATTTTAAGTTTCATCAATGACAGCTATTAATTATAAATCGTTATAATTAACACCATATATAAGCTGGTACTAATGTTTATTGTAAGTACATAGAAATTGAAATGAAGAAATACAGTTGAACAATTACGGAAAAGTAGGAATAAATAAATCAACAAAAACAACTAATAGTTAATAACCGGAAATTTTGTTAAAAGAAGAAGAACATAAAAAATTTTTAACAAAAGGTTTTTTTTATGAATGAATTGAAAGAAAATAAAATTCTAGTTGTATCTTTCTCTTGTCATATACATAAGCTGTATCAGTAGTTGTACAAAACACTAGTATATTAAAATGAAAAAATGTTGTTGTTGCTATGGTACGATAGCCGAATAAATCCGAAACGATAAGCGCATACTCAAAAAAATTCGGTTAGGAAAGGGGGAAATTCAGAGTTTTACCACATGTCCCTTATAACCTTTAAATCATTTTGAAATTATAATTATTATTCATAAAACGTATTCAATCAATGTATATTTATTATTTTCCAGACTTTTTTTTTAATATGCCTAAATATGTATTACAAATCATTAAAATATCAGTTTAAAATTAACAATTCGGTTTGCAGTAAAAAACAGTTTAAAAGTTTTAAAGTAACAATATGGTTTGCACAACAAATGAATGAATGCTACAGTAAAAAACATTGTTTAAAAAACGGTAGACAAACCCTGAATTCCTCTTTTCCAATGTATTGATAAAATTCTAAATAAATATCAAAGTAGAGTGAAGAGTAGGGAAGAATAGAATAGAGTAGTTGTATTTAGGTCTGTGTCTAGTATAGTTTAGTAAAGTAAAAATAATTAAGAAATTGTGGAATTTTATTATACACTCACTAAAAATTGTAAAATCTCTAGTTTTGTGTCGCACGTGTGGTAAAAAAAAACTTAATCTTGAAAAGAAAATTGTAAAAATAGAAAAAGTGACAACTAAATACGTTGAATTTGTGCATTTCTTGTTTATGCTTTGTGAAAATCAAAGGAAAAATTATATCGGGTGTATAACGCCCTTATAAATAAATCAGAAAATTTAGATTATAGTTTTTAAAAAAAGTGTCAAAATGGGTTATGACGAAATACTTCCTGCTCTAGGGGGTTTTGGACGTTATCAAAAAAGAATATATTTTCTTGTCTGTTTACCAGCTATTTCTTGTGCTTTTCACAAATTAGCTGGAGTGTTTCTATTAGCAAAACCAGATCATCGATGTCAATTACCATTTGAAAATTCCAATTCAACTTATAATATTTCCGACACATTTCTAAATTTATCGTATCCATACGATACACTAGCCAAATCATGGTCCTCATGTCAGTATTTAGATGCAAATTTTACTGATGAATATTATAATAATAATGTACCGGCAAATGCTTCCGTGTTTTGTGAAAAGTGGATTTATGATAATTCTAAATATGAAAGTAGCACCGTTATAGAATGGGATATGGTTTGTTCAAAATCATGGCTTCGAGCAACATCTGATTCTATATTCATGGTTGGAGTTATGCTGGGAAGCATAATATTTGGTGACCTATCTGATAGATATGGAAGGAAGCCAATATTCTTTGCTTCACTTGTTATACAAGTAATATTTGGTGTATTTGCTGGTATAGCTCCGGAATATGTTACATATACATTATCAAGGATGATAGTAGGTGCAACAACATCTGGCGTATTTTTGGTAGCATACGTTATTGCCATGGAAATGGTTGGACCAGAACTTCGATTATTTGCCGGTGTTATATGTCTAATGTTTTTCTCATTTGGATATATGCTAACAGCTGCATTCGCATATTTCATACATGATTGGCGTATGTTACAGATTGCTTTAACTTTACCTGGAATGTTATTTTTGTGTTATTGGTGGTTTATTCCAGAATCAGCTCGTTGGTTGCTTTCAAAAAATAGAAAGGCTGAAGCTATGGTAATTATACAAAAAGCGGCCAAGGAAAATGAAATTGATATACATGAGGATGTTGTGAATGATTTACTTGATGGTGATAAAACTGCAGAAGAAAAATTAGCAGTGGTTAAAGAAGCCACATTATTTGATTTATTTCGTCACCCAAATTTGAGAAAGAAATCATTATTAATATTTTTCGATTGGTTTGTGAATAGTGGAACATATTATGGATTATCTTGGAATACAAATAATCTTGGTGGTAATGATCTTCTGAACTTTTTAATTTTTGGAGCTATTGAAATTCCAGCATATATATTTTTGCTTCTAACTCTAAATAGATGGGGAAGAAAAACAATTCTTTGTGGATGCATGCTTGTTGCTGGCATAGTACTTCTACTAACAATGTTTGTTCCTAGTGATATGAATTGGTTAGTTGTAGTTTTGGCAATGGCTGGAAAGTTAGCAATAACTTCGAGTTACGGTACAATATATGTGTTCTCTGCTGAACAATTTCCAACTGTCATTCGAAATGTTGGAATTGGAGCAGCATCAACTGCAGCTCGTGTTGGAGGAATTTTAGCGCCATTCTGTAATCTTTTAGCTGATATATGGAAACCATTACCATTACTAATATTTGGTGCTTTTGCATTTATTGGTGGTTTGCTTTCTTTATACCTACCAGAGACTCATAATAAAAAGCTTCCGGAAACAATAGCTGATGGAGAAGCTTTTGGTAAGAAAACTCCAAAAATAGATTTATCAGCTTTACCGGAAGAACTTGAAATATTAAGTACAGATAAAATAAGTGAACCTAATCATAATAATGACATTTCTAATGAAAAGAGTGAACTAAATACTGAAAATAAATATTAGTAAAAAAAAAATTGACGATAATATTTTTCTACTTTAGATTTTTTAAAAATTTAATACATAAATAAATTAATTGACAGCTTGTTTTTTTTTAAATAGTAATTGTACATTAACTATATTCATTGAAATGACTTTTTAAAGAATAAAAATGAAAATATACGATGGCCATTATTTAGTAAAAATAAAAATTTTATATGTGACAAGCTGTTAATTATGTTAAAGTACAAACCAAACACTATAAAAAAAACAATTACATACAATTTCCCTTATCTTCATAATTACTAATGTTTTTTTTTTAATACCAATAATATTTGTTAATTGTAAATCAATTAATTAAATATGCACGTGACCAAAACTTTTAAAATTATTAAACTTTTTTTTTTTATTCTATTTGTTTAAAAAAAAATTGTTTTTTAAACTTTTATTTATTTTTATTTTTTTTTATTATTTTTTAAGACTAGAAAATTTTAATGTACCAAACGCATTATCAATATTTGTTTTATATTATATTTTTAAATAAGTTTCTTATTATATTTAAATTAAATTATTTTATACGTAAAAAACGAACAAAAAGAAAAAAAAACAGAACAGAAATAATAAGCATTTAAAAATTTTTTAATGTGTTTTGATTTATTTTATGTTTTTTTTTTAATTCCCTTTTTTATTATGTTGATAATATTATCCCGCTCATTTTTAATTGTGAATAAGAAAATTTATTATGAATTTTTTAATTACAAATAAATTCAAAGTGAGCGAAAACTAGAGAATGGATTAACATAAATATTTTGTTTGGATTAAACCCTAAAAAGTCACATCATAGAGAGAATTAACAAAAAATTTGAAGGCATTTATATTAATTTTAATTGAATATTTTTTTATTCAACAACAATAACAAATAAATTAAAACTTTAACGATTTTTGTAAAATTTATACAAAATGAGATCATAACCTTTGACTTTAGTATCTCTGAAATTTATCTAACTGTTTCTTTTTTTTTTATGTTTTTTTGTTGGTTTGAATATTTTTCATCGGCTACAACAATTTATACATTAAAAATATTTAAATACTTATTCAATTTATTCTTTTCCTTTATATGATACTTTTAATACTTGAACGATTATTAAAACAAAGATTAAATCGTGCGAGTTTCTTATCTTGAAATTAGTATAAGTACAAAGATCGTTATTATTAAATCAAATATTAAAATTATTTGTCTAATCAGTGACGACGTTGATGACGTTGTGATCAAGTGAGACAAATTTATTTCTCAGCAAATTACAAATTATCCGATGATAATATAAAGTTTTGTTTTTCGCAAACGGCAAATTATTTTTTTATGGCCTTGAGATAATGAATTTTTGATAAAATATTACTCTTCACTTTTTATGATAAATTTATAAAAAAAAAAAAAAACAAGAAAAAAAAAATTAGCTTCTGTTTTACAAAACAAAGTTTGTTCACATCCAAAATATGATAAGAATTTGATAATAACTATTTCTAACAGTGAACAAATATTTAATGTTAACCTGATATATGTGTAAGAATATATTGCATCACAAATCATATGAGATTAATATATTTATTACTACTAAGTAAATAAGTAAGTACATATCTACGTTATTATTTTGTAAAAAAAAAAAAAACAAATATTAAAAACATGTGATTTGTATTTGTTTGAAAAACTTAAGAAAATATTATTAGAAAATTTTATGCGTAATTCTAAAATTAGCAATATTTATTATTTTTAAAGAAAATTTATTATTTCAATTTTATTGACTTCAATTGATTTCTTTATCCTTGCAAATTTATTTATAATTTTCCACATCATAAATAACACATCGCACATTAACTTACCATTTAAAAAAATGAATGTGTTTGATTACAGAAAAATAAAACACATTTGTAAGGTTTCAATTTCATTGTTAAGTACACTTCATTAAATAAAAAATTTCCTACAATTTCCTCTCAAAATACAAGAAAAAATAGTTCAAGGAAATAAAAAATCTTTGATAAACTCACACGTGTTTTTTTTTGTTTTTTGACTTTCATTGATTTTTTTTTATTGTATTTCAAAACAACAACAAAAATTTAAAGAGCAAAATGAATCTTGGTGTTCTACATTTTTTAATCAATAGCAGATACGAGAAAATACAGCTGCCCTCAGTAGAAGTGATAAGTTTTAATCTACAACCACGAAAAATTCTTGCAAAACTAAAAAGATAATTTGAAAAAAAAAGTTTTAAAACCTAATAATATTTTTGACATTTAATTTTTTAATCGAATTAAGGAATCGATGTAGTATGAAGCCGTTGTTAAATTTAAACGTGAATTATCTAATGCGGTTTTAAGATTACGTTAGATTTCAGATAAGCAAGAAATTTTAAAAATAAGTTGCTTCCAAAAATCGTACGTTCGTTTATTCTTATCTATGACGGTCTAAATTTTTGTAATGAATATTCAAATTGCTTCAATTGAATATGAAATTGAAAGTTATTTTAGATATGGTAAAAGTTTTTAGTTATACTTAAAACAGCCAAATTTATAATTAATAATGTCATTAACTTTCATTTTTTTTTTGTTATCACAAAATTAATACAAAGCAATTAAATATAATCGATTTATGTTATCTTGAATTCAATATTATAGAATCAATAATTTGTAATGTTTATAAATGAAATATTAAAAACGAATTATTTATCAAATAAAAGTGACAATATTTTTTAAGTGACTAATTCAGTTAAGAAAAACAATTCTTCAAGAATATTTTATAACTCGGTTATTACGAACTCCATTTAACAGAGTTTCTCACCCAAAATTTATTGAAACACAAATTATAAACTTAAATTATTGTGTTAGTTTAGTAGCCAACAAATAGTCTAGACGTCGGCACAATTAAAACCAAAACAAAAATAAATCCATAAAAATTCATAGTGCAGGCACCAACTTTCATAAATTGCCAATCATTTTTTTTTCTTCTTCTATTTTTCATTTATATTTAGAATTTAGATTAATTATGTTTTATTATAACATAAAAAGTCGTTTAAGATAACAAAAGTAAACATAATTATATAACCCATTAAATATAAATTTTGTGTCCTTGAATTGGATGTTTGTGTTTATTATAACTTTTTTTCTTTAACGAAATTTGTGATAAAAATTTTCAACACAATTTAAATTTATTGTTCAATTTTACTTTTATATTCTTATTTTTTTTTTTTTGATTCCTGTACAATGTTTATTTCACTCACTACAATATTTACTTCTAACTATTAAATTTATTTATAGAATTATAGAAATTAATGACCTTATTACCTAAACTAAACTATTTCTTAATCGTAATAATATCTTATGAATTTAACAAGTGTATTCAATAAAATAAATGAATAAAATAAATATTTAAACAAACGTTGATAGAATAGAACAGAATGTACTCAACGTAATTAAAATTGTCATGATGAAAAAGTCGGTTTACCTTTCAGACATCTCTATAATTAAACCTTAATAAATTTTTTTAAAGTTAAACTATTATTTTCAATTGTGCAAAGCTTCAATTCTTTGTTTAATTTACATTCTCATATGTTCACACACATACTTTGAAGTTAATTGTTACCAATTTAAAGTAATTTCAATTTATATTATTTATGATAAGTAATAAAAATCAGAATACACAATTTATTTCATTTAATTGATCAATAAAAATTATAATATTTCAAGAATATGTGTTTAATGTAATTAAACACGCTAAATTGCCACTGAATATTGTTTTCTTGCGTCAACATAATTTGGTGTAATTTTTTTAATCAAAATTTATTGTTTATTCTAATCTGTGCTAACAGATTTAATTTAATAAAAGAACATTTAGTAAGTAGCCATTATTTATTTTCTTTTAAAATTTTTAATTCTTCCGAAGTTGCAGTAAGTAAATTAATTTTTTGTATTTTTTTGCCAAATGCTTCTCCATCAGCGATTGTCTCTGGTAGTTTTTTATTATGTGTTTCAGGCAAATTTAAAGAGAGTATACCACCCAAAAATGCAAGAACGCCAAATATTAATAATGGTAACGGTCTCCAAACGTCAGCTAAAAGATTACAAAATGGTGCTAAAATTCCTCCTACACGAGCTGCTGTGGAAGCCGCTCCAAGACCAACACTACGAATCACAGTTGGGAATTGTTCCGCAGAGAAAATATAAATTGTTGTATAACTAGCGGTGATCGCTAGTTTTCCAGCCATGGCGAGAAAAACCATTAACCAGTTCATATCTTTTGGTACAAAAATTGTTAAGAGAAGAACTGTACCAGCTGCTATCATACTTCCGCAAAATATTGTCTTTCTTCCCCATCGATTTAGAGTTAGTAACAAAAAAATATAACCGGGAATTTCAATCACTCCAAAGATCACAAAGTTGAGAAAATCATTGCCTCCAAGGTTACTGGTGTTCCACGATAACCCATAATATGTTCCACTATTTACAAACCAATCAAAAAATATTATAAAACATTTTTTCCTTAAGTTTGGATGACGAAATAAATCAAACAATGATGATTTTTCCACCATTTTCTCTTTAACATCTTCAAGTAGATTTTCCAAAATACCTGCAGAAATAACTATTTTATTTTCTTTAGCTGCTTTCTGCATAAGTACCACAGCTTCATCTTTGCGGTTTTTAGAAAGCAGCCAACGTGCTGATTCTGGAACAAACCAATAATAACACAAAAATATTGTACCTGGCAAACTCAAAGCTATTTGTAGCATACGCCAATCGTGTATGAAATATGCAAATCCTGCTGTTACAATATATCCAAATGAAAAAAATATCATGTATATCACACCAGCAAATAGTCGATCTTGAGGACCAACCATTTCCATTGCAATAACATATGCAACCAAGAATACTCCTGTTAGTGAAGCACCGATCATCATTCTCGATAAAGTATAGGTTATATAACCAGGCGCGAGTCCTGCACAAATACCAAAAACTACTTGAATCACAAGTGCAGTAATAAATACTGGCTTTCTTCCCATTCTGTCTGATAATTCACCAAATACTATGTTTCCCAGCATTACACCAATCATTAAAGTGGAATCAGTTGCTGCTCGAAGCCAAGAATTGGTGCAAACCATATTCCACTCTTTAACAATACTACTTTCATATTTAGTATTATCATAAATCCACTTATCACACGAAACAGAATTATTTGCTGGAATATTATTGATGTAGTATTCTTTAGAAAAGTCGGAATCCAAATACTCGCAGGAAGACCATGATTGTGAAAGTGAATCGTATGGGTATGACAATGTTCGAGTTTTAATAGAAATATTATAAGATGAGTTAGAATTCTCAAATGGCAGCATACAACGATGATCTGGTTTCGCCAATAAAAATACTCCAGCTAGAGCATGAAAGGCACAGGAAATTGTTGGTAAACATACAAGAAAGAAAATCCTTTTTTGATAACGTCCAAATCCACCCAATACGGGTATAACTTCATCATAACCCATATCTTTACTTACATTAAAAAATTAATTAATTTAAATCTTATGAATTTCAATATTGCTTAATTTCACGTAAATTATTTAGTGAAAATAATCTCTTATAAATTTTTTATATCACTTTAAAAACACCCTTTTAATTGATAATTTTCAGTTTATATTGAAACTGATCCGAAAAAAATAAACAAGTAACATTAGAGTCGTTCATTAATATAAGAATGCAACTTTAAGACTAACTTAAAAATATATAATATGAAGTGATAAAATATTTGCTTTATCGCAGTATAAAAGAATCATATTTAACCAATTTAAAATAAAATTGTATATAATATGTCTCGGATTTTATAACTTTGCTATTTAATTCTATATATAAATACATTGTATATAAGAAATATCTCTTTCTATTTAATTATTTAATTATTTATATAATTAAAGAACGTCACTTTATATTTATATTATTTATAATTTCAAAAAACAAAAATGATTAAGCGTAAAATCCACTTATAATTTTCCTACATTATTCTCAAATATTTTATGAATTGCATTACCCTTTTTCACACTAACACCAATTATTTTTCTTATTGCCAATTTTTATCAATATTTCACCAACTATAGTAAATTTTTTTTAATTGCTTTTATCCATCTTTATATTTCTATAAAATCACTTATTATTTATTTTAATGTAATAAATAACTAAACAGCTGTTCAACTGAAGACATTCAGGTAATCAATATTTTTGTTGTATACTCACTTTTTTGAATATATAAAAATAGTTTTCTCATTAACAAACAGGAAATAATTATTTTATTTTTCTCATTTTTAATTTAACTTCTTTTATTTTTTATTTGACAAAATAGATTTGCTTTTTCTGGAAGCATTTATAATAGGAACTAACAAATTTTGTTTTTTTTTTATAAAAAATAGAATTCTTATAATTTACATTTTAAGCACACTAAACAATTAATTAAGTCTTCTTTTATATATTAAAAAAATATTAAAAATATTAAATTTATATTTAATTTTTTTTTTGTTATTACGCTAAAAATGTAATTTTTAGAAAATTACATTAAATTTTTATACACAAAATTTTTTTTTTAAGTATAATAAAAATTTATAAACGTTTTTTTTAAAATATTAAAGGATTTCTCCGATTTGGAATGATAGATTTTTATAATTTCTTTATTAAAAAAAATACTATAAAAGTATTGGGGAAAAAAAATTAAAATAATAATTTAAAAAGCGTTTGCTATTAAGTAAATAAACTTATTTTTTACGTACGTATGTTTTAATTATTTTTTATTTCTCTTTAAATGAGTCATGGTTTATATTTATGAAAATAAATAATTTTTGATTTGTTTTGATTGATCAGATTAAATTAAGTATATTTTTTATACTATATGAAATTGAGTATTTTTTTTTTGAGTTTATTATTCAATTATTTATTATTTTTATTATTATTATTATTACTATTGTGTTATGACGATATGAAATATAAATTGACAGTATACTGGATTTAATGCATTTAGTTTTATTTATTTATTAAGTATGACAAAAATATTTAATAATATTTTTAAGGAAAGGAAAAAATTTGTAATAAAACAAAATCAAAATATATACGTAAAAAATTCACTAATAAAATTAAAAAGTCGATACTGTATTTTCTTAAAACATAATTAAGCACTTTTTTCATTGTCTTTGTTTAAGTCTTTATTTTTTCCATGATCATTAAGAACGGTTAATTCCTCCAGATTATTAAATACATCGGTTTTAAGTGATTTTTTACCAAAAGCTTCTCCATCTGCTATTGTCTCCGGAAGTTTTTTATTGTGTGTTTCTGGTAGGTACAAAGACAGTAATCCACCAGTAAATGATAAAATACCAAATATTAATAGTGGTAAAGGGTTCCAAAAATCGGCTAGAAAATTACAATATGGCGCTAGAATTCCCCCAAGCCTTGCTGCAGTTGAAGATGCACCAAGGCCAACACTCCGAATTACAGTTGGAAATTGTTCCGCAGAGAAAATATAAATTATCGTATAACTGGCCGTAATTCCCAACTTTCCAGCCATAGCTAGAACAATTATTAACCAATTCATATCTGAAGGCACAAACATTGTTAATAGAAGTACTATGCCAGCGGCAATCATACTTCCACATAGAATAGTCTTTCTTCCCCATCGATTTAAAGTAAGAAGTACAATTATATAAGCAGGAATTTCAATAACTCCAAATATCACAAAAGTTAAAAGATGATTGCCTCCCAGATTATTTGTATTCCATGACAGTCCATAATACGTAACGTTGTTCACAAACCAATCAAAAAATATTAATAAAGATTTCTTTCGCAAATTGGGATATCGAAATAAATCAAAGAGTGACGGTTTTTTTGTATCAACCATTTTTGGTTCAACAGTTTTGACATTTTCAAGCAAATTATGTAAAACATCCAATTCAATAACAATCTTATTCTCTTTTGCTGCTTTGTTTATAAGTACAATAGCGTCATTTTTTCTATTTTTCGAAAGTAACCAACGAGCTGATTCAGGAATAAACCACCAATAACATAAGAAGAATAATCCTGGTAAACTTAAAGCTATTTGCAGCATACGCCAATCATGTATAAAGTATGCAAATCCAGCAGTCGAAATGTATCCAAATGTGAAAAATATCATAACTATGACTCCGGCGAAAAGACGATCTGTTGGGCCTACCATTTCCATAGCAATGACGTATGCTACTAAGAAAACTCCTGTTAGTGAAGCACCAACCATCATCCTTGATAATGTATATGTAACATATTCTGGGGCTATTCCAACAAGAATACCAAATATTACTTGAATAACAAGTGCGGCAAAAAAAATTGGTTTTCTACCCAATCGATCGGAGAGGTCTCCAAATATTATGCTTCCTAGCATAACACCAATCATAAAAAGGGAATCAGACGTTGCCCGAAGCCATGATTTTGAACAAACCATATCCCAATCCATAACGGTGCTACTTTTATATTTGGATTTATCATAAATCCACTTATCACACGCAACGGAAGTATTTGCCGGAATATTTTTGCTGTAGTATTCATCTGTAAAGTTTGCATCCAAATATTCACACGAAGACCAAGATTTTGATAATACGTCATACGGGTATGATAAATTTAAAACGCTATCGGACATATTATAAGTTGAGTTAGAGCTTTCAAATGGTAGTTGACATCGATGATCTGGTTTAGCTAAGAGAAATACTCCCGCCAATTTATGAAAAGCACATGTAATTGCCGGTAAGCACACAAGAAAATATATTCTTTTCTGATAACGTCCAAAACCACCCAAAACAGGTATAACTTCGTCATAACCCATTTTCGAAGAAAGTTCAAACTAATAATCAATATATTTGGCGTTTAGCCAATTTTATTTGATATAAATTTTTTATACTTAACATAAAACTTGTTATGCGTCACAATTTCATTTATTTCACATGTGTGTTACACTATTCTAATAATTTGTTAATATTTTTTCCTTTATTATTTTCGTTTAAACACGCGATGAAATTTCAAACTTCACTCTATGCGAACTGAAACTCAACTGTTCTGTCTGGCTCTCTCTATTGATTTTTAATGTCCAGAATCAGATATTCATGCGGCGCGAAAATAAGTCATTCCATTTATTTTGTTGTTTCGTCAAGATTACAGGGCTATACAACACTGATTACTAAAAAATGTTATAATGATAAGATTTTATAGAATTCGTTATCTCTCAAAAAAAAAAAGAAATATGTAATTTATTAGATATTCGTATTGCAAAATATAAAAACATATAAACATTTTTATCTTAAATATATAAAAAAAAAATAATAATCTAATTTCCACACCAACAAAAAAAAAACAACAAAAAACATAATCAAAGAATAAAGAAATAAAGGTTGTTTCATTTTGTATGCTTCTTCTTAACACGTCATCTGATACGTATTTATTTTTTTTATTTTTTGATTTCAGTGAAAGAAAATAAAATTTTAATGCATATATGAGTTCAACATTAATGAAAAAAAGAATCAAAAATACTTTAGCATATCGCACACATAACACATATATACTATAAAAAAACCAAAGAGACAATACGACGTTCTCACAACAAATTTTTTTTAATAAAAAATAATCGAACGAAGACTGAAGGTTATTATTTATTGTCGTTTTTTTTTTTTTCAAATAATTCTTTCGGTTTTTTTTGTTTGTTTCTTCTTTTTTTGGTTTTATGTTTTTATTTATTTCTGTTTATATGTGTTTTTTTTTAATATTTCATTTTTAATCTTCATTTCCATTCTAGTCTGTAGAACAGATTTTTTTTAATCAGTTTTATATTTTATTAAATTGAATTGAACTCTTCAAATTAATAAGAAGAAATTAATTCGGTTATAGTTACGATCGTATGTTATAATCAATCTTATGTGTGCGCTTTTCTTTCAGTTACTGTCTTTACTGCTTGTCTATGTGTATGTGTGTGTATATAGCTTTGCTTGAGTTCTTTTAAAATTGAAATGTAGAGGAGGATCAACAACAGTGTCATCCAGTAGTGTATTATTTTAACAAAGTATTATTTTGTATCGAGTATACCCTTGAAATACCCTAATTGTACAAATAAATAAAACAAAATTAATTAAATTAATCTTTATGTTAATAACAAGTAGGAATTTATTTGTATTCCATAAAAATATAGAACAAATGATAATACAAAGTCAAAGGCACTTCTATCATTGAGAAAGCATTAAAAGAATAACTTTTTTTTTGTACGTCTACAGAATTTTAAAAGTGTTGTCTTTCTTTCTTTCTTTTTTTACAAATTTTTTATCTGTATATTTTTGTTTGTAGGTTTTTTGTTTCTATTTGTTTTATTTGTTTATACAACTTGGTTTTTTATTCTTGCTCATTCTTTCTCCATTGTACTTATAACTATTATTTGTTTGGTTTTGTTAAAAATGTAATAATATTTCTACAATATGTATACAGAAGGTTGTGTTTCAACCAACTTAAATTAAGTACATAAAAGAACATATAAGTTTAATCGTTTTGTTTATATGGCATAAATAATAAATGAAACAAAATATTCAAATATATTTAGAATCAATGTGAAAATATATTTATTTCAATTACAAACCTTACCTGGATAAATACTTCATGATGAATGGAATAATCAATCAAATATTGTGAATCAGATTTTATTGATTAAAAGAAATCATTGCCAGTTATTTAATAAGAATATACTATACATTTGTACTCGTATTTAATTTGATTGAAACAAATTTGTTGTGATTAATTGTGGTTATGGGAACTCCAGCCACAATTATGTAAATTTATATGTTACTATTACTAGTTTTATAGGGAGCTTAATGTATAAGCATAGACAGATAAAAATATTGTTGACTTAAGAAACATATAAAATTCTCTTTAGATAATAATTAGTCGCAACTATACTCAACTGCATTAAAATATCAAGGCATTGGTATGCTTAGGTAAGGTATATATTACCTGATAATTATAGTAATTATTGAAATATCCGTCTTTGAACGTTCAACTGACATTTTCATTCAAATTAAATTTCAAACATCTAATAAGAATATTTATAAAAACTAATTGGCAAAGTAAATTAATTTTGTGAATGAAATATTTTCAAACAAATTTATACTGAAAAATAAAATAATATCTGTCAAAACTTCGTTGTTAACATACAAAGTCTCAATATTTATAATTTTAATAAATTTATTGTTCTTATAAGAGTTAATAGAAATTGATAATATAACCGGGACTACAACACACGTACAATTTATATATTTCATCAATAGGAAAATTCTCTACAATTATTAAAAGAATAAATAATTCAAAAAATCAATAAAATATAAATAAATAAAAATTATAGATTGAAGAATTATTAAATTTGATGCAATGCCATTTGTTTTATTTACATAATAAATTTAGTAAGAATATATTTAGTTGTATTTTTTTCTATATTCAATTTTTACAATTATTAATAAATTATAAATCATCTTCAACTTTATCTGTGAGATCCTTTTTATTAGTTTCAGGTAAACCAATAGTTGATAATGCCGCCAATAAAGCTACTATTGCACATATTGTTGTTGGTATAAACCATTGAACTGCACCCTAAAAACAGAGAAATAAAATTAATAACTAAATTTCTTAGATAAAACAGATTAAAAATTTTCTGTTCCGACTGTGAACTCATTCCATATTTATTTGCAACTTCTTCATAAGAAAATAAAAATCTCACAATGTTCAGAGTCATATTATCAGAAGTCAGAACATTTTTGTATAAGAAACTGCTTTTACCAAAATATCAACAATATAAGGTGCGGATATTGAACCTATGTGTGCAAACGTTGACGACATTCCAATGGCAGAACTTCTGACTTCAGTTGCAAACATATCAGATGTATGTAAAATAACGACAGCAAATACAGAACTTATGCACAAACGTCCAATCATTGCGACTGTTATTGTCCAAATATCCAATTCTGAAATTTTTTATTTAAGAACAGTTTGGATTTTCTTTAACTTTGAATTTTTTATTTTAATAACAAACCTTGTGGTATGGCTAACAAAGCTAAAAGTGATACTCCAGATACTGTGAATAAAATTTGAGATGTACTTCGTCTTCCAATATAGCGAAGTATTAAAATTGGCATAATGTAACTTGGAATTTCAACAAATCCGGTGATAGCTACATAAATATATCTGTCCGTTGAGAAATTTTCAGCATTTAATGCTATAAAAGAAAAACATTCCACATTATTTAAAAACAATTTGAAATTATATTTTCTAACAAACCAATTGCATAATATGATAACGATGATGCAAACCAAGTAAAATGACAAATTAGTGTACGTTTCCTTATTTCTCTGGAACCATAAAGCTTCGATAATTCCTTCGTTAAATTTTTAAATGCCGCAACGAATTTAGGCCATCCTTTCTAAAATTATAAATTGATGATTTTAGATTTTACTTTAATCAAATAATTTTAAATTAAAATTTTTCACCATATTTGTTAAATATTTTTCCTGTGGCTTATCTGATTCATATTTGATTTTATTTTCCGGCTCTATATCTTTTTTGAAGACAATTTTATACGCTTCATCTATACGATTTTGATTAAGTAGCCATCGAGGAGACTCAACTATTGCACTTAATTATTTAATTATAATTTATAAATTAATCAAATAATTTGTTAATATTTTACAATAACTTACAAACAATGATAAATAAGAAGTATTGTTGGTAATGAAATTGCAAGTTGTAAATAACGCCAATCATGAATTAAGTAGGCAATTACAGATAGTAAAACCATACCAACTGGATATCCGGAACTAAAAAATATAGACATCCATAGTCTATGTTTTTGTGACGAAATTTCATTTACTATATTAATAAATAAATAAGAAAAAAAATCATATTGTTTATTATTTATTTAAGTGTCAATAACCTTTAAAGATTCACAAAACTATTGTTGGTATTCATTCAGGCGAAACATAAAATTAATGAGCGTCAGGCGTAAAGTAGTCAATTTTTCTGTTAAGATTTCTATGAATGAATCATTAATAATATATAAAAGGGAGCTTTTTTCAACAAAATATTGCATTAAAAGAAGAAGAAGAAGCTTTCAATATAAATGTATAAATAATGCCCGATAAATTTTGTAAAAAACAGTCAACATATAATTAAAGATCGGAAAAAGTTATTTTTTTCAACATAAAAAAAATACATAAAAATACTCACGGATTATATATCCAGTGTGATAAACACCAGACCCCGCGATACCGATTCCAATTCTACCAACGATAAAAGCACTGTACCATGGAACAAATGCCGTTACTGGTCCACTTATAATATATATAATTGATGATAAGATGAAACTTAATCTTCTGCCATATCTAAAGGGATTATGTAATAGCAGATGAATAGATATTCCATGATGGAATATTCTATTAATTTTACTTGTCAGCAATGATTCCAAAAACAAATGCACCTATTAACTTTCCGAGCGCAAGAGCACCCTGCGCTTGCGTCCTTAAAATGCTGTCCCCGCACACAAGATCCCACTGTAATCAGAATATTGATTTTTAATTTTTTAACATGTGAATTAACAATTAATCAATGTTCAATGATAATTACCTCAGTAACTATTGAAACTCCTTCCTCTTGTTCATAATGGTAATAATTTCCATTTCTTGATAAACAAGAACTAAAGCTTGGTTTTGGTAGAGTTTCCACATATTTTAAAGCATCTGAATATTTCATACTACTTAACTTATTATAATCCCAATTTAAAATTTTACATCCATGTTCACCTATATCATTTCCTTTTATCAACTAAATAATTTGATAAGAAATAAAAGACTTGAAATTTATTTAATTAATTAATCTAACCGTTGAAATATTCATCATTTCATTATTTGACCATCCTGAATCTAAAAGTTCTGGAATAACACACCAAAAATCATCTGTTGATTGTCCAAGAAATACATAAGAAGATATTTGTAATCCATTTAATACTCCTGGTAAAAAGCACATTGCAAATATATACCTAAAAATGAATGAAAGAATGAAAATTAAAAGAAATGCTAAAAAAAGTACATTTGTATAAATTAAAAACAAATCATTTTGTGAACTAAATTAAAATTTTATTAACTTTGAAAGCAATTTTGGCAAAGCTGAATTTATGAATTTTTAAATGGAGCATATTCACTTTTCTGATAACATTTCAAAGAATTTCCAAGAATTTATGCTAGTTTATCTAATTGACTAACCGACCTAATTTGAAGCCATTAAGTAAGTACACTTTTTAAGTTTTCAAAATTTGTACTTTTAAGTAATTTAAGTAGAACAATAAACAACCTTATCAAAATTATGTTTTCACTAAAAAATTTTGTCAATCAAAGCAACAAATCAGTTAAATTGTTTGTACAAAATATTGACAAATTTGATTACAAATCTTAATTTTTATGCGATAATAAAAATGAACAACAATCTGAATAGCACCGATATTTTGAATTATTTTAGTGAAGAAGAACCTGAAATTGATGTGATTATTGTAGGTGCTGGATTGTCAGGTCTTGTTGCTGGTTATAAAATTCTAAAAAAAGAGCCAACATTAAAAGTTTTAATATTGGAATCAAAAGATAATTCTACGTCATTTTTACAAAATGAAGAATGGATAACACCGAAACAGTATCACATAATTAATTTCTGTCAAGAAATTGGATTTAATTTGATAAGCACAACAAATAATATAAATTCAATTTATAGAAAATGGGATCTTGATCAAGGTTTATTTTCTTGGTTAGCAAAAATTGAATTAAAACGATTTTTAAATGAAATTGATTTAATTTGTAAAATTTATACAAGGCAAAGATTCTCATTTTTTTTGTAAAGAATTAGAATAAAATAATAATTAAGTAAAATGTTTCCAGATTCAATGGAAGAGAAGGAAAGAAAACAATGGAAAATTATCTTTGTAGTAAATTATTATTTAATCAATCACGTAATATTATAAGATGCATTATAAGAGCAACAAGTGGAGTTGAATCAGTTAATATAACTTTTAATGAATTTCTAGCATTATGTGTTACAACACAAGGATTATCGGTACAACTAGAATGGTAATCGATTTCTTCCAATAAATTTTATAAAAATTTCAACCAATTTTCTTTAGTCTGACAGGAAATGGAGAAAAATTATTTATAATAAATTTTAGCGATTTATGTGAGAAATTAAAGAATTTAATTGGATTAACAAATATTTGTTTTAACAATAAAGTCAATAAAATTCATCAATATAAAAAATGTGTAACTGTTACAACTGAAAAAAATCACGAATTAAGATGTTCAGTTGTTATTGTTGCTATTCCATGGAAAGAAGTTCAAAAATTAAGATTTTCACCAAGAATACCCAAAGAATTAATAATTCCATCTTTTTTAAATAAATTTTTAGTTACGAAATTTAAAGCTGTTTACACCAAAGCGTATTGGCGTGAAAAAGGTTTGAAAAATAGATTTTTTTTTGTTCTTAATAATTAACAGTTGAATTAAAAGAATTACTAAATTATTATTAAAGCATATTCCGGAAGTTGTTTATCACATAATCCTCACATGATTTGCTATGAAATGTCATTAAACACTTTAACTGGTTTTATTTATCATGATGAAGATTATGAAATGATTTTAAAACCAATTGTACTAAATAAATTGGCAATTAACTTTGGTACAGAAATGTTATTACCCATAATTTGGCAACAAAAAACTGAAGAACAAACAATTCATTTAAATATACCAACAACAACACCTTGGCATAGAATAATATGGAGTACAAAAAATTCGGCAACATTTTATCGTCAATTTTCTGAAGGTTCTGTACAAAGTGGTTTAAGATCAACACTATTAACTTTATTAGAAATAAGACCACAAACAATTGATTGGCATGATATTAATGAAATACAAATTCCATCTGTTACACGTACAAAAATTAATTTTTATGAACCATTTTTTAAATCAATTAATATTTATAATTCACTTTATTATTTTGCATTAACATCAATTTTATTCGTTATTGGACACAAAATTTATTATCAATATTTTCATTAAAATATTTTGTTTCATTTTTGTTTTTGATTTTTATTTTAGTTTGATTTCATTGAAATTTTGACAAGAAAAAAAATTATTTAGTATTTGTCAAAAAAAACAAGAATTTCAAAATTAAATTATCTTTATCTTATTCATTGTTCATTCTGATTTAATCTTAGAAAAAATACAAGATTTTGTTAAAATGTAATTAGTGGAATATTTTCCATTCACATGATTTCGATCGTCTTATATGAATGCATTCCATATTTCTAATTTTTACGTTATTCTTAAATTATTAAAGTTTTTAATTGTCTTGTCTCTACACAAATTTCACATTAGAAAATAGTAAAAAAAAAAGTCAGATTATCAAATTTCAAGTTTACTCTAAGGCTTAAAATTTATAAAAAAATTTATGATTCCACAAAAAAAAAAGAAAATCTTGTTAATATTTTATTAAATAGTTAAATGATTAAGACAAAAAAAAAACTTACCAAATCCACCAACCTTTAGAACTGCGCATCGTTAAACCTTCCAATATTAACCTTTTCATTGATTCTAAATTATTTTTATTCGTTGTATTTGTATCCTTCTCATTATCCTCAACAGATATTTCCATTTTTAATCAATATTTAGTTAACTTTTTATTAAAGAAAAAAAAGAAGATTGTAAAATAAATTATAAAGTTAAAAAAAAAGAATTAAAACCTCCTCGTATTCTTGTTTAAATGAAACTGAATTAGAATTTATTATTTAAACCGCAAAAAAATATTTGTCGATTTTACTGATAAATTTCATGTAAAAAATGGAAAAAAAAAATTGTTATAAAAGATACAATAAATCTGATTAAAAAAAAAAGTATAAATGATACTTAATATTAATGAACTTTATCAACAAAACAATGCATGAGTCTAAAAAAAAAACAATAGAATTGAAATGATTAAGAAATTATTATTTAAGTTCAACATTGTATTGTTGATTGTGAGTATTTTTATTTTTTTTTTTCTTTCTTCGTTGATAAATTGTTGACACAAATGTAACAGGTATTTTATTTTATTTAATCAAATATTAAATTTAGATAATGATGAGAAAAAATTCTATACTTAGTTTGAATTTTATATAATATTTAATAGACAATGTTTGTAAGTTAAATATGATTTTTATTCAATATTTTTGTAAATTATTTTCTTTTCTTTAAATTCACCGCAAAGTTTTACTTCTAAAGTTCAAACTATCAAACCAGAGTAAATAATCAATGAAAAATAAATGATTTTAATTCCATTTATGATAGGATAATCCAGAAATCGGTAAAAGTCATCGAGCTTTAAAAAGTATTCTAAATTGCCGTACGAAGACTATACGAATGTTTCACGATTTAAATATTATTGCATAATAATTCATACACTTTCTTGCTGCTTGTTTAGATTATGACGATTAAAAACCGGCTTAAATAGGTTAGACAATAATCACTTTGATTACTTATTACAGGTTATTATTGACACTGACTTTGTGACCTACATAAATGTTCTATCTGTTCACTTATTTTATCTAACCTTTTTATAAGCGACAGAATTCTTAATTTCCAGTTTATATTTAAAATCGTCTATATTATTGTTTCTTTGTATTATCTATACATGAATTTAATTAATTAATTATGTAAGATTTCTAATTTTTTTTCTAAAATAATTTTATGAAAGGTAAAAAATAATATTCTTGTTAAAAATAAAAAAGAAAACAAGTTTTTTTTTATAAATTCTCTTTTCAGTTAAAGATTTAAAACTTTTATTCTTTTTAATTTAATAAAATTTTTAATTAATTATCATCAATCATATTTAACATAATTAAAACGTTCTTATGGTTGATTAAGTAACAATTCCATAACATTTGTTTTGATTAAAAAAAAACAACAAAAATAAAGAAAACATAAGAAAAAAAAATGTTTATCTGATTTCTGATAATAAAAAAAAATCCGTCCTGTATTTTATTAATGTTTTTTTTATAAAGAATATTGGTAAATAAATCAAAAATTAAATAAATATAAAGAAGTTCAAGGATTTTAGTTGTCTTAGGTTAAATGAGAAGGACAACTATTTATAAATTTAAAGATTTAGAGGAAATGGTAATGATTTTTTGTGTCTTCAATAATAATTCAATAATAATCCTATGTTGTGAATATATATTAATTAATATATCTTAATTTTAATTTAATTATTAGTATCTGTAATTAAATTCAGAAAGTTATAAACGGCTGACCGCTGCAGAAGTGACATTACTCGTCGTGCGAATAACAATAACAACAGCATCAACAAAAAAAAAACAACATCATTGACCTATAAGAGGTTTAACATTTAAATAAAATTCTATTTTTGTTATTAAAAATTCTTTAAATTTCGGGGATTTTTTAGTCCAATTAGTATGTTCGTAGCAGCCTAATATACAAATTGTTATTCTTTTTACGTTGTATTTTTTTCTTTCGGATTTTGTATGGATTTTTTTTCTATTTAAAAATTATTTTAATCTTGATAGTATTTAAAAATTCACAAATGCGACTTAAGATGAAATAAATAAATAATTGTTTATTAACATTTCTTATAGTCAAGGCTGTTAGACTTGCAATCTAAACTATATATTTCTACCATACCATGGATTGAACTCTTAAACCAAATTGAATGAAACTTGAACGTGTTAATTGTTATTCACTCTGCATTCAGTACTAAGTAAAACTCATATTTGTTTACACAATATTGTTGCCACTTAGGTACTGTAAACTCAAATTAAAGAATGACCTATGAATTGATTTCAAAATTAAATCCAATTTTTGGCAATATTTTTATTACGAAAAATCAAAAGCAGTTCGCGTCATATAGGCAATGAAAGTTTAATTACGCAAATTATATAATATTTCTAAGTTTCTTGTATTTTTTTCTATTTTTTTTAAGTGCTTTGGTACTCAGAAGATAATCAGATAAAAAACAACTTGAAGTTAAAATCACTTATCACATTCTAATGTACCCAATAACAAATAAAAACAATTTATAAGAATCGAATGTAATGAATGTAAATGAATACATAATAAATTAACACGCACAAATATTAAAAGAAAAACAAAAGAATAGAATTTTCAAGATTTAAAAAAAAAAGGAAACAACAAAAAATATTGCATAAGAAATTAATCTTACCTTATTTGTAAATACAAAACAATTAAATGAAAACTTTAAAATATTCCTGTATACAAAAATTGTTTGCGTGTTCCTTTTTTTTTATCTCTCTACACTTATTCGTCGTATTTATAATTTTAATTTGACTTTGAAATTAACTTAGTAAGATCACTGTTGTCTTTTTCCCTCCATCTGTATTTTTAATTTATATTGTTTTTTATTCATACGGAAAAAAAAAACACAAATAAAATTTACAAACAATTTTTTTTCCTTGTTTCTTGTACTTGTCTACCTCCTTAAACTACACTCACTTTTTGTTTGTTTTTTTTTTTATTTATTTTGTATATGTTGTAAGCAGTATGTTATTATTTTTTTAAGCATCAGAGAAACAACAAAAAAAACGAGAAACTTAAATATATACGAAAAGGAATGTGCCAAATTATTTTGAAGATTTTTGCAAGAGTTTACAATTTATATTTAAGAAGAAAAACAAAATTGAGAAAGAAACGGGTTCCAGATCAACCCAAACAATCCTGAATCGACAGTCGGTTAAAATACGCCTAAGAATTTAGTTGAACAAATTTTTTAATCAACCAGTTCACGTTAAAGGAATTACTGAAGACGATTCAATATTTAATATTTTATTGTTATTTTCTATTTATTCATTTTTATATGCGTGAGAATTAGCATTGAATAATTATTATTAATTTACGTATTCTCTAATTATTTTCATATAAAAAAAAAAACCTTTAATGTTTTTGTGTTTGTGTGCAAGTGTTTTGTTTCTGTTGGTGTCAATGATTTTTTTTTGTTTTGGGTTCATTTTTTTAAATATGGCCATATTTAAAATTTTATAAATAAAAATTCATGAAATACAACAACAATAATTAGTTGCAAAAAATCTATTACATTGTTAATTCTTTTTTACATCGCAATTTGAATTGATCATTTTTGCTTTCCATTATTTATTTATTCACTTATCCTATTTTGTCTTTAATTTTTTTTTGGACTATTATTTAATGAAATGAAAATAAGAGTTGTAACTTTAACAGATTTTAAACATAAATTAAATGTCAACAAATTAAAATTCATTAAAATAAAAAATGGGTGGAAATCTCATTCAAAACTAACTCATACAATAATATTTGGCTAAATTCGTTTAGAAAACAAAAAAGGAATCGCTTATTTTATTAGTTCACTTTTAAATTCAAACACAAGAAAAAAAAAAACAAATAAATTTTTAACAATTTTTAATAATTTCCTTTTCCGTTTACAATTTTTTTTTTGTTCATTTTAAATTTTTACAAATTAATTTCTGTTTTTCTTGTTATGGTTGTTTAAATCAAAATAATTTCACTTGTTTAACTTTACTTACAAGAAGTTAAACTGAGTAAAGATATTTTTGTATTATAAAATTATAATAAAAAATTTTTAATGTTAATGTTTTTTTTTTTTTACTGACAATTACCCAGACAAGTAATTTTGGTGTTAATGTCATGCGTACTGTCTCATCCACTCATTTATCCGTCGTCCGTAACAAATTAAACGTTAACAACAACAACAACAATAAAAATGACTAAAAATTTAAATAATAAAATAGACAAACAAAATATAATACAAAAAATTATCTATTTGAATTATTACAAAATAATGTTGTTAAAAATTTGTTTTCTGTTTAGTTAAAATGAATTTGTTCTTTTCATTTTGTTTGTCATTTCAATATTGTACTTGTTCAACGGTAGTCAACAATCATCTAAATCTAAATTTTAAATTCTAAAAAAAAAAATTCATTAATTATGTTATTGTAAAATTTGATTATATTATTCAAATCTGAATTACAACAAATTATTTGACTAAATTAATAAAGTGGGCCCTCAAGCAATTTATTGTAAAATATATTTTTTTATCGCCTTAAGCTGAGAAACTAAAAATTTATTTGTCACCAGCAGTTCATTAATTTTCGTTGTTTTGTGTTTGCAAAAAATATTTTTGATTTTTACCCAAAAACATAAAAAAGATGAATTCAGTTGATTAGAAGCTCTACAAATTATGTTTAAAAAAAAAAAATTGTTGAAGGTTAAATTTTAGGCCAATTGACTTAAATTGTTGAAAGCTATTTTTAGTTTAAGTTTTAAATACGTCGTAGTTTATTTTAAGTTTAAATTTTTGAACTCTATAAAACTTACAACGTCGGTATTTAAATGTTAAGTTGCTTATGAGAGTTTGAATTCTGGTTTTATGAGAAGGTTAAAAATGATAAAATGAGAAAGAAAAAATTTTAGTTTCTCTCAAAATATTGTCTCTGTCTCTCACAGAAGTTCTCTCAATAAATTCTCTCACTTTTATGATAGTGAGAGAAAAGAAATTTGTAATTTTGTGTTTAAGAAACTTGTCATACAAACAGAATTCCCCAGTTTTCGTTGATCTCATTTTCTAATAAGATTTTCTAATAATATTTACTAAAGACAAAAAAAAAAAATCTCTTTTCTCATTTCTTATTTTACTTCTATTATCGGGTATAGGGGGGGGGGGGGATAAAGTGAAAAGTAATTTTCTGTCCGATTAAAATTCATATCAATTAAATTATTCATTCTAAACGTATACTTATTACACGCAGATTATTCGACGCAGCATCAAAAAGATAAAAAAATAAAAAAGTTTCATCTGACGACATAAACAAGAAAAAAAAAAAAAGTCACAACATTGTCACAGTTTTGTAAAGCAGAGAGAAGAGAGCAGAAGAGAGAAATAAAGAAAATTATAAAAAAAATACTTTTAGATCATAAATTTATTAAATTAATTCAATACAGACTGTATAACACAGAACATCGCTTCATTTATTTTCTATCAAATTTCATAATATTTGAATTATTTAAAAATTTGTAAACTAAAATTAATTTTATGCAAAAAATACAAAAACAAAAAAAAAAAAGCTATAAGAAAAAAAGTCTAAAAATAATCTTGCATTAATTATTTATTTATTTACATTTGTATTTTTTGTGTCGTTTTGTTGCATAAATTATCGTTATTTTCTTTGTAAGAATGTTGTTTAAAATTATTAACAATAATTTTTTACGTACAGGATTTTTACGTTAAATTTCAAAGTGATTTTCTGAAAATTGTTTGTACGCGTTTAATTTGTGTTTTAAACAAAAACTAAAAAAAAAATCTGTTAAATTGCAAGAACAAAAAAAAAAAAGCCCATAATGGTTTAATGGAAATATTTTAACAATTTTTGTTTGTGTTTTGTGTGCTCTGTGCTTTTTATTAACATTTTTTTTGGAAAAAAAAATAAAAAACAGTTTAGTTGTTTCAAGAAAATATTAAGAAAATTCCCCCAAAAAAAAAAAAAAACAAACTAATAATTAATTAAAATGTCATCTATTGAAAAGGAATTGAAACCAATAGAAAGTGAAAGTGCAATAAAAACTGCAGTAAATGAAGAATTAAGTCGGTTAAATAATGGAAGTAGCTGGATGTGGTAAATTTTTAATATTTAACAATTTGTTTTTTATAAAAACGTAGTTTTCTTTTGTTTATAATAAAAAAAAAAAATTTCTTAATTTTATAATAAATTCAGCATGCGCTGATTTATTGCAAAATATTACAATAAAATATAAAAATCAAATCTGAATTAGCATGAATTCGTGTTTTAAACAATAAGTGGAACTTTGTAAATCTTTACAAATTTTAAATGTTTAACAAAATTTTGTTAAAATACGTTCCACAAACAATTTTATATTTTTCTTTTAAATTTTAAGGACTTGACATAAATTAACATATAAAGAGAACACTCGCTGGCACTCTCAAATCCTTATGACCAGTTCACACGTACTAAGCTTTTAGATGTAGTTAATTATTTCGTTTTTCTTTTACAAATCTCAATAAATTAAATTATTCCTAAATAATAAATTTTATCGAATCGAAAAATTTGTTACTTTTAATATAAAGATTCTTAGAAAGCAATTCTCTAGATTCAATTATGCATTATTTTTACATTAATGACGGAAATATTTGAAACAATTATAAAAAATAAATTATTGCTAAAGAAAATGTTTACAAGAAATTCAACAAATAATTCATTTCAGTTGAATTCAATTTATTGAATAACAATAATTTTATTTTTAAATTTATTCAAGAATAAAAAATAAAAAAAATAACTAAACATTTCACTATGAAGGTCAAATTTTGCGGGATGCTCGCTGACTTCTTCAGCAACAATTTTTTTTTTATTTTGATTCTTCTGTTGTACCACGTAATAAAAAAGTTTATTTTGTTGAATGAATATTTCTTGTTTGTTGTTATTTGTTGTTGTAAATATATTGTTGTTCTTGTTTGAAGATTAACCAAAAAAAAAAAACTAGGAATAAAAGAAGAAGAAGAAGAAGAAAACGTGCTATTGAATCCAAACAAAAAAAAATAAAAGATAATAATTTCAGTTTTAAATTTTACACAAAATGTGTGACGCTTATCGTAATTAATTAAACAAAAAACTATCTAGTTCTTCACTTATATTATTATTATTGTTGACCTTTTCTCAACCTCTGGATTATAATAATTTTGTATATATTTGCAATAAGAAGTAATTAAATTATATATAAATAGATGTACGTTACGTTTGTGATTTTTATGACTGTTTTACATTTTATGTAAACATACATAAATTATTATTTTGTTTTAAGAAAAATTGCAACTTTCTGAAAAGTGATCGAAAAGTACTAATGCCGAATTTCATAACAATTTTATATAAATTCAACTTATGCTAACTTCTCATTGCATCGTCTTCCCTTTATTCTTAAAACTGTTATGGTAACCTAAATTTAATTTATAATCATAATTAAATGATTTCCCTTATGTTTTCACTCAAGATATGTTCCTGGTCATGCACGGTTCAATCCATTATATTAATAATAAATTAAATGTATAAATTTAATACAACAAATAATTTAGTTGATCTAATAACAAATTGTCCGCCTATGCAACATACATTAGAAAAAGTAATTTAAATTGTAGAACAACTTTTATTAATTAATTCATTAATAAATAGATTTTGAATTAAAATTGACACTTTTTATAGAGTCAACTTTTTAATTCCTATTCAATTTGTTTTTGCATCATAAAAATAAAATATAAAAAATTAAATGCCATTGACATACTTCAATTAAATGTTAGATATAAAATTTTGGCATTTCAATTCATTATTTAATTTGTTTGGTTTTTTTTTTGTATTAAAAAATTTACCTTCAATAAGTCAACCTGATTAATTAATAACAATTTTTTATTTTTTATTTTTTTATAGGAAATTATTTCTTATTTGTGCATTACCAAATATTTTAAATGGATTTCATGTGTCATCGTATGTTTTTCTTGGACAAATGCCTGATAGTTATTGGTGTATTGTTCCTGATCTTATTAAATCAGGTTGGAGTCCAGAAGAAGTTAAAAATATTACATCAAGGTAAACTAATTTAATTCCTATTCCATCATAAAATAGACTAAGTTATTACAATCATTTTTAATTTTATTAAACCGTGACTGAATGAAAACTAACACTTGAAGAATAATGTTGTGGGTTCAAACTCCGTAATTCCATTAAAAGTCGTATTTTACACTATCAGAATCGGTTAATGCAGTCACGTTAGACACCCAATAAAGTTTACAATTATTAATTTAATTTACATAATTTATTTTTAAGTTGTTATCATTTTTTTTATTTTGGTAAATTTAGTTTAGTCAACGTAACCTTCATTATTAAAAATTATAATTTTGTATACAGAGACGATCAATGCGTAAACAGAATAATTATTTATATTCATAAAATGTCATTATCATCATTTTTTTTAAATAAAATACACAAGTTCAGCATTTATCATTGTCATATTATTCAATGTTAAAAATTCAAAACAAAAAAAAAGAATATAAAATTAATAAATCACATCACATATTTTTATTTTTGCAAGAAGTACGAACTTACTGAAGGCAAAATAAATTGTTTTTATTGTTTCATTTAATTGTACTTATATTTGACGTAGTTTTACATTTTATGGAAAATTATTTCTATCTCTAAAATATGTAAACAACGTGATTAACAACGTTCACAATTATTTAAATAAAAATTGCAAATTTTTAATAAAATTTTAGATTTTAAATTGGTAATTAAGTAAAATCATTATAGGAAAATCATTGAAGATGGAAGCAGCTGTGATATTCTGAATATTGATTATAATAAATTAAGTCATATGTCATATAATGAAGCATTAAAATATACACAAAATAAAACAGATATTGGAACAATTTCATGCTCTGCTGTTAAAGAAAATTATTATCATTATGAACAAGAACCACATGTATCAATTGTGCCTGAGGTGAAAAATTGTGATAATTATCATTTGATATTTAATTAAATTACATACATTTTATTTTTCAATTAATTAATTAGTGGGATCTTGTTTGTGATAAAACTGTATGGCGTTCAACAGTTCAGGTGGCATTATCAGTTGGTAAATTATTGGGCGCTTCTGTTACTGGAATAATTTCAGACAAGTATGACTTCAGATTTAATAAATATTTTTATTCTTTCAATTAATTTGTATTTTTCCCATATTTTCTTAGATTTGGACGAAAAAAAAGTTTTATTTTTGGTTCAGTTTCTTACATTATTGGTAGTTTACTGGCAACAATCTCACCTTGGTATTGGTTATTTATTCTTGGAAGAATTGGTATTGGTGCAGCTTCATCTGGTCTCTTTTATTCATCATACACCATTAGTAAATAGATTTTTATTATTTTTTATCAGCACAATTCAAATGATACCGACCAAAAAGTATGTCTAATATGCCCGGAACTCTAATACGTATAAGAGAACGAAATTCGAAAGGCGGTTCGACTGGATATTATTTGTTGAAAAACAAATAAAACTATTCTCTGAAATGCAAATCAATTAATTCTTTGATTTTACAACATTGAATCGGCATGTCTAATGTTAAATCAAATAACTTATATTGAATTCGATAAGCCGTAATTAAAACAATCAAAACAATAGACAGAATCTTTATAAAACATTCATTTGTTTTCTATTCGTTATCAATAATAATTTTATCAGTGAACAAAATTAATTCCTAATAGCATTTACGTAAATTTCTTTTATCAAAATAAATATAATTAAATAATTGTTGTTGTTCTTTATTCACACGTGTAGTCAAAGATATACGTTTAGTTTGACTTCAGATTGTAACAAATATAAATTGGTCTTATATGATTTCTAAATGATATCGATATTTCCAATTTTTAATGAATAATAAAAATGTCTTGATTTTCACCACACAAAATTCACTATAAACAATTTTTAAATTCAAAAATTTTAGTGCTTCCAAAAACTTGTTCCCATAATTTTGAGAATTATCTTGATTTTGATTAAAAGAAAAAATACGTGAAGAATTTTATATTTTGATTTTAAAATAAATATTTTGTTGTTTCAGTTAGATAATAAATGTGAATAGTAATTAATTGTCGTATATTGATTACAAATAATTGAGGTTGACAATCGGAGAAAGCGTCAAATTCTCATAATAGGAATATGGAATATCATTTATTATCAAACAACACGTTTAATTCTTGTTTCGCTTTCTCTCATCGATAATTTTTTTTTAAATATAGTTCCAAATTTCGTCTTAACCTCAATTTCTTTCACTTTTTATTTATGATGGTTTTGTTCATTTATCAAAATGTAAAATCTTAATTAACAAAAAAAAACTAAAAAATTTGTCTTTTTTTTTCTAGTTTCAGAAAATGTAGCACCAAAATATAGGTCTTGGTTATGTCTTGGTCACAGCATCTCTTATCCAATAGGAATGTTAATTTTATCATTATCGGCGTACTTAATTCGTCCATGGAGATTTTTACAATTAGCTCTTTCTATTCCTGCCTTTCTACTTATATTATTTTGCTAGTAAATTTTCTTAATATTTTTCTGAAACATTTAATTGAAACGTATAATATTCATTTCCAGTTTAATGTTTGAATCACCACGTTGGCTTTTAAGTAAAGGACGAGAAATTGAAGCTTATAGAGTTGTCTTTAAAAAGGATCCTGACATAAACCTAGTTGAAAAAAGTAAAATGAATGTTGTCGAGAAACCAAGTGAGGTAATGCTACTTCCAAATATAGAATCTTGAAAGAATGCAATATTTGTTAATCAGTTTCTTTTAATAATTGTTTCAGGAAAAATCTACAGAATCAATTCCAATGAAACTAAAACGGGCTTTCAACGAATATATTAATTTGTATGGGCCACCAAAACTTAGAAAACGTGCATTAATTTGTAATTTTAATTGGTGTGTTTCATCGATGTCCTACTATATTACAGGTAAATTGATTAATTAATTAATTAAATAAGCTTCATAAAAGCTTTAAACGTACTTTGAGATAACTGAAAGCTTGATTAAAAAAGATGTTACGAGATTTAGAGAAGAGTAATTGTAGAATGAAATATGTTAATTGTTTTGGACAAAAAATTACCCAACTCTCTAGAATTTTAATTTACTTAAATAAAAATATTTCTTCTTAAAGCTCTGAACGCACATAATTTTGCTGCCAACAAATATATTTATGTTGCGATAACAGGATGTGTTGACGCACCAGGATACATTATATCAATGATTATTGTTCGTTATACTGGAAGAAAAGTTGCATCATGCTTTTTATTTTTGTTAGCTGGATTATCACTTTTGGTTGTGCTTGGCATTCCAAAAGGTTATTTCTTTATCTTCTACTCAACATTTCGTTACTTTAACTTTTTACTGTTTTAGATTCTGTTTCATTGCTTGTATTCTTTGCAATGTTTGGTCGATTTGGCGTAAGTGCAGCATATGCAGTGACAACTTTACACACATCTGAAATGTTTCCAACAGATATAAGAAATACAGCACTTGGTGCCTGTTCTACAATATCACATGTTGGTGCAATTTCAGCACCATATATTGTTGATCTCTTAGTAAATTATTTTTATTTCTTTCTTATTTTTTTAAGTATCAAATTAATTAAATTATTGTGATTAAAATTATAGGGTTTATTCGCATGGTACATTCCAACAACAATTTGTGGTGTGTCAGTATTAATAGCTGGATTATTAACAACTTTTCAACCTGAAACAAAAGATAAAGTTCTTAAAGATCACATTGAAGAAGAAGTAGCAGATGCTGTAGAGAAAAAATAATAATTTAAATATTTAATAATAATTTTAAGAAAAATAATAAAATAAAAGCCCATACATAATTAAATAAAACACCGATTTTTATTTCATTGAATTCATTCATTATTTATAACATGTAAAATCCAATTACGATGAAAGAAAATACTTGTGTAAACACCTGGAATATTTGGTACACCACATCCAATACCATATGAAACAATACCAGAAAATTCATAATCATTTGAATTTTTATTTGTTTTACATAAAATTGGTCCACCACTATCACCTTGACATGCGTCAACATTTTTACCTTCAGCACAAAACATACCCCAATGTCTCTGTGGTGTCATAATACGTCCAATTTTTTCTTCACATTCATTATGTGTGATCACTTTTAATTTTGCATAACGTAATTCTTGGCTTACTTCATCAGCATATTTTGTTGAACCATAACCAAAAAGAAGACAATCGGCTGCAATTTAAAAATAAAATAATTTACAATTTAAATTTACGTGATAAAAATACAAATGATTGTAAATTAATTAATTTGAATATAATAAATACGATATCAACAGTATTTCCAGTTTAATCCAATTTGTAACTTGTAAGTAGATGCCGAGTGCCGACAAATAAACTTTTAATAATTGAATTGAAGTCTTAAACTTTATTATTTAATACAGGGCATGATTGTACGATCAAATTTTATTCAATTTCTTTCTTTGGTCATCTTTAATGGTGTGATAAGTAATTTACACGTACCCATTTAACATAAACGTATAATTCGTCACATTTTATATAATATCAAAAATTTAAATCGAATATTTCAACTGTAGGCAATCGATTTGAATTTAGAGAAAGAATCCTGTTTAAAGTCGTTAAACTAATTTAATTATTTAGTAATAAAAAAGCATCTTTACATGGTTGAGCTACAGATGAGGCTAATTTAACACTTTGTAAACTTTCATTAAATATTTCATTAGAATGTATATTCTTATCATTTATTCCAAATTCCAATTTCAAAATTGCAATGTCAGCATAATATGTATGTCTGAAAATTATACAACAAGAGAGAATTAAACAGAATTCCCATTATATGAATTTTTTAATTTTTTCTCACATGTTAAAGTTTCCCATTGTAATTTTTTCTACATTGTGTTGCTTTTTAGAATCTAACATCAACATCGGATTTTCAATAAAGACAGTCACATCTTTTGCTGTTCTGAAAAAGATAAAAATATTATTTGTTGTTTTTTCTTTCAAAAATTAAAATTTAAAAATTATTTCTGTTGTTGTAAAATGTCAATTAATGAGACTTTAGCACAGAGAGTTAATTATTAATGGCACTTTTGAATTCAAAGAGATATAAAATGTTAAAGGTTTAAAGTTCCTTTTAATAAAAAATTCTGTACTTACATTTTGTGAACGCAATGTGCTGCCGTGACCACCCAATATTTATGAATCAATGTTCCACCACAGAAATGATAATACGTAGGCTTGCCATTTGTATCATTTTTAATTCCTCGTAATGAAACAACAAATGGAAATTTATCTAATAATGAAACAATTACGGATATATTATTGCTTTCTATAATTATTTCCGGATTAGATTAATTTAACTAAACAATTGGTTTCAATTGAATTCATTTCTTTGTGTCTTTTTGTCAAACAATAGATTTAGTAAAGACGCGATAACAATATTTGTTTAACGAAAAATCGTTTCAATCACAAAAGAAAAATTTATACAATTATTTCGTTAATTGATTATTGATCAAAGAGTTGGAAGAGTTTGACTGGGTTAAAATTAAGTAAATAAATTAATTAGTTAATTCCAATAAAAGGAACAAAATTCACCTTTGAAAATTTTGAAAATTTTAATTTATTCAAAATGAATTTCTATTTTTAAGGACAAACATAAAATCATGAAACATTTTTCCTTCATCAAAAGAAAAAAATAGGTTAATTTTTGGTATAAACGACAATGTTAAATTTGGTAAAAGAAAATTCTAAAGAAAATAAAAATGTCAGCTTCTCAGAATAATGAGAAATAAAAACTAAATTAAATATTTACCAGCAGACACAACAATTCCTCCAACAATTCTTCGTGTTCTTTGTAAAATTCTTATACTGTTTGATGTAACATTTAAAGAATGTACTGTAATTAATAAAAGTATAAATAAAGTTAAGATTTTAATTAAAAACATTGCAATGAATTTTAATTGGAATTTGAAACTGAATTTTTTTTATAGAAAAGAAATAAAAAATGTATAACGTTTCAATTTCAATAAAAACTGAATATATATAAATTTTTTTTTTCTATATTCTACGTAAATTATTATGAACGTACGATAAGACCATTTGTACAAACAAACATTTTATAACAAAAAGAGAAACAGAGAAAATGAAAAAAAAAAAAAAAAACGATTAACAAATGACTTTTTTTTTATTCTTCTTATTAATTATTATTTTTATAATTATGAAATATTATTGGGAGACAAACGACAAGAAAAAAAAAATTAAAACAGAATTTTATTTAATGGTAATTTTTCAATTGCAAATAAACAAACTTTCATATATGGAATTTTTAACATGAAAAATGTAAACGTAGAATCTTAAAAGAAAGTCAAATGTTTGTAATTACAAGGCACTTACATCAGCCGGTACAGTCGATAATACATAATAAAATATTTTTATAAATCTTTCTACCCTGTCTGTATATGACAACAAATTTAAATTTGCTCTTAAATATTAATGAAATCCTCCGGTGCCTAGATTACGATAAATATAAGAATGCGAGTCGCTACTCACATTATTCACCATCAGTCCAATCGCCAGTTGACAAATTTTGACTACGATAAAAAAGGTGAGCTTATTGTACCGTTTCGACCATTTTTTTCGGCACTCACATATTTATCGTAATCTACGCACTGATCTTCTACGTAATATTATTTCTAACTTTTGTTTTTAATAAAAATAATTATGAAACAAAAATATAAATAGAATTTGGATTTTATAATTAAATTTGGTGCATGTATAATGTTGGTAAGAATAAATTTTCTAAAATCCTGAACATAATAGAAAGTTCAAAAAAATAATTTAATTTTCATAAAAAACTAGGAGCCTCCACCTAATTTATGAATTATAAAATTTTCACAATTTATTAATATTCGTGCAATGACAATTGTGAGGATTTTGTTAATTTTTGTCATTCAAATCATATTATTCTGAATACACGATGATTTCAGATCATGTAAAATTCTACAGTTTTGTTTCTTGACATTGCCAAATGCAAAATAATCCGCTTAAATCAATTTGATTTTATGTAAACAAGAAATTGCGGAAGATATTTATTATAAATTATATAGGCAAGAAACAAAGCATAAAGTTATTGTTTTCAATAAAAATGTTGTATAAAGTGTCATCTTTATTTGATTAAATTTTCTAGCAAATCTTTTTGTCAACAATTCAAATTAATCTTTGAAATAAAAACATTTTTTTTTTGGGATTTGTTTTTTTCTATTTTCATTCTATTTATTTACTGATTTTTTTTCTTTTGTTTTTTGTTAATTTTTTGAATTTTATTTGTAAATATTTATTTAACAGATTTCTATTTAAAGTAAAAAGAAATTTTTTATTTAATTTTATATCATTATTCTAAGTGCACTCTTATAAGTGCGGCGATTTAAGCTGATGATATAATTTCATTTAGTTTTTAAAGTAATAATATGTTTAAGTTAAAGTAAAATTATTTTATCTGTGTGTGTGTGTGTGTGTGTGTGGTGTGTAAAATCAATTTTTAATTTGTAAAAAAAATATTGAAATTCAAATATAAATTTTAAATCAACAAATCCAATTCAAAAATAATGTCGTCAAATAGAGATAAAGAAGCAAATATTGTTTCATATGAATATGAAAGTCCACTACGAAAAGCTGTCACAGAAGAGGTTGAACGGTTAGGCAACGGAAGTTCATGGATGTGGTAAATTATTTATTATTATAGTAAAAAGAACGATTAGGTTATTCCTCTCAGATGCCCTTTTTGAAGGGCAACCCAAATGCAATATAATTTGTAATTTATAAAACAGAAGCGAAAATTTTATCATAATTTATTGTTTAAAAATAAATAAACAGAAATTTAAAAACAGTTATTTGTGAAAATGCATTATTAAATAGATAATAAATTTTGACTGAAATTAAAGAAATGTGTAATCAGCTTTTATCATTTACAAAACAATATTTTAGAAAATTTAAATAAACAAACTGTGTCTCGGATCTTTTTCTCGGAAAATTCAGAATCATAAATTTAGAACAATTATCAAAATGCATGCATAAATTGGATTTATTTACATGAGACAATTTTAATAAAGAGAACAGGCAATCTTTTTTCTGTTGACAATTTCTAATCTCATCACGGGAATATTTATAAAATTAAACTTTTTAAATAAAGCAAATTAATAATTTTCGAATACTGTTTCCATAGCGACAAAAATAAGATTGATGATGACTAATTTATATTGTTATATGAAGCTCAAATTAAATGACTTTTCTATTTCTATTGCAAAAAAATAAATTCTATAAAAAGGTTAACTGCGTGATATTAACGCTATTTAGAAAAACTGTAATCAATAAATTTTTCTACACAATACTCCTATCAATCTGGTTTTGTAATTAATCTTTTGCTTCATTCTTACAATAAATAAAATATTGTATTTACAGGAAATTATTTTTCATGTGTGCCATTCCGAACATTTTAAATGGTTTTCATGTTTCATCGTACGTTTTTCTTGGTCAAAAACCAGAACGTTATTGGTGTCTGGTGCCTGATCTAGTAGAATCTGGTTGGAGCCCTGAACAAATTAAAAATGTTACATCAGGGTAAGTGAATCACTGTAGTATTATTCAGAATTGTAACCAATCGTTTTTATATAATTAAAAGAAAAACTGAAGATAATGGAAGCAGCTGTAATATTTTAAATATTGATTATAATAAACTAAGTGCAATGTCATATGATGAAGCTTTAAATTATACAAATAATCAAACAAATTTAGGAACAATTTCCTGTTCTGCGAGAAAAGACAATTATTTTCATTATGAACAAGAACCAGATGTATCAATTGTTCCTGAAGTAATATATTCAAGTTTTTTCTACAATTTCTCGAATAATAAAATAGAATATTATCCATTAATTTCAGTGGAATCTTGTTTGTGATAAAAATCTACTCCGTTCAACTGTGCAAATGGCATTATCAATTGGTAAATTACTTGGTGCCCCCATCGGTGGCCTGATGGCTGACAAGTAATACGCCTACAATTTACTTTTCTTATCATGTTAATTTATGTTCCTATTTCTATTTTTTTAGATATGGAAGAAAGAAAACATTTATCTTGGGTTCAATATTTTTTGTTCTCGGAAGTTTACTAGCTACAATTTCACCATGGTATTGGCTTTTTATTATTGCACGTATCGTCATTGGTTCTGCTTCGTCATGTCTTTATTTGCCTTCTTATACGTTACGTGAGTATAGCTGAATTCTTTAATTACATTTTAAAATTATTTTTCTTTCCCTCTTGAGAAGCAAATCTCTAATAATCTTCAGATTAGTAAATAAAGATATCTATGAATATATTTACTTTAAGAACTTTTTTAACTTTTCCTCATTATTTCTAAAATTATCTCAATTAACTTAAAGAATGGTACTTTTAAATTTGAAAGTAATCAATGACAAAAATTGAAACAACAAACCTTTAAAATTGAATTATTAAAATGAATTGAATAAATATTCTACATTCTAATTTAAATTATTTTCTATTTCAGTATCAGAAAATGTGGCACCAAAATATAGATCAATACTTTGCATAGCTCATAGCATATCATACCCAGTCGGAATGTTAATTCTTGCTTTATCGGCATACTTAATTCATCCATGGAGATTTTTGCAATTAGCTCTTTCTATTCCAGCATTTTTTCTTATCATATTTTGCTAGTAAGTTTTAAAAATTCTTTACTGCTTCGACAGACAAATCAAATATTTAAAACAATTATTTGTTTCTGTTATTTATAGTTTAATGTTTGAATCACCCCGATGGCTTTTAAGTAAAGGTAGAGAAATTGAAGCTTACAGAGTTGTTTTTAAAAAGGAACCGGATATAAGTTTAATTGAAAAAAGTAAAAAAGTTGCCGAAGCAAATAACGAGGTTTTTTTTTTGATAAAAAAAGATTCAATGAAAGATTTTGTTAAAATTTAAAATTGATTTATTTTTATAGGAAAAGTCTTCCAACTCCTTTTCTGCTAAGTTAGGAAAAGTCTTTAATGAATTTATATCTTTGTATGGTTCACCAACATTTAGAAAACGTGCATTAATATGCCATTTTAGTTGGTGTGTTACTGCAATGTCGTATTGTATCACATGTAAATACTTAATCATTCATTCAGCAAAGGAAATTTATTTAAATTTTTATTTTCTAGCAATAAATTCAGACAATATTTCTACAAACAAATATTTGTATGTAGCCATAACTGGATGTGTAGACTTTCCTGGATATGTTACATCAATGATAGTTGTTCGTTATACTGGTAGAAAAATTGCTTCTTGTTCTCTTTATTTTATTGCTGGCTTAGCATTTCTAATTGTTTTAGTTATTCCAAAAGGTATAAATTTATTATTTTCCTTTAGTATCTGGAATAAAACAAAAATTATTATTTTTACTTTTTCTTGTAGAAAATGTTTCATTACTGATATTCTTCGCTATGTTTGGTCGATTTGGAATAAGTGCAGCATACGCAGTGACAACATTACACACGTCTGAAATGTTCCCAACAGAAATAAGAAATACGGCACTTGGTGCAAGTTCTACAATTGCAAATTTTGGGGCAATGTCCTCACCTTATATTGTGGATATATTGGCAAGTATTTTTTTCTTATATAACCAGATTCTTTCAGCGTTTTCCAACTTTCACAAAAAAATTCCATTTTAGGGTTTGATTGCTTGGTTCATACCAACAACAATTTGTGGTGTTTCTGTAATATTAGCTGGATTATTAACAACTCTTCAACCTGAAACAAAAGACAGCATTCTAAAGGATCATATCGCAGACGAAGGACGATCCAGTAATGTCAAACAATAAAATGACAAAATATATAAATCTGTTACAAATTTCATTATTTTACTCAATTCATTTTTTAAAAGTACCTTTTACTCGATTATGGCACAAATAGTATTTTGGAAAAATCAGACAATCTAATTGTTATGGTACAATTTGATAATTTATTCATTCGCTAAAATATCCATAATACAAATAACTAGAAAGTCAATGACTCACTCTCACTTTAGTCACTTAATAAATACAAATAATTGTATTATTGTAAAAATAAACAACTTAAAAATGTTTTATAGTATTTTCTTAAAAGAAAATAAATTCCAAATAAAGCTAATTTAAACAAAATCAATTAAAAAATGCCATTTGTTTTTTTATTATTAAAATTTAAACATAAAGACAACGAGAATCAGCAAAATGTATTCTGTGATTAATGGATAATTTGAATTTTATGAGGTTTATGTAATAATGGATCTTTCAATTATTGAATTCCAAGGGCAAGAAAGAATTTCTATAAGCATAATTCTTTCACTTTCAAAATACATAAACTTATCAAGTTCACTTAAGAAAACCATAATTCATTACTACAATTTACTTACCTGACTAAAATAGTTCCGATTATCAATGCAAAATTAGTTACATAAAAAAAAAAGTATTCAATAATGGAACCAATTTTTATTAATTCTCAATTGGATACATGATAATAGTTAAAATGATAGTTTAAAAAAATACATTAATAATAGTTAAAAAAAAATAAATTTAAAAAAAGAATCACATAAATTCAGTTTGTTATATTCATGTAAATCATATCAATGGTTTACTGCGTTAATCATTATTCATAAAAACTAAAATATAAAAATGTTGGATAAAATAATCTAATTTCTATTTTCTATTTCCTTTAGAACTGTATCTAAATAAACTCGATATTCGTTGTTGATCATTTCTATTCTATCAGCAATTATTTCTTCATTATCTGGCAAATTTTTTGACAGATGATCTAAATAAACGTCATCATAATTTTCGTTTATTTCTGAAATTAAAACAAAAACAAATCCATTAATATAATTTAATTTATCGACAATAAAATAACTAAATAATGAACATAAGGATTTATGAGGATTTATATAAAAAAAATTAAAACTTAGATGCAAATGTAATTTGACTTACCAAAAATGAACCCATCAGTAGCCAATATTGGCTGAGCAAATTCTTTTGGAATTTTTCTAATATCTTTAATGTTGACAATAGCAATATTACCAAAATCAATAAAGTGTATTGAAGGATTTCCGTCGCTTTTTAACTCAGCACAAGCACCACGATACCATTCTTTGTTATATTTTGCAAGGCAAACTTCATTCACACTATAACAAAAGAAAATAATCAAATAAATTTGAACAATTAATTTAATCTTAGAATAATTTAAATGTTTTGTTAGAAGCTTTTAAAGAAATAATTTTTTGGTTAATAAAGTTATTGATGAAACCTTAAAAAAATCTTTTAGGTATTGAATAATAATTTCAAATATTCCTTAAATTTAAGAAAAATAAATGTCATCAAATTAAACAAGCAAATTGAATGCAAGGCAATAAAATAATTATATTTTAAGAAACAACAAAAAAAAACGTACTTCGGGGTATAAACTGTGCTCGGTGCTTCATTATTTTTACAATAGTTTTCAATTTGAACATTCAATTCTCGAAGTTCTTTCAATCCTGCTTCATCAATACATGAGATTACATGGTCCTTAATAAATGATTTGTCCAAAATGTATATTGGAATATTTACTCCTAATGTTAAACCTTTTTGGGGCAGAGACTTTAAATACAAAATAAAAAATATTAGAAAAAAACTTAATAATAAATAAAATAATATCAAAAATGGTTGTTTATTCTAAGTCTGTTAAAATAACACAATGTTTTTTGTCAACAAAACAAATTAAAGATTGTAGTATACGTATCATATTTGTAAATATTTAATCGATTGAAAGACACCAAAAATTGTCAATATGTTGGAATAATAGTATCCTTTAATCAATTAGATTAAGTCTAATTTAGTATTTGGTAAGAAAAAATTATTATTTAACAGGCATAAGAAATGATAAGTTACGAATACTATAAATAACAAAAAAAAATTAATTTCGTGTTAGAAAAAAATTTAATATTTACTGAGAATACGATGGTAGATTCCTCCTTTACTGCCTTTTTAATATTCCATAAGTCAACAATTTTCTTATTAATACTTTGATTACTTTGCAAAATAATCAATTCACATTCTGTTTGTTTATTATGCTCACCAGAATATACCAATTTTAAATCAATAGAATCATCAACCAATGTATTCATAAATTTCACAACAGAATCATTTGTATCAGATTCATTAATATCCTTGAGTGCAACACAATGTATAAACTGTTTATATGATCTTATTTCTTCAATTGCAAATTTAAATTGTTTATATGACTGTAAGTCTATGTTGCCAAAATCTAAATAGGCAATTTTAATTTGGTTAGGATCGTCACTATTCAATACGAGTGCACGATAAAAACCCGTTTCCTGGAAATTGGCAAGAACAAAATCTCCTCGTTTAGGACATTCTGTTAAATTTGGCGCATTTACTGAAAGCTTACTTATTGCATTTATCACTGATATATATTCGGTTTGAAGTTTAGGTTCACATGATCGTATATAACATCTTTTTGAGTTTATAAATGATGTCATGGTCACAACAGAATTGCTCTTTGGAAATTCTGTTTGGTTACCTTTAGGTTTTTCACTAGGTGTTGACAATATTGGTGTTATTTTAACAGAATTTAATTTTGATATTGGCATACTATTTGTTACAGTATCACTTCTTGTTGGACGTGGCGGTATTAATTTGTGTAAGATCAGTGATTTTGTCTGAAAAAAAAAAAAAATTTTGTAAATTTTTGACTGAATGAAAAATATACTAATTTTATTATTGGTTTTAAGTTCGTAAAAATTAATAAGGGAATTAAGTTTAAAAAAATATTGATTTTCAAGACTTATTTTAAAAAGAAATTCAAACTGTGCAAATCTAAAGACAAAAAATATTCTTAACTTACGTTCTTATTTATGGCTTGTTGTTGATTTCCTAATGGAATATTTTTTACTTGTTCAGCTATTTTGGGTGATTGTAATGGTTTATTGGATGGCACTCCTTGCTGAACTGGTGACTTCGGCTGAATCATTTCTTGTACTTGTTGATCATCTCTTAACATTGAATCATGTGATAATGAAAGAAGTCTCCTTTAGAATAAATAAAGAAAATTACAATCATTAATTTAAATATATTTTATGTTTGTTTATTTGTTCATTGTTTTTATGTAAAAATAATATGAATGACGTTTGTGTTTTAATTTAGACAGAAAATAAATTTTTATATTCCAATCAATATTATTTTGTTCTGATTAAAAGAAGAAAAACATTTCTTTTAAAAATGAAAATTTTAAAATTTATAAAAAATTAAATAGCTTACGGCATCGCAAAACAAATTGCTCTATGTATTGGCCAATGATCAACCTGACATTGCAGCGAACAATAAAAATCCCTACATCTTTCACAATATTTATCAGCAAGTTTGCCACAAAATACACATTTACCAGTTTTTGGATAAACAACAGTTTCATTTGATTTAAATCTATGAATATTTTTAACAGCATCATACTGTCCTTCTGAATCTTGTACCATTTTAACTTGTTCTCGACTTTCTCTAAAATAAAAAAAAAACAATTATTAGTTTTGAATTGTGTGAGGTTGGAATAATTTGAAAACGTTCATGTTTCTATTTTTACTCAAAATTTTCATTTGAAAAATTTGTTGTTTTTATATTTTTGTTATGAATTAAATTGAACTACGTATTCAATAAAATATTTGTAATGTCTGTTATTATTTTTAGTTTATTATCTCTATTATGACAAATTAATAATGAAAGCATTCTAAGTTACAGTGAAGCCTATGTAATCAGACCGCAAATCATTATACTTTTTAATCATAAATTTTACTAAATTTCATCCTTGAATAGCTGGTCTGATTAAACAGGTTTTAATGTATTAACAATATAGAAATCTAGACAGCAATAAAAAACATAATAAGGTATAGTCGTGAGAATGCTGAAGTTGAAATACAAAAAAAAACACCAACTTGTAATTTCTAGAATCAAGTAATTCAAGTGAAATTTTTCCATTAAATTTTCCAGTTGAATCACAATTTTGAATTGCTGGATCTTTATAATCTTTATCCGAAACGAATGATTTTGGTTTTCCCAAGTTATTTTTTGGTGGATCTAGGTGTTGAAATCGACTTAAAATTAATTAAATTAATAAATGTTGAAATTAATACACAGTAATTATTTAATGAAATTCTAACCTATTTTCATTAACAGAATTATAGGAGTAATTTGTTTTTCTTGATGAACTTGAAGCGTTCTGATTATTACTATTATTATTATTATTGCCTTGTGGAGTTTTATTTCTTTTTTTAGAAAAAACGGCAGAAATCCCTAAGTCTGGATTATTATTTATTTCCCGTATTGCTAATTCAGCTTTACTAAAATTTAATTTACATTAATAAGTAATCCTTATCAAACATTTCATTACTTACTTAACACTTGTAAAATCAACAAATCCCATTTTTGATTTATTTGCATCTTTATTATATATAATGCAAACACGTGTAACACGGCCAAATGATTTGCATAAATTTGATAAATCACTTTCTTTCATATAAGCCGGAAGATTTTTTAAACAAATTTTAAAAGATTTGTAATTTTCATCAGATTCTGAATTGGACGCACTAAACGCTTCAAGTTGTAATTTTTCGTTCGTAATACTTTCGCCATCATGTTTGTTAAAATTTTTGTTTTGAAATGCGCCTTTCGTAAAATTCTCCATGACAGCAACAGGTTAAAATTATACTTACTTACCAATCAAATTAAATAAATTTTAAAATAAAAGCAAGTGAGGCAAACACAATTGAGAACAAACAACACAAAGCCTTCTCGATACTGATTGAATACCGTCATTTATCACTTTAAATCGGAATCCGACACGTTAAAGTTGACATTACATTAAAGTAGAAAATTGAATACAAAGTTTTTGCAATTAATTAAAACACCTAATACTTACTCAATAATATTACTATTTATAAGTATTTATTCTATTTGCAGTTACTAATAATTCAATTATTACAAGAAGTTAAGCTCAGCACAAAAAATTACGGCTTTTTAGATATGATGATATCTACCTTCTTCTTTGTTTTCCCACCAATAATAATAAAACAAAGCAGAAACCAACCAACACTAATAAAATGTTTACTCTGAAGTATATGACAGTAGAGGAATAAGCAAAAACAGTGATACCACACTTGCAAAAAAACATTGATAAATAAAAATATAATTTTTTAAATTTATAGTTTGTTTTTAATAAAATTTATTATTACAAAGATTGTATTTTTATTTGAAAAAGAACAAATAATTTATTTATTTTCTCACAACATAAAATGGTAATCTTTTCATAGATTGAATAAATTAGCAGATGCGAAGAGTTAAATTAAATTTAATTAACGTAAATCAATGTTTAAAAAATAATTGAAATTATGAGGTTTATGTTACTACATTGTTGATAATAGTTTAAAAAAAAATTTAAAAGAAGAATTACATAAATAATATCTCAATTGCTTGAATTCATATAAGATAAATCTTAAATACATAAAACTTATCCAGTTCACTTAAGAAAACCATAATTCATTACTACAATTTCCATACCTGACTAAAATGGTTCCGATTATCAATGCAAAATTAGTTACATAAACAAAAAAAAAAGTATTCAATAATGGAACCAATTTTTATTAATTCTCAATTGGTTAAAAAATACATGATAATAGTTCAAATAATAGTTTAAAAAAATACATTGTTGATAATAGTTAAAAAAAAAAATTTAAAAAAGAATCACATAAATAATATCTCAATTCAGTTTGTTATATTCATGTAAATCATATCAATGGTTTACTGCGTTAATCATTATTCATAAAAACTAAAATATAAAAATGTTGGATAAAATAATCTAATTTCTATTTTCTATTTCCTTTAGAACTGTATCTAAATAAACTCGATATTCGTTGTTGATCATTTCTATTCTATCAGCAATTATTTTTTCATGATCTGACAAATTTTTTGACAGATGATCTAAATAAACGTCATCATTATTTTCGTGTATTCCTGAAATTAAAAGAAAAGCAAACGCATAAATTTAATTTAATTTATCTATTAAATTATATTTTTGTATAGAATTTATTTATTTGTTATTCGTAACAATAACATTTTCAAATTTTTGTTTCTGTCGTTGAATGGTTTTATTCTGTCGTTCATTTATAAACTCTAATGAAAATTATTAAGATTATTAACAAATAAATAGAAAAATGTAGAAGGATTGGACAAAAAAACAAACACAATTATAGATTAGGAATGAACATAAGAATTTATTTAGACTTATATAAAAAAAAATTAAAACTTAGATGCAAATGCAATTTTACTTACCAAAAATCAACGCATCTGTAGCTAATATTGGCTGAGCAAATTCTTTTGGAATTTTTCTAATATCTTTAATGTTGACAATAGCAATATTACCAAAATCAATAAAGTGTATTGAAGGATTTCCATCACCTTTTAACTCAGCACAAGCACCACGATACCATTCTTTGTTATATTTTGCAAGGCAAACTTCACCCACACTATAACAAAAGAAAATAATCAAATAAATTTCAACAATTAATTTAATCTTAGAATAATTTAAATGTTTTGTTAGAAGCTTTTAAAGAAATAATTTTTTGGTTAATAAAGTTATTGATGAAACATTAAAAAAATCTTTTGGGTATTGAATAATTTCAAATATTCCTTAAATTTAAGAAAAATAAAGGTCATCAAGAATAATTAAATTAAACAAGCAAATTGAATGCAAGGCAATAAAATAGTTATATTTTAAGAAACAACAAAAAAAACGTACTTCGGTGTATAAACCGCATTCGGTTCTTCATTATTTTTACAATACTTTTCAATTTGAACAATCAATTCTTGAAGTTCATCCAATCCTGCTTGATCAATACATGTGATTACATGTTCCTTAATAAATGTTTTGTCCAAAATGTATATTGGAATATTTACTCCTAATTTTAAACCTTTTTGGGGGAGAGACTTTAAATACAAAATAAAAAATATTAGAAAAAAACTTAATAATAAATAAAATAATATCAAAAATTGTTGTTTATTCTAAGTCTGTTAAAATATCACAATGTTTTTTGTCAACAATACAAATTAAAGATTGTAGCATTCGTATCATATTTGTAAATATTTAATCGATTGAAAGACACCAAAAATTACTAACATGGAATAATGATTTAAGTGTTTTTTAATCAATTAAAATAAATCTAATTTTAGGTAAGAAAAAATTATTATTTAACTGATATAATAAATGTTAAGTTACCAATACTACAAATAACAAACGTTTTAGAAAAACGTGTTAGAAAAAAAATTAATAATTACTGAATGTAAGATGGTAGGTTCTTCTTTGACTGGCTTTTTAACATTCGATAATCCCACAATCTTCTTATTAATATTTTGATTACTTTGGAAAATAATCAGTTCACATTCTGTTTGATTATTGTGTTCACCGGAATATACCAATTTTAATTCCAAATCGTCATCAACTAATGTATTCATAAATTTCACAACAGAATTGTTTGTATCGGATTCATTAATATCCTTGAGTGCAACACAATGTATAAACTGTTTATATGATCTTATTTCTTCAATCGCAAATTTAAATTGTTTATATGACTGTAAGTCTATGTTGCCAAAATCTAAATAGGCAATTCTAATTTGGTTAGGATCGTCACTATTCAATACGAGTGCACGATAAAAACCCGTTTCCTGGAAATTGGCAAGAACAAAATCTCCTCGTTTAGGACATTCTGTTAAATATGGCGCATTTGTTGAAAGCTTACTTATTGCATTTATCACTGATATATATTCGGTTTGAAGTTTAGGTTCACATGATCGTACATAACACTTTCTTGAATTTATAAATGATGTCATGGTCACAACAGAATTGCTCTTTGGAAATTCTGTTTGATTACCTTTAGGTTTTTCATCAGTAATTGATAATTTTGACTGAAAAAAATGGAAAAAATTATGAATTTATTATATTTTAAATCGTACCAATAAACAAGTTAATTGATTTTTAAACAATATTTTAAAAACACAACAAATATTCTTAACTCACATTTTGATTGGCAATTAATTCAGTATTATTTATTGCTTGTTTTTGATTTCCTAATGGAATATTTTTTTGTTGTTCAGCCATTTTGGATGATTGTAGTGATTTAGTTGATGATAGTTGTTGAACTCTTTTTTAGAACAATTAAAGAAAATCACAATCATTAATTTAAATATACTTTATGTTTATTGTGTTTTAATTTAGACAGAAAATAAATTTCCAAATTCCATATTCAATATTATTGTGTTCTGATTAAAAATTCTTCTAAATTTTGTTTAATTATTTCAAAAGAAAAAAAACCTTTCTTATAAAAAGGAAAATATTAAAATTATAAAAAGTCAAATAGCTTACGGCATGGCAAAACAAATTGATCTATGTATTGGCCAATGATCAACTTGACATTGTATCGAACAATAAAATTCTTTACATATTTCACAAAATTTATCAGCAAGTTTGCCACAAAAAACACATCTTATAGTTTTTGGATAAACAATAGTTTCATTTGATTTAAAACTATGAATATTTTTAACAGCATCATACTGTCCTTTTGAATTTTTTAATGAATCTTGTAACATTTGAATTTGTTCTGGGCTTTCTCTGCAAAAAAAAAAATTAAAAAAAATAATTATTAGTTTTGAATTGTATTTGTATTAGGTTGTAATAATTTGAAAACGTTCATGTTTCTATTTTTAGTCAAAATTTACATTTATATGAAAAACTTGTTGTTTTTATATTTTTGTTATGAAATAAATTGAACTACGTATTCAATGAAACATTTTTAATGTTTGTTATTTCTTTTTTTTATCTTTATTATCTGAATTAAGAACATTATTAAGGACAATATAATAATAAAAACCTTCTAAGTTACAGCGAAACTTGTGTAATCAGACCGCAGATCATGATGCTTTTACTAAATTCCATCCTTAATGAATCCATTGAACAGGTTCCAATGTATCAACAATTTAGAGGTTAGACCACAATAAGAAACATAATAAAATATTGTGATGAGAATGCCAGAGTTGACAAAATTTTCATCATTTGTGTTTTGATGATTTTATTAATAGATTTATAACATAAAAAATTGATGTAAATAAACCTACTTGTAATACGAACGCCCAGCATAATATTTTAACTTAGAATCAAAATTTGATGTATCCTTTAATGCAGTTCCATTAAGTAATTCTTTATGAAATGGTGAAATTTTTACATTAAATTTTTCAGTTGGATCAGCCTTTTGCAATGCTGGATCTTCATAATCTTTATCGGAAATGAATAATTTTGGTTTTCCAAAGTTAATTTTTGGTGGATCTTGGTGTTGAAAAAGTCTTAAAATAATTCATTAATTAATTTAATAAATCTTGAAATTTAAACACAGAAATTTATCAATGAAATTCTAACCTATTTTCATTAACAGAATTATCGGAATAATTTGATTTTCTTGATGAACTTGAGGGGTTCTGATACTGATTATTATTATAATTATAATTGTTTTGTTGACTTTTGTTTCTTATTTTAGTATCATGTGAAAATGAAGCAGAAATTCCTAAATCTGGATTATTATTTATTTTCCGTATTGCTAATTCAGCTTCACTATAATAAATTTGCATTATTAACTAATCCTTATCAAAAATAATTTCATTACTTACTTAAAACTTGTAAAATCAACAAATCCAAATTTTGATTTATTTGCATCTTTATTATATATAGGAATGGAAACACGAGTAACACGACCAAATGATTTGCATAAATTTGATAATCCACTTTCTTTCAAATCGGCCGGAATATTTTTTAAACAAATTTTAACACACTTATACTCAGATTCTGAATTTGACGCACAAAACGCTCCAAGTTGCAATTCTTCGTTTAAAAGCGCCGCTGGACTTTCACCATCATATTTGTTAAACTCTTTGTTGATAAATGCTTCTTTCATAAAATTCTCCATGACTGCAACAGGTTAAAATTATGCCTTCCAATTAAATTTAAAAAAAATTTAAAATCAAAACTTGTGAAAGAAACACAAAGTCTTTTCGATACCGATTAAATACTGTCATTTATCACTTTAAATCGGAATCAGACACGTTGAAGTTAAAAATAAAGTAAAATAGAAATTAATGCAATTAATTAAAACACCTAAACTTACTCACTATTTATATGCCTCTATTCTATTTGCAGTTACTAATAATTAAAATATTACAAACACATCACAAAAAATTGCCGAATATTTTGTAGGTCCTTCTTATCTTTTTTATTATTGTTTAAGTTTTCGCATACATTCATACATACGACATCGAACACACTAATATAAAATTAACTGTGAAGTATATCACTGTAAAGTAAACAGCAAAAACAGGAATACCAACAACACTTGAAAAAAAACATTGATAAATAAAAAAAAAAATTTCAAATTCTGTAGTTTATTTCTAATAAAATTTATTTTTATTAGAAAAATAGAAAAATAACATTTTCGAAAGCATAAAATTAAGAAGAACCTTTAATTAGAAGGCAACCATAAGAAGAACAAATAGATTATTTTACCAAACCAGAAAATGAGAATCAAATCCAAAGAAATAATGATTATAAAAAAACACAACAAATTTTCATATAAAAATTTTTTTAATTATATTTCATTTATGTAATTTATTTTTCTAACTCTAAATCTTTTATTTATTATTTAATTTTATTTTGTATTTAAACATATCATTAATCTAGTAAGGGTATATGCACTTGTTTCTTGTATTTTTGTGTGTGTGTGTATGTGCTTCTTTTTTCTTTGTTTTATGTCTTTTTCTTTTTTTTAATTTATTAATTATTTAATTTACTTATTACAACTGCATTTTGACTTATTTATGAATATTCTTTTATGATAAATTTTTTTTCTTTTCTCTTTTAACTAATTTTTTATGTTTATTCTCTTTAAATAATATTAATTTTTTTCATTAGTTAAAATAATTTAATTTTTCATTTAAATGTATATTTTTTTTAGTAATTTTTTTTTGTTTTTTATTGAAATTAATTTCAGTATATATAAGAATAAAAATATTCAGAAGGCATATTTTATAAGAAAAATTAATTATAATAAACTATTCAAAAAAAAAAAAAACGAAACAACTCCATAGGAGTACAATAAAATATTTATCCTTTTTTTTGTTTTAACTTTTTTTTTCTCAAAGAAAAATAAAAACAATTAACAGATTTTTATAGTAAAATCCTTTTTTTATCTATTTACAAATTTGTATATTTTTTTTTATGTTTTAAAGATTTTTACTGTAAAATTTAAAATTTCTTGAAACAAAAAAAAGGAAGATGTTGAAAGAAAAAATAATCACACACACGCATAATAAAAGTCTCAAAAAATATTTTCATTTTCTTTCAAAACATTCTTCCTATTGTTTCTTCTTCTTTTTTTCTCTTTTGATCAAAAATCATTAATATTGTTTGTTGTTGTTATTATTTACTGGCCATAAGTGTAACAGAGGAAAAAAAGTTACAACAGTTTAAAAAACCTTTCTTTTTCTTTTTTTTATATAAATTTTCAAACAAATTTTCTTTATCATTGACTAAATTTAATTGCTTACAAAAAAAAAATAATTTAAATTTTTTACATCACATTTAGTAATTAAATTTTCTTTTCTATATACACTAACACTAGTATTATTACTATAAAAAAAAATCAAAATAAAATAATACAAAAGAAAAAGTACTTTTTTTAATGTTAAAAATGATTTTCTTCTGTTTTATTTTAAATTAAATTTTTGTTTTTTTTTCTCTCTCTTTTGTTTTATTTGAAAGTTTTATTAGGATGATTGATTTGAAATTATATTATATATTTGTTTTGTTTAGTACAAAAATTTAGGAAATTGAGAAAAATATTGACTGTTGAAATACATTCTTAGAATGAATACTTAAAATGAAATCGGTGGACCTAAATCTCTGAATCACAGAAACTAACTGTCTTTCTTTCAAATAAAACAAAGAGTCAAATTTCTATCTTTTTTTCTGTCTTGTCTTGTCTGTATTATTTTTTCTGACTTGTTTTAATTACCAAACTAAACGAGATCTTGATTTTGTTGATTTACTTGTTGTTGATTTAAAGTCACCTGTCCAACTCTTTGATTTTGCACGAAAATGTTTGTATGCATCCGAATATGATGGATGTAGCATTGGCCGATACTCATTTGGATCACATAAATCTGAATAGTTTTCAAAAAAGTCTTTGTATCCTCCATTTAATAAGTAAATTTCTGGATAGTCTAAAGCTGGATAGGCATTTTTATGGTTTGATCTGTCGTGATTACGTAAAAAGCGTGATCTGTTTAAATACAAAGAAAATTAATTTAGTAAAATTTTTCAAAAACAAAATCAACTTTTAAATAAACTTACAATTTTGGTCCACGCTCTGATGAAAATTCACAATGAAATACTAGAATATGTCTTTTAAGAGGAACACCATTCTCTTCAATTGTCGCTTCTTCTTCAGTTTTAAGATTAACTAATTCTTCAATTATTTGTTCTTGTTGATAAAAATTTTTTGCGCCTTTTATATGGCCACCCTCATATTCATACGGATATCGGCAGTCGATTACTTTAAATGACGCAACTGAACTATTAAATTCGCCTCGAACTAATTTTGCCATTGTATGAGTTGAAATTGATTTAAGATCACTATGTCTACCATCCATTAAAGGTAAACAATAGGATTTACTAAAATCACCAATCAAGTCAGGATCTGAAGATGCTATAGAAATAATAAGAAAATAAAAGAAAAATTAGTAAAAATATAAAGTGGAAATTTGTGTTTTTACAAACTTACATCTAGCAAGTGCATTCATAATCACAGCGTCATTCATAGATACAGATTTTCGTAATAATGGACGTCTTATAATATCTGTTAAATTTACATCATTTTCTTTATCTGTATCGTCATTTTCTTTTTCCATAATTTTGTCATCAGTAATATTATCGGTTTTATACCGTTTAATTTGTGTTGGACCACCATCAGATGGTGGTTCAGGTCGTTTAAAACATCTTCCACCTTCAATTCTTGATGCATTTGGTGTTAAATTTTCCGTAATTGATTTTAATATTTCAGGCGTTTTTGTTACAAATAATGCACTACGGACATTATATGAATCGTTATTATTACTATTACTACTAGAATTAAGACTTAAACTACGTCTAACAAGTGGCCGTTTATTTTCTGGTGTTGTACGTGTTACTTTAATATCACCACTTATTAAATTATTTAAATTACTAGGTAAATGTGTATCATCATCTAATGATTCTAATTCAAATAATTCCATATATTCATCATCAATTGATTCCATTGAACCACTTGATAAACTATGATAGAGTTTAAAGCTTTGTGATGATTTAGGTGATGTTTGTAATGATAATTTTCTGGGTGAAGGTTCTGTACGTCTTGGTGCAACACCACATGGTGCAATAAATTTAAAATTATTTTTACTACCATTTGTACCATCTTGTACAAAACTAACACCATAACCAGAATCCATTGAACTGCCATCATGTTCATCTAATGTTCTTCTTTCATTTATTGTTTCCGATGTATTTTCACGAACAACAATAAATCTTGATGGACTAGTTTCTGGTGACAACATTCCCAAATCCATACATGGACTAATTGAACATGGTCGTGGACTTGCTTGTGGACTGTTACCAGCATAAAATGACATATCTTCAGTAGACATGTTTTCTTTTTCAGGTGAACTACAGGATTCATCATAATTAATACGTAACGGTGCAATATTTAAACGCCTTTGTGGTTGTCTTAAACGTGCATCTGATATACGGTTAGATGCTGAACGTCCTCCAGAGTTCAGTGTAAATGATGTTGAGATAAGACTGAAAAACAAAGAAAAAAAAAATTAAATTTCGATCCTTAATTATTTTATTTAAAAATATTATATTCTAAAATTGTTAAATAAATTAAATTTCTCAAAACGCACATATTTTTTATAATAAACTCGCGCTTAAATTATTGAAGTTTAGAATTTTTATGTCTTATTTTTTTTACATTATATTACGTCTTATAAGAACAGGTTTATTTTTTTAAATAATTTTTTAAGTGGAAGGGAAGAAATCACAAGAAAAAAAAAAGTTATAAAAGTTTATAATAATAAATATTGATTCGAGATTTTGAAGAAAAAAACTACAAAAAAAAAATCCCATCAAAATGTATATAATTTATATTTATGTAAATTACACTGTTTTTTTTAACACAAGAAAAGAATATTTCATTTTGTTAATAAATAGACATTTTTCACGCACTTTTATTAATTTCAGAATAATTAAATCATTTTTTAAAGTAAAAATTGATGTTGATATAAACTAAAAATAGAAAATTCAACTAAAGAAACACAATCCTATTTTTCTCTGAATTTTTAACTGAGTACAAAAACGTAATGATATATGAAGAAGGAAAAAAAGTCCTGCATGGTGTGCGATCAAAAAACATGGTAGAAAAATATACAGAAAACATTAATAAAAATCTACAAATACAAACACAAAATGAGAACTCACAAAAAAAAAAGGTTAGGGGACTGTGTGTGTGTGCTACAAGATGGTGAGGAGAAGTAGTATAGAAGGGAATTACAGGGAAACGACCTTTTGGAGGGTAAAAAAAATATTATACATAAAACATTTATATGGTTCCTATTTACAGCAGTCAAACAGAAATATATTTTTTTATTTATATAAAAATAATTTCAAAAGCAAAAAAAAAAGAAAAGAAAAGAATATTTCTTTATTATATAGGAAGTGTGATAATTCTATTAATTAATTACAGTTTTTTTTCTTTGAGATAAGGAAAATACGTCTTTTGGTTTTATATGAAACAGAATTTAATTAACATAAAGCAATCATAAAATAATCAATTTACGTATGTGTTTGTGTTGAAATACAAACACAAATTGGTTTATAAATTATATGAAAGTTGTCTCCGTCTGGCTGTAGTCATTCTATCATAAATAAAGATAGCTAGACGAGCTAAAGTAGAATAGTGCTTCCAGCGAGTGAGGGTCCAAAATATTAATATACTCAAGCACACAAACCTGAAAACACACATAGCCATATTGAGTACATACACACATATAAGTAGATAACACAGCATATTTTATGCTCATTCTTAAATGATATTGGATCAACTTAAACGTTAATCCTTTAATTTAGTAAAAACGTCTACACAAACAAAGATTCTCTGACTATATCCTAGGAATTCATTATTATTATAACTTTTATAAATTCACCCACTTGGGTGATCAAAAGTGTTTGCAATAATAAATATTAAAGAGTGAGAGTTCTCAAAAGTATTTTCTATTAGCAAATAACTCCATGAACAAGAAAATGAAACAAAAACATTTTATATAAAGAAGAACAGAGAAGAAAATTTCACATATGCTTGAATTTTAATTCACAAACAAAAACAACAACAAAAACAATACACACAAACATTTTTATGTGTTTTGTTTAGTTGTATTAATGAAACAATGTGGCCTGAGTATGTTTCCCTCGTATTTTTTATGTTTTTGATCATTCAAAAAAACTATTATCCTCCTCTATTATATTCGGAACAAAAATGAAAGCACAAAATATATTCAAAAATTGCATGTGCATGTGCATGATTACTGTTTTGTACGAGTGTATGTCTATATATTTTTTGTTTTAAGTGTAAAGTATCAGTGTGCACTCATATTATTTGTGTATGTTTGTAAAATACTGTAATTATATGACAGCAAAAAGAAACGCTAATTAACACATTTTGTGTTTTAAAGAAAATATAATAATCTTTTATAGACAACAAAAATAAAAACAACACAAATACCTGACATGACCTATCGCAATTTTTATTTAAAAAAATTTTTTTTATTAAAATCGGAAAGAAGAAAAAGAATGAAGTCAAATTCGTTGAATTAAAATCGAATAAATTGAACCGGTGTAGTGGTAAAAAGCCGACCGGCCGGTATCTATTCAATTTCGAATTAATTTATGTCTGATCAATAAAAAGAAAAGGTGCACCAAAAGACTTTTATTCATCCCTAATTAAACTTTAGTTCAGTTTTTAAAGTTTCTTTGCTCATAACTTAATTTTTAGGAAAATAAATAATTAATTTCGAAAAAAAGTCACTTCCTAATTAACTTTTTTTTATTGCAATAAAGGATTCTCAGGACACTCATAGACATAATCTTCTAACTAGTGTAAATTCGCACTGAGTTAAGTAAAAAATTAATTTAACAAAAACTAATGAAAAAAGAAATAATCGTCAAGGATAACTTCTTCATTTTCACCCTTTTGTTTTCATTATACATAATATAAATTCACACACACACACACACAGTCTTTAGCCTTGTCAATTTATTTTTTATATTTTTATTCTTATTTTAACAAAAAAAAAGTATAAGAAGAAGAAATACAATATTCAGCTGCATAAAATAAAAAAATATTAAGAAAAGAACAAGAAAGGTAAAAAATATGAAAGAAAAAGAAGTAAAAAGGATACGATAAAACTCTTGTTTCTTATGTCGATTCTTTCGTCTCTTGTCTCTTGTCTTTTTTCTTTTTCTTTTTCTCTTACTTTTTTATGTTTTTTTTTTGTATTGTAAATTTTAAAATAAAGAAATATTTATAATATTTATGTGACCCCCCCACCCCAAAACCCTACTTTAAATTTTTATTTTATATATATTTTGTATTTATAAAAACACAACGTTATCAATGACTACGATCAAAAATACACAGGATAATAATGAAGAAGAAATTAATTTTATAATGATTTTTGGTTTAAATTAATAATATTAATAAATTATTTCAATATTAATAAAAAATGTGAAAAGGTAAGAAAGAATAAAATATGGCGTTTATTAGCGCGCGCGAAATTCACTAGAAATTGGCGGGAAAATAAACAGAGGTCATGAACGGTTTTTGATAGATTAAAATATTTATGAAGAAATTCTTATGAACAAAAAAAAAAAAATTCCATCAATTTAATTTCTTCGGAATTCTCTTTTTCTTTATATTTTTTATTCAAAAAAACACTTTTGAGTCCTTGTAGTAGGATTACGATTAAAACAGGTAAAAGAATAGTTTTTTTTCTTGAACAAAAAAAAAATTGAAATTTAAAAATATTCTTCATTTAAAATTAGAAAAACTAAAAATATTCAACCCTTTTTTTTTTTTCTTAAAAATTTCAAAAGAAAAAAAAATTATGTGTTAAGGAGATAATTTCTGTTTTGTACGAAATCTAATTCTAACACTTTTTATATTCTTCCTTAAATCCAAAAATATTTCCACAAAAAAATCAAAAATAAAAATTCACAAATATTTTTAACGTTTTTTTTTACAAAAAAAAAAAAATTAAATTAATTAATTTAATTAATAAATTAAAGGAAAATCTACCTTGTACACTCGCAAACATCATAAGATTCCTCAATTGTATTTTCCCACAACATTTTAATAAATTTTGATGATAATCCAATTTTATTTTATTTCAAATGAAGAAAAGTCTTCCTTTTTTTATTTGATTTGTTTAAATTTTTTAATTCGTTCTTTTTGGAATTTACTCCATACACACAGTAGATGTTTAATATTGTCTCTGTTTAATTTACACTTTTAATTATTCATTTTGTCTAATTTTCGTAATTTCTATTTTCTTTAGAAAGTTTTAAATATTAGAAAAAGAAATTAACTAATTTTCACTTTAAATAATTTTTTCCATTTTTGTTGTTGTTGTTATTTTTTGTATAAAATTTGTTCCTGTTTTATTAAAATTTATTCTTTCTTTTAATAAAACCAAAAAACAATAATTAATGAATTAATTAATTATGAAAGAAAAAAAAAATAACTACATAAATCCGACGATCTTCTACTGAGAAAACCCCGAGCTCAACTAACTACTAATTCTAAAATGCACGAACTTTTATCAATTCTCTCCCCACTTAACTTGCTCAAATTCACTTACACTTAAAAAAAGACAACAACAAAAAATCCATCACTAAAAAAAAACACCCAGGGTAGAAATGTGCGTGTGTGCGAATGTATGTGTGTGTGCGTATACACACATACGTAATTTTACTTATAAAGTATCCCAATTCCCAATTAAGAATAATAATATAAAGAGGAATTAAGAAAAATAAAAGAATAAAAACTACGCACATACATACACACACGCACACACACACACACGTTTTATTCGTGTCGTTGTTGTTGTTTTTCTATTGAATCGAATAGTGTTAAGTCAAAAACTATTATTTTCTATGTCTCACCCAAAACTGTCTAAGAATATATTCTTCATCTTTTTCATTGTATTGCGCTTGATGGTGTAAGTGCTCAATAGTAAGGGTGGAAAAGAAGATAAAGAAGAGTAGTATAGCAGAGAAAAAAAATAAGGAGCCTCCTGCTAATGCACATACAAACATCCTATGTACCAGCGATAGATGAATATTTTCTTCAAGAAAAAGGAAACAAAAAATAATTCAGAGTGCATACTTTTCTCTTTTTGTTTTTATCAAATTGGAATCAGAATTTTGACGGTGGAAATTTTTTAGTTTTTTTTTATATAAAAGCAAAAGATAAGAATTTTATCTAATTGGAGTTTCTTTTTTCATTTTGAAACAATAATAAAATAAAAATTTCTAAACATCCTAAAATCATTTGGATCAAATTTTTGTAAACAATTCCATAAAAAAAAAAAACTTTAAATAAAATTGATAAATAAAAAATAATCGTTAAAAAATTTTTGGTTCCAAAAGAAAAAAAAAATTAATACACAAAAAATAAACATTAAAAAAAAATAAATAAACAAATGCACAGATTACAAAAAAATATCAAAATGTATTAAATGTATTAAAATCATCAAATCAAATACGTCACAAAATTCATGGCGCTAAAATCAGCTGACCAAAAATCAAAACAACAACAACAACAAACCAACGGGAATCACCCCTATTTCTTACAAGACTCTGTCTAGACAAGCCCTCCTCCTTCATGAATTTCCAATACTAAAATAATATCTGATGCACGAGTAAAAGAGATAGAGAATATAAGAATTTTGTTTTTGTGAATGTAAGGATAACGTGCAAGAGAGAAATGAAAATCGGGATGTGTGTTTATGCTAACACAACAGGGTAACACAAAATATATTCATTGCCTAAAAATTTTATTTCATTTTTCTAGTTGGTTTTTTTAATTAAATGATAACCAAAATTTAAGGATTTTACTTTTCAAGAAAATTATGAAAAAAAAATATATAAACCATAGGGATCACCCTATGTTCCTTAAACCAAATTATAAGGTCTTTTTGTTAAGACCTTTTTTTTTTGTCGACAAAAGAGCAAATCAGCTGTGCGAAAGAAACAGTCAACAATGAGATAAATGCAGTATTTTCAAATGGAGCGAAAAGGATGTAAAGTCAGTCGACTTCGGTCAGTGGACGGTTTCAATTGTAAGAAAAAGAACACGATATATTTTTCTATATAAAATAAATATTTTTTTATTTTGTGTTTCGTTTGTCACTCGCGAAAGAGAAGGTTATAATAATTTTCTAAGATGGTACGACCTTGTCAAACAGCTGATAAGTCCATAATCTTAAGGGTTGATTTATATATGTGTATGTGTATATTACAGAGTGAGAGAATTAGTGAGTGAATAGTGAGAGAAAAAGAGAACGGCTCAATATAAATTTAGCGCCCAATTAAATTATTATTTTTACTGTGGAGATGGCGCTAGACTGATAAAAAATGCATTTTTTTATACTTTGTATTATTCTGATATATGAATGCAGTCAAGTGTTTAAAAAACTACATTTTTCTAAAATGATAAATTTAAGCAAAAACAATATTTACGATTTCAACGGAAATTCAAATCAAGTTTTTTTATTTCAGCCAAAAAAGCCAACAAATTAGTTTTTGTGGTCAAAAAAAAAAAAAAAAAAATGAATAAAACCACAAAAATTGAAGTTGATTGATTTACAGAAGTTAATTTTTGACCGAAAACGCGCAGTGATCATCAAAATTCCAAAATTTTGTCGGCTCTCTTTCTTCATCTTACCCACCAAAAAAAAAAGGAGTAATTGCAAGCAATTCATAAATATGTTTCGGAATTTTCTGAAAATCAAGTAAGGATTGATTTTTCAAAAATTTACTTTTGATGCACTTGGTATTGTTTTTTAAAGTACGATAAAATAACAGAGTACGGAAAAAATATTTAAATTGTCTATAAATTAATAAGAAAATATATTTAAAACAATTTTTGGGGGCAGATTTTGAAATTTGGATTTTTCCCTCGTTTTTGTTTATCTGTCATTTCAGAAAATCCTCATCATCTTGTTGCTATTATGGGTGTGTATTGAAACTATTGTTTCAAATTTAAATCACAATAATAAAAGTTTTTCAAATTTAGAAATTGGTTCTTGGGTTGTTCAGTATGGGCAGATAATTATATGGAGCCTTTATTTGTAAAAATAATTTTTCATTTATTAAAAACAACAACAAAGTCAATACCTGATCCTTCAAAAACATGACAAACCTATTTATTATCATTTAACACAAAAAAAAAATTAAAAAAATGAACACCTACTTTTTTTTTAACTAAAAATATCCTCTTTTTAAAAATTAAGGAACCGTACCTTTTTTTCTATGACCATCATGACCATCATTATATTGAAGCTATTGTCCATTGTATTTTCATGAACAAGAAATAGGAAAATTTGTCAAGCCCAAAAATGAAAATTTCTAAAGTAAGATTTACAGGTTTTTCTTTTGTGTTTATTGTTTCGTTATAGAACCAAAAATAAATTCTATACGTGATCAGGGAAGTTCTTACATTAAAACTTGTTTTTAATTATTAAGTATTATTACCAAAACCACCAACAAATAAAAGGACAAAACAAAAATAGTTATGCTTTTTCATATTATTTGTCAAGAATTTTTTTTTTTTAATTTTCTACAATCTACACATTCATCATTCGCGCGACAATATTTTCATTTGTTCATTATTTGTCTTCCGCATTCATGTTTAATAAACGTAGACATTTCTTCAAACCTTTAAATGAACGGCACAATATTTTTTTAATTATTGATTTGCATAAATCGCATTCTATACGTTTAACATTTTTATGTTTACATTTTGTAAATGAGGCAATAAATTAAAAGGACAAAAGATTAAATAATGAAAATCAAAATGAGTGATTTTAGTGAAATATTGTAATCGTTGTTGTTTTGTAGTTTTTATTCAAATTAACTTAAATGCTGAAGTGTATTCTTCCGGAGTTAAATAGAAATTTCTGATTTTTTTTTTATTCTATTTACAAAAAATAAATAAAACTTTTATTCAAAATTTAAATTTGAAATAAAAAAAAAAAAACAAAAATTGTATATTCTGATGCGACACAAACAAAAACAAGAATCGTATCTTGTCTCGTAAAATCAAAAAAAAAAAATCACTACAAAAAAAAAACAGTACAAAAAACGAACAAATTTTATGCACTTTTTTTATTTTTTCATTCAATAAATTTTCCCATAACGAATGTTAGAAAATTACCCTAAAACCGTATAAACTAAAACTAATTTTGTGTCTAACACTGAGAAAGAAAAAGATAAAAGTTCAAAGATTTAGATTTTATACATAAATAAAAAAATATATCGGTAAAAGGTAAATGGACAATAAATTTATTGTATTTCAATTTTTGATTTTTATACAAGAAAAAAATAAATAATATAAATAAATAAACTAAACATTCAAAAACTGATTGCAAATACAATGACCCAAAATTTTAATAAATTTGAAGTGCAAAATACGTGTATATATTTGATGCAAAATTTCTCACGCAGATCAAATAAGAGAGGGTAAAAAAGCAAAAAAAAAAAAAAAGAGACGAGAAGAAGAAAGATAGACATGAATATATTTTCTTTCAAGGATATTTTATCAATAAAATGATGTAAAATTGACTTCCGTAGTAACCCAAAAATTTATAGAGAAATAATATTGGTGTGATTTGAACCATAAAAATTAAATATAAATTAGATAATTTGCATTTTTTTCTTACAAAATTTAACTAATAAAACCAGGTCAAAATTGCAAAAACTAAACTTTCTTCAATTCAAATTTTGCAAATTGCATAAAAATTGTATGAATTTTCTACAAAAGAAAGCAACAATAGACAATCAAAACAGGACAACTTTTTTTTTTGGACTTCTTCCATAATTTACAAATACAGAGAAACTTTTAATATTTTTTCAATCATTGAAAAAATTCTTGTTTCGCAAACAACACTTATATTGTCAAATAAAGTCTCAATTTTTATTTTTCATCTACTTCTTTTCTGGGTTACAGGATTTATTTATCTCACGTTTATTCTTTGTACAAAAGGGGGCCAAATATATCTAAAGTTATATATTATTTTCGTGAACCAATTTTTGATTCCCACCCATAAGGTACAGTGAAAATTTTTGAGCGTACAGATGAAACCTAATTATACCAATGATCTCTCATTCTACGAGGGTTGAAAAAATATTATGGGATAAATTTTTCTATTTTGAAAATAGGAAAAAAAATTTAGAAAGTAAAACCAAAACGAATTTGTGTTTTATGAGCCACAGATAAAAATGTCCTACAGAGAGCCATTATTGTTTCAATCCTCTGAAAGTTACAAATAAACAAAGATGAAAGTTTAATTAAAAAAAAAATATGTTAAAATTAATTCCAGGTTTATCAGGAGTGAAGGGCTACACATACACATTCACACACAATGCAATAGAATAATGATCCTTTTTATTTAAGGAAGGTACCTTCAAACAACAAATATACGCTCGCCCTTCACCAAATCATACTAATCTTCATACTAACATCAGTGTAGACTCTGTACTTACATAATATGAAATTCTTCTTCCTTTTTTGGTTTTTTTTTGATTCACTTCCGCGTGTGAAAATTTCAGTTGAACAGATTTTTTTTTCTCTCCTGTCTATATCTTTATTTATATAGAAAGAAAGGCTCAAGGATTTGACTAGAAAACATGGTCAAGATATTTTTTTTCTATCCCCATGAGATAATTCAGTAAAGGGCAATGTATAAGAAAGATTTTTTTTTTCACGTTTGAATATCTGTATATAGACGACGACCCGATATACGACCTTTTGTTATTTATTATTTTATGTTTAATAAAATATTGTTTGTGTAGGTAATTTTTGTTGAAAATAAGCAGAATGAAATTATATTTTTTATGATGACAAAAGAGATATATGGGGAAGTATTTAAGAAATAAATTCGACCATACACGATGTACGCGATTAAGAAAGATTTGTTTACAGGATAAAATAATAAAAACTAAAACAAATTGATGAGGGGTCGTTCAACTTGCTATGTAAAACCGTTGAACTTTTATTATAATTTGATTAAAAATAATTCCCTTTTGATTAAACGAAAAAGCAAAGGTTCCTCTCCTTTATAAATCTTTAGTTTTTTTTTCTATAAAAGAAAAACAAATTCAACCGATTAATTGCAGAAAAAGTGTATCACTTTTTATAATAAAAACAAACAAAAAAAAATAATAAAAGAAATAAAAAACAAACTAATATGACTGCAAAAATTTTCTTAAGGACCGGCTAAACAAGATTTTGCAAACAATTGCTTCAGATGAATATACCTTCTAATTCAGTTGATTGTTGCAAATGCGAGTTTTGCAGATGTGTCTGAATATAAAAAAAAAAACACATATGGAAAAAGAAAGAAGAAATCACTTCAAACCAGAAGTTTAATTTGAAGACAATGATTTGACGAATTTAATTCAATTTTTAAAAGAGAAAGAAATTTGAATTTTCCATCAAAATGCAGTTAAAAGAAATTTACAAATCATCTTACCGCGGCAACACAAATTTCATATTTTATATTATGAAAATCAGTAGGTACAATACACATACGCATACACAGATATATCGCACATATGTCATCATTTTGAAGGGTTGCTTTTATGTTTTTATCAAAATATATAAAACTATTATTTGAAATAAATGCATGAAGAGAAGAGGAAGGAAAAAAAAAGAGATTTTTATAAAAATCAAAACCCTGGTCGTTTTTAAACGCATCTGTAGAGAGAACCACCAGAATTGGTTAACAATAGATATTTGGGGTGCATGCAGATTTATATGTGTATATTCAAGTTTCTATTGAAGGCACGTGCCTATTAAAAAAATACTATTTAAAAAAGTAAAATATCCCTTATAACCATAGAGTTTTAGGATCAAATTTGCAAAACATTAAATTGTATAGTAAAAGGTGTTATTCGTGAATGCATGCGAAATAAGGGTTCAATAAACCGTCATTACATAGCCGCCTTATTTTCAATCCTAGAATATATATAAATTTTAATTATGACAAGTGAGATAGAAATATATGAAGGGGAGTCAAAATTTGTTCAAAGTTTAAGCGAATTTTTTTTTGGAAATTAATAAGCAAGAATTCGTCATAAACCTCATATTTTATTTAGAAAATTATATAAATTGGAAATAAGAAAAATTATCCAATAAATTAAATCACCCTCCCGAATTTTTTTTTGTGCAAAAACCCTAACCTAAGTCACTAAAATTATTTTAGATTCATCGACTTTTCACGTTAAGATCTAGAATCTAGATTTTCAACTAAAAATAGCAGATGCATTTTATATTATATCGCGTCTGAGATATTTTTAGCATCTGTCAAGGATATTGAAGGACACAATATTATACTCTTTTATTTATTAAGATAGTTTGATTTCCTTTAAAAGGGAAATGAAGTGAATCTGATTTGTTTGTGATTTATTGATATGACCAAAAAAGTGAAAAGAAAAAATTTAAAGAGATAAGAATGGAAACTATAGAAGTGGGAAGATATCACAATTACCCTATTTATAATATGTTACCTTATGTTATATTCGGAAGTCTTACATTAGAGGAAACATATTCCAAGCTTATGATAATAAGAAAAAAAATACATACCGAATTATGAATACAGCAACAATAAAAGAGTAAAGAGTTACAAAACTTTAATTAGAGAATTGTAAGATGAAGGAAATTAAAACGAACTAAATATATCTCACATATCCTTGCAAATCAAAGTTACAAAAAAATTTCAAATAATAAAATAACCCAAGTTAGTATCCGATTGTTTTCATCAGTGTGGTTAAAATCGTATAAAAATTTATACATTCGTTTGCATTAACAAAAACCGTTATTTCCACCTGTAAAATCAAAGGAGCATTCCTTAAATTGTTGTTGTTATTCTCTTATTATCTTCCCAGGTATAAGAAATTTAATATAAAAATTGCCACCGGAATAATAATGACAAAAAAAAAATTCTCTATATTTTTTTAACCTTAAATCTCGACTGTTACCATTGTATACTTTTCAAATGTAGGAATTAGTCCTTTCTTACCCTTAAAAAAATAGAAAAGGATTTTTTTTTCTTTTATTATTTGCGGGATACTTTTTATTTGTATTATTTCTGTCTCTTTCTCACCTATAGTATTTTATAATGTTAACGTGTCATTAAACATTATTAGGTATTGATTTTCTTTATTTTCTATTTTTTAGTCAATTGATCAGAAATAAAGAAAGAGTTGAATCATTTGATTATAAAAGAAACAAACATATTTATATATATTTGGAATTTATTCGTCCTTAACTTTATTCTTTTAATGTCGAATGGAAATCAAACTTTTTCCTTTAATTTTTGTTTAAATATCTTTATAAGTGTAACAAATAAGCAATAAAAATTAATTGATCACAGATCACATAAAATCGAAATATTTATATAAATGTGCCAGATGTCTTAAAAATAGCACGAGCTATTTCTTTAAAAATCTTATTTATAATCACAATGTATACATTTTTGTATTGAGGGGGGTTTTCTTTTTCTTAAATAGCACCTTTAATTTCTTAAGATTGTAAAAATATAAAGCATATAAACATAAATATACAAGGCAATGGCACCCCAAATCACAAAACAATATATTTGAAGTCATCGTATCAAAAGGAATTCTCAATTTTTCTCCCCTTTTTTTTTTTTTTGGTGCGTGTTTCGTTTTTACAGAAACAAAACTTACAAACAAAAACTGGGAACATTTGATTTTCTTGTAGACATTGAGGTTTTATAAAACGGGAGAACGTTAGGTAATTGTTGAGACTTGAAATCGAAAGTTACCATTAAATTTATAAATAATGTCAAAAGAGAGAGAAAGAAAAACAGACCTTTATTATGTAAGAACCCAATCTTTCTCTATAAAGAAATAGGGAAAGATTTTTTTTGACGACGTTGGTTTATTGTCCAGGTAGACCAATTTTCTTTCCTTTTTTTCTCAGTTCTCTAAGTAACACAAAAATAATTTTAGTCCCAACTTAGACGTTATATTTAATGCACATTTAATTGTAACATATTGATACATTTTATATATTTTACAACATAAGTAAGAACGTAACGTAACGTAATATTGTTATTCTTATAAAATAAAAATCAATCAAATGAAATTGAAATCAGAGACAAACACAATTCAATAAGAATTTTAATTTTCTCAATTAAAACGGTTTTTTTTCTTTACGTTTTCAATCCAATATTGTTTATAAATTAACAGACATAAGAAATGTGTCTCGTATAAAAAAAAAAAAAAACAAAACAAAATAAAATAAATAAATGTTACCATCCAATGCGTAACTAAAAGTCATTTAAATTCATATAAGCAAAGTTATAAAATCGTCGTATAATCTGTAAAATGACGCGTATTTAATTTTATAAAAGGATCAAACGCATCCGTGAATAAATTTAAAATCAAAATAATAATAAAATGAAAAAAAAAAAGAATCAAAAGACACTGTGAATGTCTTTTCTATAAAAGAATTTTTAACATCAAAGAATAGAATAATTAACATCAAAATAAGTCTATTCATAAATAATTTATCATAATTTGTTTAAAATCAATTTAAAAATGTATGTCAAATGTTGAGAAGTTAAGACTTTTATTTTCGTTTTGTAAAAATTGAAAGGATGGAAGAAACGGAAGGAAAGGGAAAGAACGCCTTAAAATTCACCACTTTTTCGGGTTAAAAAAAATGTATTTATTGGAACCAATGCGAATTAATCGATTTGTCAACAATTTACAATGCTTACGTAATTCAATATCACAAACAAAATAAATATTTTCTTAAGAAATAGAAAAATATTTTTATTATAAAATTTCTCTTGTGGATAAAAGACATAGACAAAGGACAATGAACCCTTTCCTATCCTTTCCTTTCCTACTTTTTTATATCATAAATTTTTTTTATTAAATCGATACCTGAATTAGCAAAAAAAAAAAAAAACTAACGCAAAAGAAAATTTCGCATGGGAATTGATTGAAAATTTGTTATAAAATTATTTCAGGTAGAAAAATATTTGATAGAATTTTGATAATAAATTCTGGTGAAAGTAATTTCTTTCTTTCAAAATGAAACGTTATACAAAAGAATAGAAAAAGGAGTAACACAATTAAGTACTTTTTTTTTTAATAGAAGGAAGGAAATAATAATAAGAATAAAATGACATCATTTTCAAGATATAATTTTTTTTTTTCTGTTTTCAAACAGAGGACACAATATTCTAACAAACAATTTTTAAAATAAAATTATGGAACAGAGATAAAAGCTAAATCCTTTTTTCTTCTTCTTCTTCTTCATTATTTCTTTATTTTATGCTACATAATATTATTTAATTTAAATTTAAATAAATGCTAATGGGGTGAAATCTTTTTTTTTTTATTCTTCTTTTTTTTTTTAATTAAGATTTATATATCTAGAGAAAAACAACACAGATTATATATTTGTGTATGATGGAAATAATATGGAAATTAGGAGAGAGGAAGAATAATAATAATAATCATAATAATAAAAAGATGTTATAATTTAAATTCGTTTGAATTGAACCTGTTTATTGAATTAAATTCAAATATAAAAACTGATTATTTAAGACATAAAAATAAATTTAGAATTTTGATAAAAAAGAAAAAAAGAAAAAAGCAAATATATATTTATTTTTTCCGTTAAAACTTTTACATGTATTGAGTGTTGATTATATAGTGCTTTAATCTAAACCACAGATTTTAATTAGTTTATATATATAAATTATTTTTTTTCGTATTTCCGTAAGATACGTTTAATCATTTATGAGAATTTTGTTTCTTTTTTTTTTTTATTTCAGTTTTAAAACGAAAACAAAAAAAAAAATGAAAGTCAAATGGAATAAAAATCTGTTTATGATTAATGCATCAACCGTATTTTATTTCTTCGATAATCTAATATCTAATATTCTAGTCGTCGTCTTTAGGTGCCCAAAAATCATAACCACCTAAAATATTTCCATAAAAACTTAAGATTTCATCCAATTATAGAAAATTATAGAAAATATAACGGCTGTACTAAAAAGAATTTCTATTTTTCCGGTCGATAGAAATAAACGATTTTACATTTAAAGACAATTTTCTGACATTCTAGAATTTAAAAGACATCGATCATAATTTTTTCTACTTACTAAAAATTAGGTCACATAAAAATTGGAGCCAAAACACTCATTTTATTTTACCATCGAAAAAAAAACTGCTTCTTTTGACGCAAATTTTTTTAAAATTTTTATGAACATACATAAGGAATTTAAACAACATATGAACATGATGTCATTTTGATAAAATATATATTTTTAAAAATAAGAGTAAAGATACTTTTATCAAAATATACTTCCTTTAGATTTTCATTATATGTAATATAGAAAGTGGGAAAGAGATAAGTCTGTGAAACGTCCGTTTCAAAAAATTCCCGTCATATAATTTTTATATCAACATTTTATTATATTTGTTCTTTTTTTGTTTTCTTTCTTTAATCCTAATCTAAATGCAGTCTTGTAATCATCATCATTTCTTGGGTTTGTTGTTTTTGTTTTTGTTTCTTTTTTTATTTCATTAAAAAATATATAAAAAAAAAAGAAACAAGAATTAAAAAATAAATATCATAAAAGTTGTAATGAACAATAACAAACAGAACTGTCATATTCATTTTATAATTTTTCAACCGTTTTTTCTTTCTTAACTCTTCTCCTTTTCTTCTTCAATTATCATCAGTGTTGTTTTTTTTTTCATTTCTTTTCATTCATTTTAATTATTTACAAACATTGAAATGAATCCGTAGAAAATATGAAAAAAAAACGTATAAGAAAAAAGGAAATCGGTTACTATTAATTTCTTACAAATAGAAAAAAAAATGATGATAGAAAAAAAAAACAAATCAAAAGAAATAAAATGGTTGTGCCCCCTCCCGTTCATCATCTTAAGTCACATTAATAAAAAATAAAAAATATAAAAAAAATGGAAAGGAATCCTTATAAAAGTAATGAAAAGAAAAAAAAACCCATCTTTAAACAGAAAAAAATACAACACACAACCAAAATCTAGTTAGAGAGAACAATAAAAGTGAAGTATCAAGTCTTACATATGAGATTATTTGAAGGTATAAAAAAAACCTTAATTGATTTAAATATTTTTAAACGCAATAATTTATTCAAATCGTATTCGTTTTTTTTTGTTATTTTACTTCGTTATACGCTGAGAGTGAGATAAAAAAAATGGTACTATAAAAAAAAAGTACGACCATAAAAGAGAGGAAAAAAAATTGTGCCCATCCCCAAACACATAAAGTAAGTTAATGTTTTATTTTCCAGAAGACAAAAAAAAATAGGATTATATTATGTAAGATATATTATGATTAGATTTTTAGGGCACGTTTTTTTTTTACCCATCTCACTGCCACGTAATTTTTTTTTTCATCATCTTTCTTCTTTTTTTTTTCTTTTAGAAAAGAAACAGTTTTTTTTCCTTCTACTTTTTATTTTGTTGTTGTTGCAACGCGAGGAGAGTACCGTCAAGGATACATACAGACTGTTTTTTTTTTATTCTCTCACAGGAAAGTTTTTCTAAATAATATATAAAAATAGATGTGCAAAGAGTATGACAGAAGTATATATATATAAAAAAAACTGGGGTGTAATTCTCATATAACGTCATTGAAGGGGTTGGATATATCGTGTAACAAATATATAAAATAAAATTGCTTCAGTTTAATTATTTTGCTCTTAGAATAAATTTCGTAACCCCTCGTAAACTAAATTTGGTGGCACTGGTTATTTTTATCTTTCTCACATTGAATCTCATCACAGAAACTCTTTTTCTGGATCAACGACCAACCCCATTTTCATGTTTTCTTTTTTTTCCATTTTATTTTTTGCTCTTCCAAAAATAAAATATTCTAGTTTTGTCCTTTTTTTATATTTGAATGATTTTGCTTTTATTTACGTTAAAAAAACAAATAAAGTCGATAAAAAAAAAATGTACATATATCGGAGCAGTTGTGAAGGTAAAATTTACATTTTTTTTTAATAAACTTAAAAGTTCTTTTCCTGCTTCCGAGGTCAACAAAGTTCATTTGTATATTGTATTTTTTGTCAGTTGCTTCCATTTTCAAATAAACAAAAAACCATAAGAATATTGTCGATATTCTCACGATTATCAATTATGATTATTCTTTGTTATTTATTATCTAACTAAATAATCATTTGTAAATAAGAATATATTACATAGTTCTCTTATCGTTAAGTTGAAATATTGAATATTAACCAAAAAATGAAACAGAAAGAAAGAAATATGACGGACCAAAAATAAAATAAAAAAAAGTCTGAGAATTTATGTACGTACAGACAATTAGATGATTAATAAAGGGGTAAGATAAACGTTATCAGTTTAAGTAATTCCTTTTTTATGAATAAAAATTCACAATATCATAAATAAGCAATTAAATTATTTACTTATCTTATATTTACATAAAATGATAAAATATCAATTTGCCACGCGTCACACCGGAAGCAGGCAAAATAATTTTCAATAATCTTTGCATTACAGCCAATTTTTTTGTCTAATTTGATGTTATTTTTTTGCATCTGCTTTTTTTAACCAAATTTTGGTTTATAAAATTTGATATTCTATGTAATAGAAAATATTTTAGGTTGAAGGAAAGAATGCATAGTCTTCCTGAAAGTTCTTCTTCAAAATTATTATTAAGGAGACAACAAGAACAAAATATAATTAAAATGACAGAAAACAAAAACGTATAACCATCTTTAGTTGTGAACAGCGGATGGAAAATAATATGCGAGGGAGAAATAATTTAAATTTATTTTTAGTTCAATTTTTAGGGATAATTAATTTATATTTTTCTGACATCTGGCTTTCTAAGCTGATTATTCTTTCTTTAAGTTTGACAAATATTTTTATTTCCTTTTTCTATTTGAGATCAAAAAAATATTCAATTAGTTTCGAAATAAAATAAAAAAAAAAACAGTCGCGTTTTAACTCTCATTATTATTTCGACCCATTTCAAGCAGAAGTAACAATAACAAAATAAAAAACAAAAAATTAAACAGACATTGACTCGGACAATCTATTTATATATGGGACAATTTATAAACATATGTCACATAATATTAGCACAATCAAATTATTTTTTCATCTTTTTCTTCTTATGTGCGTGCAGTAATAATTCTATGAAATTTTATCAGTTATTGACATTTTAGGTTGATATAAACGAAATAATAAACATTCATTATTATGAGGGCACATTCGTAAATAAATAAATAAATTAATAGTTGAAATGTGAATACTTTTTTTTTTTAGTATAAACAGAAAATTGTACAAAGAATAATTCTTACCTAATCTCAAAATTTAGGAAAAAATAATTGTATATTTATTGATTTCTTCAACAAACCAACATTTTGCATTTGGATAAAACCATCATTTGAAGTTCAACTATTTTATTTTTAGAAATTTTAGACGGATTTATACATTGGGTGAAATTCACTTACATATATATATATATATATATATATATATATATAAACCAAGAGAGAGAAAGAGAGAAAGAAAGTGAGAGAGTCACCCCCTAGTTATATCAAAATGATAATAAAATTAAAACACATCTGCTCGCGAATCGATCAATAAATTTACTTAGCGTTAGCGAGAAGCCCTTCAAACACTAAATGACCCTATACAATATATCCCTGCAATCAAAAAAGAAAAAAAAAAGGAGAGCTCATGGAGAAAAGCAAACATACATTCTTAATCACAATTGAAACGAATTCTTTTTTATTACTTAAATTTTGAATGCATTATAAATAATGAATTAATTTTTTAGGAATTAGATTTATCACAAGTATAGGATTATTATAACAAATGTTTCAAATTTTAAAACATCCTTTTACACAATTTATATTAATAATATCTGCTAACTAATCATAAACAAACAACATTTGTAATCAAAACCATTCTTATAACGCAGATACACATATCAAACATTGATATATTTAAATAATACAACAAAAACAATTATAATTCAGAGTATACAAAAAATAATAATAAAAATAAATATTCTAACTGAAATTCAGCAAAAAAAAAAAAAAAATAACACTCGCAAGTTTCTCCCATGTCTGAAAATCTTTCAAACAGAAAAATATCGATTGATAACGTATTTTTTGTTCGTATATAGGTGCATTATTATAAGAGTTTATTTATATGAGTATGAAAAAGTATAACGTCGCGTGTCGTTTTTCCCTTTACAGAGAGCACATTGGTATATATAATAATAATAAACGAGGGTGTGCCACCAAAGTGGCTTATGGCAATGCAAACACATGTACCCCGCATTTTAATATTATATAGACGATTGTTGTGTTGTGTATTTTTTTTTGTTTTTTGTTATATTCGTTAGGGAAACACTGTATTCAATTCAATTTAACGCTTTTTTTTCTTCTTTGGTTTAATAAAAACTGATGCGTTGTTATTCTTTGTCAGAACCACAGTCAATGAAATAGTTATTGGATGGAATTGGAAACATAGATTTAATATGATCTTATTATTTTAATACAATCTTAAAATAACTGACCTTCTCATTAATCAAATCATTTCTTTCACATATGTTACACAATAATAAAATTTTAGATTTCCACACAAATTTCACTAATAAAAAATTGTTTTTTAATGAAATAAAATTCCATTTAATAATTGTTTCATTGATTAGTTATGAGTCAAAATTCATGTTAAGTGACAGTTTCAAAACTAAATAAACAAATTATTAAGAAAGAATGTTCTGTTAAATATATTAGAAAAAAAAAATAGCAAATTAATTCTAACTGAGAGAAAAAAAAAAATGTAAATAACCGACAAACTAAATAGTTTATTTTTGATTTAGTTATTTTTTGAGTCATCTTATATAAGTTATAATTTATAATTTTTGAATGAGTTTAAGAAAGAATCATTTAAGACTGTTTATAGTATTGTCGTTTGTTAATAAAAAAAATAAAAACCAAAATATAAATACATATTAAGAGAGGAAAAAAAACGTATATATGAATATATAACATAGTTGAAAGATTAAACTAAGTCGCCGGCTAATATTAAACGGAGACATAACAAAAAAATATAAAATGCTTAAATATTAATTTATATTTTTATCTATGACCCAGAAAGAAAAATTTAAACTGCACATTACAATGTAGTGTCGAAGAACTTTTAAAGAATTCCAATTTTATTTTATATTCTGATTATCTGTTAGTGTTTGTTTTCTAAAACTATAAAATAAGGCGCATAAAATTTAAATTACTGTACATACAAAATTCAACTAAGAAGTGCTTTTCTTCTTATTTTTTTCTCTCTCTTGTCAAGGAATAAACACTGGAGACAAAGACAAGACAGACATCACCATCACCATATACTGTTATTTTTTTGTTGTTGTTTTATAATGAATAACTAAAACATATTTGAAACACTTGTATTTAATTATTTATCATTAATGATAATTTATATTACAATATTGAAAGAAGTTTGAAGTGGATTAGTAGGGATCATTATTTTAAAGTAAAAATAAACTTAAGATTATTAATTTTCTTTAAAGGATCATAATATATAGGATGGGAATGAAACATTGTTTCATAATGTAAAAAATGATATCATCCTTATAATGAAAAAAAACAAAACAAAACAAAAATGTATAAGACAATATTTAAATAGGAAGAAAGGATGTATATTTATAGACGTTTATTATATTTATATAAATGGAGTGTTGATATTAACTTAATTCATTAAAAGATGATGAAGAAGAAACATTGACGTATTTAATAAGGAAGTGCCGGTCCTGACTTTATATACAATCCAATTAATTTAGTTTTTTTTCTCCATAATAATATTTTCTTCTTTTAAATTTCGTTTTGTTGTTATATGCATTTATCAAGTTCTCGAACGAAATAATAAATTTTAATAAAGACCAATTGAGTTGTTTATTAAAAAAGTGTCTCCGAATAAGATGCTTGTATATTTTCATTTATATTTTTTGTTGTTCTTGTTATTGTGCTCATTGTGTGTATATAAAGGCTAAGGCTATGCGGCTTTCTGAGTGAGAAACAATTAAGAAACAAATTTAATATTTCTTCGTTTTTTTCTGTTATATTTTATTCACTTTTGATAAATGATTGAGTTGAGTTGACTTGAGTTGAATTTTATCAGCGATATATATGTGTGTGTATATGATTAGAGTATGAATATTTTAAAGTATGTTGATTCTTAAAAATTAAAACTAAATGTATTCTTATTTTTTTAGGTCAATTATTTATCAATTGAATTCATAAAAATCATCGATATTAAAGAAGTTTATCAAACTTGATGATAAATTATATATAAATTGGAACATGTGATCATTTTACTTTGTATGATTTATACACATTGTTTCATAGGATGAATTATTTACACTAAAAACACATATTTGATGTTAGTTGATCAAATCTACTATAAGACTTTAAAGGCTAACACCCACCACAAGGAATATTTCTTGTTTCACGAGGAATGAAGTTTATTATAAAAAAAAAATAAATACTTTCATATACAAATACAGATAAACAAATGCCACACACATACAGTTACAATTTATAAAATTATTTTAAAGAAAAAGGTAACATTATTGAATAAAAAAAAATGGAAAAATATAAAAAAAATGTTTATGGATGTAAATGATCTATGAAAATATATATAAGGTTCCCAGTCAAAGAAAACGATTGTACAAAGTTTTTTTTTATATTTGTCTTATTTCTTTCTTTTTTGCTTTTTGCTTAATTCGTACCACGCAGATTCCTCAACGTAACGTACTACGAAAACCTACACTCAAAGATTATAAATATAATTATATTTTTCATTTTTTCTTTTATTTTGTTTTTAACTTCTTATTCTTGTTCTTATTCTTTTTCTTATTCTTTTTCTTATTCTTAGTCTTATTCTTATTCTTATTCTTATTCTTATTCTTATTCCTTTGTAAACCGACAGAAATAAATAAAATAGAATGGTTTTAAACTTTAAACGGCTAACCATGAAATTATATATTATGGAGACGTATATATGGCGGGATGGTTACAACAAAAATAATAATAACAATAACAACAACAGTAATAACAACAATAACAACGACAACAACAATAGTAAAAGAATACAATAACATAACATAACATAACACAACACAACATAATAAAATATAAAAAGCAAAAAGGATGATATAAATTTGGTGGAATTTTCTTAAGAAATGAGAGTAAAAGATATAAATAAAAGAAAAAAGGTTGATATAAAAAAAAACAGGGTAGTCCATCGTTTGTCCTTTTCTTTTATCTAACATTATACTCTCATTTATATTCTTGACCAGACATTTTAATCTTTGAAACTTTTTCGTCCTTCATGATAATCAGAAATTTCAGGCAATATATAGAACACAAAATGACTCAAACATTGTTTTATTATAAAATATAAAAGAATAAGAAGAAACTGAATAAAGGCATTAGGTTAAAAAGAAACTAATTTCTTTAATTTCATTTTTTAATTTAAAGAAAACTTTTAAAGAGCAGAGAACTTAATGAAACCAAAAAAAAAAAAAAAACAAAAATCTTTTAAAATAAATAAATAAACAAACAAAATGCTTCATTAATCCCAGACATAAGATAACGATTTTTATAATAATTTTTAATATTAAAAAATTTAGTTTTTTTTTATTACCATAAGAGACCAAAACACAAACACATCTACTCATATTTATTAATGTTCATACATAGAAAATAGTCTTTGTTTGTAAAAGGATGAAGAAGAAGAAGAAAAGATTTCGAGTGTTAAAATCTTCAAACATAACATAACATAAACATAACATACGAGCATAATTATGTGAATTGTATATAATAATGAAAAGCAGAACTAATATTGTTAAAGACTAAAGAAAAAAAGGGTTTTTTTTTATTCTTTTAAATAGAAAGAGAATTAAAAGTGTACTTTTATATAATAAAATTATTGTTTGGATAAAAGAAAAATTTAAAAGAAAAGAAATAAAAGAAAGAGAGATAGAATACATATGACCAAACATTCAAGGACATAAGTCTGGTCGTTAATTATAAAAATATTTATATAAAAATTATATGTACGTTTATGTCTGGTTATAAATTTTATTTTTATTTTTTCAATATCAAATGTCTCTTGAGATGAATAAGATGTAACCACCACCATCATCTTTGAAGATGTTCTCTATTATGAACAACGAGCAAAAAGAAGGAATTTTTTTTTACTCTCGACTTACGAATTCAATTATATAAGTTTGTTTGTGGTATGATTTGATTTTTTGTTTTTTGTTGCCTTTTAGCTAAATCATGTTTGGTGAATAAGAATAAGAAAGGTACAATCTTTCAAATAAAATCTTTTATATTAAAAATCTTATTATTTTGAATGAATTTGAATTTTAAAGCCTATTCGGTTCTTTTTAAAGGAATATTTTTAGCGTCATAAGAAGACAACCACCCCATTTTTCATCTTTCTCTTCTTCATCTTGTTCTTTGTTCAAAAAAATATTCCAAAAAAATTTCTATGTGTAAAAAAAATAATTAGTTAATATTTTTATTTGGCATAGGATGTTTTATTAGGAACTCAAACACAAACAAAAATCAATTAACTTAACATAATTTAACTCTAAAATTTGACATTTTTATGTTATTCATAAAACACAGAAACAAAGAAATAAAACATAAGAATCGTGATATTTTAATTGACACTTAAAAAATATTTTTACTAATTTGATGAAATTGCTTTTCAATAAAAAAAATTAAGAAAAAAATTAATAATCAAGTTGAATAGGATTAAAAATCTACTTTTTTTTTCTTCTGTATGTAGAAACACAATTATCTTATTACGATAATTGTTTTTGAACCATAACAAGAAAAAAAAGAGTTTTTGGTAATTTAAAACTCAATTGTAAATTTCAATGGGTGCGCGCACACGAAATCAATCAATTTTTCACTATAATTGTGTTACAATTTAGAAAATATATATACACATAATTAGATTTTAAGCTTATAACAACGAATTCTTTCTGTAATCAATCATATAAATTGTATTTTTGCATTAAATACAAAATATACTTAATAATGACTTACATTTTGAATCTTTAAATTTATTTCTTACATAAAAAAAACAGAGACGAAAAAAAGAATTAAGAATCAAAAAATTATTGTATCCATTTCGAGTTTAACTTTAAATTTTCGGCGATGATAATTTTATATGTTTTTTATGTACAATAATAATAATTCAGAATAAATTGATAAACGTTTTCTTTCACAAACACACAATAGAACTTTTGTTAAAAAATATCACGAATCTTTAAAGAATGGGAAAAAAAAAACAAAAGTTAAGCGCATGTATAAGAAACGAGTCAAATTTTAAAATTGATCTTTAATACGGTTCCTTTATCCTTTTTTTATCTCAAACGCAATTAAAAATTCTTGGTTTCGAATGATTTTTTTCATATAAATAAAATTATAGTCAAAAATGTAAAATGTTTAACAAAATTCTTTTAAAAATGATTTGAAATTTTTTTTAATAGAATATTTAGTGGACCGAGCTTCCGTTGACGTCAATTTTAACATGATCTTAACGACTTTTATTAAATCAAGGACTTTATAATTTTGAACAAGTAAAACCCACACACACAGACACACAGGAGACATATTTTATTGGATTTCAATAAACACAACATAATTTATAACCGAAGCCAGTTATTAAAAATTAAGCTTTTTTAACATAAATTAGAATAAATTAAGACATTACATTAATTAGAATAAAAAATTTTGACCAAAAAAATTGAAGATCTCAGACTTATTAAAGCATTTTAAAGAAATTTCCCACATAAAAGAAAAATGATTTTTAAAGATAATTAAATTGTAACGGGGGCAAAAGGGTAATGACTGTTGAGAAAAAAAAAACAATTTAAATAAAAAATACTGGAATTTGAATTGATTTTTTTTGCCACAAGAAAATAACACAAATATTAACTAATATTGTTTCTGTATAAAAATAATTTTATTATTGTATTCAATGTTGTCGTTTTAGTTTATGTAAAAAAAATTTAAGAAAGAATGTTGTCCTACAAGTCCTTCTTCTTCTCAATTCTAGATTTTTCTTTACTGATATAAAAACGAAAAAACAGAATTAAAAGCAACAAAAACAGAAGTAAAGGTACCTTCTTGTCTTCAACTATATAGTTACTTACACGTTTCATAAGAAAATTTTAAAGATATTTCGTATTTCACAAAACTATTAAATGTCTCTTTAAATATGTGTTTTTTTTTTAACTCCATTCGACTTTTTAGTGATATCATATGTTGTTTTCTCTTGTATTTTTTGACTGCATTAACGTCACTTAAAATTGTTGTGAAATACATACATGCAATTAAAATGTAATTTAATTGCTGGACAAAAAAGAGTAAATAAGAGGCTCAGAAAAATGTTAGTTCAAAAAAAAGCTACTAATAAAAGTAACACATCATAATAAATCTTTATACGAACAATATAATTTCGTACTTTACGCATGTATGTAAAAACGATCAAAAATACAAAATAAAAAGTAAAATCAACAAAAATTTCAGAATTAAAAAACTTTAAAAAGAGTGAAGAAAAAAAAACAACAACAAAGATTATTAAAAGAAAAAAAAAATGATTTTTAAAAAAATGCGGCTCTAACCGCTTAATAAAAAAGAGAATGAACCTGCAAAAATTTAACTGTTGCATACATTAAGACGGGAAATAGACTTTTCTCTGTATGTATTTATCTCTTTTACTTCTTCTTCTTATTCTTCGTTTTCTTTTTTTTTTTTTCTTTTTTAAAATTCCAGTTTTAAATACAGGTTTATATAAATCAGTATGTTTTGGCGCCAAAATAAACAAATACATTGACCAATAAAAAAAAAACTCTTTTATAATATAAGATGAACTAATACGTTGAAAGAAATTCACGAAACATTTAAAGATGCTTTATTTTTCGCTTTTTAAATGAAGAAGTGACATAATGAATTATAATAAACAAAACTTGTTTTAAAAGTTCTTTTTTTTTTTTTTTGGTGGAAGAGATTAAATCAAAGTGAAAGATTAAAATGGTTTTTTTTTCGTATTTCTTTCTATTTGAATTCTTTTCTAGAATTTAATTAAGAAGAATCATTTCTTTTTTCTTTACCCTGATAGATCTTTCTTCTTCAATATGGAGTCAGCCATTGAGGATGTGTGTTTAAAAAGAAAAAACTTTGTAAAAGAATTTAAAATTAAAGAATGTATGAATTTTAAGTTGCATTGAATGGGCTTTTGTATAAAATACAATCAATCATTTTATAAAACTTCGGTAATTCTATATTTTTATATGAAATTATCCAATGTTTTGTAAAGCTCATTCTCATAATATAAAATTTACAAATTTTGATTTATGTATGAAAGTTTTCAACATGATGATTAAAAAAAACTTTTGTTGTATCTACTAAAAAATTGTTAAATTGTTGACATGAAGGAAAACATACATATTTTGTTTTTATAAAACGTGTGCACAAGTCTTTTGAATGTGTGTTGATAAATTGTGTGTTCAAGACATTTTTATTTAATCGTTTTGTTTTTTACATTATGTTGTATGTATTTTTTATTTTTCTCTTAATCAAATATTTAACGGAGTGATGATAATGTTGCAACATAACACATAATACCAAGAATACATTTGTTGTAATTATACAAAAAAAAAAGTACAATATATAAACAACTGAACAACTATAATTAAAATCTTATCAATGTACATGTAACATATTAACAGAAATTTAAAAATAAATATTCAACTCATCTGGAAAGAAAAATATCGATAAAGGAATATTATGTTGAATGCAGTTATATAGATATTCAATAAATTGCATATATCATATATAATTAATAAAAGTAGAAATGAGTAAGAAATCAATCCAAAAAACAGTCCATGAGAAATAACAAAAAAAAAAAAATAATAATAATAATAATAATAATAATAATAAACGTCTCAAAAGACTTGTTTCACTTAAACATTGTTTATGTACAGAACATACAATGTTTACATTGTCAATAAAGTTCAATAAACTTGATGTTTCGATGTATTTATTATTATATTTTTTTTTATGTTGGTTGCATGAAGCTATGCACTTGTAAGAAATGCACTTGAACTTTTTATGTATTAAATAGGAGAATAAATGAAAATTCTTGTTTTTCTTCTTTTATTAATTTTGGTATTGGTTTTTAAATTACCACTCACTCTATAATATAGCTACGTTGTACATATTTATATTTTTAGTTATTCCCAGCTTCTTCTTATTCTTTTTCTAGCTTCTTATATCTCTGACTATTAAATTATGTACGTTATTGTTTTCATTTCTTAAGATTAAAATTATATTTTATGATAATTATCCCCGTTCCACAGATTTTTTTTTCAAACGAATAATCATTTCAAGATCGAATCACATAATATTAACTTAAATAATACATAAACAAAGACAAAAACGTTTATGGTTTATTCCTGAATGCCAAAAAAAAATATAAACGAAATTAAATAAAACAGAACAAAAAGAAATTACCGAATTATTTGAAAATTTAAATAAGACGTGCTTGGGCTTGGATAATTCTTTATAAAAATAAATATGTTGTCTGGAGAGGATAAAACTTTCTGAATAGTCTGCAATTTCGAATTAAATTATTTACCCACGTCTTTGTTCTTCCATATAAAAATTCATGAATTTCGAAAGAGATTCTTTTCTTTTTCATTTTATAATACAAAATAATAAAATGTATATAAAATTAAACTACAACAATAAAAACACTCTATAAAAACATACAAATTACATAGTTTAATTTCTTAATAAAATAAAAAGAAAAAGAAAAACGAACAAATTCCTATAAAATTAATTGTAACAACAATAAATTATTCTTAATAAAGAAAAGAAGAATATGATGTGTGATCATGATAATGCTCTTATTTATTTATCTCTTTACGTTATAGTTTATTTCGCAGAAACTGCATAAACAAACACAATTACAATAGATATAATTTCTGAAATTATGATAAGATCAAATTCATTTCAACTAAGAAATTTTGTGTTAGTATTTTACAAGGACAAAAATGATTAAAACAGAGAAGAACCTAATAATAATAATTAATATTATTTGTTACTTCTAATATTTGTTCGGTATAAATTATTCAAAGTCTTTTAAACGATAAAAAAATAATTTCATATTGCTGTTAGTTTAAATTAAAGATAAAATAAAATAAGGATGATGACAGAATTCATTTTTTTTCCTTTTGTGGTACAGGTTTTCCTATAAAAAGTGATAATTTAATTATAAAAAAAAAATTTTTGGAATCAGTTAACAAAAATATTCTATCGATTTTTGTTTCATTATTTTTTTTTTTCATTCGCTACGTCCACCCTAGTCAGCTTCAACATTATATTCAAAGATCTATTAATTAAGATTTGTGTAATATGCAAATATAATGTGGATATTTGTCAATATTGAATATCAGAGAAAAAGACACAAAAACAAAAAAGAACAAATAATTTTTGATTAACAAATACTAATGGGATGTCTTCAGAACAAAAAAGATTAAAGTAGTTGTGCCTCTTAATATTTTCTAATATCTTTCAATCTTTGAGAAAGATCAAATTTGTAGTAAGATTTTTTTGAAATAAAATTAAATCTAAAATTAATTTTCTCCATTTAAATATTTTCTAACAAATTTTTTTTTTTATGATTCTGATTAAATTTAAAAAACAAGAAATGTTTTTCATGATTTTATCAGTTTCAAACGTCCGTTTGAATAAGGGAAATTTTATTTTAAACAAAAAAAAAAAAGAAAAAAAAAGAGTGTAAGCATAAAGAGGAAAAAAAAGAACATAAAAATGCGATAACAATTAAATATTAAGGCCTCCCAAAAAGCTGAATCGTCATGGTAAAACTAAAACTAAAACTAAAAAAGAATCAAAAATTAAATAAATAAAAAATGTTTGCTCTCAGCGGAATCGTGGTTTAAATTATAGAATACAAGGAGAGAAGAGTAGAGAACTGAAGAAATAAAAACAACAACAAAACATAAATTCAAACGCTAATTTTCTTGGCATGTGATGCCATTAATCTCATTTTGTTGTTGTTGACGGCGTCAGTTATATATTAGATTTTTTTTTGTTTTGAATAAAAATATTAGAATATTAGAAAAAAAAAATTATGGATTTTGGGCGACTTAAAGATTCATTAAAAACAAAAAACAATTAAAAACATTTTTTGATGATTATATAAGATTACATAATATGATATTATTACACAATTTTGTGACAATTTAGAAAATAGTTAAACAATTGATTCTTATTTAAAGCCTTTGTAAATCTCATCATCAAACAATTCCCCACCCAATGGTAAAGAAAACAAATTCCTATAACTTCATTTAAAATTCAAATACAATCGGATCAGATATAACAAAAAAAAAATTATGATAGATGAAAAAGCATAAATATGCTGACGGAAAAAAAATTAAATCATATTTCTTTAAAGAAGTCGGCCTTTTAAAAAGTGAGATGAGATTTCGGAGTTATACTTACCGAAATATTAATATTGAAAAAGAAGATGAGAAGAGAGAAGAAATCAAAAAGAAACATACAAAAAAAAAGCAGTGAGATTTTTATCTCTAAGCTTAGTCAACATTCCAGTTTCGTGTTGCAAAAAAAAAAAAAAAATAAAATAAAAGAAAAAAGATGAGAGAAAAGAATAAGAAAAGAAAATGAAATCTCTTAGATATTTGCGCATTCATATATATACACACATAAACATACAACAATACATACAATCCAATACTCATCTATTATTTTTTTGTGTAGATTCTAAAAGAATCTATGCACATACATATATATTATCTAATACGTGAAAAGAGAAAAACGCGATAGAATCTTGGGTCAATCATTTCTTAACGATGTACCTCGTTCCTTTTGGCGACCTTGGTTCCATTGATAATAGCCCGCAGCACATTTACTTCTTTGGTTTTTTAAAGTCGATAAAAGTAGATAATGCATATTAAATTTTGCTTTTTATTTTTATTTATTTTATTATTTATGAAAATCGCGTTTCTTAGTTTGGTGACGGAATAAATTCACAAATCATGTTATCGGGATGTCAATAACTTCACAAAACAAAACAAAAAAAAAGAACAAAAAAAATATTCATGGATATAAAATTCTGATGCAAATAACACAAAAACTTAATTGATGCATTTAAATTTAATGTGATTAGAATTTATTAAATTTTTTCTTTATTTTGGCAGTTATGTAGTTATTTTTTTGGTACGTTTTCCGCAACAGAAGGATGACTAATTTTTAAGAAAGAATTATATCGAATAAATAAGTGTGAGTATTTATGATTAAATTAAACTTAACATTAGTAATAAAAATAAAAAATTTAAAAAGTACGGAGATGAGTGTCACAAATGTACCCAATCAAAAATACTGTAATACACACAGCTTGTGGTATAGTCACATGTGTCTTATTTTTTTTCTTGGTCTTTATATTAAAATAATAATTAATTTTAACCGGCTTAGATACAGAGAGGATGTGATTTAATTATGTTTCATATATAGATTAAATTATTAAACGTTTCCTTTTTTTTGTTGTTCTTATTTCTTTTTCTGTTTCTTTTACTTATTATTATTGTGTATACACAAGAAGCTTTTTTTTCATTCTATTTATTTTTATTTGTGCCGCATTAAAATTTATATTATCGTCGTATTATAGATATATAACAAGTATTATGAAAATTGTTCAAGGATTCGTTAGACAATAGTTCAAATACCTCATGAAGATCTCTCATGGTGTTTATAGGAATCAAAACTTTTTTCTTTCTTCTTCTAAGTTACCTATGTGTTTCTGTGCTTAAGAACAACGCAAACACACGCATAAATATAAACACACACGTGCATGCATACACACACATTGGAAAAGGTAAATTTCTAAATACACACATTCGTAAAATTCAAGAACAAAAAAAAAAATTCAATGTCAGTCAAACTTGAAACAACTTCTTAGAAAATCCAACAAAACTATTTATAATAATGTTACGTCATTTGAAACTATGTAAATTATTATGTATTACATATAAAAAGATATTCATTATTCTTTAAATGAAAAGTAAAAAAATTTAAATTAAGTGAACCCATCCAAAGTTTTATAATGGCAAATTATATATATTGGCAATCAATTGCGGTAAGAAAACAATTGTATTTTTAAGTTCATCCGTACGCAGGATTTAATATTTGTCCATGAAAAAATATTATTCTAACTTAACAAAATGTCTTACATTACCTCCAACTAGTTTTTTTTCTTACGAGATACTAAAGAGCTTTAAGCTTTTTATGTAAATAACATTAAAGTCATAGATTTTCACACAGATTAAAAAGGTATCTCTCTGACTCAACATATTTTTCATATACAAAAATATTGTCAGAGCTTTACCTTCTATTTTCCATCAATCTTAAAGATTTTCTTAAATCCAAAAGCAAAACAAAATAATTCAATCCTCTTTTGAATTGAACATTTATAGGCGGAAGTATTAAACCCCTTTATTAATATCAACACAAGACAAGAATACGCATGTGTGAATAGAATAAAAGAAGTAAAAAAATGTATAATAAATATAAATATTTTGGTCGACACCTTTGAGTTTCTTAAGTTATTTTTTTTTAAAGTCCATAGAAATATTTTTATTTAAATATTGATCAACTTTGTACAAAAATTCTAAAGGTATATGTTGAAATGTTACGATAGATATCGATAGTTATTTCTACATACACACAATTATATTTCTGTGCTTCAGGCTTAAATGTACAAACACGAGTATGGTTAATATATTTTTTTAAATTTTTGTGAAAAAAATCTTAAATAATTAATGATTTGTACTTGTACGTAGGTTACAAGTTAAGGGTGCAAAACGTAAAGCTTTTATATATCATAATTTTAATTGTGAGAAAAGTGCAGTTAAACGATAATTTTCACCATACTCGCGTTTGTGTATTTCATCCTATTTAGAATATGTTGGAATGAATAATCTTATTAAGTTTAAAGAATTCTTTTTATAATTTTAACAACAAAAAAAAGTTTTAATAAGAAGTTGAAAAAGATGACAAAAAAAAAAATCAAAAACAAAAAAAAAAACCGAACACAAATTAAGAGAGTTAAAAGGAATAAAAAAACACCCATTCAACGATTGATAAATTAACATTTTTTATTTATATTATTTTTTTTATGTTGCTAATTATTAATGTTTAAAGATGATTTTTTTTTGTTGTGTTTGCAAAAAAAAAAAAAAAACAATTTACATAAAATTCGCACATTTGATTTTATTCTACACCAGCAGCAGAAATAAAAAAAAAAAGAAGTCTTATTAGCAAAAACTAAGAAAAAAAAATTTAATTTGCCAAGTGGACGCACTTAGATTTAATTATCATCCATCATACTAAGTCTTACCAGTAGAGGGACGGAGGAAGAGGAGATTCGTATTTTCCATATTTTTAAAGAATTTTTTTCTTTTATTTTATTGCTCTTTTTTCTCAGATTTTTGAATAGATCAATGTTATCAGATTTCCATCAATTCGAATGTCAGTCTATCAATTGTTAAAGATGGTTATCATAAGACTGGACTATTTATATTTCAATAATAAGATTAAATACAAAAGAATTGGGTATTCGTTTTCATTGGAAAAAATTGGCGAATAATAGGAAGAAAAAATAAAAACCATAGGAATATTTTTAGTTAGAAATTGTCTTGTTTGCAATTTGATTTGATTTTTTTTTTCTTCTTTCAGGTACAAATTTAAAGAGAAAATATAAATATATTTCTCATGCGTCGTCTTTTCTTAAGAAATTACATGTGTATTAAGAGATCAGACAAGTACTTCCATTTTTTTTTGTCCATTCTTTCTTCTTTTAATATTGAATAAAGACGTACTACTTTGAATGAAAAGATCTAAGTTGTTGAGAATATATTTGTATTTATAAAAAAAACAACGAAATACTAATAATAAAATGGGAGATACGGTTTGCCACGAACGATTACAAGACGGGAGACGCCGACAATAAAAAAAAAGTAACGTCTTTTTATTTTGTTGTTGTTCTTGTTGTTATTTTTAAAATCGTGAAGCATAAATATACCATCACCATCAACATCAAGATGGTTTGGCCCATGGTAACAAAAAATAATAATAGTTTATTTTAAATATAAATAAACAAATATTGTACAGAAAACACAGTAGGAGAATATTTTATGAATGTATCACATGATTGACAATTATTTATTTTTTTGAATTATTAATAAATTATATTGTTTTATTGACTATATGAATACAACAACAGAAAGTGGCGGCAAAACATACAAAAAAAAAAATAAATAAAGAGAGAAACATTTAAATATATTTTAAGAAAGAAAAATTAATACATTGAAAAAAAAATATTTCTAAGGTCCAGAGACAATAACATTAAATTCCTGAAAGTATCCCTTCAAAGATTTGCTCTACTTAAGGAAGTTTTTCTACAAAAAAAAACCATAATAATAAAAAAAAAGAATTGATATTGAATACTAGACATCGCACACGATGTCGGATTATAAGGAAAAGGAATAAATGGTCCATTAGAGAGAGAAGAGATTAAACAAATAAAAATATATATCTTTATGTGTCCAATTTTATTCCTGTGGGAAATAAAAAAAAAATCCAGGATTTCCTATGAAATTGTGAGAATACATTTTTTTTTCCATTGGCACACTTTTTATAGTAAAATGTCAAAATTCCAATGAAATATAAAGTGAAACGAATAGGAACCGTTAAATAGAAAAAAAAAAGAAAATATTAATCCTTCTCAACTGCACCTACGTTAAATATTTCTCCAAAAAAAAAAAAAACACCGAAAAGAAACGAAAAAAAAAACAAGAAGAAAAATGTATTTTAGTCAGTGCGAACATCCTCATCGTACATTTTATATTCTTTCATTTGTTTTCTTTTTTTATATTCTCGTTATTATTTAAAAAACCACACGAGAAGAATTTCGATCCAGAAAATACGTGTGAATGAATTCAGACAACATTCATATAAAAATAAAAATAAAAGAAGGAAAAAAAAATAAACTGTTGATCAAAACAAACCGACTAATGTAAAGAAGAACTCTTACAGAAAACAAACCAAAAAAAAAAACAAAAAAACAACAACAAAATAATAATAAAATAAAACGAAAAACACTGAAATAAAAATCAAAATAAAAATTAAAAAATATATAAAAAAATACATTCAAACTTACAAAAAAAAAACTGAAGGTAAGAGAAGAAGGTAAATTGAAAAACCAAAAAGAAAAAGAAGAAAAACAGAAGAAAGAAAAACAAAATAATAATAATAAAAGAAAAAAAAGTATAAACAAAAATAAAGGAAGCGACGAAAAAAAACGTGATTGCAATGAAGAAGAAAAAAAAGAAGATTGGAAAAAAAAAGAAAAGAAACATCAAAATAATAAGTTTTTTTTTCTCTTCTTCTTCTTCTTATTATTATTATTATTTTCTCTTCTGAAAAACTGGTTCTTAAGAATGCATCCCACGAAAGGAGTAAATATATATATATATATATATATATATATATATATATATATATATAATAAGGATACGGTCTACATGTCGATGATTTTAATGGCTCAAAGAAATGAAATTACTTGTGAGGTGGTTTAACATAAAACTAATTTCGTATGCACAAAACAGAACAGAACAGAATTTAACAGAAGAGATGTGAATGAAGAAGATGATGAAGAAGAAGAAGAAAAACGTATACCGCGCGTTTATTATGCTTAATTTATAATAATTCATAATTTGATACAGAATCTTGAAAGGAATATTACATACTTATACAATAATGTATCTTTTATAGTAAGTAAAGCTTTCATCATAAAGATTTTAATAAATAAGACATAACTAGAACAAGAACACAAAATGAAATAAAATCTTTTCTTGCAAACAAAGGAAAAAAAAATAAAGATTGATCCATTCTTTGTATTCTCTATCACCTTTCGCGGAATTGGAACAAAATCTACCTTCCTTCCTTTTTTTCCTTATATCCTAATCTAGAAGAATTATCCCACATCTCCCTTTTTTTATCTTTAATATAATTGAATTTTAGAGCAACGAATCAGAATGATGTCCCAATAGACAAATCGACCACCGTGAAATAATTCTTTTCATGTGAAAAGCACCTGAAAAATTGCAATAGATTACAAACAAATTGTGTGTACTTACGATTTGAATTGAAGAGAAAAAATGTAAAAAAAAGAAAAAAATAACTGAAAAGTGGTGTCGGTGTATTTTAAGAATTGGGAGAAGAAACCATGAACACAATGTACGAAGAAAATGTTAAGAAAAGGCCACTCGAGGGAATTCTCATCCATTTTAGGATTAACAAGATGTTTTTGACATCCTGCCATTATTATTATTATTTATTTTCTTTTTTTTGCAAACATTTAACAATAAAAAATTCATGTTTGGTATTTTTTTTATCAGCGCAGGATTAAATTGTTTCCTTGTAAATATTTGTAAATCAGTTTAACAAATAAAGGGGGCACGGAAAGAATAAATATTTCTCATAATTAAATAATTATTGTGAGACAAATCAACTTACAATTACATCCATAAAATATAATCAGACTCAGACAGTTATTATAGGGTTACTTTATATCCTTTCTTCCTGTTGGTTTAATTTTTTGTTGTCATCACTAATTATGATAAACTGACATTTTTATTAAAATTATATATAAGATTATTATATAATCTTATCCTTTTTTTTATAGAGAGGAAAAAAAAATTGAAAATCTGACGCGGGAAAGAAACCAATTTCTCTGTTAATAAAATACAGTAGAATTCTTAACAAAAGGATATATAGGGAAACAACAACAGCAAACCTTTGTGGCAAGTGTATAACACAAAAGAAAATAAAAACTGACTGTGGGTGTGTTACCGATTTCTGAAAGCAAAAAAAAAAAAAAGATTTCATCTGACGTCGTCTTATGAAAAAATAATAATAATATTTCCTTCTTCTTTTTTTATAATGGTTTCTTATAATATTTGTAGGTGCATCATTTTCTTTCACTTGCACAATAAGAAGATTATAATGTTAACAAAAGATAGCAACAAACCGGCAATAGATTCAATAAACCTGTGCCTTACCCAAGGATTAACATTCTTGTAAATATTTTAGAGAATAGAATTCAATAAAAAAAAACATATTTACGATGAAAATGAACAAAGAAAGAAAAAGAAGGAACAAAGGAAGAAGCCACATATTTTGGCGCGAAATCTTGATTTAATTTCACGATGTCATGTTCCTTTATCATCTTCATATATTTTTTCTTTGGGGATAATATTTTTGGGTGGAAATGGTTATAGATTTACCGCTGTGTGTAAATCATATGTTAGTGTTATTTTTTTTATCTAAAATGATAAATCAACCATTATGTATTTGATTTATCAATAGACCAGACCAAAAGTAGATAGGAAGAAAATTGACCGTAATAGAGATGAACAGGAAACTATTTTTCTTTCAACAAATCCAACAAAATAATGTTATATTTATTTTAGCAAAATGTAATTTGAACTAAAACTAAGGTCTTTTATTTTTTGCTAATGGACCAAATATTTAGTGTTGAAGGGAAAAGAAACATATGGGACAATAATTGTTGAAAAAATTCTAATAATGAAAACTATCCAATCCATTAAACTTATAATAACAGTCCTTAGTTTGTCTGTATATGCTCTGCTCTAAATTCAACTTGTTTTTATGGTCAAAAACATTTTTGTTTTTGGTTATCTTTCTTTCTGTAACAAAATACTTTCAGATGGTATTTTCGCATCAAGTGAAGTGTCCTTCCGATACGATCCGATACCAAACTTATCTCTGAAAATACCCATGAAATGAAATATAATAAAAAAATATTGTCAAGTGATATTGACTTTTTTTCTGAAAAAAAAAGAAAGAAGACAAAAAAAACAGTTACTTGGGAGGGTTTCGTTAGTCAATTGAAAAAATATAAAATCAAGAAAAGCAAAGAGAAGAGAAAAAATAAAATACTTACTATGTGGGAAATAACAAAAAACAGAAAACAAAAAAATGCAGTTAAAATCAGGATGTGTTTAAGTTCTAATGTTTGAATAGTCTAGAACAAATATTAGCAAGTTAAATTTCTGTCTCTTTTTGTTTCATTTTCATTTTTTTTTTGTTTTTTATTGAAAGTCTAAAAATGAAAAAAGAAGAAAGAAAGGATTCAAAGACAAGTTTTTGTTTTTGTTATTTTCATTCCCATAAGAATATTTTCAAAGACTACTGACGTGTAAATAATTAATCTGACATTGCCCACACACATATATTGAGAGAAAACGAAACAAAAAATAAATAAATAAATAATAAACAGGATAATTACCTTGGGCTATTAATAAAAAATTATTTATTATATAAAAAAAAAACAAAAAGAATCAAAACTATAAACATCGATAATCAATTTTATTCTCACATATTTAAGTTTCTTCATCTTTCTCCCCCTTTTCCACACATACTCAGCTGATTATAGACTCTTAAGCAAAAATGAATAAGAACATAAGACGGTGACAATATACCGGCTTTTTGCACACAATTAACACAACACAACTTTAAATAAGAAAAGATAAAAGTCTAAGCTAAATTATTATAAAAGAATCTCAGCTGATCGTTCGCCATTTTTATTTTAAAGTATAAAGAATAAGAATATATTATAGTTTATTTGTTCTTTTTATCCCATTCTAACTCAAGGTTTTCTCCTATACAGCTGATATTATAAATAAAACTGGTTTAAATGGAATTCAAGAATTTTACATGCGTGTATTACAATGTAAAGTAAAATTACATTATTATACGTAATTTTATTTTATTGATGCTATTTGTTAATTTTGAAAATTAATTAATGCAGCAAAATTTGTTGTTGTAATTAGAACTTTTTAGAAATTTTTTTTTTAACTCCTTTTATTAATGTGAATTAACATTTTTTAACTTGTTAAAAATTCTTAATTGCAAATATTTAATAAAATTTAAATCCCGAACAAAATGTTCAAAATGACATTACATTATTATTTTTTTTATATCAAACATGATGATAAAGTCTGAGTCCCAAGTCGAAAGACTTTTAAAGAATATAATTTTATATAGAATTTATTGAACGAGAAAAAAAGAGTTTTGTGTCTTTCAAAAATCTTAGAATAAAAAAAAAAACAATTCATAAGAGGCACACCCTAAAAATATCAATGAATATAAATAAAGATGCATACAAAGATATCACTTTTTTTTCTTATTCTCTCTCCTTTTTTTATTATTATAAAAAATATTGTTTAGCCATTTTTGTTTTCTCATTCAACCGAAAATTTATATTCATTAAATTTAAAAGCTCAAATTAAATTTTCAACGCTTTTTTATTTTGTATAATGCAAGAAAAAAAAAAACAAAACACAAATGCAAAAATGATTTAACCAGAATAAAAAATTAAACGTTTATTTTTTTTCTTTCCTATTCATGAATATTGGCATCAGTTAAATATTTGCCAATTGTTGACAGAATCATTTTTTTTTTTAAAGTTAAATTAAATAACATTTTAACAAATTGTTTTTTTTTTGTGTTTTCATCTTAAATGACTTTATAGAAAGACTAATAGAATTTATTTTTTTTAGTATGTTGATTTTTACAAGTTATATCATAGATGAGGAACAGACGAAAAAAAAAACATATATAATGAAATGGTTACGTGATGTATGTCGTTAAGCTGTGCGTTAAAGTTAAGTTCTTCAGGGTCAAATCTATCTCACTGTTTTATAACTATTAAGAGAATAGAATAAAATCTTCTCATATATACGAGTAATAAGTATAGAAGACATAGAAAAAAAAATGAAATTAAGTTCAATTTTAAGAAATAAAAGAACCCCAACAGAGAAAAAATTACATATTCGTTAGTCGTTTATTTTATACATAGAAAAATATTACATATACACAAACATACATATATGCAAACATACATACATAGAAAATATAAACATAAACATAATACAAAAATTAACAAAAAAAAAAAACATAATGCTTATTTTTTCTTGTTGTTGTTCCTGATAGAACGCACATATGTGCGGGAGATGAAGATGATGCGTCAAGAAAAAATAAAAAAAAGTGTAAGAAAAATGATTAAAGACAATCTTTACAAACATATTTATGTAGATATTATTATAATATGAATACACATCTCGTACATCGTATACATAATATTTATATAAAATAAAAGAAATATTTTTGTCTTGTGCTTTTGTTTTGTTTTGTCTTGTTCTTTCTTAAAGAAAACTTTATGCTCTCTTTGTATAATTTTCTAATATTTATAATAACAAATAATTGGTAAAAAAAAAACGAAGGAAAATATATTTAAAATATACAACATTTGAATAGGCAAATATATTATTTTTATATTCAATTAAATATTTATCTAAGAAATTCCGAAGACAATACAACATCCTCTACTAACATGACAAATTGAATTTCAATGTAGTCTGTACCAAAAACAAGTAAAAACAACAACAAAAATAACTTGCTTCAACAAATATTCTCGCCACAAATAACTATAGTCTGTATATAGACAAAGAAATAAAAAAAAAGAAAAACAATTAAGGAAAAGTCATTTTTAAGTATTTTGCTATTTCCTAAAATTTGCTTCATATTTTTTCAAAATTTTTACCTTTAAAATGAAGTAATGATTTTTTAAAAATAAAAAAATAGGATGAAAAAAAAAAATAAATAAACAGCAGGACAAAAACTCTTATTCTTCTTTTCATTCCCTTTAATGTTTTGCTTCTCATGATCTCTTTTAGTCTTTTATATTATACATATTTTTTCTTATGTGCATTCCAAATAATAAACTTAGCGCATTGTATTTATTGTAAATATATACAAAAACATGTTCTTATAGGATAGATTATTCTTTGTATTAAAAAAAAAAACTTTATGTTTTTCCTTCTTATTTTTTTTTTCTTTTGTTTTGAAGAAAATGTGCTATTGTTTGAAATTGAATTATATTATAAGAGTATGAGTGTTTCTGACTGATCCTCCCCTTTTGTTTTCTTTATCCTTTATACAATTCTTAAATGTTTATTTCATGAGGACCAATTATCGACTGATTGTGATGTCAACTAACCTCATTATAAATTCATATATTTTATGATCATTATTAGGCATGGAAATATTTTTAGTGCTATTATATTTTTTTTTATTCTCATATAAATATTTATGTAAAACAACTAAATATACCAGGATCATTAACATAAATTATGCGATGATTGGCAATTGTCATGTTATACAAGAAAAACAAAAAAAAAAGCAAGTATAAACGTATTCATGTATGTAGAATTTTGCTTTTGTCTATTATTCAAAAGTTTTTGTGTTCCTCTATACCATGGATATATAAATATATTTTCTTTTAAGGATCGCCATCCTTATAGTTCCCACGACCAAAATTTTTTGCACTTGCCCTTTCATATTTCATTTTTAACAAACAACCAAAATAAAAATAAAAATAAAGAGAAAAAAAAGGAAGAAAAAAACTACATAAGAGGTCTATTATATCCAGAACGATAGAATATTATTTGTTTGTCATGTGAACATTTTTTTTTCTTTTCATTTTTATTAATTTATTGGAATTTTTTTTTTGATTTGTTATCTAATATTCCCGCCAACACTTATAAGATACAATGCACTCTTATAGAAAACTGGAAGATTATTCCCGCCAAAACATGAACAAGTTTTGAGTTATAATACGTATGCACTAATTTCATGGCTGTTCTTCTGAAGAAAATAAATGAAAGAGAAAGAAAAAAAAAAAAAAATCGAAAAAAGAAAAAAAAAATCCAAGATAAAAAGAAGAAAAAAAGAAAATATTGATAATAAATCTTATTTTTCTTTTTTTTAAAATTAAAAACTAATTTCACAGATTTTCTATTAAAATTTTTAAAATTACGAATTTTTGACCTGCCACATGTAAACTTTTTCATTATTCTCAAATAACTTATATTTAATATTAATTTGATTTCATTTTGGAAAAGAAAAAAAAAACCTGCTCTCAAGAGTCCAACAAATAATAATCTTTATACCGGATATTTTGTATGGATTTTATAGGAGTGACGTGGGCATATCGAAAGATATCCTTGAATTTGAAAAAAATGACCCTAATTTTACACTTTGGAATCAAATTTGATTGGGATGCAAAAAAATAAAACAACAAATGTACGTTATTTAAAGAAGTGAGGTAAGCAAAAAAAAAAAAAAAAAACTTGAATTAAACAAGGGAATTTCTTAAGTTATATTTAATTAATTATTCTGTAAAGTGGAACATGTAATTAAGTGTGAATTAGATAAGTATGGATTAGATAATAAATTAACTTTAAATTATAATCAATAATTCATCAATTTAAAACTAAAAATTGAATTCTTTAAAGAAATCATATAAAAAAAAGAACCATTTTGAAATATTCAGCCATCTTGAAGTGAATAATGGAACGTGTGCGAGTACAAAAACAAAAAATTTCAAGTTCATTACGAGTACAGAAATTTTATTTGAAAATGAAAAAAAAAATTCAATTTATCAACGGAAAATAATGTCCAATGTACCTATTTTATTTTTATATAAAATACAAATTTTTTTGCAACGTAAAAAATTCTAACAATATTAATTTACACATATCTAGTTCAATGTCAAAAACATTTAATGTTTAAACTGATTTTAGTAATTATTTATTTATTTTTTATTTTATTTTATTCTTTTTTTTCTTTTTTTTTGTTCCCTTTTACATTTTGCTGATTTAAAAATAAATAAACATAAAAAAATATAATAATTATCTTATCGCTAAAAAATACAGAAAAAAAAATAAACAAAATATTAAAAATAAAAAAAAAAACGACCACAAATAATAATAATATAAACATAAGGAAAGAAAAAAATGTCCGTTAGTGAAAGAAAAAAAGAAAAAAAAAATAAATCAAAAAAACGCTTACACGTTACAGTTTTTTCAATTCATTTTGGCGCAATTTTATAGTAAAAACGTCCGTACAATTTTCAATCGGTTGAAATTTAAAGGGACAGAGAAATAATAAAAAACAAAACTGGAAATGCCAGTTAGACATTTTTAAAAGGCATCTCTCACAAATACATACGTTCATGCGAAATATAAAAAAAAACAACACAACACAAACAGAAGAAAAAAAAAACCCGACAATAATAACAACAACAACAGCAAAGCTTAATATACATTCATAAAAAACATAAAAAGAGGTTTAAAGAAAAAAAAATCTGAGAGAAACTGAGAGAGAAAGAAAATAACAAGAATTTCTTATCTTCATATGAGAAATGTAAGCAAAAAAAAAACAAGAAACGTTCAAAGATGAAATATATAAGACAAAATCAAAGTTTTTGTTGTTGTTGTTGTTTTTGCTGCTGTTGTTGTTGTTGTTCAGTGTTGTCTTTTAAGACTTATTTTTTAAATCATGAATAAGTTAAGTTAATCATTTTGTAAAAGGCAGTCAAGAGAAGAAAGAAAAGAAAGAAGAAAAAAACGTATTTAGCATTATAATCAAGGAGGAATAGAGAAATTGTGTGACTATAAGCACACCAATCTTTTTTATCGCATTTTTTATTCATTTTAATACATATGTTTTATAATGTTCTTCTTTCTTTCTTTCTTCATTCGTATATTTTTCTTTAAACATTTTTTAATACTTGTTGTTGGTATTTTTATGTACATAAAAAAAATTGTATATTATATAATACATATGCAGTAAATCTATTTGCATACATATATGCTATGCAAATTAAATAAGAGAACTCGCGAAAAAAAAAAAAAAAAAGAATTAATATTGCAGACGTATATACCGTTTTGAAAAAAAAAATAATATATTATGTAAAAAAAAAACGGTCGCTTTAAAAATCGAAACTGATTTTTCTGATGGTGCGGATTTTTTTAAATGGCTCATTGAACCCGCATTTCTTTTTAAATTTTTTAACTGACTTTTTTAAATTGTATACATTTTTAATTTAATTACAATTTAATTGTTTTGGTCTTCCACGTCTTTTCTTTTGAAATCTTGAAATCTTTATAAGAATTTAAAAATCGCTGAAAAATAATACTTAACTGAAACGAATACTCTTTTCAAGAGAGATTGCCGGTTTTGAACTACCCATACCGAAGAGAAACAGATGAATACAACCATCAATATTCGAACATCTATAAAAGAGTGTAATTAATTGTCAACCGTAGATTGTTAATTTTAAAATTGAAATGTATTCTTCCTTAGGCAATTACGAATAATTTGATATTGATTTTTAATCAAATTTTTGAGTGTAAAATCGCCATTTTGAAGTGTAAAAGTATATCATACGTGGCATATAGCTAAGTAAACGAAAACACTATAATTTTATGAACACAATCATAATAAAAATCTATTAAATGTACGTCTTTTATAATTATTGTCTTACGCGCAAGTAGAGAAACATGTTTTTTATTTTTTCCTTTTAAATAAATTTTTTTTCGTTGCTTTTTTTTTGTTATTCTTCTCTCTTATAAATATTCTTCATTCTATTGGAGTCTTACATGAGTGGTATTTTTGATTTAGAAGTAAGAGAAAAAAAAAGAACAGGATGTTTATTATTGTGCGAACAAATTTGATTTTTTTCCTTGTCTTCTTCAAAAAAAAAAAAAAACAAAACATAACATAACAACAAAAGTTATGTATTTGTTTCTTAGGATTGAATTCAAGTTTACTTTTATATAATAATACCCTATTTTGTCAAAAGGTGACAAAAAGTTACAGGTTAACTAGATTTTATTTTCTTTTTGCCCCTAAAAAGAGTTAGTTTGTTAATATAAAAAATTTTTTTTTTGAAAAAATAAAGAAATCAAGACAAATATGAGAAAAAAAAAGCAGAGAGCTCAACACGACGCTTTTCCGCAAACTGTGACTTTATTTGGAAACATCAGTAACAGGTCTTTTGTTAAACAAGTTCATATAATATTATTATGTTTGTAAATATAACATCTTTAGTGAATTTAATTATGGTTTTCCGACAGTTCTTATAACAATGTCTCATAAATAAATAAAATCAGAAAAATGTCAATGATCTGACATTCTATAAGTACATAATTGTTTATAATACTAATTATCAGGATTCTAACAATGACAATTTTTTTTTTCTTCCATTCTTTCTTTTTTTTTATTTATTTATTTATATATATTTTTTATTCAATCTTTACCATACATGATAGAACGTCTTTTTCTTAAATAAAAAAAAAAATTAAAATTGAATTATTAAAATGAGAAATAGAAGAAGAAAATGAATAATGGCCTATCCTTCTTCTTTAGATGATTATACAACTTATAAGTTTAAAAAACTAACCTTACCACACCACACCCTGTACATATAAAAAAGAGAGCCAAGTAAATGGCATAATATATATAAAAAAGCCATATTTATACACCTTTACATTTTTATTTATTTATTTTTTGCTTTTTAAATACAAAAAAAGAAAAGATTTTTAAATATATTGAAATGTTCACGTGTGCGCGCGCGTATATATAAGAATATTATATACATTGACTGATATAACAACAACAATAAGAAGAAGAAAAAAAAAGCTTGGAGAAAAAAGAACAGAAAAATACTTATAAAAAAGAAGAAATACAACAGTAATCTCGCTTTAAAAATCGTGGGAAGCCGAAATCTGTGATCATACAAACAAGCACAGCATTCCTGCTGGTGGTTAGATTCTTTTAATATTAAATGGCTCTTTTATAACAAAACACACACAAATACACTGTTCCTCTCAACTCTTATTTTTGGGCTCTCTTTTCTTTTCTTTTTTTTTTTTTTTTGGTATACCAACAATTATGATGATTTTATTATTATTTTTATATTATTTATTATTATTTGTTATAATATAATTTATATTTGATAAAAGAAATTCAAAAAAAATAATAAATAAATAATATTCAACAAAAATTGTGATGAGTAATGACGACATTTTATGTTGTTCAATTAATAATTCATTTTTTTAAAAGGAATCACACTGAGATGAATTACTTTCAATCCATTTCATAGTCATACAACATCTAACGAAAAATATAAAAAAAAATAAATATATAATTAGATTTTTTGTAACGATTGCTGCAGGTAGGTACAATCTTTAACAGGAGAAAAAAGAACAACAACAACAACGAAAGAATAGAAACACAAAAATTGTTAATATTCTGATATAATTTTTCTAGACGAAAAAAATAATAGAAAGATGATCCTAATGACTACCACCAATTCTTTATTATAATTAACAATTATATTGATGACTAATTTTATAAGAGAAAAAAAACCAGAAAAACACTGACTATAATTAAGTATCAGTCTAATTAATTTATTACATCTTTTTAATACAATTAAATTAGATATTTTATTCCAATAGATTTTAAACGTACAAAACATAGAAAATATATACATTTTTCATGTAAATTTTTTAATAATTTATTGGCTCTATAAAATTCTAAACAAAAAAGAAAAAACAAGACAAGAAAAAAATATAAGAAACTGAAAATCTTAAGCCATACTGTCTAATGACAATCAAAAAAATATATAATTTATACATAATTCTTAAATATCTTCGAGTAGAAAAAGAGACATGAGTGGTGTGAAGATGCTTTTTCAAAAAAAGAACAAGAAAAAGGAAAGACACATAAAAATGAAGAAAAAAAAATAAACAAAAACATTTAAATAATCTGGCCTAACATAAAAACCAGTAATATTGGATTGGAAAATGAACGATACTTTATTATACCACATGCGGGATGGTTGATAATTTCTCGTTGGTTTATTTTATTTTATTATATTTATTTTTTTTTTAAATATTTTTTGCTTTTTTTCCTTTTATTTTTTTACGACAATCCGGTTTGATTATTTTTGCCATTGATAAAAAAAAAACGAATTCATTTAAGTCCATTCATTAATATTGCGGGCCATTTATTATTTTGCAATTTTATTTTTCAAAAGCAAAAGAAACAACCGCATCAATCCTCGTATATTTGAAATTCTCAAGGCAATCAATTAATAAAATTAAATGCATAATAAGAAACAATTATAATCTTTCCCTTTTATCTTATTTCATTTTGTCTCTGTATTCGCAATTTTTTTTTGTCATCTTTTTAATTAAGAAATAATTGACAAATATTTAAACTGAAAGAAAGTATACGAATGCAAAAACAAAAACAATTCAAACAATTTTTTAACGCCTTTATTTTAGTTATTCAATAAAAATAAAAGAAACCATAAAGAAATTTTCACAAGATTAAGATAAGAAATTCTTATACTTTTTTTTTGTCTCTTTCTATCTAAAATAATTTTTAATTGATTTCTTCTTATTTTATTTGCGTAAACAAAAATAATGTTAAAAGTTGAAGGCGGTAAAAGAAAAAAAAAAAAAACCAACCACCACCACCATCTTTGTTATAATTATGCAGATACATATACATACACACACACACATATATATGAGCCACAGGTACACATACGTAAATTATCTCTTTGATATTCCAATCGCACAAAAAAAATCCCGAAAAAAAAAAAAAACTTAAATTAAAATTGTATTCAACTCTACCTCTTTAATATATTTCATACAGAAGAGAAAAAAAAAAGAAGAAACAAAAAAATTACCAGAAAAAATTCCAAAACCAAGACTAAGAGAAGAACTAAGAACAAGACCAAAGACTCAACACAAAAAAAAACAACACAAAAAAAAAAGACCCAAAGCAAAGACCAAACACTAACATTTGTACAGAAGAAGTATCTCTCATTGAAGACAGATTTTTTATTCATTTTTTTCCATACTTCTTCTCTCTTTTCTTTTCTTTTTTAGTTATGCGTTAGCCCAACTGTCAAAAAAAAAAAAAAAAAACAAAAACTAAAAAAACAGAAAAAAAAGCAAAACCTGCCAACTCAATAAACGATCATTTTTAAAATCCTCATCACCACCATCTATAACCAAACCAATAACGATATATATTTCGTTATTGTTGTTGTTTTTGTTGTTGCTGCTATTTTTTCTTGTTGTACTTTAAATTATAACGTCAACATTTCAAGAAAGTGTTAATGTATTGGATCGTAACGAATCAATAAAATAAATCAATCAATGGCAAGAAATTATTAGTATTGCGATTTTTTTTTTATTCTTTTATTGTTTTGTCTCTCCCTCTACTGTATGTAGATTTTGCTCTCAATTTTTTTTTTCTCTATAATATTTTTAAAGTAGGAAAAAAAAATGTTTGATAAAATTAAGATTAATAAAATTTGTTTTTTCATTCCAAGATCAAAAAAAAAAAAGAAAATAAAAATAAAAACAAAAACAAAAAACGAAATAAGATAGGAAAGAATTCACTAATGGGTGTTTGTAACAAAATAATGTTTCTCAGAATAAATATTTTAATGTGCAAAGATCTTGTTTTATATAAATATTTAAGATATGACACCGACTTATTATTTATCCTGTTATATTTGCATACAATTATTTTTTTTTCTCATCTTTTAGAATCTCAAACAAAATTCGTCTGTTTTGTACAATATTCACAACAAATACAACAATAACAACAACACAGATAATAAACTGACAAAATTTTGTTGTTGTTAATTTTTTATTTTTGTAACGATTTTTTTTTTCTTGACTTAATAAATAGGTAGGATATGATCATCGTTTATTATAAAAACTTAATAATAGTTTTTTTTTTCTTTAAAAAAAAAAAAATTAAAATATTATATAATCAATTCTTATTGAATAATAATTGTGAATAGATGAAAGAAAAAAAAAATGAAAAAGAAGAGGAAGAAGAAGAAGAAGTAAAAGAAAAACAAGGCAGAAAAAAAATAAATTATTTTAAAAATTCTGTCAAGTTCTTACTTATACGATTAGTATTCTGATGGTAACACGAATCTTAGCTTAGGGACACAAGTCCGACCTGTAGACAATGGTTAAGGTCAAAACAAAAAGCGCGGGAAATCATATGATTGGTCCATAAGATATATCTTTAAACAGGGTAGCAAGTAAGAAAAATATATAAGTTATAATAAAAAAAAAAGCTTTCACATTTGCAACTTAATTCGGTGGAAAATACAATTTTTCCTAAGAACTTTTTGAATGTGTGAACAATTTAATGGAAAAAGAAGAAACTAAAGGAGTTGATTCGCCTGATGTATCTTATTTTGAGAAAACATATTTTTGTTTTCTGTTTGAAATTAATTTCTAAAGATGATTTTGATCTTGAACATAATTTTGTCGAAAATTTTTTGCACCCTGTGGACCAACATGAATTTTATAAGAAAACTTATTGTGTGGTATTCGCATATATACACAAAAAATATAAAAAAACCAACACAACACAAAAATACAACACACACACACAAGATATATAAAACTGGCTTTTGAATGCGGACATTTGAATCAAGTCAAAGCTGAATAGCGCTCTTCTGATGATTAAATAATTTGAACTAGCAAAAACTTTGGAGTTCAAGTTCAATAACTAAAAAAAAAACGAAAAAAGAAAAGAAAAAAGAAAAACAATCAAAAAAATGTTTTAACGAGATTGATTCTGATCGTTGTAGATTTTGATTAATTTTTCGTGTTTGAAACAAATTCTTAAAATAATCCAAGCCTATTCCTAATCAAATGAGACTCTGCTGCTGCTGTGACAAAAAAAAACAATTACATATCTCAAAATTCTGAACTGGGACCTTTCCGGACAAAATCTGAGAACAACATTTAATTTATAAAAGAAAGGCCAGTTTTGGGGGGGAATTACTTTTGTAGTCATGTCAAAATATATAAAAAAAAAAACAAGACATCTACGATAATTTATTTCATTTTAAAAGAAGGGGTTTTAAGGTATAAGAGATTATTGAAAAACCTGATGTAAATTATGCACTGATGAGAAATTAGTTCAGTTGAAAAACGGTTACCATACCAATTCTATTCCACTCATGGGACGTTTTTTTTTTTTCTTTTCTCAAATCTTTAAAATAAAAACTAAACTATCATTGGGTATTGTTTATGATTTGTCTATCGGAAAAACGGGCATATATTTATAAAACAAGAATAATTCAAGACAAGTTTTATAAAAAAAAGAACTACTACAAATAAATTACAAAATTATTATTTTTCTTTTAACCATCTGCAGCATCCAGCTAGACTTCTATTTAAATATTTAACTAAAAACGTTATTTTCCCTTAGATATTAGAAAAATTCTAAGACTCGATGATAAGAAAGGACACCGTTTTTTTCTCATCGGCTTTTTTTATTATTATTGGCAAACGATTTTTATAAGGAAAAAAAAATCATAATAATAAACAAAATAAACAAGAGAAAAATATTAAAGAAAAAAAAAAAACTGTGTCAAATATAAACAACAACCATAGGTTTGTTCAGTAAAAAAAAAAAAAAAGAAATAAGAAGAAAAAAAATCACTCCTAACAGCTGATTATCGTTGCGGATGTTTGATAAAAAAAAAAAATATTATTCACGATAAAAATATTTCGTTTTCGTTATAACAATAACATTTTGTAATAAAATCTAATAAACTCATATGTATGCATTGAAATTTTATTCGCCTTTCATTTTTTGATTTCTACAAAGAAACTCTGATAACTCTTGTTTTATTTATTATTTATACATTATTACGTACGTTGAAGTTTTTTTATGAGATAATTTTATGACTTTGGATGATAATTTGTTTTTTGTTGTTTTTTTTTTTTTTTGACTGGATGAAAATTGTAAATTCAAGTCACACACTTATCATGACTAGAAATTAAAATTTATACAAAAGAAGAAGAAAAAAAAATGGTGGATGTGACACCAAATTTCCTGGTAAATAATATGATAGGGAATAAAATAATATTTTTCTGTTCATTCTTCTTTATTTTTTTTCGTTTTAATAAAATTTCTGTAAGGATTTACGTGATAGAATGTTTCTGTTCATTGATGAAGGAAGTCAGTTGTTACAAAAATTAATTTATGGATTTATTAAGTCTGATGGCAAGGTCAACACAACAATCTCATTAACGTTTTTATCAATTAAAGATTTAAAAGAAAAACACAACACACACAAAAATCTTCATTTTTGATTTAAAATTAAGAACAAATTAAAAATTGTAATTTAAGATCAAAAATAACAAAATCAAAAAAAAAAAAAAAAACTATCCCATATTCAAAATTTATGGTTGTATTTTTTTTTTATTGTTATTATTACATCTTCTTAGATTTAAATAAAAAGCTTTAATAAACAGGAAACATTTAAAATTCATAAACGCCTACATTAAAAATATATAACTAAATTTTTGCATAAAAATGCTTTGTAAAAAAGAAGAAAAAAAAATATATAAAGTTTTGAACTTTTGAGTTTATCGCGACGACATAAATATTTATAGAATTTTAAATCAAACAAATATTCTCATTTTTTTTTTGTTCTTCTTGTTCTTCTTCTTCTTCTTCATTCTGAGTCTTTTATTTTCTTACGTTTATGAATGAATGAATACAAAACATATGATTATGTATACGTACTTGACTTTTTAAGTAAAAGTGTCATTGCTCATTATATTATTATTAATCTTTTATATACAACGTCTTGTTGTTGTTGTTGTTGTTGTTGTCGTTTTTTGTTGTTTTTTTTTCATCTTAACTTAAACAGAAAAAATGTATGTCATTCATACGAATATATAAGAAAAATTATAATCTTAATCTTTGTTTTCTTTATAAAATTGTTATTATTATTACTTTTTTTTTCGTTATAGATTGGCGAGGCGACACTAAAAACAAACAGCAATAAAAATATAGGACCATAAATAACAGATTTTCTACCAACAAATAAACCCTTATAAATGTTGGTATTTTTTTTAAATATTTTTCCATAGGTTCTGGGAATTATCATATGCGGCTTTACTTCAAATATTAAATTGATGAAAAAAAACCCTTAAGATTATATTTAAGGAAAAAAGAAGAAGTAAATATGAGCTCTTAAAGTGTTATCAAAGACTAACCATTTACCGGTTCCACTTTTTAAAGAACTTTGATTATTTTTTTTAACATGATTAACACAAGAATAATGTTGATCAAAATGTTTAAAAACAAAAGCGTCCCGTTAAATGATTACAAAGGAAAAGGAATCCTGTTATAAAAAAAGAAGGAAGAACAATTTTATTTTTTTATTTTTATTAGGGTTTCTAGGGAACGCACATCATTAACATTTCGCGCCTTTTTAGCTTTCCTAAAAACATAAAGTACCTGTTTTCCTAATGTTTTATCTAAAAATAAAAAACACCAACATATAAAATTTTAGTTGTTGTTGCTGTTTGTCTTGGAAGGGTCTAATCATATTTGATCTAAACATAATATTAGTCCTGAAAGAATATATTACGTTATGTATATAAAAAAAAAATCAAACCAAGTCCTCTATATGTAAAAAGATATTTAAGTAAGAATCAGCTGAGATCTTTCTGTTTTCTTTCTGTGTCGAATTGATTTTTTAGAAGAAAACCTTTTTCACCTACACAACCTTATATAATTATTCTAATATACACACTTTTGAAACGTGGCATTCTTGTGTCTCAAAAGGTAACACGTACAAAAGGACCTGCACAACAAAAAAAAAATCTTCAAGTTACGTCTTGAGTTTTATTTGTATTTTGATAAAACAGAAGAGGATTCGTTCTTAGTGACGAGTTCCAATCAAAAATTGTTTTAAAAATCATTAAATAATTTGATTGTTGTTCCAATCAAATTTCCTTTTTTGAGATCCTCAATTAATTGATCATTTAGTTTTATTGAACATAAATATGAAAAAAAAAATAATTAGATCCCTAAATACAGTCCTGTTTAAGGTTGAGGGTGACCATTTAAAAAAAAAATCGAAATCATTGTCGACATTTTTAAAGGCCTGAGAAAACTTCCAAAATTTAAAAAAAAAATATTGTTTACATTTTTTTTGTTATTCTTTTCTTTTGCTTTTATTTTGAAAACGAAGATTTCTTAGAAAATATCTTAGAAATGAGCCGATCATATGGGAAAAGGTGAAATCAGATGAAATGTCTGAAGGTTCTTTTTTCCTTTACTCAAACATTTTTTTTTTATTAATTGATAAAAAGAAAAGAATAGGCATAAAGAAAGAAAACGTCTCTTAAAATTTATAACACGATAAATAAGAATAACATTCTATGTGGGGGTGGTGATATAGTAAATTATAAGATAGTTTTCAATGGTTTAATAATTTAACTTGAAAATATATTTATGTCAGAGTAATTAACTGCATCTGAAGAAAATAAAAACAAAAATGTTGACTTTAAATAGTTACCACATGCTTTTGTAATGTTACACACATCCTTTTAAAGGATGTGTTAAAAGACTATATAATTATAATATTTTGAACTTGTTTATCCTTTTTTTTTATTCCTTTCTTCGCGCTTTTTTATGAAACTATGAGATCCTAATCTGTTCTACAGTCAATGCCTTTTTTTTTCTTTATTTCTTTTTTTTCTGTTTTTTGTTTGTGTAAATTATGTCGCCTTCTGTAATATAGTCTTACAGATTATAAAACACAAAAAAAAAAATACATTTTCCCACAGTTAAAAGTAAATTATTTAATAAAAGGTTTAATTTTAATGTTTTTTTAACATTTTTTGTTTTAGTTCTCATTTTTTACGATTTAGCTCTTATTGTTGTTGTTCCTATTTTTTTTGACGAATAAAATTTTTTTTTCCAGAAATACAGTAAAAATAAATTATCTCTTTTAAACTATTAGATTTGCCATCATAATGAATGTGCTTAATATTATTTAGAAAATCATTACTAATGGATTTATTTGTTAACCTCATGTGAAAAGGGATTTTTTCGTTTTCATTATTATTTTTTTATTGTTGAGAGGTTTTTTTTTTCTTAACAAAAAAAGTCAGGTCGAAAAAAAATATCAATAAACTTGCAATAATATATTGATTGTAAGGTTCGAAAAAAATTTTCTCATGAAGAATATTACAAAGGTACATGTCTAAGATGTCTTTAAGATGTGGGTGCAAGAATCTTATAAATGCAATATTATTATTACAAAGAAAATCGAGAACGATAACTTATAATAAAAAAAATATGTCATGGGTCAGGTGATTTCCCATGGAATAAATGAAGAAACTTCACATAAAATACAACAACAACAATTAAAAAAAGGAAGAAAGAAAATCCCTATTTTTTGTGTATTTTTCTTAGGGGGTTCCAATTCCATGAAATGATGTCCTTATGTCAATTAGATAGAAAAGTGTGCGACACTAAAAATATAACAATATAGTAGTATAGGCAAAAATGAATGTTGGCCAAATGATTTGTGAAATTACGCGCAAAAAAACGAGATTATTATTTCTTTTGACAAAAGAAAAGGCAAGAGATTTGTGTGTGAATTAGGTTGTTTTTTTTTCATGAATAAAAGAAACTTGTTATAATTTGTTGGTACAACAATTCTGTTCAAAAATTTATTTTTATTGCTACTCTTTGTCATTTATTGTTGCATTTATTTTTGGTAACAATTTAGTTTTTTTTTGTTCATTTCCTTTAAATTATTCATTCCCACTTCAAATGATTGATGATTAAATGTAATGAAATAATAAAGATGCAACTCAGAAATTGTTTTTAAATTTTGTTTTTTCTTTTATTTTTTGCAAGGATCTTTGCAAAAAAAAAAAAAAAAAGAATTTGCAAATTTATATTCATTTTTACCTTAAAACCTCCGTGAACAAAGGTTTTGTACATTTTACATTGTGGTTTAAGTGTCTTTTAAAAAGGTTTTAAATATAACAAAAGCTTTTATTTTATTTATCTGTAACACAATAATATGCAAAAAAAAGAAGTATTTTACCTTGAAAATAAAGAAAATTACAAATACATAATATTACTTTTAGACACGCAGATAATACCTACATGTTTTTCTTTACACACTTTGGAATAATATAACAATAAAATAAGTACAGTACAATTTATTCAAATTTATCTCAATTTATTTTCAAATTATAAATTCAATTTTTAAGAAATAAATAAAAAGAAAGAAATTTCGAGGTTATTCAAAAATGTTTGAAACAATAGAGAATAAATTGGGAGGATTATTTTGGGTAAATTACCTAAAATACTGACAACCCTTAAATTAAATATTTTATAAAAATCGGGAAACTTCTTAGATAAGAACGGCACACATGTATAGAAATTATAAAATTCATAGGCGTAAACGACTCCTTTTTCTAGAAATAAGTAATTAAGAACAATAGACATGCATCACATTTAAAATAATTTTATGATTCTAGACTTAGACAGAATACGGTATATATTGGGCTTAGATTTACTGATAAAGTTAACATAATATAAGTCATAACTATGCCTACACATACAATAATTAAACATTTTATGTGTGTGTTCTTTCTACGAATTTGGATTAAATGAAAAGAAATGTAATAGAAATGATCTTAATACGGTCGAAAATAACTAATTTTTCGTTTTTATGATCCTTTTGTTAAAAATGAAGACAAAAGAAAAAGGCATTATAAACGAACGACTAAAGAATAAAATAAAGGAGCCTCTAAAATCTTATTTATGGAAATTTACAGTGCCTATAAAAACAGGAATATTCATCTTACGTCATTACTTAACACTATCTTCTTTTTTTTTTGCCTTGTTTTACAAACACACAAACATACATTTGAGGATAATTAAATTTTTTTATAAATGTAAAGAAAATGGTGGTGAACGTTGATGACTCAGTGGGAGATCTATAAAATACTCTTTTTAGTGTAAGAGTTTCTTGTTTCTAAAATCAAATTTTAAACGATAATAATAGAAAATAATAGAAAAAACTCATCATAAGAAAATATCCCTTTTATTTGATTTGAAATATTGATAAATCAAGAGTCGACGTTAGTTAAATCCTCAACCTACAAAACAATAAAAGGATGGGCAAATAAAGTAAATTTGATTTAATCTTTAATAGAATTAAAGTATAGTTTTTTTTTTGTATTTTTTTCTTTTTGTAAAAAAAAAAAATCTAAACATAATTTTTAGATAAAAAGTTGTTAAATAACACCTACATAAAAATGTGTGACCTCTTTGATGTGTTATGTTAAGAGACCCACCCAAATGGTTTCTTTTCTTTTTATTTTTATTTTGTTTTTTTTTTATAGAAAAAAAAGTGTCTTGTGTGACAATAAAATATTTGATTTAAACGAAGGCATTTGAACCCTATCATGTGTATATTTTTCCATTAAAATTTACAAAGAGAAATTTTATACTTTTACTGTAAAATTAAACACAATACGATCGTTATTAGAAAAATATAAGAAAACCCCTTCAAATTTACTTTATACTTTTTAAATGGCGTAAAGTTAAAATTCGGTTTGCTAAACAATTATTTTTGTCTTTTGACTTTACTTTTTGTGTTGAAAAAAAAATTGTGATTATTCTTAAAATTTTTAAGAGAAGAGATGAAAAGAGTTTAAGAAAAGAATAAATGTACTCGGCGATACCACTTCAACCAGACATAAAAAGTATAAAAAAAAAATAAAACAGGACAATCGAAGTTTTTTTAACCGAGAAATTGAAGTACAATCGCCACTATATTGTCACAATTCAAGTGATCATTGTCAATGTTAAAAGTAGAAGAAAAAAACAAATTTAATTTTTGTTATTTTTCGTTTATTGAGCAAAAGAAACGTTCTAAGAAAAAGCGGCTTTATAAAAAGGATATTCAAAAAAAAATCTTATTGCACAATTTCTGTAATAAAAATGAAAACCAAGAAACACAGTCCTCTCTTTTATGTCCTTACAATCCTTATTCCTGAACATAAGTTACAAACAGAAGAAAAATTCCTTTACTTTTATATTATTCTAAAAAAAAAAACTAAAGAAAAGACAAAGATTGTTTATAGTTTTTCTAAACATAACGGAGGAATAGTCAGTTATTATGGGTCAACTCATGTATAGCGAACGGCCACACATAAAATAATAAAATCTTATCCTATTTTGATCTATAAAAATTATAAATGTGTGTGTATGTGTAAATCTTATGTACGCACTTAAATATTTACGATGACAAATGATGTAATAAACTTTCGACCATAATCAGTCTTCAGAGGGGTGAAACACAATTGTAAAGAAGGTATTATACAAGTTTCTAAGTAAAATTGTGCAATTGTTCCTTTTCTTAAAAAAAAACTCATATATTCAACCAAGCAACCAACCACCTACAATAATACAATAAAAAAGTAAACCAACCAATTCATTCAATAATTTTTAAGGTATGACAACCTGAAAGATTTTTGAATGAAATTTTGTTTTTGGGGACAATAATAAAGTAGGTACTTACACAATAATAAATAACGATTTTCACTATTATTGAGATTCGCAAATATGTGTAATTTTTATATATTAGAAAACAGAACAATTAATATTCATGGAAATAAATAAGTGAGATTCAATAAACAAGCGCGGACCACTTTAGTTAAAAAAAAAAAAAAACTAAAAAATGCGTAAACATTTGTTGCGTGAATACTTTTTTTAACGTTTTAATGGGTATGTTCTAATATTATTATAATGAGATTTCCGATTTCTCCTCTCTTTCTTCTTTTCTGTTTAAAGAAAATATTTTATTCGTTTGTGTTATTTTTCAATGTTTTTTGTTTTGTTTTCTTTTTTTTTTTTTTTTTGTTTTTTTAAATCTTATTTATGTGAATGAATAGAGTAGGTAATACCTACCTCTTTAAAAACAAAACAAAAAAAAAACGAACTCGATTAGATATAAATATTATTCACGCATAAAAAAGTAAAAAAAAAACAAAACTTCTTAATGCTAAATGGAATATTTATTCAGTGTCCACCCACATCATCTAACACAAAAATATTTAATTTTTTAACGTGGATTTGCAATGATTGATTGAATTATTTTTAACGAAAAAAAAAACGTTACTCGCGTATAGGAAAAAAACAATGTTTTCTTTAAGTTTTGTTTTGTTTTATTTTTTACCGGTATGGTAGACGATATAAAATTTTAATCAATTGATGAACACAAAAAATAATTTAATTTTTATAATTATTTTGTATTTTTTTTTCTGTTAATCAAATTAAAACCAACAAATCTAAATTATTAATTGATAAATGATTTAGCAATTAGTAGTCACCAGTTCTCCGTCTCCAGTCTCTACTTAATATCATTTAAGTCCTAATAATAAAACGTAATTCAATTTAAAACGATAATTCATTAATAAATGTGTAACAAATTTTATTACTGTTGTTGTTTTATTATTCATTGGGAAATAATGTACGAGACAAAAAAATTTCTATGCTCTAATTATCAATTTATTAAAAAAATAATTAAATTATGTATTGAGAAAGGTCACACATTTAGACGTTACAAAATAAGAATATAGAAGAAAGAATATGGTGAAAAATATGGAGAAACCTCAATAAATATTTTTAAATTACATTTTTTTAAACAAATATTTCTTTTATTCAAAAATATGTTTCTCTCACTTTAATAAAAAAAAAAACTAAATAGATTTTCATTTCTATTCAAAAAAAAAATCATATTTTACCAAAAAAAAAAAGGAAAAGAAAGAAAAAAACAAAAAAGAATGGATGAGATGAGGAAAAAAAACCTATGAAGAATATAAAATATTATACACAACAAACATCCTAAGTATTGTTTGTTACAAAAATGACCAACGAAAGGTATCCTCCTTCTTAGGAATTCATTTTTAGAAGAAATACAAAAAAAAATCTACAAGAAAAACGAAGAAAAAAAAGATAAAGAATCGTATCGGCTTTTGCCGCTTAGTTTGATGGCCAAAGAAAAGAGCCAAGGAATAATCATCAAGAGCCTTGAGCGTTGTATCATAATAATAAAAATCTCAGACAGAACTTCATCGAAATTATTTCTCTTCTTTTATTTTATATTTTTTTTATAGAAAACAAAAATAATTTCATCCTTAATTTTATATTTTTTTTTACGCCAGTCTTATAATTTCCGTGAAATTAAATATCTTAATTATTGTATTTGTATTTCACATCAATTAACTTTTAAGCCTAAATTTAATTAAAATTATCAGATTGGTTCATTTTTCTTCTCTTCCTTTTCAAAACGAAAAGAGAAAGTTAAAATAAAGAATAAATCCAACAATTTGCGGATGGTAATGGGAATGAGAAGATTGTGTTGTGTCAATAATTTAAACGTTTTTCTTTTGTTACAAAATAAAAACAATAAAAAAAAAAACGTCCATTATCATCGTAAAACATTTGACAGTATTTAGAAGAAAACCCTTATCTTCTATCCAAGAGGAGAAAAAAAAAGATACATTACAAGATGAACATATATTTAAAGGAATTTTGGGTTAACAAAACTGCCAAAAGATTAAGAAAAAAAAAAGTAGAAACAAAAATTGAATAGGCAAGGCACAATTTTTTATATTTTATTGCTGTGGTCACGTCCGGTCAGATTTATGGAAGATTTCTGAAATGGGGAATGAGACAAAGTGACACCTTACCCAAAATACCCAAAATATTTTCTAAGAAAACCTGAAATTTCGGTACATTTGATATTTGAGTTACATTTCTTTAAAATGCAAGAAGAAAATATTGATTTTAATTTAATTAATAAAAATACGTCAACATTAAATCTAATCAAATGGAAAAGTTAAAAAAAATGTTGTGTTGAATAGAAAATTCTTTCTTAATAAAAAACAGTCATAAACCCTAAAAATTATATAAGAAACAATTTAATGTAACAATGTCGTGTCGGCTGGACTGGTGTTGTTCTTTTCTATGTAAGTTTTTCTTCTAAAAATCGTCTCACAACAGTCGTAAAAAAAAGACTATAAAAAAGCCAACACAAAGAATCATATAATTGTTGTATTTCTAAGTATTTTTAACGAAATAATAATAAAAATAAAGAGAAAAAAAAGCTAAGCAAGTGAAAACAATTGTGATATTCACTTGAGTTCTTCTTTTCAATTAACCGGATGTTCCTGCAATACTTTTTACGTCAATGGGGATAAATTTATAGCGATTACACAAAAATGTTTTCTATTTTTCTTTAACAAATTATTTCTTATTTTGTTCCCTTTAAAAAGAAAATCCTTTTCTGAAAATCATAAGACTGTAAGTTAACAGAGACATTGTAATGTTTTTTTCTTTTTTCTCAAATATAATATTATAATATATTCTCTGTGATTCTTTTATTTGATCCTCCTCCTTCATTTAATCATCAAGAAATATATTATTCCTTTTTATGCAAATAATTTTCCAATCATCAATTCAATTATGGTTTATACGAAAGTTAATTTTCTTAGCGAAAAAAAAAAGAGAAGAGAAAGAAATTGCCGTATCAAATAATATCGGTATAATATTCTTAAAGGGTAATAACAGCAAAATTATCTTCCTTTTTAAATCAAAATTACATCGCGGCTTTTTTTCTTCTCTTTTTATTATTAAGTCTCGACTCGACTCCATTCTGTGTACAGTCACATTCCACAGAGTCGAGTCTTGAGTTGAGGTAAGGAACATAAAAAATAAATAAATAAGAAATTGTATATAGGCATACACACACATGCACACACACAGATTAACTTTATATAAAACACATGAAAAGACAAAATTGATTTTATTTTTTAATGTCAAGGAATAGAGGTGTAACCAGCACCAGGTTAACGGTTTAATAACGGACAAAATATTATAACGATTGTCGTAAATTCGTTAGTATTGACTATTGAATTTATGTATTGTCTTTTTATTCATACATAATTACTCAATTTCTGTTTGTACTTTCGACTTTGACTTAAAAAATATGTATAACGAATGACAAATACTTAAAAGATAAAAAACGGAAATAAACAATTATTTATTTTCTGATTTTATTTGATAAAATAAAACATAGAACATAAAATCGTATAAAAAAGAACAGAATAAATCAAATTTCTAAGGAGATTAAGACAAAAAAAAAAAGAACCAACAAATTTTAATTATGAAAAAATATAAAAAAAAAATCTGGCAGCGTCTGGGATGAAATGGATGGACAATATAAACCATTTGACGGATTCAAATTGATTACATAATTTTACCATTTTGTTTTTTCTTTTTCGTCTTTTACCTTTTAGAATCGTCGTGAGAAATATTTCGTTAGAAAAAATAATTTTAGATGGCGTAGACATCAACGGATAAAATAAAAAAATCTAACCGGTTTTTCTATTTCTTCTTAGATATTTAATGAGTATTTTTTTTTATGTTATATTTTTTCTTCTTCTTCTTCTTCTTGTTGTATCTTTTTTTTTGTATAATTAGTAAAATTATATTCTCTTTTTTTTTCTCCACCAATAAATAAAAAGGATCGAATTTGGAATTTCTAACAAGTTTTTGTTGATTTGTGTTCTTCATGTTTAAGTTTAACGTGAGTCATAATTGTTTTAAAAACTCTAATTTAAAATTTTTTTTAATAAAAGAAACTATTTTCATTTATTAAAAAAAAGCCATGTAAACAAAACTGAAATCTTTTGAATTCATGTTGAGTAACGTTTTATTATGTAAGCACAACGGGGTGAGGGTTGAATATTGAAATTCTCTTCTTTATAAAAACACAAGACAATTAACTATTTTTTTTATTACAGGACATCGTCCTGTATCATTCTATGCCGAATTAAAATAATATATTAATCAATTTATTAGTTTCATGCAGTGCGTTGAATCCATTCTGATGTTAATTATATTTTCTATATAGAAAAAAAAGTCGTTGTCGCTTCTATTCATCATTAAATGTCATCATCGTCTATAATCAATCATCAAGTATAAACAATTTTTTATTACATCGCTTCTTCTCAATCAAAAAAAATTATATATAAATCTCTTTAAAGCTTCCCATTTCTAATTTTAATTCAATTGAAATTTCTTAGTAAAAAAAAAATATAAAACTAAAATATTGACTGATAAAATTTTTATTGTCTAACTAGTTGGAAATTTAACATTCTTAAATTCATTGATTGACTCAGAATAATTTAAAGTGAATAATAAAGTAAAGAAGAAAATATTTTATACAAAAGTCTTGATTGTATTTTAGTCGTATAGAAATATTTAGTAAGAAAGTATAAAGTAGAAAGATAGTTTAGACGCCATTATAATACTAGACTTTGCGTGTCCTACAATGGCCTTGGTAGTAGATTCAAAACTCGTAAAGAAGAGATACCGCACAGCATAGAATACACTTTAAAAAAAAAACAACAAGAAAATAAGAAAAATAATAAAAAGATGATAATAACAACAACAAATAATAAAAATAAATAAAACAACAAAAATTTACAATAAAAAGTATTTTTAATAATTATACAGAATACCGATTCCCCTTTAGGTATAATGACAACAGCTAATTTCTCATCTCTAAACTTCAAATCATTTTTTTTTTCCAAATCGTTAATAACAAAATATAAACCAAAAATCTTTCAGCCCCTAATCTTAACTAGAAATCTCAAAAGAAACGAATGAATAAAAAAAAAACAGAAAAATTTCTAATTAGAGAGAGAAACCCTTTTCTCAGCCCATAATCGAATATCACGTTTTTTTTTCTCTTCTTATATTCATTATTATTATTATTTATACATATTTTTTTTTTTATAAATTATTTAAAACTAAAAGGTTGATGACACGAAAGGAATGAAATGGAATAAAATTATGTTGAGAGAGAGATGAAAAAAAAAACAAAAGAAAAAGAAAAAAGGAACGGTTGAAGGGAAACTTGTTATATAACAACCTACGTATTAGGTTATATAATTATATGTAAGATGATGATGGTATGTATCTCTTGGACATCAGACATCTTCAATTCAATAATATTTATATTTTTAACATAAAAGAAACAAAAAAAAACATATAAATATAAATAAATGAAAAGAAAATATTTATTTTGATCTTAATTTATATCAAAAGAAACAGCGAAAGGGTAAATCAGAGAAAGAAAAGAAAACAAAAAAAAATCTTTCTTGTCTTCTCGTTCCTTAGATTTATAATGTTCACCTTTTTTTTGCTTTGCTTTTATTTTATATTCTCATGATTTTCATTCGAAAGAAAATCTTGTATAAAAAGATTTCCCAGTTACCAGAAGAAACAGAATAAAAAAAAAATATACCATTTTTTTATTCCTTGCATCATCTTCAATCATCTTTTTATTAATGGTAAATAATCTATACCTGAAGATGAAAATGTATTTTAATAGAAGGAATAAAAAATGGAAGAGAAAAAAATATTAAAAATGATCTTAAGGAAATGTACATTAAAAACTACATATTGATGAAAAACATGTAAAAACAATAGGAAAAAAAAAACAGCCAACAACTAAATATGACACAAGTAAAAATACTTTCTTATGAATTATTACAAACAATAAAGGGGCGATCCACTTCAGAGAACAGATACAATAAAGGGTTGATTCTACTTCTTGTGTAATTTAACGTTTGGCAAAAAAAAAAAATTAAACAACTTTAATAAAAGAATGGAGGAAATTCATGAACCGTAGAACCAAAAACAACAAGATTTATAGTGTCAGCTTTTTTATTATTATTCTTCTTATTTTTTCGTAACCGAATGAGCTAATTTGACAATTTATACTTTTTTATTGTTTAGATTTTTTGTATTATTTTTTTACAGAAGAAAAAATTATAAGAATGAAAAATTTCCTATGATTTCTTTAAAAAATCAGAGTCAATCAACGATTTCTCGTGATTTCTCAGCTGAAAATGATAAAAGCTCACAAATCCCATAAAGTTGAAAAAACTTCTATTTTCTAGGAGAATAAGCAATAAGAGTTCATAATTTTAATTAAAGTTTAAATCAAGTAGAAAATTACATCCTTAACTAATTCATAAATTTTGTAATCATTATTCCATGCATCCCTCTTCAAAACAACCTTAAAATTAGAATAAATTTGATGTTTTCTATAAACAAATAAATATCAACATGGGACGTAAATCTTTAATAGAGGATATAAGTCGTTTTTTTGTTAAATTTTAAATCTAAATAATAACAAAAGAATATCTAAGAAATTGTTGTTTTGTTTGGATTAAATACATTTTGTATATATTCTTAGTTCCTTTATTGGAATCAAAACAGAAAAAACACATTCGATGAAAAGATCAACGCTTGAAAATCTTCTTTAATGGTAGTTTTTTTATTCTTTTTTCGTTTCTAAAATCATTTACAATTATTTATCTCTTTTTCTCTTATTTTTCCCGATTTTTGTTCTCTTTTTCTTATGTTTCCAATCCATTTTTCATGTTTATACGTTTATTTTTTTCTTCTGTTGTTTGACTTTGGTTAATATGTTTAAGGGTTGACTGGAGAATTATGACTTTTTGCCGCATCACTGATGTTTTGATTTGAAAAATTGTTTTTAGAAGATTTATATATTTCAGGTATATCAGTCAAAAATCATCAAATTGTTACTTTTTCTTCTTTTCAAAACTCAAACTTAAAAAAAACAAAAAAAATCAAGAAGAAAAAAGAAAAAAACGAATATTTTGTGGTTCCTTCTTTCTTATAAAATCTAATAGTGTTGATTCAAGATTTTTATTTTATTTTATTTATTCTTAGATAAAAAAAGAAAAGATGGAATTTCTTAATAAAAATATAGAACCTGTTTTTTTTTGTATTCTATTCTATTCTATTTTTTTGGTAAAAGAAAATTTATAATCTTTGTATAGACGTATAGACGGTATATACAAGTGTCCTGAATCCTTTTATCCTCTTATATCACACTTTATTTTATGTATTATAATCGTTTCCTTCACGGTAAATCAATCAACCACGTCCAACATTTATAGGAAACTACAAACCATTATCATTACCGTGAATAAAAATACTTTTGTAGTCTTCTATTTAAGTAGACACTTTTTGTATTTTGTTCATTTTTTTGGGTGAAATAATTATAATTATAATGAATACAATTTCGTTTTTTATTGAAGATTGAAGGATGATCCCTTTTTTATTTTCATGGGATCCATTATAAAGAAAACAAGTTTTCTATTTGTTTTTATTATTTTTAGTTAGTAAAAAATATATAATATTATGTAATTACATTTTATGAAATTATATTGCATCCTATAAATGTAATGAGTCTGCTAATGAGTCTAATATAATGTTACAGATTTAGTATATTTTATTTTATTTGTATATGATTAACTGTAATAAAACTATCAATAATATAATAAACCAATTTTTTACTACATGCAATTTGTGGAAGATTATTATTGTTGTGAAATTATAAAATATTCATTCATAACCAAATAAAAGTTATTTAGAGGAATGAAGTATGGAACCTAAATTTCACAAAAAAATTAAGAAAAAACTACAATAAACAAAAAATGAAATTAAAAATAAATTAGCAATAAAACTTGTTTTCATATAAATCGAGTTTCACACAATATTTAAATTGAGCTTAAATTACTTCCCATCAACAATTATATCGTTTAAGAATCACTTAAAATTCTTATTGCATTAAAAATAATATTTAAGCAAAAGTAGAAAAAAAAAACAAATGAGGATAATTTATTATTATTCTTAATTGAAAGTTAGATTCAAGAAAAATACTGCAGTTACACTTAATCATCATATTCATAAGGATTAAAATAAACATTATTTATTTCTTTGCAATAAAATTCAAATTCAATTAAATACAAATTTTTTATTGATTTTCCTTATTTTGTGTTCAATATTCTTCTATCAGAATTTATTTGTTAAAAAGAAAAACAAAACTCTATCTAAATGTACAATTGTAATAAATTAAGAGGAAGAATTTCAAATGATTTTCATAATTCCCATAACAACAACAAAAAAAAAAGTAACAAACAATTTTATTAAAATTTCTTTTTCTACATGTTATAAAATCCAATTAGATAAAGAGTGTGTGTATCTAATTATTTACCAGTATTACCAGCTTTTATATATCCTTTACTTGGCTTGACTAGTTTCTATACTTTAAAAAAAAAAAAACAAAAAATAGACAAAAACAAAAAAAAAAGTTTAGAATACTTTAACGAGCATTTTACATTGCCAATAAACATATCATCAAATAATATTTAATATTTCAATTGAAAGTCAAGAAAAAAGGAAAAGAGACATTTTTTTTTTATTAATTTTTTTTTCTTGTGTTTTGTATATTTTTATACAGGGAAGGAAATAATAATATAAGGAGAAAAAAAAACAAAACATATTAAAAAACTATAAATTATTACATACTTGGAGTATGGGTTTAATGCACTTCTGTATATGTTTAATTTAAAAAAAAAACTGGTAAAAAGAATAATATCTATCTATATTTATATTAGTGTATAAAAACGATAAAATAAAAATTACCTTCAATATATAGGAGAGAAAAGTAAAAAAAAAAAAAATGAATAAAACAAAATAAAACTGCATTATAGCAAAAGTTCATAATATGATTGCATCTTTAAAAGTAAATCAAGCATTTAATAGATAAGAATGTTGTATAAACAAAAAAAAAATTGTAACCTATGAGGTTTAGTTCAATGTGATTTTTATATTCATTTAAATTCATTAGATTTGTATTGTATTGTAATTTTCATTCATCAACAAAGAGAACAGAGAAAAAACAGTATATGCATTTATACCATCTTAATATATTACTTAAAAATTTCAACAAACAATTCAAAATTCAAGATCTAATTATACAAGAGTGAAGCCACTATAACTATACCATTACATTGATTTCCCGTAGGCTGAAAAAAAAGGGTTTAAAGGTTGATGAACTATCTCTTTGCAGCATCTTATTTTTTTTTTCGTGTTCGCATATCGTCGCATATAAATAAAGAAACGAGGAAATATACAATAAAAAATTCTTTATGACCATGAAAGCCAGTACACTAAGAATCTTAACGAGTTAGTAAAACTTAATTAGAAAATATACCTACATTGAAAATGCAATAACATTACTAAGGATTTAAATGATCCCATTTTGCCATGGTATCTTAACTGTATTTAAATAACATTCTTATTATTAAATTATATCAATTCTATAAGAATCGAATAAAGATCCAACTGAAATCTAATTCGAATATTGTACCTTTTTTTCTTTTCTTTTCCTCTTTTTTTTTTTTTTTTGTTTTTTTTTTCTTTTTATTCATTTTTGAATATCGGCACGAACATTGGAAGGGATTTTATTTCTTTATTTTTTTTGTTTTTAAATTTAATGTAAGACAGAAAAACCAGTCAAAAAAAAAGAGGAAGAAGAAGAAAAAGGGAAAAATGAAAGGAAAGAAAAGAAAAATTCGATAACGTGCAAAATCCAATCATGTTGAGAAGAAGACAATAGCGCGCAATGAAGAATAATACATTTTTATGGGTACCACCATCATCATCTGGTACACAACATACAAGAAAATGTGGTTACGACATTAAAACACAAAAAGGGAAAAAAAAAAATTATGTGGAAAGTTTAAAATAATAAAAAAAAAAAAAAAAAAGAATAAACATAATAATAATAATACTTTTCTTTAATATTATTATTATTATTATTACTTATTTTGTATATAAGTTGAGTTGTACTTTGGTTTTCACTTGTTTTTTTTTTTCGATGTGGTATACATTGCGATGAAATATAAGATGACGTTTATTCAAATCAACGTCTCATCACTGATACTAAAATAACGAAAAAAAATTAAAAAAAAACGAAGAAGTAAAAGAAGAAGAAGAAGAACAAAAATATAACGAAATAAGTAAGAAAAAAAAAATTAGAGAAGAACAAAAACAGAACGAATAATAAAAAAAAAAATTATATATAAGTTATATACGCGCAAAAAGATTCGTGATAAATGCAATTTAATAGCCATGAGAAATATTTTTTTCGCAGATATAATTTTCTTCTTCGCAAAAAGGGAATTCTTTAAGTTGGTACAGAAACAGAGAAAAATATATGGCATGAGTTCAGGTTGCTGCTGCAGTCATAACAACAAGTAGACACACAAACAAATTTAAGAAAAACAGTGAAATTAAATAATGTGTTTTTCCATAGAAAATTCTACAATGATAACAATTGTACAATTTTTTTCATTTTTTTTTTATCAAATATCTACATTTTTTAATTATTTTGTTGCTGCGGTTAACATTTTAAAATGTTAGAATTTTGTAGGCGTTATTCAGATAAAATAACGAAAATAAATCCAGACTAAAGATAATGGAAGAGCCTTTTTATATCTATTTACTCTGATGGCGTGTTGAAAGGCAATTTTTATCATTCTACTAAAAGACAAATTTAAACAAAATTTGATAAGCAAACTGTTAACAGTTTTGTGAATGCTAAACTAATTTTTATAAATATCACAACTAATTCCAAATTTTTATTAACGAAATCAACCAATATAACTAAAAAATTTATTAAATAAAATGGCCGCTTAATAATAAGAGCAACCAATCTACTAATTAGTTCACATACAAAAATCTAAAATTAAAAAAATTGCTTCTTATAACTTTTAATGCATACAGATGAATCATTCAAGATCAATTAAAATTTACGAGAAAACTTAAGTTGATCAAAATAAAAATTTTCTCTATAAATGAAATAATAAAAGATTAACATGTCAATCATATCTGAGTATCCGACAATAAGTAAATAAGTTATAAAAAAAAAATCAATTCGATACGTGTTAAAAATGAATTAAAAACGTTCAGTCAAATTATTTATTTGATATTTCAATATTTCAAAAATATCAATTTTCTGCTCTCTATAATATTCTGATAATAATCTGTCTACAATTGACATACGGGTATGTCACGGAAGTTTTAAAGAGGAACGAAGGAGAACATTATAAAAAAAATAAAAAAATTAGATTCAGTCTAAAATCAAAGTAATCATATTTTTTTTTATATATTTTTTTGATACGGGCTCATTTTCCTACACACGAAATTCAGTTTTTTTTTTATATATGATTATTATAATTTTTTCTGTCAATTCTTATAACGGATATTTCACGATTAATCAAAAACGATATTAAGATATTTTTTTTTTTCGGTAGAATAAACATATGGATGAAAATAGTTTAGTTCAATTTTTATGTAATAAAATTATGTTTAATAACTTACATTGAATAGATAAGGGAAACGCAAATGTCCAACAATAAAAATGTTTGTTAAACTTTTGATTTTAACATTTATTTGATTTGATTCGCCTATATATATTTTTTTCTGTTTATGACGAAAAATATAAAGCAGATGTACGGATTTATTTTTATTATAAATATTTCTTTAGAACGAGGGGCGGTAAATTGCGATAAGATATTCTCACCAAAGTGTATGAAAAAAATAGGCAGTTAATTTTATTTAATTAACAAATATATACATAAAAATAAATGAAGGGGGACTTTACTCAAGAAACCTAGTTAAACTGATTTACTGTACTCAACTCATAGTGCGGATTTTCAGCAAAATATAAAGCGAATCGAATTTTTATTAATCATTTTAAGGATTTAACCGTTAATTTCTTCTTTCTTTTTTTCTTTGCTTTGTTTGTGTTGGTTTTACAAAAAAAAAAGAGTCCCTTTGACCACAAAGACTTGTTCTATTTAAAATATGAATGAAAAATTTTGCAATATCATAAAACCGTAAAATTTATTCCAATAACGGTTTTTTTTTTGTAAAGTTAAAAATAAATCCAAAGAAATAAATAATCATTAATAATCAAAAATTAAAGAAAAGAAAACCGACATAATTGTTTAGAGTTGACAATTTTACAGAAATTTATTTTGTTTGTAAGAAAAAGAAAATCATTTTTTGCATAATTGAAAAACTTGTAAGAAAGAATTTACAAATTTAGTTACGGGTTTACTATAAAAAAGAACGAAAGAAAGTAAGAAGAAGAAATGTACGTATTCATAAAAATCAATTTAAAAAACGTACTTATCTGTAAAAATGAACAACGATGTTTACCTTTTAGAATTTTTTTAAAAATAAAAAAATTTGTTTTTTAAATAGAAAAAAAAATTTAAATATCCAAACGTCCATCATGTGTCTACTGTTAGCCTTTTAAATGAAAGAAGATAGAAAAAAAAACATATACACAATATTATTCTTAGTTTAAAAAATAAGTGATGAAAAGTGCAAGAAAGGGTTCCTTTTCTTTTAAAAAATAAAGGAACAACATACACATTACTGTTTTTCAATAGAATTAAAATCCATCAAAAGATGTCCAATCTCAATGCTGTCATTTCCTTTTTTTGTAGTTGATTTATATTTTTACAAAGAAAAATGTAAAGAAAAAGAAATGGTACCTTTTTATCTACAAACTATAATAATGCACCCCTTTGATATGAGTTCTTTTTTTTTTTTTTGTTAAATCTCCCGCAAGAATCCTAAGAAATATTTTAAAGATAAAATGAAATATTTCTCTTTCTTAAAATCTTAAAATCTAAAAATGAAATCAAATTAAAAACGAAAATACGTTAAGTTAATCTATACTTCATGTGATTATTTCGTATAATAGGAATAAATTAGTGGAGAGAAACGATAGTTGTGTGGTCAAAATTTTTAAATTTTGTTTATTTTACATTTAACAGATTTAAGATAATATGTTCATATCAATATTATTTTTGTTTCAATATATACAATAACTTCCTGGTCCAAATAACTACCAAAAGAGATGAGACACATGTTTTTTTTTTCTTCCTTTTAAAAGAAAAACACAGTTTTTTAAATTTTAAAATCTTTTCTTAAACAGGACAGCATACACATACATATTGACGCCCACAAAATAACACAATAAATAATTCTAAGAATTAAATGATTTTTTTAAGGAAACAATGTTTCATTTACAATTTTTGTATAATTGTTGTTTGCCTTTTTGTTATTCTGTTCAAATAATAAACACCATGAAAAACCAGACATAAATATTTTTTTTTCTGTTTCTTCGTTTCGTTTCTTTGTTTTTGTTGTTTTTTAGTCTTTTTGCACTGAATTCAAGCGACAAGTGTATAATCTGGCCATGTGGATTGCATATGTTAAAAGTTAAAAAAAAAAAACGAAACAGATTTGTTCTTTTAGTTTTGTCATCAAAAATTAAATGATTCAAATAAAAACGTATAGATAGATGGCCCCACCTGTTTAACTAAAAGGATTACACAAATCATATATTAAATTATGTAAAGATGACATCCATAGGTAAATTGTATATAAAGGGTTTACATAAAGATATTCACCATCATCACCAGTATCAATCCGCCCACTAAACAAAACCAAGTTTAAAAATTAATAAATCTTGTTATTGAAGTGAAAAATGGCAACAACAACAAAAAAAACTGTACACAATTTTTATTTCATTTTTTTAGGTCTTTTCCTGCTTGCCCATACCACAAAACAATATAATAAAAAAAAACTATACAGAAGAAATATAAAAAAAAAAAAGAAAATATCTGAAGATTATTTCAAATCTTGAATAATTTTATCCTTTTTACGTGTTTTGACTAAAAAAAAAATTATGAATATCTTTATTTCAGTTAAAAAAAAACAACGAAAAAAAAAAATAAAGAAAGAAAAGAAAAGAAAAAAAAATCAAACATTCCGTGCTAAAGCTGATCCCATCTTAGCTGTAGACGTCATACTGTGAACTGGGATTTAAAATTTAAATCCACTGCAAGAAAAATTTTGCGAATTTTTGCGAGACAAACAAGTACACAACTTCGGTTGAATTCGGTTACCAAGATTTTTTTAACTTTTTCTTTTTGTTTCTTCTCCTTCTTATTCTTATTCTTGTTCTTGTTGTTGTGGTTGTTGTTTTGCATTCCTGTTCGCATGAAACAAAATAGAATTTTATAAGAAGAAACAAAACAATTTTATATTTCCAGAAAATAAAAGACAATGACAGGAGATGGTAGAATGCATATAAATACATAAATATATATAAGTAATAAATAAAAAAAAAATAAAGAAAGAAAGAAAGAAAAGGAATACTTAAGAAATTGAATTCACAAGAAAAATAAATTGAATGTTGATTAACCTTTTAGCGGGCAAGACGTATGTAGACTTTTAAGTTTGTCGCTTGTTTTTTCTTTTTTTTTTTTTTTTAAATCATAAAATAATAAAACAGTTGAAGGGAAAAAAATATATAGTGCAAATCTATAAAAACTAAATCTAATCTTATAAAATGTTTTGGTTGATGAGAGGGAAAATTCAGAATCGTGAATGTAACAAAGTTTTTATTCTTTTTCACGAGTTTTTTTTTGCAATCAACAACAACAACAACAGAAGTAACAACAATAACAAAAATAAGAACAACACAACACAACAAACAAAACAAACCTTTGAGAATGCAGTTTTTTTCTTCTTAAAAAAAAAAAGAGAAAAAGAGGAAAAGAACAAAATTGAAAAAGAAAAACAAATACAAATTTGTTGTTGTTTGTTAGAATGAAACTTGTGTATTGAAAGAATTTTGCACAACTTCTCTATATATTCTTATTATTATTGAAATGGGAATACAAAAATATAAAATGGAATTCATTTCCTTTAGCACCCAATGTTTTATTGCATAATTTTTATTTTTTATTCTGTTGATTTTTTTTTTTTTTTTTGTAAAATACACGTACAAACAAATTGCAATTATTCATTCTACTTCTTCTTCTTCTTCCATAATTCTTCTTCTTTCATAATTTTTCTCTCTTTACAAATAATTATTGTCGGAACAGACCACACGAAGAGGAAGAACTGATTGTTCAATTTATTTCAACTGGACTAAACAAAAAAAATAAATAAATGCAAACGATCAACGAACTCTTTAAAGAAGGTCACGTTCTCGATTAGGTTAAAGGATAATAATAAAGAAACGTTAATCTTATTCTTGTTTACTTAAATGGTTTTTTTTTTTGGAATGAAAATGAATTGATTCTTAAATATATTTGACTGACCGTTTTTTATTACCTTCAACATATTTCACTTCAATGAAAATACATTTTTAAGGAAATGAAATTAATGATTATTTATTTTATATTTATAGATTTATGATAAGAATTACACAAGAACTTATTTGCCTTCAATCTCATTCATAAAAATGTTGATAATAATAAAAAAAAAACCCCAATTTATTTGATAAAAAATTTTCATTTTTAATCAATGAAAATTTAACGGAATTCCTAGAATTGTAAAATTTCGTGAGAAATTTTTTTAAAGAAATTTAACCAATATTTTATGTAATTTTTTGAAGTTTCTTTAGCACCATGAATTTTAGTTAAAGGACCAACAGAAAGCATCTTAAATGATGGGCTTATAAAAAAATCATATGTTTTAGATCCTTTTTTTTCCTTCTTAAGAAAAAAAAAAAGGAAAAAATGTACTTTAAACCCAAAAAAAAATAGTCCATTTCTTTGACTCAATAAACAAACTTCCACAAGAAGAAAAAAAAATAATCATAATAAATTTGCCAGAAATTCGTTCACCCATGTTTTACTAATGATTTTAAACAAAAAAAGGAGAAAAAAAGAAGCCGCCCAAGTGCGTGTGTATTAAGGAAAAGAAAACTTTGTTTAGAACATGAACGAAATTCATTCTAAGAAATAGTTCTAATATACAAAGTTTCACGTATCAAAGAAAGTAATTCGGCAAAAAAAGAAAAAATAAAAAACATGAAAAAACAGAAAGAAGGAATTTACGTAATTTGAGAAAATATTATAATTTTTTTTTAAATCCCATTTTTGGTTCCCATTTGATGTTTCATGTGGTTACGTTCTTTCCAAATATTTTAATAAATAAATATAAAAGGATAACAACAGTAACAACAACAACAAGAAAATAAAATCAGAACAACAGTCAAGTGCATTTTGTGGGTACAGAGAGTAAGAGAGACAGTTTAAAAATGATTCTATAAACATTTTATGGCTTGAATTATATTTTTTTGGTTTGAATTTCCGGTATATTGAATTTAATTTTAAAACCAGCAAAATGTAAGAATAAAGTAATTTTGATCAACGGATTTCTGAATCAATTCACAATTTTTTGTTGTTTTTTTCATTATTAAACAGCATGAGGTAAATTGATATTCTTTTTTCATATACTTTTTTTCAATGACCAGATTGACGATATAAAATAACCGATATTGAGTTTAAATAGAAATTATTCACAAGTCAATTAGTTCTGATTCAGACATCTTGCACACCAGATGACCCAATATTATGGGTGATATTTTTGCGGAAGGGTAAAAATATCTAAAAAAAAAACAACAAAATTAAGAGTGATTCAATCTTTAAATATAAAAATTCAGACAATTATGATTGTATTTATGATGTTTAAACACTATAATTACAAAGCAATTGATCAATAAGAGGTCAATAAATATTAATAAATCAATTGAATAATTGACTGTTTTAGGTTTTTAAAACGTATAATAATATTTATTTTATTTCATTTTCATCTTCTTTTTTTTTTTGTTGTAATATACATCTGCTTCAATTTTAAGCAACAACGCATATTCGTTCTTCATTTATAATTTTGTTTTTGTTTATTAATAAAACAAAAATGATGAATACAAAAGATGCTTGAACAAAATCATTTTTATTTAAGAAAAATAAATAAATATTCAAAAAACGTTATAAAAAAAAAAGGAAGAAGAAGAAAAAGACAAAATCATGGACGAAGACCTCCCTCAAGTTTAAACTATTGTAGGGAACCCCTGAGGGTCTGAGAAGAAAAGAACAGAAAAAAAAATTCCACTTGTTTTTGAATATATAAATTTGTTTTTCTTCTAACATTGAATATAAGATGACGACGTTTTACTGAATATGATATGGGTCTCAAATCTTATATCAATAATACACACAAGACACTTCATAAGGGTCTATATTACAAAATTTATAAAGAATAAATAGAGAACATATTGAAGACATTTTTTTTTTATATTAAATTAAATGTTCAATGGACAAGTGACTGTTTAACAACATCCACAGGTACTTGAAAACATGAAATCTATTTCCTTATGAATAAAGATCTACAAAATCACTGAAAGAATTTCGTAGAACCACAAAATATATATTTTTTTTTAAATAGAAAATAAAACCAAAAAATAATGCAATAAGCTTGGCATAATAATTTAATTAACTTAGTTTAAATTATGATAAATAAAAATAAACATTTTAACCATAAATTTCTCCCTAAACATTACTTTCTGACTTTCTCTGCGAAATCTTTTTAAGGACCTATAACTGGCGCCACTTGAACATTATATAAGTTTTATATTATCTCGTTTTTTATTTTTCTTCTCTTTGGGTATTTAAACTTTAAATCCTCTACCGATGATATTTTTTTATGTTACAAAACTATTTAAAAAAAAGGCAATCATTTGCCTTCTTGCACAAGAAATTAAAAAAAAAAATAAACGTTAAGAATTTGTTAAGAAGATAATTTTATAAAGAGGTGACCTTGATTTTTAAGTCAATAATTCCTATATTTCACTAATTCCTTAATACTTAAAATTCCTATTTCTTTAATTTCCTTATTGAAAAAAAAAAATCTAAGAGAATAATCATAAAGAATTAATAAAAATTTATGTTTTTAGTAAGTATGAAAGAACCAATCGAAAATAATAAAAAATATTAAAACATAAAATTAAATAAAAATATAAATTATTTAACTTTGAGACAGAGAACCATTTTTTTTTTTATTTTTATGTCATGTCTATACTCATCAACTATATAGTTGTTCTAACAAGAAAACACTCAAGTTGAATTACATCTGACATTTTCTACGAAAATCATTTACCTGTCAAATCAAACAGACCAAAAAAAAAAATTCAATAACAGAAGAAGATGAAGAAAAAAAAACATCAAATAATTGCATACCCAAAAAGTCATAAAAGAAAAGAAAAAAAAAACAGAGAAAAATGAACAAAAAAAAATATTGTTGCACACAGCAAGAAGTTTATGATTTTGGTAAGATAAATTGTTTGACACACAATACACAACAGAAAACAAAAAAAAAAATTTACTCAGGTAATATTGAAATTTTGTTTTTATTTTTATTTTTTATGATGGCGCTAACATTTGATTGTTTTTTTTTTCGGGTGAATTATATTTGCGTTTCGAATGCAGAACTACATTTACTAGGCGCTATACTTCTTTTTGTAATGCACATTTTTTTTTTATTGTTATTGTTGTTTATACTCAATTGTAAACATTTAATAAAATTAATTTTTTTAATGCACCATAAAAAATAAAATGTAAACCATATTCAAAGAAGAAGAAGAAGTAGAGGAATAATAATTGAATTGAAATCTTTTTCTTTATCGACTCATTCAACGCGGATTTAATAAAAGAATAATTTAAAAAAGAAATGATGTTAAAAAGGGGAATTTACTTTATGATTGGAATTATTTAGATTATTTAGATGATTTAGAATTTTTAAGCTGATCTTTTCTAATTCTGTTATTTTTATCAATAATCCCAAGGTCATTTCATTCATTAAATAGTTAAATAGATTTAAATATATTTCAGAAAATCAGTAAATTTATTACTTTTTAAGTTATTTAAATCTAGATAAATTTTGTGGTTTTTTAAAAATGTCACAAGTGAACAAATGAGATTTACTCAAAAATTGTTCGTTATAATCAAATGTTCGTTATTGCTTAAAAATCTTAATCCGAAAGTTCGTTATCACTGCAGGCTTAAATTATTTAATCATTTTAATTATCTTATATTTTTCAGAGATTAAAAAAATTTGAAAAAAAAATAATACCAAAATGGTAAAAATATTCTTTTCAAGTTAAAAGAATGATAATTATTGCACAAGCAAAACAAGATCATTTTTCACTTTTAAATTAGAAATCGGACCATATATACCATAATATCCTCAAGATATGTGCCCTTAGCATTTAACACAAATCATTATTAACCATAGGGAGGCGACTTAAAAGTTAAAAAGAAAAAAAAAATGCAACAACAGTCACTTAACTTGGTTTTTTTTTGTCTAGTGAAAGGGACAATAGAATTAACAATTATTATTGAACCATAACATAAGATGAAAAACGATAAGTATTTTCTCTTAAAAATTATTATTTGAAGTTCCGAAACGATATTTTTTATGTGTTGAAAGATCATATAAAAATAGCATAGATAGGAAAGGATTCTTTATAAAAAAAAAAATATGCACTCACCTGGGTTTAACACCAGCCTTTGAACTGCTGCTAGTTGAAAGTGGTGATATCGATTCGTCTGGTTTTGCAGCTCCTATAACTTTCCTTACTGCAAAGAAAAGATTTCATTATAGATTTATTGTTCAAAAATTTCTAAATTTTATGTGTAAATAATTTTAAAGTTTCTACTAAATAAAAATTTAACAATACTCCTTTTCATTTAATCAAATTCTGACTCATCAATTTCTTTTATTCATATCCCATAAGAAAATATACGAATACATATATTTATAATTTTTCATTTGACATATTTTAAACAGATGATTTAATTTTCTATGTTCTGTGTGATCACATAAAATGATCATCGATTCATATTTAAAATTATTCTATACCCAACCATTATTAACACATTTATTTATTCTAACCTACTTTTTTTCCATGAAGTTTCTTTATTTTTTTTTTGTTGATCGTTTTATTTTATTTTGTTTTGTTTTGTTTTTAATTGAAATGTTAATTTAATGTTTATAAGAAGAAAAAAAATGGTATTATTATTAGCAACAGACGTTAAGGCATTATATAAAGAGGCCATTGTATTCACTTTATCTTATAAACGGAAGTTTATTCTGAATTTGATAAAAAAAAATAAAAATAAAACTAAAAATATAAATAATACATACTACACAACAAAACAAACTACATATGTCCCCCACCCCATTTTACTCTTAAAAATTTAAACTCTAAATAGGATAATATTATTACATATTTTATAAATGTCTTAAATACACTAGTACTAGTATTATACCATTAGTTTAAGTATATACATCATAAACATGACACACAAGCATACAAATCTAAATAATTAGTATGTACAAGAATTGTAGAAAAGGAATAATAATATTAGAATTGTAAAACGGTTAAGTTTTGTGTATAAATAGAAAAAACATAGTGCGTCATAAAACAACATAAGAATTTTTGTTACTTAACTTTTGATCACAAAGGATAATTATCATTAAGTTTACCAATAAAATTTGAATTAATTTTAAAGCAATTCCAATTAGATAATCATAAAAATCTCTATGATGTAATTTATAAAATATCCTAATTGAATGAGAATCAAATACACAGGTTTGTATAAATAAATTATTGCACTCATTAATTAGTGATTTTAATGTCAATTTATATTTTTTAATTTACGTTTTAAAATTCTTAGCAGTAAATATTTATCGACAAGGGGATAAATTAAAATTGTTTTAACTATCCAATATTTCATACGTACGAGAAAAAAATAGTCATCTTATAATTCTAACATTTAAGATAAAAATAATATTCTCCAAAAGATCATAAAATGTCGTTTGCGCATATAGTATTTGTTTTTTGTTCCTTTCCTTATATAATTTTCAAGTTAAATATTATATATTATAAATATTAGGGTTAGGTCACATGTTTTAAGTCAATGTGTGTATAAAAATTATTATTTCTTTTTTGTTTTGTTTAAAAAAAAAATCCATTCAACATTTTAAAATTTTTAATACACAAACCAACATACATATATACATATATACACATCTCACAACATAATACTATAATATAGGTCGTTAATCTTAAATTAGTTTAAATTTTTTTTTTGTTTTTGTTTTATTTTTATTTTAGAAATTATTAAGTCTTCTTACAATACTCATACATACTTTTGTCAAAGATTTTTTTTCTTTAAAGTATTGTAGAAGATGAAGAAGAAGAAGAAGAAGAAATAAAAAAAAAAAGGCTATATGTAAAATGATTCTTTCTTCTTAATAAATATACATCATAATGCATCTGTGTATTTGTGTATACATCTTTTATAAATGTGTACATATTATTATTTAAATTTGTTAAACAAATAGAAAACGGGTCTTGTTTACACTAAATAAAGAAATAAAGAAATAAAAAGTTGTACGTGCATTGACCTCGTGTATGGATCAACCTAAAACCTTAAATATAAAAATCTTATTATTATTATTTTATTTTAATATTTGATTTTCCTCCTAAAGTCATAAAATAATCTTAAAATCAGTAGAAACAAAACAAAAATAAAAAAAAAATAAAAAATTGTTGTTGTTTATAAAAAAAGAAAAATATTTATGTTGATTTGTTTAAAATTAAATCCATCAATTGGAAGTTCACTAACTTTCAGTCTTATGGAATTTGATTATATCAAGAGTTAATTTTATAAAATATCGTTTCATCTCCTTCAAAAATTGTCCAATAAAAAAAAAAAAAGAAAAAAGAAAGAGAAATAGAAAAGAAATCTTAATGTGTATTTAGTTGTATTCTTTATTTTGCCTCTTTACACATATAAAGCGGCTAATAACACGCACTGTTTTATTGTGAATACGCACCAATAATGCGTAGATATTTAATACAATGAAAAAAAAGAAAAAAGACAATAGGAGATGAAGGAACATCGAGAACAACAACAAAATAAAAGAACAACAACATACTACACTATACGGAGATGGTCTATTGAAGATTAAGAGAAAAAAAATTTCAGATATTCAATAGAATTAAAGAAAATAAAAAAAGGTCTTTTCAGGTCACGAATGGATATAAATTCATATTCCGTGTATGATCACGGGATTTATTAGGACATAAATACTGGACCATAAAAATATTAGAAAAAAAATACTGTTAAATGTTCCAAAATATAAATAAAACTCCTACATACCGAATCATATTTGTGAAATCTTAATATATTTTTTCTTACGCAAAATAATTTTATTAATTTAAATTCAATCGCACGAACTACTAACTGAAATTCACTGCAAACATTAAAAGATTCTTATCGTTCATATTCATTTTTATTTTGTTTGTTTGTTTAATGTTTTAAACAACTGAAAATCGAGCAACGATTTTTCTACACGTGTACCAACGACAACCTGAAAAAGTGAAGGTGTACTTTAGTTCAATTTAAATAAGAAGAAGAACTGAACTAATTTTTTATAGAAGAAATGTTAGAGCGTGGTTCCTTTTATACCAACATAACAATAATTAAATAATAAAGAATTCATTTCTATTTTCAACATCAAGATAATCACGGAAGACCTTCTTCTTTTCTATTCATAACAAACATTAAAGGAAAACAAATACAAACAAGCAAAGAAAAAAAAATTAAATGAAATGAAAAGAACATTGTTCATTTATGTTTAAAAATTCTTTGAAAAAGGAACAAAGATTTATTAGAATCTGATTCGATTTCTATAAGAGTTTTAGCAGCCCTACCTGTGATAGATAAAATATTATTTGTATAAGAAAAAAAAAACCTTGGAATAAACAAAATTCTACAGAAATTTAATTTCAATCAAACGATTCAAAATCGTCACAGTGTATAGCCAAGATTTTCGTTAAATTTCTTATTTTTCAAACCCTTTTTTTTTTGTAGTAAACTATAAATTGAGGAAGTTTGAAGACTCAGCCGGAACAAACATGTAAATTATTAAATGGATAAGAAATTTGATGTAGAAAAAAATTATATATGTGTAAACACTTTTTTTTTTGTAAATTTGTAACAAAAAATCTGCAAATAAAAATAAATACAGTAATTATATTTACGTTCAATCTGACATAGAAATTTTGTCATTTACAAAAATGATTTTATATTAATGTGACACATTATCCAGTTAAAACGGAAGGATATGAAAAATCTTTGGTTATTGTAAAAAGATACCATGTTTGTAAAGGAAATAATTTGCATAAGAAAAAATTTCCATCATAAATAAATAATTATTTATTTATATTTGACTGAACACGTGTACGACACAAGACACAACATGAAATCATAGAATCTTTTATAATAAAAATTTCAATAGACAGCATATAAAAAAAAACTCAACATAATATAAATTGACAAACACTCAGAGAATAAAAAAAAAAAAAACAAAATACAAAAAAGTTTAAGAGTGAAAAATTTAAATATTTTTTGGTACTTACAATGGACTTGCACTTGGATGAAGATATAAATAACAACAATAATAACAACAACAAAATACTAATATGGGAGGAATAAATAATTTAAAAACATCAATTGAAAAGCAATTCATGAAAAATATTCTTTTTACTTTGTAAGAATTTATTTTATAAAATATAAAATATTCATTCCTTATATTTTATTTTTGCATTGAATTCTTTCTTTTCTTTCAATTAAAAAATTATACTAAAAACGTTGAATAATAATAATTATCCTTTGAGACGAAAAGATCATCAAATAAAAAAAATACGTTTGATATAAAAACAATGGAATTGTTTGTTGTTTTTTTTACTAAGAAAGAAAACTAAATTAAACTACGACCTTATATTTTCAAAACAATACAAAAGAAGGAAAGAAAAAACAATACTTAACATAAATAGTTTCACTCGAGTGAATTTAACAGTCGTAGGGTTATAACACTTGTTTTTCCTTTATACAAAACCTTAAATATAAGTCGGTGGTGGTTTTTTTTTACATAATTGAGGAAATTCAGTGATGGACTTCATTGATTTTGGCGCAAATGAAAGGGACAGGTTCATATATATGAACATACATAAAACAGACGACAGGTTCAAGAAAATAATAAAATAAATATATAAGCGGTCAACTGTGCAACTAAATAATATATTTTAGTAGCGTAAATTAATTTAAATAGATCACAATTTTATCTGTCTTTCACTAAAAACAAGAACAAAAACAGGGATACTTTTATTTATTATTCTGATGTCTTTTGAACCAAATACACATTTGGTGTAGGAATATTTCTTTATTAAAGTGATAAAACGTTTTTTAAGCGTAATTTTTTAACTTGTCTTTGTACCATTTTATTCCATTAGTCAAAGAACAATTTATTTTTATATTTTATGACCGAAACAAAGCTGAGATTTATGACCAAAAACTCTTAAATTTTACTACTAGAAAATATGAGTTAATTTTGTGTTATAAATTAGGGATATGAAAAATAGATGAATTGTAAGATCGTTAATAAAAACAAAAAGAAGAAACATAGAAAAATATTCAATAAAAAATAGAAAAATAATGTAATGTGTACATTGACCCCTAGACAAGGAATAGAGAACATATTGCAATTTGTATTATGTGACTCCCGATGACGTAGACCAGGTGCAGAATTTCAAGTCCCGCTTTTTTTCATTTTTTTTTGGCTACCCTTACCGAAAATAGCGGCACCCCTATCTGTGTGAGGGCATCGAACCAAGACCCTATATTTGTATATTAATGTAGTGTTATTCTAGAATTATCATTATTTTATTTTCAAGAACCATGGAATGTAGTGAAAGTAGAGTTTATATAGTTAGGAAATTATTAATTTTGTAAGAATTAATTAGACGTGTACTATTTTTTACATCCTTCTACACACCAATTCTATTATATTGTGATCTCTTCATCTTTAACTTAAAATTCAGTTTGATGTAAAATGCAGCATTAGTATGCAAATCTACCGTTGCTAAAAAACTATTAAAAATTGGAAATCCCATTTACTATAAAAGTTAAATTCTTTTGAAAATATATTTTTCAAGCAAAAAATGTACGTCCCTAAAAATATTTAATCCTTAGAAGCAAAAAAAATACTAATATAAATTCCTTGGTTTATTAATACGGCTTAGAGGTCCGTTTGTAAGAGAGAAAAAAAAAACAAAATAAAATGCACCAGATATTGACAATGTTTATATGTTTGCGTAAGTATTTTATATGTATTTTATTAGTAAAATAACGTAAGGGGGGTAGGTTATATTCAAACCATATGGCCAGTTCCCGCGCTGATAGACACAGTTTTTCCAGTATACTTTTATAAATAAACTGTCGCGATATAAAAATAACAATAATATCTCGTATCTGTTGTTTATCCATTGCTATAAAAATATGAAATGTAAAGTGTAAGGGTGGGTTAAAACACGAGCCAAATTTACGCACGCAACCAAAACCAATACCGAAAAAAAAAAAATTTTATTAATTCGAAATTTTTAGATGGAAAATGAAAATTTTTCATCGGGAATTATATTTGTACACTCTCTCTCTCGCTCTAATTTTTTTTTTGTTCTCTTTCATTTTTTGTTTTTAGTTTATTTTAAGAAGTACAATTTAAAATTCATAAACGATTGAAATGATAAGATTAAATGAAAATTCCTTGTATAATTATGTTGATTCTGTTCAACTGATAATAATGATTATGCTAAGAAAAATGTATATATAATTTTTGGTTTGTTTCGGTATGATGAACACCAAAAATATTTTAAGTCAGTCAAACATAGAATAAAATAGATAACAAGGTAACGTAAGGTAGACCAAAAAAAAAAAACAAAATAATAAAGAAGTTCAAGTTAATAAAAGTTTAAAAGAAAAATGTATACAAAATATAACATATGTGAATTCGGTTGACCCGTGCCACTCCTCCTACCACTCCAACACTTATTAACATTATTACAAATGACTTTTAGCCTATTCGATGGGGTGAATAAACTTTACTAAATAATATTACAGATGAATATTATTGAAGGGACAAATTATAATTTCTATAATTGAGTGTGTAGGATTTTTCTTTCTCTATCAATTCTTATTTGACGGTTTAAATTTTTGTTAAAATTTTAATTCATAAATCGACGTTTGGAAAAATGTCAAACCTTGTGGTGACCTTTAAATTCTATAAATATTAAAATCTGTTTTTAAACTAGTCCGTTGCATTATTGTTATTAGTTCTTTTTTTTTTAATACCCAGAAATAAGATGATTTTATTATACGACTTCATCCTTTCTTTATCTGCGCATTTTATTTTTTTTTTCCAATATTTTTGTTCGTCAACAACCCGTGCAAGATCATTAAATGCAAAGACACAAAAAATAATCAACTTTTGTCAAAAATCTGCATAATTTCACAATTTTAAAGTTAAGAAAAAAAAAGTAAGAAAAAAAAGAAGAAAAAACAAAAAAATTTAGAAATAAATTCGGGATGAGTCAGTTATTTTCTTCGTCTTTAATCTTTATAATTTGCTGCCATTTTTTTTTTAATTTCAGAAGAATTTTTTTTTTTTTCTCTCGTTTGAATTTTATCAAAAGAAAAAACAAAATTCTACCGTAAAAAATTTGATTAAATATTTTAAGAAGGAAGAATTAAAAAAAAAAACGAAGAAACCTTCACAGCTTAAGTCTGTTTCTTTTTATTCTTTTGATTAATAAAAATTATAAGACAATTTGTTTATTGTCTTGTTTAGACAAAAAAAAAACGCGTTTTGTATTTGAAAATTGAAAACAGTTGCAATATGTTTAAATATTGTTTTGTTAATAAAAATAAGAAGAAAAGGGTTTTTTTTTTATTTAATCATCCCTTATTTAATTCCTAATCAGACGACAGATTCTATATAATAAATTATCCGTCATAAGTTAAAATGAAAAAGAAATAATAAAAAAAAAAGGCGTGAAAAATTAAATTGAATAAATAATATTGAAATCGTTACACAAAAAGGATTAATTTCTAATTTTCAATGGCAATAATTTTTGTGTTTACTTTTTTTTTGCCCCAAAATAAAAAGAAAAGAATAAAAGAATATTTCTTTAAAAATAAGAACAAAATTGAATTAGGTGTAAATTGATTTAGGCAATAAATTCATATTTAACGATACCTGGTCTGTCTCTTAAGATATTATTGTGTGCGTTTGTTTATTTTTATTGGATTTTTTTTTTATTTATTTCTTTGGCAATAAAAATTAGAAATAAAAATAAATTTTTCCATTTTTTTACTCAAAAAGAAAAAAAAAGTCAAAAAGTCACGAAAATAACGTAAAAAAAAAAAATTATTGCTTAACAAAAAATTCCCACTTTTTATGTTGGGTGTTGGTAGTTGCATACATGATTGTAGTTGTTGTTGTTATTTTTATGTTTTCTAAGTTGAATTTGACAGAAGAAAAAAAAACGTATAAAAACGACAAACAAAAAATTATACAATCCTTGAGAAAATTATTTTAAAGCAAAAGAAGAAAAGGAAAATGTTTTCATTGTGAAATCAATATAAGGTTTAAGAATAAAAATTTATAATGAAAATTATACAGTACCGGTCGGTAAGAAATCTATCAATAGTTATTTGTAAGGGTGAAAAATTATATTTACCCTCTAAAGAGGGGTATCATGAATATATGAAGTTTTTTTTTTCTTTTTCTTATTATTTTGGTGTAAAGAAATAAAAGAATGAAAATTTAAATTAATAATTATTATTATCATAATCATAATAACTAACTAAATAATACAGAATGGATGAAGGCATGAACAAATATTACAACAAGAGAAGAAAAGCGACACAATAAATTCAATATTTTAATTTTATAGAAATTATTTTAATAAATTTCTTCAAAATAGAAAAGAATAAACCCTTAGAGGACTTTAAAGAAATTTAGTTGGAAGGAGGAGAAAAAAAATTATTATGGAATGAGGAAAGAAAACATTTGTTAGAATGAAGAAAAAGAGCCAATTTCATAATGAAGGAAGATTATAATTTCTCACAAGAAATAATTTGCGTCGATTATTTTTATTATTTTGTTGGTTGAAAATAACAAATAAAAAAATATATATATATAAATTTATTGCAAAATGCCAGTCACAGTCACATTTGAATGACATTAACCACTTAACACAAATTATCATATTGATGACGTTACGTGCTGTTTAGATGCAAAAACTCATTCATAAAATAAATATATTTAAGTATTTTTTTTGTTTCTTTCGTTTCTCTAGTGTCAATTTTAAATGATTTTTTATGAAATGAAGAAGAACAAAAAAATGTATGTATAGAAAAAAGTCGTTACATCAAAGAAACGTAAAGAACAAAAAAAAAAAATGAAATGAACTAACAAGTTTGGGTGATTCGTTTTTTTTTTGTTCCGTCTATTTTACTAAAACGTGTTACCATGCTATTGACCTGCATGCTTCCAAATGATAAAAAAAATAGAAGAATATTATCAAAACACGTTTGTCGATCAGGATCAAGAATAATACAACAAAAAAACTGCATATTTTATGGTTTTGTTAATTGACATAAATTGAATTAATTTTTTTTTCTTAAATGATGATCTAAGACCAAACAATTCAATCTAATCAAAATTTCATTATAAAAAATTTAGTTGTTTAAAAAACTAAAATTTAAATAAATAAATAAAAATTTAAGAGAAAATTCTTATCATTTTGTTTTTTTTTTTTTCTAAAACCACAAAAACTGATAAACTGATAAACTTCATAGAGGTTGCACTAATTTGATAAAAGAGTTTTATTTTTTTTACTTTCAATTCATCATTTGTACCACATTTCTACTTTTTTTTTCCGTTTCACAAAATTCCACTTTTTTTCTTCTCTTTCTCTATAGAAATATAAAAATGAGATGAGATAATTTTGCTATATTCTTTACCAATCATTTTGTTGTTGTTTTAATTCGTATAATGAAAAAATAATTTAAAAAACAAATTTAAATAAACATATTATTTGTTCTTATGCAATTAAAAATGACGTAAGTCAGCTAAAAAAAATGTTTAAAGAGAAGAAGAAATATTGAAAAACCGTTACAAAAAAAAAAGAAAAAAAAGAAACCAAAATACAAAACAGACAAATTATATAATAAATTACAATCTTTCAATTCATTATAAATTTATTAAATAGAGAAGAAAAACAGAATCAACACATGGAATTAAGTTAAGTGTAAAAAGAGAATTACAAGAAAAGAAAAAAATAAAAAAAAAAAGAGTTGAGGGACTGACATCATTTTAATTTCAGAGATATTGTGATGGAATAACCTTGACATAAATTTTTTTTTTTCTTTTTCTATTTACTAAACAAATTTTTGTTTTTTATTTTTATGACTAACGGACAAAAACTTTGACGATATTCAAAATATCTATTCGACAAGAAGAAAACGGGGAAGAAGAGGAAGAAACAAAATAATAAAAAACAAAATCAAATCTTATTAAGTAATTCCTAGAAATAAATGTTTGATTGAGGAAGCTAAGATTTACCATTCAATGCAATTAACTTAAATGAAGAATGAGAAGAAAAAAAACGAACATCAAATAGAAAGAAGAAGAAAAAAAACACTGTCAACGAATTTGTTCTTTTTTTTTTATTAAAATCAAGCACATAAAAAAAAACATTTGTCTAAAAATAAACTTTACATCATTTCATTCCAGAATCTAAATGTGTAATATTGTCACTTTATAAGTAAGAAGAAGTTAAATAGAAAAAAATAAACGATTCCCGAACGTCTATTATTTTTCTACCGTTTTTATTTTTGTTTTGATTCTGGCGATGACTTTTTTTTTTATTCTGAGGGTAGAATTTTAAAATTGGAAACTACTAAAAAGGAAAGGAAAGAAGAAGAAGAAAAAAAATCAAAAAACCTACATTTTCCTATTTGAGGGGTTATTTAAAGGAAAAGATAACATTTAACTGTAACATATATAATTTTTTTTTTTTTAAAGAAAGGGGGTTTGAGTTAAATCCAAAAACAAAATTCAATTTAAGAATATTTTAATAACGGATTGGGATAGGGAACATGTATTTTAAAATAGGCGCCAAAATTAATCAAATCAAAAGTAATCGTAACAGTGATGTAAGATACTCTGAACGAGAACCATTTTTCATCAAATTATATACAAAACACAGAAAAAAAAAATTAAAGGCATAACAACAATTCTTCATAATAGTTACTTACACGTTGCTTCCACTATTTATAAATATTCAATTTAATTAATTTATTCAAGAATTGTTTATTGCCGAATAGTTAGTAAAAAATTCTTTAACTTTTAAGAAATCTCATGACTAAAAAATTTTAACAGAATTTTTGACTACATTAAAATGCAGCAATGTCTGTTACACTCAAGAAAGATGTATGTAAATAAATATCCGATGCACTCGGAAACATCTTATAAAATATTCAATAAGACAACAAAAATAAAAATTAAATTCCATAAAATAATTATCTCTTAGTCATCTGTGATTGTTCACTAACTTTAAGCATTAATAAAAAAAAGTTAAGAAAATCATCAGTCATTCTAAACAAACGATCCATCCATCAATAACTTAAAATATTTATAAATTTCGGTTTAATCAGAAACCAAAAAAAAAAAACGAACGAACGTAAAGATCATCATCAAGAAACAACAAATTCAAACAATATTCTACATATCGTTAAATAAATCGGTTTCTAAACAAAAATCTCAGACTCGCCACAAGAGATCATCCAGGAAAAAATTTATTGATAAATGAATAGACTACATATAACATAGAACAAGAAGATATAAATAAGTTGAAGCTAAACAACTGCATTTTAAAGAAGAACAAGAAGAAGAAGAAAAAACAAATCAGCCCTTATAGAACAGAGAGACCCGTGCTGCATTATTTTATTATCCCTTTTTGAGTCTTAAAAATAAGAAGAAGAAAATTATTATATATATAAGAATAATTCTATAAATATATATATATATATATATATATAAATATATATATATATACCTATAAGGTTAAGGTATGTAACATGCACATCTAAGAAGAGGGTGAAAAACCTTATAAATTTTCAACGTACTTTCCCTCTTTTTCTTGTAAGTTTTATATATTACTTTTGATGTACACACATTTACACACACACACATACAGCCACATAAATACTGATGCATATATACAGTAATAAACAAGTCACACATGAAGCAGATGCGAAAATGCGTTATTAGACCTTAGAGGTGCTGCTTACTCTGCACAATAAGTCAATAGTCTTGAAAGACGCATATGCCACTGACAACAACAAAATAGAAAAAAAACATACACACAACACACAAAAAAAAAGATACAAAATACAAAATTTCACTTACTTTTATTATAAAATTTATAATAATAATTATATTGTTCTGTGACAGCTTGAAGATATTACAAAGATTTCAATTGTTATAACTTTTGAAACTGAAAGAAGTAATCACATTCCTAATTTGACTTTAATGAAATGCAACCAAGAGAATTAAGATTGATGAAATTTATTAAACAAAATATTTGCAAAAATTATTTAGATTAAATTGCGCCAAAATCATAAATGTAAATTTAACAAATCAGTTGAAAAATAAAACAAATTGTTTATTCTAAATCACTGCATCAAAAATAATTAAAAATTCGTCATCGTCAAAGACAATAAATAATAAATATTATATGACCCTCCTCAATCTTACTGAAAATTGATTTCAATAAGAAAACAACAAAAAAAATCTATCAATATCAGCGTGCTATTATTTTTCTTTTGACATTGCAAACAACAATGTAACTTCCTTGTCTTATCTGAATAGGATATTGATGTTTAAGGTTTTTCGTCCCTTCCGACATAATCATAAATATTTATTATAGGATATTTTATTGGATCGGGACACTGATTTCTTCCTTTTATTTATAAATTTTAAGTTTCCTTCTTTATTCAATAAAAAAAAAAAAAATCACCAAAAAAATATACAAATAAATGAGCTGCAACAACAATTTCAAGTTTGAACAATTTAACGAATTTTCATTGGTAAAATGCAAAAGTAAAAATATTTCTTTTTAGTTTCTTCTAATTAATCAAACAGACGAAAACAAAAAAAAAACTGCCAGATTTTAAATTTATTAAAAGAAAAAAAGGAATTCACCCATCAGTCAAAGTCTTGACATTTTTTTTCAACAAAACCAAAACTAAATATCCAATTTTATTATGATAACCCGCAAAAAAAAACAACAAAAAAAGGAAAAGGTTTCCCTGTATTATTTACTCATATTTATTTTGCATAAATGTAAGTAGTTCTTTTTTTACTTAATTTTTTTTTTTTGTTGAAAGAGTGACATAATTCAGAACCAGTTTAAAATAATTTGCATATAAAAAGAAAGTAAATCAGCACGATAATCCAAAAATGAAAAAAAAAAAAAAAAACTTTACCTGTCTAACTTGTCGAAATATAAATGAAGAATATAAATAAAATTAAATGAATGAAATTACCCGCCTTTTTTATTCCTGCATTTTTCCATTATAACTGCATTTACAAGAAAAAAAATGTTAAAATGATTGAAAATATCAAAAATGCCCAGTTATATAAAAATCGAACGTTTTTGATATCTGCTAAGGATTTATTATTTTTTTTCTTCACTGCATGAATTTATTCAAATATTTCATCCAACTGATCGTAATATTGATTTAAAAAAACGATTAGCTGTACTCTGTTACTGAACCTTCAATATGTGCATGGGTGTGTGTGTATAACTAACGTCTAATTCTTAATCAAAGACAGTCTGGTATGAAATACGTACGTTACCCATCTTACTATCTTTATTTTTAAAAAACTTACAATATTTTTTTTTCACTCATGCAGACTTGCAAACAAGAAGATCAAGGCAAAAAAAAAATGTAGAAGAATAAAGAAGTCCCTTTAAATCATTTAACCCTATATACTATATTTTTCGCGGGCTTTTAAATTTTCCTTTTTATTGAATTGAATCAAAAAAAAAAAAAAAAAGGAAAAAGAAACGAAAGAAAAGATTTATAAAGAAAGAAAGAAGAAATCGTAACGTATACGTCGTCTTTGGCGCGCTAAGGGGTGTTTTCATTCGTTCCTCTTTTTTTTTGGTTGTTGTTGTGAATGAGTGAATATTGTAGATGAAACAACTCAGTTAATTTTAATTCATAATGTTTGAATGGTTCAAGTTTTTTTTTTTTAAATCTTGATACACATTTGCTTATTGAAATACGTAAATTTTACATATAAACACAGGTAGCAAAAAATGTCTGTAAATCAAATCAATTCATTTTCATATCTTTCAAATGAAACAGAAAGTGAAGAAAGTGATTGACGGGGATAAAATAACTGATTTATTTCGGTTAGGAAACAAATTTCAATATTGCAAGATTTTTTTTGTTTATTTTTATGGAACGGAACAAATATTATTTTAGTTAAAATTTATGGTCAAACATTAACATTTAGGAATGTAAGGAACAAAGATGAACTCAGTTAGGAAAAATAATTCTTTCTTTTTTTTTCTAGTCGATTAACCTTGATAATTTTTTTCTTATAATTTGGCGCCCTTTAGGAGGTGTTATATTTCCCCCTTTGGTTCCTTTACAAAAATTTATATTATTTCAGTTTATTTGCAGTAAAATAGCGGCCTACTGTGCACATTTTTTTTTATTGTGCCAAAGGAATTATTTATCCTTTTTTAATTCTGATTAAATAACAAAAAAAAAAATTAAGAAAAATTCTAGCGTTAAGAAAACGAATATTTCAATGAATGCAAAAGCAATGTCTTAAAACAATTAACCCCGTTACGTTACACGTTTACGTTATACTTCCCGCCAGTAACATCTCGAGCATAACATTTCAAAAATATTAATTTAGACATAAGACAATTATTATTATTGTATTACAAAAATATATCAGAGGAGGTTATTATGACGACAAAACTATACAAAAATTGAAATGAATTTAATGTCCACCCCTGTCTGTCTTTTCTTTCATTTACAATACCACAGAATATAATAATTGCAGGCGACTTTTTTTTTTCTTTTCTTTGCATGCATTTTATTGTATTGTTCAATTCAAGGAGACCATATAGAAAATTGTGTGTACAACGAAGACGACGATATGGGTAGCACGAATCATCTAAAGTCAAGAAAACACAAAAATTGTTATTTTTTTTATTTTCGCAGACATTAAATGAACTTGTTGGTCGTTTGGAAAACATAACTAATTTCAATAGATTTTTTATTTCAATTACTTTCATTAAATTCAATTATAATTTGCATCCTTCCGACAAATTCATGTTTAGCATTGCAATCGAAATATAATTAGGTTCACTGTGAATTTTTATAGTCGACTAAGCATCTAATATAAAATCAGGATTTGAGAATTAACGGGGGATACATTCTTAAGGTAGGTACATAATTTTATTAAATATGTCATTGAATTCTTTTTTTTATTAAAATCATGAATTAGTGAAACGTAAATAAAAACCTACATTTACCGTTCCATTTTATTTTTAATTCATTTTATTTACGACACCAAGTCCATATTATTTGACAGTTTATTGATCAACAAGAATCACATATTTTTCTAATACAATACAATACAAAAACAACGTTTACAAGTCACTGAACCAAACGCATCATCATAGGAATCATATGCATATGCCTTTAAGAAAATAAGGGAGTTTCTTTAGAAAATGAATGGAACAACAATAACAACAAAAATTTAAAGAAAAAAAACAACAAGAAAAATTGTGTGGGGTGAAATTCCAGAGAAAACACCCTCGGTCTGATGAAGCACGCGCCAAAACTGTTGTTTCTATATAAAAACTAATAAAATATAAACGAAAAATAGGGGTTCCACAAATTATCATTTCAACTGCTGTTTAACGGTATCTCAAGGTGTAAAAACTAAAAACTAAAACCTAAAACCTTAAGTACATACTTAAATACTTTTAAATTTAAGTTAATTATCTATTTTTACTAGAATATTAATATAAAATCAGAACTGGAGACGAAATAGTATGGGTTTGAAATGTAAGAAATTTCAGAGTAGAGTAATGAAAATAATTAAATTAAATTTAAACATTCTGAATTGGAGGATATCTCGTTTTTAGTCAAAGATAATAATACTGAAAGTGAGGTTATTGATTTCTAACTATTCATTATAATGACTTACTTTATTTGAAATATTTGTAAAAAAGTCATAACTTAAACATTGATTTTCAATAAATACATTTTCAGAATTCTTACATTAATAATTTACAATTAATTAAATTGTAGTTAGGTGACAATTCCTAATTACTTTCCATAAATTTTTATTTAACTTTAACTCGAGAATTCAGGAAGGAAAAATTGACGTAGGGCAGTTATAATGAGGATTCCGTTGTCAGAATCAAATATGCATGAAAGAGTAAAAGTAAGGAAGAAGAGGGTGTTTTGTCTTTTGTTGTTTTTGTATTATTTTTTTTTTCTTTTCTTTAACGCGATGTGTTAAAAAAACTACATAATAAGGATTAACCATATGCCCATATTTTTTTTTTTTGTGAAGAAAATATTGAAAGTATTAGTTGGGTTACGGTTATTAATTATTCATATATTTCATGTCTTTTTTTTATTGTTGTTGTTATTGTATTTCTTTGTGACGAGACACAATTTTGAATTTATCCTTTTGAATAAAACAAAAAACGCGCATGCCAAGTAAATATTCAATTTTGTTTTAATTACGTTTTTTGTTTCTTTCATCAAATACAATTGTACGTTGTACGTTGTTTCACTCATTTTTTTTCTATCATTGTCATATGTTCTTTAATAATCGTTATGAAAATTAAAGACCTCTTACTTAGTTAAAAATATGAGTTTTTGTTTTAATATATTTTTAGATCAAGAAATCTTTTAAATTGTATTTAACCGTTAAAAAAAAGAAACAATTCTTGAACCCAACTCAATGCACAAAAATCAAATCAAATCAAAATTTATTGTTTTCAATATATCAGGCAACGACAACAACCAAAACAACCATAACGAATAACTAAATAAAATGGGACAAAACAATTCTTATAAATAATACCCTCTAAAAAATTTTAATGAAAAATTGTTTAAAAACCATTACTGAAATGAAAGGAGCCAAAAACCAAAGCAAAAATTTGAAAATAAAGAAATTAAAGAAAGAATAAAAGAAACAGATTCTTTTTTTTTTCTTTTGATTTTGTATTTGCTGTTTGAAACCAATACATGAAATTGGATATTTTGTAAACGTGACTTATTAAATAAACAATGTTGTTAACTCTTTTAATTTAACACAAAAAAAAAACTGACAACTTTGTAATATTTAATTGTGGTTATTTTGAATATTTGAAATTGAATATAATAATTTCGTTTAAATATTCATTCAAAATCAATTCCAACATTTTTATGAATTAAAGAAGAAATGGCGCGAAAATATGAAGAAAGAAAATGTTTAAAGTGAAACAAAAAAAAAAAAAAAGAAACACGTAGCCACAAATGTGCGATATTCAGTATTCTTTTTTATTTATCACAATTTTAATATTAGGAAAAAGAAGAAAAAAAGAAGCAAAATGTCATATGGTACATATGCAAAAATTAAGGCCAAAACCCATGACAATTTTTTAAAAAAAAATTTTTTTTTGTATGTATGTGTTTGTGTGCGTCTGAGTAGAGGATAAAGTGTATAAAAAAATAAATATATATATATAAGAGCCAACGGATCGCCCTTTTTTTCTGTTAAAATTTTTTGTATCTTGAATAAACATTTTTCGAAAAATGACATACATGTGGAGTTGATGATAATTTCATTTTTTTTTTCTCCTGTGTATTTTTTTGCCTTTGATACAATGTTTTTCTTCCCATTAAAGATACAGAGAACACACATCCACATAATAATCATCGGAAAAAAATACAACATAAGAACAAACCATAATACAACATCATGTTACTGGCAAAGATTAAATTACTAGAATTTATTCAATTGAAAAAATAAAATATTTACTGCTTCATTAGTTATTTGCTGAATAAACTGAAACTGCGAAAAAAAAATTTTTATGAAGGCTCCAATTTTTATCTCAAAATATAGTGTATTTTGTAATAATATTTTGTAGTAATTTGTATTGTTATAAAAATATAATCGAACTTAATAGAGTTCTAATTGTCTTACAGCACACGCTTCTATTTGTAAAGCTGAAATTAATCAAATCAAAACATAAAAGAAAGAAGAAAAAAAAACAACCCTTTCTTTATAGAAATCTTTCTAGCAGATGCACTCTAAAAATAAATCTTTTAAAATAGTCTCGACTCATTATAAAACGTTTAATATGAACTAATGTTTCTATTGGTTTCTTAGTTTTCTTTCCATTACGATGATGTCCTTGATTGTGGGGAGAATAAAAAAAATATTGACGATGAAAGTCATGCTAAGCCAACGTCAGGAGACCACCTTAGCGCTACAATACTCAATTTTTCATAATACACACACACACAAATGTATATAAAGGAACAACAAAATTCAAATGAAACATAATGTGTATACAATTTGCATATGAATTTCTATCTCGTCTATATTCTTATTATCTTTTTGGCTGCAGTTACAACACGTTATGTTAAATATGTAATATCTACAGAATCCAGTTCATCAAACAGTTTGTCTGTCGTCCGATCAACACGCGCATAATAGACTTAGTATATGCATTAATTGAAATTATAATTAAATAAGAAAGAAATTTAGCAAAATCTATTTAGCAGAAAATACGTCGATAATTACTTTCATAATAATAATAATAATCGTAACTTTTTTTTTAATATAATTGTTTTTTGTAGATTTTTTTAAATATAAATTATGTATTTCAATAATTAATAAATAATAATAGATTTTTGAAAATAATTATCTTTTAACATTTTCAAAGGAAATATAATTCGTAAATTTCTTACTACCGACATCTAGAAAAAAACATAAAGTTATAGGTTTGGGTCCACGAAAAAAATTCTAACAAAAAGGTTTTTAACTTTGATTGTGATTTTTTTTCCAAATATTTTTTTTAGTTGGTAGCAAAATTGGAATACTATTTTTGACGTTTATAGTATGAAAACTAAATAAGAAGAGGAATTTCTACTTACAGTTATAAAATGATGTTATTTTAGGTGTTTGTAGTTGAGTATCTTCCATAAAAACAGATAACTCTGATACTGGACTCAAATCTGATACATTTTTGGAGCATCTTGTAAATGATTTAAATCCAACTCTAGTAGAATATGTTTTATCAGATTCTGGATCAATTTGAGAAATATAATCTTGTGCTAATTCATCAAGTAACAGTCGTTGGGTCTTTGAATTTGGACTTAATTTGTTATATTCCATTGTTAAATATGGTTACTATAAAAATAAAATTCTGAAAAGCAATCCTCTTTTATATTTCGGTATGTTCCTAAACAAAAGAAAAAAACATTAAATGTGAAATTCCGTTTTAACAAGATTAGATATTGATCTCAATTAGATTAAAAAAGACAAAGTTTAAAAAACAAAAATTTGATCAAAACTCTCTACACCCTACAATATTTACGTAAATACTGAAAATGACTTAAATTTAATGTTTAATAAACTACAGTATATGTACAGTTGTAACAGTAAGTAAATATTATTCTTTGTCTCAAAAGTTATCAAAATTTAAAAAATTAGCAAAAAGAACAAAAGATTTGCAATTGAATAACAATAAATCATACCTACTTATATTATTCTAGCGATATTCCTTAAATTTCGTACGTTAAAATTGGTAAAAAATCTTCTCTATAAATTAATTAAAAAATTCCACGTTCTCCTCGAATTGCAAATTGAAATCTTTTTTCAATAGAATCACAAAGCACACACTCACAATTATTAGTAAAACACAAAAAAAATATAACAAAAGAAAAATACAATTATAAAAAATCTTAAACTGAATTTATAAAGAAAATCAGTTTTTTAATAGGAAAATTAGAAATTAAAATTTCGGCGCCAATAAATTTCTAAAATTTCTCATTTTGTTTTTTTCATTCGTCAATATTTTAATGTCTGAAATTGAAGAAATTTTCAACATTATCACATCGATATTTTAAGGAAATACTTTTATTCCCCCCGTAATGAAATTAAACTAAACTATTATTAAGTTTTTATTAAAAAATATCGTATATTTATATTTTTTATGAAGAAAATTGACAAAACGACACAATAAAATATGTTACTGCAAAGAATGAAAAATATTTCATTCGAATTATCGTTTATGTCTCGTCTTTTTCTCGTAAAAACGAAATCAATGAAAACAAGAAAAAAAAGGAAAACGCACCAATTTTGTTTTAATATGTTGACCAACTCTGATTATTATAAAGCGGCAATTTTAAAAGTGATTTTTTTTTTCAATTAATTAATATTAATCTGATTAATTTCTGAAAAGATTGATTCAAATCATTGAAAAAAGTCTTTTATTAAATTAATTAAAGTCATTGTTTAGATAATTCAGCTAATTTTTAAAATCTCTAATTTTTATGAATGAGATTTTCAATTAGTTTTTCAAATTTCCATTAAATCTGTATAAAATATTAAAAAGATAAAATTCGAAATTACTTTTACTTTTATCGTCTATCCTCTATACAAAAAAGTTCTTGCAATAAAAAATGTGTTGGTAAAATTCAATAATCAAAACTTATTTACAAATATAATTATTTTTTATTTTTTTTTATGTTCAAGAAAAAAAAAAGAAGTTATGTACAAACATATAATAACAGTTTTTACATAATAATATATAATACATACAGTAACATAATATGTATGAAAGTAACTACCTAATAAATTTTTTATTATCACAAATTACATTTTAAACATATTTAATGTTTTTTTTATTTCTTTAATATTATTTTGAATGAATTTAATATTAATTTTAATATAAAAGTGAAACCTTTTTTTTTTAAATAGACCAAAAATATAATCAAAAAAAAAAATAATCTGTTCATTATATCGTGCCAGTTTTTTAATATTTAGATCAATTTAGAGAGAGAGAGTGTGTGAGTGGGTCTTTGAAAGATTTCACTATATTTTAATAATACTATATTGAATATAATATTTATGCTTCAATTAATTTTTAGTTTATAAAACAATAAGAAAAAAGGAAAAATATTAATTTATGGCAACTGCAAAACACTCAATAGAAAATATTAACTAAATATAGGAAAATCTTTTTAAATTGTTGTTGTTGTCAATTCAGGATATTTCGTTATTTGTAATTTAAAGTCTTTTATAAATCTCCATTATAGAAAAATAACGAACACTAAAAATTATAAGTATTTCAATATTCGTTCTTAAATTTTTAAACTACAATTTAAAAAGATTTTAATTTCATTGAATTAATAATTATTTGTTATTACTATTACTATTATTCTTATATGCTTATCTACTTAAACATTAGACTAGTCTTTAGTATTTTTTGTTCTGTTGTGTTTTAATTATTTCTTTTCCTCACAGTAATTTTGAACAAGTACATTAATTAATTTTTTTTTTGTTTTTTGATATTTTTGTTGTTTTTTATAATTGAGCTCTTATCAAAAGAATATCATTGTTTATAATTAATTATAAAATAAATAATATTTATGATTCGAAAAGAATTGTCATGATTGCCATTACAGCGATACCAAGTATAAGTGCTGCGAATTGTTTTATTGATTCTTTAGGATCTGTTTCTTGTAAAAGATCTGGTAAAACTGTAACTAATGCTATATGTAAAAATCCACCAGCTGTAAATGGCATTATCCATGATGTTCTTGCTTCCATTGCATTTGTTGCACCACTACCACCAATTGCCACAAGTGCACCTAATATACCTGCAGTTGCTGTTAATAATTGTGCTTTTGCTGCATCCCAACGTGTAAATCCTGAACGTAATAAAATTGCAAAATCACCAACTTCATGAGGAATTTCATGCACTATAAAACAAAAACAAATATAATTTTATTTCTTTCAATAAAATTTCATATATTTTTTTCTTACATAAAATGGCAAATGTAGCTAAAATTCCATGCCTGAATGATACCAAAAATGATCCAGCAACAGCTAATCCATGTGTAAAATTATCTATAGAGTTGGCTAACAAATTAAGATACCCTGCAATCTGTAAATAAAAAATAAGATAAAAGAAATGATTAAAAAACTAAAAAAGTAAAAGAGGAAGATTTTACTTATGAAATGAGTATGCAATATGTATTAAGTGAAATTCTGAAAAATCTTCTTATCAATAATATTAAAAGAAATACAGAAAAAAATATATTTACTTTTTTCGGTTGAACTTTAACTTGTTTATCTTTTTCAGCTAGAAAACATCCATTTGGGACATCTTCAATATCACAAGAACCATTTGGTGTACAACTTAGTCCAACACCACCTTCTGGTAATACACCACCACTTTTTCTAAGTAAACAGTTTGCAATTTCAACACATTTTGGTTGTGGATTATTTTCATCGGCACTAACATAACCGGAAAATATTTTTTCAACAATTGTAAAAATAAGAATTCCACCTAAAACCCAAAGTCCACTTCGCATTGATGGATGTTCACCTATTTTTTTTATTAAAGAAAAAAAAAATAGTTATTTGTTTATTTTGAAAGATTAAAAAAAAGGGTAATAAAATTTATTGATCAATAAATTAGTAATTAAGAAATTGTGTGAGAAATTAAAGTTACGGTAGAGGTTGTTGTATTTTGTTTCTGCCCAAATTTTATTAAATCAAAAGTGATTAAATTTATTAATTAATTAAGCCAAATAAATGATAAGGAAATAATAAAACGTTTCCGTTTTACCAAATCCTTTGATTAATTAAGCTAAATTCGTGTTTATTAAAAAACAACATTTTTTTCTATCTTAGCGAGAAAAAAATATATGTTACGTAAAGTATTTTTGGTATCCTCTTTCTGAATAAACACCTTTGTTACTGACCAAAATATAATTCTAATCTTAAGCGATTAATAACAATATTCTATATTGTTCTGACTGTTCACATTCTGAGTCAGAATTTCATTTGTTCGATATGACCAAATATCTAATAATGTAAAACCTGTATAAAATGACCAATTTAAATACTGTACAAATTAATAAGAATAGGGTCATCTTAGAAAGGTTATAATAAATTATTTATAATTACCTTGTTGAGGTGTTCGAATGTCACTACCCCATGCTTCAGGAAGTAAATGCAGAAATACATCACCTAATAAACCACCAACAGCAAAACTAAGAAGCACCTTTAGTGTTTTTGATTCAGCCGCTTTAAAGAAAATAAAAGAAAAGAAAAATAAATGAAAGTTGTTAAAAATCATGATGTCAAAATTAGAACAATTTCATCATTCACGTCACATAACATAATTTAATTATTATTTATAAAAAAAACCGACAGAATACAAACAATAATAATTATAATAATAATCTTGATATAAAAATTCAATTTACCTTGAATTTTTGTGAATAGTCAAAGAGACTTGTTTTTAAAAATATAAAAATAAAGAAAAAAAAAAATTTAATAATCAAGTTGAAATCAGTAAGGTCATGGAATTCTAATAAATAAATAAAAAAAATTTAACAACAAAAATAAATAAACAAGAATAAGCAAAAAAAAAAAAGAACGTAAAGATCGTAAGGAAAATCGAAATATTTGAAATGATCTTCATTTAACTTTTAAAAAACAAAATAAAAACAAGAGAAGAAAACCAGAATTAATTCAACAATATCGAGAAAAATATACATATGCGCAGTTGATGCACATAAAAGTAGTTAAACGTTTTTTTTTTAAAAGGAATCCCGCAAAATTTATTTTTCATTCAATGAAAACAATTTTTTTTTTTTTATTCTTTTTATGGATTTACGAAAATTTACGAATTAAAGTTCATTATTATTATTATTATTATTATTATTAATATTATTTTTTTGTTTAATATGAGTAATCGTGATTATTCACTTTTCTCTGTCTGGTAAATAATATTTGAATGAGGCAACATGATTTTGCTAAAAAAAATGAAACAAAAAAAAAAACTATCATTTGCGTTTTTACGATACGCTAAAATATTTTCTTTTTTAGTTTTGTTTGAAGAAGACTTTGGAACAAAATTTTAAGTGATAGAATTTTTTTTTTTTGTAATGTGATTTTAATTCTAAAAGGAAAAAAATTTCTATTGAAGGAAAAAAAATGATAATTTGTTAAAGTTGATTCACTTCTTTGATTAAATTGTAATTTAATTTGTCTATTCGACTTTTGTTTTTGGGGGCTGGATGAAATGTTTTAGCAAATAATTTTTTTTTTTATTGTTATTTTAATCTAATTCTTTGAACACAACAAAAACAAATGATTATAAATTTTTTTTTTTGTCTAATTGAACTCAAATTATAATGTCAAATGAGAGTGAGAAAGAACGTGAATTAAATAGAATTGTGGTTTTTATTTTCTTTTGTCGGCGGCATTCACACAAAATAAAAAAAAAAAACAAATATTTTTGAGGATTTAGCTATCTTGAAACAAAAGAGACACACACACTGGTTAAAACAATAAAAAAGAGTGAGATACATTTGCTTAGTAGCTACACAAAAATTAGAATTAAAAGCATTTCGTTTTTTTTTTAAATATTTCATTTAATACAATTATAAGTAATTAAATAACAAGAAATAATACATCATTTGTGTCTGTTTATGATTTTTATCAAATAAACATTATGTAAAAGATTTTGATCAGAAAGGTTATTATAAAAAATTTTCATTATCAAAAGTCAATTTAAAGAAATTAAAAATCAGAAGAAAAAAAATTATATGAAACGCGGATTTATTTGTGGAAAGTCTCACGTATAAAAGATAACATAAAAGACAACGAATAAGCAAACAAATATAACAAAATTGTTCATTATTAAGAAACAATTAAATTATAAACAGAAAAAAAAGTCGTTATTTTTTTCTTCTTCTTCGTTTGTTTTTTTTTTTATACAAAATGATAAAAAAAAAATTATGTTCAATGTATTCAGTGCTGGATTCTATTGAAAGATTTGATTTAGTTATTTGATTTGACATGAACAAAATTAAAGTAAAGAATTAAGGTGGAAGTAAGTGCATTATATAATATTATGATAAGAATGATTTTTTATTTTATGAATGCAGTTTGTCATCGACGGGAATGATGTAATTTGGAGTACTACAAAGTCAACTAAACGAAAAGATAAGAATATTGAATTAATATTCATAAAAAGGCAATTTCTTTATAATTTTATTAATGGAATAATTGAATTAGAATGAAATTTCATATAGAGGAACAACTTTTGTAGTGAAGTAAGTAATACGTTTGATCACAGAATATATTATTTAAAACAAAACTCGTCCGATTATTCAATGTAAAAAAAAACTATTCTAAATAATTGCCATGATTCCATTGAATTAAAAAAATTAATGTGCAATAATCTTTAAAGTGTTTTAATCTCTAAGCTTATTGGTTTTTCTTGTTTTGTTTTGTTAATTTTTTCTGCAAAAAAATCTACGAGACTTTTAAAACATAGAGAACCAACAATAAAATCAAAGAACAACATCAGCTGTTATTATCAATATACTCGCATTAAAACCATAATCGAAATCAAACAACAATTTATGTCAATCAGAATTATATTTGATTCTTGTTTTAAAATTAATTTAGAAATCAAATTAAAATAAATTTGAAAGGATTAACATTAACATTAAATTAGATAACGATAATCGGATAATAAATTATGAAGAATATTATAATTTACGTTTCTCTCCTAAAAACAGGAGTGTAATAATGTGGTGCGCAAAAAAAAGTTGATCACAGCAAACAACTACTATTTGTGTGTTGTTGTTGTTGTTTTTTTTTGTTTGGTTTAATATTTTTGTTGACTCTATTCGCGTGTGCAAAACACAACAACAATATCTAATAGAAAGAAAAAATGAAAATCTATTAACAAATAAGAACAAATGAAATAGAAAAAGTTTTAATTTGTTCTTTTTAATGTTTTTTCTCAAAGTAACCAAAGAGAAAAAATTAAAGTGGGTAAATATGATTTATTAATTTGTAAAATCATAAGTCCACATGTTATTTTTTCTTTTTCTTTATTTATTTATTTACTTAATTCTGTATTAAAAAAAATACAACATTAAGGACAAGTATAATTGTAACTTTTATTAATTTTTTTAACAAAAAAAAAAAAAAACTCCAAAACTTATTAAACGATTGAAGAAGGAAAAAAAAGGTGATTGAATTATACAACAATAACTCTTTATTTACTTGCTATCAGTCATGTAATTTCGATTAGGATTGAAGTGCTTGTTAATAATTTTTTTCTAATTTGTTATGATTTTATGAACGATAAGAAATAATTGATTACTAATATCTATATAAAGCTGCAAATATTATCATTAGAAGCTGACTTCTATTTAGGTCGGGGTCGAGAAATGTAATAGTTTGAAACTATAAGAAAATGGGAAAAACTTGCTTTTATTCTAAGAAAATTAATAACATTTTTACTTATGGATCAATTTATGTTCATCTTACTGAATCACGCGTCTCCTTGGAAGTCCATTAAAATAATATAATAAAAACAAGAATAAAATACTTTTTAGTGCTAGACTGAATTAAACCAAGTTGCACATATTTTCTTTCATTCTAATTTATTTGAATTAATATTTATTGTAACCAACATTTTCATATGAATTTAATTACGACAGTCAGAGACTGTTCTACCACAACTTTCTTCTGCATTTCCGTGAAATTTAAAAAATTTTCTTTATAAAATATATAAAATGCGAATAACCACAATTATTATTGAAAATGCACACGTCTCACGAGGTTACGATCACGAAACACTTTCAATATAAAACTTTATAATATTACAGTGTCAACGAATTGAATCAATAGTAATAATAATGACTTATCACATATAGTCATAAGTAAATACAAACGTATTATTATTTTGATTGAAAATTTCAAAAGTCCAATGTTGTTGATCTGACAACAACAAATTTGTTTTACAACAACAAAAAAAGAACAGAAAAAATATAATAAAAGTCTAGACTGACGTAATATGCATATTACAACAATTCAATTGTAACGAATTTTAGTTTTACTCTTTTAGTGAATATATTTTGTAATTCATGAATTTCATTCGATTCAGTTAGACAGACAATTTTACATTTTTAGGTATTTTAGACAAAGAGAGAAAGAGAGAGTAAGAGACAAAAAATTAATTGGTTAAAAAATGTATTTGTTTGTTTGTTTTTTATTAGCAGGTGAACGAATTTCACAGATTTTTTTTCTTCGTTAAAAAAGAACAGAAAAAAAAAATAGTGGAGGAAGAAAAATGTATTTGTTTACAAAACTGATTTTAATTTATGTAACGTATAAAAAAAAATATGAGAGAGAAAAAATGTTGCGTTTAAATGAAGTGAAAAAAAAAATTAGTGAAGAAAATGTTTGTATTAATGTTTCTATTAACAAAACAAGAATTCTGTTTTTTTTTTTACTATTAATTTGCACTCGTTACTTTAATTAAAATCAAACAATAGTAGTAATGCGCGCAAACGCAATAAAAAAAATATTACAATTTAGTTGAGTAGAATAGTTGAATAGATGTCGCAATTATCAGCGTCACCAATGATTATTTTTTGTTGTTTTTGATGTTTTTTTATGTGGCTTCTCGTATAAATATTTAATTATGATAATAAATTGTGACAACTACAATAATTAGCAAATACAATTTTTTATTGTTCTTTAAGTATGGATTTGTATTGTTTCTTGTTTCTTATTTTAATTTTTTATGAGCAATTATTGATTATATTTTACTCGTTTTTTTTTGTTTCTACGCAAAAGTTTTGTATTGGTTTCGGATAATCATTAAAGTTAAGATAGAGATGTTAACCATGTAAATCCCAACATAAAACCATTCTTATTTTTTTGCTGATCTGTTTAAATAATGATTGAAAGTAATCTCGGTTTAAAATTGTAAATTTATCTCACTTCTTATCTCTTACGATAATAAAATTAAAAAAATAATAATTTTGAATATTTTTAAATATTTTTGTTTCTATTAGAAATAGGACAACAATAAAAACCGAATAATAAATAATACTATTAAATGACGACAAAAATTCTATAATTCTATGTTTAGTCATTTTCAATAAACTTCAACTTTTTTAACTGAATAACTAACCTAATCTATCGATTTAAATTCTTAATAATCAAATGATTAAAAAATTAAAAATGTATGGAAAAAAAGAACACTTACGATTTGTTGATGAAATATCCTTTTCTGTTATTAAAAATAATGGTAAAATTCCACTTAAACCAATTAATGCTGAACCAAATAATGAAAATAACCAAGGCATATAAGTAACATCTTTAAAATATATTGAAATGTAATCAGTAACTTCTTTGTAAATATATTGAAATGTTGAATCGTCCATGAACGGCGTATATGAAGTTATATTCATTTTGAATAAAATTTTTTCTATCACTTGTCTCCCTCTCTATATTTATCACTGTTAGTTCCTTCTTCTTTTAAATGTTATTTTTGTATTTTTTTAAACTTAATTTAATTTAATTTTAATTAAATTTTCTAATTTAAATTAGTACAAAAGGAAATTTATTAAAATAAACAGAAGTGAATTTAGATTGAATATTGTTAATTTAATTAATTTTAAGTAATTTTTTTTTAACTTTAGCAAATCATAATCATTAAAGTTTAAATTACGAAGTTACGAAACAATGAACACTTTTACGAATCTGAAGAAAAATTAAAACTAAATAAAGAAAAAAGGAAAAAAAAAAAAATTCAATTTGTCGTTCCAATTTAATTCGCTGATCAATTTTTTATTTGGTTTTTTTTTCTCTCGTATTGTACTCAATTCACACAGCTTCACAAAAAAGAAACCTAAAATCAGAAAAAAATTTATATAATTAATTTATTTATTATTTTACGAAAAAAAAAATATACTTCTAGGAAATTAATAAATTATTTTATTTCATTGTAAATTGTAAATGATAAATTGCACACGAGACAAATATCATAAAAATACACTAGAGAGAAAAGACCTTTTGAAATATTATCAATTTTTATTAAATTTAATTTTTTTTTAAATTCAATTAGACTTTGGGGAAATTTATGAAAACAACAATAATTATCACATAAATAAAATTATTTAAGTAAATAACTGATACGTTAACGTCATTCTATTTAAAACGTCATCGTTTGATAACAAATAAAAATAAGTAATAATGATGATAATGTTGATGACACATTAATTTCATAATCAACCAATAAGAACAAAAGATATTGATAAGAACATTAAAATGCAGAAAAAAGACAATTTAATAAAAAATAAAGAAATATAAATTTTATTGTATATTCAATTTTAAGACAAAAAGTCTGACAAATACATTCGTTAATTAATTGTTTTTCTTATGCTTATTCGTTAATGTTTATCTGTTCCGAGGTTTTTTTTTTTGATCACAACAAAAAAATTATAATACAAAAAAGAAAACAAATGATAAATGGCAAATCATATCATATCTTGTGCTTGTTATAATTTTTATTAAATCCCCGACAAATAAAAAGATTCATTTACTTTTGATAGTAAAAAAAAATATCTACGAGAAACAGCAAAAAAGAAAACAACTATTAAATATTTGTTGTTGTTGCCTTTTTTTGTTCTTTGTAAATTTTATTGCAAAATTTTTTTTGCAAGAAGAAGAAATTGCAAGTATAAAAAAAACTTTACAATTCATCTGCGATAATTTGAATTAATTTAGAAGAAGTTTTTTTTTTATGTTGAAATTATTGAGTAATAAAAAAAGTATTTTGTTGAAAATATTGTTACTGAAAGTGATTTCATTTATCATTGTAATTAAAATCTTTCATTCATAAAATTCACACAATCAAGATTAACGATGAAGAAGTTGTTTAAACGAAATAATAGACAATTAGACTAATTGTAATGAATCCCGATTAAAAAAAAATAAAATCACAAAGTCCACAAAGATCGTTAAGTTGTTTCCGATGATGATTATAGTTTTTTTTTCTTAAAGCACGAATTAATATTTTGAATAAATTCGAATGATTGTGTTTTCCAATTCAATTAAATTACAATTACAATTAATCAATTATAAAAAATTGATTGATCAGAGAAGGTAATTAGAATTCAAGTAGTTGTTATGTTATCGAGATTCTACTGTAGCTAAGTATGTTTTTTACTTAAAACTTTATTTTATCAGATTTTTAGCACATTAATTTAATTATTTTCTAATAGAAAATTGTAATTAGTGATAAAGGAACACTACATAACGATTAGAGCGCACGTTACTTTTTGACCGAATTTTACCGGACTTAATTAGAATCATTTTTCATTTGTTTTGTTTGAAGTATATTCAAGATATTATGAGATAATAATAAAAATAAGATGAATTTCGTAAAACCGTTAATTCACTTTAAGATTTTTACGTATAATTACGAATTAATTTTTGGTTATAACAAACATTCGGTTTAAACGTAGATACGTAATAAGTGACGAAAGTCCATTTCATTTGACAATTTTCTCTTGTTCAATAATTTAGTTTTGAATTAAAATTCACTTTCAATTTATTAATATTTTAGATTAGATTTGTAAACTGATGTTTGATTCACTTTGATTGAAATAAAATACAATTCAATTAAAATTAATTAATACAACTTTCCAATAACATATTTCTCTCTCTTGAACGATTCGTTATAACAAGGATTTTATAACGAATATTTATTTTTCAATTTATTTCCTAATAAAAATTTTATTCAACTTAAAACGAACAACAATGCGTTAATTATAGAAGAAAAATAAAACAAATAAAACTTCAAATCATGACGAATTTTTTGTTTTGTTTTTTTTGTTTTGCCACAAAATATGAAAATATTAAATTAAAGTTTAACCAACTGTCGCGAGTAAACTGACAATGAATGGTAAAATTATAATCTATTTAATAAATTAAATTTAATAGAACTCTTTTTTTTAACATCAAAAAAAAAGAGTAAGAATTTAATTTTCTTATCACATTGTATTTTACTAATAGAGAGAGTGAAAGAGAAAGAAATACATTTTTCGACTTCTTTACTTCTTACTCCTTCTTACAATATAAAATTTTTGACGTGATTATCGTGAAGTGAGATAGTATGAGAGTAAATAAGAGAGAAGGAGATACACATGATGACCGATAAAATAAATGTTTTTTTTTTCTATTCTTCTTATCAGTTGAATTAAACCAGACTTTTCTTTTTGTTACATTTTATATTGGATATTGGAATAAAATTAACAAGGGTTTTTTTTTTATTTTATTTGCACTCGTGATGACCTTCTGTGATTATGTCTATTTAGGTATTCATGAATAATAAAATGTTAATTCCTTTTATATGAAAAAATATAAAAATATTTGTGAAATATTATAAAAGTAATTCAATAGAAAAAAGAAATTGTGTTTCAATCATTAATAAATAAAGAAGAAGAATTATTTATGATAAGATAAACAATTGTTTCTTTTCCTTTTTCAAGTATTTGTCTATGTTACTCAAAAATATTAATCTTTTATTTGTATTGTTTTTAAATTATCTTTTTTTAATTAAAAAAAAAAAGTACAAACACAAATAAGAAAATTGTAAATTTCACGGTAAAAGCTTTAATTATTTGAACTACAATAAATATAATTTCTTATCACTTTTTTTTAAATCTATTTTTAAAAAGAAATAATATTACAAAAACTCCTTTATAATAAATCACAAACATAAAATTACATTCGGAAACCTAAAATGAAAAACAGTAATTTATGAAACTATGCAAAACAAAACAAAACAAAAACATAAAAAATCACAATGGTTACGTCATTTTAGTTGTTATTGTGATTTGTGATGGCACAAAGAAAAGGAAGAAGAAAAAAAAATTATATTTTTCTTCTTTTAAATGAAAACAACAAAACAGAGTATTGTAAATGTCAAGAATTGAAAGTAAAGTACAGAAAAAACAACACGGCACTACAAAAAAACGAGTTTTTCTTTGTAAAATTAAAAAAAAAAATATTATAATGACTTAAGATAAATCAAACAATTATTTTTAATCTTATATTTTTGTATTATTTATTGAAAAATTAAAAAAAAAACTTTGATAACATTAAAATATTTTGTACATATTTCTCTTTTGTGACATAACAGATAATTTTATTGATATTGAAAACACACGGGCACGGCATTTAAAACAATGAAAGCACGCATTAATTAAATGATTTAATTAAAATTAACATAAAAAACTAATTCACTAATTTATTTTTGTAATAAAAACTAACCTCTTTGTTTATGATTAAAATTTTTAACAAAAAAATATTCTTAAGAAAGTTTTCAAACGTAATTTTCACTCAACTTCTAACATATTTTTAAAGAAAAAAAATAAAAAAACTACTAGCGTATTAATAATTATAATGAGTTGCTTGTTTTTGTTCAAAGATTGATAACCAAAATAACTATATTGAATGAATAAGAATTGTATTATTACAAAGAATTTTATATACACAAACAATTTGCAACTTTTTTTTCTTGTTAAAAAACAAACACAACAATACAAATGCAAATTGCGTATTTCAAAAAAACAACAGCTGACATTTTTGTTGTTGCTTTTCTCAGTAAAAATGAAAAAAAGAGAAAAAAAATGAATATTTTATGTAGCGTTCGCGTGATTGTGCGCTGAATGCTTATAAACAAACTACTTGTAGCGTTTTATTTAAGTTTTAATTCTGCGTATTTCATAAAATTTGGATTTTCACCAAATTAAATTTTTTATTTGCTTTTATATAATTTAGAATTTATTAACATAAGTTATTTAAAAAAATAAATTACTAAAAAAGGAGAAAATTAGCTAATTTGGAGTTGAGATTATGTGACAGCTGATTTACACTGGCAATACTATGATTTTATTATTGTTTTTCAGTTCAATGTTCAATTATTTTCAGTTCAATTTAAAAAAAAGATACGCCATTTTGAATATTGTTTTTGACGTTTTGAAGACTGCAACGCAAAGAAGAAGAAGAAGAAGTGTTAATATAAATACAACGATTCATTTTTGTTATAATATGTAATCAATAATTATTAATCCTTTTTAAATAAATTAATTATGGAAATTTTTATGTAGCATGAGTACCTATATTAATTTTTGTTCATTAGTGAATATTTTAAAGTGATAAAAGGTGTTTTTAAAATTAGAAATATTTGCATTTAAAGTAAAGAAAAGTAAATAAAATGAGCGCTTCAAATTATTTTGTAAGATCGGAAAGTGAAGAAGATTCAGTTTTTATTGGTCCAAGCAGATCACCTTCATTATCATCAATCCGTGAAGTATTTACACGTACAACAAGCAGTTCTTCATCATCTGGGGGTGGTAATAATATACAAAATATTCCAAAGAAAAAACCAGGTTAGTTTTGTAATTTTTTTCTTGTATTGTTTACTTTTACGTTTTACAGTGAAATAATATTTTTGTTTTATTGTTAATTAAAAATAATCGATCAAATTAAAAATTAGAAATTAAATTGATAATTTTTTTTCTAGAAAATAAATCTCTGTTTAATGTGTTGTGAATAATATATGTCACAATCACAACAAATATTTAAAATTTGCATAATAAAATGTACTTAAAACATAACAATAGCATATAGATTATTCTCCTCCTATAGGTAATTTCCACCCACTCACTAAATTTATTTATGAATTTTTAAAAACAACACGTCTTCTTGTCTCTCAAAAAAAAATTCAATTTTTTTTATTATTTGAATTTTTGTGAGAGTAAAAAACAAGAACAAAATAATGTTATTATCTTTAATTGGACTATGATTTCTGAATTACAATAATGATAGTAATATAAATCTCAACAATCTTCTATAAAAACATATAGAATGGTAAGGGATGCATACAGTAAAAGATTCACGTAATGATATTTATGAAGAAATCGACTTTATTTTTCTACAAAATATTTGTGAAGAATAAAAAATAGAAATTAAATTCTTTTAAAGTAATTAATGTGAATTGTTGTTTAAACATTTGCTTATTAAAAAAGAATTTCATATTGAAAAACAGTATACCTTATCAAAACAAAAAAAAAAACACACACAAAATTATTAAATTATATAAAGAGAATATGAAAAAGTTCATAATAAATGAGAGAACACAAAAAAAAACAAGTAAAGTTTTGATTCAAGTTCAACACAACAATAATATGTAATAATAACTTCAAATTAATACTGCATACAAGAGATGATTAAGTAACGCAAAAAAATGTAATCTTTATCTTCCAAAAATTATTACAAAATATTTATTATTTATTATTGTAAAACTTTTATAAATTGATAAGCGAATATATGTTAGGAACTAACAAGAGAATATTAAGTGATTGAATTTTTGTTTTGATTAATTTCAAGATGTGGTCAGTTTATAAAGGTTTCCATATATTATTGAAAGGACTATTAAACAGTGTTGCAGCAACAATTTCAAAATAATCGGTTAATATTTATTTTTTTTTTTTGATTTTTTTATCAAAAAAAGTTGATTTTTATTATTTATGAATTCGATTCTATAATGTTTTCCTTTTAGGTTAGATTAAATTTAAAGGTCGAATCACGAAATTTACCCCAACTACAAATTTATAGGATTTAGATTTTAAATTTTAAAGTTGTCTTAATCTAAAAAAATCGAAATTTTATTTATTTCATCCAATATTTGTGGAAAATCCAATCAATAAAAGGATGAAGGAGTTCTTGTAGTGGTTCATTTCTCAAGTAAATCTTGTTCGTTAGATAAAAACGTCAAGCAATATTTTTTGCATTCTGTAGCTAATTATTTCGTTTTTTCTTTAAAGATGGAATAGGGAAAAATTAAATCGAACAAATGAAAAAAAATTATAGGAAAAAAAATATAATTGTTTTTATAAATTTTATTTTACGAAACTCTCCCCTTATTTTTTTTTTGTGTATATTCATTTTTCTTTTTTTCCTTCTATGTATTCATTCATTCCCCATGATTCGTTTTCGTATTACAATTTCCTCCCTTTCAGTCTGACAGAAGAACAGAACGGAAAAAAAAAGACGAAAATAATCAATATAATAAACGCCATGACGCCTGACTGCCTTACCGTCGCAAAATAATAAAACGAACACAAGTTATTATTTATTTTTTCGGTATCAAAAAAGCGATTTTTTATTCATCAAATAGAATTCTTTTAGTTTAAATTTGTTTACATTTTATAAAATTAAGTTCATTCAAAAATCAAATGGTTTTCCGCTGATTTCTCGTTTCGTTTTTCTTATTTTTAAAAAGTTAAAAAAAAAAAAAGAAGGAAATTCTTTGAAAAATATTGGAATAAAATCTAAAGAAATTAAACATTTGAACGAAAGTGCAAAGAAGTTCATTTTTTTTTTTGTTTGGTTTCTTTACTTTTTTTTTTTTTTTTTGGTTTTATTTTTTGCTTTGTCGTTTAATATACAGAAATAATAATCAGCAATAAAATTTCTAATAAAAGGTGAAAAAATTGCATATCAGTAGAGGAAACCTTGAAAAATTAAAACAAAAAAAAAAAAAAAAGAAAACGTAAAATATCGATTTTTTTTTTTATTAAAACAAAAAAACGAAGCAAAGTTTATTTTTTTGTTCTTGTTTTAAATTCTTGTTTCTGGATAAATAAAAAAAAAGGGGAAGAAAATTTTGTGTCACATCAAAAAAAAAAACAACAAAAATAAAAGACGAAAAAATGTTCTAAAAGGTATTTTTTATTCAAATATTTACAAAAGTGAAATAAAAACCGAGAAAATCAATTTAAAATATTTTTTTTTTTGTTTTTCACAGCAAAAAAAAAAAAAAGAAAAGAAGAACGAAAATTAAACAACAACAACAAAAAGTTAATCGCAAAAAAATAAAAAAAAAATAGTTAAAAAAGAAAAAATTTGTTGGTTCTCTTTTCGTTCAAAATGAAAATGCGTGCATTGGGTACTGCAAATCCTGCATTATTAAATAACAATAATAATAATAATAATAATATAAATCAAAATAATACAATTGCATTACCAAAAGGTAATAATGAAAATGTACATGAAGTTGCTGGTGCACAAGATACAATTTACTTATGTAATTTTCGTGTATCAGTTGATGGTGAATGGCTGTGTCTTAAAGAATTACAAGATTTGGATATAAAAGATGGTCGTAATGGTACTAATAATGAACAAACTGGACAATTAACAAACTTTGGTATTGAAAGTGGTGAAAAATGCGATACGAAGATCGAACGTGAATGGGTGAATTATTATTGTAGGTGCCTTTTTTTTCTTCTTTTTTGTATTTAAAAAAAAATATTTTCTTTTTCTTTGTTTTATTTTATTATTTTATTATCATTTCTTCAGAATAGAATGTCCATTTCTTTCTTGTAATAATTGTGCAATTATGAGTGCAATATGTTGCCATTCTCGAACCAATATGTTGCAATTATCGATGCAATACGCAATCAATATGGGGCGTCAAATAGTCTTCATATTTTTCATAAAACAAAAAAAAAAAAGAAAATTTCTTTATCATTAATTAAGGGCGAATCAAGCTCATTCCTTTTTTATATATGTTTTATGTAAAGTATTAAATTCTTGAATCATTATTTATAATTATATATTTAGATCGGATCGGTATTAAATGTTGCCCCAGTGTTTTTAATTAACTTTATATTGTGTAACTTTCTACTTTCTAGAATATAATTTTTATAATCGATTTCAATTCATTTAATTCTTTAAAATTCAAATTTAAATTCTTCATTGATTGAATAACATTTTAATCAACCTTATTGCACAATATGTTGAGTATTTTTCTTTACCTAATCAATTCCTAAAGATCTACTCTGCCTTTGATTAAACCAATCAATTATTCTAATCAAACTAAAATCAAATTTGTATTAAAATGTTTTTTCATTTTATTTGTTGTCGTTCAACAGTTTTACCATTTGACAATAAAATTGCATTTGCGCATTTAAATGTTTATTTATAATTTTTTTGATTGAAAACTTTCTAGTTTATTTAATGTGTTTTTGTTCTGACAAAGAAAAAAAAAAGGACTCTATAATTTCTCCGAATTCAATTAGTCATAATCAATGGCTACCACATTACTCACTTTAACTTTTACCAACAAATATTTTGTTTCAAATATTCAAAATCATTGAACTCGGAAGGCGATTATAATATCCCGTTTAACAATATTGATTATTCCTTAATCTTTTATTTCAACATTCTATTCAAATATTATTTAATTTGTTCTATTATTTAATTAATTAAGTAATTATTGTTTTGCGATGTTTTGATATAGGAAAAGCACATAATATTAAAATTGACTGATTGGGTGAGGTATTTTTTTTTTTTCTCTCTTAACAATCTTTGTTTTTTTTTTTATTTTCTTTACATTAAAAGTAATTTTTTTTTCTTGCAAACAATATTTTTATTTTTAATTTTTTGCACGAATTAATTAATAAGAATAAATAATATAAAACAACTAAACACAAATTAAAATTAAACAACTAATTTATTAAATATTTCTTTCTCATATTTTCTCTTTTTTGTGTTTTATTTTATTTTATTTTTAAAAATTTCTTTGCGTTTATTATTTTCATTTTGTATAAAAACACTGGAATTACATTAAATAACATAAATTAACGTGGCTAGGCGCTTTCAAAACAGAAAACTTTAATATTTTTAATTTTAATTTAAAAAATGTATTTTTTTTTTATAACGGAAAATTATTGGATAGTTTTTCTTTAAAAAGATTTTATTTATCTACATTTTGTTCAATTTGTTCGATCTTAATTATATTCAATTGTTTATCTCATGATATACATTTTCCTTTAATTATTTGTTGTTTTTCAATTAAAACTTTTTATTTTAAAAAAAGATTTAGATTTTGTTTTAAAAAAAATGGATTCATAATTTAGTGACGTTATAAGAAATAACCCCTGTATAACGAACATGATTATTATCGTTTAATAAATTCTAATATTAATAAGAACTCGGGTCTGAATTAATTTGATACTGAAACAATTAAAGTAATTTCCCCATTTTTATTCAAATTTAAATTGAATTCTGGAAAACCAGAAAAAAAAAAAAACGTAAAAATGAAAAATAATTAATAAAAATTTTAAATTTTCAAATGAAAAAAAAAAGGTAAAATCCGTAAATTAATAAATAATAATTAATTTCGTCCTTTACACTTCAATCACGGTACAATTTTTACACTGAATGTGCTTGCCGTATTAAATAACGCAAAATTTTTCTATAATTTTTTATATTTTCATTATTTTATTTATTTTATTATTTTATTTATTTTAATTTCATTAAAATGAGTTTCACGAACATTTTAGCGAACAGTGGTATTTATTTTATTAGTTTACTTTCCTTTTAATTCAATTTACATTAACAGTTTCAATTAACTGATGGCTAAAAGTTTCGTGAAACTTGTTATTACAATTTTTTAAAGCTTTTTAATGAAGCTTTTCCTTAAATAAAATCTTTCAAGTAATAATAATAATAATAATAATAATAATTGTTAATTGGTAATTTTGGATCAACTCATTCCGTTATATTCTTCGAAGAAATTTCTTCTTATTACTTTTTTTTTTTGTTTTTGTGATTTTCGTACAACAAAAATGATACAAAATTTATTAAATTTTTCTGTTTTATATTTTTCATTATTCAATTTATTGGACATCTTTAATCATTTTGTTTTGATGAATTCATTAATAAATTATTATTGTTGTTATTCACTGTTTGTTTAAGCTTAAATTAGAATAATTGATTTGAATCTTTGGTTAATAACCAATATTTATTATTACAAAGTATGGAAATACTTGATAATAATTATAAGACTAAAATTTTACTAAATATAAGATGAATTTCCATTTTATTGTAGACGAATTTATAAGAGAAAAAAGAAATCGAATAGAATTGTCACGGATGTCAAAAGTAGTCACGTTCACCAATATTGAAAATTATTTATTTGTATGATGAAAGGACGAAGATTACGTGACTTTAGATAATTTACTTATAAAATTAATAACATTAAATTTTTTTCTTTTTAATTCTCGTTTTGATTCATTTATTTATTTTTGTTTGTTTTTTTTTTTACAATTCAATAAATTAGAAAATTGATTGCAATTATTGTAAATTGGATTCGTTTCAAAAAAAAAAAATTTGATTATATAAAATTCAATTAGCTAATTATGATAATTGAAATTGAATCGATTATCTAGAAATATTTACTTGTTTATGGATTATCAAATTTAAGTTACAAGCCGTCTATACAAGACATAAGACAATGAGACAAAATATGACGGTTATTTCTTAATTTGGTAATCCAATCATTTTAATGTTCGGATTAAAGTGGGTTGGTTGATCACCTCCCTTGTATTTCTGATTACAAGGATCTAATAACTGACCCGATATTTCGTTCACATAAAATGGAAATTCATTACCTAAAAAATTATTTAAAACACAATGATTCTAATAAACCTTTTGTTTTACTAGACTGCAAAGCTTTTCGAAATATTCCTCTACGTGGAACTGGTTCTTCCTCTTTGATCTCATTTGTCTTTAATGGTATATTAAGGGTCACATTTTTAGGAGTTGCAGAAATTTTACTTTTCCTTTCATGATCAGAAAATGACGTCATACTTCCGTCATTTGATAATGTTTCATCATTCCTTTTTTTGTTCCTTTTTTTTCTTTTTGTTTCATTTAAATCAAAAAGAACAACATCTTTATCACGACAATTATCATGATGTTTCTTTGATTTCCCTTTACATGATAAACAGCACACTGTTGATTTGTGACGATGTTTTGATTTTATTGAAATTTCTAAAAATTATAATAATTACAGTATAAAATTCAATTTTAGATCTAATTAATACGATGATTGGCATTTATTCATTGGCTGTCATTAAAAATCCTTATTGTTAATGATTTCTTGTTTGATACAATATAATTTCTTTACAAATGTAATATTTGAATAAAACAATAAATTTTCTTTGTTTTTTTTCAAACAAAGTCAGATTTTTTTAACGATGACAGAAACACTTTCTAACGCTTTATAAATTTATCGGGTACTTTCATTAAAATTTATGATCGAAAAAAATAGTAATCTGTTTCAACAATTCGTTGTTAAATAATAAAAGGAAGAAAAACAATGTTTTACGTGGGAATATAAAGGACGAAATTCTTTAATTAATGATTATTAATGAGTTTCTCTTTTTCTAAAAGACGATTAATAATTTAATCCTTTATTCATCCAAAAAGTTTTTATTTAAGGGTTAAACAAAAAGTTTTGTTTTTCAAAGTATAAAATCGATTCAATAAAAGATTGTTGATAAACGATAACGTAAGAAAATATAAATCCTTCTATTGATTTCTAGATTCCGTTATTTGTCATAAAATAAAACGTTGACCGACTTTCTATGAAAGCATAAAATAAACATAACAATTCTTTATTATCTTATTATTCTGCTCTATTAGCTTAGATATTGAAAAATAGAGAGAAGGGGTTTGGTCGGGTTGTTTAAATGGGTCATTGATAAAACCTTCAATATTTTTTACATAATATTTCAGTACCTACCACTGCCTGATGTCATACTCGTTCCACCATTAACTGCAGCACTGTCAGATGCCAATTCAATTTCATCTAAATTATTCAATTCCGTTTCTGTTTTCTTTCTTTTAAAAATAGAACATAATTTATTACAAATTGTTTTTCCACCCTTTTTTTCTTCTGCTTCATCTTTGGATGGTTTTAACCGTTTCTTTAACTCATTCTTTTCCATTTCTTTTTTCTTCTTTAATTTACGTCGTCTCACTTTCATGACTAATGCAACAATTAAAATAACTAAAAATGTAATTGTAACAATTATGATTATAAATTTAATCATTCTTTGTTTTCCTTCAGTTTCTCTATTATTTAAATTTATTATTGAATTTTCATTAATATTTTTTGCTGGATGAAATATTTTATTGAAAAAATTTGGTTCCTCTTCTGTTGCAGTCATATGATTAATTTGATCATTTATTTTAACAAATTCATCTGATTCTTTACGATTTGCCTTTTTTGTATTTATATTTAATGTTTCTTCAACAATATCAAATTCATCATTATTTTTAATTGTTTTTAATACACGTAATATTCCACCAAATGCTGGAAAAAATTGTAGATCCTCTTCTAAATATAAAATTACATTTTCTTTAAGCCATTTATTAAATTTTTTATTAAAATTATTTTGTGATGTTCCATCAAAATTATAACATTTTGTAACAGCAACAAAGTAACGCATTAAAATAAATGCAGATGTACTTGATATTGGATTAAAATTATGTTTACGTTTAAATGGTAACCAAATATTAATTATATTTCCATTTTGTTCTGTTTCAATTTTTGGTATTGGTATTAAAATATCATCATCATTATCAATTGTATCATCTGACATAACTAAATTAACACATGGTGGTTGTTCTGTTTTTTCATCATCATCATCTTCTTTATGAATAGTTATGTTAAGTGGTTCAATTTGATAATGAAAATTTGTAAATTTTCTTATTGGTTCTTTCCATCCTTTTCCATTTGTATTTAAATATTTTTTACAATGCTCAAAAAGATCAAACACATATTTTGTTGTTTTCAAACTGACATCACCCGTATAAAATGAATATTTTGTAACAGGTACAAGATAATGATTCAAATAACTGTTAAAATGAATATTTTAGAAAAAAGTTGATAGAAAATCTTATTGATAAAATTTTACCCTCCAATAGCATCATAAAATGCTTTCAATGTAAAATATTTAATATCATCCGATGTCATTTTCTCTATAATTTCATTTGCTCCGTAAAAATATTGTATCAAAATTTCAATTGATCGATCACTTTCAAGATGTTTATTTTTATCCATAGGAATTATATTCTAAAAATTAATTTAAAAGGATTTTTGTTTTAATTGTCACATCTTTAAAATTGAATTATTTGTTAAACTTACTTCAAATTCTTTTCGTGATGATAAAAGTGCAACATCCTCAGATGAGAAACATTTTTTCACATGACCATGATCACCGAACAAAACTGTTCCAACCAAATTAGGATTTAAATTTAATTGACTTTCTTCTATTTCATCATCTTCCTCTTCTTCTTCTTCATCATAATTTTCTGTCAATAAATTTCCTTGAATATTCCTTAATAACAAAATAAATAATATTAAATAGAAAATATTTGTTGTTTCAAAAATAAACATTTTTCAGTATAAAAAAAAATTGTACTGTCAAAATAAGACAATCGACAAATATTCTCAAATTATTCATTTGTTCTCTACCCATTTCATAATTTTCAAAAATTATAAAATCTAAGACGTCTCTGCATTTTTATGTTTTTGTTTACAAAATTTTTTACAGCTCGTGATCCAGCTGCAATTGAAAGAAGTAATCTTATTAATATTTGCAAACTTGTCGTTAAAGAATTATTAGAACAATCTTTACGATTTGGTCGTATGCTAGATTCTGATCATCTTCCTTTACAACATTTTTTTATTGTATTAGAACATGTGTTACGTCATGGATTACGACCAAAAAAGGTAAAAATTAAAATAGAAAAAAAAAAACATGACTTAAGTATTTGTTTTTCTTCTTAAAAAAATCATTAGGGACTTCTGGGTCCAAAAAAAGAATTATGGGATATTTTACAAAGTGTTGAAAAATATTCATTTGAAGCTCAAGATATAACATCTAGTGTTAGAGATCTTCCAACGGTCAGGTACCTACCAACTTTTTTAAGTTCTTCAATTAAATTCTTTGATTAAAATTGTGAATTTAATTTAATTTTAGAACTCATATGGGTCGTGCTCGTGCATGGCTTCGTTTAGCATTAATGCAAAAGAAAATAGCAGATTATTTACAGGCACTTGTTGAGCACAGAGATGAAGCATTAGCTGAATATTATGAACCTCATGCATTAATGATGAGTGATGAAGTAAGGATTAGTCATTTTTGTTTATAATAATTCATGGGGTTATTAAGTTTTTTAATTTTACTATTGTACACGGGTATTTAAATCATAAAATGCAATCAATTAATTTAAGTCGTTAAATAAAATTTAAGATTAAAAAAGTTGATAACCCCTTATTTTTTTTAAGTCAAATTCTGTATCTTTAAAATTGGAAATGTTAAAAACTCTGAAAGTAACTGTTAAAGGATTAAAGGATTAATTTAGAAATTTCGATACAGAATTTGGTTTTATCTATTTTCTTCATATTTTTTTCTTTCACTTTACCCTTTTTTCTTAAAATCTCAATGTTTTCTATGTTTTTTCTTTTATTTATTTATTTATTTATTTTTTTTTTTTAGATTGTAGTAATAATGGGAATATTAGTCGGTTTAAATGTAATCGATTGTAATTTATGTGTTAAAGAAGAAGATCTTGATTCACAACAAGGTGTTATAGATTTTTCATTATATTTAAGATCAAGTTCACGTACAAGTCCTGAAGATGATGTACATGATTCATTAGAAGGTACTGGCACAATGACAGCTGTTTTAGATCAAAAAAATTATATTGAAGAATTAAATCGTCATCTAAAGTAATATTAATTAATTAAAATTATTTTACATTTATTAAAAGTTTTTTAAATTTTCATACATAAAATTTATTTTAAATTTGTAAAATCCTTTAGTGCAACTGTTGCTAATTTACAAGCAAAAGTTGAAGCGCTTACAACAACAAATGCATTACAAAAAGAGGATTTAGCAATTGCTAGAAATAATATTTTAGCATTACAAGCAGAGAATATGGGTTTAAGACGTAATGCTGAACATGGACCAATTGGAACAGTTGCTATACAAGATAATACCAATGTTTTAGAACGTTTTGATGCTGAATTAGCTGAATCATTAGCTGAGGAAAGAAAGAAAAAATATGATATTGAAAAGGAATTGGAACTTCAGGTTTTAGAAAAGAAAAACAAATCAAAATTGTATTTGATTTAACGTAAAATAAAAACTTTTAGATTTCATTAAAAGCAGAAACAGAAATGGCAATGAAACTGTTAGAAAAGGATATTCATGAAAAACAGGATACAATCATTTCATTAAGACGTCAATTGGAAGATATTAAATTGATTAATTTGGAAATGTATAAAAAATTACAGGTTTGTATTTTTGCTTAAACATTTTGTATCATTTTATTATTTTTTGTTTTTGTTTTGTCTTTAATTATTTTGGGTGAACTATTGTCAATATTTATCTAAAAATTTAAAATATATTTAAAAAAAACTAATTTAGGAATGCGAAGATGAATTAACACAAAAAGGTGAAATGGTTGCTAGACTACAAGCAAAAGCATCACAAATTGGTAAAATCTTACAAACATTAGAGAAAAAATATGAAACAAAATTGGATTCTAATGATTTGTTAACAACAACAACACCAGTGAGTGGATTAAAAAAGAATATAAATTTAAATAAAAAAAATGATACTGGACCACCGCTTAAAAAACCACATTTAAAATTTCAAATTCCACCATTTAATCCAAATAAAATACGCAAATCACCATCAATTACAGAATTAACAGAAATTGATCAGGAGAAAATAATTGATGATAAAAAAGAATAAAGGAAGAAGTAAAGAAAAAAATTGATGCTAAGAGAGAATAATGGATCTAATTTTACAGTGGCCAACATTTGAACTAAATGTTTAACAAAGAAAATAAGCATTATTAATAATTTAATAAAAAAAAATATAATTCAAATATTAGCCACTGTAACTGCTAGAAAATATTCCAAATCAAACAAATTAAAAGAATAAAAAACGATTACTAATAAAATCATTTATTAACTTTTAAAATATCATCTTTATGTATTTTGGAATTGTGATGATCCCCTTTAATAAGCTATAAACAAATAATGTCTTTTTTACGCAGGCAGAAGCTTTTAATATATTTTTGTATTTTTCCATTGAACAGAAAGATGAAAAAAAAAAAAAATGAAGCAAAAAAAAAAAACAAATTACTAATTTATTAAAAAATACAAAAATAAAAGAATGCTTTTTATGTTTCTTTGTTTTTTTCTTGAATTAAAAATTTGTTTTGTTTAAATTTTATGTTTCATGATAAAGTTCTTTACCATAAACAATATTATTGTTTTTTTTTTTAATAACTTTTTGTAGGAATGCGAAGCATCTGTTAAGCACAAAACTGAATTAATGTCAAAGCTTGAATCCCAAAAAGAATCAATGGCAAATGCTATTTTACAAATTGAAAAAAAGTATGTTTTTTCTTATTATTTCATTTAAAACATTTTTTTTTTTTTACTTTATTTTATTTTATTATTTTTCTAAATACAACGTAAAACTTTTGTGAAATTAATGTTCCTTTAAAAAAAAAATGAAGAAATATTCACGAAGTTTTAATCACGTTTTAATTTATGGTTTCAACTTTTTCTGTATTGAAAAGTCGAAACTAAGAAATTAATTATTATTATCTACTTTGGAGAAATGAACAAAATATTATTAACGAGGTTTTACTGTATGTAGTTCGTTTGTTTTTCTTTTTTGTATTTTTTGGGAAATATTGATAAAGGAGAAATTATAATAAATAATAACTACTGAAAACTGAAATTAAAATAAGAAAATATAAATAAATAAATAAAGAAAAAAAAAATTACTCATGCTACATAAAAATTTCCATAATTTTTTTTATTAAAAAAGAATATTTATTTAGGTTTTAGGTATAAGAGAAAACCAGCTTTTGATGCATAATTAGTGATTTGGTTTTTTTTTTTATTTGGTCAACAGAATATAGATTAAAAGTCGTAACATTCATTTTTCGAATAAAATATACTTCTTCTTTACATTTTATTTTGTTCGTGTTCCATTTTTTTTTTTTTATTCAGGACAAAATTTTTGGATCAACTTTTGTAATTTTCCTTTTACAATGAAAAACACTGCAAATTATGTCAATTACCGAAATTTGGAGTATTTTTGTAAATTTATTGATTTGACCTGGCCGCTACAAAATTGCTAATTATCATTAATTATAATAAATATTTATAATATAACAATTATAAAAATGCTAATCCATTAAAACAAAAATGTAATCTTTAAAAATATATAAAAGATAATAATAAAACAAGAAAAAAAAAACATAAACCAAATAATATTAAAAATGTTTTGATGTTTTATTTATTTATATTTTTCCTATTTATTTAACTTTTCTTTATCAGTGATTCTCAATTTATACATGTTTGTTGATGTTTTTGTTTTGCACGTTTTCTATTTAATTATTCTCTCTGTGTCGCAACCTTTTAACGATCTTAATTTTAAACTCAAAAAATATCTTCAGATATGCCTCAGAAACAGCAAGTTTGAATGCACTACAAGAGACATCACAAGCATTGTCATTACAAGTTGTTTCTTGTGAAGAAAGGGCTGCCCGTGCTGAAGTTGATTTAAGAATTGAACGTGAATGGAGAAATTCATTACAAGAAAAAGAAGTGAAAAATAAGGAACAAATCAATAGTCTTCAATTGAATATGAAACAGATGAATGATGATGCTAAGGTTAAAATTTTACATTAATTTATTGAGTGAAAAGTTTTATTAACAAGTTTTTTTTTCTTTTAATTTTATAGAAACATGAAAAAATTAAAGAAGATTTAAAGAAAGTACAAAATCAATGGACTGAAGCTCAACGTACACTGGAAGAGCTAGGAATGCAATTAAGTCACAGTAAACTTCAAATATCTGATTTAAAAGAAAAGGCTTTAAATGTTAACGATTCAAGCGGTGTATGGACACCAGATAAAATGACTTCTAGATGTAAAAGTTGCAGTCGAGAATTCAGTATTACTCGTAGAAAGCACCATTGTCGAAATTGTGGAGAGATATTTTGCCATAATTGTTCAGATCAGGTTGCCCTTTTGGTGTCAGAAACCAAACCAGTAAGAGTTTGTGACGGTTGTTGGGATAATTTAAAGAACTAAATGTGTATGGACAACCTGGATATGAACTTATTATTTTTTGTTAATGTGTTAAATAAATTATATAAACTTATACTGCAAACTGTTAATTTATGTTACATTATTTTTGCTTTTATTGAAAATTTAAATAAATCGTATATTTTGTAACGAATATTTGTAAATGAGAGAAAATGCCTTATATATTTGATGAATAAACAAAACGCAAAAAAAAAGAACTATAGATAATCGAAAATTTTATAAAATTTAAAAACTATTATATATTTTGCATGTAAAATAAAATAAATTAAATTAAAATTTGACGAAAAACTAGCGTTTTTGTTGTTATAAAAAACATAATTAAAAATTAAGAAAAAATTTGAAAAGCAGAATTCTACACAAAATCTAGAGTGTAGACAAAAACGAATACTTATTTATTTTTCTTTTTTCTCAAAAGATGGCAGAGCAAAATAGGGGAAGGGGATTTCCATTAATAATAATAGCGCCTCTGATAGAATTTCGTGGACTAGTTCTGAAATGAGAAGATTTTAATCAGAAAAGTTCTTCTGTTTTTTTAATAAATAAATAAATAAATAGTACATATTTGAACACATTTTAAATCACATGTTGCAAGTGTAATATTAGATCAAGTTATTTAATAATAGTAAAGAACAGAAAAAATAATGTAAATGTGGCACAAATAATATTCGGTAACGAATCTGAAAAAAAAAATTTAGAAAAAAAATTTTTGTTATCAAAAATTTATTAGTTTTTTTTCTATCAAAATAAATAATTAATATTTACGCTTTGAAATGTGTGTATCGTTATAAACCAAATATGGTTTTGATGACCTTTTATTTGAAATTATAGAACCGTGTCGTGTTGATAAATAATTGAATTAGAAAGAGAAGTTATTTTAAAATTGATTTTAAAGAATAAATGAAATAAAATGTTGAATCTAAACAAGGAACATATATCTTTAATTTTACCAATAAATACAGATCCACCAACAAGAAAAAGTTTTAGAAGGGTAAATTATATTTGTATAATTATAATATTTAACGATTTTGATTTATTTATGTTAAAAAAAATTGCGATCTGTCACTTTTTTTTTTGACAGAAGAGAAATGTTTGAAAAATTAAATGATTTCCTTATCATTTCAATAATTTGTTCTATTTTTAGCATTGGAATCAATTATCACGTTTTCAACGTAATTTAATTTTAACCGTTATTGCTGCTGCATTTGTGACAACACTACTTTTATTAAATGGTGAAAATGTTATATCAGATAATACACCAAAGGAAGTTAATCATATAAGGATAACTCCGTTTAAAGACTTGGTAACTAAATAATACATTTTTTTCTTACATGAATGTATAAATCATAATAATAAAAATTGATTTTATGTAGCATGAAAGTAAATCAACGGAAACCCAAACAAAGTCCAAAATTATTATTCAAAATCAAAATGCCATTCAACGTCCGGATGAGGCTAAAAATGATGATACTCTTGTTAAAGTTGAGGAAACAATAATAAATCCAGATAATGCATTAGAGAAGACAAATCAAGAAAATATTCAAGAACCGGAAAATGCTGAAGGTGTTATTGATAAATTGGATCAAACACAAGGATATGAAGAAGGACCAAAAGATTTTAAGGGTCCAACAAATGATCGACAACGTGCAGTTGTTGGAGCATTTAAACATGCTTGGTCTGGTTACAAATTATATGCTTGGGGTCATGATAATTTAAAACCAATATCAATGGGTTATCATGATTGGTTTGGACTTGGATTAACCATTGTTGATGCACTCGATACTATGTATATTATGGATTTACAGGAAGGTAAATATACAGTTTTAAATTTTTATTTGTCTTCTGATATTAATAATTTTCTTATCGATAAATTCAAATAATAATTTATATTCTTTAAATTTTAAATATTTATTTAAACTCACTATTTGCAATGTAAAATATTTCTTATCTTGTCTGGTTTTTAATTCTATCTTCTATATATTTTTCACAGTTATTGACTTCTTAATTGAGAATCTTGAGAAAATTTATTACATTTTTTTCTTATTAATAATTTGCAGAATTTGAAGAATCTCGTACCTGGATTACTGAATATCTTAAATTTGATGTTAATCGTGATGTTAATTTATTTGAAGTAACAATTCGGGTATTAGGTGGTTTGCTAAGCGCTTATCATTTAAGTGGTGATAAAGTATTTTTAGATAAAGCTGTAAGTTATTGCTTTCGAATATCAATTTATCTTCTATTATTTAAAAATTATTTTTTTTCAGACTGATTTAGGCAATAGATTACTGCCATGTTTTGATTCACCATCAGGAATACCATTTTCTGATGTTAATTTGGGATTGTTAGTTGTACGTATTTTATTTAACTTTTTAAATCGATCATTTTACCGAGAATTTTAATTATAATAGCAATAAAGTTTATTTAATCAATGACGTACTAGAGATTGATTTGAAACACGTTTAACCGTGATTAATTATTTAAAAGATTTCGAATATATCATAAATCTTATAGAACTTTTAAATTTAATTTGTTATTATCGGGCTTTCTAAGAAACAAAAGAGGAAAATGATTTACAAAATGCAAAAGCAAAAGTCATTATCATGATTTTATATTTTAATAATCACGCGAATAAATGTTGTTTTTATTCTCCATCAACAAAAAAATGTATGAAAAAACATACTTTTAACTTTTATCGCATTAATTCATTTGACCTTTATTGTAATTTGTTTGCATTGTTAGTTCTTGATGAATTTTTTTTTATTATTTTAATTGTATGAATTTTCGTTTATTATTTTTTAATTATCTTTTATCTCGTTATGCAAAGAATTAAATAAACGTTTTTTTACAGGCTCATTCACCAAAATGGTCACCAGATAGTTCTACAAGTGAAGTAACAACTATTCAATTAGAATTCAGAGATTTAGCTAGAAGTATTGGTGATCCAAATTTTGAAAATATTATGACAATGATTAATCAAAAAATACACGGATTAGAAAAGAACGAAGGTTTAGTGCCAATTTTTATTAATGCAAATACTGGAACATTTAGAAATTTTGCGACAGTTTCATTGGGTGCACGTGGTGATTCCTATTATGAGTATTTGCTAAAACAATGGCTTCAAACTGGAAAGAAACTGAATGACTTGTAAGAGAATTTATTTATTTTTTAACCAAATTTATCCTGAGAAATGAATTTTTAATTAACGATTTTGTGTTATCCACCAAAACAAAAATTATCAAATTCTGATTAAATGTTTAATATTGTGAATATCAGTAAAACCTATTATTTGTAAACTATAATTTGATTGGCTTAATCAGACTATTTGACTTAACTGATCTTAACGCCATCTATAAGAGCGCACACATTTTTATTTGTTGAAATTAAGTGAATTATTTATTTTGCTAATCAAAGTGCTAACTGTAATTAGAATAATTGTGATTTTAAAATTAATTTAAGTTTTTTGTTTTCATATTTTCAATTATTAACTTTATATTTTTTTACAGTTTAATTGAAGATTATCAAGTTGCAATTGATGGTGTTATTCATCAGTTAGTAAAGAAAACACCAAATGAACATCACGTTTATGTTGGTGAATTAATAAATGGTAAAGATTTTAAACCAAAAATGGATCATTTAACTTGTTATCTTCCTGGTACACTATTACTTGGCTATAAAAATGGTATGCCTGATCGTCATTTTAATTTAGCAAGAGATTTACTTGAAACATGTTATCAAACATATATGAAACAGCCAACATATTTGGCACCAGAAATAACATATTTTAATTTACATGGCGAAAGTGAAACAGATATTTATGTTAAATCAAATGATGCACATAATTTATTACGTCCAGAATTTATTGAAAGTTTATATTATTTTTATGTAATAACTGGTAATGCAACGTATCAAGATATGGGCTGGACAATATTTCAAGCATTTGAAAAACATACAAAAGTGAAAAATGGTTATACATCAATTGGTAATGTTAAAAGTGTATTAAATACACGACCACGTGATATGATGGAAAGTTTTTTTTTGGGTGAAACATTAAAATATTTTTATTTATTATTTAGTGATGACCGTAAAGAAATTGATATTGATAAATATGTATTTAATTCGGAAGCACATTTAATACCAATTAGAAATAATTGAGGATAAAATATTATATTATTTATTTTTTATCCTTATATTGTTGTTCTCTCGCTCTCTTTTTCATTAATAATAGCCTAATAATAATATAAATTATTATTGACACAATTATGAAATTCTAATATTAATTCGAATTTTGTAATGAATAATGCAACTGTGCAAGACGGAAAATCAATAAAAAAAACAAAATCATATTATGAATTTAGAATAAATCAGAAATCAGAACAATTTTTGAATTATAAATTTGACAAATGGAAATTATTAAAACTGAAAAGATTCCTTTAATGTGTTGAATATATTTTTGGGTTATTAAAATAAGTATAACAAAAAATGTAACGAAATAGCTACTAGAAAAAAGAAAACACCTAACAAGACTTGTCAACTGACTGGGAGTCTAAAATATTAATTAATTAATATAAAAATACAAAAAAAAAAAATGGACCAGTTTAGTTTATTATTATTATTATTACATATTTATATTTTTGAGGAACACAAAAGAAAATCAAATAAATCAAACAAGAAAAGTAAAAGAAATATTTAGGAAAATAATTTAATATATTTAAATAAATACACGTTCATAAATTATTAAAAGATTATGGTGAAATCACAGGATACAAAAATTATAACTGAATAAAATTATTTAAATTTGTAGTAATAATCGGTGATATACAGATTTAAAGTAAATGTAACTGTCATCTCTGTGACAATACAAATTTGAATCTATTTTCATTTCAGTTTTTATTCAAACAACTTGTTTTTTCTTACACGAGACATAATAAGAATGCAAAAGGACATCCTAAATTTCTAATTAAATTAATATAAAAATCACATATAAATCGATTGATTTATAAACGATATTGATTGACGATATTCATTAAGAATTAAGAAACATTGTTTAGTAACATTTTTGTATTCATTTGATTTTATTGCTGTAAACAAATTGTTAGTGTTATATTATAAGTATGTGTGTGTGTGCATGGAAATTATGTGCCTATGTGTAAATGAAGTAGTTTGTTTAATAAAATTATGATAAAAGAAAAAAAAACAAGACTCAAAAAATATTTGATTAAAAAAATACTGTGAAGTGTTTGTATGACTCCACGTAAAGTGTAACGATGTGTTGTCAACTCAAAAAAATGACAGTTAATACACAATCTTTTGATTTTATTTGTTTTTCTTATTTTATTGTTCCAGTAAACAGAGACTTGTAAATATATATATACTAATTATTATTAAATATTATGATAAAAGAAAAAAAGTGATGTACTTTTGTTGTTAACATTAAAAATAATTAAAAATAAAAAAAGAAAATTTCTTAGAAAAATTTTAAATGATAATTTTGTCAATAGGAATTTTTTTTTTGAAGAATTTTAAATTATTATCAAATGAACTGTCTAAATCTAATAAAAATTAAAAAAAAAGAAAAACAAAATAAATAGATTATATAATAATTGAGTAGATAATATTTATGATGACGCTAAACTCCAATACAAACAAAATAGACAAAAAAAAATATATATATAAAATAATAATGAAACTAATAAAGTAGAAAATAATTATTATAGGGCTCTAAAGTATCTCTGTAAACAAAAAAATAAACCTATTATTTTGCACTATATAATAATCACTATGGTTACTAGTTAAATAGTTTAGGAAAACAAAAGTAAAACGACACAAAGATAAAAAAGAAAATAACGAATTCCGTTGCTAATCCCGTTTTATTTTTTCTTTCTCATTCAAACAAAATATTTTAGCTAAATGTGAACGCACCTTTAAGATGATTAAAAATAAAGTTTTTGGCTTTCCTTTAATCCTTATTAGGATTTAGGGTTAACGTGAAGAAAATAAAAAATGTTCAGAAGGAACAAAATAATATTTCATTATTTAAAATAAATAAGAGGCTGTTCCTTAGTGACGTCATGTGTAAAAAAAAACATACAAATTAATAAATATAAAAGTAACGATATTTTTGAAATTGTTTAAATTACATTCTGACGTTATTAAATTTTTTTTCCTTATTTATAAAAGTAAAGAAACTTAAAAATAATTTTGTTTTGTTGAGAAAATGAGAGTGACTTTCTTTTTTGTTCTTTGATTGACGAATGCTTTTATTTTTAATGAATTAGAAACACAATTTAAAAAGTAGTAAACAGAGGGCACTTGTATAATATTATTGTACTTATTAAGGGAATACAAACAAACAAACAAAAAAATAAAGAAATTAAATAATTTAAAATTTATAAGGAAACAAAAAAAAAACGACTATTTTGATTACAATTTTCATTAAGTAAAGAATTTTCTTATTTTATTTTGAGAATATATTTTTTTTTTCTTGTCTTGTCTTATTTTATTTTATATTTTAAGGCATTTACTGTAATCTAAAATATTTCTAGTCTTTATAAATAAATAAATAAACATTTTTAAATTATTAATCCATTGGTGTATTTGATTTTCTCAAACATTTATTAGAATAAACAAAGTTCATAATTACCATAAGTTATCCTCTATCCAGATATTGCAGAAGTAATCCCTTTGATTTTTAATCCGGCACGATGTACATTTTTTACTTTGACACTTATAAAACAAACGAATTAATTTGGCTAAGAAATCAGTGGCTTAACATCATAATACACAAAATCTTGTCAATTACTGTCTCAATTACTGAAGAGTACACAATTTTATTCTTTTGCTTTATTTAATTTCACTTTACTTTAACTTAACCATATATTAATTAATTAATTTAATTAATTTTAATTCTTAAACGTCAAAAAACGCCATGCGCGAACTTGAACAAAAATCGAACAGCTGTTTTGAAATATTTGTATCATGGCTTAACATAAAAAAAATTGTGAATGAGATTATTTAAATTCTACTAAAGTTTTCACTTATTTTTAATCAATTCAAATATTATTTAAAATTTAAACTTGCATAATGTCATCACTCATCACTTATTCAAAATAATGCGTAGGCAGACATTATATCCACTCACAAAAATACAAATTTAAATTAATCTACATTATTTCACAGACTTGATTAATTAATAATAACAGTACAATAAAAGGCATTCATTACACACAGAGTATTAAAAAGTCTAAAATAATTTATTAGAAAAGTTCAAGTTCAAGGGGAGAGATATAAAATAGGTCAAAGCTAAAAAGTGATAAAATTTTATTATGCCGTGTGTTGTTGGGTTTTCCTTTAAGTAATTGGGGGGTCGATAAACTTTGTGGATCTACAGATTGTTGCTTTCTTATTAAACTCATACCAAATATTCATTTTTTAAATGAAACCTAACATATCCCCTTCAAGAATAGACCAAAACAAAAAAAAAAAAGGATAAATGATTAAATTGAAAAGAAACAAGAATAATTTTTCATATGAATAAAAATCACTTTATTTTTTTTTTTTTGTTTTTTTTTTTTTTTTTAATTTATAATTTTACGACGAATTCGCAAAAGAAAAAAAAAAGAAAATAAAAATTAAAACATTTATCTAATATATAATATATATAACTATATATGTATATTATTTTTATGTATCTAAATTCCTTAATATTTATACAATCACCCAACAAAAAAAAAAAAAGAAAAGAAAAAAAAATTAGTTTTCTTTTAGAAAAAAAAAAAAAAACACAAAAGAAAAACTTAACATACACTTTTTTTCTTCTTCTTTAAATTTTGAAATTTCCTTTTTTTTTCTCTTTGTTTTAATTTTTAATTTTAGTAAAAATTAGCCCGAGTTTTTCTTTCTTTCTTTCTTTTTTTATTTTTTTACATTTTAATTTGTTTTTTTTTTTTTAATTTTATTTTTGTGTCTCCTTTAACTTCTTCCTTTTCTTCTGTGTGCACTCATTATTTTTTTTATGTTTGATTTCACTTAATTTTCTTTTTTTCATGTAATAAAATATACAATTTATGTAATTTTAATTAATAATATTTTTTTTTGTATTTAAATTTAATTTAAATTTATTTTTTATTTCTTTTTAGCCATCAAAACACATCAAAAGTAATTTTTAACATTAAAAATTAATTCATGAATTTTGTATTTTTTTTTGTCTCATTTTCACTGAATTTCTTCTTCTTCTTCTTTTATTTTTTTTTTTCAAATTGAAAATAGAATTTTTGATTGTTTTTATTTACTTGATTTATCCTTCTTGCCATTTATTTATTAAGAAGCAATAATTACTATTATTACATATTTACATTCGGCGAATCAGTTATATTGTTATAGGAATTTTTTTCATTGGAAAAAGGAAAATCCTGAAATAATATTTTATTTGTATAAATGAACACTGAACTGAATTGTGTAACCGTAAAGTGATTCCTGTATTTCTTTTCTTTTTTTTTTTAATATCAAAATTAATATTTATTAATTATTTTATATTTTGTTAAAAATAACAACAACAACGCTTGGCACCCGTTTTTGTTTTGTTCAAAGAATTTTCAACATTCAAAAGTTAATTCTTATTTAATTATCGTTGGTATTCTCTGTTCTAGCAACAAAATAAAATTCTCAATTTTAATTTTTTTTTTTCAAATAAAAACGTCAAAATGGCGCTCATTCAGTGCTTAATTAAACAACTAAAATTCAAATTTTTGTTTACGTCATTAGTTTTTTTTTTTTTTGTTTAAAACAAAATCTAATTTTAATAAGATGTAAATTGCGATAAGCGGAAGAAGGAAATTACATAATTACATAATTAATTTTTTTTCTCAACAATTTAAATATTCTGAGAGAGAGAGTACACACGCAAATTTACATATAAATATATAAGAAGAAAAACAAAAAAAAAAAAAAGAATGTATAAAAATTCAGTGAAATATTTTCTTTTAAAGACATAAAAAGAAGGAGCAGGAACAATTGTTTTCATTTCATTTTTGTTTCTTTTTTTTTTTTTTTTAAATTTTTTTTTACAAATATTATTATTTTCATTTGTGTTGTTATTTACAGAATTTATTCAGTCTTAAACGTAACGCTTTTTTATCTTCTGGATTATTCTCTAAATTATTATTATTAATTTATTATTTTAATTATGTTTTTTTTTAATTTTTTCCATTTAAAAATCCTTTTATTTTTTTTCTTATTTCTCTTATTTTCCTTTTTTTCCTCATAATTATTAATTTTAATTATATTTATTAATTTTTATTCTTTTTTTTTACTCTTTTAATTTAATTTATTAAACTTACTTAAGACTTATTTATAGTATACTTAAGTCGCAAATAATTATTAATAATTATAATAATAATATTTATTTAATTTAAATTTATAATTAGTTTATTTAATTAAATTATGTTTTTAATTTACTTCTTCTTCTTCTTCCTTTTTATTAATATTTAATTTTTTTGTATTTTTATGTTTTTATTTTATTTTATTTTATTTTAATTAAATTAGAATTATTTCTATATTTATATAATTTTCATTTTGTTTTTTTGCTTTTCAATTATTTGTTTATTAGTTTTATTCCCTTTTCTTTAAATATTTAAAAAATAAAAAAATAAGTTTTTTTTTTAGAAAAACAAAATAAATATTTTTTAATAAATCACGGAAGGAAATTTCTTATTTTTCGTTTTTTCTTTTATCTTAAAAAATATTTAAGAATTATTTTATTAAATTAAATATTTTAACTTTTGTTTTTTCACTCACTACTTTTTTTAAAATTAAAGTATAAATATTGTACACTCTTCTCCTTCTTGTACGTTCTCTGTTTCTATATTTTCTTTCACTTTTAAAACAAGAATTTTTCCTCTTTCCTCCTCCTTCGTCGTATCTAGAACGTGTTTTATTTACAATAAAAACACATTTTATAGTTTCTTCTTTATTATTCTTTTATAATTTGTTTTGTCTTGAATTTACAAGCAACAAAAAAAAAAAATAAATAAAAAATAGGAAAAGAAAAAAGAAAACACAAAAGTTAAAGTTTTGTTTTCTTTTCACTTAAAAATAAAAATGAAGGATTTTTGTTTTTATAAAGGTGGAATTCATTATCAAAATTAATAAATAATTTAAATACAAAATATTAACAATAATTAATAAATAAATAAATTGTAACGAACTAAAAAAAAAAAAAAAAAAGACAAAAAAAAAGGAAAGAAAACTCTCATTAAAATTATTAAAAGAAAAAAACACAAAATAAAATTATATTCACTTTTTGTTCAATTAATTTCTTTCATTACTTGATCCCCTCTCCCTTCACTCAAAATGGATAATAATAAATTATAAGGACGAGTTGAGCTGTGTGGTAAGAAATATTGTAGTTGAATTATTATTGTTGTTCGATTAATGAATTATTGATCTTCTTCTTTTTCTTTGACAATAGAATAAATTTTGCCAAAACTAAAATTATTTGTTAAGAATTTAAGAAATTTTGTTTATGAAAAATTAACGAAAAATCATAATTTACGATTTTCGATAAAAATTTATTGAGCAAAAAATAAGACGTTGAATGCCAACTAATTCATTCTACTTAATTAAAATACAGAAAGATTATTTTATCCTTTAAAAAAAAAGAAGAAGAAGATACTAATTGTTAATTCTACCCTCACGCGCTCCTCACTCACCCTAAACTACTAAATAAGAATAAAAATGAAAAAAAAAAAAAAATTTAATAATAATAAAAATAATTTACTTTATTTATTTATTAAGAGATCCTTAGAAGAGCCTAATTTTTTATTATATAACTGGGGCAGTGATGTTATTTATTGTGATGCGCTCTTCCCAAATAAGTCGTCCGCTTATTATCTTTATTAGTTAGTTTTTTGTTTCTTTTTTTTTTTTAGTTAGTACCGGACTTTATTTGCTTTTAGAAAAAAAAAATTAATTGTAATTTTTTTTTTATAAATTAGAAAACTTAAAATGAGTAAAACGTATTTCTTTCTTTTGTTTATTCGTTTTTATATAATTTAGATAATTTCTGCGAATTTTTTAATTAAAATTAAAAAAAAAAAAACAAACAAATTTTTCATGCAAATAATAAGAAAAGTTAAATAAGTTGCTTCATTGCTCAATAAAATAATAGCACTTTGATAGAAAAAACGTCTTATAAAATTGTTATTGAATTAAGAGAAGACGAATAATCGTTTTGAATTTGATTTGAAATGAAAATTAAATAAATTTCTTTGATTCATTGTCTGAATTTAGCACCAAAACAAGAGAAAGAAAAATGTAGCAAATAAATTATACAAATAATAAAACGGACAGTTAAAAGAAAAATTAAATAAATTTAAACCAAATAGAATAAAAAACACGATTATGCTTAACTCATTTTAAGTGAATTTTTAGATTTTTAGAAATAAAAAAGAAAAAAAGAAATAAAAAAGAAACAAAATTGTTTCAAAGTACAAAATTTTTTAATTTTTGCTGCCTGTTTCTTTAATTGTTTGTTCGTTTTTCTTCTTTGTTCATAAAAAACAGTTTTTCTTTTTCATAAGTAATAAATGTTTTTTGTTTCCTCTTTTTTTTTTGTCTTAAAAAACAGCAAAAAAAAAAGAAAAAAGTTAAACACAAAAAAAATTGTATTTTTTTTTACACACAAGAAGAAAGTTTTTTTTTTATATAAATATTTTTGTTTTGTTTTTGTTTTTGTACAAAAGTTTTAAAAAACATTAACACCTCTAGAAGATTATACTTTTAAAGTTTATTTACGTATTATTTTATTTAAAAAAAAAAAAAAACAAACAAAAAAATAATTTTTAATATAAATTGTATTAATAGAAAAATTGTCTAACAAATTTGTAATTAGTTTTTTTTTTATTTGCGCCCATTTCCTTCCGTTTATTTTTTTTATAATTTCATTTTTTTTTTTTCATTAAATTTATCTTCCAATTTTTTTTTTTGTTTTTTGTTTTTCTTTCTTTTTTTGAAATAATAATAATAATAATAATAATTAGTTAATATAAATTTGTAATGATTTTTTTTTTTTTTTTCTTCAACTTTTTGTTTTTGTTTTTCTCTTAAAAATTACTTTATAGTTATTATTTTATTACAACATTAAACTATTATATACAACTGAAATTTTCATTTCTTTTTTTATTTTTCGTTATTTTTTTTAACTTAATTTTGTCTAGACTTTTTAAATTTTTAATTCTGTTTTTTTTTTCAGTTTTTCATTTATTTTGCACAACAATTTCTTTCTTTTCTCCTTTTCGTCAAACACTTTTAAATATTACTAGGAATTAAAAGCCTACTTTAATTCAATTTTATTTAATTAATAAAATCCATTATTTTATTAATTTACTTCTTTTTTGTTTCTCTTTCATTATTTTATAAACCTACAACAAATTTTATGCATAATTCTCGTATCATGTTTTTTAATAATTCTTTTAAGAAAATATTGAAGAATTTATATAATTAAATTACAAGTGCTTGTAGTTGTAAGCTCAATTGAAAGTTGTCAAGATGTTATAATGGATTTAACAGATTCATCAATACTACCACTACTAACATTGCCACTACTACTATTACCACCAACAACAACACCATAATCACCAATAACATTATTAATTGTTGTTGCTTCTATTGATGATGTTGGTGATGATGAATCAATAATCATCATATCATCATCATCATCAATAACATTATTTTGTTCAACAGAATTATTACATGAATTTATTAAACAATCGTCAATATCATCAAAACAACGTTTTGATTTTCGTTTAGCAACAGATGGTGGACGTTGTATGGTTAATGCTGTTGATGTAACTGGTATTGGTGTTGATGTTGGTGATATTGTTGTTGTTGTTAATTGTTGTAATGGACTATCAGCTAAAAATGAACCAATTGATTGATCTAATGAAAAGTGGAGGGAATCTGTATCAGAATTTTGTAAATTAAGTATACTATCGATTGCATTTTGTACATGACGATTTATATCTTCATCAAAATTTGTTGAAACTAAACTCATTTGATGATGTTGATTAACATTAATATTTGTACCTGATGTTAATTGTTCAAAATTATTTTGCAATAAATTTGTTTGTTGAAAATGATGCGAATGAAGATGATTATGATGATGTTGTTGTAAATGTTGTGACATTTCTAATGTTTGTGGTGAATTAAGATTATTAATATTAACACTATTACCACTACCACTTATACTTGACATACTAAGTAAATCACGTTCAACATTATTAAAACATATTTTTTTATTTGTTGAATGTATTAAGTCCATATTATTCATTGTTATATCACCATTCCATGCCCTTTTAATACTATCTGTTGTTGTTGTTCCTATTCTTGATGAAATATTATCAAATTCAAATGATTGCTGCTGCTGTTGTTGTTGTTGGCAATCCATTAACCAACGATTTGCATTTATTTGTTGTTGTTGATGCTGTTGATTCAAACGATTCAGTTCATCATAGGTTCCTGGTATTCCAGCATTACGTTTAGATGCCGCTGCTAAATACATCATTTGCTGTTGTTGGGCTGATGTTAGATTTGGTGTTATTATCATTTCACCATTATTATTCCATTGTTGTCTTAATTTATTATTATGTGATGGTAAAGTTGTTAAAAATTCATTTGAATGTTGCGGTTGTTCCTGATTTGCTTTAATTAAAAAATTTTCAATTGAATTTTCCTCAACACTTATTGTTGTTGCCGGCGTTACTGCAGCTGGTGTTGTTGTTATTGTTGAGGCTGTACCACGAAATAATGCTTCTAATCTTGTTTCAACTAAGTCATTATTAACTTTTTCATCATCATCAATATCTTCATGTTCATCGACATCATCAACATCACTATGATCACCAACATCATTAAGAACAGCAGTTATTCTTTCTGCAACAATTGTTTCCGGCACTTCTTCTGCCCCTGTTTCACCAAATATTGATTCAAGACGATGTTCAACAGATGTCTTTTGTATATCTGAATTATTATTCATTGAATCTGTACCAAAAAATTCAGCTAATGGCGAATTTGTGTTATCATTTAATTTAACAGACTCATTTGATGTTGGATTAAATAAATCATCTAATTGTTTCTCAACACTTTTTGGACTATGCTCATCAAATATTTCAGACAATTGTTTTTCAACAGATTTTACATTTTGCTGTTGTAATTGTTGTTGTAAATGCTGTTGTTGATGACGTTGTTGCTCCTCACGCTTTCCAGATATGTAACTTAATTCTTTTTGTATACACAACCATTCATCATAAGGTTCACTATTTTTTATATCATCATCATTATTTTTATTTATAATAACATCATCATCATCTTCATCTTCATCAACATCTTCATCATCATCAACAATATCATCATCGTCAATCTCTTCATGCTTATTTATTTTATTTTGATTTTGTTGTTGTTCTGTATGAAAATAATCAATTCCAAATTCAGAATTATTTTGATTTGATTCAAGAAGATTTTGATTTTGATACATTGATGATGCTGAAGAATTACGACTATTAATATTATTATTATTATGATTAGATGTTATGATTGCTGGAACAGAATTTGAATCACATTTTTTCATTATAAAACTAGGTGTTAATTCTGATTCAATATCAAAATTTTCTAATTCTTTTTTAATTGTTCCTGATGTACTTATTCCTGTTGTATTTGTTGTTGTTACTGCAGCTGATGATGTTGTTGCATTTGTTGTCTCATATTTTTTTATTGTAAATTTTGTTGAATTCGTTTGATATTTATTATCATTTATAATAATATCACGTTTATATGATAAAATACTGTTATTTTCCATTGACATTGTTGGGAATACATTATTGTTTGTTGTTGTATTACTTAAATTATTTATTATTTTATTATTATTATTATTACTATTATTGTTATTATTAGTATTATTGTTATTAACATTATTATTATTATTATTATTATTATTATTTCCAGTACAAAAACGATCTATTTGTTGTTCAATTGATGATTCAGTTTTTATTTCACTTTTTATTGTATTCTCAAATAACTTTGTAACTGGATTATTTATTGATTTTCCTATTTGTTTATCTTGTCGGCCATCAATAAATAAATTTATTTCTTTTTTAACTGGCACTGGTTCTTGTTTTGTTGTTGTTTGTTGTAAATTATTTGTATTATTGTCATTTATTGAATTTTTTGAATTTGTTATGTCCAACTGTATATCAACAATTTCATTTTGTACATCCGCTACAAACATTCGGTCAATTTGCATTAATTCTGATGTTTGAACGTGACGCTATAAATACGTAAAGATAAAGAAAACAAAGAATTAAAATTAAAAACAAAATATGTTTGTTTTATAAAGTTGTTTACACTTATTTGCAATTCAAATTTTAACGGTATAATAAAAATAAAAGTGAAATCATACTGATTCTTACTGTAGGATTTTTATATAATCGTTTTGAAATTTATTTCAATCAATACATAAAATTATGAAAGGCTCTAGTAATAAGATTATGAATTTTAAATAATATTAAACCGTGTAGCCGAAAATATGCTGTAATTCAATTTAAATTTATTGTACCTGTCTATTACAATAGTTTATTTGGTTTATTTTATCCTCTTCATTAAAACCAATATAATAAAATTAAATTGTAAATAAAAATGGTTCTTTGATTGAAAAAGAAAGCATTGACATTTGTAAAAAAAATACCATAAAAAAATTATCATACCATTGATTCCTGCATAAGGAGATACTGATACTTATTCATCATTCCTCTAAATTGATTTTGATACTCTAATGAAGCTTTATCAAATTTCTCTTCTTGTTCTTCCAATTCATTTTCTTCATCTTTATACATGCAATGATATCTACAAAGCAAAAAAAGAAATAATCAAAAATTCAATACATTAAATCACAAATTTAAAATTGTCGATATCACAATTTAAAATTCCGAAATATAGAAAAATAAACACCTTATCAATCTTTTAACAGCATCTTCTTTACTATGAAATGGTGAATGATAATCTGGTATTGTGCACCCTTCTTGATCAACAGCCAATTGACGTTCAAATCTACGAATAAAAAAAAATAATTTCATTTAATTTATTCAATAAATATTTAAAAAATTGTGACTTGGAAAAATCATATCACACTCACAAACTTGAACGAGGAACTTTCAATTTTGGACTCATCATAAGTACATTATTAGATGTAGCTGCTACTGTGTTACAATTAGAATTCTCTTGACTGCTATTACTGCTAATGTTAGTATTTTGATTTATTGGATTAACAACTGACACTCGAGGTGCTATTGCTGCAATAACAATTGATGGTTGATTCGATTGAATAGGTACATTACACAACATTGGTGGTGGTGGTACAATAGATGGTACAATTATTTCTTTTTTAATTAGTTTTGGTGAGTTTATTGGTTGTAGTTGAATTGGTGCCATTGATTGAATTGGTTGATGATTCACAGACTGAGTAACAGCATTTGAAGAAACAACAGATGATTGATTTGTCATGGGCAATGGTGACATTCTCGGAGGATTCGTTGTTGAAAATGAAAGATGATGAGGATGATGGTGGTGATGATGACCAGTTGGTATTGTTGATATAATTTTACCACTAGCCAATATTTTTTGTTGTTCCATAAAAAGACGTTGCAATGCAGCATAAATTTCACTATCAGTCATATGATTTAAATTAGCAAGATTTGGTAGTGGCTTACTAAGAATTGAATTATTTGGATCAAATTCTGGTGGTATTGTTAATGTTGCTAACAAATGTTTGTTTTGTAATTTTGTTGACAACATTTGTATTTGCATTTGTACATTTTTTAAAGATTGTTGTTTTTGGGGTGTCAACTGTATTGTTTGGACACGTGCTGAATTAACACTAACAAGTGGAGGAATTGAATTAGACATTGATGCTGATGTAGCTGTTAATGAAGCTGATGTGGTCGATGCTCCAGGTATTGGAATTATATGATGATTTTGTGTCTTTTTATATGGTATATTTGGTGATGATTGTTGGACTAAATGTAATGAATGTGTCGACTGTTGATGATGCTGTTGTTGTTGTGTAGCAATTTTTTTATTAGTATTAATTGCATTTATTATGGATTTATTTTGCATCGTTAGTATTTTATTATTTGTAGTTGAAGTCGTTGTAGTTGTTGTTACTGCTGCTGCTGCAGTTGTTGTAGTCGTCGCTATTTGTTGATTATTATTACTATTGCACTGAGATGTAGTCGTCGTTGTTGTGGCTGTTATAGTTGTGGTTGCTGTGGTAGCCGACACAAATTGAGCCGAATTATTATTATTATTAGCTAAAGTTGGTCTTATGATTGCAGTATTTGGCATATGAAGTTGTGGTTGTTTTTGTTGCTGTTGATTAATTATCACATTATTTTGTTGTTTTATTTGTTGTTGCTGCTGTTGATGTTGCTGATGTTGCTGTTGTTGCTTATGTTGAACAATAATTGGGTGATGTTGTTGACTACCACTTTGATTTGATGAGATCGAAGTATTACTACAAACAGATGATGTTGATGTTGGACGTGATGTTTGTTGTCTTATATTTTTATTTTCTACAAAAGATTGAGCAATTTGTTGGTGATGATGATGAAGATGCTGTTGTGGCTGTAGTTGTTGCGTTTGATGCTGATGTTGCTGTTGTTGCATTTGATGGTGATGTTGTTGTGATTTTAGTAAATGTTGTTGTTTATTATCTAAAATAATTGCTTTAAAATTTGAAGGAATTACTCCTAATTTATTATTTGCTGTAACTAAATCAATTTGCTTAATTTTCTTCATTTTACCACGTTTTGATTTTATTTCAATTTCTTTTGTCGTAGTTATAATTTTTTCTTTTTCTTTAATTATATTATTGGTGTGTACAATTTTTTGTTGTTGTTGTTGCTGCGGCTGTTGAAGTGACTGTTGTTGTTGGGGTTGCACCGATTGCTGTTGAGTATTTGATTGTTGTTGTGTTGGTGTTGTTGTGGTCACTTTACTAGGATCTGATTGTGTTACTTGTCCAATATTATTAAAATGTATTTGTCCCTGAAGTAAACATTGTGCTAATTGTTGTGCATTTATACCAGCGGGAACAATTAGCAAACGTTCCATTGGCCCTAATGCAGCCGTTGCTAACCCAGGATTTAATTGTGAAATTTGATTTGTTAATGTATTCAATGAAAATAATTGCTGGTTTGGCCCAATTTTCGGTAATTCAACATATTTTGGTAAATTCGAATTGACCATAACGGTTGATCCTGCCACATTTGGTTGGTCTTGTGTTAATTTACGAACATCTTTTTGTTGTTGTTGCTGCTGTTGATGTTGCTGCTGCTGTTGATATTGATGTTGTGATTGATTAGCAAAATGATTAACAATTTGTTGATGTTGTGATTGTTGTTGAATTTGTATTGTTTGTTGTTGTTGTTGCGGTATAGACGCTTGTGAAAATATTTGCGTTTGTGAAATTGTTTGTTGATTTTGTGCTGGAGTTGTAAAAATAGGATGACTTGTTGCTGTTATTGTTGCCGTTGAAAATATTGGCATTTGTTGTTGTTGTGTTGTTTGTTGAATAAATTGTTGTTGTTGTGGTTGAGCAGTAACAATTATATTTTTATTGTCAATTGTTGTTGTTGTCGTTCCCAATTTTGTTATTTGCGTATTACTGTTAATAATACAATTCTTTTGTTGCTGTTGCAGCAGTTGTTGTTGTTGTTGCTGCTGCTGCTGTTTACTATTATCTAACGTTGTCGAAGAAGTCAATGTTGTTGTTGCTGTTGCTGCTGTTGTTGTAGCAGTTTCATTGACTAATGTAACATTACCTAATGCACCACTTAATATTGCTTGTAAAATAACTTGTGATTGTGTATCTTGTTGTACATTTTCATTATGAAATAATATAAGACGTCCATCTTCAGCTAATGATAAACTTAAACTACCAGTTAGTTGTGGTAATTGTGATTGCTGTTGGAGTTGTTGTTGTTGTATTGGCTGTTGTTGCTGTGACACTGTTGTTGTTGTCATTAAATTATTTGTTAAATTTAATTGCATATTACCAATTGTTGATTGTTGTTGCTGTTGTGATTGTACATTTAAAATATTACCCTGTTGCTGTTGTTGCTGCATATTAACAATTGAGTTTTGTACATTAGTTGCAGTCACATTATTTTGATGTTGCTGCTGTAATTGTTGCTGTTGTTGTAAATGATTTAATAAATTATTTTGAATATTTTGTGCGTTTAAAATATTATGCGTTTGTTGTTGTTGTACTACCAAATTATTATTACTTAAATTATTATTATTATTCGTTGTGACTGTTGTTAAATTCGTTTGTTGTTGCTGTTGTTGTTGCGTATGATTTTGAATATTAGCAGTTGCTGCTAATACCTGCATTTGTACATTATTTTGTTGTACAGTCACAATTTGTTGTTGCTGATTCTGCTGTTGTTGCTGTATATTAATACCTATATGATTCTGCTGTTGAATATTTTGATTAATTTGTTGTATTTGTATTTGTTGTCCGGATGAATTTGTTATAATATTTGATTGATGTTGTTGTTGTTGAGGTTTTTGTTCTATGATAGGTGTTATATGAATATGGTTATCAATAACTTTGTTATTACTTAATTGTTGATGTTGGAGCTGTTGCTGTACAATTTTATTTGTATCAACATGTGATATTTGTATATGACCAATTTGACTTGGTACAATAGAAATATTATTTATTGAAGACGATATAGAAGTATCATTATTATTATTATTATTGTTATTATTGTTATTACTATTATTATTATTATTATTATTACTATTATTGTTATTATTATTGTTTGTTGTTGATGTTGTTGTTACATTTATTTTATCAAGTTTTTTTATCGATTTTTTTGTTGCCTTCTTTTTAGATTTAATCGGTGATGTTGTAATTACATGCTGCTGCGGTTGTTGCTGTTGTGCAGCTACAGCAGTTGATAGAACACCAACAGAGGGAGGTGGTACAACACCCATTAATTGATTTTGTATTTCATTTATTTGACTTTGTAATGTTGGCGTAACAGCCGAACTTAATACTGAATTTATAAATGTTGGAACACACATTGATGTTTGTGGTAATGATATTGTTGGTGTATTTGATACAATCGAATGATTTATATTGCTACTATCAATACTATTTTTTATATTATCACTTGTTGTTGTAGTTGTTGTGGCTGCTGTTGTTAATTGTGGTATTGAAATTGTATATGGTTGTCCAGTACCATTATCTGATGGATCTATTGTTATCATAAAAGGCTGTTGTTGTTGACACATTTGTTCACTGATTTTATTATTTTCTGTTTTAGGTAATGTTGACGGTGTCGTTGTTGCGGTTGTTATTGCTTTATAATACGATGAATCTGTTGAATTATCAACACTTGTTGGTATTGTAAATGTAAATGAGGCATCAGCTGATGAATTTTGTCCTGAATTTGGTATTGTTATCATAATATCACCGGATGATGTTGGTGTTGGTAATTTTTGTTGCTGGTGTTGTTGTACTACAGGCGGAATATTTTCTTGTGGTAATTGTTGTGGTTGCTCCATATCTGTATCGAGAAAATCATCATCCTCCATACCAATACCACAAAGTTTCATAACATTTGCTAAATCTAATTTACCGGAAACCATACTGTTCATATGCGAAGGTGCATTACTACTACCACCACTACTGGTTGTATGATGCTTTTTCTTTTGCTTTTTTGGCTTTTTAATTATTTTTTGTACAATCTCTGGTTCATTTTTATGCAATATTTCAACAGGCTGTTGTTGCTGTTGTGGTTGTTGAACATAATGAATCTTATTATTATCAGTATTTATGTGTACATTAGGAGCAGCAACTGATATCTGTTGATTTGACGTTGTTAAGATTGGTGTCGGGTTTCGAACTGGTTCTGGCGTTACAGATTGTATTAATTGTGGTTGTGGTGTTGCCACTGGTGATACAGTTATTTGTTGGGGTTGTTGCTGTTGAACGGTTATAGTATTTTGTTGTGGTTGTTGTTGCTGTGTTGTTGTTGTAAATTGTATATTTTGTGCCGACACAACCGTAGGAATCATATCATTTGTTTGTTGTTGCTGTGGTGGTGATTGAAATGTTGCTGCAGCAGCTGCTAATTGGGATAAATTTGTACTATTTAATTGATTTAAATTAATGTTTTGATTCAATTGATTGAAACCAGTTAAACTTTGTTGAAATTGCGTTGGTAATTGAGATATAAATTGTCCATTTAAACCATTTGGCATTTGTATTTGCGTTAAATTTCCATTTAATTGTAAATTTTGTATTTGTGCGACACTTTGTCCAATAATATGACTATTTATAGCAGCAGCTATTTGTTGCGGTTGACGTTGCTGTTGTAAACCGCTTAATTGTTGCAATTGTGTACCGGTATTAGCTTTAATACTTTGTAAATTTTGTTGTATTAAATTTGCTTGTGATGACATTATAAATGTTGGAGTTGTAGCTAATTGCATTGTACCATTTGTATTTAATATACGTAACAATTGTTGTGGTTGATGTTGTTGTTGTAGTTGTGGTGGCCTTGCATTATGTATAACAAGACTTGGTGTCTGTAGTTGTGGTGTTTGTGGACGTAATATTAGTTGAACACCTTGTGGTGTATTTTGTTGTACTAACATTGGCATTTGATTTAGTAAAAGTGATTGATTTAAATTGCTAGTTGGTAATATTATAGGTCCACTTTGTTGTGATGTTGTTTGTTGTTGTTGTTGTGTAGCTGTAGCAGCAACAACTTGAGCGTGTTGCTGTTGTTGTTGTTGCTGCTGCTGTTGCACATGTTGTTGAACTTGCTGATGCTGTTGTTGTTGATGGTGATGATGATGCTGTTGTTGTTGACTATGCATTGACATTGTTGCAGTTTTTGTTTGTGTAACCATTGTTTTACCACCAATTGTTGATTGTTGTTGTATAACACTTTGTTGCTGATGATGTTGTTGTTGTAATTGATTATTAGACGGTTTTGGCAATATTTGTTGTGGTACTTTATTATGTTTAATATGATGCGTTTGATTTGTTGTATGTACATATTGCTGTTGTTGTGATTGCGTTGTTGATGATAATAATTGTTGACGTTGTTGTTGATGATGTTGACCGATTATTTGTGGTCCTTGTATTATTTGTAGTACTTGATTGCCAGTTCCCATTACAGGATACTACAAAAAAAATTATTATAATTTAAATATAAATTGTTTTTCTATATATAAACATTTGTAATTCGATTCAAACCTGTTGAATAAGTTGAGGTTGTGGTGTTGGTGGCCTCAGTGTCGTTGAATTAGATGTCGGACTTGCAATTGGGCTTGGACTTGCAATAGGACTTCCGCCCAATGATGACATGACTTTTTTCGCCGCTTTTGGGCTGCAGGCCGTCGTAGACGCGCCATGACCATAGCCTGCATGTGATTGGGGCGTTCGTTTACCGCCCTTCTAAAATATCATAAAACAATATATGTTTTATATAAAATTTAATTAACATTAATTAAGAAAGCCGAACATTAAATTTTGCTAAAAGAAGATTTCAGAAGATTTCGAGAGTATTGAAGACGATTGAACTTATATCTTTTTTGCAAGAAAAAGCGAGTAAAAAATTGTTCATAAAATTTAGAATGATATTTAGATTTTACGCTTTATGTTTTAAGTTAAAAATTACAATAGACTTAACAAAAATAACTTTTGTGGTTTTTCGGTTCACTAATTTTTAGAATCTGGTTTTTGGTTTCAGTTTTTGGTTCATGAAATATAGCGGTTTACTCTGGTTTTGGTTCAGATCTTTGTTTAATCAAAATTCTAATTATTATTTTGTTGGAACATACAGAAATATTGAGAATGAAAAGAATGTTATCAACAATTACTAAGAATATTACTATTGTGAATTTCAATTAATTAAATACTACCTAATCAATTCCTTTGAAATTAGAATTATTACCTCAATTTGTCAAAAAAAATTTGTTTACCTTGTTTAACGATATATTATTCGATCCAACTAGAGTTGTATTAAATTCATTGCCTGTACCAATAATTGTAATGCCAGATGCAGGTGATTGTGTCGGACTTGGCCGAAACACAACAGCATTTGGACTATTTCCTAATTGATGTATAGACGGCCTTCTAGTCGGTGTAGCTGATATACGATCTTGGAATATCTAAAAAAAAAAAAAAAAATATTTAAGAATTTTTATTGGATTTTCAAGATGAATTTTTTTACTTGTTCCTGAGTCGCATTGGTGTTATTAGTCACCAACAGCACATCCTGAGAAAAAGGTGACTGCGATGGTGAAGGTTGCAGTCTTGGACTAGCTGGTATCGATGGGGATGGGCTGGGCGTCAAAAATGGACCCGGAGGAGACAGAATTCCTAAAAATAAAATTAAACAAAATTAAAATAATATATTTATGAAATTTAATACTTTTATATTGTATATATAAAAAAAATATGACGTTTCTTTTACCAGTTTTGTTTTATTTTTTATAATTTCTTTTTCACAAAGAAAATAATTAATTAAAATAAAATCTTAAATTAAGAATAAAGAGAACAAAACAATTTTTCTAAAAATCATCGCATTATAGAACTTCTTTTTTCTTGTTTTGTTGATAAACCGAAAATTAAAATAAGGAAAATTAAATTTGATTGAAAAAAATTTTCCATAAAAAAGAACATTAAAAAAAAATGACAGAACCGGGAAAGGATTGAATAATTCTCCTACACTTTTTCTCTCTTCCTCATAATCTAAAATTTTATAACGATATAAAATATGTTTTAGAAGTGGAAAGTAGAGATATAACAAATTTCTTGTTTTCTTGTCTTCAAGTTCGAATCGCGCCGAATGATACAATACATGTATGGACATACACAAACACAAATAAAACAATAACAACAACTATTTTTTTATTTAAAAAAAAAACTCCACAGAAAAGCCCATTTTCTCTCAATTATTTGTTATTTTGTTTTCGTTGTTGTTGTGTTTGGAGCGGTAAAAAAAATAAGAATAAATCAATAAAATCTAATTTTTTATTTGACAAAAATTCTTAAGAATTCTTTTTAATAACAAAAGTCCAACAATATTTTTGACGTTGTTGTTGTTCGGTTTTTTTGTAGATAATTTTCCCTTTTGTTTATTTTTTGTGTGATTTCACTGAAGATTCTTAGACCTAATTTATTTAAATTCTAAAAAACAAATTTACTAAGCAAAATAATAATTGACAAATATAAAAAAAGAAGAAATATTCAACTGGTCAAAGTTGAAAAGTTGAAAGAGTAGGTAGTTGAAGAGAGGCAAAACAAAAATGATTTCTTATTTTTGATTTTAATGCCATTTTTTTATGATGTTTACACTTCTTAAATTTCTTTCATGTCTTCTTTCACGATCACATTTTACCTTTTTTATTATACAAAAAAGAAAAAAAAAACAAATTTGTGAACTCTTCTCGTCAGGTTTATATTTTTATTTTTACTGATTCCACTTTTTTTTTTCTCCTTCTTTATACCATAATATTTTTTTAAATGGTTGAAATGGAATAAGGAAATTCTTCTTGACTCTTTTTCAACGTAAATCCATAATTGAACATAAAAAAAAAAAAAATTCTAAATTTAATTTAATAAAAAAAGTTCACCTTATTATTATCACCGGGTTTTAAAAATAATTTATCACGTATAATTTTTCTTTATTCAATTTTTATTAATATTTCACTTGTATTATTTATTTATAAGGAAAATCCCCAATTAAAATTCTAAAAAAAAAAAATGTTTTTTTGAATCACACAATAAACTTTAATTTACATATTTTTTTTTATAACAAAAGAATTTCAACAAAATGTCTAGTCGTTGTCATAATATCCAATTTAATTTAATCTAATATTTTAATAAATGTAAACACACAATTATAGTTAGGTAGATATAATAATTTTCTCTCCAAAATAAAATTTAATACAAAAAAAAAAAAAAAGAAGAATAAGAAGAAAATAATATAATTAAAGATTATTTATAATAACAACAATAAAAATAATAACAACAAAAATAAAAAAATATCCACCATTAAATTATTTATTGATGAGAGAAACAATCAAATAAATTGTAAAAAAGAAAATATAACGAAAAAATTATATTTTTATTATTATTTTTTTATTGAAAGAAATCGACATTTTTAGTAGGTCTTTTTCATTTCTTTTCTTCTTCTTCTTCTTCTTTTCATTTTTAGACAATTTTTCTTCTTCTTTTTTCTTATATATATATATTGTATCGAAACAAAAAATTTGTGTAATAAAACAAGAGAAAAAGAGATGATAATATTATTATAAATACATGAACACAAAAGAATGAAGAAGAAAGAGGTTAAAAAAAAAAGAGACATTATTATATTTCGTGTATTCATATACAGTATACAATCGCAGCACACATGCAAATAATTTAGATGTGTGTTTATGAGCATGTATTTTCAATTTATAGAATAAAAAAAAAAAAAAGAAGATATACACAAACACAATCTTAAATAATACACGACGAAAATTAAAGAGTACGATAAAAATATAAAAAGACGAGAGAGGGCAATATACCTGTGAAGTTTGTCGCATGATTGTTTTTTTTTTGTAGTTTAGTTTTTTTTTTACGTTTTGGTTTTATTTATTTTTTTTAAACTGCGTTCTTCAACAAACATGCGTTCTTTGCAAAAAAAATATAACAAAAAACAAAAAAGTAAAAATGTCAACTTTATGAATTTATTTTTTCTTCCCTCTATTTTTGGTTGAGTTTTATTTTCTCTCTTTTATTTCTCATTCAACGAAAATCTAATTATAGATGTTTAGGTGGGTAATTTATTTCAATGGATTTTCATAAAAAATGGCAAATGACACAATTTTGTAACTATTTATTTAGTTAGTTGACACATGGAAAGATGAATGAAAATTAAAAAATTACGTCATATTCGATATTTTGGTGTCATTGTAACTAAACAATCAAGTCTAAATCCATTAATATAAAAAATATATCGTCTAAGATACCCAAAATAATTTGGCCCAATTCTTATTTTCCGTCATCTCATCTTCCCCTAAATTTTATCATTTCCGGAATAATTATAAACGACGGTATTCAAAAAAAAAAAAAAAAACAGGCTTATCTATTAATAACAAAAAGTTAATCTATCTAAAATAGGTTTCCAAACCAAAGTAAATTCAGGGAAAATTATATTATTTATTAAATCCAAATTTTGTAATCTATCCAATTCAATAAATGTGCAATAATTAATTAATTTAATTATAATACATAATTGGGTGCATTTCCCTTTATACATATTTTGTTATGATTATTAATTATTACTTATTTTATTCAATGGAATAATAAAATTTCATAATCTTTTCTATTAAGTACATTTCAATAAGAATGAATATAAATCTTATTTATTATCGTTTTACAAACAATCAATTAAAATTGATTTATTAATTTTTTTTACCATTTTATGTCATCCATATCAGTTTACCTTCCTTATTGAATTTAATGACATATAAACACATATAAATGTGTATCATAATGATTATACATAAATGCTCTGTTACATGCATATTTAAATGTGTGTGTGTGTGTGTATGTAAATGAACACACCCCTTTCTTATTTTTGATTTTGTTGAATAAAACTTTTGACGAAAAAGACGAATATAGAAAACAAGGAATAATATAAAACACACGTTCACAAAACAACAAAATAAAAAAACAAAATAAGTTTTTCAGGGGAGCAAGCAATTATATTGATCTCTCCTTTAGGTTTTTAAGTTCATAGAAAATACAATAAAATTGCAGCTGTAAATGAATGAGAAATTTTTTTTTTATATAATGAACTGTTTGAATATTTTTTATTTAGGTATAAAATGTAGAGCATAGAAAATAAAGATAATAGAAAAATATAATCTAAGGGTTAGACAACTTAAAAAAGTAAAAAAAAAAAAAAAAATTGGAATAAAGAAAGAATTCTTCGCGAAAAAAATACACACGTCGCCTCGTTAATATTATTATCATCATCTCTTTTTATTTTTATATACTCTTCGGATTCGATACTCGTTCATATAAGAAAGATTTTCATCTCCAAATTCTCCACACATCATCACACACACACACACATCCAAATACACAACCTTACACAGAGCATCAATAAAAAAAAAAGACAAAAACAAGATAAATTCACAGCATTTATATGAATGTATTTATTATGATAAATAGAGAAAAAAGAGCGAATCACCTAAATATGTTTATGCTGTTTATTTTATATATGGGTGTGTGTGTGTATGTGTGTAGTTGTTTCTTTTTTGTTATTTTTTTTGTGAGATGCGCATAGAGAGAGAAATGTATTATGTTGTGTTTTGATTTTAATTTTGATCTTCGGTTTACATTTTTATTATAACAAAAAAAAAAAAAAAACAAAAATTGTAAAATATTTAAAATGAGAAAAAAAAAATGTAAATTGTGAGAATCCGATTTCCGATAGTTTTGGAGTTGCTCTGACGACTTTTTTAGATTGAGAGAAATATTTATTTATACAAAATATTAATATAAAATACACGATATAACGTACATAATGATAACGATTACAACGAAGTCATCTTTTTTTCTATAGAAACTCCAGATAATAAAAAAAAAATAAATGTAAAAATAAATCGCATAATTACCGATATAATTAGAATCTTTTATTACTTTAAGTAAACTAAACTGCATTTATTTTCTTTTTTTTTTTGTTTTTGGTTCAAATTTCAAAACATTATTAAATTAAATTAAAAGTCAAATTGTTTTGAAATTTAACACCAAAATTTGTAATTTAATATTTTATTATTTATTATGACAATATTTATTTATAAATGGTTTATTAGGTAAGTTAAATGATTGTTTTTATTTATTATTCATATTTTTTCTGCCAGTTAAAATGATATTTAATAAAAATTAAGCAAAAAAGAAAAAGAAGAAAAAACAAAAACAAATAATAAAAACATTTAAACTTTGATTGCTTTTAAATTGTTTTAAATGGTACTTTCTCTTTTTAATATTTCAAAGACAAACAAGAAGGATTTAGCACACAACTTTAGAACTCAATTTCTACCTACTTTTTATTTATTTATTTTCCGTCTTGCAATACTTAATAATTATTAATAAATATATTGTACAAAATAATTATATATATATATAATTTTTTTTTGTGTCTATAAATATCATCTTGTCTTTTAAAAATATTTCGTCTTATTTCAAATTTAGATTTCTTCCGTGAATATTTTTTTTTTCTTAGTGATTTTTTTTTATTCGATTGGCAGCATTTAGTGCAATGGACTTTCTAATAATGAATTGCCTGATTAAATGTATATATTTTTTGGGAGAAACTTTTTTCTTTTCTTTCTTGATAAAATAATTTTTTTAATTCTTTTTAATTATTTATAGAATATTAATTAATAAATATTAATTATAATATCCCGAAATAATAATAATACAAATGTAAATGGTTAATTTAAAGAAATATTTTGATTCATATAAAGAAAATTATTTCGTTTGGTATGAACTTGACTGACAAAAGATAAACGCACACACAAAATTATATTAGGTATCACATGGAAACACAGTTTATACACTATTTATTTGGTATAATTTGCAAATAAATAGCGTTATTTTTTCTTTTTTGTTTCAATTTAAACAATTTTTTTTTTTCACACACAACCTGTTCTATAATCTGGCAACACATTTTTTTTCCTCTTTTTTTTTTCTGAGAGAAAACAACTAAAGGAAAACGCATTTCATTTTTATTATCACAAAACACAATTTTTCACTGTTTATCAAATACATATTGTATTTTGATATAAAAATGGGTTACCTGGTTTGTCCAGTGACTGCCTGCGGTTCATTGAAGATAAATTTTCGGCGCCCAGAATGTTTCAGGGCAAACCGAATCACATTTCATTAAATTTGTCACACTCGCTATTATAGCGAGAATATACATAATAACACACTTCTTCCATTTTCACTAATAATCACTATACACATTTAATACTAATTTACTCATTTATAAACATTGTTTTTATTATTATTTATTATTTATTGCTCTGATGATGTTGACAAAAATCTGTCTTCTGTCAAAAAAAAAGTCTAGTTGTTTTTATGTTTACACATTGTCACACCTGTTCTGTTAGTAGTAATTTTGTCATTTTAATAAAAAAAAAATGCGTAAATGTGCCTAATAATTTTTATACAATTTATATGTCTAATTAATTTTAATTAATTATGCTAGTGTTAATAAAAAAACATTTCGAATCAATATAAATAGGATTCATCCCATATTTTAATAATTTAATTTTTTAATATAAAAGAAATAAAATCGCATTTAAATTTTTACTATTATTTTTTTCAATTAAACAGTTGTCATCTTGTAAGTTGTAACTTTTTCATTTGATTTTTAACATTGGTTTTTTGCCCTTGAATTTGGGATTTTTTATTACCTATTTATTTTTATTATATTATAATAATCAACATGAAATATGTTCTATTGATGTCCAGAAATTTATCAAATGTATGTATTTAATGTGTGTATTTTTAAAATTATTTTTATTACTTTAACATGCAATTTTTCAGATTTCCAAAAAAATATCGGAACAATTTTTGTTATTTTTTTGATTGGGAATCTGTGAAAACTATGAATTCGGAAATGGTTTTTTTGGGTAGTCTGAAAGGTTTTTTTTTTGTACTTAAGGTATATCTAATTAGTTTATTTTTCTTTCAGGGGAAACCTTTTAATTAGCTTTAATGGTTGTTGTGTAAATAATCATATTCTTCGAAATTAATCAGCATGAATTTTTTAAAAGGAATTGTTAATATAACACCCAAGTAGTATTATTGGATGAATGATAATAAATCGAAATAGGTCTTTAGTTCTTTTGATTGTTTAAAACAATAAAAAAATTAATAAATAATATTAAAGTAATTAACGTTCCTTACTTGATTTGAGAAAATGTTTACATTATATGTATTGCTGGATGAAATTGTGAAAACCTGCTGATATATATATATTAGAAAAATTGTTTCGACTTTAGCGATACTCTTTTTGAAACAATTACCATTGTTGTTTTCATTTAATTGCATTTCTTTAAACACTGTGAGACAATTTTAAACATTATTGAAATTATGTAATGTGAACAAGTTTCTTTACGTTTAAATTGTTTTTGGCAGGTCGGACAAAAAAATTTAATTCTATTACCATAATGAATTTGCATGTGTAGCGCCAATATCCTTTATTACACATTTAGCAATGAAAGTTGGGGGAGAAATATCTTCAATGATTTCATCTAACCATTCCTCCTCCATTATAATATCTTCAATAGGAACTCCAATATTATCTTGTTCTTCAAACATTGGAATAATAATATCTTGAACGACTATTTAATTAATTAATTTACATAACTTTTTTTCTGTTAAAACATTTTTTTTGTAAATAAACGATTTATTGTTCACAAATTTGAAGAAGACATTGAACTGAAAAAAAAGTTGTTGTTTGCTGAATTGGACATTGAACTGAAAAAAAAACAATTGTTGTTTGCTGACATAATATTAAAGCGCTTAAATTTAGGCACTGAATCTTATGTCGGTACAACAGTTTTTTAGTCATTTCAATTAATATTTTTTATGAGCATATGCAATAATTGATTAGATTTTAGTAGTTTTGATAAAAACAAAATTAAATAATAGAAACAAATTTGAACATTTTTGTTTATTTATTTTCTTTTTTTTAAAAACATTTTTCTTACAAATTTTTACATTTTTCAATAGTATTAATAATCATAAATTAAAAAAAAAAGAACCAAAGAAAACAAAAAAAAAGAGAAGTATAAATTATCTATTATTTCGATTTTTTTTATTTCTCTTTCTTTCTTTTGTAAATTATTGTTTTATTATAAATTTTATATTTAATATTTAATATAATTTTATTTATTTATAGAAATATTGTGACTTTAGACGAAGGACGACATTATTATATATATAACATTTATAGGGTTTTTTCAATTTATCATTTATTTTTTCTTTTAATTTTTAAATAACATAATTTTTTTGATTTTTTTTTTAGCTTTTATTTATATAAAAAAAAACTCATTCTTAAATCAGAAATTTAAATTGACGGCGGTTGTCGAGAACATCTAAGAAAAATTAAAAATTAAATGTATGAATATTATTTATTGTATTGAATTTGATTTAATTTTTGTTGTGTAATAATTACTATATAAATTTTAACGTTGACTTTGTCAATAATAATTGGATATTTTAAATAAAAATGAATATTAATTAATATTAAAGTTTTTTAAATAATTTAATATAATTAATCTCTATACAAAAATTTGAACCAACTGATACTCACAAAAAACAGTTGGACCTTTACAAATTATATTTAGTTTTATTTCAAAATGTTTAAAAAAATTGGAATCTAATGAATCATCTGAAAGTCAGAGTTGAAAATTGAAAAATATCAAATCTAGTGACAAATCGCCAAAATGACAAAGAAAGATATTTCAAGTGAAATTTAATATTGTCGTCGTGGGCGGGATTACAATGAACTCAACTTCATAGAATTCTACAAAGTGAATTTTATTCTCTGAACTTATCTTTTCCACATAATTTCCATTTTTTGCGTATTTTTTAACACTTTAAATAATATTGATTACTTACATAAATATTGTTTAATTTATCGGCAAACAAACATAATTGATGAATTTGATTAACGGTTATGCATCAGACCAAATTGTACATCTTTTAACTCTATCCACTGACGCCAAAATTGAAAAGAATGGATGCCAACTGCACGCAGTTACAGCAGCACTGCGAACAAAAATTCCCCCAGATCTCGGGGTCAGAAAAATTCCGATTTTATACATAAAAAAAGGTTGCAATCACAAAGCAAAAATAAAACATAGAAAAGAATAAAAGGAAAATAAATTAAAGGAATTACAGAAATTAAGCAAAGTGAATAAAAATAAAATTGGCATACAACATACAATGGCAACAAACAACAAAATTAATGAATACTCACGAATGATCTTTTAATGTTGTTTCAAGACGACCAGAAACATTCCAAATAAATACAGTACCATCTATAATAAAGGTTTTTAATTTATTAAAAAATATAAATTAAGAAAAAAAAGTTCAAAATTACATTTTAAAAAGTTTAAAAAAAATGAAAATTCATTTAGAAGTAAGAATATTTTATTAATTAGCAAATTTTTATGTTAAGAAAAATATTTTTACCGTTTGATCCAGCTGCTATTCTATTTCCATCAGGACTAAAAGCAACACGTGCCCAGTCACAGCTTACTTTAAAATTATCATTACTGGAAAATCAAAAAAAAAAAATAAAAAAAATAGAAAATAAATAAATTCCAGTTTTTGTGAAAATTAAATTTTCCAATTAAATTTTTTAAACGATCCTTTGAGTATAATTATTTCGCTTATATTTTTATTAATCCATTCATTATCACACGATAATGAGACCGAAACTGTTTATTCAGTTCTGTTTTAAATTGCTGCTTAATTACGTTACTCTCGTTAATTCGAGTTTTAAGCAAATTTTCCAATTCACAATAATTTAATGCACCTACTTTGATATTGATTTTTAAACATGGAGCAAATGAATTTTATAGTAAATTTAATCAATTTTTAATCATATAGAAAATATTCTCTATTATTATTAATTGTGTCTCACTTTACTTTCTCTTTCAATTTTTAATAGTTGATAAAGTGAATCTGTATTTCTGATTTTTATATAAATTTTGATATATTTCAATTAATTGGATAATAAATTAATCGGCTTTAGAAGTGAATGTATGTACACTTTGGGATTTTGAATAATAATGACGTAATAAATAACTAATCAAAATATCTATTCTCAAAGGATAAAATCGAAATTAATCAAAATTAATTGTAAAAGAAAAAAAAAAGAAACATGAATTCATTAAAGTTTAAAATTATTTTTTAATTATTTGATCCAAGAAAAAAAAAAGAAAGAAAAAGAAGAAAACACACAAAATGTTAGAAGAGTAAAAAAAAAAAACTAAAATTGAACAACAGCTGCATGTTAATTAGCTATAAAAAAAAATTTCTTTTAAATGTAAATTGTTTTAATTAAACGTAACAGAAATATTGTTGTGTTTAACAAATTTGTAACAATCAATAAAAAGAAACAAAACAAAATATAAGTTGAACCATTTGATACCGAAATATTTACCAATAAAATATTATTTCTTTTTTCTTGTGTTCACAACAAAACGAAATTATTTCATGAATTTAAATTAAAAAATTAAATTAGAAGAAAAGAAAAAGAAAAACAATAAATTTAATTACCAAAAAGATCCAATAATTTGATTTTGACGTAAATCTAATAGTTTTATAGTATTGTCTCTAACGCAACTAACGACATAATTGCAATCTGAAAAAGAAAAAAAAAAATAGAAAATACGAAAAAACAAAATAATGTTTTAATTTTATGAATGATAAAATATGTTACAATAAAACTTGTCTAATTGGACCATTGTTTTTGACGATTTTACATCGGTGAAAACATTATATTAGTCTGATTAGATAAATTCTTAACTGTTAATTCCATGAAAATGTGTTATGCAATATTCAATAGTTGTTGCAATTGTATGAAAATTAATTACAAATTAGTATTAATGGACCATTAATTATTTACTAGATATAAAAGAATAAACTTAAGGCAGCATGTATGAAAGTTTTATAGAAGCGTTTAAATAAATAGAAATAGACTAGAGCGAGTATATGAAAATAATAAGATTCAAAGTTTAAAGAATGCAGCCTCAAAAATACTGTTTCATAATTTTAATAAAAATTTTATTGTAAAAGAAAATTGGAATAAATTAAGTAATTGCGAGAAATTTGCTTTAGTAGTAGGTAGGAGTAGTAGTAGTAATAGGTTACTACTAATAGGATACTAGAAGTACAATATGCGATTTGTAATTTAAAATGAAAAGTATAGTATACGTTGTTGTATATAAAAAAAAAAGATGTTTGTCCAAATCTATTGAAATTTTAATTCGTACTGTAGTTGTGAATGTAAGTAAGTTGATGGTTGATAGCATCATTAATTAAAATAATAAATTCTTACCTTTAGAAATATCAAGTGAAGTAATTTTCCCTTGTAGTTCAATACTATTAACAGAACTATGTGTATGAGTATCCCAAAAACGTATTTTTTTATCAAAATGTCCACTAATTATTGTTGAACCAGATCCATCTGTTATAACTAAATCATTACATCGTGATCCAGCAAATTTTGTTTCGATGCCTTTTTTTGTATTTGTAAATAATTATAAAAACATTAATTTGAAATTTCTGAAGTTTTCACAAACTAACTATATAAAATAAAAAGAAAGAGAAAATAATACTTACATGCTTTACTTTTTAAATCCCATATTTTGAGTGTGGCGTCATGACTTCCTGTAACAACACGTGATGGTTCACCTAAGAATTTAGCAGCCATAACCTTCCCGCTATGACCAGTCAATGTATACTAGAAAGATAATTAAATAAAAATTCATAAATTACAGAGAAAATTTCTTGGTAATTGAAATGTTTGTTAAAAGATTGAAAAATGTTCGGTTCCGTTTTGAACAAACAAAGAGAAACAAAGTAATAAACTTAGGTACAGTATAACTTGTATAATTGAATTGCATCGTAGTCGTACACTTCCATGTTCAGGCTGACCAATAATTAATCGTACCAATAATTCTTAGTAAAAACGGTGGTCCAATTAGACAGGTTTTACAGTAATTTCCAATAAGTAAGCAAAATCAAAATATGAGCGTGTTCTAATTGACTATGCCACACACACACACACACACACACACCAATGTGAGCATAAAAATATAATAAGAAATTAACGTTGATGGACAATTTTTAGTATGATCATTTATCTTAAATGAAAATTGTCTAAACAACAACTCTTTGTCTCTTCCCCACCACTTATACACATGAAGAAAATTGTTCGTTTGAATTTGATGACAAGTAAAAAAAAAATTATTAAAAGGCGCCCGATAAATGGCTACAAGCAATATAATTGTGTTGATGAAAGTTTTGAGTGACAACCGATGAAATTATCTAATTACCTTTGAAAATATGCTAAAGATAGAAAAAAAAAATAAAGAAGACGAGGGAATCGAATGCGCGGAATGCGAATTGTTGAATTGTAATTTGTTTTTATATAAATAAATCTTATGTTTCGCGCTCATTATTCTTAAAAGGAATGTATACAAGGGGTCAAACGAAAATATATAGTTACCTGAAGCTGTAACTGAGCCTCACCCTATGTACATTTCTTTAATTAAATTATAGGAAAAAAACAAAAACAAAAATAGCAAAGAAAAACATGCAAACGTTAAGAAAGAAACAAAACCAGAAGCTTTTATTTATTAATTTCTGTAATTTAAAATCTTAATTGTGCGTTAAATGTAACTAAAATTATTTTATTTTGTTAGAATTTTGTTTATTTGTATTTCTTATTTATTGCATTAACATTAAATTCAATTTATATTAATTTAGTATAGGTGCACTTGTACATTTATAAATGGGTGGGGAAAGCAATTGAAAATTAATTATAAAATAGTCTATAAGTAGTGTGGTCCAATCAATTTTTCTGTAGAAATTATTTTCAACCAGTGAAGATAAATATATTTTTAATTATAGAAAATGTGAAAATACTATTTGTAATTAATTCAATAACATAATTTTTAACCGATACATAAATGTGTGATAAATTTAATGTAAGAAGAAAAAAGTAGAAAGGATAAAATTATTATTCTAATAGAAAAACACAGTTGTATGTCTCCCGTAGATAATAACTTTCATTGCTGCAAAGGGTTTAACGTAAAAGAAGTAAGTTGTGACTTTTGTACTCATTAGTTATTATGAATGAATGAATTATTTGGACTACATTAAAAACATGAAAGCTCTCATAACATAATCACTTCTTGCGATGCTAGTAAAAAACCTCCTGTGTTTTCTCTATTTGGCCCCATATTTTTATACGGATTTTTTTTTTCATAAACAAGAAATTTAAATGAACCAATGCGTGCACATACCAATATTTCATGTCCAAAGAGGCAATAAAGAAAAGTGCGTAAGATTTTTGTTTACACGATAAAACTGGTAATTAATGAAATGATCGTGATGGGTGGTTAGACTCATTATCAATTTCTATTGCTTTATTACGTGTTCCAAAACACTTTTATACTTATTTCTCTTTTGTTCGATCAATTTTCATTTTTATAATTATAAAATATTAACTAAGAAATTCCTAAAAATTATATTTAGCAAAAATGATACAGAATACAATATCAAGTTGAGTTAAGGTCATCTTGATTCACACTATTTAATCTACTATATGAACTGGAGGCACTCTCATCAATAATAAACAAATAATAATTTTTGTTCACAAAACATTAACTAAACAAATTGACCAATCAAAAAGTAAGAAACGTAACTGACCTAATCAAAATTATAATGAAAATTAGTTGTTGCAAAGAAAGTGAAAGAACTTTGGTCATAGAATCGAGGAAAACGTAAGCAAGAAATAAACAACAAAAAAAAATCAAAAGTTTTACCAAATTAACCAATCATAATTTTCAACAAAGAAATCAAGAATTTTACACAAAGAAGAGACAAACAAAAACAAACAAAAAAACCAGAGTAAAGAATTTCTTGAATTACTTTGGGTTTGAGCTAATAGAAGAAATAAAGACAGAAAAAAAAACAGGAAGTCACTTTTTATACGGTCATTTCTATAGGAGGCAATTTGATAATATCTTTGACACCCAAAAATAAAAATAAAAGAAGATGTGCTTCAACCATTAAAATAAGAAAATGATCAGTAGCTTAAGAACATCACAAAAGCTACCATTGTTGTTTATTACATCTTTTGAATTTATTTTATTATATGACTAACATCAATAAGAGGAAGATCAAAATAAAAGAACTTTAATTCAAAACATATACAAATAGAAGAATCTTTATAACAATTGGTTATTCACATTCTTCTTCCTCATCATCGTCCACTTTATATTTATAAAAAAAAAAAGTAATCCAAAAATTTCTTCTTTTAATTTTAAACGAATTAAATTTCTTAACCCTATCGATACCAGATTACAAAGTTTGAGCCTTCGTAAAAATATCATTAGTCTAATTTCGTTCGTATTCGAAGAAAAATCAATATGAAGAGGTTAAGAATATCAAAAATAAAATAATTCATATAATCATTCTCACATTACTTAAATTTCAGTGAAAGAGAGAGATGGAGTAATATTGATAGAAAGAAACAAATACATATATAGAATATTATTAGGAATTTTATAATTGTTTCCTGGGAGAATGATAAATTTTTACAGGTTGCACAGACAATTAATAGAAATAAGTGCTTTATTATTATACTTTCATAATGTGCAGGCATAATCCATATAACGACACAAATAATATAATTCTGCATTTGCAATAGAAATTATAAAAGAATTATTCATTGAATTCATGAGACATTTTATTTAATTTTTGTTGTTGTGTTCTCGCTATCAATTCAAAATCAGTGAAGGTGCACAAAATCCATTCTAATATTAAATAGGTACAGAAAATAAAACATCACATTTAGATTCCTATCCTAGAATTCTAATAAACGTCTCGCGGGCAACAAGTTTACCATCTATGTAAAACAAGAGGTAAAAAACATAAACCATAAACAAATGAATGTATCTACTAAGCGGTATCTACAATGCAATAAAATATACGTTCAAATTAAACCAATTCTTTAATTTAATTTAATGTAATCAAATTACATTAATTGATCACATTTATCAAAGGAATAACAAAACTAATATTTATTATTTCATTATTTAAAGTCAGTTTCTTCAAAACAATTCCAATTGATACTAAATACAATTTTTAATTTTGTTTCTGTTTATTATCTATCGAATAATATTTAAACTGAACTAAAAATATGCTGCTAATAATAAATCTATTACACTGATTGGAAAATAAGAAAAGTAATTATAAAAATTTTTAGTAAACGTGAGTGTGGTTATATTAAGCACGCTTGAACCTACCAATCTGAAAATTAATGACAGTATTCAAATTATTTAAGGAAAAACAAATGTTGATTTAAAAGAAGTGATTAAATATTGAGGATGAGTTGCATCCGTTCATAGATAAAAATGGAACTCCAAGAGAGGAAGCCTTACAGCCTTATTTTGACTATGGAGAATATATTTATGTTTCATTTTTCTTAATCCAAGTAGCACACACAAACACACACATACTCACACATAATATCCAATCAAAGTAATGATGAAATACAAAATGGCATTAAATTGGCGGCAGGTTGAATGAATGACAGATTTGCGTGTTTAAAACCAGAGGCTGTTAGTGGCCTTGATGATGAAGGGTAAATGTTGATTTTATAATAATTATAATTTCTTCATTTTTTTTATTAGTGAAAATTCAATTCCAACACTTTAATGTATCTTTAGAAAGTCTACAATTACTGTAATTCAATTTTAATTATAGAATGAAAAATTACTTTTAATCTTAATAATAATACAAATTTTTTCTCTTAAAATCTTCCACTTTTATTTAATATAAATAAAAGTAATGAAAAGCAAAAAAAAAAAAAAAAAAATCAAATAAAATAATATGAAGACATTCCCCAGGTGTTCCATTTTAAGTATAATTTCATAAAAAGTAATAAAGAAATTGTTCATTTATTCATTTATATTAAAATTAGTCAAAAGAGAAAAATAAATAAATTTTCACGCTTAAATCTAATAATAAATCGGTTTTAAACAGAGCTAAATAATTAAATCAAGATCTCTTTCCATCTTAACATTTCTTATTATTTTCATTGTTTCTCTTTTTCTTTTCTTCTAATTTGCGAGTAACAAAAACCCCATTTTAAAATTAAACAAACATAATTTTTTTTTGTACTTATTGCTGCGGCAAAAAGTTTTTTTTTTTTCATTTAAAAATCAATTTGTCTTTAATTTTATAAGATTGTAGGCGGTTTACGTTTCACTTCATTAAAATTGTTATTATTAATATTTTTCTAGAATTAAATTATGTTTAGAGCAAACAAGAATTTCAGTTCGTTCAGTAGATCAAGACCAAGTTTAAATGAAAAAAAAAACTGGGTTTTTTTGCATACCTTAAGACTTGTTACCCTATTTTTACCCTCCCACATGACAAAGTGAAAAATACGAATTTCATACATATGGTAATTTACGGATTTAAATTAGGTAATAAGAATTCACAATTTCTTTGTGTTTGATCTTAAATTTTTGACTTATAGAATTTGTTCGACAACAAATAAATATTTAATCATCAATTTTAGGCTGTACTCTGGGCCAATTTTCCAATTACAACAATAAAATTCGATAAAAAAGATCTTATAGTCTTGACCGAATTGCAAAGACCATGCAATTGATTGCATAACAATTCAATTTATGTAACTATGAATTATTGGAAGACTAAAAATGAACATTAATTTTTTTTTTTTAAATTAAGTTGAAAATAGGGAAATGACAAATTCAATTTATCTGCAAAATGTTCTAATTCTATAATTTATTAATTTAATGGCATAATTTATATCAATCATAAAAAAAAAATTATTCTAAAATTTAATCCAAAATAATGTTAGGATTAAATTTGTAGACAAAAAAAAAAAGAGAGTAAAAAATATAACAAGAGGAATTAACAAGATTTGAAGAAATTTATGAAAGGGGCAAAAAATATATATAGATTCATTACACCAACAACCAACAACAGCAATAATAATAACAACAAAATCCCTATAACTGAATTGCTTTATAAATAAATAAAATATAGAAAAGTTAAACAGATTATTTATATGAGTCTTCTTGTAAAATATTTATTGTTAAATTTAATGTCACATTATTAATATATATATATTTTTTTCTATTAAGTAAATATTGTATAAGATTCGGATTTTTTTTTTATTATTATTAAATTTAAGAAGAATGGCAACGGTAAATATCGTTATTAATTTATTTACTTACAAACAAAAAAAAAAAAAATGGATGTAGAATTTCCGGGTTCAAAACTTATGTTAGATACGATAAGGAATTCAATTTGATATTTTTTTTTTATAAATATTACACGATATACTATACACAATCCCAGGCTAAAATATAAGAAGAAGCAGAGATATATTGTATCAAAGACAAATAACAACAACAAAAATATAAGAACAACAACAATAATAATAACAACAAAAATAACAATACGTATATATTTTTAATACAATTTTCCCATATATAACCGATACCAATAACTTTAACAATCTTTTTCCAATCCAAATCTAAATCATAAAATTACAAAAACAAAAAAAAAAGAAAAGAAAAGATTCTCACATAACTTCTTCATCGATCGAGATTTTATTCTTTTTAATCACCAATCGAAATTTATTTATTTATTTATTCTTTATTTTTAATATAAATCCTAATTTATTGAACATCAAACGTGTGCGACTACACACACACACATATACACACACACAGCACTCGAATGCATATTAAAATGCTTACATCATTATTTTCTTCATTTATTTATATCCATATCCATATCCTATATATTCCTATATTCCCATATTCCTAGATGATAGATTTTAAATTAGAATTAGAAAAAAAAATCTACTTAATACAACAACAAATCAATAAAAAAAAAAAAGAAAAGAAAGAAAAGAAAAGAAAATCATAAGCATAACACTTTCGTTATGAATAAATATAATAAGAAATTAAAATCAAACATTATTTATTCATTTTAATACTCAAATAATTTATAACAAAATAGAAATTCTATATGATGATACAAAGAGATCATGATCATTTTGATTAACTATTCCCATGTACTTATAATATTTTAGAATTGTGTCAATAAATTAGTGTCATATCGAAGGGTTAGAGGATCAGATAAATGTTGATTGCAGTAATCTGTCTAACTAGACGGAATTATTGCATTTTTATCTTATAGTTAATTTCTTACAATTGAATATTTTACTTTAAATTCTGTAAAAGTTGCATTTTTAAAGGATCGTCAATATTGGACAACAAAAAAATTATATCATCTTGAGATGCTCAGTTTCTTATTATTTATAGCTGGCCTGTAACTCTAAAAACTTTTGTTTAACTTTACACAATTTATTTACATAGACACAAGACGACACATAGGCAAATTATAGGAAAAAAAAATAATATTAATTATAACAGTATGTGATTACTTTTCATTTTCATATAACAATATTTAAATGTTGGCTGCTACTTTAATTTTATAATATTTTAATTTATAAGAAATTTATAATTTAATATTTTATAAGAAACAGGAAAATTATTAGATGACAGATGAAAGGTGAGACAACAGAAAAACAAAACACCGTGCCCAGCGTTAGTTAACGCATTTATTGAGACAAACAACAACAACAATAATGATTGAAAAAAAATAACTGAACTAAACATTGTGTATTATGGTTTTATAAGAAAAATCTTTAATATGAAATGAATTCAATGTGCATTATTATAATAATAATAATAATAATAATAATAATAATATTTATAAAATGAAACATATACATGAAAATAAATGTTCAAAAGTCCATAACCATAAGAGCGGCACAATCGGTGTTCACTTTTTTTTTTTGTTATTTTTCCAACTTGCAACACTTTATTTTTCTTCTCTTTTTTAGTTTTCAGTTACAAAAAATGAAAAAAGAAAAAGAAAGAAAAAGAAAAAACGGTAACAACAAAATATAATTCATATTTATTTATCGCCCGCTGTGTGCACTTCATGAATGTTCTAACCATTTCTGTATTGTATGCATTTACACCACTTCTTATTTAATATGATTTTATTTCTTGGTTTAACAAAAAAAAAAAAAACTAAAACTAAAACTAAAATAAAAATTGTATGTTTTTCCTACATACATTTGTGATTATCCCAAATAGTCGCGTTTTATTTCATATTTTTTATTTTTCATATAAGAAAACAAAAAACAAAAAAAAAACAGAAAAATCATTTTTTTTTTATCTATTGTTTTTAAAATATATTTTATCCATAAGGAAAATACAAGAAACAACTTTTCTTAACTTCTTCTTCTTCTTCTTCTTGTATTTTTTTTTTGTATACAAAACAGAAACAGAATATTGAACATTATTATTTATTTTACTTGTTTTTTTTTTTTGTTTTCTGTTCATTTGTTACTTCCCAATCTATAATCCAAAAAAAGGAAGAAACAACAACAACAACAACAACGAAAACAACAAAAAAAAAACAAGAAACACAAAACATTCCAAAAGTGTTAGATTGTCTTCAATTTTTGCTGTTTTGTTTGTTTGTTTCTTTTTTTTGCAAATACAAAAAAAAAAACTTTAAAAAATGTGTTTTATGAGTTTATAGTGAAGAGAGTGAGAGAGAGAGAGAGAGAGAGAGAGAGAGACTCTGAATCTGATGTGTTGTAATATATGAGAACATTATAAAAAAAAATTAAAAATGATGAAGAAGAAGAAGAAAACACAATCAACTTGACGCATTTGAATATTTATTACAAAAAATTAATAGATCTATAACTCATTTGACCTTTTGGTTACAAAACATAATATATGAATATTTATTTAAATGCGATTAAGATATGTTTCCCTTTTTGAATTCAAAATGTACAAATGTACAAAAAAAAAAAAAAACAAACCGAAGAATTATTGATAGTTTTTTGTTTAGTGTTGTTGTATTTTGTTGTTGGTATATCACATCATCGGGTTAACACAAGTAAAATAGTGGATATTGGTAAAGGTATATGTTAAAAAAAAGAAGGTAGGTAGTTGTTAAGTTCATTACTATTATTATTATTATTATTATTCATCAATTTTATTTATTTCATTAATGATAATCAATTTAAATTTAAATTATATTTTTCTGTTTATGTTTAAAAATTTATAGAAGAAAATAAATTTGATTACAGTGTCTATGATACAACCCACATAATATGGTCATAGTGATTATATGGTTTTGGGTCGGGCAGTAAATTAACAAATAATAAAAAAAAAAACTAAACGTATAAGGAATCAAATCAATTACATTAGAAAATAAATTAATAAAAAAAAGGATAATATATTATTCACACTGTTGCTACTTTATAATCAAATAAAAGATCTTTGAACAAGACTAAAAGACATATTCATCTTTTTCCTTCTTACTAGAACTACAGGAACAAAATTTTAAAATCAAAATAAAAGTTACAATTATTTAGAAAATTTTCTAATGAAATTAAAATCATGTTCAAAAAATGTGTATTTTAATTTTTATCTTATCGATTTATTAGTTAGAATTTAGTGGACATGATTCACAATAATACCATAAAATGACGGAAAATAAAAAATCAAACATGAAAACATGTTTTATGTATATAGAAAATACAAAAAAATAATAATAATCTTTTATATAACAGAAGAGTTGAAACAAAAAAATTAAAAGTGAAAACATTGAATCTGGTTTAATGGAATGCTGATAAGAAAACCACTGAAAGAATTCTTTATTTCTTTATAATATATAATTATTTAATAATTAATATCTCTCAAGTTCAACTGAATGTTTTACAGATGTTTAAAAAGGAATCTGGATCTATAATCTTTGTATATGAAGACAGGGAGAGGAGCAAAAAAAAAAAAAATATTAATCTTATAATCTAAGACAAGAAGAAGAAGAAGAAGAAGACGAAGAAGAAAAAGTAAAAGTGATTCTATTTATTATTAATTATTATTAATAAAATATCAATTTATTATTATTCAGTGTGAAAAGTTTAACAAAAGAAAAATAAATATAAAATAAATAAAAGTTCATTAACATTATCTTTCATCATCATCTTTTAACATCAATAAGAAACTAATTACCAATCACGTAGAGCGCGCGTATCATACCACAACAATACAATAAGCGCGGCTACTTTAAAACATAAGAACATTCAACTCTCATATTTTTCATCTTTTTTAATCATTCATATTTTTTTCTTTCTTCTTCTTTTCTTCTTTAATCTTTATATTTTTTTTTTTTGTTTCTTCATCAGTTCTTTTTTTTTTCTTTTGATTTTGATTTTGGCATTTTTCTTTCTATATTTATATTTTACCTAAGATGAAGAAGAAGAAGTATAATTAGGCTCTTTCTTTTCTATCTTAAGACAAAAAATCATAAGTATAAAAATTCTATTTCAATTAAATTTGAATATTTTTTAGTGTAGGTAAATTCTTTTTCTTCTTATAGTTTACTCCCTACTCCTTTCATATATTCTCTTAATAAATATGCCTAAATATATTGTTGTTGAATATTATGTTATAAAACATTGAAACATTAAAAAACATGGAAGCAAGCCAAACATAATATATATTTGTTGATTTTACCGTTTTTATTTTTCATTCTTGTATATATAACTTGAAATTATACACACTTTATACATCTTACGTATAAAATTTTAAGTGGTAAGATCGCTTGCATTTTTTCGACCCAAAAATACCTGAAGAATATGTAAGAAATGAAAAGATGAAGAAGAAGAATATAGTAAAAGAAAACGTGAATAATTTAAACGTATAGAAAAATAATGTCATGACTTAAATCTAAATAAATATTTTTCTCCTTTAAGATGTTATTTGACACTTATTTGCTGGAATGTTCCAGAGAATAATTGAGAATTAAAAATATAATACAACAGGAAACATAAATTGATTTTCTAAAAGACGAAAATTAAAAATACAAAATTATTGTGATGGTGAAAAAACTGTATTTTAAAACATGAACTAAATCCACTGTAAAAAAGAAATTATGGACATTATTATCTGTGAATGTTGAAATGAATTTTTCTTCTTAAATTTTGCGATTAAAAGAAATTTGATGTGTTCAACCATTGCAATAAAGTGGGTGGCTTCTCTGTAATCCAATCCAAAAATAAGAATATTGTACATTATTTTACATAATAAAAAACGGTATACCACAACCACACTGAGTAATAATTACCATATGTTTTTTTTTTATTCCGCATACAATTTGTCTGTCGTCCATTCAGAATAAATGTTGTCGGTCAATAAATAAATTCTCATAATATACTTTTATTATAATAGGAAAACTACATACTTAATCTAATTTTACTTAAGTCTTGTCTTTAGTATTATTCTTATATATATATACTCATACTGTTTCTGTTCTGAAGATCAGATAAGATTAAACAAAAAAAAAAAAACAAAACAAAATAATGTATCTCGTGTCTCGTCGTTGACTACTCCTTCGATCATATTTCACTATATTCTACTCTTGAGAATGATTCATCGAAAAATAAATGAAATATAAAATAAGAATAAAGTTATATAGATTTGAACGGGCCCAGTCATTCATTGCAATTGATAAGGTTAAAAAGGTTATGAAATTATGATAAAATATTTGAATAGATATTATTTCATATTGCTACTCTCAAAATAATCACTGATTGTTTTTTTTTTCTTATTCACATTATATAATTTTAAATCATGACGTGAAGATAAGAAACTTTATAATAAATATAAACTGTTTCAATTTTTTATATTTTATGTTTGTTCAAGATGAAACATATAAATATAAAATCTCTTTCTGTTCTCTTTCTATATATTTATTCGAATTTCAATTCATATAATAAAATCTTAGAAATTTATCTTTGCTAAACTTATAAAAATGTAATGTATATAAGTATGTTACTTATGTAAATTTACTCGTATAATTATAGCTATTGTTCAATTACAATTGTATAGATTTTAGGTCACGGGACAGATTCCATTCTATAACTTTGTTTATGTAGAGAAAATTGTTGAATATTTCTTGTATATATTTCTTAATTCTGATTTTCCTGTAATTCTTTAGTTTGTGGAAGGAGTTTTACTTAGAATGATGAAAAATAATGATAAATGAGACTTGCGGAAAGAAGTGAAATTAAGACAAGTAAAAATAAATTTGAAAACTTCTATTTAGTTGTTTGAAAAAAAAAAAAATAGAAATCATTTCCTATATGAAAGTCATTCGAATACAAGAAATTTCTCTTAAAAAAAAGGAATTATATTCAAGAATTTATTAACGGTTTTATCTAGACGACGATCAGAAGAAACACTTTCTGTCTTATGAAAAATTTTTTTTTTCATAGAATTAACATTAAGAATTCAACCGCCCACTTATTCTGTTCTGTAAAATTGCAAGCGCTAATAATTTCAACTTTTGGATATTTTACGTCTTCTTTTAATAAAATTCTTTAATTTATTAAGATCCAAAAAGTGAAACGATTCAAAGTTTAAAAGAAGTAATTATAAAATACACCCGACAGTTAATGATTTAATCTGTGTTCCCTTAATGACTATAAATACCAAAAATTATGTGACAAACCAAATAGTCAAGTTTTAGCAAATAATAAATTAAATTCGAATAAATTCTTTCAATAAAGAAATTTAATAAGAACGTAGGAGAACATTAATTAAAATCTAATTTAAATCTAAATAATTTATTCGAATGTTTATTTATAGAAATTATACAAGACAATGAAAAAAAACAAGAAGTTATATTTTATCCGCTCTACCCCTCTCTGCCCCCTTAAAAGCTTTTAATTTGATAAAATTAAGATAAAAAGAAAAGTGCATAACGCATTAATACAGTTAATCAGTATTAAGTCCCATAATTAATCAATTAATTTTCTTTGATGATAAATCAAAACAGAATAGAATGAAATAAAAAAAAAAAAATGTTCACATTTAGCGTTAAATATTTAAACGTTAGAATTGTTGTGTGTACGGGATTAAGTAATGGAAAACAAGTTTTTCTTTTAGATTATTATTATTATATTATTATTATTAAAAAAGGTAAAGTTTTTACGTTTCCACATATACTTACATTACGGAAAAGTAATACAATATCACGTTAGATTTTTCGTAATGCGAAATTTATTTTTATTGTTTTTCCTCACTTTTTTTTTTTTTTATAAATGAGAGAATTTAGTAGGAACTTTTTTTTTTATTTTTTATTTTATTTAATTTTTTAAATTCTTTTTCTATTAGCCTGATGGGTAATGTATCTGCTGATGAAGAATTTTAATTTCTATATAATTTTCTATTTATATTATATTGTTGTTGTTGTTATTGCTGTTGTTACTGTTGTTGTTATATTGTTTTTGTTGTTGTTGTTGTTGTTGTATAACAACAATCATTTTATTCTTATTTATTAAAAAATAAAAAATAGGAAGAAAATATCAACACTAATATTCCTATTACTGAATATCTGGGTAAGCAACTTTTGTTTAATAATAAAGCAAAAAAAAAGAAAGAAAAATGAGGAAAAATATGAAGAAACAACATTCCAAAGAGAATTAAAAAAAAAAAAAAAATATGCGAAAACAAAACCTTAAAAAAAGTTAACAAACTAAAAATTAAATGAAAATTTTTTTTAATATGAAAAAAAAAATGGAGTTAACAGTTAAACAGATTTTATAGGATTTCCCATGAATTGTTTATATTATTTATTTTAAATTTAGTTAATAGCATTAAAAAAATACACTATTGAAATTATAATCAATATAAAATTTATTTATTGTTGTAAATCTATTTGTACATTACCAACTACAGAGACAAGATATAGACAATATTAAATATCAAATAACCAATTTAATAGATATAGAAAAAAAAAACACCAAAGATTTATTATTATTTAAAAGTTCATACTCATCTCATCATCATTTTATAGTTAGAATATCTTTTGAATGAGTTGATATATTCTCTATCCTCAATCTCTATAATTTATTGTATTTAATAAAAAAACAAAACAAAACGAGAAACAAAAAAAACAAATCACATTTTATTTAAATGGAATTTATAAAGTTGACATAATTTGCAGCTCATTATACTTTATATTTGTGATAAAAAAAAAATTTAAGTGACAGTTTTAAATTTTGTTTGATGTCCGTTTTTTTTTTAATAATAATAAAATAAAATGTTGTAAATTTGTATAAAAGGAATTTTCTATATGCATTGAATTCTTATGCAATTATGTTAATTATGTAGATGTATCGAAATAATTTTTGACGCATTTATATTTGAAAAATGTCAATTCATATTTTTAAGAATGAATTTTTCAATAAGAAATAAAACTGACGCCATATTTACCGCATAGCGTATAATGATGGAGAAGCAAAAGAAAATATTCAAAATCTATTAAAAAATGTATCTAAACAAAAAAAAAAAGAAACAAATAAAAAAAAAAAGAATAAGACACAAATTAAACAAATTCGTTGAGTATCGTATTTGAATGTCCACATACTAATTATACGTGTAACCTTTGTGCATATATCATTCTGAGTCAATTTACTTTTACAACAATGCTTACATATTGTACATTATAAACAATTTAAAACATTTTCTATATATTTTTATATTATGTACATTATCTACCTTTATATACATAAATTTTGTATATAATAATATACATTTAGTAGTCATCACATAATATACAAAAACAATAATAATAATAACAACAACAACAATAACAAACCATAAGATAAAAAAGAAAGGGTGACATTTTATGTGCATATAAAAATCAATGGATTTCATATTTTAAATTCTATTTCGAAATTCTAACGTTGTGTTGAAAGAATAATAAATTTTCAAATACAAACATTAATTGAAATTTATATTTATCGACATTTTTTTTAGTTTGTTTGTTTCTCTTTTGCATTTTTAATTAATAATTTTCTAATCATTAATAATCATAAAATTATCTCTTCTATCAACTGATAACTGTTGATTAGCCCTTTTATTTAATATTAAATTTGAACAAAATAAAGTTTCATTTCTTAATAATTAAGAAAAATCTTCTAGATAAAAGTATTAAAGTAAATATTTTTATATTGGAAACACCTTGTAGTCTGGATTAACCAGTAGAATAATTACGTTTATATAACGTATAACCATTTTTGGTATACAATTGAACGGTGTTTATTTTATCAAAATCATGAAAATAAAAAATAAAAAAAATGTAAGAACAAAATATCGAAAGAAAAATTGTGAATAGAGAGAAGTGGAAAATGTGTACAACAGAGAAGAAAAGAAAAAGGAAAGAAGAACACACAACTATTTTAAATAGTTGCAATTGTTTTCAGGGTAATAAACGATATTTAAATTTTTTAAATTCATAAATAACAAAAAAACCATTTTTTTTCTTTATAAAAATAATCAAGAATGAAAATTATCTCATCTTAAAATATTTTGGCGTCTATCCGCACACAATTTAACCTGAACACGCATTCAATAGTTGATCGTTTACAAAACCAAAGAAAAGAAAAGAAACAAAAAAAAAAGAGCGAACACAATAATAAAAAAAAAAGTTTACATGAAAATTAAGAAGAAGAAGAAGAAGAAGAAAACCAAGAATACCGCGTTTAGTTGTTTTTTTTTTTTTTTGGATTTTATTTTAAAGAAGATCAAGTGTGAATCATGTCTATATGTCTGACTTATATAATATTACTGCATTATTATTAGTTATATTTTATTACAAGTAATACAATTTTGGTTTGCATAATATTCATGATTATGCGAATTCAATATTATTCAAGTCTTTCGTTTTATTTTACTAATTTGGTTATAAGTAGAAAATGAAGAAATGAGATCATACCACGATTTCAATTGATATTTGAATTAATCGGCACTGATCAAAGTTCTTTCTAAAGAAGTATATATCTATTTTTTTTTTCTGTTAAAAAGAACTCTTGTTAAATTTTTATATTCTCTATCTAAATATTCCCATTAAAATTAATACATAAGAACTAATTTAAATTCTTGTAGTTTTTTTATATTTTATATGTGTGTATGTATAAAATATTTAAATCAATTTTATAAACAACCAGAACATATATTACATTATTGTATATTTATATAATGTAACTCATTAACACCTCATCTCATTTATTTATTAATAATTTTTCCCATATTATGAACAAAGAATCAATTTCTTCTTCTTACAGTTTTCTGCGTAAACACATAATTATGTATATTTTCTTAATGTTTTTTAATTACATAATTTACATTATTGTTTTATGAGAAAATTTTTAATAAAAGAATTCAATTTCTTTCATTTAAATGATTTTTCCATTTTCATAACAAAGTAAATAAAAATTGTCCATAAGTCATCCATACATGGAAATATTAATATTTAAGATTTTAATCAAAATGTAAAAAGAACAAAAAAAATATGAACGTAAGAAGATTTACGTAAATCATGAATGGATGATGTTGATGATGGTTTAAGTATACAAAAGAAAATATTACTTAGTAATTAAGTATAATTATTGATCACGCTTCTTGATTTCTCTTTTTTATACTTTTTAATTTTATATTTTTCATTTTATTTAATATTATAAATTTTTTATAGAAACTGACCGTCTACATAGGATTCAGTTAGGCGAATCTTTCTATCTGAAACAAAAATTTATAATGGATTCTGTGGAATAAAAACAACAACAATAGCGAAACAATTATTTTGCAAAAGAAATAATAATTAAATTATTATAAAATAAAATATAGGAAATTCTATAATTTTTATATGATTAAATAATAAGCAGTGTTAATTAATTAAATAATTAAATAATTAATTAATTAATACCAGAAGAAATTATTGTTTCTTTTCAAAAAAGTGTAAATTAATGTTTTATACATTTATTTCATTCAACTCTATATAGAATCCAATCATACATTATTTATAAATAAACTAAGATTCTTTTCCCTTTCTTTCCCTTTCTAAATTTATCAAAAAAAAAAAAGAAAAAAAAAATTACAACGAAGAACTTTCCTTAAGCAGTCATGAATCAATCAGTATATTTTTATTATCCTCTGTTGGCTATATAGAAATTTTTTTTTTATTACATATGAATAAATAAATGATTTCATTTCCCTATAGAAATTAATAGTAATTCATAAAGATTTCAGAGTAAATTAATGGTAATGAAATGAAAAAATTTGTAAGTGGATAAATTTCAATTGAATTATGGAAATTTGTTTCTTTTTTTCTTTTTCTTTTTTACGTTTAATAAATCAAAAGAAAACTTGAAATATGAATAAAACATTTTGTATTTTTGATGAGAACAATTACTAAGCGCAGCAGTTAAATTTAATAGAAATTTCTTACAATACATTTTCATTCTTGAACACAAAAAAAAAAAAAAAAAAAGCTCTAAACTGTTCTAGAGAAGGAAGTGTTATATTATATTATTATATTAATAATTAATTGGTACTAACAAAAGTGTTATTTATTTCAATTATAAAATAATTAAACTTCTCTAAATGTTATTTGCCAATAATATGACTGTTGAAATTAAGCAATTGAGAAAATTTTTTTTTTTGCTTTTATATTTCTGTTGCATGTCTCGTGTACCAAAACAATATTATCGTGCGATTCACAATATATTGGCATAAAAATAAATATTTTTCAATTTTAGTCCAATTAATTCTAAATGCAAATTCTAAATGTAAATATAAAATTGTATTTTATTTATTGATAAGCAAATAAAATGTCAAAAATAATATAAAATTACAAAATATTTTATAAATTTAGAAAATATTTAGTGTGCGTGCATGTTGTGTGTGTGTGCACACCATTAATTAATGATGTAAATACATTAATTGCATGTACATACATAGTTTCCATATTAAATGAAAAGAAATGAAATTGTTTTTCCTCTATTTTAATAATCATTTTTTTATATCTTGATTTGATTTATTTAAAAATTCAAACACAAACACAAACAAAATGTGTATATGTATGTATCTACGTACGTACGTATAAAACACAAATGAATGTTTTTTTTTAACATAACATCTTTTTATCAATTCAAAAATCTAAACAGCGGAATGTGTCTTTTATGTATAAAATACAGAAAAAAATATAGACAGATATTGAGAGTAGAAGTTGAGTTGAAAAATTTTTTTTTTCAGTTGAATTTCAGTTGAGTTTTTTTTTTAAATTTTATACTATTATTTGAGTAGAATGATTGAATTTATTTTTTTGACATTTGTATCAATCAATTATATTTGTTAAAGAGCTAGATATGTTTTTCCATTAAATTATGTTTGACTTTTAACATATTTAGGTATTGTATATGATATCGTTGTTTGTTTTTTTGTTTTGTTTTAATCGAGATAAAATATAAAAACAAGGAACAAAACGTTTTATATTTAACATAAATAAAATATAGTTTTGTTGTTTTTGTTGTTTTTTGTAAATTTAGAATAGAGAGAAAGAAATTGAATTTCTTTGTAGTACATACAAAAATTTTCATTTTCATAACAAAACACATAATTTTTTTTTCTTTCTTCGCACATTTTTATTTTCACATAAATAATAATACTAAAAAAAAACGTGATCATGATAAAAATGTTTTAAGAAATAAATTTTTAACCCAAATATCTTTGGTGTAGTTTATGTCAGTCTTTTTTTTTTTTTTTTTGTTGGTGTTGTTCATGTTGTTGTTGGTGAGAGATTATTATTTTATAATACGTTTAGTTTAACATACTTTTGAATATAATAAAATAGGAAATACATGAAATCAAGAGAAAAGGGAGAAGAAGAAGACGAAGGAGAACAAAACAATGGGAAATTCATTCAGTAATTTTATTTATTACAACTGTGATCGAAAGTATTGGAAAAACTTTGATTTAAGAAAAATAGGTTCCGTCAAATCTATAAACAAATTATTTTTTGATTGATGTTTATAAAAATGTGTTAAAGAGAATAAAGTAATAAACAAAAAATAACACAAAGAATTAAATACAAATCAATCGTGCAATCTTCAATAACATAAATCATTAAAAGGAGAAACATCTTTTTTTTTTTGTTTTGTTTAAATTTCATTCGTGTATTCGTGTGTTAGTTTCTAAATAATCGATTTTTCTTTAATAATTTAATATTTATTTAATTGGATTTGAATTTGAATCAAATCCACAATCATTTTCGCATAAATGAAAAAAAAAAAACAAGAACAAGAAACAGATAAGTCATTATTGAAGGCCACCGGATTCGCATTCAACTTAGAAACGAATCAGTAATTTATATATGAAGAAAATAAAAGGGTCGTAGGTTCAAAACCGTGAGGGAGAGAAGGCAAAATAAAAAAAAAAATTGTATGTACATAAAATCAGATAAGATTTATCCCTCAAAAAAAAAAAATGTACATGCAAAAGGAAACACCTCCACAAATAAACAAGAAAAAAAAGAGACAATCTTGATAGATAAGTTAAGTCACACAAATTTTAAGTCACCTCTTTTTTTTGTTTTTGTTCTTTTGTCTTAATCACGATTTAAGTCAACTTTATTTTAAGACAAATTTTTGCAATAAGGAATTTTTTTGAAAAAAAAAACGAAATTTTTTTTGTTGTCATTTGATTTAAATTTAATTGGATTAGGATCGTGAACGTTCAACTTTCTATGACCAAAAAAAAAAAAACAATAAAAAGAACAACAACACAACAGAACTTCAAAAAACAAGTACCTTTAACAATGACATAAAAAAAATCGTGTTTTTTTTTTCTTTCATAATAATTAAATAAAAATTAAGTTTAAAGAAAAGTTGTTAGAATTTTTTAGAATATTGAGATAAAGATTACAGGGTGGGCTCTATTAAATTGTTTATTTTCAGATCTTTATATAGGATAATTGTGATGATTAGTCTTATATTATATTATACCTTCTTATATATTCAAACAACAAATAATCTTGAGGCGTGATAACACAAAACAACAAAAAAAAAATAAATAGAAAAGAAAAGAAAATAAACAAATACACAACTAAAACAATTACGTTGCACGCACGCAATCTAAATTGTGTTTATACTTTTTTTTTTTTTTTCATTTCAATATTATATGAAATGGAAAACTAACGAAATTATATTTCATATGGATGGATAGTGTAATTGTAACATAACGAAAACAAACAACTTTATATGAAAATTGATTTTTAAATGAAAATAAATTCTTATTTGTTAATGTTTTTTTTTCTTCTTCAAATGCGGTTCCAATGGAATTCCATTTAAAAGGTTTCATTTTTTCTTTTCTTTATAATTTGTTTGTTAAATTTGATAAATTATATTGAAGTTACGTACTCGAAAATTTTAATTAAATTTAAATCATAATTACTGACGAAATATATACTTTTGACTGTGGATCGTTTAGGCTGATGATTAATTTATAGTTTCTTAGTTTCTTTTCAATAAACTATGTAATTTTAAAATAAGATTCAGTTGTCTATTTTATAAACATACGGAAAGGAAATTCAAGTGAAAATTGTATTTGTTTAGCGATAAATTCTAGAAGGTTTTATTTTGGGTTAAGAACTGAATGAAATTACAATTTTCATGTTTATTTTTGGAATTTTAAACTTTTAATCAACAACAATTTAAATTAAAATTGTAACAGAACGTAGCTCCTTGGGCAAACATTTTTTTTTTGTTTTTTGAAAATAATTATATGAGAAACAATTGACCCTTCATCGCTCAGAATCAAATGCAAAAAAAAAAGAAACAGTTTCTTAAATCAAAAGTTAAAATAAATGCGATTTATTAAATGATGTTGTTCATTTATTTTGTTTTCTTTGTCATAGAAATTTCAAAATTTTCTATATTTTGATTGAAAATATTTGTGACAGTTTATAGAAAAGAAAAGAACAGAAAAAAAGAGAATTTCTTTAACCGCAAGGCAAACGCGTGTTAAAAGGTAACATCTTTTTTTTTGTTTGTAAATATTTATAGAAGTTATATAAAATCTTTGATATGGTTATTACATGCTTTCATAATATGATGACAAGATTTACATTTATTAAATAATTGTAGTAAATTCTTTTGTTTCTCTTTCTTATTAAATTATTAAAAATAGAATCAAATTCCTCATCGCTCTGTCGTTCATCTTATTCTTAATTTTAACTTTTTTTCTTGTACACTTTTTCTTATTTGAATTAAAAAATTAATAATAATCACGAGTTAATATTAAGAATAATAATGATAATGAACCTTGTCCCATGATGATGTGATGAGATGATATTGTACCTACATTACATTATAATATTGGTTATGGTCATCGTTAAATTTAAACAAAATCAATGATGATCGTGTATTCATTAATTTATAGATAGACAGAAAGAGACAGAAAGAGATAGAAAGAGACAATACAGGCGTTAAGTTTAAAATTATATTTAATAATGTTTCTCTTATATATATGTTTGATTAAATCTCTGTGTATGTTGATAAATATACGGTACCGGTAATTTTGTCCATCTTCAATTCTTTTAAGAATGTGTAATTTAAGAAGAAAAAATAAGAGATCAAAACATAAAACGAAACAAATGTATATTTTGTGTGTGGATAAAACCTTTCAGGAAATGAAAAATTGCGTTAAAAAAAAATACAGAACAAAAAAAAATTACAGAACAAGAGAAAGGTTTTTTTTTACAAAAAAAAAAAAAAACAAAATAAAAACGTTTTTCGGGTGAAATTTGCACTGGAACTCGTTGACTGGTTACTGTTACACTTCTTCTTTTCCTTTCATCTTAATTCTTTCTCTCTGATTTATATTCTTAAATATATTTTTTACCGAAATCAATCTTTTTCTCTTATATGGGTAAAGCAAGGTAAAAAAGAGTATCCCGCTAACTCCTGATTGATCACGTGACTTCAATCAACAGTTTCTTTCATCTTATTATTTATTCCCAAGCCATTTTACAATAAATAAAAAATTACTCGCGATCTATATTCATTCATCCATGTATTTGTATTGTTACACAAATAAATATTTTGCTCCTCTTTGCACTTGCATTTATTATTATTATTATTATTATTATGAGTTCTTATAATATGCAATGCACCTAAATCGACAGTTATTATGGGAAAATTTATGTACATTTTCTTTAGTCTTTCTTTTCTTTTTTTCGATCGAATATCCATCATAAAATCAATTTTTATTTATGTGAAAAAGAAAAGAGCAAAAAAAAAAAAAGAAAAAGAAAAGAAACAAATAACAGAACAGAGTACATCAGAGAGTTAAGCAAAAAAAATAAAATAATGTATTTATAAATTGTGTTATACAAACGAAAACAAATGAATAATAAACATTTTTTACGGTATAATGTAATGTAAATAAATGATTTTATTTTATTTATTTATATATTTTGTTGTTGTTGTTGTTGCTGTTGTTGCTGTACCACCAAAAAGATTAATTTCAGGTTTAGTTCAAAATGTAAGCACCAATTCACAATGACAGAGAATTATTTTGGTTAATAATCTTCAACAATATATTTCTACTCCAAAAAAATAGTTGGCAAATGATTATTTGAAATATTTCATTTTTTTTTAGTAAAGTTAACATAAATTGGTCTATTATCTTGTCTTTATGAAAAGGTGTCGTATTTAACATAAATTTTTAGACCCATTAACCTATTTTTGTGATAATATTTTTTATTGTTGAATAGTTTGCCATTTATGTATAGAAAATATAAAAACATTGAATCAGTGGTTTATTCCAATCCTTGCAATCCTTTTACAGTGATCCCACAAAACTTAAATTATTAAATTTTACTTTCATTGTGAATGAGGTTTGAACAGTGTAAATAAAGTCCCGACAAAAAATATTTGCTAATAAAAGAACCTAATAAATTGTGTTCTTTAAAATTTCTATACCCAATACTTCATTATTATTAAATAAATAATTATACCATATTTTTCAATCAAACAATTCTCTCTTCATCTTTCATCTGATCACAGCAAAAAATAAAAATAAAAATTAAAAAATTAAAAAAAAAAAAAAAACGAAGAAAAAAAAAATAACCAAACAAATTAACCTGCATTAGAAACATGCAATTTTAAATATTAAATATTACGTTATTAAATTTCCATATGGCAAATTCCAGAAACATCATAGATGAAGGTAAAGTAAAGGTATAAAGGTAAAAATATTATGGTACCAACTTATAAAGACAATTTAATTTTCAGAATATATTAAAGAGAATAAAAAAAAAAACTGTCTACTTTTCGTGCATGATGATATTACAAGAATAAACAGTTAATTTTTATGCATGCAAATTTGATATTAAGTGTTTTTTTTTTCTCTCTCTCTCTCTCATTTTATTTTCTTAACCATTTTTGCGGAAAAAAAAAAGAAGAAGAAGAAGATAATTGAGATTGAAATAGATAAATATGTGGGTGCTTTCTTAGGTCATGAAAGTTACATACATTAAAAGAGAAACAAAAAAAATCTGTATATATTTAATAACTTTCAATAAAAGAACATTGGCAAAATACTTAACGTTTACATAATATAATTTAGTTTTATGATAAATGTAAAGGACAGGTAAATTATACGTCTTTAAATAAAAAAAAACACATAACAAAAGAAAGAAAGAGAAAAAATCACGTAAATTATACAATAAAATATTAAAGGTGGTCTTCTTTTCAATATCGGGTTTTTTTATTTTTTTTATATTTTTCTATGTAAAAATTATTCACTAAAAGTAGGTTAGATTAGGCTCGATTTACAATACTTTATGTGTCGGTATATATATTTTGTTATAATAGAGAATATAATATTCTTCCTATGACCTAAATTTCCATTATAAAATTCACTTCAATCTTCTATAAAAATTGTATAAATTTATATGAGATTTTTTTTTTTTATAGGAAATCCTATTTACACAAACACAAAAATTGATTAGCTAATCTTAATAAGGCATATCACGATTTTTATGTTTGTGATGTCCGCAATATGCTACACAGAATCATCATCTTTTTTTTTTTAAAGAAAACAAAAATATCTACGTAAAGAAAAACGTGCGAAATAATTTTCATATATAATAAAAACAACAACAACAACTGCCAAAATTTAAGAACAAATCAATTTACATAAAATTATTTATTTGTATTGGTTTAAGAGGTAAGAGAAAAAAAAAATAAGAAGAAGAAGAAGAAGAAGAAAAAAAGGCAAATAAAGATTAATTCCTGGCGATTTATTTTAGAAAAGTAACAACAACAAATAGCAAACAATAAACTAAAAAAAGTTTAAAATTAGCTTTAAGGCATCACTGACCTATTTTTTACTTATAGAAAATCATATACCTACATCATCAAGATGATGTTTTCTTTTCAATTTAAAAAAAAAAAAATAAGAAGGTAATTTTTATTCTACATTTCTAAACTTAAACAAAAACAAAAACAAAAAAAAAACATAACACCATACTTAGTATGTTAATATTAAGATATGCAGTAGCTGGTATGAATCTTCTTCTATTATACAATAATAACAACAACAACAACAACAATAGTAATAATAACAACAACAATAACAAGTACAACAACAAAAATTAATTTTTATAGTTTTAAATGAAATTCATGTAAAATATTTATATACTGATTATTATTTTTGAAAAAATTATTATTATGTTTAGAAATGTGAGCTATAAATTTTTTTTTTTTTTGCATATTCTAGAATGGGAAATTTTTTATTTAATATACTGAAATGGTATGAGGTATGGGTAATATGAGGTACGGGTATGGATTGTAAGTTGTAACAGTTAATATAATAATTTATTTTCTGTTTTTCTTTCTTTTTTTTTTTTTGTTTATAAAGTTTATATACGCAATTCTTTATTTATATATTTTTCTTCTCTTTCACTTAAAAATTTCTCACAACTTTTAAAATAAACAATAATTACCTAGAAAAAGAGCCTACGGTTGTCAAGATCTGGAACTAAAACAATTCATAGATATTCATATAATTCAAGATCCCAAACCGGGATTATATGTTTCTTTATTTTATCTCTGTGTTTTTTTTTTTTTTTTTGTACAAAAATAATTTAAAGCAAAGCACATATTCTAGACTAGAAGATGAACGAATTAAATTTATTAAAAAAAAAAAAAAACACAAAAACACAAAAACAAAAAGAAAAAGAAGCCAAAATTTAGAAAGAATTCAAATTGGTCCCATCTAATTATTTTTTGTTCTTCTTTTATAAGAAAAAAACTTACACACATAACTCTTCATAAGGAAATTCAGATTTTAATCGTATACATTTTTTTTTTTTTATTTAGTGTATTAAATAATAAATATAAAAATTATTAATGACTTCCAAAAATTTATTTGACACAATTCACACGAAAATAAAAATAGACAAAAAAAAAAATATAAAATATAAAATAACAAATTTTGAAAAAAAGAGAAAAAAAAAATCTATCATCGGTTCAAGAAAATTACCTATTCATAATTTTTTCTTTTTCTTTTTCTTGTTTTTTTTTTTGGCAAGACTATAAAAAAGCGTTAAGAAATATAAAAGAACTTCCCAAAAGGAATAAAAACATATTTAACTTCTTAAAATATAATAAATTTTGTCTATTCTTATTCTTATAAAGATCAAAGATTCATATACCAAAACACACACACAAACACACACACACACACACACACTCATCGCAAATATACAACAAAAATTATTTATGAATGAAAAATTAAAAGCGGTAAAAATTTTAGCGAAGAATAAAAAAAAAAAAAAAAAGAGACCGAAAAACAATAAAAATTCTCAATCAATCAATGTTGATTTATTTGATTCCGATATTCTTGCACATAATAATTTTTCTTTTTAACTTTAATTTACTGGTCTTTTATTGAAACATTTATATTTATTTGTTAAAAGTTAAAAAGTTTTAAATCTTTTTCTTTATTTATAATTTTTTTTTTTTTCTTATTTCTTTACATTAAATTTGTTGTTGTACTTAAGAATATGCGCGTTGATTGTACAGGTTTTTATTTTTGTTGTTCTCTTCTCAATTTCAATTTTTTTTTTTTTTTAAATTAATGAGATTGTAAATGTAACACACACACACACATACGTGGTCACTTAGTGCATAAGACTATAATTGGATTTAAACTAAATGCGCACGCGTACATATTTTACTTCAATTGATTTAACATTTTTTATATTTTTAATCCTAACAAATTTATCTGACATTTATTCTAAATTCTATAAAAAAAAAATCTAAACGTAATTTTTCGTTTTGTCCTCAATAAAAAAAAAATACAGAATAAATTTGATTTAATTCGGAAAACAAATGACGAGATATTTGACAGATGATTAAATAAAGAATATATTTATTGTTAATCAATAATTCTATATTCTATATATATTTATTATAATTTGGTTACCTCTTAAAGAAACATAAATATTCTAATAATTGATGATAGGAAACTAATTTTATTTCTCTGATATTTAATAATAACAAATAATAAAAAAAAAAAGCTTAATTTTCATTTTACAAAAAAAAAAAACATAAACAAAAACAAAAATAAATAAAAAGTTAAAGAGTTAAGCCTGCGATATTAATAAAATGTTTCAAAAAATAAACATACTTTGTATAGGAGAAAGATTTATAATTTGATATTGTTTCTTTCTTTTTTCTTGAGTTATGATTTAATTTAAAGGTCAAAAAACTTTTTTGAAAAAAAAAAGAAAAAAACAGCTAAAAAGCTCTGGAGGCATATTTTTATTAATAAGAAGAAGTATTATTATTTATTTGTATATTTTATAGAAAATAAATAAATGAACAAGAGTCCTAAAAAAACAAAAAAAAAAAATTGTAGTTAATTATTGGTTCAAAAATTTCTTAAATAAATGTAAGCAGAATTATTTTTTTTGTTTTTTAATAAACTAAAATAAAATTTGTTTTTGTTTTTCTTTTCATAATTATAGAGTTTTTTTTTTTTCTTATTTAAAATCTTTATGAATTGACTCTAGAGAGATTATAGAGACAAAATACATAATTTTATTTATATAAACGAGAAATTTAATATTTTCAATTATATTATTAAATTATTATTTATTGCTCGTCTCCAAAAAACACGTCGTAAAAAGCTTTCAATACATTTTCTTTAATTCAAATTGAAAATATCAAAGAAAAAAAAAAATTAGGATTAAGAATTTAAAATATTTTATTGGTAAAGAAAAAATATAATTGGTCGATAAATGCAAATGTATAATAAAATGAAGAAGAAGACGAAAGCATATGGGACAATGTCTAATAGAGATGATATTTTTTCTTCATCATAAAAAAAAAAAATATGAATAAAATTGAATTGAATTGAATTTTATATTTTATATTTTATTATTTAATATTAATTTATCGCGCTAATCATAATAAAAAGATAATTAATTATTATAATAAAACCTACGTTATAAATTATTTATCAATTATAAATAATATTTTAAGTATTTGCAATTAAAATAAAATAATAAAAATCAAATATAAATTCTTCATAATTGAATAATAACTATGGACATTGGAATTATGGTAGTTATGGTTAAAATCTCATATTATGTTTGTTGTACAATAATTCAATCTATAAATATTATTACTAGACAAATGATTTATTGCTGTTTGAATAAATTAATTGCTGCCACTGAAAAAAAAAATGTTTATCACCACATAACTAACTGAATAAACTCGATTTAATTTGTGTACTTTTATTTTTTTTAAATAAATTGAATTTTTGTTTTCATTCAAACCAACTATTTATCTGTATCATGAAACTATTAATTAAGTATCAAAATAATAATAATTATAATAGCCCACGGCCCTACAAATAGAAGCTATACCTCCCATGGTGTGCTTAGGACATGTGATGCCTACTACAATTAAAATATTTCTGTAGAAAGTCACAAACAAAAATTTAGACAAGACACCAGATTAGAACTTGAACCATAAACATTCCATAACTAAACTTTCAATTTATATTCACAATACCGACATGAATTAATTTAAGCAAAAATACTCTTCACTCCTCACGTGATACAAAAATCGTTGGAATTTATTAAAAATGAAATTCAGTTCAATTTCCATAAACTTTAATTAATGGATAGATTTTTCCTTGTTTTAAATATTTTTGGTAATTTTAATAAGATTACAAATTTGAAAAATATATAAAATAATTATTGTAAATGTTAATGTAAAGCTCCCTACATAACTTCCTAGCATAACTATTTGTAAATTTAGTTAATTTTTCAATTCCATTAAAATAGACAAGACTAATTGTTTTATTTAATTTTTTTCTTCTCATAACTTCTTGTAATTTTTCTATTATTTATATATAAGAGATAAATACATTTTCCTCCCATTTCTTTCTATAAAGAAAAACATAAAAACTAGTAAATATGTTCAAACATTAATAAATATTATGTTTAATGAGATTATTTTCAAATTACTTCCTGTGCAAAAATAAATAAATAATAAAAAATTTAATCATTTCAGGTTATAAAATTACGTGAAAAATTATTAAATTAGATGAAAAAATAAAACAAGAAATAAGAGAACAAAAACAACTCATCATTAAGACAGTCAGTTAATATATGCTCACTTCTTTTCTTCTTTTATTTTCTTTAAAATTTAAAATTCCGAAAAGATTACAATTTCACTTCTTTCTCTTTCTCAGTTTTGTCTGTGTGTGTGTGTAAGTTTTTTTTTTTTTTTGCAAAATAAGAACAATGTTAATGGTGTGTTATTAAAGATGATGGTCCAATATAATATAGAATATCATACAATATAATTGAATGAATTGAAAAAAAAAAAAAATATATACAAAAAATAATGCGAATCAACTAAAAAGTTGATATTAATTTAAGCAAAAAGAAACAGAAACAGAAACAGAAAGAAAAAAGTATGTTTTCACATCATCGTATTAAAAAAAATAAATAAATACAAACACAATTGACATTGAATTCGGTCTAAGTAGTTTTTTGTTTTTTTTTTCTTCTTTTAAATAAAATAAAATAAAATAAAAGAAACAGTGAAATTCTCTCATAATCATAAAAAATTAGGTGGCATTTATAATATGACTGACCCATAATCGTATATGCATTAAATTCCATTCATGTATATTATTATTATATTATTATTATTATTTTTATTAACTTGTTGATGCTGCTTTTTTTTTCTTTTTTTTTTTTCGTTTGTTTGTTTGTAGTTATTGTTGCTGTTGTTGTTGTTTGTTTGCTTTTTTTTTATATAGTTTTTTAAATACGATAAAAGCAAAAAAAAAAAAAAAATATTTATATAAAGAAAATAAACAATGAAAAGACATTTTATTTCCTAATAAAGAAAGTAACTGATCCATGACATCTCTTATAGTTTAACTTAATTTAATATAATAATGCGGAAAAAAAAAAGCAGCAACAACAAAATTGTGTGTATGCATAAACTTTATTGTTTCTTTTATATAAAAAAGTTGATTTTTTAGTTTTGTTTTTTTTTCTGTTTTTGTTTTTTTTTTTTTTTTCGTTTTGTTCTTTTTTTATAAAAGTTGTTTTTTTTGTGTCATATTCAAAATAAAGTTGTCTAAAAGCTTATTAAGAAGAAGAAGAAAAAAATCATTAAGTGTCATGTTAACAAAAAGATAAAAAATAAAAAATTATTGTTAATTTGATTTGTTTATAAATATAATTAAATTCTTGTAATAAGAGATTAAAAAATACAAAACAGAAATGTCCACCTTCTATAGATGTCACGACCTCATGTTTGTCTACATACCTTTTTTCTGTTATTAAATAAACAATCTCCTAAGATGACGTTAAAGCAAAAATTGTTGAGTGCCAAATATAATGATGCTAAAAAAAAAAAAATAGCAGCACCTACGCATTAAAAAAAAAACGGTAAAAATACCATTTTTTACACATTTATAGGTGATGACGTCATATTAGTACATATTATTATTATTATTATTATTTTACAATTGCAGTACCAAAGAAAACCGTTTGCCCTCAAAATGAAACTACAAACAATAAAACAAAAACAAAAACAAAAAAAAAAAGAACAAAACAGAAAACAATAAAAAAACAAATGCATTTGACCGTCATAATTTAGATACAAAACAATTTACAATATGATACGATACATTACGATTAGATATGGTGTTAGATATGGTAACATTTTCTCTATACAAAAAGACTAGACAATTAAAATGATTTGATCTTCCTACACATATACACAAACATACACACACATGTACACACACTTTATATTAAGAATATATAAAATATCAGTAGAGATTTCTTATTGTAATGCTTCAAATTAAACTTATTCGATTGTGATTTGTAAAAGAAAAATAGAAATGTTGCTCGACCATACAGAAATTTGACTTCTGGTTATTATTTTTAGGTGTGAGAAATGATTATTGATTTTCAACTTTATTGATAATTTGTGCGATTTTTTGAACTTTATGAACTGTAAAAATGTTTTATATTTGTAAGGAGGTTAAAGAGGAATAATATCTTGAGAATTTTATCGATTTCTATTCAACCAATAATCATGAAATCTCAGATTCTTGACCCACAAAAAAAATACATATAAAATAATAAATGTTTACACCAGACAAGACAACAAACATATCAGTTTTTACTAAATGTTTTGTTGCTTCATAAAACAAAAAAAAAAAAAACAAAAAGAAATTGCAGAAGCACCGTTTCACTATAAAACATTGTTCATTTAAAAATGATCACTCCTGTCACTCCTTAATAATACAATAAAATTTATCGGTTAAACTAGAAATAATAAAAATCATGAAGAACAATAATATTCCTGTATCTTTAATGTATTTTCTATTCTTCACTATTTAACTCTCCCTCTTTCTCTTTCACTGTCTTTATCTTGTCAAATTCACCATTATTAAAAAAAAAAATATTCACCTTTTGATTTTTACATTTACATATTTTTTTTTTTTTATGTTTTTGTGAGAAAGTACCATTATTCTGTACATTAATGTAATGAGAATTGAGTTTGACTGCAACAAAATGATGTGCATACAATTAGTTACTTTATGCAAATTGAGTGTAGAAAAACAATTAGTTAGAATTTTCATATTCAAAAATGCAGTGAGATGCTTTTATTTTTTTTTTTTTATAAAATAAAAGTAAATTTATGGTATGCTTTTATTGTTTAAAATTCTAATGAACACAATCCAATTCATTTTATTCTCATTTATATAATCAGACAAGAATATTTTTTTTCAAAAACATAAAATTCATCCGTTAGACATAAAATTACATTTGCACATATTTTTTTTTTCTTTATTTCATTTGTCAGATTAGAGAATTGTTAAGTTAGACAAAAATATTTGTATTTCTTTCGCACATTAGTTAGACATTTTTCTTTGATTCTTAATTTATAAGAAGAAGATAGAAAAAAATGAACAACAGAAAAAAAGGGAAATCAGAACAACAACTATTCGTCTTCATACCAAACAATAAATAAAAAAACTCATAAAAAAAAGTTTGCACTTGCAATTCTTTATAAGAACAAAAAAGAAAAACAGAAAAAAAAGTTAATATTAGAGGCAAACAACCAAAAAAAAAAAAAAACAACAACAACAACAAATACTCTGATTGGAAAGATAATTATAATAATTGTCTGTCTCAGAAGTACAATATTAATTTATTTCATAATTAGTATATATGATATATTCGTTCATTTAAAAGTGCCTAATTAAGATATAGGTACAATTAACGTAAATATTCTTGTTTGTTTATTTTCGTTCGTTTTAATTTTTTTTTTTTTTTTTTTTTATGATTTTAGCTTATAAAAAAAATAATAATATGATTTTGATTTACGTGCAATAATCGGCAAGACAGAGAGAAGAAAAGATAAAAAAAAAAAAAAATTCTAATTAATTTAATGAATTGAAATGAAAAAAGGAAAAAATTAAAAAAAAAAATAAATAAATAAAGAAGAAGCGCTGATATGATGAAAAGATATTCAAAGGAATATAATGCAAGTATAATTTTTATTTCATTTAATGTTTCGTCATTTTCTCTCGGCATATTGGATTGGTATCTACTAAATCTCATAAATTTATCTACATATATATTTTATACAAGGTTAATATATTATTAAATAATTAACTCTAGACATTTTATATAAGATGACATTAGTATATTTTTGTTAAATTAAACTACACATATGCATATATTTTATATGTCTTAATTAGAAGCTAATTAGATTAAAAATGGGAAGAAAAAAAAATAATTAAACTGAGTGTTTTTACCATGAAAATATTTTAAACACAATAGAAATTCAAGTCAGCTAACATTAGAGTTAGTTATCTTACATATATGTATATATATAATTATTGCTGTTGGACGATGTTTATTTGTCTACACATATGAAATTCTTGTATATAAGAAAATGATACTAAAAATAAAATAATAATAAAATATAAGATGAGGAAGAAGAAATAAGTAGAAGAAGAAGACAAAAGGGTAATAAAATTATAATACCATCAATTATTTACTTAATTCAACAAGCATTTCAGTGCCATCTAATCAAATAAATGACATTCAAGTTATTTATTTCCCATTTTACAATTCATTTTGGATTTACCTTTTTTATGTATAAAAAAAAAACAACACAATTTTATAATATAGGAAATGGAAAGGGATTAAAAATTGTTTTATTACCTTTTTCTCTCTATTAATGTGAATATACCAACCAGAGAGAATAAATATAAAAAATAATAATGAAACAAACATTTAATCGATATCGTTGTGATGAAAAATGAAAAGAAAAAGTAAATATCCGATTTATAAAAAGACAAAAAAAAGACAAGAATTCTTATATTCTAACCAATTTCTATTCTATTGTAAACAATTTTTTTCTTCTTCTCCTTCTTATATTTTGCCTCTTTTCTAATTGCTTGAAAATATTCTTATTCTTATATATATAGTTTATAGAAATAGTAGTTAGTTAGTTATCATAAGATACCGTTTTCATTTGTTATTTTATTGTAATATGTAACGATTGCAATTCAATTGTTGTTTGTTTGTTTGTTTTCTTGCTTGTTTTTTTTTTATCAATATTATTATTATTATTATTATTATTATTCTTATTCTTATTTTTATTGTTGTTGTTATTGTTTTTATATACAAATACAATTATGGTTGCAGTAATATATTTTTATAACAAAATAACAAAATAAAAATGGAGAGAGAGAGAAAAAAAAAATAGTAAACGTGAACTTAAAATTGCCGCACGCCGCATACACATTATATAATATTCGTTATATTTTCTCTGTTTTCTATTTTCTGTTTCCCAATAAGTGACCAAATAAGAATAGAAAACAGAATTTCTTCTTCTATTTAATTTTTTTTTATTTTTAGGATTTTTATCTAATAAATACGCGAAATGCGTGTATTCAGATAATTCAAATATGAATAAATCTGTTTTTATTTTTTTATTATTTGTTTTTGTTTTTGTTTTAATAAAACAAAAAGAACAACAACAAGAGCCAATAACAAGAAGATGAAAATGTAAAATAAAGAAAATAATAAAAATATTTCTATAAAAGTTCGGATGAAAATTTAAAAATGTTTCTCAACTTTTATAAAAGCAGGAAGATTTTAATCGACAAGAGAATTTTTTTGTTTGTTTGTTTTTGTTTTTGTTTTTGTTATTGGATTTGTTTTAAATACATTTATAATTTAATTGGTATGGGAACAATTTTAATTTTATAGAATAGAAAAAAAAAAGTATTTTGAGCTGCATCATCTAAAATAATTTTTTTATTCTTTAAAATATTAAATAGAAGTTAGATGGGTATGACCTTTAGATAGTTTTTCTTATGGAGCTTATCAAATTTCTGATTCTTTTAAAGTTTAAACGTTTTAGATTTTTCTTCTAGTCTGTTTCTATTTTTATTTGTTTTGTTTTTTATGAAACCGAAACAAAAGTTAATTTTTTATGCATCAGGGAATATGAGAAAAAACAAGCAAACAAAAACAAACATAAAATTCGCATTGTATGCAATCGATTAGTTAAGACAAGATTGGTTTATGTTTGGTTCATTAGTATAATCTCTTTCATTTTGAATCTGTGATTTGTGTCTTTCTATCTATTATTCTAATTAGTACACAATCACAAGGTGTTTTATATAATGTAAATATACATTAATTGTGAACTTACTAATTAGAATTATATGAAACATTGTTTCTACCTGCTTCATTGCATAATAAATGCAACTATAAGAACATTCAACGAACAGATATTTTTACATATTTAATGCAATTGAACCATATTGTTCTATTTAAAATTCAAAAGTTTTTTTTTTATTATTTAAGAACCGAAGAAAAGAAACGTTTTTTTTATGCTTAAGTTGTTTTTAGGACACATTTGATTAAATTGTGTTGTCTTTCTTGTTATTTATTAGGATTAATTATTTATTCTGTAAACGAAAGTCATTTTGAAAAATGTTCAAACCACGGAAATTTGCTAATATTGCATACAAAATTTTTTATTCAATTTACAAAAAAAGAAATCCCCAGAAAATATATAATAAAAGTGATTGTGATCGTTGTCAAATGGTATATAATTGATTTGAATTCAAATCAAATTAAAAGAGTTTAAATTTCCCATCAAATGAAACTATTTTTTATGCAAATTACAATGAAAACTGTCTAATTGAATTAGTCATACAAACTTCATTGTCTAATTGTACAACTAACTTAAATTTAAGTAGACTAAATATCTTGATAAACCGGTGGTCCGATTAGACAGGTTTCACTGTACACATACAAATTTATTTTGTATTTTGATGATTTCATTCAACAATAATAATAATAATAATAATTATTGTAACGGATAACAATATTTGCTTTTGAATTTCAACTGAAATTTATAAAAATTTAATAAAAAGTGGCATTTTTTCATAAATGAATAAAAATGGATTTTTCCATTTTAATTAAATAGAATGATGATTTGTACTACATTATTCTTAAATAAAATAACATTTCTATTGCCGTTATTCTAAATAAAAAACTAGTGTACCCACAGTTGATCATTGCGTATATTCTATCTTTGTAACAAAATTTATCTTAATTTTTTTTCCTTAATTAATTGATTAGAAAAATCTCATAAGATTAAATAAATAAAAAATAATTTACATAAATAAGAGTCTTAATAAAAAAAGAATTTTCTTCATAAATTATATTCTTAATAAAATTCATAAATAACGTAAGAAACTTGTTTAAATGATCATATCTGATCAATTTTACTTGATATGACTTGGTTTGTACTATTCTTGTTTATTTATTTATTTTTTGGTTCATACATGCGTTTGCCATAATTTACGCGAATTTATTTTTGTTTTTTTCTCAATTTTACTTCATTTTATTTTGTATAGTTTTTCATTTTCTCAAGTGGAACGTGTGTCTTCAAAAAAAAAAATAAAGTCAAAAGATCTTAAACTGCATAATATAAATAGCGTTCTATCGCAGAAATAAAAAAAAAAAAAAAAAACAATAAAATGAAAAGAGAGAAAAAAAAATTAAAAAAAAAAGAAGTAAAATAAAAAATATAATTTTTAGTAAAAATAACACGTAAAAACCTTTTACACGTTTTTCACTCTCTACTGTGAACGAAGGGGGTATCATCAGTAATAAATGCAAATTTTATTCTGATTTATAAAAAAAAAAAAAAAATAAGATCGCACAGAATACATTTCTTAAATATAAATTAACATTTTGTTGCAATTGAATTGAAATTTATTATTATTCGTTAGATTTGATTTTTTTTTCTTCTTCTTTCTTCAAAACAAATAAATAATAATAATTTCGGCAAACAAAATAAAGTCAATTTTTTCAAACGGTCCAATATAAGTGGTCATCGAAATATTTCTGTAAATTATTAGAATATTTGTGTAGGCTTTTCTTTAAATGAAATTAAAACACTTTTACTAAATTATTCATAATTAAATGAAATTCATGAACTCACCCGAGTAGGGTCTTATTAATTTAGAATTTAGAATTAATTTAATACAAATACAAAGTAAGAATGGTTTAAACTTTAAAAGTTAATATACGGATAAATAATCGTGAATAAATTGAATTAATATAATCAATAAATTTTGCGATAGTCACAGAGGTTAAAACAATATTTTCCTATAACGGCATTAAGATTATTTAAAAATTTTATTGTCTCCAAATGGTAATAACCTCCCAATAAATGATCGTACTTAATTTATGAAGGAAAACATATCAATTTTTAATCATTGTTCCAATACAGAAAATTATTTTTCTTCTTCTGCAACAATATTCAAATTCTAATCCAGACGAAAGAAAGGCACAACGTAAATTCTAATAAAAATCAAGAATTTTTTTTTTGTCGCTCCCATAAATATGTAAAAAATTTATATTCCTTTGTAGATTTTTATTAACATATTTTTATATTTTTCTTCTTTCAAATACAAAAAAAAAACTCGATCTGTTTAGAAATAAGATGTTATTCTGTTCACTGACACATAAGTAAGTATATTAAAAATGTTAATAATAGTAATATTCGCATTGTAATTTTATATTATATCACCAGAAAATTTGGTTTACATTTTTTTGTTGTTGTTGTTGTTAATATATTTTGTTGTTCATTATTTTTTATTACGTCAAAAAATACAATGGAAAAAAAAAATGTATCTAAAAATTTAGGTCAGACAAAAATCAAAAATCATCATCATAAAATATTCATAAACAGACATATTCACCGTAATTTATATGAAAATGAGAAGTAAGTGTTTGACTATAAATATGTCACACACACACAACACACACTTACAAATGCACGCATATTTATGTGTTTAATATTGTCAAATTAGCATCCCATTTTTATCATATTTACACTTCATTCATAGGTTAGGTACTTAATAATAAGATTTCGTGTAGGAGTTTTGAGTCATCAATCTTTTAATTTTTTTTTTTTAAACGAATATAAAAATAACACGCAACTTCCTAAATAAAAATAAAAACACACGTACTGAAGGTGTTATTGTTGTTATTTTTTTTAATTTGACAGTTTTAAAGTTTTTTTGAAGTTTTATCAAAATTTTTGTTTTTGGTAAAAAACTTTATAAAAAATTGACGGGAACCACAATTTTAACGTACGTATATTTATTTTCACAAAATTCAAAAGGTAACGATGCACGAGATATAAATACATAATAAACATAAATTCATTTATAAAAAGTGTTACCAGCAGGAAATCTTATGGTATGGTCAACATTATGATTTTTTACAGCAAGTATAATCTACGGTACGATTACGACTACTGTACTTCATTTTATATAAGTTAATACAACAGAATAAAAATATTTGTATGCAAATTAATTTTTCAACATAATATGTATATCACTGTGAAAGATTAATGTGAAGAAATGTTAAAATCAACAAAAGATATTTTTGTTTTAATTTTGTGTGTTCTTGTTTCTTTTTTGCGGCAAACATACACACACACATCCAAAAAATATTCAACTAAACAAATTGTGGTTGACAGCGCATAAGAGAAAAAAATAAATACAATTTGTAATTAATCTTATTTCAGAGGTGATGTGTTAACTCTTTTGTTTTGAAAAAGTAAAGCAGAAAAAAAAACCCAAACATGTATACTGTTTTATCTTGTATATCACGTAAATTTTGGACTGATTATTTTAGCACCTTTATATTGTTGGTGGGTAGTAAAAGAAGAAAATGTTCATTTCTTATTACAAATTTTAGAGTTTTGTTTCTTTTATTCTTGCTCTCTTAATAATTCATGTCTTATATAAATTCCAATTAGTAGGCTAACTTAATGGTAAACCATGAAAAATGAATTAATCGATGCACGCAATTATTGACTAGCTTCTTTTATTCACAATTTTTACTTAATCATTTTGATTGGTCATAAATAGTCAAGTGTTGATTAATGAATAGGAATTAATAGTGCAAATGGTCCTTAATCATTTTCTTTCTTATATACGAGTAAATTAGACATGAGATAAACTACAACAGGAAATAATTAAATTAGAAATCAGTTCCTCAGTGTCAGTGTTTTCATAAAAAAAAAGCAACATAATACAAATGTATAAATGTTGATCTTTATTACACGCATGTTCATTCATTCAAATTAACAGAAGTGCTAAAAATTTTAACAGGTTTAACTCATAAGAACTTACTAATTTATTGGCCGAAGTTGTAAAAATATAATTAAATAATTTTCGATGAGAAATTGATGTGACGGTTATAAATATTTTTATTCGCACACTAAAAAATTAGTTCAAGATCGAAAGCAATTTTTTTCGGTTATAAAAAAATAATAAAACCAAAAACGGAATTTGTGACAAATAATTTATTGTTTATGGATAATATGTCGACTAAAAATTTAATTGTTGCGAATGCGTTTCTATCAGTTCTTAAGATATAAGTACCATTTGAAAAAAAACACTTTGAGGTGAAAACCGTAGGTAAGCCCGATCCACTAGTATGAGGAATACGTAAAATTAAAAGACAATAACTTGATATATAATAAAAAATGAAAATATTACATAAAACAAATAAAGCAAAATGAAAATCAAATACATTGTTTATTTTATAATTATGTTATGTAGCCGCCACCCGTAATAAATCATAAAGTAGTTTTCTTGTTCATTAACAATTCAATTAAATATGCTTTATTTATATTAAAATTTATATGATAAAATTAAAACATTATTATTCAGTCAAGATGCGTAATTATTACAGTTGTTACTTTTATTATACACGCAATTATACTGTTATACATTAACGCCTAAAATATGTGCGTTTATATATAAGAGTCGTATTTCATATAATAATAAGGAAAATATAAAAATATATGAAAGATTTTTATATTTTTCTCTTTTTATTCTTAATTATTATTATATACAAGATTAAAGCAAACCATTGTTTTAAAATATAAAAACAAAAACAACAAAATTGTTTGGACCTTAAGGCTAATTTTGAAAATGTGTTTAACTTTAACGCTAGTGAGAGTTTTTAACAAGAGATCAAAATCGTCAGTAATATAATAAAAGTTACAGAAGAATTTTTATATCTACTTCTCTCTACGTATATAATTTTCCGTTTAAAAACCTTGGGAAATCTTCTTTTTTTTTTTAATAAATTTTTGCTATTAATGCGGATTTTGTAAAATCTTCTAAAGAAGTAAAGAAGAAATTCTTTAGAAAGAACAATAAAATTGGTCTATGAATAATCTTAAATTGTCTTAAATTTAACGGGTTTAATTTACGACTTTTGCTTAGTTTTAAACGTTAAATTTAAAATTAATTAAGTATCGCAAAATTAACAGATCACTCACACAAAACTATTGTTATTTACATTTTAATTACTTCTTCTTAAAAGTCAATAAAAAGAAAGAACCATTTAAAATAAAATAAAATTGGTTGATTCCATTTAACTTAAAGAGTGTCAAATAATTGTTTAAATAAATTAATAAAGGAAAAAACGGCATTTGAAGTTTGAATTCTTAAGTTATCATGACAGAGATCAAGACACTAAGAGAATACACATAAACCATGTCAGCTCTTGTCACTTGTTAATTTTTTTTTTGTTTGATCGAAGTTTGTGATGTGAAACATAAAAATGTGAGTTTGAAAAACCATACATCACACCAAAAAGGAATAAATATAAATAATATAAAAATTGTTAAAGAACAGGCTGCAAAAAAAAAAAAAAACTAACACAAAACGGAACAAACGTGAACAAAGAAGGATGTGCAGACAGACAGTTTTATAAGAAAAAAAAATGTAAACAGATAAGAACAAGAATTATTATTTCCTTATTTAGCAAATCGAATGTATTATATGAATAACCATAAGTATCCCGGTGACTTGTATATAATAGAGTTTTCATGTAGCGTTCAACTTTTCTGTATAGAATATCTGATGCATATTCTTAAATTCATCGTTAAATTCTATTTTTTTTTATATTTAAAAAAAAAATGGTTGTTGTCTCTATACATTATCAATGTTTTCTGTAAAATATCATAAGTGATAATATATTCCTTCCATCTTTAGAACTTTGTCGATTTCAACGAAAATTCAAAATTGAAAATCAAAACAAACTAAGAAACTAAAATTTAAATATTTACATCCTACACAAAATGATTTTAAATAATTTACAATATTTCTCTGTCATCTTCATGTTTTAAAATTAAGGCATTTATATAAATGTTAAGATAAAAAAAAAAGATAAAACAATCCATTAGTATATGTCTCACACGTTAACAATTAAGATTGTTTCTTTGTCATTTGTGATAATTTTGGTTGAAAGTTATGTCAATCAATCATTTAAATGCATTTAATTTTAAAACTTCATTTAAATAAATGATAGACTTCATGACAACAAATTCAAAGTAATGAAGAATAACAATAAATCCTGAGATCAAGATGACAAACTAATTTTCAAATTTAGTTGGAACTCCTAAATAACGAATATATAACCTTCGAGTGTGCATCTTTTCCATTGGAACTATTGGTTAAAAAATATTCCCATAAATTAAAAATAGAACAAAAATTAATAAATAAAACTGACTGTTGAAATAACCTTCAATCATCAATTTGTAAAATATAAAAAAATCAACCCAACGTGAAGATGTCTTTTTAAGAAACAAAAATAAATAATGAACTAAAGAAGGAAAAGTTCTTTCGTTATTTAAGAGACTCTTATTCTAAATTATATAAATAAAATCGAACGCATTAATTAGATTCTCTGAATCAATAAAATAGTGTAAAATACACTTTAAAGACAAAAAAAAAAACAGAAAAGAAATCCAAAGAACAAAATTTTTTCAAATGTTTAGATAATCATGTGCATAGAAAATAATAATAATTTTATTATTCATTTAATTTTCAAAAGTCATGCATATTTCATTAGTGTAATGACAAAATGCTTTGAATCTTACAATAATATATCATCTTAAAACAAAAAATAAAAAAATATAAATATTATTACAAAGTCGTTTTATAAAAGCGAGAATTCTAAAATTCTTCTTCTAATATAGATTTCGTGTGCTTGTTGAAACGATTAAGAAATTAATTTAAATATGACGGCTCTGGGGAAGAAGAATATTTTTAATATTTATTGTATTCAATGAAATTAATATTCAAAATGCAATAAAAATGATGATTATTTCATTTTTTCTTATTCTTTTTCCTTTTTGTTTTTTATATATACATTTTGCTTTTATTTTTAAATAATCTTTACGATATGAAAATAATCTCTGTAGATTCTTACAAAGATTATAAAATAGAGAGAGAAAAAATTAAAATAGAAATTGTTTATTTACATTTAATTAATTCAAAATTAATTATTATATGAAAGAAAAGGGGAAAATTAATTGTACCACCTACATAATATTTATGATTTTATTTGTATTAAAATTAATTGAATAAAAAAGTTTTAAATGTAATAACGTAACATGTTCTTCATGTTACATTTCGTATATAAATTGGCAAGTAAATTTGTCTCATGAAAAACACAAAAAAAAAAAAAAAAAAGAAGTATAGAAGACGAAGAAGAAGAAAGATCAATTACTGTAAATCGTAAGTAATTTATATGAAACAAAACTGTTAAACAGTTAACTTTTTTATATGAGAAACTAAGATCCAATAACTCACGATCGAAAGTGATCACATTGAACTAAAAGAGACTACCGTATACTATTTCTTGTGTAAATTTATATCGATAAAATTTCACGATTTACGTTGACATGATTACCTCTCTTTTTGATACAATTAATGATCAAGGATTAAAGATTTCAACGTTTGATTTATGGGAATTTTTCATCTTAAATTAATTCTGGATAAAATACAAGTTTGATTATTTGCTCTGATATGAGTGAGAATATTTGATAATCTTTAAATATACAAAATGAATAACAAAACAACAGCAGAAAAAAAAGTAATTTATCATCTTGGAATGAAAATGGGCAATATTTCAACTTTTTTTTATCTGTGCAATATGTTAATCTTTTGTTTCGTCTTTTGCACACACATTTTGGTGCTATTTTTTTAAAAAAATTTTACAGTATAATTTTTTTTCTTCGTGTTAAATTTAGGTTAAGGAAAATGCCCCCTCCGAAAAAGACGAACAAAAATACTGTACCATTTTTTAATTTATTCGATAAAGTAAAGTTAAAAGTAAAAAAAATTGGACAAAAAAAAAATATCTTTTAACGGAACAGAATTTTTTTTATGTTCTTTTTTTTTGTCTTATAAAATTCAACACTTATATGGGAATTTTAACTTGTTTTTAATTATGTATAAATTTTTAGTCATTTTGAATATTTATGATTATATGAGACTAATTACTTCTTTAAAATATCTAACATTTAATTCCCATTAAGTGCTTTATCTAGACTGTGATGCTATTTTAAGAACGTTTGTATAGAAAGAGATAAAAATTGTTTAATTTATGCAAAATATTAATAATAATTATATAATGACCGTAATGCACACATGAGTTCAATCTAAATTAACGCTATTATTTTAATGGATCCTGGATCAACTTCCTTCGTCACTGTTGCATATACGAGATCAGTTCTTACAATGAAATCCAAACTATTTTATTTTCTACGGTTCGAACTCAATGTACAATTGTTACGGCTTGGATGCGTTACTAGGCTACAATGTGGCTGGAATTCGCTCTAGGGCTTAAGTCAACTTAACTGCTGCATTTGAACGGGACCAGCTCAAATATATCATTTAAAAATATGCAGATTTTACAGTAAGAATTTATAAAACTGAAGTAATTAAATAAAATTAATTTGACTCGTTGTAAGGGAGTCACTAATAAGAATGCTCGAGTTAACAAAATAAATAAATCATTCCAAAAATTCAATATTAAGCCCATGTTATTTTTTTCTTACACAATTTTTTTTTATGTATAAAAAAATCTCATGAATATTGGTAAGATAGGATCTCAAGTAAATACAGTACAGATCTATTGATTACCGCAGTGATTCGCTACAGCTAACTATATATATTTGCATTATATATAAGAATAGGAATATAAGAGGAGTTTCTTTTTTTTTTTACAAAAGGTAAATTCCCGGACTATTGATCGTAGGTCGTGAACTTAAATGCTATGGTTATTGCTGTAACTAATGCAAATATCAAATACTTCATTGTTGGAATATTCATCACGTTGTCATGATACTTTATTCTTCTTCTTCTTCTTTTTCAATTTTCAATTTTTTTTTCTTATTTATTTTATTTTATTTATTTTTTTCGTGTTCTTTCTTAAAGATTTGTCAAAATATCCTGTTAGATATTTTCATAATAATACCCATAAAATATGGGTAAATGCATATTACATAAACTTGCGAATGTTTAATTATTAGAATAAAGATTTTTATCTCTTTCAAAAATTCTACAAAAAAAAAAAAAACACCAAAAATTTAACAGTTTTCTTTTCTTTTCGGTAACTCTGACGGGTTTTTGATTAATTTATATTTTTACATTTTTAGTCACTAATTAATGCGTTATATTTTAAGCATTTTTTATTCAAGATAAAAAAGTATAGTGAATATATGTATTTAAATGCTGTTTTCTTATTTAAATTGTTAGTTGTTCTTTTCATTAAGAATGGAAGAAAAAATTATAACGTGTTGAACATTATGGTAAAATATTAAATTAATAAAAAAGATAGAATGAATGATGAGGGAGGGAGAAAAAACTCGTGCAAATCCAGAATCATGCATTCTAAATTGACTATTAACCGTCTTAGCATATATGTTAAATTATATAACTAAAGATTGCTGCATTGACTATAAAAAAAAATTGTTGCTGTCCCGTGCATTTTTGTTGTTTTTTTCTTCTTCTTTATATAGAGAAAAAAAAAGAAGATTCTTGTCTGAAATAATTCAATTTTGTATATAAAATTGAACTGAAATGAATTGTATATTATTCTTTCTTTTTCAACTTCTTATAAAAATATATAATCTGTTTTAATGTTTCTTTTAACAAAACAAAAAAAAAATTAAGAAGAAAAAGAAGAAAATGTATTTATTGAAAGAATGATTGTTGTTTGTGGTGTCCAGTTGAAATAAGGTAATGATCAAATTGAAAAATAACAGATTTTGATTAGCATTGTGTTACGCCAGTCTCTTTATATCCGAGTTAATTTTTTTTTTTTTGGTTTTGGGTTTTGTTCTCTTCTGTTGTAATATAATTCAATAAGAATAAGAATAAAAAACATTTGTGACAGTTCGTTATTTGAAAACGTAAAGTTTTTTCTATTTTTAATTTTATTTATTTTTTTTTTTGAGAAAAAAAGTTTGCCGAAACCATGAATTGTATAAATTTATTTGACCTATAAAAATTTTGAAAATGCAAACTGAATTATGTTTATTTGATTTGTTGCGGATCATTGGTTAGAAAAAAAATTCTTCAATTAAAATTGATTTTTTTTTTCTTTCGTACCCAAAGAGAAAAATTCTAAAGTTACACGTAAAATATATTTTTAAATTGAAAATTACCAAAGTACAGTAAACGAAAAAATAAATTGGCATACGCAAAAATGGGATAGATAAATATTCAATCATGAAAACATTATAAACTGAATCCAATGAAATTGTATACAATGGAGCTTTTATTTTTTATTCAAAATATCAGGAAGAGATTGAAGATTGTGATCAAACCACAATTGTTCTTCATTGATGCCACCATATTTTGTATTAATTACTAATTGTTATATCCAATTACAATTAATTATTAAAAATAATCTTATCGCTTAATCCAATAAATTTTTATTTTTTTCTATAGAGATTTTGATTTTGGACATTAATTCTTACCGATAAACAATTGTATGTATAAAAACACCTACAGTCATTTTTTATTATAAAAATAATAATATTGAATATTCATAAGAATTTATGATTTTATGTTTATTTATAATAAAAATAAATTTTAATGCACATGTTATGTTATACAAACATTCTATGCTTAACTTATGCTTTTCTATAATAAATATATTTATAATCTCTATTGCTATTCTCGTATATAGAAAATATGATGGAGGAGCATTTAAAATTTTTAAAACATAAAAAAAAAGAAATAGTTTTATGAATAAATATTATACAACACACAGAGCTGGAAATGGGTGGAAAATATTAATAGATGTGGTACAGACTCACAGTTAGGAATATAGATTAGAACATTTATTGATTATTGACTAAGTTCTGGACCCTAATCATACAGCACTGGAATTCAACACAACTATATAAGAATAAAACCATAACAAATATCCGTATATTATTGCAAGTGAAAATACTGGAAGGTGCCGATGATTTGGATTCGGTGGAGCGTGGTTCGATTATCATTTTATCTTTTTATATTTAATAAAAAAAAAAAAGGTAAATATATAAAAATTATTTCTAGCTTGAGGTGGTGTTTATTATTTTGTATATTTTATATTATTTATGCAGATACAAACATAAATATTTCTTTTTTGTGAAAGAAAAAAAATATAACTAAAAAAAAAGAAGAAAAGGTATTAGATATTCAAGTAGGAAGTGGCAAAAGGTAAAGGCGAAAACGAAACGATTTTCAATGTTATATTGAATGATTTATGAATGACATTTTTCTTTATAGTATTGTACTCTTACCTACTGTACTCTTCAAACTCTTTAGGCTGATATGAATCAGTTATATTGATGTTTTATGACAACACAAAATTATCTATTTAAGTTGATTGATTTGCATTTATTACTATATATGAAAAAAAATATATTGGTAGGTAATAATATTTTTGTATATAATGTTTAAATCGTTAAATTGAATATTATTACTATTTAGATATGGAAAAAATTAATTAAAATTTTAACAATTTATTTATATATTCCCTATTTTTTTTTCTCTATTCTTTTGTTTTCTTCTTTTTTGATTTATTCTTAATTTTATTTTATTTAGAAATTCCTCCCATAATTTCTGTTTTTTTTTTTCGATTGCATTTTGTGTGTGATTGCATTTATATAGAAAATATATTTTCAATATTGAATTGTCATAAAATATGAAAACACGACTTTAAGAAAATATTAATAAATTATATATTTACAATTTATACAGAGTTCCGGATTTAATATATGAACTTTGAACTATTTATCCTACTCCCCTCAACTTTTCATGTAATCCTTTTCAATATTTTATAACTTCATTATGTGGACCGATCTTATAAGAATTATTGTATTTTTCTTTACATATTTTTTTTTACTGTAAAATATTTATTAGGTGAATGTTTTTTAACTTATGTAGAAGACATCATAAAAATAAATAAATAGATATATATTCACAAGAAAGACTTTTGATCTTGTATAATATTTAGATATAGATATCGAGATGGAACTAACAGATAAAATATATAATGAACAATTTCTTGCATTTATAAAATATTTCTAATTTTCTTTTATAGAAATATTATTGTTCTAAACAAAACAACAAAAACTTTTGACTTGAGTTTGTCTTTTAATCATAATTATTATTATTATTTATCTTTTTAATTCTGTTTGTATAATTTTAAATGAAACTTATTAACGAGTTTTTATGATTAAAATGGGTTTTTTTTCTTCTAATTTCCTTAAAAATTTGAAAATTGAAAATAAAATCTTTACTCTTATTTGTTTATTTATTGCTAAATTATTCAATGTTTTTATATTTGATTTGCATTAAATAATAATTTTGATAGGAAATGAATTTATAATGAATTAAATAATATTGTAATGTCGTAGTATTTTGATAAAACAAAGACATAATGAATATATTTGTTAAAGCAACCAACTCTATATTTATTCAAAGAATTTGTCTACTAAATATAGGATTATGATTTTAATCAATAAAAATATGTTAATTGAAAGTTTTCCAAAATCTATAAAAAATAATATTCTTTGATTGGTTATATATGTGTTGTGCTAAAATTTTAAATGCTAATTGCAAGTGGGCTTTTTTGTTATGCGAAAATTCATTTCCTTGTATTTAATTTGAAAAAAAAAAACGGCAATCAGAATATTTAAGAATACCAATTTATAAAATGTGTCCACCAGGTCTTAACTCTGGTGAAAAATAAAAAAGAACACCTTGATCTTAACTTCTCAATTCTTATTTTTAATCCGTCTTTTTAATTGATTCTATTTCTTCCTCTATAAAAGCCCTGATGATCAACTCCAAAAAGTTCATATCATCAAACTGACGTCAACGGAAGCCCCGGTCCACTTTAGTAATTATAATAAACGAATATAATATAATTATATGACTTCTTACTGTCAAGTGATCTGTTTTTATAAAATATAACCGATGAAGATTGAATATTTCAAGACAACTTAGAATAAAAACAAAAAAAAAAAAAAAAATAAACACCGTATAACCGTAGAAAATATGCGTTTTGTTATTCACGAACTCTGTTATTTTTATTTTTGTTTGTAGTTATCGTAATTGAGATATACAAAGCTTATTTATTTTATTTGATTAATGGTCATGTACACACATTTTGTATTTATATATATTATACAATTTTTATTTTCATTCGTTTTTTAAGTCATTGCGCTTTTTTATGGATCAATCCATTTATTTATGTACATTTAAAAATTATTATTATGAGTTTAAAACAGAAAAAAGAAAATGGTGTCGTGTATTAATTTGACTCATTATTAATCGTATTATAATGTTTCGATTAATTTTTATTTAATTGTCTTTAAGTTTTTTTTTTTCTAGTAAGACAAATATACGTAATTGTTCAATAATGAGAAAGATTAGATTAATTAGAGTCTGTGTGTTTGTGTCTTATATAAAAGGAATTTATATTAATTATGATGAAACAATAATAATAATAATAATAATAAATGAATAAAGAAAAATAATTAAGGTGCGTCTCTACACTAATAATAATAATAATAATATTCAGTTTTTATGTTTTGTTAATTTACTTTACTGCACACTCGCAAAAATCTATATAATTTGTTGGAATGTTTTGTCTATTATACAATTTTTTTTTTATTTGACCGCAAACCACATCAGTGTAACATATGTACCATATTTATTCAATTCCCCCACATACTAAACAATCTTTTGAACTCATTATTTACATAATACGCAAAAATATATAATAATGTTTAGTTCTTCATTTATTTCTATTTTTATTTTGTTTTGTTTTTTTTTTTTCATCTTGCAAATTATAATATTGTGTGATTTAGGATTAACGGCACAACAAAAAAAAGAAAAAAAAAAGAAAGAAGAATTAAGAATAAATAAATCTGATCTTACATAAATATGTTGTAATAAACTTAAATCCATTCATCATAATTTCAATCAACTACCGTAAATTTAAATTTTCAATTTATTTTTCTTAAGTGATTTTCGTTCTTTTTTTTCCTTCCTCTCCTTCTCTCTCACTCTTTATTTGTTTATTTGATTTTATATTATATTATTGTTGCTTTTTTTAATATTTGCAATTAGCTAATAAAACATTATTATTATAAATTGACAAAAGGGTTGATTTATAAAATACACCAACTAAATATATCAATTCATAAATTAGAAAAAAAATATAACAAAATCTAATAAATCATTATAAATCTTTACCATAATCTCAATATGATCAATTTCATATATATATATTTTTTTTGTTTTCTAAAAAGATAATAAATGCAGATTCATGCATTTATTCTTATTCAAAAGAATATATTCTTGTTGTTGTTGTTGTTGTATTTTTTTTTTCTTTTCTTTTGAAAGGAAAATAATATTTGATGAAAATTAATTTATCTTTTTTCTTTTTCTTTATTCAAAAATATTGTTAAACAAAAAAAAAAAAAAACCAAAAAAAAAAAATATCTAATGATTAGTTAGACGAGTACAAAATGAAAATATTTTTAAAAGTGCAGGGGGCGTACCAAATTATCATCAAAATATAATGAGATGTACTAAATATATTTTTGTGTGTGTGTGTTTTTTTTTTTTTACAAAGATGGAAATGAAAAATTTATAAACAAAAATATATAAAATGTTTTAGAGATCGTAAACGTGATGAGCTATTAGTCTACACTCTCTATATACACTCTATGCACATAAAATAAGAAAAAAAAAATAGAAATAAGAAAATAGACAACAAATAAATTTAATAGGATGAAAATTGTAGTTATAAAACATTGGAATGTTTTTTAATTTTAAAATTTTTTTTAATTTTTTCGTATCAGCTTTTTTTTTTATTGTTGCTGTTTGTTTCACTAATAAAATGAGAAAAAGCGGTCACATTGCTCCCAGTCACAGTCACTTCAGGGAGTCGATACTAAATTCAGACAAGTTTATTTTTTTTTTTTTACTTTAACTTTTTCTTCTTCTTCTTAAAATCAATCAATTTAAATCAATAGACAAAGTTATAATATAGATAGAAAATGAAAGAAACAACCTCATTTTTGTAATCACGCAATTGTGTGTAGAGGATTATTTTATTATTTTATTAATAGAAAAATTTAAATATCATTGCTTCATGATTCTTGGTGTCGAAAACCACAAAAATTTCTTTATCACGCGTGAAATATTTAATATTTTTTTTTATTTTGACTTCAGGAAAATACAATTTTTTTTTTTATTTTTACTTCAGTTCAGTTCACTTCACTTCACTCCTCTTAAACAATTTTTGTTTTTTTATTTTCTCTTAAGTGCATGACGAAGATGAAATAAAAAAAAAAAAAACAGGCAAAAGCATCCATCTTTTAGTATAGAATAATTTATAATTTTCCCATTTGTGTATTTACAATTTTATTTTGATTATATTTTGTGGCTAAACATGTTTTAATTTTGTGATTTTGATCAAGATGAAGAAGACGAAAAAAAATTGGGAAAAAGAAAAAAAAAAATTGACGCATTGAATAAAAGAGAAATTAACGGATTTTTTTTTCTCATCTCTTCATTTTTATTCTGGTTATTAGCTTATTTTTTTTCTAATGAAAAGAAAATCATTTCATTAAAAAAAAAAATGCATTATCTAAATGTGCGTGTGTGTGTGTGTGTGTGTATTAAGATAACCCAGTGCAAGTATAATTTTTTTCTCTTGTATAGAAAAAAAAAAAAACTTTAAAAAAAATCGAATCTTTTGTACTTTTGTATTGCTTTGACGTTATAAAGCGACTTATAATTGAGCTAATCTTTATATAAACGTCAAAAATAACGTAATAAATAAACCTAATTAAGAAAACAATTAATTGTAACGTCACTGATTTTAGGTTTAAGGTTTTAGGTTCTTGTTCAATGCCTTTTTTTTTATTATTGTAAAGAAGAGAAGAGAAGAAAAAAAAATCAAAGGAAAATAAAATAATAAGAAAGATTGTAAAGAATTTTTAAAGAAGAAAAAGAAAATGAAATGAAATGATTTTATAAGAACTTTAATGAAATGCAAGTACCGAATAATAAGAATATTAACTCTTTTTTAAATGTCTAACTTTAGTTTTTTTATTACGCCTTTTTTTTGATTAAAATCAGCCAAAAGAACTGACTTTAATACACTTGAGACTATTTTTTTTTTTTTTTTGAAAACAGAATTTAAAAATGTAAATATTTTGAATGTTTTTCATTTGTTTTATTTCTTGTTTTTGTTTTGTTTAGACTTTTAGAAAGAGGAAAAATATATTACCATAATTTGATTGATAGTTTATTTAAGTGCGACTTGATTTACTATTGCCACTGATTTATGAACGTACAATAAATTGTTCATTTTATTTTCTTTAAAAGACGAAAGAAAACTTAACTAATTATTAAGAAAAATGTTACAGTTAATATTTAATGATCTTTTAAAATATAGTGATTTTTACATTATAAAATCTATATCTAATTAGTCATCTCATGTCTTTTCAATTCTCCATCTTATCTCTAGTGTCTATTTTTTTTTTAATTTGTGGGTGGCCAATATTCACTTTTTATAAATTAAATTATCGAAACTTTTAAAACATTTAACAAATTAATGTATGTGATGTTTTTTGTCATCACCAAATCAACAAAACTAATTTATATGAACAAACAGAACTTTTATTTTTTTTTTTCAAAACACAATTTAATTTTACAAGAATAAAAACCAGAAAATGATTTAGAAAATGTTGAAGTTCAAATGAATTAAAATAATTCTATCAGCTTCAATTTAATTAAAATAAAATATTCTTTAGAACAAATTAAGAAATTAAAAGCTCGCAATCCAATTATTGTTTAAACATTAATCAATTAAAAATGTTGTCTTCATGTCAAAAGAAAATTAAAAAATATAAATTATAGAAATAATTAATTTAAAAAAAAAAATATAAAAAAAAGGAATTTTAATTTGAATATTTTATGAATACAAGTTTGTTTTCACACAAAAAATTTTTTTTATGTATATATTTTTTTAGTGTTATTGAATCATTCACAATGAAAGATGTAAGAAAAAAATAAAAAAAAAAAAAACAAAAATCTAAGGAAATATATTATTCTATTTTTAATCTGTTTTTAAAGTTAAACAAAACAAAAATATAGAAAAAAAAAAAAATAGAGTTGCGAGCATAATAAAATTCTTATATAAATTACACATTATTTTTTATTATATATTGAGAACACATTCCAATTATCTTTTAAAGAAAATACATTAAATTATACTGCAATTATATGTTTCCATTAGAACGATAGAAAAAATATATATACAGATTTATTTCTGCCTTTTTTTTTGTTTTCTTTGTAATAATTAAAATAATAACGAAAAAAAAAAAATATGAAAATATTAAAAAAAAAAAAAAATTTAATAGTTTTTTCTTTAAGAAAAAAAAAAATAAATGAAACAAAAGATAAGATCAAAATGTTAAATATTTATCTTAGTTGAAATACATAATTTTATTATGCAGTAGACTCAAATGTTTTTGCAATGACGAAATTTTTAATGCTTTGTTTGATTCCATTAAATTTTTACCTCATCAACATTATTGGAATAAAATTGAACTAAGAATTAGATCCTTTAATCTAATGTGTAATAAAATTCTATTTATTTTACAAATATCGTCGTTATAACGTGAATAAATTTTTGACTACTCCAAAACGTGAACAAATTCCATCAAACACTCTAAAACGTGAACAAATTCGATTGTCCGAGGAACAGGAGAACAGAATTATTGATAACAATTTTCTTATGAAATATAAATTTTTACACCAAAAATCATAATTCTTGTAAAGAATGAATTTCGAAAACGTGAACAAAAATTAATTTCATGCATGTAATGATTCTTCTTCAAAAATTAAGACAAAGAAAAACATCTTAAAAAAATATGGAAGCTTAAGTTTATTTATAGAACAAAAAGAAAAAACAAAACAAAAGAACATTGATACAGTTCACGTTTATTACAAGTCTACTGTAAATGATTTTCATTTATTTATATATTTTTTTTTAAAAAAACAGAAGGAACAACTGCCTGTATAAATAATATTTAATGCAGGGTAAAATGTATATTTATTAAAAATCTAAAATAGCCGATGTTATGTAATTTAATAATATAAAATGTTACACATTAAAAACAAAACTTAAGTCCGATAAAAATATAATGTTTTTTTTAACAATGGAAAAAAATAATTTTTAAAGATGAATATTTATATAAGATGCTGATGTTTTCACTTCATATTATATGCAGATAATTCGCTATATATGCACTAAGTAATAATTTTATTACAATGATTTTCATAAAAAAAAAAAATATAATAAAAGGAAGATTCTTTCTGAAGATATTTGTTTTTGTTCTTTCTTTTCTTTCGTTCAATTTTTTTTTTTTTTGTTTTGTTTATGGTAAAAATATTTTTTCAGTAAAAAAAAAAAACAACTTATGAGATGCGAGAAGTAAGAGAAAAAATATTATAAAAGTTTTTTTTTTATTTTATTTTGAAAAGTGAGAAATGAAAAGTAACGACCTTGAGATTTTTAAAAGTTTTTTTTTTTTTTTTATAAAAAAATATAAAAACAACGTGCATCCATCTTTGTTTTTTTTTGATTCTTCATAAATAGAAAATATATTTCTCATTATAATTTTTTCTCTTGGATACTTTTTATAACTTTACATTAGGTTTGATACGATTATTCATATGATTTATTATTCATTATATTTTTATATAATTTAAAGAGTGAAAAGAACAATAATAAATCATATCTACCTTTTGGACACTGATGAAATAGAATTGCGCTACCATTAAATTAAATTAAATTAAAGAAAAGAAAAGAAAAGAACGAAAGAAAAAAAAAATAATAATAATATTATATTTAATCTTATTAAAGGCGTCACAAATCAATTTATTAATAGACCCATAACCACCAAAAACTAATGTAACATCAACAAAGAGAAGAAAAATATTATAGTCTTCTTATTCTTAATCCCAGAACTAATTGATAAAATCATAATTTTTTTATTAATAAACAAAAAAAAAAATAAGAAATAAAAATTTACTTTTACTTATGATTTTTTTTTTCCTTAAAGATTCAATTCAATTACAGAAAAATTTCAATATTTTTTTTTTTTGTTCTCTCTTCCAAATATGTAGGCATTTTTGTGTTTAATCAAAATGAAAGTTTAATGTGAACTCTTGTTCCCATGATTGAAAACAAAACTTTTCATTTTTTTTTTCTTCTTCATTTTAACAAATGAACCTTTAGATACTTTTTTTTTTCTTTTAAGGTTTTAAAGAGTTGAATAATTTTTGTTTCTCTCAAACTCTTCACTTGTTTGTTGTTATTGCTTTTTGTTTTTATGGCTAGAATTATTTTTTTAGATAGAAAGATAGTTTTTTTTTCTAAATTTGTTTTTTTTTTTCTTAAAGAAGAAGAAGAAGAAGGTACCTTCCTACATAATACTTAAAATGGAAAAAAAGAGAATCTTCAATGATTGAGTTTTATTTTGATTTGGATAGAAAGTGAATTTTTTGTATTTTTCTTTTTTTTTTTTTGGTCTTTTGTGTTTAGTATTTTTTAGCGCCCATAATGATGAGTATAATAAATTTCTGATTTTTCTCTTGAAATTGAAAACATATATTTATAAATAATACCACTAACTAAACTATCATAATGTAACATATAGAATAGACTGTGTAGAAAAAACATATGAATATTATATATATTTTAACAAATTACATTTCAACAAATCTCAAACTAGGCGTCTGACAAATTCATTTTAAAATGTAATTTATCTAATCTCTTTTTATACATTGTATACATAAAATGTTTTATCGTTACCTTTATTATAAATATATACGGGATAAGGAATTGGCATTACGTCACTATTATTTGTTCTTCGTAAAATCTATTCATTATTTTTGTTTTCTATAAATGAACTTCTATATAAAGAGGAGATTTATTTACTTTGTATAAAATCCTTACTAATTCTCCTGTAATTGAAAATAAGTTCATGAACGTTCAGGTTTTATTTTACTATAAATATATTTTATTTTAATATAAAATAAACAAAAAGACAAGAATTTTTATAATACAATGTTTGTGTTTAAGTAAATGTCATCATTGTATGAATAGAAGAATCGTCATTGGTTACTTAATCTTAAGTTAACAAAAACTCAAGTATATTTATATAAATAAATAATCAAATTAACCTAAATCGATGATCAGACACAAGACAATAACAACAGACGACCATCAAAAAAAAAAAAAACAACAACAATATTTCTAAAATACGTAAAATACGAAAACAAAAAGAAAGAATAAAAAAAAAAAAATTTAACATGCGAATTGAAAGAAAAAAAAAACCGTATTTTAAAAACGACAAAATACACATTTTTAGTCTAAATATTTACATTTCGGTGTTAGGAAAAAGATAAAAATTGAATAAATGAGTTCATCTTCTAAAATAAGATATCCGATAAAGTCATTAATACGAGGGAAGTAGGACAGGAAGATTAAGTTGAACATCTTAATTATTATTATTAAAAAATTTTTGTTATAAAAAACCAAACTTAAAAAACATCCATTCAAAATCATTTTTAATATTTTTTGATTGTTAGTTCCAGTTTTTTTTTTATTTTCTTCATCTTTTGTTTGGAGAAATTGATTCGGTCCAGTTTATAGAATTTTTTTTATTGTTGTCATTTTTCTAATACCATACTAAAAATCTAATCCACCTTCACAATTAATTATAATTAATTAATTAAGTTGACACACCCAGTAAAACTCTGATTTTCTATACAGAGATTATAGTGCATATATTTTTTCTTTGTCATAAAGTTAATTTTTTTATAATATGATATGACATATGATATGATACGTGATATGTGATATCTAAATTAACACTTTTATATAATCAACTTGTACGCTCATACATTTATATTATATGAGAAAAATTGTCACAGTCGGCGGTTTTTTTGTTCTGTATTTCTATCTCTCTCTCTCACTGTGTGCTTCGTTATTATAGTTAATTTTTTTTTTTTTACCAGAGCTAATTGTTTTTCTTATTACTTATTATCTAAAATTAGTCGTGGTAAAATAAATATTTTGTGTAAAGATTAAATAAATTGTTGAAATGATAAAGAAAAAAAAATCGTAATATTTTCTACTTCTTATTTTTCTTCAATTTTTTTTTGTTTTGTTTATTTTTTGCAGAAGGAAGAAAACAACAAAATTGAAAATTTCAACGACCACAAATATGTGGAATTTTTATGTTTGTTGGGTAATTGTGTTACCGTTATTGTTATTTAGATTTAGCTAAGATATGTATATATGCGCTATTATATTCACAATAAATAATTTACAAAATTATATAAAATGCATCCAATTTGATATAAAAATATTTAGTTTAAATTGTTAAGATAAAATTATTAAATATTTAGTAGTTAGAACTGAATAATGTTATTCTTTCATCAAGACATAAAAAAATAATTAAATTGATTTGAATTCAAATCTAAAATTTTAATTTCTTTAAATAAACAGAAAGAAAAAAATTAATTATTTCTGCGATAGTCTTATTTTTCAAACATTAAATTGCAATGAATATAAATATAAAGATTGACCGATTCACAATATTCAGTATCTTTTGTGTACAAAAGATTGATGTTTCCTGCAGACGACGAACCCGACAAAAATGTCTAAAAACCACATTTTTCTCAATTAAAACCGTGAAATCTTTCAGCACACGATTAGTATCAGCCGCACCAATGTTCCATTCGAATGTATTCACATATCACTCGTCGTTTTCTATTATTTCCTTTTCTTTATTATTTCTGTGTTGTTGATTTTTTTTTATTTTTGTAAAAAAAACTCAGTTTTTTAATAACAAATGTTCATTCTGAACGGTTAGTTTTTTAATTTAATTTCTGTCAACAAATATTTAATGGAATGGACTCCACATCGTGTGCGTAGGTCGTTTTGAATATTGACAATTGAATGCGATTTACGTGAACCGATTATCGATACTTCAAACTGATTCAAAAGAAAAAACCATTTAATAGGATTTTTTTTTATAAAACACAAAAAGTAAAAGATAAATAAAATTATATTTTTGTATTTTGATTTTCATAAAAGTTTATAAAAAGAAAAAATATTTAAATCAGATATTTGTTGTTGTTTTTTTCTTCTTCTTTCATTTTTGTATGAAAAACATTTTTTCTGACATTTTCTGTTTATATTTTTTTTTTCTTGATTGGAGCATGGAAGATTTTAATAGAAAGAAAAAATGGGAAAAACAACATATTATATGAATGTTGTTGTGTTGAGTGCAGAAAAATTGTGAAAATAAAATAAACACAAGTACGAGATGAATGGAGGCAACAAACTTATTATAGAGAAAAAATACAAAACGAGACATTAAATGCAGAATCGATATTTTAACAAAACATAAAAAAAAGAAGAAGAAGTTAATTCTAAAGATTGTTTTTAATAGGACATTTTTTAATTAGGTTAATGTTTTTGCTCTCTCAATTTATACAACAACAAAAAAACAGTAAAAAAAAAAACAAAAAATCTGCACCAATCGAATTTTTCTTTTTTTTTTGTTCTTTGCGAAAAAAAAACCTTTATTTATTTTCTTTTTTTTTTTTTTTTGTGTAATAAAAGAAATTAACCTGAGTCATTTCATTTCATTATTTAATCTGATCATCATACTTTCATTTGTATTAATAAGAGACTTTATTTTTTTGTTGTAAGTCTAGAAACACAGTTTTTTTTTTCAATGAAATTTTTATAAAAAAAAAAAAAAAAAAAGAAGCAAATATAGAAGAGAATTTGTTTTAATTTTCTTTAATATTAAGAAAAAGAAAAGAAATGAAATTAAATCTGTAAACGTAATTTAAATAAAATAAAAATATAAATTCAATTAACCTTTTTTTTTTTTTTGATTAAAAAAAAATTGAACAAGTAACGAAATTTTCTATAATCTACGTTTAACTTTATAAATTCCTGTGAATAAAATTCAAACTTTATTTTAAGTTGTTCTAATGGATTTGATTTGATTCTTGATATATCGGTACCAATTTCTCATAAAAATTAAAATAATTAAAATTTATTGAAAAATTTGCAATGGGGACCTTACAATATTTTTAATAAAAATTGACTAATATGTTTTAATGATATAAAAAAAATGGCTTATGTTTATTTCTAGAATCTAAACGACAAAGAAAAAAATAGCATAGATAAAAAACAACAACAAATGGTGGAGTGCAATTAATCATAATTTTGGGTTCTGAACCGATCTATTATTTGCAACTATAAAATTAAGACTATTAAAGGTGCTAGCCCATTAAAAGTGTTTAAATTATGTTAAAATAATCAAATTGGGCATTTTTTTCTCTCTCTCTTTCAAAAGATGACGAACGAATACAAAAAAAAATCATTGAATTAAATTGCGGAAATTATGAAAATGTGTTGAGGAGAAATTTCTTCATCGTCGTTTATATTATATTTTTTTTCTTAGCGGTAAGAATCAAATGATGTTATTAAAAAATCGATTTTTAATAACTTCTAATTTTTATTTACTCCGTGTGTTAGTTTGGTGAAAGATTTATCATTAGACTAATAATGCTTATAAAATTTTATAAAAACTTGCCGATATTCATTTGGATATTATTAAAGTTGTATTTATTCGTTTCTGTCAATTTTTGCTTACCTGTAAATAGAAGAGAAAAAAAAATTATAATAAAATATAGAATCAATATAATTTATACGTTGTGTATAGCCGTGTAATTTCTTTTTACATCCATATTTTATTTTTTTTTTTTTTCATAAAATTTTTATTATTAAAAGTTTTGCATCTTTTGTAACTGAAAACTTAAATATGTCAGTTTTGTATACAATTTAAGAATCTATTCAAAAAATCATTAGATTTTTTTTGAAAATAAAAAAAAAAAAAGCATCAAGAACCTTTTTTTTTTCTCTTGAAACGGTTGGTTTTGGATTCAAGAGTTAGATTCAAAAGTTCATCAATTATTAGGTTCATTTTTTATAAATTTTGATGGACATTGACCCGTAACTTTATAGATATTTTTTTTATTATTATTGATTGAAATAAATAAATGAAAGTCTTTCACCAATATTCTATAAAATTTTCCTCTATAACTAACTGCGTCTATTGATAATGAAACAAGACTTCAAGTATAGAATAAAAAATAATCGTGCAAATGCAAAACATTGATGTACAGTTCAAACAATTGTTTATTTTAAATTTTATAAAAGAATAAAGCTGTTTTTATATATCTTTCTCGTTCTCTCTCAATTTTATGCAAATTTTTTATTTGCTTTTTTTTTTTTTTGGAAACTTTTTCTGTTTTGTAAAAAAAAAAAAGAAGAAGTTCTATTTAAAATTGTTGAGTAAAAATATAAAATAAAGTATTAATTGCCCTTAAGTTAAGAAATAAAAGGAGAGAAAGAGAAAGAAAAAAAACCATAAGTAACGCTTGATTTAAGCGAAAATGTTTGATTCGTGATCATGCGTTAAATGTTATGCTTTCTGTGTGGCATTTTCACATGTACCTTCTTATTTTATATACATTTTATATAAATAATATAATATTTATACAGTGAAGACCTTTATAAAGTAACCAACCAATATAAGAATAGATTTATTTGGTCAATATTCAGAAGTTTTATTTTCAAAAGAGAAATTCTTTTATGATGATTTCAATCAAAGTATAAGAATCGATCAATTGAATGTTTTGGTGTAATCACTCGAGAGAGATGGTCCATATATGGAGGTCTCATATTTATACATATACTAATTTAAATATATTTGTCTATCATCATCATTCCAAATCATTACAATTGTTATTATTAATTTGAAAAATATTAAATTGAATTTTAAATAACAATAAATACTTGACATTAAATTTAAATTAAATCAAGAAATAAATAAAAGAATATTTCATCGCCTTTAAATCACGAACTTTTCTCTATAGGCATAAAAAAAAATACAACAGAGAAGAAAAAAAAAATGAATGCAATTGACAAGATAATTGGCTGTTACTGTTGTTAGAAGGTACAAAAAAAAAGGCATATTTTTTTTATTAAACCTTTCAACAGTTCGGCCCTTTTTGGTAACGGATATACACAAAAAGAATAATATTGACACGAAAGATTTAAATATTTATTCGAAACAATTTAGACAAAATGAAAAACTAAGAAAAGAATAACAACAACAAATAAAATATTACAAATGTAAATATAACAATTTCTTCGAAGTGAAGAAAAAAAAAATGCACACGAAATATTATTTGGAAGAAAACGTGATTTGAATGAAGACAGAAAAATATTGTAACAATTTTTTTTTTTTTAAACAAAATAAAAAAATAAAATATTTTAAAGGTTCTGATGCATGACTTGAACGCCTAAAACTACAAAATATTAATACAAATTATTTATTTATCGGTGCAAAGGAAGGAGAGTAATTTTTTGATATATATTTTTGCTTCAAGATTGATCATCTTTATCTTATTTTATTATATTTTTATAAATGAAAGACAAATTAAAATGAATTTAAATAAGAAAAAGAAAACAAAACAACAACAAAAAAAAAGGTTAAAGTAAAGTAAAAGAAACTAAAGCAGAACTCGTTAAAATTAACAAACTTGAATTTCTTTTAACGAAGATTAATAATAATAAAAGGAAAAAAAAAATGGTTAGACTTTTAAAGTTATGGTTTTGAAAAATCACAGATATGAGGCTTTTTTTTTTTTATTCTGTTTTGTTTTGTGTGTTATATGAAATATAACTCGAAAGAAAAACGGACGTGATGTTTTCCTTTTTGTATAATTGCATATAAATAATCATGTCTTAGAATTAATATTCGCTTCCTTCAGAAATAAATCACAGACATATTTATTTATTCTTTGTCTCTTTAAAATTCATTAAACTTTCATGCAGTATTTCAACCATGAAATATTTTTGTTTTACATAAAAATAATAATAAAAGAAAAATTCCTTTCCATTTTCTTTTTTATTGAAATAAAATTAATTTGCGTTGATTATATTTTTTTTTTTTCATAATATTTTTGTGAATTTTTTTTAACTTTTTTTTTGTGAAAAGACTTTTTTTTTTTCTTAAACCTTTGACATTATTTGTTTAGCTTCTTTTTTTTACTTAATTTCTTATTATTTATTACAGAATAAAGAATACAAGAGAATATCAATAAATTTATAAATACAGAAGCGTAGAAGAAGCAGTTAGAAGATTAAGGAAATTATGAATGACATAAACAAATATAAGATTATTAATAAATTTTAATCCTTTTAATCCTAAAGAATATTTTTCAAATATAAGAGAAGAGAATAAAAAGTCTAGTAAATCAATTACATTTAAATGTGAATTGTAATTATTAATGACATCTTTCGTGTTCATTTGATAATGATGAAGGCTTTATATTCGTGTTTATTTTATTAATCTAACGAGATTTTTATACAATAAAAGAAACGCACAAAAATAAAAGAATTACCAACAAAACAAAAAAAAAAATTCTGAGAGAATCTCACATTAAAAATAAGACAAGTTTATGACGATTTTCAAACTGTAATTAATATTTTCATTGAAACTGAAATCGCAAAAAAAAAATGAAAAATATTAAATCAAAAAACAAAAACAAAAAATAAATAAATAAATAAATAAATACAAAGAAACAATAAATTTAATTAGCATAATTAATCTTTTCGGTTCATCTTTAATTCATCTGACTTGTATTTTTTTTTTTTTTGGTCAATACACGGATTTTTTTGGACTTTATTTATAAAAAAATAAACACGGAAAAAAAAGTAAAAACTTAAAAAATTAACAAAGCGTTAAAAAAGTCATTTATGTAACGGTTTTTCTTTTTACATTAAAAATGAAACACAAAATATATTTTTTTTTTTGAAAACGAATCCAAAAAATTATCACTACAATTATTTCTCTCTTTCTCACTCTCTCTCTCGCTCTCTTGCTATTTATTTTTTTGTGTAGTGAACAATCAAAAATGGTTTAATTCTGTTAAAATTATTTAATAATAATGTTGAAGAAAACTGATTATATTTATTTTTGCACGAAATAAGTGAGACGAATTTAATTTCTTTTTGATTATATTATTTTCTCATATAAAAATGTTAAACATTATTAAATTTGTGTAAAAAACTTTATAATTTGCCAGTCGTTCAGAATGTATTTAAGAATGTTCGCATTAAATTTAAAGTGTTTGTCTGCTAATGTCTCTAAAAATCATGGACTCTAGTTCCAATTGTTTATACAAAGGAATTTCTCATGTTGTATTTGTTCAACCTTCACCCTATATGAATAACCTTCTGTAACCTCTTGTTATATATATTCATCTTAAATCTCTCCACTTTGTTCTATTACAAAAAAAAAAAAAAATAAACCTCCCAAATTCTTCTCCAATTAATTTAGTCTCCATATAGATACACCACGAAACACAAATTAATTAAACTTGAATAGCTTAAAAATAAACGAAACACAGTAGGAGAGAGAGTGATGGATTGATAGGTTTGTGTTGAGTTTGGATTATATTTAACTAGGTTTATTGTGAACATAGCGTTAATTTATCAATAAAAAAAACAGCATTGCTTCATAATTTTGCAAAACAAAACAAAAAAAAAAAAAAAACAACGAAAATATCTTTTTTTAATCAAGAAAAGAAAAGATTGAAATATTCAAAAGATTATTGACTGCGCATGAAAGTCGAATATAAATTGGATTGATTAATTGATTTTATTTTATTATTGAGTCGATCGATGATAGTTTTATAGTTTTTTGTGTAAAGAAAAGACATTATTATTTATTTAGATAATTTGAAGACAGACCACCATCATCATTCATTTGATACAATTTATATTTATATACCAATAGAAAATAGCATTAAAATAAAAATTATAGGTTTTTAAGAAAATTTTCCAAACATAAAATTAAGAACTCACACACACATAGAGAACCTTCGATTAATTCTTATATCCTATAAATAGTATCATTATATGTTTTTTTGTTATTCTATAAAATAATTTTCTTTATGTACCTTTTACAAACTGCTCATTCACAAACACACAATATTTATGTGAAAATGAATATTTTTTCTTCAATTCTTTTCAGGATCGAAGTATTAACGCAAATTAAAACTAGAAAAATAACTAAACAAAAGAACCAAGTTTACTAAAGTTAATTTTAACATTTTTTTGTAAAATTAAAACTTCGTTGTGATTTTATGATAATTGTGAACAAGTAATAAGACATGCCTAAACAAGATTCATATAACAAAATATAAAGCAATTGAAAATACGTGGCTGAGTAGTAAATGATATAAATTAAACGTACATCAAGAATGCATTTCAAATTATATACGAAAATAAGATCTGTAATGACAGATGAACAAAAAAAATGTATATTTATATTTTGCGCGTAGATCTTACTTTATAAAGTCGCGTAGACATTACGCCTTGTCTAAGATTTCTATATATTTTTTTTATGTGTTCAGTATAGTGCAGAGAGTAAAGAATTATTAAAATATTATTATGTATTATTCATATATTTTTGCAAAGTGTGTTATGGGTTACAAAGGTTACACGCGTACCTGACATTTCAAGGCTAGAACAAAACAAAAAATTCAAACAATGCATGAAGATATACAAAGCTGAATAAATGTGTATATAATTTTGGGTGGTATTAAATATCAAATTTCAATCACATTTTTAAATCCAAGTCATAAATTTCACCTTTCAACTTTAAATATGTAAAATATTCTTCATTGTTTTTTTATTTAAGAATTATTTCAGTTTCATTTATTAGACTGAACAAAATAAAACAATTCTAGTAAAGAAATAGGTTTTTATGTTTCAAAATTCAGAAATACACATTTTGAAAATCCACTTATTGGAACAATTAAAAAAAAAAAGAAGGTAATTGGGCACACACCTGCACCAACCAAATACACAATCTGACTAATTAAAGTGGACTTATTTAAAATTTTCAATTTTACTGAAAACGTGTAAACTTGTGAAAATAAAAAATTATCGTCAAGGAACGTACATTTTTCTCTATAAATATTATCTGTCTTTACAGTATTTTCATTTTTATCATAAAATTGAATCTTGTAACCGATAAATTTTACTGTTTTTTATTTCATAAAAGAAAACAATAAAAACATTAAATAGATTATCAATTTATATGATAAATTGCTTAATTATATTTAAAAACTAAACGAAAAAAAAAACACATAATATCCGTTTTACAATTGTGTCCATTATCATAATTCATAAAATATCGAATAGTTTTATTGTTGTATAAAATAGAACATTTTTACCAAACTTAACGATACGACATTTTACCTTTGCCGACTGTATACACAAATCATGGCGTTAAAAGATAAATATCTTTAGAAGGAAAACAAAAACAAACAAACAAACAAAATCACATAGGTGAAAGAAAAAAAAAACACAACTAGAGAGAAATAACAAACAAGAAGAAATGGTCAAATTATTTGAAACAAAATGTTAAACAGAATTCTTAAAATGTAACGGAATGAAAAAAAGAAAAAACCTTAGAATAAAAAACAATTATAACAAATTAATTCAGGAACATAATATTTCTGAGCATTAATGTTCTTACATTTGTTATTTTGTTGTTGTTTTACGTTAATAATCCGGTCAACCACAATTAAACAAAATTTCTTGGATCATAATTCCGTCAAAACATCAAAATAAAAGAATATACTATATAAGACAACGTCATCAACAACATAAATGGACAAGAAAAAATAAATATCAAGAGTAACAATAACAAATATTTTCCTAACATTTCCAGAACACAGATAAGACTTTAATTTTGTTAATTACTTTTATATGTTCTAACGTTTTTTTTTACGTTTTAATCTTTTTGTTTTGTTATTGTAGAATTCTATAATCTAATTCGCAATAGGCGTAAGTTATTAGCTGATAATTAAAACGATTTGTTTAACATTGTCATTTATTTGCTAATTAATGAAAGAAAGAAAAAAATGTAAGAACTGCAATGTACCATATTCTTTACTATATTGATTTCAATGTTTTACAAATAAAATATAGAAACAGTTAACTTTTCTATTTCTTATTTATATAATTGAAAGAAAGAAAAAGGGGGGGAAAAAATCTATAAAACAAAAAAAAAACTTACAAAAAAAAACTGGAACAAAAAAGGGAGAAGAAAAGAACATTACTTGTAATGACAAGAAATACAAAGAGAAAACAAAAAAAACAAACAAACAAACAAAAAACATTATAATATTCTAATGTTTTAAGAAGTTGACTCATTCAGTACAAACGTATATAAATAAATAAATTCTTTAACATCACAGGGACTGTCTTTTCTTGTTTGTAGTTTTGGAGGGCAACAACGAAAGAAAATAACAACAACAATAACAACATAAAACAACAAAACATAAGAAATATGATAAAAAAAAAATTTAACATAAAAAGTTGTAAAGGAAAAAAAGTATTAAAAGAGAAAAGAAAGAAAAAAAAAAGTTACCTACAAACAGATGTCATTTTTTTTTATTCGAAACATATTTTTGTTGTTTTGAGTTATAATCAAATATACGTAAAATCATTGTACTTTTGTTTAGTTAAATAATTATGGAAATTATTGAAAAAAAAAAAATGAAAGGAGAAAAAGAAGTGACTTTATGGAAATTCTATTTCCCTATTTCTTGATTTTTTTTCTTTTCTATTTCGCACATTATAAGAAACTTAAATCATTTGAAAAATATGTACATAAAATTTGAATAAATGTACAATAAATATGTGTGTTGTTTTTTTTTAATTTGTTTACTTATTGTTAAGAAGAAATGTTAGTAAGCATTTATTATTATGTAATATTAAAAGTTTGAGTGAGTTTAAGATAATATTGAGTGGTTTGTTAGTTAACGCAGCAGCAGCACATTATTATTTATTTATTTATATATTTTGTATGAGAGCAACAGCATTTTGATGACCAAAAACAAAAAAAAAAAAGAGTTAATAATAATAAAATTATAAATATGCATGAAACAATGACCAGTACCTGTATTCCGGCATTTCACTGTGAATTGAGAATTGAGAAAGAACTGCAATAAATGAAATGAAAAAAAATTTCCTCAAAGTTTGTTCTCAATTCACAATAAGTGTATTCTGTACATTTAGGAAAGATTTTTAGGGAAAAATTATTCATTAGTTATCGGATTCGCCGCGAAACTAAAATTACACAGAGTCGTAACCAAAATAATATTTATTGAAGACAAATACATACAAATTTGCTCTCATTTTAAAATATACGCCACTGGCATCTCCATACAATAATTAATATTTTGACGTTTAATTTTATTTAAGTTTTATTGTTTTCAATATATTTTTTTACAAAAAGGAATTAAAATATTATGTACGTATTATATAAATTGTGTTTATTAAAAAATAAGTTAATTAAAAATATAATTTTTTTTTTAAGTTTTAAAATTTTGTTATTCAACTCGGTTTCTGTCATCTCTTTTATTTTATTTTATTTGTTATTATTCACAAGAATTTTGCAATAGGAATATTATAAAATGAATTAAGAGATATTCTAAATTATAATTATTGAAAATTTACACAATAATCATTTATAAAATTGTTATAATAATTCATTTCCTTACGTTCACATTTCTTTTCATGATTTTTATGTCAAAAATGCAATAATTTAGGAATTCGTTTTTTCATTATTTATTTTTTCACTCGACACAGAATACACTTTTAGGAAATAGGAAAAAAAACGCTACAATTTTTTCCCAGTTCCTAATTCACGATGTACCGGAATAAAGGCACAGGGATATTTTTTTCCTCAATTGCTTTTTGTATATTTTTTTTTTCTATTTTTGGACTTTTGTTGTTGTTATGTATTTCTCTAATGACATAGAGATGAACAATGAACTAATATAGAAATAAATTTTATAAGATGCTGTAAGATATACAGCTGATCTTTTATATAATCAAAAAGGTAATAATGAATAGAATCTGATTTTACGTGATTGATTGTATTTTTATGGTGAAATGGTCCAATAGTTGAAGTGTACTGTTTTTTTTTTATTATCGCGTTTGCGTTTTTCATTTCTTGATCTGACTTACAGATCAGTATGAGAGGATTGATCAGGAATTAAGAGAAATCTTAAATTAATTTAATAACAATAATTTATTTTGTTTCTGATTATTGTTATTGATAACTCATATCAAAATGTACCAACAACAAATCTGTGTATAATTTATAAATTTAAATTTTACGCTAACTCATAACTCGGTCATTTGCTTATCTAAATTTATGTGTTTTTAATTCAGAAAGGTTTATTGTGTTCCTTCATCTAATATTTTAAAAGCTCATAAGTTTAAAGCAAAACGTAAAAAAAAAGTGAAGAAGTTAGAAAAGAAACATGATTGCGTGCCTGAAACTGAAAAGAAAAGCAATCACTGTAAATGATAAATATTGTTAATTACCTTTTAATTACAACAATATAAGAAAAAAGAAACAAAAACTTTTGTTTCACAATAAATATTTCTTTTTTTTTTTTCCAAATTATTTCTTAAAAGAAATGAATATTCAACAAGAGTAAGCGAAGATCCTGAATTAAATTCAATTTCATCAAAAGTTATAAGACGAAGAGAAAACATTCTTCTACAAATAATAAGGAACAATGACTTCATCAGTTTTTATAGAATTTTTGAGTTCAACCAAAAATTGTTTCTTTTTCGTCGTTCATTTAACTTCATCTTTTTTTTTTACTTTGATGATAATATTTTTTTGTTTTTTGTTTTTTTTGCATCCATTGTCTAGTTATTATAAATTTTAATGATTTTTTCACAACTAATTTAACGGTTCCAACGCTTCCACATCAGATGAAGAATAAAAAAAAAAAAGCAGAAAAAGATTAAATTATGTTTTTTTGGCGTTGTGTCCAAACACAGAAAAAATATAAATAAAAATATATAAAAAAGAATTAAATTATTAAAATGAAGGCAGTAAATTATATTTTTAATATATTTTATAAAAATTATATTAATTGCAACTCTCATGTAATAAAAGTCTTAATGTACCTTCGTTTTTTTTTTTGTTGCTGTTGTTTTTGTTGTTGTTGTTGTCCATTTTTCAGAAATTGTCGGTACTCATATTATATTTTATTCAACAAAAAAAAAAAAAAATTTAAACAACAACAACAAAAAAATAATCAAGAATTTTACGAAGAAAAAGCAAAAATTAAAAACAAAAACAACACAAGTGTTGGTACAAATTCTTCATTTTAAACTGACATTCTTAATTTTTATGATATTTTTATTTTTAATTGTTAAAAAAAACCCATTCTGTTTTCATCAGCACTTTACTTAATAATAATTCAAAAAGTCAATTAATGACATTTTAAAATGTGCGGTCTTTAAACGTGTTAAAATGAGCTGTCTTCCTTAAAATTAAAAAACTAACAAAAATAAAAATGTTATTAGCGTAGATAAAAGGATTTATCTATTTTTTTTTTTTTTGTAGAAATTCATTAGAAAAATTTGATAATTAATCATCACGTAATTTATTATGAATATATAAAGAAGAAGACGATGTAAAAAAAAAAGTGTGCTATTCCACGGCGCCTAAAATATAGTATACTGGGTCTTTGATCTTATCCATTCCCTACAAAATTTCACATTGTCGTAATAATAATAATAATTTTCATTTAATAGTTACAAGAATTGTAAACTAAAAAAAAAAAAGACTATATTTTGTTTTTGGTTATTCTGTTAGCTCAAAAAAATCATCTGACATATGACACAACAAAAACGAAAATAGCAACAAAAAAAAAAAAAGAAGAAGAGTTAGAATAAAGAACATTTACAAGAACACAATAATATAAAATAATAGGATCTTATAGAAAAAAAAAAACAAGACGTGGGATTATTGTACGATTTGCATTTTATAAAAATTTTAAATAACAGAGGGATTTAATTTTTGTTTCTTGTCTTATTCACAATTTGTTATCTTTTGTTATAAACCAATAATATTATTTTTACAACAGACGTATCTTATTCGACGTAACTTTATAACTGTGAAATATTTAAATTTTGGCTTTTATTTTTTTTTATTTTTTTTTTTGCGCGAATATTGAATATTTTGACGATGACGATTGTCTCTTTCTATCTCCGTCTCTTGTGTTATGAAGAATAAAACACAAGAGAAAATTGATTTAAAAACAAAAAACAAAAATATTAAACATGATCATCACTAAGATATACCAACGAGGAGGAAATGTAAATATTTATAGAAACTACAAATTTGTTGATCGAAAAGTAAACATACCCGCGCGTTCTACACTCGAATAAAAAGAAAGAATAAACAACAAAAAAAAAACACTTATGAATCAGCTAACAACAACAACAACAACAAAATGAATTTGCCTCACAAAAAAAAAAAAAAAAAATGAAGAACAAAAAAACAATCGTTGAACTTTGGGAAAGAGCAAAATTTAAAGGTATTAAAAGCTCATGCGCGATTTCATATTATATAAGAAGGCATTGACAGAAAATGTCTTCTTTAATAAATCCACAAATATTGTTTTTTCCTTTCTTTCATTCGTTCGGACAAAATATTTTTCAGTTTGAATTAGGTTTTTTTTTTGGTTTCTATAATTTGTTCTTTTTTTCAATTTAAGTTTTTTTTTTTTTTTTGCGAACTTCTTTAAACATTAATTTCAATTAGAAAGAAATGTCATTTTTTTTTTCTCGCACAAATGCGATCGTTAAAGAAGAAAAAAAAAAACCTACGAAAAATTCATTTATTAAAATTTTTTTTTTATTGATAAATTGAAAAAATTTTGCGTTTAAAAAGTTGGAATTTTTTTTTTTTTGAACGATATATTTGAGGAGTTTAGTTGAAAGAGTTAAATATTCTTTCATTTATATATTTTATCGATTTCTATTACTTTTTTTTTTTATTCTTTTCAGATATTTATTGGAAACCGTTTAGAACCGTGAAAATTATTTAATTGCAATCAAATTCATGCACGATTTTTCTGTTTAAAAATTTAACGAATATAGAAATTTTCTATTGAAATTACGACACCATTTTTCTATTTATGTTTTATTTTTTCTTCCTATTCTTATTGCAACTGTATTTTTTCGTTAATTTGATTTAATTGAGACAAAAAAAAAAATAGGGAAAAAACAAGAACAACAACAATTATAAAATAATCTTTAAAATAAATAATAAGTAGAAGAAGAAGAATGAAAAACACGTGCTTTAAATGCGAGTGCTATTTAATCAGAAGAAAAGCACAGAAATTGTGTACAATTGTTAAAAAAAAAAAAACTGAATGAAACAAGGTCAATATTTTTATTTTTGTTTTTTTTTTTTTTGCATTTAAACTTATAAATCTTCGATGTGACAGATACAGATTATATTCTTTTACATATATTTCAATCAAAATGAAATATTTATTTTCTTTAAATTAACAATAAAAATTATAGACTTGAAATGAATATATTTTGTATAACACAACTTTTGACCTATTACAATTTTTTCTTTTCTTTTCTTTATTTTTCTTTTACATAAAATACATAAAAATATGAAATATAAAATAATAAGATGCAAAATGGTTTTTAATAAAATGCGACAACAAGTAAAAAAACAACTTTTTTGTAAAAAAAAAAATAAAAAAATAACAACAAAACAAACAAAATGCAAAACATTGATAATCGCATATGACATACTGAACTACGTTGAACTAAATAGTATCAGTTTTTTAAATCGAAATACAAAACGACGACATGCCACAATACATGATACTTTTTTTTTTATACTTATATTTTTGTTTCTGTTTTTCATTTTATTATTTTACATTATCAACCATTTTCATACAGTGACTTTTTAGATTTATGTCATCACCTAACTTAAGCATAATTTTATATAATTTATTTTATTTATATATCCAGAAAGGAATATATGTAGGAACTTCAATGCGATTGAATTTCCTTTCAAACTGATTATCAAATTACGTGACTGTATATAAATAATATATAAAAAAAATTTATTTATAAATATACAAAAGAGCTGAATGCGCTCTTGATTCAATCAAATCAAATCTTTATAAACAAATGTACTATATTTGTATTTGTGAATAAATTGAAAAAGAAAAAGAAGAAGAACAAGAATCATATAGACTATAAATAATTAAATAAATAAAGTAATCATAACTAAATAAAATTTAATGTAATAAAATAATAGTTTTCAATTAATTCTGCTTCTGTGTTTGAAAAAGAAGAAAAAACAAATTGTAAGACCGTGAATTAAAATTAACTATTAACTACAATAACAACAACAATAACAACTATAACAACAAGAAAGAAAAAAAAAGGCCAATTAAACGTTACAATAGATGTCTCTAATGACCCGAAAATTCTATATTAATTAATAAAAGATTTCTCTTTCTTATGTTTCATAAAATAAAACAAAAAAAAAAACGTATAAAAATAACAAAAAAATTGACCGATTTTAAGTTTTATATAGAAACAAAAATACAAAACACAACAACAGAAAAAATTGAAAGATGTACAACTAGTTTGTTAATTTAAACTTCATTAGTAACTAGAATTCTTATTATTATAATTATTCTAGTTTTATTATTGGCATTGACGATGCCTAAGTCAAGTCATACACGTATAGAAGAGAGTTTATGTTTTTTTCCTATATATATTTTTTTTGTTAAGTTCATAAGATTGAGGCGAGTCTAACTAAAAACTATAAGAAGGAAGAAAACACTCTAGGTGTGCTTTTTTTTTTGTAACTTTAATCTTTTGCACAAAAAAAAAAAAAATAAAACGTTAAATATAAAAAAAAATGAGAGAAAAGAAATTCAGATCGTTTTTGTATAGGAAAAATATAAATAATAAAATAAAGTAAACAAGTTTCATAGATATGAGTGGAGGATATGACCAATAATGAACATAAAAACAAATTATCTCTAACTGTTTATATTCGGTTCAATGTTGTTTGATGCGCGAATAATGATTTATTTGGAGTATTAAAAAATATAAGAAAAGAAAGAAGCAAAAAAAAAAAAAGAATCAACTCACCATGCATGAGGAAAAAGGAAAGGAAACCAGATTTAGATTTTTTTTTTTTTGTTCATAGAATAAAAATATAAATAAGAAAAAGAATCAGCAAACAAATGAATAAGTAAAAGAATAAAAAAATAAATAAATAATAATTGAAGAAAATTTTCTTTACACACACACACACACATTCACACAGAAACACTTAAGAAAGTTACTTAAATATTAATAACAATAAATTAACAAACGTTTAAGAAAACAACATAAGTTTAAGAATGGAGAAAAATCATACAAAAACTTCTAAAATAATTGTATTTTATTTGAAAAGAATGAGATGAATATTTTAAATAAGACAAATATTATACAACAATAAACATCTAATCATATGACGTCTGTCTACAATATTATGTACATTGAATTAAAAGAGGGATATATAAAAATAAAAATTAAATAATTGTGTTAATATCAAGTGGGAATTAAGCTTGACATTCATGGCATTGTTGTGTGAAAAACTGAACTCTTTTTTTTTCATTTTTCTTTTTTACTTCATTATTAAATACATTGTTATATTATTCTTACTCTTCTTACTCAAACAGCAAACAAGTAAAAATGTCTCTCTTGTTCAAACAATACCCTAATTTGCCCACAGGAAGGTTCATTAACATTTTTATAATGCGCAGAAAAAAAAAATTATGTGCATTTGAAGAGATTTATATTTTTTTTTTTTTTTATATAAAAAAATTGTAAAAAATTATAATTTTACATTAAAATAAAAAGACAACGAATGAACGAACTTCTGTTGCTCATCCTTCTTATGCCATACAAATATATATATTTTTTTCGTTCTCTTATACGCGTGGAAGAACACAAATTTAATTAATTTTCTTAATCATAATTACCATATAATTGTCATTTTTTAAACTTTTTTTATAAATAAATTGAAAATTATACATCAGAAATATATCGTAAGAGGTAAATCCTCTAATGCTGACTGTTACTGTTGAACGTTCTATTGTTAATGTGGGGACTTCTCACTTAATAATAAGTCATGAACCTCCCAAAATATAGAAAAATGCCATAAAAAAAAAAATCAAATGGAAAAATAACAACAAAAAAAAAACATAACAAAACAAAACAAAGCAAATAAATTAATAATGTAGTTATTAGAAATAACAGATGTTGAAATGAAAATCTTAGTTGTTTTGTTTTTTTTTTTTTTTGCAAAAAGAAAGAGAGAAAGAGATTGATTATGTTTATTGAACAGGAAAAAAAAAAACAAATAAACAAACGAATTAATAAAAAACAAAAAAAAAAAACAAAAAAAATTTAGTGGCTGGAGGAGGTTGTTTTGTATTTTGAACATATTCTTTATTTATGCACGAAATAAAATCTATTATGTGACCAAAAATAAATACCGTTTTTAAATTTGTGCGCGAAAAAAAAAACAACAAAAAAAAAAAAAAAAAATCAACAGAAAGAAAAATTTGAACAGAAAACAAAAAAAAAAAAATTAAGAGAACTTTTTTTTTTCTAGTTTTAAAATAGCGATGATATGACAAGATCAAAAGTAAAAAAATAATAACATAACTCAAATCAAAATTCTATCAAAACATGTTTTATGTAAACATATTTTAAGAGAAAAAAAAGAAAGAAAGAAGAAGAGGAAGAAGATGATGAATAAAAGAAGTTACAGACAAAAAACTATGATTAATTTATCTAATTAAATTCTTATTTAGAAAAAAAAAAGAAAAAAAAAAAACTTCTAATGTTAACTACAAATAAGTATTGATGTCATCATTCAAAATTCAGTCATCTTCAATTTATTTTGACATATCAAATATCAGAAATTCTATTAAAATTTGGCAACAGAACATATTTTATTGAATGTCGAAAAAAAATATATTTATGAAAACGTGAACGTGATTAGATGATTCGCTAAAAAAATATTCTTATGTACATTTTTATGTTTAAAGAAGAAAAATCGTAAGGAAGAGATAAGAAAAAAAAAAAAAACGCAAAAATTAAATATATATAATTTGTTATAGAAATTTTGATGAGTTTATTTTAAAATCACGGACAAGTCTATTTATATAATTAATATAACGATTATAAAGTTTATACTTCCCCAACTATCTGTTGAAAGTATTTCAGTTTTTTTTTTTCTCTCTCTTTCTCTTTTGATTTTTACTTTTTCTTGTTGTTATATTTTTGCTGTTTTTCTATTTCTTCTTATTTTTTTTTTTTATTTGATTCTAGTTAAAAAAAAAACAAATTCTTATGGACGAACGAACAAATTCAACATATATAAATGATAGAAAAAGAATAAAAAAACCTGAACGTTATTATTTTATGAGATCACGTGCATCTTATGAACTATAAAATTTGTTAATAATAATAGTGATAGACATTACATTTTTCAAACAAATTTTTCTTAAAGATAGTTAAAACTTATCTGGTAGAATTCTTTATTTTCTATTCTCGATTTTAGATCATTTTTATTTTTTCTTCTTATTTTAAAAGGAAAATTCTTAGAACGGAATTTTCATCTTGTACATCTTCTATAGATTGGTAGTTTATATTTATTTTGTGAATGTCATTAATCTTGAATTTATTTTGAATGCATCTAAATTACTGTAACAAAACATAAATATTTAATTTTTAAAAATTGAAAAATATGTAAAGATTTTTGTCTTCTTCTTTTAAATATTCTTGATTAATAGATTATAGAAAATGTCAAATAGCTTTTTGGTCGTCTTTTCGTTTTTTCTTTTTTTTTTTATTATCTTCCGATTTTGTTTTCTTTTAATTCTAAAAATATGGTAATATATATAAGAATAGATTTAAACTAAAAGCGAACGGTCATTCAATCCCGGGCAATGCACGCACTTTCTATTTCTATATATTCATATATTGAATATTGACGTCATTGATTTGTTTAATTCTTATTCTTAAATATTAACATCCAACTGAGAGACCGCGATTGAATGCAGTCAAATATATGTTGTAAAGGTATTTATTATTTTTCTTTCTTTTATTAAGTCAGCCAGCTACACAGCCATCATCATCATTATCATTAGGAGGCAGTAAAGTTTTCAGAATTCCCAAGAAAAAAAAAAATTCGGCTTTTTTTTTTTTGAAAACTTAAATTTTTGTTACCAAAAAAAAAAAAAATAAAAAAATAAAATGATTCTATATAAAAGTCGCCATTCGTTAATTTAAATTATTAATTTAATAATTTATTAAACATTAATTTAAAATACACTGTAAATAATTAATATTCAAATTTTATTACATTTATTAATTGCTTTGAAACAGGATGAAAAACAAAATATGTTTATCGAAAACATAATCAGTGTAAAAAAAAAAAATTATGTTGATTATGTTAAAAATGTTTCAATCTTTTAAAAGACAAAAAAAACATTTGAAAGGTTTTTTTTTCTCATTCAACATTGAAGAAAATTCAAAGAATAAAACATAATAAAGAGTTAAAATGTAGAAGAAGACAAAAAAAAAATACATACAACCGAATACAATCAAAAAGTCTTGTGAATTTTTTTTTCTATATTACTTTTAAGCTTTATATTTATATGTATTGTTTTGTTTTATACAACACGGTGAAGCAATGTCAATGCCATACCACGTTTAACGTTATATAAGAAAGACAAGGACGGTTATTGGTACCACAAATACATTCATGTCAGGTGTTTTATAAACATTACATAAGATTAAAGGTGTATTGAACTCGCGATATAGTATTTATTTATTTTATTTCTTTTTTTTTTCTTCTGTTTTGCTTGCTTGCCTTTTATACAACAGAACAGAGAGTAAAGCAACACAAAGAGAGGGAGAGAGAACACAATCGTAGAAATGTATGTAGAAATGTGTGAAAGAAAGCATTTTTAAATTTAGAAAATGAGAGAGACAGTAAAATTTGTGATGATTAATTAAAAATGCTAATTTAATAATGTTGAATGCCAATTAATAAATACAAAAAAACAAAAATTTTATGCAAAAAAAAAAAAGAAAGAAAAGCAAAACAAAACAAAAAATTCAATAAAAATAAAATCGAGATTTACTGAAATTTGTGATACTTGATGATTTCATGTTATAGAAATTTAGAATTTTTTGTTTTGTTTTGTTTTCATTTCATTTAATTATACAATTTTCGCCCCCATATAATAAAATTCACAAGGTGAAACTTTATTTTACACTGAAAACTAGAACTTGAACAATTTCCGGTATAAAACATTAATTTACAAGAAATTAAAAAATAATCAATCATTCAGAAGAAGAAGAAAAAGAAGAAAAAAAATACTAAATGCGAATGTTATTCTTTTATTCTGTTAAAATAAAAAGTCACCTAGACGTATGGTATAAAAGTAAGAAAATTTATTGTAGATTTAAAATAAAAGAAATGTGACCAAATTTCAAAATGTAATAAAATCTTTTAAAAGAAAAAGAAAAAGAAAGAATGAAAAAGAAAAAAAAATCACAATACATTTTTAGATTCAATTGGTGTCGCTTTGTACGTGTTTTTGCGATGACCGGGTCACATAAATTTGACTATACGCGCATTTACATTATTTTAGTGTCAAACTTTTCACTAATGAATTCTCTGTTTTTTTTTTTTTTTTTTTACACTTTATATAGAGTTTCTGTCATTATAATAAAATAAAATTATTTTATTATGATTATGAATGATTCAATTTACAAAAATTTAAAACTGTCAGATTGGATCTTGCGATTATTCTTCTAAATCTACACTGGCACAAGAACAAAAAAACAACAACAATAACAAAACAAAAATTTGATTGCTATCGCTTCATTTTTTTCGTTTTTTTTGTTTGTTTGTTTGATTTTATTGTTAATATCAAAAGAACGTTATTGATTCATGACAACATTTTTATTTTTGTCTGACCAACAAATTTATGCAAAAAAAAAAGAAAAGAAAAGAAAAAAATACAAATTTGTTGTAAAAAAACGAATAGACGAAAAGACCAAAAGAAAGAAAGGAAGAAAGCAAATAAACAAATGTCGTTATACTCGCTAACAATATTTTATATTTAGTTCGCCTTGTTTCAGTTTTTTTGTTGTTGCATTTAATTTTTTTTTTATATTTTTTTTTTCAATTCAATCAAGCATAAGATCCCATGTACTAAGTACAACTGTTTTATGAACCGATTTAAATTGAAATGAAGGTGTTTTAACTGTTTATTATATTAGACATTTTAATTAGGTGAAAATTAGATAAAACTTTTGTACGTATTTTTCTATTTCCAAAATGGAAACGAAAAAATCAATAGAAAAAAAAAAAAGATAAAACGAATATTGAAGGTAAAATAGAACAAAAGTTTAAATTGAAAATAAAAGAAGAAGAAAAAAAAAGATGGTGAAAAATAAAAAAAAATAGACGGAATAGAATAATCAATTTTTAATTAAAAATTCAAGATGATCGTATTTTGTCCCTTCATTAAATCTTTTTTTATAACCACAAATTTCACACAAATATAAAATGTAATTTAACAAAAAAAAAAAAAACAACAATTTTGGTTTACATCAGTATTAATTGGGTGTGCATTTAATGACTTAATTTTGATGAATTAATTCTAGTGACAAAAATAATTAATTAATTAATTATAAAGAATAAAAAAAACATCAGTGTAGGTAGATTTTAACATTGAGACTGAGAGTATAATTTATAAACAAATAAAGAATTTAATAATCTACACTCGACATAATTAATACAAAAGACATCAATAGACAACGAACCCGTGAATACAATGAAAAATTGTCTTTTCCCGTCAAAAAAAAAACACAACAACAAAACAAATCAGAAAAATTATTAGAACAAAAAGAAAACACGAAGAACAACAACAAAAAAAATGTTATTAACGCAAAACTTAAACCATCAACGAAACTGAAAATTCTTTATAAATATATATTTAAATACAAAAAAAAAAGCTTCTACATTCATACATACACAAATTACTGCATGCAAACACACAAACACAAATACAAAAACATAAAAATTCAGAATTTTTATATTTTCCCAAGCTAGACAAGGCTAGCAAATAATTCTTATAGCTACCTGTAAAACACGAGCAGAACAAGAATAAGACTAAACATTTCTTCGTACGATGAACTCGTATGGATTGGAACGAGACAAATGCATTCGCGGTTTTTTTTTTGTTGTTTTTTTTTTTTTTAAATTTATATTTTTATGACGAAGAACTGTATGATCGAATGAAATAAAAATTGTATTATACACTGTGTGATGGTTTTGAAGAAGATCCCAAAAGCTTATATAACAACATATTACCATTGAGTATTCTTTAGTGAAGCGACGACCTTAGAACGGTCAAGATCACATTTTATAGTAGAGTAAAAAAATAAATATTAAAGAGAGAAAATATTTACGGTGCAAACGTTATTTAATAAATGTTACTTAAGTGAAAATTTTTAGTTACGTTTTTCTTTTATTTATTAAAATTAATAAAAAAAAAAAAATTTTTGTAGTGCGTTAAACACAAATTTTTTTTATTTTCATTCAATTTTTTTTCTGATAAAATTCTTTTATCTTTTTGAGAAAAAAATAAATATCAAATACAAAAAAAAAAAAATATTAGAAATTTTCATTCTTAATCGTAAGAAGAAGAAGAAAATTAATTCAGTGATTAACACAGATAAAATAAAAATAAGTTTATAATATTATTTAGTGGATGCGATCACTGTAGATTTCTTTTAAAGTGATTTCAAAAGCAAATATTATATAAATCTTACGAAGAAATTTTATAAGAGAAATAAAAACAAAACAGGTAAGCCAATAAAGTGAAGAGTAGAAAAAATATATTATCTAAAATACAGTTAATCGAATGGACTCGTGGATGGATAAATTGACGGTTTAGCTTAAATATGTGCAATTTTCTTATATACAAATTTAATTTTTTTTTTCTATTCTCGTTCGTTTTTCTTTTATACAAAATTAATACTCTGTTCTGAATTGCACGTGCGTGGGATTTTTTTTTTTCATTTTTTCTTCATATAATTTCTCTTTATATTTTGTTAGAAGTTAAGGAAATGTTGTTATTCGCACATCTTTTCCTTTAACATATTTTTCTATTTCGTATTTTATTTCTGGTTGTTGTTAAACGGGAAAAAAAAAAGTGTATATAGAAAAAGTAACAGAAAATTTTTATTAAGTTGAAAAATGTTTATATCGCCATATAAAAATAGGGAATTACCAAAAGAAGAACAGCGAGTGATAAACAACAACTACAAAAATTGTAACGACATTGAAACACACGACTAAAAACAAAAACAAAATAGAAAAATAATAAATTAAAAAAATCTCTATTAATTAAGAAAAAAATAATCAATAAATTTATTGATTCTTAAAGAATTTCTATAACGGGAATATCATCACAGTCAAACCAAACCAAAATAAAATAATAAAAAAAAAAAAAAAAAAGAACTAAAAACGAAAATTTTTCTCTTTCCTCGTACATCTTTTGTTGAGTTTAAACAAAAAAAAAAAAGAGTCTTGCAAGAAGACTTGTATAATGTAAATCGAGTTTAGATCTTTTTTTTTTTATATTCTTCTAATAATTATTTCTTGAATTTTTCCCATTCTTCACTGCAGGTGACTCAAGCAGAAAAAAAAACAATTGCTTGCACACACATATTTTTGTTCTCCTTTGATTTGTATTGTTCTTGAACTGCCAGATGATTGTTTGGATTTCAATATTTCATCTATCCATTTTTATTGGACCCTATTTTTCTGTTATTCGATCAAAATCTGTACAAAATCGGTACGAAATAAATAAGCTGATCTCGTAAGATCATCAGAGATTCCTTTAAAAATGTTAATATTGAATAATACAAAGTGTTCGATCAAGATGAAGATGATCTGCGTGAAATGTGAATGAACGATATATATTCTTCTCTAAGAAATTAATAGTTGCTAGACGAGATTTTTTCGCAGAAAAATAAGAAAAAAAAAACCAGAAAGTTACTTCTGGAAACGGTGATTTTTATATAAAAAAAAAAAGAAATAAATACAACAAATATTATTATACGTGTATATTAAGGTGGATATATTTATATCCGAGAGACCGATGATGGTGCGTAATTATATAGATATTATTATTATTTTTTATTTTATTTATATTAACTAACTATCCAACTATCTATCAATACGCGTATTTCTTTCATATGATGAAAAATATATAATAATAAATAGTTAATGTCTAAAGAATTCATTCTGCACTAATAGCAAAAAATTAGTTCCTCAGTTTGTTCGTTTTTTTTTTCTTTCTTTCATTCCTTCTTTTCTTTTGTTTCTGTTGTATTAAATAATAACGATTTGCTTTAAGAAGAACAATAAAAACGATTTTTTTTCCTTTACTTCACAAACAAAAAAAAAAAATATACAAAAACAACAAAATAAAAAGAGTCAATAAATTAAGCGGATAGAACATTTACGATTTTGTTTTATAAAAAAAAAAGTTACAAATAAAACTAAAATTAAAATAAATAGAATAAAATTGTCTTTATTGTTAAGAAAAAAAAAATACTTGACTTCTACGACCCGACTTGTGATTTTTCACATTTTGTGTTCTTTTCTTATTTTTTTTTGTTCGCAAACAAACAATCAAAAAATTTACAACAACTTCCTATTTTTTTATAAGATCCGACGACGCGCATTTCTTTGAAGAAACAGAAACTTAATATAGTTTTTTTTTTCTCTTCTTATTCGTCTTCTTTTTCGTTTCTTCTTATTTTTTCTCCATTTATTTGTTGTGCGCTTTTTGGCACACAAAAAAAAACATAAATATAAAAAGAAATTATATAATTGAAGAGCGTGCGAGATGGGTCAACTAAACACAATATAAAATTTGAAAATTTTTAAATTACTAATATTAAAGTTGCCTTAGAATAAAAGAAAAAAAAAAAGAAGACACACAAATTCTATTTGTTGTTGGTTCTTTTGACTTTTTGTTTGTTGTTTGTTGTAATCGGAAATAGCTTTTGTTTTACTTGTTTTTTTTTTCTTTCTCTATACTTTTGTGTGTCTTGGGTTTTTGTTTTGGGTCTTTTACATAAAATCAAAAAAAAAATAGAAAAGAGAAAATTTAGCACGTAAAACTAGATTTTTCTGTTAGAAAAACAAAACACGCAAACACTGACCATTTAAAATAGAAATAATTCACATTTTTTTCATTAATTTGCGTAAATTATTAAATTTAAAAATAGAATCAAATTCAAACAAAACACAAAACTTTCTTATGTTGATCGAAAAGAAATAATTATAAAAATATGTTGCACCATCAAGCTTCTCAATAAGAAATCCATTTTTCAGAAGAATAATTAAAAAACACACACAGACACACACATACACATAATCAACAATGTTTCAAGAACAAATAAGAATTCATTTTAAGGAGTTTTTTTTTTATGACCATTAACTATATAAAATATCCACACAAAAGTCAATAAAATATTCACAAGGCAAACTTCATATCATAGAGAAAAACTAATTATAAAATTATCCTTAATAAAAAAAAAAGATGATCCTTTTATACACGCGTTATACACACACACACAACTATTTATAGGAGAGAACTTATAATAAAATAATAAAAAAATTTCACAATCTTACAAAAAAACAAAACAAACACATTCAATTTTATTTGAAAATTAAAAATTTATATACGCAGATGATGGTAGAATAAAAATAATAAGTGAAACATTGTATAAAAATACGATTCTTTAATAGAGTCAATACAAGACGACGAAGACGAAGAACGAAGGGAAAAAGGTAAAAAAGGAATAATATATTGTTCTATTTTATATTTATCCCTCCATATAAAAAGTGATTGTTAGTTTTTCCTATAACCAATTTTTTATTACTCACATATATTCTTCATTTCATTTCATTTTCTTTTATAATCTTAATCATAATTGTAAAATCCATACATAAGGGAGAAAAAAAAAATGAAAGAAAACGTTTTATCATCAAAACAAAATCTTAAACTTATTTGCATCCGGTCATGCAAACTTTATTTTAGAAGAAATTGTATACCTTTAAGGTATGAGTGCATCATAAAAAATCTAAAGCAAACATATAATCGTATTTATTTTTTCTAAAATGAATTCTTTTTTTTCTTCTCATTTTTATTTATGATGGAAGTAATATTGTACAGAATAGAAAATAGGAATGATATCAGCTGGCTATGATTTTAATAAAAAAAAACAATTCTATAGAATGAAAAAAGAGAGAAACTATTCATTTTACAATTCTTAATGGGATCAATATTGTTAGATTTTTCCTCCTTATAAAAATGGAATATAGAAAATGTTTTAGTTTAAAAGAATAAGAAGAAAAGAATCATTTTCGATCGGAAGTAATAATTATTTATTCGTTTTAGACAACAATAATATACCTTACAGGTATATTTGCTTCAAACACAATTATCGACTAGAACAATTTTTAAATTTATTGCTTTAAATCACGTTTTTATTGAAATTCCGACATTTACCAGTAAAGATTTTTTTTTTCTTTCCTAAACCAAAAAAAAATTCTATATAAAATTTTATTTTTGGATTATGTAGAGAGATTTTTGTTTTTCTAACAAGTAAATCGATTAGAATTTAAGACAAATAATTTGTGTTTTAAATAATAATAAAATTGCATATAAAACGTGATCGGCTTGTGGCCTATTTAAACCATTAATGTGATCGTATAAAACTTTGGAAAAAATCTTTACATTTTATTCGAAATTATAAATTTGCTAAAAATAATAATTATTATTGTAATTGCAATAAAATTAAATATTAAATTGTTATTCATAATAGCAATCAAGTCTACCTGACATACAAATTATTATTAAATAAAAAAAAAAAACAAAGACGAAGACGAAGAAGTAGAAGAACAAAAAAAAAAAAAGATTCAATCAAACTTGGCTACCTCATTTTTATGTATTTTGTATACAAATGTATTTCCATGCATTTATACATATATACATAAATATAACAAAAAATTAGGTTTCTAGTGACTTGACCGTGTTATTTTTGGATAGCCCTATCGCGATTGAATATTTCCTGAAACCCAAACAAAAACGACATTTAGTTTTCGGGAAAATTATATATTTCTGTTCAGTCATTTGTTTTTTTGTTTTTTTTTTGTTTTGTTTTGTTTTGCTTTTAAGAACGGAAGTTGTGATCTTGATTGCATCATTTCATTTATGTAATTTTCTTTAATTAATTAGAAGATCTTGAGAAGCAAAAAAAGAACCACAGTAAATATGAATAAATTATTATAAAGCAAAAAAAAAAAAAACAAGAAGCTGTAGCAAATAAATGATTAATTGTTGAAAAAGTATTAGCTTAAAGCACAATAAGCGGCCAATAAGAAAAAAACAAAATAATTTAATTTCACTTAGCCTAGCCCTGAACTTAGTAATGAAAATTAAAACAAATGAACATTGTTTAATTTACTTGTTTTTCCAACAAGAAAATAAAATAACCTGAAATATTTTAAGATCAGGTCAAACAGAAAAATGGTCTAGAAAATGAACGCTAAATTCCAGTTTTGTTGTTTTTTTATATTTTTTTTTTCATCAAGTAAAAGTTTGACCAAAATTTCTTTTCAATTCTATTGTTTTACACATGAATAATATAATTAAATAAATTAACATAAAAAGAGGCGACTTATTTTTCTATTAAAAAACATGATACAACTTTGATTTCTTATAAATAAAGTAAGTAAGGTCAATGTCAACTTTATATTAAATTGCTATAAATTTGATAAAAAAAAATAGTTCATTCATGTTCAAATAAAATCTAAATATTGCATCATTTGCATTTCAGTTAGTTAAAATAAGAATAAAAAAAACATTATTGTAACGATTTGAATATTTAAACAAAATTGTGTTTACAAAAAAAAAAAAAAAAAAGAAACAAAAATGGAAATCGATAAAATTTTATACGTTTATTTTATAAAACTCTACATATTCAATGTCTATCACGAAATAAGGTCGATTTACAGTATATACATTGTACGTTAGTAGGTATGTAATCTAATGTACGTATATATATATATATATATATATATAATTGAATAATAAATAATAATAATCTAATGTCTTAAAAGTATTCTTTGTTGCCAATAAAGGAAATTCCGGTATCATTTTGAATTAGTCATGGCGCTAGTTCTAAAACAAAATAGCGAACAACGAAAAAAAAAAAAATTCATATAAATTTCTTTCTCACTGTCTCTCTTACTCTTTTTTCTTTCTTTTCATCTTATAATTGTTCAATTGAAATTGAAAATACATTTTTTATAAATCTGTTTTTTTTTGTCTGGAGGCGGTTTATGTTGTTTTTGTAAATAGAATTAAATAAATACAAATATAAATAAGAAAAAAAATAATATACCGCAGTTTTAAGAATATTTTCATCCTAATATTTATTTTTTAACAACAACAAGAAAAAAATACACAATATGCAAATGAGTCTAATGACATATGAGAACAGTTTTAACAGAAAACAAATTTAAATAAATATCTCATTTTGATCACACATCTTCCATCCCAATACAAAAACGAAAAAGAAGAAGAAGAAGAAGTAGAAGAATTTTACTAGAATATTTCAGTTTCTGATGAGATAAGTTTTCTGTTTATTCATTTTTATCTTTTTTAATTTCATTGATTTCTTAAATATTTTTTTCTTCTTTTATTTAATTAAATTTTCGTGTTTTTTTTTTTCTTTAACTTTATTTATGTTAATAATAGTTATAACAGTACCACAATCATCATGTTGTGCAAAAATTATCACAGTTAGATATAACGATCATAATTAATAAACAAAGAAATTTTTTTGTTATTCTGCGAAAATACACCAATAAAAATTAAACCAAAAAAATTAACAGAAAATTCAATTATTTGTTATTTATTTAACAATTCTTATTAATGTCTTTTTTGTAGGCTAAACCAGATATTTTGTCTCTATAAATATTTTCATAATAAATTTGAATTATCCGTGCGTAAAAAATACATTTAAACTTTGAAACATATATAGTAAAATTATTATTAATTTGCAAAAAGAAGAAAGGGTTAAAAAAAAAATAAATATATTTCATACAGTTATATTATTCATCATTAATTTATTTACCACTTACTACTAAATAAATCCTTTCGTGTAAATGTAAAGTGAAAGGTAAAGAATAACAGCATTCTGGTTACATTTTATTTTTGTTATGTCTTCTTCTCAATAATAACTGTATTCATTCCTTGGAGGATTTCAATCTTTCCATGAAAAAATAACGGAATAACAACGTCCACTAAAAAATTTACCTATATATTTATGAATACAAACTACAAGGTACAAAAAAAAAACGTAAACTGATTGATTAGTTAATGACCCAAAAATATAAATAATTCTTTCTCTCCCAGTTATTCACACACAACACAGTAAAAGGCTCAAACAAACACACACACCACTTACACTGGTACAAATTGTTCAAGGAAAAATTAAGATGTTTGGAATAAATTAAAATTCATTGATTAAAATAAAATATTTATAACCGCGTCATCATCATCATCATAAAATATGATAATCATCATCATCATCATCTTGTCTGCCGTATATATAAACAACATAATATTATCACTTTTACACATTTTCTCTCTTTTTCTTATTCACAACTCTTTTTTTTTTGTTATTTTTTAAAGAAAGAAAAAAAAATATAATTACGCGTCTTGAACGCGTATTTTCTTGATCATCATTATTGATATGTTTGGATAAAGTTGATAAATAATTCATTAACGTGCCAATGTCAATGTCAAACGTTATGACGACGATACTACTTCTATAAACTTAAGAAAATCGCGGTTTTTTTTTCTCTACATGTTCCATATATAAGTATGGATGCATAGGTGTGTGTGTGTGTGTGTATGAAACATACTTGTATTTAATATACTGTAATGTAAAGCGTTCGCCGCTTCTCAGTGAGTTATAGTGTTAGACAAACAAAATTAAATAAAAATCTACAATGTTAATGTTATTTTTTTTCATACTTCTGACTTTTTTACTTCTTCTTCTCTTTGTGCAAAAAAAAAAAAAACCTTTATAAGAAAAATTGTATATGATTAATGCGAAATGGATAATAATGTATGTTAGTCATATTATTATTTATATTTGTTTAAGAAATATCTTTAACAGATTTAACAAAAAAAAAAAAAAAAGAAGAAGACACATAAGAAGAAGAGAGTCAGAGAGACAGGTTAAAATAATGTATATTATTTGTATGGTTATTTTGGTTAAATGTGCGACGTGAATTACATTAAGTCAAAAAAAAAAAAAGAAAGAATATGGGAGGGATACGCGCGTTTACTTATATGTACTTATAAAGCATGTGAGACATGAGAAAATTTGACACTGAATAGAGAGTAGGTAATATCATCATAAAATAATAATAAATTGTACAAAAACAAAAAATAACAAAAAAAAAAAAGTACAAGACATACATATGGAAGAGAAATAAAATGTACATAGTGTACCGATTAACCAACGAAGAATTTTAAAAGCACAAGAAAAAAAAAAATGAATATATATACAGTCAGACCTCAGACATGAGAATTTGATGGACAGTATTGATAATGAATGCTTTAATGACTGTATGTATGATGTGTGGTTCTGAATATATAAAAAAAAAAGATAATATATTGGACAAACATCATCATTACCATATATTCAACCGTTATAATTAATTGGTTAAATATGCCTGATTGCCTATATTAATAATAATAATACTTTGATTGTCAAAACAAGCTTTTTTTTTTGTTTATAATTTAAAGTTTTTTTTTAATCAAATTTGTTCGGAACGATTTAAAGTATTGCTTTTTTTTTAATCAAATAAAAATTATAAAATATGCCCCATATATAATTCGCTGTTCAAGAATGAAAACAGAAAGATTTAATTATAGAAAAAAAAAATTAATAATATAAATCCGTTAAAATAAAATTTATAGCAAACGGAATTTATAGCAAAAAACGGCGTTTAATTGCGGGTTGAAATATTTCTTTTTAGAAAGAAATTCGGAAATACTATTAATGGTTATCGTTGTTCTTCTACGTTCTTCCACATTCTTTTTTTCACTATATATTATTGAATAGATCAAAAGATATAAAGAAATTATGTAAGAAATAAAAGATTAACGTTTACTATTATTATGATTTGATTAGACTTAATTTCTATTTACTATTTTTTGTACACGTCATGAAATAAAAATCATTTTGTATATTTTCTTTCAATCGACTTGTGAGAAATTAAAATTTATTTGTACATAAATAAATGAAATGCGGGAGATTTCAATTAATAAAGAAACAATATGTTCAAAGGGAAAATTTTGTAAAGCCGTTTTATTTCTATTTTCATTTTTTAAATTTCTAATAATAAAGTGGGCGGAAATAAACGTACTTTTATTCTATTTTTTTCTTATTAACTAAAAGAATTTTTTGTATAAAGAGAAAACCTTTAAAAATGCATAGAAATTGACCGAAAAACAAAATTCTTTTTGATGAATCAATTAAATTCTGGCATGTATATCGAATTAGAAAATATGCAGAATAAAGTGTTACAGTTGAAGGCGGTATAAATTTTCGACAATAAAAGAAAGAATAAAAAAAGCAATAAAATTCAAATTAAATTAAATTTGATAATAAAAGAGAATTTTTTTTTGGATCACGTTGTTCAGAAGGAACCGAAAAAAATAAATACAAAAATTATAATATTTATTCTGAGTCAGCACAATGACAAAACTTAACGGTCATACCGGCAATAACATTTATAAGAAGAAAAAAAAAACACCAAAAAAAAAATTGTTACTCATGATTGGCCTCAATCTTAATATGACAATTCGTGTAATAAGTTTATGATACAAGTGGGCGCCTCCACTTAGACGCGGTACCAATTTTGTTACAATTTTTCCGCCTCAATTTAATTGCAGAAAGAGAGAAGAAAAAAAAGTGTATGCTTACAAAATGTGATATTCACGCCAACCTAACATAATAAACAATTCATTAACAACAAATGTCATTGAGACAATTTTTTTTTCTTCTTCTTCAATTTTTATTTCAAACTTGAAACTTACAACATTTCTTCAATTAATAACTCACCTAGTTTATGATACATGTGGATGTGGTATTATGTTTAATAGTATAAGGAAATATATATTGTCATTTTGAAACGGAGATACACTTTATATTAATTTACTTAATGTTCAACAATATCACCAGCAACAACAGGAACACAAAAAAAAAATGCATTTTGCATCGTTACCTTGACAAAAAAAAAGCATATAAAAAATACAACATTAAACAAAACATAAAAACAAGAAGTATAAAATGTAACGCCAAATTAAGACAAAACAACTATAAGACGATTAGATAATTAGATAATTAGAAGTGTCGCATTTGTCGTCTAATTTATATGTTATGTTATGTTTTTTGTTTGTTTGTTTGTTTTTGTTTCTTCGCATTACATCATTCCAAAAGGAAGGTGTAAAAGATTATAAATGATAAATCTATCGTCATACTGTTTGTTTTTTTTCGTTTGTTTAAGAATACGGTGCAATATTTACTATTATAGAGCATTTTTTGTAGCAGCATTTTATTATACATTGTTGTATTTTTGCTCTACTCTACAAGTATATTTTTTATAATAATAAGATACAGCAAAAGAACATGACACAAATTCTATTGTAATTTAATGATAACTGAAAGATAACAGTTACTGTGTATCAATATCTTAGTTAATGCTCTTTTTTCATTCTTTCATTCGTTCTTTATTATTTCTTTAAGAATCTTTTATTTTATAAACAACAACAAAATGAACGACATTTTATTCTATACATTTTTTCTACTTTATTTCTAAACATATTTTATGATTGCATTTTGCATTATTACCGTTTCAACATTTATTCGATTAGATTAGAAATAGTTTTAGTTTTTTTTTCTTTTCTACGAAACAAAATAACAATAAATATTCTGTATATAAAAACAGAAAGTTCTTTCTCTCTATTTTTCATCATTCATTCAATTTTTCTGTTTTTTTTTATTTCTTATAATTCTAGTTTCTTATAGAGATTTTTATTTATTTAGTTTCCATTAAAATTCAAATAGAAAATGCTTAACATATGTTTAGTTGAAAAGAAAATAAATCAGAATAATGTTATCTGTATATGCACAAATAAAGTGTACCTACATTATTATTATTATTTTTTTTTTTTTATATATTACCGTTTGATTTATTTCTATTTTTTTTAACGAAATCATTTTTAACGATCAATTGAAAAACTATGCAAAAAAAAAAAAACAAACAAATAAGAAGAAGAAGAAAATAGAGAAAAATAGAAATATTCTTTCCTTTGATTAAATGCGAGTATATTCACAGAGACTCATTTTTAATATTGGTTCTAAAAAGAAATCTTTGATTTTCTCTCCAAAGAATTAACGAAAAAAAAAAATGGTAAAAATTAAAAGAAAAAACAGAAATTAACATTTTTTTTTGCTTCATAAAATTTTATAAAAAAATGAGAAAAAAAAAACATAAAATTAAATTTCCGCTATTTTTCTACACAAACTCATTTTTGTTTTTTGTTTAGAGTTTGTGGTTAACGACGAATATGCATTACCAAAAGGGTTAACTGAGACTTATTATCGGAGGCTTTTTTTTTTTTCTAGTCATAAAATTTTATGTACATAAAAAAAAAGTAGAAGCACCAACAAAAACAACTAAAAGTACATGATGTGGGCGCCACTGTATTAAAAAAAAAACAGATAACTTCATTTTACATATAATTTATTTGATGTTTTTAGTTCTGTTTCAGAGATATGATAGTTTTCATAAATATCATATTTTTTATGAGCTTTTTTTTCTGTAGTTTGTAGTTTTTTTTTCTTTCATTTTAATGTGTAGAAAATTGAAATTTATTGGCATATCCATTTCACTATTTTAATATAATGAAGGCTGTCTTAGAATATGTACATCCCATAGAAAATGATAAATAATCCTTGATCTTTTAATTGTTTCTTTCTTAATTTATTATCTTTGAAATTAAGAAGATTTTATTGAAGAAAAGTAATTCATTTCTCATCATTATTTTATAGAAATTACATAAAAAACATTTATTGGTTAATAAGGGATTAAAATCACAGGGGATTCTTCGTTTGAAAGTTAAATAATTTTTGCTATTCGCTAATGTTGATTAAAAAGTAAAGAAAAAAAAATGTAAAGAAAACAATACAAGAATAAATATATTCAGTACAATTGTGTTTTTTTTTTCTCTTCATTTTGTACAAAATGTCGTTGACTTGTCCCATTAAATTCTATGTTTGACAATGATAATTTTATTTTATTTTCCAAAATGAACTTCAGTAACATCAACAGTAGTTCAAGTATAATTTTGCGGTTAGTGAAATAGAAATTGTTAAAATAAAATTAACCATTATTATTATTATATTATATTTTATTCATTTATATAAAAGAGAAAAACAGAGAAAGAAAGAGAGAGACAGAAAAAAATACAAGAAGAAAAACATATAAAAATTGAAACTTCAGACACAAAAGTAAAAGATTTTGCAATTAAATTTGTCTCTTTCCGGCAAACTCATGGGATCACGCAATTCTTAATTTCATAATAAACGAGATTCGTTTTTCTTTTATTATTATTTTATTTTTTTTGTTGCTTTTCTTATGTTTGTTTTTTTTTTTATGTTTTGTTTTAATGCCGCAACAATAGAATAATTCTATAAATTTTTAAAAGAGTTCTTTGAACATTCTTATAAATAAATATAGCGTATAATAAATGGATTTAGATGAATTAAGTTGTAATAAAAAATCACGCGCGCAAACTTTATAATATCAATTGCTTCTTGAACATAATTTCTTATAAAAAAATACTTAAAATTGTCTTAATTTACTTTAAAATTCAAAATAATAATAATAAAAAATAAGAAGATACAATCAAGATAATTCATTATTTATGAAAGAAGATGAAAAAAATTTAAAATGATTTTTTGCTTTTAAGAGGAAAATAATTTATGATAATTTGCCCGCGGAAAACATCTCATAAAAGTGGTACAATTTGACAATGTTTGTTATACGGGAAAAAAAAAATACATTCTTGAAGCTAAACAAAAATTATTTTAATTGTTTAATGATTTTAATGTAAAATAATTTTCATATCAAAAAAAAAAAAACATTAAATTCAGAAAGCAACAATGAAAAACTGCAGATAGAAAAAAAAACCTTTAGAATGATTAAATCGAAAGAAAAAAAAAAGTTCTAAAAGAAATGCGAGTTTACTAATAATTTTCACTTATATACAGTAAATATATAGGTACGCTTCGTACGCATATACACAAAACAAAAATATTTAAATTACAGTTTTCAAGAATGCTTAGGCCCTTTAGAAGAACTAAAAAAAAAAAAAAAAAAGACCACAACAACAACAGCAATATTCTTAAAGATATTGAAATCACTTTAAATATATCTGCGCTGACATGCATAGAATTTAACGAATTAAAATATTAGAGAAAAAAAAAATTCATGATGAAGAAGAAGAAGAGGAAGAGGAAGAAAAAAAAAACTAAATTAACAATTATCACGTCAAACAATGTGTTCTTATATAACTCATGATGACCAATGAGTTGGATACTGTTATTTAGGAATAATATAGGAAAGGAATGTTACAAACAGAAAATAAATAAGAAGAAAAAAAAATGTAACGTAAAGAAGAAGAAATATTTAGGCATATATTTTTTTTTCGACTGTGTTTTTGTTGTTATTGTTACTGTTGTTAAGTAGAACCAAAGTTGTTTTCAATAATTCATCTTTATAGAAAATTTTACGTAATCATCATCTTCATTATTGTAGATAAATAGTTAAGGGCCTTCAGCAGTTAGTTGTAGTTATAGATACAAATAAATTCTACCTACCTACATATTTGTTTTATTATTTTCTAATATATTCGTTAGGTTATATTATGTTATGTTTCTTCCTCGTAATATAAAAATGACATAACATTTAAATAACTATTGAGAGAAGACACGTGTAATGAATAAATAAATAATCAAATGTATAAGTAGAAGCTATTCAATGTTTGATCTTTATGCAGAAGTTTATATGCACTTTTTTTTTATTATTATTATTGCTGTAGAGAATATCCGTAAGAAAAAATATCAAAATAATAACACAAAACAAAAAAAAAACATTTCATTTAACTTTATTTAGATTCTGTCTATATGGGTGTTATTTAGAAGTGAAGTTAAATTATAGAATAAGATGTGATATGAAGGCGTTTTAATTATGTACAAAGTATACATAACCTGCAATATATACCCGGTATTTGCAGATAACTGTTTACACTTACAAACAATAATTATGTAATCAATATAGTTAGCATTAATTATTCGTAATTAGTTTTTGTGTATTATATATACTACGGCACTAATTACATATGATGGATGGATAGTGGTCTAACAAGTCTTCTATATTCTTTTTTTTTATACATGGCTGATTTTTTTTTTGTTCGTTTAAACAAAAAAATAAAATAGTGGAAGGAGAAGAATGCAAAAATATAATATTTCGTTTGAACTCTCTTCTACCATAATAATAAAACTAATAATAAAAATAATAATAAAAAATATTGTGACCGTAAACAATCTTCGCTTTTTTTTTTTGTCCAAACAGTTAAGTGTTGTAATTTCTCTGAACTTAAGAAGCTAAAAAAAAAAACTTACATATAAACCAATCAAGAAATCGAGGACATTTCCGCTGTTTAATTATTTCATACTTAAAAAAAACACAACAACTGAGAAATAAACGATTATGTCGATTATTTTTTTCATTATTTTTTATTTAAATTTTAATTGGAATTAAAAAGCTGTTAAATTCTTATTCTTAAATAATATAGTAATAAAATCTATACGGTCACATTAAATGATCAAATGTATTAATAAACAAAAATATGCTATAAAATGTTTGTTATACATAAATAACTTTTGGAAGAACTTTTAAAATTCAATTAATCAGTAGCACACTCGTATATACCGGTACACATAAATTTTTGCTTCTTTATTGCTTATCCAGAATTAATATCTTTCAACAATATTAATGCAATTCGGTTATAGAAAGAAACAACTTTTTTTTTTGTAAATAAATGTTTAGAAAAACTGATGAATTATTCAAGAATTTTTATTTTGATAAACAAATTTATAGACACAACATAAGAAAATTTCCATTTTAGTTCTGTACCACCATCTAATATTCTAAATAGCTGCACATATATGTTGTAGCTAATATATAATAAATATAAGAAACCCGAATGTAATCTGTCATTTTAAATCTAATGGGTACCATATACAAATTATGTTAATATATAGCATTTTTTTCTCTTTTCATTTTTCATATGAAAAGAAAATTCAAACTGAAATATACACAAAAAAAAACATTAACAGTTAGTTGCTTTTTTTTGTACGTTTGAAAAAAAAAACTACAAAAAAAAAACAAAGACTAACTTTTAAATGGGTTTTTATTTAAATTTTGAATTATTATTAATAATTATCGACCCTATTTTGTTGATAAATATGCATAATATACAACATAAAAATGTGCGCCCATAAATTATGTGGGCTCATATTCTATAAACACCTTTAACAAGTCTTTATAACAAATTATTGTATTTAAAATAATATTAATTGGTAGCTCTCGATGATGATGGCCTATATAGTAATTATAATTCTGTATAATTACGATATTTTTTATATATTAGATTTTTTTTCATTTCATAGAAAACGTTCAACATTTTAAATACCAAATACATTCTTACGTTTATAAAAATTATGTATATTTAGAGTCAAAGTCAATCAATCATATACGACAAATGAACCATGGCTTCTTCTAAATAAGAAAACTATAAAGAAGGCGTTAGAATTTGTTGTTTTCTTTAAACTTTATACAGACCAGAGAGAACATAAAAACTATCTCACTTAATGAAAGTTTTATCAAAACATTAATCGATGCATTTATTACATAGAAAATAAGATTAAGACATCAATAATTTAACTGACAAACACATTTTGTATACTAAATGAAAATTTTGTATTAACATCCGTCAATGCTAAAGTGTCAAATTCTATTAGGGCTTTCCTTCTTCATCTTTCTTTTTTATTTCTTTTTCAAAACAAAATGTTACAACATAATTAACCAATTTCTAATTTATTCTTCTTGTTTTATTTTCAGATTCAGTGATTCAGTAATTCACCTTCCTATATAAAAATAAAAATGTAAGTATTTTTTAACTTTGTTGTTTTTTTTGTTGTTGTTTGGATTATTATTTAAAACGATTTTTATTTATAATTATTATTTAATAATAAATGAGAGGTCAAAAGAGTTTATATAAAACAATCTACTATAAATACCTAATACTAATAAATATCTTGAAATAAAATCGATTAAATTATCATTGATTGATCAATTAGGGTTAAGAAAGATCAATATCGAGATGTTTCAGTTAAAAAATAAAAAAAAAAATGACTTGCTTGTTATAATTTAAAAAAAAAAATCCTAAAGTAAGCTTTCATGTTTTGTTTCTTAATTTTTTTTTTTTTTTTTAATGTTCGTTAATGATTTCTCGCAAGATCAATAGAATTTAATCCTTTTATGTGAAAAATTACCTTATATTATTTTATAGTAAATATAATTAATATTGACAAATGAATATCGTGACTTTAATCTTTATCATGCGAAAGTGATGAATAAAAATTATATTTCCTCCCATTTTCTCTCTATAAACATAATTCGTTTATTTTTTTATAACTTAACTTAAACGCTCGCGTTATTCACATTTAACTCTTCATTTTTACTTACTAAATTTTTAAAGTCACGACAAAGCAAAATTGAAAATGGAATTTTATAATCTTTCGCAATGCCAAAGTCAATGTCAGACTTATTTTTTTTTCTCTTACATATTTTTTATTTCATTTTACATAACAACAGAAGCCACGAATTTTATGAAGCATTTTTTTTTATTTCTCCTTAAATTACGAAATTATGTTCAATTTGATTAAATTTAAAAATCATAATCGTTTTTTATTTCATAAAGATTGAAAAATGGCTAATTATTTACTATTATTAAATTAATGAAAATTATGTTTAAATCAAGAAGCAAGAAGAATGTTATGGGAAATAACTTTAATTATGTAATGAAAACAAAAAAAAAAGAAGCGCATTAAATAAAAAAAACACATAAAAAAAACAAACATGCGTTTGAATTATAATTGAGAAAGCAACAACACCAACAATAAAAACGACGACGAGAGAATAAAAACTAAATGCAATCGAAAATTCATTTTGATAATTAAGATATTTGTCATGGTCTAAAATTATTATTAATTTTCTGGAACAACAGCGATCTAAATTCAAATTAAACAGATTAAAACCACTGAATTAACTAAATATTTTCTATAATAAATATTTGATATTTTCATTTCGACATTAAACAGAAAGAAAAGAATGAAAAAAAAAAAAGAAAAAAATAAAAAAGATATGAAATAAAATGAATAAGAATAAGTATAAGAATAAAGACTTCTTGAAGACGACGCGCACTGATTTTAATTAAGTTGTTTACATATTATGTTTTCATTCTTTATTTCTTAATCAAAACTTATAACTGTTTAGTTATACATCATAATAAACACATAGAAAAATAACAATAATGTTAATCCAAAAGAAAAGAAAAGAAAAGTAAATACAATTTACTACGTGAATTGTAATTTTTTTTTTGATGAAGAAAGAAATTTGGAAAAAATATTTCATTCCTTTTAATTATTTTATAATTTCAATTTTATTTATAAAAAGAAAAACGACTTTAACATTTTTATTAAAGATGCAGTTTTAAGTTTATGTATAGATGCGGCAATTGTAATATAAAACCGAACTAATTACAATTACACAGCCTATATGCACAGTCAACTTTGATTACATGACATAGCATTTGTTAATTTTTAAGATTATTTGCTCTTATAAAATATAAATAGACCTTCCTACATTTACCACTTATAACATTTAACATTAGAAAATAGTTTAACATAAGAAATTCATAATAATCTCATCACTTTATTCAATAGATTTTTCTTTTAACATTCTCAAGATGTGAACATTTATATTTTTATAAGAATTAATTCTCAAAATAGAAATCATCAGTAATTCTTCTATATTTATGAGAATATTTTAATTTCTTAAAGAAAAAGAACAAAAATATTCTCTTTATTAATTTTCTAATAAATTATTGTTTTATATTTCTTAAAAATTTTTCTCAGTAAAACATAAAAGGTGAGAAATTTTAAACCAGAAGTTTTAAGAATGAATTACGTTAATAATAAAACACAAGAATTTACGCTTTCAACTGTCACCTTTTTTAATAGATTATAAAAATACTATAATGAAAGTTCAATGTAATTTAACAAATAAAAGAATCCAAATAAGAAAAAAAAAAAAAAAGAAAAAAGAAAACCTGAAACTAAAGAAAAGAATCCATTTAGAAATAAGAAAGAATTATTATAAAATTATCAAATTTTTTTGTTTTCGTATACGGATCCCTTAATTAAATGACTACAAAATTTTCGTGGTTTCTTTCAATAAATTAGATATTTTTCTTAAAATATTTTTCTAAACATAAAAGAGAGTCAATTTAAATTAGAATCATTTTAAAAAAAATTTCTAAACATTACAATAACAACAAACAAACAAAAATGATCAAACACAAATGAATAAGAAGAAAAAAAAATCTATAAACAAAAATATTCGCGGTTGGGTGAATTAAAAAGAAGACAAAAAGAAAAAAGATTTTGGGCTCCTCTCTTGAAAAAAGCAAAAAAAAAAAAAAATACAAACCATCAATTTTTTTTATTTCATGGTTTTTTTTTTAGTTATTTTTTTTTTTTTGTTTCTATTTAAAAGAAATCTTGAATATAGAGGAAGACACAAACACAAAAATCATCCAATCATCTATAATAAACCGTTGAAATTGAAATTTTTACGATATTCTATTCAGTATCGGATCGGATCGGAGCTAACATTTTATAGTTTTTTTTTTTTTTTTGGTATTCCAGTTTTTTCGGTAAAAAACGAAAGTTCAAAGAACTTTGTGTCGTACACAACTATCCAATTTTATTGTGTTTTTTAGAAGTCTAGGTGAATATTTACTTTTTCATCATCGTAACTCACTCTCTCGTATATACAATTTTGTTGTTTTTTTTTTTTTTACTTGTTGTTTCCTATATTTTCTTCAAACAAAATAAAAATTATTTTGTTTTCTGTTCGTTGTTGTTTTTTTTGTGTTCCTATATAATTTTTTTGTTTAAAAAAAAAATATAGAATTTCTCTTTCAAATATTTACTTTACTTTACTTTTTTTTTAGTTTATTTAAAATATTTATAAGCATATTTGAGAGTGACTTAAGACAGACTCTTGTCAAACGAAATAAAATGTTGACAAATAATGAAATAAACGAAAATCAAACTATGTAGAGAGGAAATGGTTAAATATTAACTTGTTATTTAAGAACAAAAAAAAAAAAACAATTCTTTACTTTGAAAATAATTTTATTCTTGGTTACAAATCCCAAGGGACAAATTCAACGTGCATTCTCTTATTAAAGTAAAATAGGAAATAATAGTTACTTTTTCCTAATTAAAATTCTTAACATTTCTGTTCGAAACAACACGTAGTTCTTTTATAAAATAAAAAAATAACTACACAGCATCAGTTACTTTATTTATTACAGATGAATATTTAAGTAATTAATTAGAAAATCAGAAATAATATAAAGGAATAAAAATGAACAGTTTGCAAAAAAAAAAAAACACAAATCTCTATTCAATTTTTTTTTTAATAGAAAATTTTGACAAGTATTAATTCACTTTGCTGTGCGCCATTTAACAAACATTTTTTTTTTATAAAATAAAACTACGAGAAAACCAAATCAAGGAATAAAAAAAAATATATATATCTTATTCTAAATCTGTATTCTTAAAGAAGAACAAGAAGAAGTAGAGAAAAAACGTTTAGTTATTATTTTCATAGAATGAAAAGAATTGAAAAATCGACAACAATTTGGCGACTTCATTGTCTACACAAAATTTTTTTATAGAAAATCTGAATGAAAGAAAAAGAAAAAAAAATCAGCCGCGAAGTCATTAAATAGCACCAAAAAAAAAAATGAAGAAAATAAATAAAATAAAAGAAAACCAAAGAATAAGATCAAACAAAAAAAATTGAACTAAAACAAATTTTAATAATCACAAAATGCGAAAAAAAAAAGAAGAAACTAAATTAATGACCGTTATAAAAGACATCCGTCTCCTTGATGGGCTTAAGAACTAAAATTAGGTTATATCTGGTGTCTGAATGTACGCGTGTATCCATCTCGTTTAAATATTAAATTCTACATTTTTTATTTATAACAAAAATTCAATTAAAAATTTCAGAATTAAAAATTTTGATTAAGACAAATTACTTTTATGTCACTACAAGCGCTATAATTTTCGTTTAAAACTAAATCGAAATCTGCAAAATAATAAGAAAAATATCAGCATTTAAATTTAATAAAAATTAAACTTGAATAAAGTTTGTGGTCAAAAATTTCAGTTTCTGTCAAATTAAAAAATTATCGCCTAAAGGGCAATATAAAATGTCTTTACCGATGATATGGTGTGATAAAATGCAAATGATAAATTTATGTAAGTAACACACCCTGATATTATATCATTAAAGAAAATCAATTATAATCATCGATCACAATTATATTGATTTTCATGTAAGAGAAAGAAAAAAAAAAGAACCGAGATAAATCCGGAAATGCAAATAATAATTGATTGTGACAAGACTATAAAAAGCATCCAACAAAAAAGAAAACGATAAAAATCCTCTAACAGTCATTTTATTTTGAATATTTTAATGATATCAGAACCGGTTTCACCAAAAATAAAAAAACAACAATGTACTTAATATACCGTTTGAGTTGTGGTACAAATCTCACCATCATCTTTATTTCATTTTTTTTTTTTATTAAGTTATTTGAGTTTTTTATTTTTTTGTGTAAAAGATCCACTAAAAAAAAACCGACAACTGAATTGGACGATGACGACATATGACGACAGACGTAACCAACAAGCACATGTGTGAAACTATAAATGAATGTCATAAATTATTTATTATAAAAATGAGAATATTGTTTTATTGAATAGGTATTTAGGTTCTATTTAGACTAAAACGTGTGTGCTCTTTTGTGTTAAATCATTTTTTTTTCTCTTAAATTCTAAGCCATCCGTAGAGTTTTTTTTTCATTCTATTCTGTTTAGACAAATAGGTTCACTCTTTAATACCTATTCATTTCTTTTTTTTTTTTTGGCTTAAGCTTAACCCCATTCTTTCTCTAGAATAATCACTTTGAAAACTTGCAATTTTAATATCGTTCAACTATGATAGGACAAAAATAATAAAACCAAGAAACAGCAAATGCGATTTTTCATACTACGCAACGGATAAACAGAATTAATGTTATTTTTCCCCCCCTTATTTTATTTTCATTTTATATATTTCTGCGTTTCTCAACTGAACTTCAAAACTGTAAATTTATTGATTTATATTATTTATTTTTTTCACTCATCGTGTCACAATTTATTTTTTAATACCTAAAACCAGCATAGTATTGTGGTCGCGGTCATACTCACCTGTTCCCAATAACAAAAATATTTGTCACAACAAAAATTGAACGATAATCTGATTCAAAGTAGCTTTATAGTTTCTCTCTTTCTTTTCGTTCATTCTTTCTATGTTGTTCTTTTGTTTTTAATTTTATTTAAATCTTTTGATAAATTATAAGAGAAACTTTAAGAAGAAACGAATAAAAATAAAAATATGCGTGATGTTTATTAAGAATTTATTTACCGTTTTTTGCATTCGCTAAATTGCAATTGCAATTGAATGAAATTCACTCTAATTATCGCCTCCATTTTTTTATTCGGCATTTTTAATAATAAAGTAATGATTTTTGGTTAACATTGAAATACAATACCAGTATTAAATTATATACGGTCTTCCACAACAAAATTGTTAAATACACAAAAAAAAACTGGTTTCAATGGAGGTGAATACCAGAAAATACAAAATACACATTTGAATGGTTTCATTTATTATTTAATTAATTGGTGAAAAATTATTAAAACATGAAAATTGTCGAAATTTTATCACAAAATAAAAAATTACTGAGCATCATCAATAAATATCAAAAATATCGATGAAATGTATGTATTATTTAAGAATGATAACATCTCACACTTGAGGCTACCTTAATTGTGTTACGTGATATTTTGTGTAATATACGTTTACTTATATATTATGAAATGAAAGTAGAGACCAGTAACCATTAAAATATATTATAAAAATTTCCATAAAAGGTATTTCTCATGAGTCTTTAAGGTCCAGTAACGATTTTTAACATGACAGATCATTTATAAATAACATTTTACAGTATTATTATTATTTTATTTTTCGCTATCTAAAAATTGTATCTTTTCGATAAAAAATCGTTTCTTGCACTTGTCTTACACTGTCTTTTATTTTTCTTATATTTTCAAGTTTATTTATAATCAAATAATGCGTAACAATACAGTTATTTTATTATACAAAATGGAGCAAAAATTGGAATTAAAAGTATAAAAAAAAAATTCAACAGTAAATTGATGGTTTTTTTTTCTTATTAAATTGTTGTAAGAATATAAATGCATTTTACATTTACTTTTGATCAAAAAAAAATACAACAAAACAACAACAAAAAGAAGAAGTAACGATGCAGGATGGTGGATTGAATTCATAATTGTTTTGTTCTGATAAATGAACTGAGAAGGGAATAAAATGAATACCGAAATATATTTAACTTCATTTAAAAATGTAATAAATTATTTTTTTTGATATTCATATTTGGTTATCGTTAAAGAACTGAAATTTTTTTTTATAAATTTGTTGATATAATCCAGTCTTGATTTTCTTATTAGTTTTAATGCATAAAGAAAATATATTAAGTAAAAGGAAAAGATTATAATGTCCGTTCAACTATGATCGGCCATCGGCCACTTTTAGCGCTAGAGGATATATAAATCACGGATGTTGTAATATCCTCCTGATATATTTAAAAAGGAGGAAAACTGTAATAATAATAATATGTATGTACATTTATATCGGGATGAAGACAACAACAACAATATTTAAATTGTTGAATGTTGCATCCAATTAAATTATGTTTTACTATTCGTAGAACAAATTTAATTGAATATACAATTTATTTCTATGTTAAATTTATTTAATTTTTTATTTATTCTATTTTTTTGTTGTTGTTATTTCGTTTTTCGTTTCTTATAAAATAAGAAGAAAAAAAACAATGCAAAAAAGGGTATAATATTGAGATAAGAAAAAATAGGTATTGGGTACGAATGGTATGCGCTCTTCTCTATATATAAACAACGACTTTTTTTTTTCTCTTTTACAAAAATTGTATCTTTGAGTTAACATGCTGTTTGCATGAATCACCGATGCATACTGAATTCTATATTCCATATACCACCAATTAACTAGTAATGTACGCAGAAAATGGTCGAGGTATTTATATATATAGTATAAGAACATTTGGTACTTTATACAGCATCCGAAAGGGAAATTTTTATAGATATGTACCTCTATATAGAAAAAAATATAGCGTGACAATCGCGTCCAGTGTCTATATAGTCTTTTTTCATTTGTTTCGTTTTCTTATAAAACAGATGCATCTTTAAATTGTATTTCTTTGGTTACAAAAAAGGAACTTTTATTTATATTTTTCTTTTGTTCTAATTGAATGTTAGTTATGTTGTTCTAATTTATTTGTATAAGGAAAACAAACAAATAAAACGAATAAAGTACAGAAAATGAAGATGATTATTTTATTATTTATAAAGTTTATATGTGATTTTGTTGTTATTTCGTGTTACATGCAGTACCCACCCCTCTCTACCTTCAACATAATTTATCAGTATACCTTTTTAGCAATAATTTATAAAAAGTTATTGTTAACAATTTATTAAATATTTTTTCAATTAAAATAATATTTCCAATAATATGAGAAAAGTTTATATATTTTTCTTTCTTAAAACGTCTAATCATTTATTTAATAAAATAAAAGAAAAATTATACAAACATGAGTATAATTTACGCGATTCATTTAAAAGGAAGTGGGACGGGAAAATTAGCAATTAATTTAATAATCAAATGTTGTAAATGATTTTATATGTTTCTTCTTGTTTTTATGTTACCTTCCCATAATATTTGTATGCGGTTTATGTACGTTTTTTTTTTCAATGTAAATTGTGTACATTCGTACACCCGTTTCAATAATTTCATATAATAAGTCATAATAATCTTACATATAGGGAAAACGCAAATCCCATCCTACAATAAAAACAATATTGATGATGATGATTCTTTATATAAATTGATTATAAACTGATTAGATTTTGTTTGTTATTTTATGTGTGTAGGAGTCTATTTATTTACAATTAAAAAAAAAACAAACTACTAGACAGAGTAATAAATAAAAGATTTTTAAGTTAAAATAACTATGAAAAACCTTAAAGACTTTTGCCATTAATGAAGGTATTTAATAGCGTGTTTTAATAGATACAGCCATTCAGTAACAATTAAAATTTAAAGTAAAAACAAAACTATAATTAACAAGAATATTTTAATGATCATATAAGACCACCGTGATAAAACACTGCGAATATTATTTGTTTAATTATTAAAGATTTTTCTTAAAGTTTTATTACCTGTTTCTTGAGAGTTATTCTTATAAGATTTGAAAAAGAGTATGAGGAACCAGAAAAAAAAATCATCATCACATTTGCCATAAATAAAACAATAAATACCATTTACTTGATCAATATTTATTTATTTTTTATTGCACATATTTTTCATCATAAAACACAAAACACATTCTGTATAAATAATATGAAAAAAAAAAACAAGTGATTTATTTATATAATAATTTTCTTGACGAATGAAAATGAATTTAAAATGACGTCACGTTCGCAAATTTACTACGTGATAATATTTTTATTTTAAATTTTTGCAAAAACAAAAATTGTTTTATAAATAAATAAATGTATAAAAGTAATATTATAAAACTTTCAACTTTATAATATTGATAGGTATAATCAGTGAAGGACTTGTTGTACATTTATTTTTTATATAACAAAAAAAAAAACATCTATAATTTATTTTCTATGAACGAAATACAATTCAATCACATCTTACTTTTATGGTGAAATTGATGTACGATTTAACAAAATATATATATACAATAATATCGATATCGAAATCAATAGACAAATCAGACAAAATAAACGAATTGTGGTTGTAAATTATATTTCCTTTTATTTTTTCTTAATCTGCATCTTCCTCTTTTATAATTTAAAAGGATGCATAATTTAGGTTTCACATTATAAATATTATTAAATTATTGAGAGAATATTTTCAATTAGTCTACGCGATTTTTTTACATACATAGAAATTGTTGTTGTTTTATTTTTATTCTTTATTTGAAATTCGTGAACAATTGAGATTAGATGAAAATCTATTTAAAAATAAAACTAAATAGACGTTAAAAGATTTCGATAAACATTTCAAAACTTAATGTAAAGAAAATGAATTTAATCGATTGTTTCAAGAGAACTTAATTGCTTACTATAAAGAGTTTTTAAAATTAAATATAATTTAGAGATGAATCATTATGATACGATTTAATTTAACCAAAAACATTCAACAATTTATATAGAAGAAATTAAAGTTTTAAAACAATTTGATTTTGTATTTTCAATTGGTTTTGTGTATTTTATAAAATAATATAAAATGCGTTCAAAAACTAAACAACAATTTCATGACCAATAGATCGAAATCAGGATTTCATGTTTTGTAAAATAGAACTTTTTTTGTTTCTTGTTTTTTTTTTTTTTTGTTCTAATAAATTAATGAAAGCAAAATAAAATATAAAAAATATTATCAAGAATTGTTGGTTGGGGACAAATTTTATATATATTTTTCCCTTCATTTCACGGTATTTAACAGAGGTCACAAGTTCGTTATTTTTTTGTGCGCTTTATTTCATCTAGATGCACGTTTTTTTTTTTAAAGTAAAAGGCTAGAAGTAGGAAGTCCGCGAATAATAAATGAATACAAAAAAAAAAAAATCTTACGTTATTTCGCAGGAAAAATTAACAAAACGTGTCCTAGAATATTTATTTTTTATTCTTTTCTTTCAGTCACACACTTTAGTTTAGAAATATATTTTCATTTTAATTTTATTGTCAGCAAAACAATTTTTGTTGTTGTTGTACCTCTTTTTGTTTTTCTTATTTATTTTTATTATTATCTTTTTGCATTTTACCACTCACAACTATCGTATAACGAAAAAAAAAAAAAAACAAAAAAACAAAAAACTTGCATTAGAATGTAATAATGTACAGTTGTTTTAGTTATTATATACCCGCGACATCTTGTTCGTGAGATTATCACAGATATACCTATTTGACCGATGACATTTTGAATGTCAAAAAAAAAAAAAAAAAAACAAATAACAAAAAAGGTACACAGTCGATACGACGGAGGAGATGAAATAAAAAAAAAACGTGTACTTATCTTATATAGGAAGTAAATTACAAATGATAATGTATTCAATTATATATGACAATATCAATTTTGTATAAGGCCTACACTATGTGTGTGTGTGCGTCTCTATGAGTGTGTGTATATATATATAGATATTTTATATTCTATTCTTATCTTTTGTTTTAAATTATATTTATACAGTTTTTATTTAAGTACAACAAATGGAATCTGTTTTTTTTTTCTCATCTGCATAGTTACATTGTCTTCACAGTTATTTTATTTATTGATCAAATTGACAAAATACCAAAGATTTTATGCGTCATTAAATTTACAAAGATTAAAAAGTATATAAGAAAATAATAACTAAAACAGTCAATAAAAATTACATTGAAGTAAAACCACCGAGTGCAGTTTACCAAAACATTATTATTATTATTATTATTATTAAAAATTTAGTTTGAGTAAAGAAAAAAAAAACATGTAAAATTGGAAAAACTGTATAAAAAAAAGTTTTTCATTTTTTATAACAATTGTTTCTTGTTTGTTTGTTTGTTTGTTTTCTTTTTACATTCTTATATAGTTTCCTTATTTTAAGTAAAATATATTTCAACTCGTTAGGCATGTGCAGTTAATCAATTATATTCACCATAATTTAACTGTACCAACCAAAACACGTGTTTTGCTGTATAAAATAAATACATAAATAATATTATTTCATTATTACTTTTTCATGTTGTCTAGTTTTTCTTTACTTTTTCATTTAAAAATGATTTGAGATGGGAGGTTAACCAAAGGTAAAAGAAAAACAAAACCGAAACACAAGAAAAAAATTTAAGTCGAGACGACGCTTAATTTTATAATCTATACTGTCTTTCTATATTATATTCTACTGTATATGACACCTGTACGAGGTAAATAATTGCATTAAAATAACGCGAAGGTATAAACATTCATTTATGTACATTTTTTTCTTCTTTTTACTTCTTATTAAATTTTTGAATCTTATAAATTTTTTTTTCTTATATAAAAGCTTTAAAAGTAAAGGTACTTATTAAATAAAAATTTTAATGATTATGAATTCTTACAATCTTACTAGACAGTGAATACACATGTCATTTATTTTTTGAACAATCAATTATCTTTGTCTGAAATTATTGTCATTATCATTACCTTAACTATTTTTTAAAAAAAAAAAAAGTGAATTAATTGTAACTAGAAAAAAACAAACTTAAATTATAAAATTAACTTATTAATTCAATCCATGACGAATTATTTATAGAGTGTGAATGTATTTAGTTAATCAAATCAGGAATAATAAAATTCATGACATAAGAAATTTAAAAGAACAAAATAAAATTTTGAAAATATAATTCGTGCACATTGTCACAGGTACAAACTTAATTATATGTTAATGGTGTTTGAATAGAAACACTTTCTTTTGAACGTTTATAGAAAAATACAAAACAATAAATTTAAAATTGAATTAAATAAAAATGTATGGAAAATGTAACGAAACAAAATAAACAGAGATGAAAAAAAAAACAAACAAAAATTGCAGCATAAACTAAACTGAATATCAAACATCTCTTAAATTATCTTAAATTAATTCAAAATTTTTACACAATAAATGCATTAATATCGCCATAGGAGAAACGATAGTGATGGCGACTCTGATAAAACCTAAAAAAAAAAGGAAGGAAAACAGTACGAAAGATAAGAATTAAATCAAACAATAAACTATGTACCTTTAGAAAGATATCCCCAACCCAAGCATCCACTTTACAAAAATAATTCAATATTGTGAAAAGAAAATCACGGGTAGACTACAATGCATATTATTGACTTTTATTTTTCTTTTTATTTAATAAATATAAATTATATAAAACAAATGCACTTGCACTTGATAAAAGGTACCAAACAATCTATAAATAATGAAGAAACCGCGTAAATACACAATGAAAAAACAATAATCTTTTCTTGTCTTATATTTTTTTTTTTTTTTGTTTTTGTTTTTTTGATAAAATACGGTAAAATCTACTTAAAATAATATATTTTTTCACTGATTTTTATATAAGATTATAACAATACAACGGGTAACGATATACACTGAATAGAGATGATCAACGTTGAAGATCAAATAATTTAATATTAACTTCCAATTATGCTATTTAACATAAGCCATCATCATATCTAACCAAATATTATAAGAAAATTCTCTGTAGAAGTTCGTAAAATTATATGGATTTATTTTATCTATAACCAAATATTATATAAGAAATTTTTCTGTGTGGAAAGTTGTATTTGCAGCTTAGTGATGTTATTATTTATATACTAGAATAAACATACCATTTTATCAAATAAATAATTTGTATTATTAAAGAATCATTCACTAAAGTACACACCGTGGAGCTTAGAGCTTTTCCACTGTGTAAATCCACTATTCTGAAGCAAAAAATAAGTGATCATTATACAAGAACAATCAATTCAGCTTTAAAGGAGAAATAATGTAAAACAACCCATTTTAACATTAATAAACCAAAAACCTAGACTCTAACATTGAAATAAATAATACGACAGATTTTTAATTATTAACAAATGAAGAAATAAATATTATAAAGTAAAACAAGTTTAAAATAAACATTCGTTAATAATTGTCACAATCAGAAATAGACACAATATCAAATGATCATTGATGAAAAGTCGTTTAAGATTTGATCAATTATGGTATAATTGAGTCTATTATAACATACGATTACATATCAATATTTTTATTCATTCGTTTTATTTTACTTTCGTATTATTATTATTTCATGTTTCAGTTTCATTTAAGAAAACAAGATTCTGTTATATGTTTGCTTCAAATACCTAATAAGGAATTACTTATATAAACGATAAGAAAGAATCAAATATAGAAAATGTTCAGTTAACGTAGATTGCTGAAGTATAAAAATTAAATTTTGTTACAATTATTTAACGTTAGAAAATGTTCTGTTTCCAATTAATTGAAAATATTTTTGTGATGCTTGATTAAATTATTCAACAATAAAATTAAATATTAAAGTAAAATATCATAACTGAACTTATTTCTTTTAAATTTGGATTTTTTTTGTTCATGAATATTAGTTTACAAATTCGTCGTGCAACATATACAAACGCTTCCATACAGAAATATACAAGCAATACTACAACTTTAGATAAATCAAACTACAAAAAAAAAATACAATATTTCTTGTTCGCTACTAAAAAAAAATCAAACAAACAAAAGAATAAAAACAGACACGACACAAAACAAAACCTACCATTCGACTGTCATCAAAGACTATTATTGTGTTGTTATCATTTATTGAATTTGTTGTAAAGTTTTCCATCCATATTTTTATATTTTCCTGTTTTCACATCAACTCTAGTCTATTTTGTTGTTGTTGTGTTTTCTATTAATTTTTTTATTGTTTCATTTTATTTATTTAATATCGATTTTATAATAACAACGAAAAGTATCATGACAAAACCTTTCACCTCTTATTGGTTATAAAATAAAATGAAAAAAAAAGTGCATTCTGTAGATGTGTCTTATATTCTCCGATAGAAGTCAATACAGAGATCCACGTCCTAGATCATTAAGTTAAAGAATGAAAAAAAAAGTTCTAACAGGACTCACCATTGGATGTGGCTAGCAATTTTCATTTAATAAAAAAATATATAAATTCTTAACTAAAAATCCCGTGATTGGTTTATTTTTTTATTAATAAAATAAAAAGAAACAAAAGGCAGAAAAGAACGAATATAAAAAATTTACTCATTCCATTTAAGAGGAAGTTATAAGAAGAAAATAAGTTCAAATAATGAATAGCGTGAAGGTAAAATTTTATCTTGATATATTTCTAATTAATTGACTAACATCAACGTCAACAATGTTTGTGCGACAAAAATCTAATTTTTACCAAACGACAAACAAAATAAAATAACAAGAGTTGAAAAATGTTCATTCTGATTATCTCTATGACAACAATAAACACGAAAATAATATCTTCCGTTGGTGAGTTGTGTTCTTTCTGTGTTATGTTAAGAGGAAAACATATAAAAAAATAAACCGCTTGATTTAAATTATTTAAATTAAAATGTTTTCTTAACACACACACATAAAATATAGGCACAGAACAATTATAAAAGAACAACAATAATAACAAGAAGCATAGGAAAATAATTGTATCAAATTAATTTAATTATAGTTACTTATTCTAATTCAAATAAACATAAAACAAACCGAAATGTCTCTTTTGAAAATGAATTATTTTAATCTTGACATGTTTTGGAAGTTTTTTTTTTTGTTTTTACAACGCGAAAATTGCTAAATTATTTTAATGCGAAAATACAATTTTTTGTTTTTATTTTTTTTTGTTGTACATTTTATAGATTTTAAAGATTTAAAAAAAAGATAAAGAAAAAAAACAAACAACCAAATTTTTCTGTTTTTTGCTGACTAACGAAAAATGTCGGATGTGTTAAGTTGTTTTCTTATAATTATTAATTTCCTTTTCACAATTTAATCAATATTTAATAATATGTATTTTTAAATTGAATCGAATTTTATAAAGTCAATTCAAAAATATATTTTCGTAAAACTAATTGCATGTTATGACTTAAATAAATAGAGTCAACAACAAAAAATAGTTCGTATAGTTTTGGAAGTGCTTATTTACGATTTTGCACAACGGAAAAAAAATATTGAACTTTTGTTGAAAAGGAAGGAGAAAATTGTTCTTCTTTTTTCTTTTTCTATCGTACTTATTTTTATTTCTTCCTCATTAGTTTTTGTTGTTAGTTTTTTAGTTTTAGTTTTAAGAGTGAGTGAAATTGATTGTGGTAAATTCATTACTGTAATATAACAATCAAAAAACCATCCATAATATGTAATATAAAATAATTGAGCAATTTTATTCAAATCGATCAATATGTGCGCATATTTACAAATAGATTTACACACACACAAATATATTAATATATTGACGAGTGGAAAAAGAAAAGAAAAACATATAAAAAGAAGTGTAAGTTATTCACCTTTTGATAGTGATTGTGATGTTATGTTATATGTGATGACTAGTTGAGTGCCTATCCTATATAATTCTTGTAAACACTGACGGAGGGAATTGAGAAGGCTTTTTATTTTTTATTATTACAACAGAAAATATAGTATATAGAGAAGTCATAAATCAATCCCGTATTAAACTAATTATATGATTTCGAAATACGTCTTAATTATTCAATAATAAAAAAAAAATCATAATAGTAGAAACAAGTGTCAGTTTCATTGTTCTTTTTTTAAGTAAATAATAAAGAATCAAGAACATACATGAATTTTCATTTTCTCTAATTAATAAAGCATTTATTATATTTTACTTTAGACGTGGTGATAAAATTATAGAAAATAAATTATAATATTTAAAAACCGTTTTAAAACATAAGAAAAACAGAAAATAAAGTAGAAATGAACTTAAACTTTGTTTCAAATCAAAATTACCGTATCTTAACTTATTTTGTTTCATACCTATAAGAAAATTATTATGATTTTATTGGTCAGATAATAAAAGTCATAAAGATATATGAACAATTTATCTATACAAACTTCCGTTGTTTAAAAATATGAATACCATTATATAAGAAGTTCAATTATAATTAATCAAAAGTGTCTTAGAAGAATCTACCAAACAGGAAATTTAATAAAAGCTTTTTATGGGGAGAAAAGAAAAATTTACAGAATTAACTCCGACAAAAGATTTTTTCTATTCTTTTGAAAAAAAAATTAATAAGTTTTACGGTTAAGTTTATCTTCTCTACATAAGGGTGCAATCGAATCTTTATTAAATGTTATAGACAATTTCAAATAGAAATTTTCCTTTAATTACAACAAAACAAAGTATATGATCGGCTTATAATAAAGAGGACTCCTCATACAGAATATAAATTTATCCTTGAATCTAAAAGATTTTGTGTTATAAAACTTTAATGTTATTATATTTTTTATAGACATAAATACTAAATTTGCATTTAATTGTGCGATTTAAAAGATTCTTGTTTTGTTCCGCATGACCATTATTATTATTATTAGTATTCTAAGGCGAAAGAAACAAATATTTGTTTGAACTTTTTATACTGACTTTTTATTATGTGAAAGATAGATGTGTGAAATTTCGTGCCATTATTTATTTATATAAAATGACCGTCGTCAATGAGGTATGAAGAAGAATGAAATATGATCGGTCATCGGCATACCATCTATCATTATAAACATATAGTTTGTTTTTTATTAAAGATATAAAAAAAAAACAAACGCAACGTAACGTAAGACAAAAAAAACAACTCAGAGGATGAGAATTTTATTTCATTTAATTTTGTGTATTTTTTATTTTATTAATAAAAAACAAAAGAGACCTGTCAGAGTAACACTTAACGTGTTTGAAATTAAATTCACTAAACAAAAAAAAAATGCAACAAAATTTTAATGAATACAAACCGCAGCAACAACAAACAAAAAAAGAAACATACAAGAAGGAGCGACACAACAACAAAAAAGCCACATAAAGTACCATCGACAAGAGTACAAGAGTTACAATTAGTAATTCAAAGGTGTTATGTTAATGTATCCTGAAAAAGAAACAGCAAATTGTAAAATGTTTTTTTTATTAAAAAATTTTTTTCATGTTTCCTTTTTTTTGCTATTTCTCTCTCGTTCTTAATTATTTTTTTTTTTCTTAATAAAAAATTATTCAAGTAAAAAGTTAAGTTTTACCTGATTTTATCTAGTTTTATTTTATTATATATTTTCGCTTTCAATAGATGGTGGCTAGAGGTGCACACACTTGCATCCGTCGTTTCCTTCAGGTTCAATCGTTATTCAAGATAACAAAATAGTTGTGTGCATATTTTAACGTTTATTAAAGAATATAACGAAAGTCGGTTTAAACATTTTTAATCACAAACTTTTAATCAGATTGTGATTTATGCAAATTATCAATTATTAAAAAAATGTATTTGAACACAAGAAAAAAATTTAAATTATTAAATGTACGAATTGAATTGTGAAATAAAGATCGTCTAGTTTTCTAAAATTTTTGTTATGATTTAAGTTTTAAGGCATCATTTTTTTTACAAAGAATTCTTTGGGTTTCTTGAAAATAAAAGTTCCCTTCCTCATCTTTATACAAAAATATCTGTTTTACGAAAATATAATTTGGATCATTGCGAGGATACAATTCTTCAGAATTACGTATGCAAAGCCATCTATAAAGTATTTAAAAAATGCTTAAGAGGACAAGTTCAAATATTTTTAAATATTAACGAATGTGAGTGAGTAATTATAATGAGCTAATTCCCATGCAATAAAGCATCTGTAGTAATCGAAGAAAACATAAACATTAAACAACATTGTCTACATAAAAAATGTTCAATATTTCATTAGCAAATTATTCTTCTTACTTAAATTATGTTTACAATTTTCTTTCAACTTGTTTCATTCATTTATATTTTTTGTTTTGCATTTGTTTTTTTTATTTTTCTCATCTCCTTTTTCATATTAAAGAGATAAATACATCCTTGTTTGTTGGTTAATTTAATTTAATTAACATTTTGGTTACGTCTTTTTGTTTTTCTTTGTTACCGTCTTCTTCTTGTCTTGTCTTGTCTAATATACGCTTTAATTTAATTAAAGAAAATTAACAAAACTTCATTTTTTTTTTGTTTCGTCTTTATATAAAATGAAGATATAAAAAGCTAAGAATAAAACGAAAAAAAAAAAGAATACTGTTTCTGCTGCTGTATATATTTTTTTTATTACATAAAGTGAATTGATGATTCTTTTACTTTTTAATCTTTTAAACAGAGAATAAAAAAAAAATCAAATTTACTTTCAGTGCTTCATTTTCTTAGAAGTAAAAAAAACTGTTTCTAATCGAATTATACAATTTCATATATATACGAATAGAGGAGTTACTGATTTTTCTTCTTTCTTTTTTCTTTTATAATGATTTGCTTTCAATGAATAAAATTTTAATTTTACTTTTCATTAGTTAATTTTTATGTTTTGTTTTTTTTTTATGTTCCCGTTGCGTAGAATTTTTTTTTTATTTAAATTTTAAATCAAATCAAATAAATTTATAATCCGTAATCGTTGTTTTGATCATAATTTAATTTTCAACTTTAAAGAATAAACCACACACACACACACATAGACATAATTAATAGAAACGTAAAATATTTAGGGTATTAAATGCATGACTAAATTTAAAAATCAAATACGTTTTGAGTTATTATGGGAAAAATGTTTGAGTTTTATTTTTTTTTTTTTACCTTTAATAATTTTTTAAATATGAGTTGAATTGCACCTAAAATAAACGGGCTAAATGCCTGAAGGGTTCAAGGCAATACGACACGTATAAAGTATAAAAACGTGAGGTATTAAGAGGTTAACACGCCCTACATTTGTAAAACTTATATTCATGACAATAACTAATTATTTCCGTTTTACCTAAAATATGGAAGATGTCTCAATTTTGTATAATTATACCATTTCTTTCCTTCTTTCTTTCTAATGATTATTAGAACATAATCAACAGATAAATATTGTCTTATTTCATTTAAATACGTTTCTGAAGTTGTTCCTGTATTTTTCTTAATAACATCCAGTTCCAGTCGGTTTATGGAAATTTTCTTTAAATTGAATTTTGTTTTAAAGACACATCAGGAGGTTATATTTTATTTTGTTTAAAAAAAAAATAATAACGACATAATATTGACGAAGGTGTTAATTATCATGAAGCAAGCGGTAAAACATTACAATTCTCGTGTCAGAGAAGAAACAAAAAAAAAATGATAATTTATTTAATTCAAAAAATATTATAATAAAGGAAAAAAAAAATTGGTTAAATTTTATATTTTGTTTTTGAAAGAAAGCTCGCACGCACACTTAAATACACAGTAAATCCTATATACACATTAAAAAATGACTCAATTTATTGGACATGCAATTTTTGGCGTTCCCTAGAAGTCTTCAGAAAAAAAAAATAAACTGTGGGTGTTCTTTTATGTTCACCTTTCTACCATTACCAAATAAAAATTCCGCTATTTTTTTTTTATTATTATAATGACTGATTACAAAGAACTAGAAAAATGAACATAACAAATTTATTGCCATTTGTTAAAAAAAAACGAAAAAATTTTATTTTGTTCACAAAATAAAATACAAGTTAAACGCATTCCATTAATGAACTTTTGACCTGTTAAATGTTTCAATACAAACACACAAAATAATAATTATAATTTATAATAATTTTGCAACTTTATGATAATTTAATTCAATTTATTTTCGGGTAGAGTCGATTATTGATAAAAGTGCATTTCAACTTTTACGAAGTTTTAATACTCAACTTCTATTAACCATCTCAATTCTAATCTATTTTTAATTATTAATTCGATCTTAATCTTTAGCTTGTATATAAAAATTATTACAATTTTTTGACAGAAGAAAGAACTTTTATAATCGCATGCGTAATATTATTATGAATTTCACATGAAAGCTTACTTTAATCATTGTTTGATCTTTGTCTTCTTAAGTGTCTTTAACGTCTTTAGAATAAGAAAAGTATAAATTGAAAATGAGAAGCGAATATAATAATTTTTCACGCGGAAGTTATTTTTCTAAATTATTATTATTTTTTTGCGTTTAATGTAAAACATGGATAATTGAAAGGGGGAAAGGAGGGAATAAAAAGAAAATATATTTTTTTATGATTCTATTCGGCATAAATATTCTTTTACCAATGAGGAAAATCAAAAGTGTTGTGTTTCAGTTGTATTTTTCTTTTCTTCTTTTATTATAATGATTTTAATGATTTATTTTTTGCATAATATAATAATGTTAAGGTCAGTGTTAATGTTAATGGTCATCGCACATATCTACTTATTTAAAAATATTACATTAGCGCATATTGACGATGATTATACAGAATTTTATTGAGTTTTTTTTCTTTTAATTTCACAAGAGAAAAAAAAACAATAATTCTTTCTCTTCATTCAAAGCTTTATAACTTTCGCTATTAAGTGAATCTGTTTTGTTTTCAATAAAAAAATAGGAAATCATTGATTCTAGTCAATTTATTTATCAAAGATTAAAAAATATATAAAATCTTCGACTTAAGAATAAGAAAAAAATATCGATTGATTTGGATTGCATCCTAATGATTTTCTTCTGATTTATTTATTCATTTACATTGAAATGAGTTCGTCTTCCGGTAAAATTGGTTAAATGTTAAATCTTATAAAATTAAGAATAACAAAAAAAAAAGCGAACAAACTTAAATTGATAATTTTATCGTTAATAAAAATGCGTGCATCAATTTCCGACGTAAACACAGTTACTGTTAAAGCGTTTTCAATTTATGTTTATTTATTTATATATTCTTACCTGTGAGTTCTTACAGACTGGAGAAGAATAAATAAATAAAATGTTATATTATTCTAATATTTCATTAAGGAATTGACATTCAGAACCGTTAATGACTGGGAATGATTGAGAAATTACATGCTTGTTGTTTTTTATTATTATTATTATTATGATTTTTTATTGCTTTATGGGAAAATAAAGAAAAATTGACCGTATAAAATTAAAAGAATATTTTGCAAAAAAATAAATAAATAAAAATAAATAAATTGTGCTAATTTTAACCTAGTGAACTCTATGAGCTTTCAATAATTTCTTTTTACATGAAACGTTACGATATTCTCTTAATTAAAACGAAGGAAAAATATAAATAAGAAACACATCTTCATCATTTTTCATCTTATGAGCTCATCAAATTCCATTAACTGTACAAAAGTTACAAGAAATTAAAGAAAAAAATGACATGAAAAAAAAAAAAAACTACAAGACACAAAAAACCAATCGGTTCATTTCGATTATAAATTTGTTCCACTTTTATTTCTTCTTCTATGTAAAATTGAAAGAAGTTAAAAGAGAGAGAGAGAAAAAAGAAACACGATTCTTTTTTTAATCTCAACTAATTTTTGTTCCCTTCGGATTAATTATTGTAATTATTCTTTTATTACAAAAATGTAACAAAAAAAAAATATACAACGAAACAAAGTCATGTAATTTTGAAACATCGAAAATAAGTAACGAACACGGTTAATCTTTGTACAAAATTATAGAGACAACAGAAACATTTTCTTTTAAGAAAAATCAAAGAAATTAAATGGTGACAAGAAAGAGAATAACTTTTGAATGACGACAATTTGAAATTGTTAAGTTTTTCTTTTTTCTTTTTTTGTTTCTTTTAAAACATGTAAATTGTTTAATCTAACGGGTCTAAACAAGAAACCAATTGCTATGCAAAATATATTTTTAACGATAAATAAGAAGAAAACAAAACATATAATTTGTGTTTTTTATTTGTTTATTTGTTTGTATAGCTTTTTCTTATATTGATGTTCCAATTCCCAAGAGTTATGTGAAATACTTTTAATTCGCACATATTCATTTGATATTTATTTTAAACAATTGACATAAAATTGATTCAAATGAGGAAGACCAGTTAGTCATCATTATATAAATCTTGAATTATATACTCTCCTCTTCTTGTTATGTATTTTTTTTTATTATGAAACAATTTGATGGAAGAAAAAAAAATGAAGCTTAATACCCAAGACAAGACAATGAAAAAATAAATACATCTTTGGTTATTTCAATTATTTTTTCCTTGTTAGTTTCGTTTATTATTATTATGCTTATGTTTTATTTATACATACAGTATTTTTTTTTTTTCATAAATCTTATATAAATGAATGAAAAAACGCGATCTATAAACAAAGAATATATAACTGATCTTTTAGCTTCTTCCTCAACATATCTTGCTAAAAAGAAAACTAAAATAAAAACTATTAAACAAATTGTTTTGTAAAACGCGATTAACACTTTTTGAATTTAAACATCAAAGAAAAAAAAAATGGACATTGACACGAGTAAATACGTACGTATATGGGATGCATTTGTATGAAATTTTACCAAAAAAAAAAATTATTGTTCATTAAATTTATAATTATAAAAAATATTCCAGAAGGAAATAGGAGGAATAATTAATTAAAAGAACAAATATCTTATTAAGGAAATACAAATTCTTTGTTTTATAAATGAACCAAAGAGTTAAGTATATAATTTTTTTGATGGTTCTTTGACATTCAAGTTGAGTTCACATGAAGTACAAAAAAAACATAATAATAAGAAAGAATAAAATACATAAGCACCAAAACATTAATTTTTCACCTTAAAAAGTATTTAAGAAAAATGACAAAATGAAGCAAAATAAAATAAAGAAATACTCTGGGAAAATCATTAAAATATGAGAATGCCCTTTAGACTTACACTTTTCATGACTATGTGCGTTAAACAATATTAAGCAATTATAAACATTTTTATTGCTTCTTCAAAAGAAAAAAGAAAAAATAATAATAAAAACGAAATGAAAAAAAAAAAGCATAAAATTATGCAGCGCTGTGATCTTTTTTTTTTATGGTGGTCTTTTTTTTTATGTTAATTTTTTAACAAATTAAGAGAGAAAGAAATAAAGAAATCCAAAATCAGAAATAGATAGAAAAGAAGATTTTAATCAATAGATATTCGTGAACTAGTTCTACAATTAGATTAAAGATTTAAAGAAAAGAAAAGAAATAAAATAATAATCACATGTAATTTATTAAGAAGAAAACAAAAAATGATGGAAGGCATCAATCCATTTTTAATCTTCATAAAAAATATAAAATAATAAAGAGACAAGAGAGAGATAGAGATAATATTTAATATATATTGGCAAATTAATCGTGTTGAAATTTTCTTTTTAATCACATTTTCATTATCATTATAATAATAGGATTTATATTGTATTTTAGCTTGTGTTTTTTTTTTTGTTCTTAGTTTCTAAATAGTGTAGCATGCGCAGAATCTAGAGAAAAAAAAATAATACGCAAACTCATAAGAATATTTTACTTGTTGTATAGTTATTGTTGTTGTCGGTTTTGTTGTCTATTTTTTTTTTCTTTTACGCGCGTCTTAATAAAATAAGAAAACGTATTATTATTATTTTATCTTTTTCTCTCTTGCGTTTAGTTTTTTTTTTATCTTCTCTCATATAATTAATATTTTATAATTATTTATTTTGTGGCATATTTTTTTATAGATTTCCTTAACACCTAACATCTACACTTATAGTACTCGTAAATTGAACTGAATATTATAGATGATTCTCAAGAGAATCAACAAAAGGAACAAGAAAAAAAATATATAATTTAATTTTAAAGTCTTGGTTATCTTCCTCTACTTTTTGTTTATTTTTTTTTATTAAAGAAATATTCTTTATGATGAATCAAAAGATAATATTTTTCATTCATCTAATGATGATATATAAATTAATGCCCGTTTTTTTTTTCTTCTGTTAAATAGAAAATATAACTTTTGTTTGTTGTTAACTTCCATCACACACACACACACACTTCACTGTTGAAAATCACATTAAAGAAAATTATTATTAAATTTATGGTTGTTGTTGTTACTTTTTCATCTTATAAATTAAAAAGTGCGAGAAAAGAAAATTACAAAAAATAAAAATGGGAAGACATTGAGAGGATCATGATAAAAAAATATATATAAATGAATTTAAAATTGTTATTATTTAAGAGAATTAAAAGTTGCAATTTTCTCGCGTATTGAATTAAATTAATGATGCAATAATGTAATTTGTCTTTCTGTAAATGAATAAGAAGTCGCATTGAAGATTACAGTAAAAAACCTACAGGCAAGATTCACTTAATTTAACATTAAAAATTTTTATAAAAGGTGCTTTTCCAAAATGAAAATGAAAATCTTTTTATAATGAATAGGTACGTAATAATCCTCTTCTCTGTTAGTTCTTCAACATTATTAAAGAGTTCATGTATCAAGGTCATTTTAATATTTATTCAAGGTCAATCAAAGGTCATGACAGATACATTATTTATTTGCAAAAATATTAAATAACCGAAACAAATAGGATTAATTTATTTTCTTTTCGAATCAAAAGAATTAAAAAAAATATTCAATTATCTTCTGAAATCAAAATCATCATAAGCTTCAAACTACGCATAATATTAACGAAAATCATTAATACAAAAAAAGACTTAAAAAAAGAAACACAGATTAATTCCTTTCTGGAATTGATGTTACTGATTTTCTTATTTTTTTTTTGTTTTCTATAAAAAAAATAATATTACAAAATTTCGTGCATGAAATTTTTCTCATCTTCTCATCTAAATCGATAACTTTTTTCAAGTTTCTTTTTATTTCGATTTCTTATTGTTGTTGTTGTCTCTTATTCTATATCATTTTATTTTATCTTTCATTTTTGTTTTTATGCAAAATGTACAAAATGAAGTTATAAGAAAAAAAGGGTAAACATTTTATCATAAAGACAAAAAAAAAAACAAAGTAAAAAATATTTATTTATAAAAAAGAAAATAAATAAAGAAACACGAAAAATCATGTAATAATAATGTTTTTCCATTTTCTATTCCATAGAAAATCTATATAAGAATTAATCTGAAATCATTTTTAAACTAAATTATTCTATTTCTCTGTACAATGCGCGGTCTAGCATAATTATATATATGTTTATGCAAAAGATTTCTTAGAATTGTTAAATAGAGACATTATTATTATGATGATTATTATTTCAAGATAGTTTTACTTTAGAAAAATGCGTGATGTCAGCTGTTTTGTGTTTGTTGTTGTTGTAAAGCAAAGCGCATATTTTAAAGTTTAAACTAAATATAAGAAAATCTATAAGAAATATTTATAATTAAGATATTTTGACAGTTTAACTTTTATTCGTTTTTTTTTTATTAATAAAAAAAAGAAGAAAACTTACAAACTCATGAATTTTAATTTGGATGGATATTATGTAGTAAATTTTGTTGTTCTGTTTTTTTATTTGATTTGGTTTGGACACGTAAAGTCGACAATGACCTCATGCTGAATAAAAAGAACAAAACAAAACAGAAAAGAAAAGAAGTGACTACAAAGAAGAAAAAGATACATCGGGTATTATGTTACACAACTTTAAGTTAATACAAAGTATGAAAGATGTCTCAATTTCTCTCGCACACGAAAATATTATATTATTATTATTATTGAAGAAAATAAATATTTTTCCCAACTGTGTCGGGTCTTAGTACATCAATTCTTATATCGACCAATTCTTATGTCGAATTCATGAGTTTCAACATGCAATGCAATTGCAAAAATGAAAACAAAACAAAAAATGTTTATTCATAATAAAAATATTTTGTTTTCGTTCAACTTGATTTCGTTTACAAAAATAAAACTATATTTATTTTTTACATCAATATTTTATCGACTTATAAGAGAGTTTACTTTCTCACGACTTGTGGTCTTTGTGTATAAGAAAAGAAAAAGTCCTTTTAATAAAATATTCTATCATTGGAATTTAGAATATATTTCCGTTTCTGATTAGAAAACGAAACTGAGATGAATTTTAATGTTTAACGTAAGAAAATTATTGAAAGAATAAAATACAGAGAAGTTGATCTGATGTGTTGTGGTCATCTTTATATTATTTGTTTTTGTATTCTTTATTTTTAATGAATGTAGTTTTTATGTTTTCCCTTTTTTTTTTTGCACAAACAAATTATGTAGAATTTGACAAAGTAGAAAAACAAACAAGAAAAAATCAATAATCGCAGTGGCAGACATCGTCAAATTGACGACAAATTGATTAATGCTGTATTGGCATTGCAAATTAATTATAGAATAATAATAAGACAAGATACGCTTCTTCTTTTTCTTCCATTTTTAATTTATTTTTCGCAGTTGCACAAATTGCTGTTAAGAGCAATTAGTTGTTACCATTTTTTTTCTGCACATTTTTGCCGCATTTTGTAATACCTTCATGTTACGGTTGACTATTAAAACTTATAAAACTAACACACAAAAAAATTCCACATACGTGAAAATGTTTAACAAATTTTATAATTTTCTTTTTCTTTGTTACAGATTAAAAAATAAATAGCAAAATAAAATTAGACAAAATGCTGCCGAAGCCAATATTTATTGTGATATTATGTCTATTATCATCACCATTTACATCAGCCGCTAAAAGAAGATCGCGAATTGACGCTCCAATTGTTCTTGCTGCAGATGCACCAGCAGAGGATAACATTGCAACAGCTTCTGGTACAGAAGTTGAAGCTGTTAAATTAGAAGGACCACCAGCAACATATGAAACACCTGAATTTTTACCATCAGAAACAAGTATTGCAGAAATTGATGAAGAGTGTGATCCAGATATGATCGGTTTTGAGATTATCACCGGGTAAGAATTTTAATTAAATCTGATCATTGAATATTTTTTTGTCTAATTTACTTTTATTTCAGTTACGTGTTTTCAGCCCCTGGTAAATTATTGGAATCCCTACCAGGAACATTAATGTTAACTGATTGTCTCGAGGCATGCCAAAATAATGACTCCTGTCGTTCTGTTAATTACGAAACAGGATTATGTGTACTATTTTCATCAAATTCTGATAAAATGCCAGGTAAGAAAGAAAGAAAACAATACTATTAACTTTAAAAGAAATTCGTTACGTATTATTTTTGTTTTTGTGTCTATTAAAAAATGTTTTAAACTCATTTACATAAAATAGATTCATTTTCGTGATAAAGACTACAAAAGTTTAATTTAATTTAATATTATGAAAAAATTTTTAATTTCGTTAACGGTTCTAATTTTACGTGCTTTTATCACAAATTCATTCAGTAAGTTCAAATAAAATAAGTATAAACGTGATCTGTAATTACAATCAGCTGGTATTTTTTTCCCATTTTTTTTTCTTTCTTCTTTTATTTCTGTTTTATTTTTGTTGTTGTTGTAGTTTTAGTTAGTTAACTTAGAATTCGTCTCGGATTTTAAGTAATGTATTATTTTTGTTCAGAAACAAAAAAACAAGAGATTTAAATCATTGGAAGACCGTTTTTTTTCTATTAACTGCTCTAATTTTCAATATAAATAATTTTCTTTAATTTTCTATTTATAATCAAAAAACAACAATAACAACAACAATAAATTCTGTAATAAAATATTAACACAGTAGCAAAATACGATTAATCATAAAAATATTCTACTTTACTTGTTGACTTTTTTTTTATTATTCTTGCAAATAAATCAACGAACAAGAAAAAAAAACCCTGGCGGTAATTTGCATAAAAAAGAATGATGATCAAAGTAAAAATACCATAAAGAAAGAAAAAATACAAGAAAAGATTATCGGGCTTTCATTAGTTGCGTTGACGTCATCGTAAATTTCTATAATAAAATCCATACAGATTTTGATTGTCAATATTATAAATATTTTCAAATATCTTCCGGTTTTAAAATGGGAAAAAAGGGAAAAAATAAAAGAAACAACGAAGAATATAATTGAATTGAACGAAAGAATATTTTGATAAATGTTGTTTTTACAATATTCAACCTGTGTTAAGGTTGTATATTATTTTAATATTTACAACCTGCTGAAAGAATGCCGCATTTTATTGTTATAAATCAATTTTGTGTTAAGAAAAAGAAACAAAAAAACGGAGAAAGGCTTTTTTTCTTATATAAGTTTTCTTTGGTTTTGGGGTGACTGAATTTTGATTTATTAGTGCGGCAAATATATTTTATGTACCTTCATCACTTTACTTGAATATATGCCTTCTTTTTAACTACTTAACGGGTTTTTGAATTATTACTTTAAAAGTTTCAAGTTTTATGTATAATTTTTACTAGTAAATAATCAAAACCACACAATTGAATACCTAATTTATTTACTATACATTTGTTATGATACATATTTTACCTCCTTCTCTTCGCAATCGCAAACAATATCGTTCAAAAATGATTATTAGATGAAAAAAATGTAAATAGAAAAGAAAAGAAAAGAAAGAAATTATTTGGTTTTTTTTTTCGCATTAAAAATCGTGTCCGACCTAAAGGCTCTTGTGACGATCACGATATCTTTTGGAAAACAAATGTTTTTCCTATATTTATTAGGGTAGTTTTTTTCTAAACATTTAAATTATATTAATATTACGATCGTTGATTAAAGACTTTAACACACGGAAATAAATATTTTCTCTCAACTTATACTTCTTTAACGGGTCACCTTCAATTACTGTGCCATTTTTTTTCCTTCACTATAATATTAGTAATAATAATGATTCTCTTATAACAAAACTTTAATTAAAGCATCATTTTCTTATATCTTTTTATAGCAACAACAAAAAAAAAAAATCTAAAAATAAAAAGAATAAAAGTTATAAATATTCCCTCAGGTGTTTTTGTTCTATTTATAGCGCGCTTCTTGTACGGTTTAAATTTTTACTGTTTTTTAATTACTTTGATATTTAGAAACCTTAAGGCTATTAATGAATCCTCATGTTGTTTTTGTTAGTCCGTTGAAAGTCTTTAGTGGGAGTCTTATTAATTATTTTAATTATAATTTTGGGCGGTTCCTTAAGACGAAGGATAGAGATTTACAAATAATGCTTCAACACATGTACTGATATTCTATTAATTGCCAGTTTTCTATTCCTTTAATTTATTTATCTTTTGTTTTTTTTTTCTTACATTGAATATACAATAGGATCAACCTTCATTCATTCAACATACATCAAATAAGTTACCACCTTGATCTACACCTATCGATCATTGTCTTGTCTTTATACAAATTCACTAAATGATATTTTTTATTTAAGAAAAATTAGCCAAAAACAAAAAACAGAAAAAAATCCAATCAAAGAAAGAGAGAAGAAAATAAGTAATAAGACGAAAAACATGAATTAAACTTTACTTATATTGAATCAATGAAATATTTTTTATTATTATTTTTTTTTGTTATTGTAATTCGGTAGCTGCATTTTGCGCACGATTGCACGCGTTGAATATTTTTCTGATGAAGCGTGTATATATGTTGATGAGGGGGGGAAAGAAAAAAAAATATGAAAGAATAAAATTATGTTTTTTATTATGATCCCGCCGCGATGTATTTTTTCTTTTTTTCTTCTTCTTTTATTTTTTGTTGTTTTCGGTTAATTTATTTGAAAAGTAAAATGATTATTATGATTGGTTTGTAAAAATAAAATGTTCGTATGCAAAGTAGAAAACGGAAAAAAAAAAATTGTATTCTTTAGTTGACAGAAAAATAAAATGAAAATTATTGAAATATAATATTTGTAATCTTCTCTTATTCTTGTGTTCATCGATTAAATATTATTGAAACGACAAAGTACTTTAAAATGACAACAACTTAATAAATAAAAAAAGAAAAAAGTCCACAAGTTCATAAAATAAATATATATTAAAGGATTCTGTGAGAAAATCACGAATTTATTGTTAATATCTTTATTATTTATTTTTCTTACAATTTTATCATAAAAGAAAACATATTTCCTTTAACTATAAATGTTTAAGTTTGATAATAATTTACAGATGAAAGATGTGATCTTTGTCCGATCTACACTAGTTTATTTTTTATTATTATTTCTATAAAAAAAAAAAACTCGTGATTTTATTATATCGGTCGATAACGGATTTTCTTATTAGCTAAGACATATTCTAAAAAAAAAAATAAATAATAAAGAATTAAATATTGGAAGCGCATTGAAAAAGAACCATATAACATGAGTAATATTATTTTTATATATAAAATTTAGTTCATATTTGATTGCATTGAACTAAATAATCGCATCAATAAAATAAAATTCAACCAAAATCAAAAAAAAAAAGAAGAAATATGTAAAGAATTAAATCTCTTTTTCTTTATACATTAAAAAGGTTCCCATAAATCAATGTTTTGTTATATTTGTCGTGCGGTTTTTTTTCTCAACAAAGTTACAAATACATAATATTTAGTATCGAAAATAAATAAATTATACAATTGAAGAATACAACAATAACTGTTACCACAGAGTAGAAGAGTATAAGAAATGAATGTGATTACAATAAAAGAAATGATGAAGAAAACATAAAAGACCACAAAAATATGACGGTATTTGATTTTAAGTTATTTAAAAAGAAGAAACATGAAATTGAAAGTTAAGCAATTTCAATTGTGTTATGCGCGGGAAATTTTTTATTGTATTATCTTATTTGATTTCTCGTTTCATTGAACAAATTTGTAACAAACTAAATTTTTTTTTTTTATTTTTTTTTTCAGGTGCATTAACAAAATCACAATTTCCAGTATTTACAATTTATGCACAAAAATCATGTTTAGTTGTACGCCCTTGTGCTAGAGCTTGGTGTATTGACAGAGTACAAGGATATAAATTAGTTGGCCATGAAAAACGGAAGGCACTTGCAAGCTCAAGACGTGATTGTTTAGAAATGTGCTTAGGAGAGACAGACTTTACTTGCAGGTAACAAAAAATTCTATTCTTTCTATTAAATAATAAATTATAAATAATTTATGTTCATCATTTAGTGAAGAAAGAAAGAAAAAAAAACGTGTATTAAATGAAGTTATCTTTTAACTTATCTTTAGTAGAGAAAAAAAAAAGTTATTAACTGTACATAAGAAAGTTGGAAGATCACTCAAATATTATTAAATTTTTAAACAACATAATCGAATATTTTCTTGTTTTAAAATGAGAAAAAAAAAGAGTAAAAGAATAAGAAAAAAATAGTTGATGAAGAAAAAAAATTGACATCTTGAAGATTAACGATCAGATTTTTTTTTTATTCTCTTCTCTTATTTTTATTCCTTTTTTTTTTTATAAAAATCGATGAAATTTTCATTATTTTACACAAATGGAGCGTTTTAGTTCAATTAAATCGTGTCTAATCAGAATCTTTAATAAAAAAATAAATAAAATTCTTTAGAAATTCGAATAAAATAAAGAAGAAAAAAAATGGTTAATGGTCTGAAATATATGAGAAAATAAAATAATGAGTCGTCTGCGATTTCAAGTCAAGGTTAAAATTATGAAGAATAAATAAATTGGTAATATCAGAAAATTATCCACTGAAAACCTATTTGATACTTCGTTAATAAATCTCCTTCTTGTGCAAATTTAGTCTTTTGTCTGGTATATTTGATGATGTGATGATACACATACGGCAGCCAACATTATACATTATTTAACTATAAACATACACATGAAGTTCTTATATAAATTACTAACAATTGTACGATCGTCTTCTTTTATTCTTTTTTTTTTACGAATAATTTACAAAAGAATGTAAAGCGAAGAAAGAGATTTTTTTTTTACTTGGAAAAAATTAATTATTTTTAAGAAGAAAAAAAAAACAGATTATTGGAAATATTCGTTTAAAGAAATAAATTTCTACAATTTAATTGGAAATTGTAATTTACTTTTTTTTTCTTCTTTTTCGATTTAAAATGAACATGAGTTGACTTTTAACATTTAGCTGTGTGTTTTCCCTTCAATGATCAAAGGTGACAAAAAAAAAAGTAATTTTTGTGTAGGAAACACGTAATTTATGTAGATGCAAAGTGGAAAAGTTCACGATCGTATTTTATAATTTATAAAAAAGAAAATAAAAAAGAACAAACAGTTAATTTATCATTCATTCAACATCAAGATCAAGTGTTCAAGGGACAGATCAAAAATAAATAAATAAAAACATCAAACGGTATTTTTTTTTCATGGTAGGATAAGCTTTCTGTCTTTTCTTTTGGGTAGAAATACAAAAAAACAAACGAATGCTAATTATTCTTCACTTTATCGCTTTTCGCATTTATTTTCTTTGAAAATATAAGAACATTCTGCGTTACGATTTTCTGATTTGTTTATACTTTTACGTTCTTTTTCTCGCGGTTTCTTAACTTAAATTGATTTACTATAAAAATATAATAAAATAATAATCATGACTTGATTCACTTTCAGGAAATACTTAAATTCACTTGAAAAGCGAAAAATATTATTATGTGTAATACGTTTTTCATTTTCTTATAAAAATATAAACGTAAACGCATTCAAGTGTTCCATCTCTTTACCGCGAATGTTTAATATGATTTGATGAATTCATTGTTCTTTTTATGTATAGTATATTTTTTAAACATCATATTTATATACTTTTCAATCTTTTTTCCTTTTATAAAATATTTATTATGATGATGAGAGAGTTTTTTTTTTAGAACCTATGAATATATCAGTTTAATGAACCTATTCTCACTTCTAGAATCATCAGAAAAAATAATCCCTCCTTTTATTATACAAATTATATAATGCGTTTATAAATGCATATACACAACTATATTTTTGTTTAATAATAATAATAACAACAATAATAATAAGAAACAATAATAACAAGAACAACAACACAAATCAAAAAAAAAACTAAAAGTGTTTCTTCATTTTTGTTATTTTTAGATCGCGCTTTATTCTTAATAAATCTCTTCATTTTCTATAAAACAGCATTTTATTTCAATACAAATTTGTATATTTATTATTTTCAACAATAAAACAATCATTTGATTTCTATACTGTGATTGACATACGAATGATGTTGTGACATCATTGTAACAATTGTCAATTGACAATAATACAAGACAAATTGATAAACTAACTATTTATATTATTTCAATTACAACAATGTACAAAATAAAATTCTCATTACAAAATAACAAAAAGCACAATGTAATTTACCACTTATGGATTACAATAATCAATAATAATTGCTATTTAATTTCATTAGTTTGTTATTTTCGGTTTATATTTTTTTTATAAAGAAAATGTTTAACATGACATTTGAAACGAATGAAAGAAAAAATTGTTCAAAGGCGCGATCGCGACATTTAATACGAAAAATAACAAAATGTTCACATCTTAAATTTTTCTTTTAAAAAGTCAATATGATTTAATTTTTCTTTTTCTTGTATTGAAATGAATAAATCGTGAAGAGCTTTTTAAGATTTTTTCTTTTTCTTTTCCTAAAGATGTCTTCTTTCTCTATTCATTTTGTTGTCAACATTTTCTTTTACCCGGCAAAACATGTGTCGATTGTGACACTATTTTTTTTTTCAAACAAAAGATAGTAGATGGAATGCTGTATTGAAAATAATTTGACTTTTGTAATGAAATTCTTTCAAAAAATACAAAAAAAAAAAGAATTACACAAGAAAACCAATCATCCAAAAAAAAAATACTGTACAGAGAAAGACGAAAAAAAAAATACAATCGCTTTTACTTAAATCAGATAGAATCTTTTAAGAATGATATAAATAAATCACAAATAAACAGCTCATTCTCTCTCTCCCATCATTCACCATTCAACTGATGAATGTTTTTGTTGTTTTTTTTATTTGTTGTTATTATTTTTACTCTTTATTTTATTTAAGAATAATCTTTAATAATAACCCATTTAATAATGAAGAATAGAAAAAGATAACTAATTTATATAGGTACAAATAATATATTCTATATAGAATTGTTACAGTTAATTTATAAATTAACAATTATTAGAGAGAACAGAAAAAAAAACACAACAACAACAACATAAATAAAGCAAAATTATTCTAGAAATTTAAGATTTTTATTCATGCAGTCTTTTAATATTAAAAGTTCATCTTTATAGTCATCTTCACAGTAATTTCTAGTTTAGTCATCATCATTCATAAAATTATTATTAATGCACTTGTCTTCAATTCAATCTTAAAAATATTATGAAAGAAATATTACTACGTTACTGTTTATTGTTTCTCTTATTTTCCATCATTTTTAATTAATTTAATTAAATATTTATAAAACAATTGCATCAAATCATTTATTATTATTCTAACTGGATAATCGGACACGTCTAAGTAAACAATCTGATATATTACGTAATTTTTCAATTAAAATTATTTTATAAAATTGTATAATTTATTCCTCCTTCATTTTCATAAGAAACATATTTTATGAGAAGAGAACCGCACAACAACAATAACAACAATAACAGCAACAACAAACATCGGACATTTAATAATTTAATGTTTTAATTAAATTTATTATCGTACAAACATTTTCCAATTTTTTTCCAAATATTTAAATGGAAATCTTAGATCTTCTTTATCTTTTATTATTAGAAAACTCAATTAAAATATAAACAAAGAATTTATAGAAATGAAATAAATATATTAATGTGTGTGCACTTGTTGCTTTAGGGGAAATTTTTATTTGACATTAAAATTTACTACAAATATATTTTGTATGAGGAAAAAAATAGCGGAATTAAAAGAACAAAAACAAAAACAAAGTTTTATTACAAGAAAAAAAAAAACAACAACAGATAATCATAGAATGTACACATAAAATATTATTTAAGTATCACATTTTATTACAAAGTGTAATCGGTAATTCTATACTGTTGTTTTCAAACTTTAAATTGATAGCTTCAAGGTAAAGTAATTCGATCTCTAAATAATTGTTCTGTAACAAGATGAATATAATAACCTAAGAAGAGTTACAGACAGAAATAAAGAAACGAAAACTATATAAATTTTCTATATCTGAATTATTTTATCTTTAAAGAAAGAAAGAAAAAAAAAATACAAAAATCTTTTATAAATAAATTAATGCCGCCTAAAGAAAATTAAAACCTAATGAACTATTTCGCACCAAAATACCCCCCTGTTGTAAAAATGTTAAAGAAAGAAAAATACACACAACAGCAAAAAACCAACACAACCAACCAATCCAATCTATACAATTAATTATGTTCAACACTTTATTCCAATAAATGAAAAAAAGTCCTAAAAAGAAAACAAAAATAATATCTTATAGAAAATTTATGAATAAAAATTCTTAATGTGGCGCCAATCGTATAATGATCTTATGTGTGTTGTGTATTTAATGTGTATATAGATTATTATTATTTTGAATTGAAATAGATAAACAATTTTAGATTAAACATTCATAAATCATGTATCGATTAGATATTGAACCAAAAACATAAAATACATAAAATAAATTACAAAACAAAGTAGTAGTGAATTTTATATTTCTTGTTCGTTTGTTATTATTAAAATTTGTTATTATTAAATTACTTATGTTATTCCAGTTGATTACTGTTGTTCCGGTTAAATCTTTGTACTGAAACTCTTTGTGATTTTTCTTTCTAGCATAAAATGGAAAATTTTAATTTAAAAAAAAAAAAAAACGCGTTTATATTTCTTATTACTTTTTCTTAAGTGATTATCTATTTCATTCTATCTTTTAAATGCAAAATACAAAATAACAACAAAAAAAAACATTGCAAAATATTGTAAATACAAAAAAAAAACGAAGCAAAAAGTGTTTGCGTTTCTTTCCTATTGAAATCGTGCAATGTAACAGAATATAGCAACAATCAACAACAACAACAACAACAACAACAAAAAATTCATACAAAATCAAATTAAATATTAAAACGTTAACTTTAGTGAAGTAAATTGATATTGATCGGATATTCACCTCATAGATAAAGTGATTGATTTGATTTGATTTGATTTAAAATTTTAATATAAATGAAAAACGGGTTTTAAATTTGACAAGACTAACGACAAGCAACAACAACAACAAGAGAAGATCATTTAAAATACACAACAAGAAATGGTCAACATTTTTTTTTTTTTGCTACTTTTAATTTAACTGGCTGAAAATTAGATATTTCACGTTGCTTGTTTTTTCTTCGCATCTCTAATGTTGGGTTTTTTTGTTTTTTGTTTTTTTTTTTTTCTTTTCTTGAAAATCAAATCAACTGCTTTAATTTTAGCACAGTTGTTTTGTGTTGTTATTTTTTTTTTTTTTGTGTCTGTTTAATTTTCATTCATTAAAATAAATGACAAATTTTACAATGAGAACCGTATTTAACGTAGAAATTGTTTTTTAAGTTAAACATGTTTTTATCACAAACACAAAATCACAAAATCACAAATTTAAATTATCTTTTTTTTTTCTCATTCCAAAAATTACAATTAAGAACAAGTTGATTTTTTTTCCAGCAAATTTGTTACATTTTTTTTTCTACAAACAAAAGAAACAGCAATTTTTTTGTAGGAGTTTTTTTTTAAAAACATTTTACGGTATCAAATTTCCAAATATTATGAAGTTGTTATTGTTAAGTCTATTGAAATCTTTTGAAAATAATCAAAATCATAATTAAACCGCCTTTGAAAGAAATAAAGAAAAAGAGAGAGAGACAAAAAAAAAGAGTCTAAAGGAACAATTTAGGCATATATTTTGCAATTTATACTTTAAGAGAAAAATATCTTTTAAAAGATGTTTATTTTTTTTATTTTCTCTACAATAAACATATTAAAGGAAGTCGTCGATCTCTTTGACCATTACGCTTTATGTTTTATTACTTTATATATACAATTTTTATACAATGTCTATTTCTATAAAAGAAACTTAATAAATAATAATAATAAGAACAACAACAACATCAAATACAAAAATCTGTTCATTCTACTTCAGTTAATTCATATTATTCTTTTTATATAATTAAATATTATACATTTCTTAATCAACGATCCACAAAAAAAAAAATAATAATATTTATATAGCAACAACAATAATATTTTTCTTCATATACGATACATACTTATATGATGGGATGTTGAACTAATTACAAATTAATTATTATCAAGGATTGTTGTAAATAATTATACTTTTTTTTTTTATTGTCTCTTAATAATTTTATAGAAAAAATAAAATAAATAGAAATTATAGAAAGAAATAAAAGAAAAATTATAAATACAGATATTTGCACACATTAAATTCTATAGAAAGCTTTATTTAATTTTTAATGATTTAAAATTAAGAATCAAAATGTTTTGATTGATAATTTATGAATTTATTGATACATTGTCCCTATTTAAATGGATATTTCCTTGGGAATAAATGTTTGTGAAAATAAAAAAGAAAAATTTATATTTTACTACAATATTTGATCGTGCCTCAATTATTTGCCACCTTAACTATAATTTAATGGTTAAATTAATCAAAAGCCTCACCTAAAATTCATGAAACGAAAATCTTTTTGAATCACTTCATACGGATCGACTCAAAGCCAATTAAATTAGTGTTCACATCAAATAAAAAAAAAAACAATGTTGCTCTTTAAAATGAAGAATAAAAAAAAAATACAAAGAAATGAATTCAAATAAAATGTCTAATCAAAATTTTATAGTTAGAACCTAAAGCGCATTTTGTGTTTTAAATTAAAGAAAAAAAAAAGGGTTTTCTTTTGTATTCTTTTATTTTTTCTTTTGTTTTGCTTTGTTTAATAACATCAAGCCTCCTTACGCTCATGACGTGATCAATAAATATAAAATATCTACTAATAATAATAGTAATAATAATAGATACATAGATTCTTCTTCTTCTTCTATTTTGTTTCTTTTGGTTTTTTTTTTGTTTTGTTCAATAATACGTGAAGACGCGGCAAATTGTTGAATCACTCTTAATAATTTTAATCATCTTGTACCGATTATTTGATTACCAGTTACATCCTCAATTTCATGTTATTCATTTTTTTTTCTTTATTATTCTCCCGATCTGTCTTATATTAACAAAACAAATTCTATACAATTTAATGTAATATGTAATATGTAATATGAATGTAAAGGACGGGATAGAAAAGATGAATTAATAAAATAATAATAATAAGAAAAGGAAATCACTTTTCATTTTTAATATTTCAATATTTATTATTGCAATAAATTCAAGTTTTCTGTTGTTTTTTTTTTATTAAGAATTCAAGTTGTTAGTTTATGCTTTAATTTTTTGTATTGTATGATTAATTCCAAACGCCTCTGTTTGGTTTACGACAATTAGTAAAGGGGAAGGACGACGATGACACAAGAATAACATAAAATAAAATTAAAAGAATATTTGTAACGATGACAAATAAGTTTTATAAAATTTTTATCGCAGGCATATCAAATTATTTTCTCTTGTTCTGATTTCATTATTAATTAGGTTTTTAGATTTACTTTTAACCACTGATATTATTTTAATTTTTAAAATTAAATACAGAAGTTCTGTGGTGGATTTACGTTACATTTGTATTCATTTTCAAATAAATTAATAAAGATTTATTTGAATCTGTGTTTTCAATATTTAAGTATGGAATCAAGAATATTTTTCATCATTTACATTATTTTTAAATCGCTTCATTTATAAATGTAGACTCACATTTAATTGTTTTACGTTTGCTATACCCTACTTTGTGTGCTCATTACACATTTTAGCCTATTTTATTTTTTTGCAATTTATCATCTTTCATTTCACCTTCATCAATTATCATTTGTGACTTTTCATATCGTTTTCACTAGAGAACATCTTTGATTATTTAAAAATACTTTAAAACAAACAACCAAACAAACATCAAAAAGCCTACACAAATATTTATTTTTAAAATTAAAATCAAAGAAGATACGAGATAAAAACAAAAAAAATGTATTTAAAATTTTGTATCGTGACTGAATAAGTTAGAAGGATGGGCAGGTAGCTAAAGTAAAACTCATCGGTTTGTGCAATTTTTCTTTTTTAAATAAAAATAAAATAGCGTGTTAAAATCGACGATTAAACAAACGCAGAAAAACTAGTTATTATTCTTATGTTAATCTTTGGACGTACAACAAGTGAAGCGAATTTAACTAAAAAAAAAAAAAAAATCAACATCACAAACAACAAAAGCAACAAACATTATACATTCCGTTAATTTTTATAATCTCTTCCTTATTTAGTAAAATCCTCTTTTTAATCTTTAATTTCGTGTCCAAAGAATCATCTGAATAAAAAAAAATTAAACAAATTATCTTGATAAAAAAATAATAAATCTGTACGCCTTTCATTATTAAAAAATTAAAATCAATTCCATTTTTCTTTATTGTTTTATTTGATTTTTTTTTGCGGTTTTTTGTTTGATACGAGAAAAAAAATTATTGAAGTGTGATGAAAATGAGACTTCTATAAAGATTGTTTTATTTTTCTACAAATGTACGCGCATATATTAAGTGCATCGCTCTTAAATAACAGACTAACTATAATATAGAATGAATCTATTCAAAGTAATTGCATTAAAAAAAAATAAAACAAGGATCGTGAAAATTATTGTGATTGATGTCCAAAGTTGGATGATTTCTCTCTTGAGGAAACAATAACAATAACAACACTTATACTTTTACGCGAGATCGCACAAAATAGAAATAAAAATGTTTCTTCTTTTTTTTCTTCAATTCAAAACCAAACCAATTTTTCCTTCATTTGTTTTCTTTTCTTTTTCATTCTGTTTTTTTTTTTTTTGTTTTGTAAACAAATCTACCAACTAAATACGTATCGTATCTCTATAGATTTATATACTCCTCCTCTTCCTATATATAAATCCTCTATCTACCTGTTGTCTTGTCTTGAATGTTCATCTACCTGTTGTACTCTTGTTGTTGAGATTACAAAAAAAAAAAACAAAAACAAAATAAAAGGAAAAATCGAATAATACAAATTTTTTTGATTTTTCTTCTTTCAATTTTTCTTCCTATTTTATCTGTTTATATCATTTTGATACTTGATTCTTATCATCATTTCATCTTTTATCTGATGGAAAACTTGTATTGAAATCAAGTTGTAATATAACACGATATTTGATACGTTTTTGTTGTTATTTGTTATTTTGTTTATTCTGCACATGAAGAAATAGTTGTGTCAAGAAATTTTATAAAATCAAGAAAAAGGATGAAAAGAAAAAAAAAAACACTGAATAAATTTAAAGGAATGAAAATGTATTGAAGAAAAAGAAAAACAAAAACAATTCATATTGAAAGACATTTTCTACTTAAGATTTTTATATCCGTAGAATTGAGCGAAGCCATATAATTGTAAAGAAGAAGATGACAAAAAAAAATTAGTAAACAATTTCATCGTGCGCGTTAAATGAATTAAAGATTTTTATTTTTGTCCGCTTAAATAGTTTTTCTTACTTTTTTCCAATATTCTCCTTTTTCATTTGTCTGTATTTGGAAACGAGAGATTACAGCAGCAATGATAAATACAAAACATTGTTTGTTATTATTTACTTTACTTTACTTAAATTTACTTTTTTCACTTAACAAAAAAAAAAAAGAAGAAGCAGATTAAAACAAACGATAATGTTAAAATTAAAACTAAATCTTTGCAAATTTATAAGTTTGTTTTGTCTCTGTTTTTTTTTCTTCATTTATTCCAATTTCCAAGAGAAAAAAAAACGTGACAAATTAATTAAGGCGTTAAGGTGTGATTATGTTTTTAATTGATGCTTTTCTTTTAAATGTTTGTTTATTTTTTGTTTTCTAGTATTGTCTTTTTTTAGTTTTTTTAATTTATTTTGTTTTTATTTCAATCAGAATAAAATGTAAAGAAAAAAAAGAATCAATTTAAATTGAATTGAACAGAACAGAAAAAAGCTACCATATTTTTTTTTTTGTTTTTCATTATCTTGAGGTCATCACGAAAGTTATGTTAGGGCAGTTTGTTTTTGAGTTTTTTTTTTTTTTTGTTCTGCTTATGTTTTTAAGATCTCGTTACCGACATTTTATAAGAACGAACTGGCATATTTCGTTACATAAAGTAAAGTGAAGTAGTGTTAAGAAAGAAGAACTGTAAAAAGTAATATAGGTGTCAGATTAAACACAAATTCTGACTGATTTATTTTAATTGAAATGGAAAAATATATTCATTCTCTTATAAAGAACTTAAAATAATATCATTAAGACTTCATCATTTACTAATGAGAAAGAACATGCAAATTATGCATTAAATATAGAAACATTCAAGAATAGATAAGAATAATTAAGAAATTTCCAATGAAAGTGATACGAGGTAGAAGATTTTTTTTTGTCACTTTGTAAATTGAGAATTAAGTGAAAAAAAATTGATAGAAAAAGTCGTTTAAATAAAAAAATACTTTATCTTTTTGCAACAATTTACTGCTTGGGTAAAAAATGTATTCATTGATGTATCTTTTGCCTTTTGTTTTTAAATGGATTTTAATATTGTAAAATTAAACAACATTATTTACAATAAGTGACAATATTTAATCTTAAAAGTGTTTTAACGCCTATAAACAGCTACTAAAGATTAGAAACATTCATAAGTTTAAATTTTAATTTATTAAGCATCTTATTCCTTTTCCAATTATTAAAATGAACGGATGAGAATAAAACATGATTGTTAATTTATTGTCTTCATTGATTCTATTTACATAGACGAATCGTTAAGTCCGGACGAAGGAAATGTTCTTATTTAAAAAAATGTCTAAAATAACTAAAGATTATTCATTAGAAAATTCATATCGTTATTCCGGTATATTGTCACCTTTTTGTTTTTGTCGATAACCAGCTTTTCGACTTAATAATTTCAACACAAAAAAAATGAATATTTACACGATAATTAATGTTATTTACATCCTGTAAAAATTACACATTCATTATAAATTATCTAATAAAAACACCAACGTAAATTATTTTCTTTATATTTGTCGTCTTATTTAGGACCATTATGAAGAAGAAAAAAAAATATATAGAAAGATAACAATAAAACAAAAAAAAACAAACAATTTAAAAACCATTAATAACTGTACAATTCTTTTATACACGCGAATTATCTGAAAATTTAGCACAAGAGATGCAAAAAAAAAAAAAAAACAAACAAAAAAAAAAAAGAAGGATACGCTGTAAGCAAATGAAAACGAAACGTAAGCAGTAAATGTGTCAAATTATTTATTTCAAGACAAATTTAGTCGGCGAAACCATTCAAAAGCTTGGAGCGTGGATTTTAGAAAGATTGCTGAGAAATTTTCAATCAATTATGATCAATTTCGTTCGTACTCAATTTATAAGTGAAGGTTCTAAAGGATTATATTTATTAAATAATAAAATAATGAATTTTCTAAATGAATTTGTCTTTAGAACTAATCTCAAAACATTTGTTGTTAGAGACGGGTTTATTTAATTTATTTCATCCAGAACTGAAACAAACAAGAATTCTAATCGAATATCTTATAATTTATTAAAAGTTTAATATTTAAAATATAGAAAATTTATGTTTACGCGATTCAGTTCAGATTATATTATCTAGACGTTTAAACTAAGAAATTAGAAATTGTTCCCGTATTATTCCGTAAGATGAAGAGAAAAAGAAATTTGCATTTTAATAATGAAAATTTTTCGCCAAATATAGAGAATCCTATAAAAAAAATTGTTAAAACAAAATAAAAAGAGACACATCATCCGATTATTAAATGTACGCACATTGTTTTGCAATTTTTTTTTTTCATTTGCGTTTTTATATTTTCATTTAATTCATCTTAGCTTAATAACAATGCATGTTGCATAAAAGGCGCATAAAATATAATAAAAATTATTTTTTATGATGAAACATTGGCTTGGTACTTTTTTTTCTCTATTGATCCTGAATCGCAAACAAACAAAGAAAGAAAGAAAAAAACTTTAATAATCTTTCCTTTATAAATAAACGTAGAAAAATATAGAAAATAAAAAATTGTATAGAAAAAAACGCCGGCCTGCTGCTGCTGTGCTGTTGTTCCGGCCACAATATAACAAAACATGAATAAATTTTTACCTTTTCTTCTACAATTTTTCTCCTGTTTCACTATTTTTGTTTTTTTTTTGGTTTATAAATAATTGCAAATTATTTTATAATAAATAAAATATAAATTGTAATTAATTTATTCATATTCTTTCAATATAATCGAAAGTTTTATTCAGTAATAAATAATGATAAATTATATTATTTTGTAGTTGTAACCAATAAAAATTGTTTAACAAATAAAATGAAATAAACAGGGAAGAAAAAAAAATGATTAAAAAGTCATTGATCTTCCCAATGTACCAGTATAATCAGTATCAGTAAAATCTTTTAAAGAAAAAATGCGGAAATTGAAGAAAAAATATCCTTTGGTGGCCTTAACAATATCTAATGTCAAAGCTAACCAATTTCCCTCTCTTAATAAATTAATTGTGCTCAAAATAAATTGAATAAAATTAAAATTACTGTTTCAATGTTAGAGAAACTGACCATAAAATAAATTAATTATTATTTTATCCGAAATTATTAGAAATCGTTAATCATTTGTTAATCACTATTTACAATCTTAAATAACGCGGAAATACAAGAAGATTAAGCAAGATAAAATTTGCACATAGAATTTTACGAAAAAACAAAAAAAAAAATAAAAATATCTTTGGTGGCCTTTTTCTACATAGAAACATAATTATAACCAACCCCAATTAATCACTACAACTTTACTTCATAGAATCAACAAAAAAAAAAATCAAAACACAGAAATTCTATAAAAAAAAATCACTTCAACCTGGTTTTGAACACACAAAATAAAATATAGTGAATAAACTGAAACTTAACCGACCAGAGAGAATCCTAATAAATGTAAAATAATGTAAAAACAACAATTATTTTCAACGTTAGTTAGATCAATTTGAATTTCAATAGATAAACACTTCTATTTTTTTTCTTTTCTTTATAAAATATAATTTTTATTTTAATGAACATCCATTAGAGAGGTTTTAGACAACAGAAGTAGATAATAATGAAAAAAAAAAGAATTTAGCTACATAATATTAATGATAAGATAACAACAAGAATAAAGGGAAAGAAAGAGAGAATATAAATGCAATTGCATTTTACACGTATGGAAACAACTTGAAAAAAACATATAAAATAAAATTTGCCCAACAAAAATGCATACACAAAAAAGAATAACGATTGTAAGCGCCTGTTACGATTATAAGAAGGAAAGAAGTTTAAAAGAAAAAAAAAGTAACAGCATGTTACAAAAAAAAGAGTTAAAACAAAAATAATTTAAGATCAAGTTTTAAAAGTTTTGTATGAAATGTAAATCCCCCACCGACAACAAAAATCTAAATCAAAATAAAACCATTTATTTAAAGTTAAGATAAGGAAAACAAATACACACGGACACAAGTTTTCCAAAGGTTTATCGATAATTTTTATTTATTTATTTTTTCTTTGATTCTATTCAAAACCAAAGGTTTAATTTTTTTGTCTGCTTCTATTTTATGGTTGATAAATTTATAGATCAGGATATGAAATGCATTTAATAATAATAATAATAATAATAACGAATGTAATAACGATAATCATATTTCGAATGCAAATAATATATACAGATTCGATATCGCACTTTTTACCAATAAATATAAAAGAAAAAAAAAAGCAAACGAGAAGCACATGTTCTGTAATTTTATGTGTGATAAAGCGCATAGCACAAGAAAGTACACACAAATGGTTTTATATATTTATTTATCTACTGTTATAAACTTGTATAGTTAATTTAGATCGTTATTTACCCGTGCTTTTTCTGTTTTACTTTATCGAAAAATATGAATTATTATTTTATAAATCAAAAAATTCAGTTTATATATTTTTATTTGATTTTTCATATATTTTTCTTTTTTCATTCTTTACAGATCTGCAAATTATTATCGTTCTACAGGTAGTTGTGAATTATCAGATATGGATCGTCTTACACTTGCTGGCTCAAACTTCCAAACAAATGATGGTAAGAATTTTATGTTTTACGCTGTGTTTATTTTCTTATTGGATTTTTCTTTGAGAAAAAAAAACAGAAATTAATAAATTAATTAAAAGAAATTAAATCAATTATATTTTCTTAATATGTTTTCGTCATGATTTATAATTGATCTTTACGATTATTATTTCTCGAAAATTGATGAGAAATGCTCGAGTTATATAAAAATTACTTGAAATTAATACAATTATATTGCGCAATATTTTTTCAATACAAAAAAAACATTATTTTTAATTGAAATTAAAATGAAATATTTTTCTCTTTTTCTTTTAGATTCCGATTATCTTGAAAATAATTGTGCTGAAGAACCAAATAAATTATGTGAATTCAAACGTTTATCTGGTAAAATTTTAAAAACAGTTGATTCAGTTTATCAAGATGTACCCAGTATTGATGAATGCAGAGAACTTTGTTTAAGCTCACCATACAGGTATTTTTTATATACAAGACTCATAAATGAATTATGTTAATTTTTATCCCTCTATATTTCTATCTCTTTCTATCTGTCACTCTATATATATATATGTGTTAACATGTTAATTTGCCTTCAACTTTGTAAAAGTAATTCTTTCATCAACAACATAGTCATCTCTTTGTGTCGTCTAGACATAAATAAACTATATTTTATTTTTTTTTATTTTCATTCTTTTCTTTTCTTTATTTTTGTGTTTTTTTTTTCTTCTTCTTTTTTTTTTGTATTTTACTTTCAATTTTTATCTTGTCGCGCTTGAAAATCAAGTCTAATTTGTATGTTTTTTTTTGTCTTTAGTATGTAAGTAACATAAAACAAGTTTAATTAAATTGTCATAAAAATCTATTATAAATATTAAATATGATAAAAGAAAATTAACGTAATTTTTTATTCATAAATTCTAGATGTCACTCATATGATTATGGTGATACTGGAGACATGGTTTGTCGTCTTAGCCATCACAGTCGTGCAACATTAAATGATGTCCAGGTAATTTATTGTCTTCTTTTATTTTGTATTTTATAGAATTTTAATAAGAATATTTAAACATAAGAATATTATTTATATTTTTCCTCTTATTAAAATTAAAGGATCCTTATTTGGATGTACCAGAAGCAGCTACTTATGAATTATCATCTTGTTACAATGTATCAATTGAATGTCGTGCCGGTGATATGGTCGCCAAAATCAGAACATCAAAAATATTTAATGGAAAAGTTTACGCTAAAGGTTCACCAAAATCATGTTCAATTGACATTAAAAATTCATTGGAATTTGAATTACGTATGGGCTATCAAGATATTGAATGTAATGTACGTCAAAATGGTTTAGGACGTTATATGAATGATGTTGTTATACAACATCATCACACAATAGTAACATCATCTGATTTGGGTTTAGCTGTTACATGCCAATATGACTTAACTAATAAGACTGTATCAAATGAAGTTGATTTGGGTGTTACTGGAGAAATTGAACCTGCATTATCTGAAGAAGTTGTTGTTGATTCACCAAATGTTATTATGAAGATTACCGCTCGTGATGGTAGCGATGTTATGCGCTCAGCTGAAGTTGGAGATCCCCTTGCACTTCGTTTTGAAATTTTAGATGAACAAAGTCCCTATGAAATATTTGTTAGAGAATTGGTTGCTATGGATGGTGCTGATAATGCTGAAATTACACTTATTGATTCTGACGGTTGTCCAACTGATCACTTTATTATGGGACCAATTTACAAGAGTGCCATTACCGGAAAGGTTTGCATTTCTCTCTTTTTCTCTTACACTAAAATTTTCACTAAACAAAAATATATCTTTCTTATTCCAGATCTTATTATCTCACTTTGACGCATTTAAATTCCCATCTTCTGAAGTTGTACAATTCCGTGCACTTGTAACACCCTGTATGCCAACATGTGAACCAGTACAATGTGATCAAGAAGATTTTAGTGGTGAATTAAGATCACTTATTTCTTACGGTAGAAAACGTCGTTCAATTTCAAACTCAACAGAAATTAGAAGAAAACGTGAAACAACAAGTCAAAAATCACATGATGATATGTTATTAGTGCAATCAATTCAAATAACTGATAAATTTGGTTTTGAGAAACAACAACAGGCAAAACCTAAAAATATGAACTCAAGTGAAACAATTTTCTTAGCAGGAGACAGTCAAAGTTTCTGTGTGAATGGACTTGGTAAGAGATTTTATTTAAGAAAATATTATAAATTAACGAATTATATTAACGTAAAAATTTATTATTATTTAATAGGATTAATCGTAGCCGGTACAGTATTCCTTTTGGCACAATTAGCTGTTATTGCAATTTGGACATTTTTATGGCAACGTCGCCGAAAACAACGTCAATTTGAAGAATCATCAATTGGTTCAGTACCAACACCAACATTATCTGGTAGCCGTGCTGATTCTATGTGTAAACTATACGATAGTGGTTTCACTGGCCGACATACTAGAGCCTTTTAGATTTATTTTATTTATTAAATAGAAAATACATTTTTTCTTTTCTTTTTTAATTCAATTTTAAGATGATCAAAAGAAAGAAAAATGGGAGAATTAAACCTACATAAATTCAAATCAAATTCATTCACAAAAAAAAAAAAAAAAAACGAAAAACATAAAAAAAAAACATCAACATAAATTTTAAATCATAATTTCTCATAATCAGCATATTTTTTTTCTCGTACTTAGTTTTTTTTTTTTTTTAGATTTAAGTTGACTTAATTAATTAATGCCATCCGAATGGTAAATTTTAAACAAGATAAAAAAAAAAAAAAGGAAATAAGAAAAATAAACGGAAAAAGAGAATAAGAAGAAGAAGAAGATGAAGAAGAAAACTCTACCATTTCATTTTAAATTAAATTAAATTAAATTAAATTAAAAATTAAATAATTAACAAAAGTAGATATATATTTTTTTTAACCTAAATAATTAAATAATTAAATAATAATATTAAATTAGTACACAGAACTGAACGTTTTTCTATTTTGCATTATTATAAACGTAAATATTTCTTATTTTAATATTATTATTATTTTTTTCATTTTTTAATTTGCAAATGCACAATCGAGGGATTTTTTTTTTTTTTAAATAAATTGCTTAGGTGCCGGATTCTCTTTTTTTTTTTATAAATTTAATTAATTACTTAACGTTTATTTCTTTTGTTTTAATTTAAAAATTAATTAATTTAGTTTTTTTTTCTCGACTTTTTTTTCGATTCTTCTTTTCTTTTTTTTCTCTTTTTTTTATTTTTTTTTTGAATGAAAAAAATAAAACGTAAAATTTTAATTTTTAATTTTTAAGCGAAAAATCAATAAAAAAATAATTAAAAATTGGAAAAAAGGACGACTGCATATTATAAAACGGGAATGAATGTTTTAATATTGTGTGCATGTGTGTGAGGATGTGTGTTTTTGAGACTAAAAACTTTAGTAATTGTTATTTGATGACGTCACCAATGCTGGACAAAAAGAAAACTTGTTTTAATTTTTTAGAAAAAAAAAAAAAAATGTAGAAAAAAAAACCGGTTTCATTTGTCCAGTGAAGAATTCTCAAAATGAAGTCATTAAAAAACAAAAAAAAAAAAATAAAGAAAGAAAAACTAAAAAAAAAAATAAATAAGAAAAAAATTCGTGGAATTGAAAAGAAAATGTTGTTGTATGAATGATCGAATCATTTTTTCCTTTAAACATTTCATTATTAATATTTTTAAGATTTTCTAGACTGTAAAGAAAATACGTCAAAGAGACTCTTAAAATTAAAACAAACAAAAAAATGTTTAAACAAGAGAAATGTTTTCGTTTTTAAAATTTCTTTTTTTTTTTTAAAAAAATTAGTAATTTTTTGTTTATAATCATTTGTCCTTTTTTCCTTGGATTGTCTAAAGAGAAAGATGAGCAAGAGATTCATAATAAATTTATAATGAGTCTCTATTCTCTAAGGCAATCATTATAATTTGACAAAAAAAAATAACTAAAAAAAAATACCTATAACTTAACTATTATATATTTTGCAATAAACAATTTAATATTTAATAATAAATAACTTCTTTTTTTTTAAACTTAATAATCATCATTTTTTATCATTTTACCTCATAGAAATCAAAATTTCTGCAATAAGAGAAATAACATGTTAAATGTGAGAGAGAAAATATTAACATGTCAAATGTGAGAAAACAAAATGTAGTTAACTGAAAACAGTTTTGATATAATATAATTCAAAATTATATTCCTACTTAACATCATATAAGAAGACTTTTAAATTCATTTCATTACCTTAACTAACAATGAATTTAAATTCAATTCAACTTGATATTATTTATTATCAAGTGCGAAGATTTATAATCAAAGCATAACCTGCATAAATTTCTATTGCGATTAATTTTATTTCTATGTTTTAATTATTCACAAAACATTATTTTTTATATTCATTTTAACTGCATAATTAATAATAGTATATATTATATCTCAGTATAATTTTAATTACGAAATACGTAAAATTAAGCGAAACACTTATTTTGATGTAAAACTTTTGTTTAGATTTTTAGACCAAAAGCAAAAACAACACTGTTCGCTAAAAAAATAAAATCTTTTACAATAAATGATTGATAAATAAGTCCAACCATTTTTTATTGTCCAATTCATTTCATAAAACATCTAGAATAATGAAAAATAAAGAAAAAAATGACTTACCCTTATTCTTTGATCCACAACCGTCCAAACTCTTGTAGCAAAATCATTAGAAGTCCCAATAATCATTGATCCTGTTGAATCAAAATCAACTGAATTTATGCCGGCATTACTTCCAACCAATGTTCCTCTGGGTTGCATTATTCCTGTTATAACATATTTGGATTAACTTTAGGAAACTTAACAAAAAACTATCATTTTAAATTGAAATTGTTTAAGAGCCAATTGATCTCCATTGATTTAAAAGCAACACAATTAAGCAAATACTGATAAATACTAGTAAGTAATAAGCCACAAAAAATTATAATGATTTCTCTAAATGAATTTGAAAAATTATAAATCTTCCATTTGCCAAAAAAGTTTTTTATATTTTTTTTTTATTTTATTCTTCTTTTTCGTGCAATACTTTATTTTAATTTTATTAAAATCAAAATAAAAAAATATTCTTCATTTATTTATGTTTATGTTTATTTTATTCATAAAGCAAATTCGTTGAAAAATTTGATCTAACCTTTTCCAACATCCCAGAGCTTTACTTTTCTATCGGCCCCGCCAGTTGCAACTAATCTATCGATTGGACTCCAAGTTACGGTATTAACTTCACCGTCATGTGCATCCTTTAAATGAAAATTAAATAAAAAATCATAAGTCAAATAAAGAAAAATGATAAAAAAAAAACAAAACGTACAAATTTCATTTGAACTGTACTCGGTAATTCATCACTAAAATATCCAGCAGCCATTGCAGTACCACGAACGTCATCTAAATTTGTTCTATCCAAACGTTCTGGATTAACAACAGGACTACTTGAACGTCTTATCTCACGTGCAGCATTCTCTAATTCTTGTTTCATTTTATCATTTCGTTTTCTAAAAAATAAAGAACCAAAACTTTTTTTTTCAGATGTAGGGTTTGTTATTTTTTCTTAATTTTTATAGAAAGATATTTCATTTATGACATTTTTATGTGAAATTTTGGGGGGAAAAATAGAAAAACAAAACAACAGAAAAACAGAAAAAAGAGAATAGAAATGTACATAAATTTTTAATGATGTCAAAAACAAACACAAATGAATATTTATTATAATAATTTTTGTAACACTTGCGTACACATCACACTTTAAAATTTGCGTAGTTTGCGACAACACAAAACGTATAAAAAATAAAGTGTATTAGTTAAATACAAGAAATCAAATAAACAACCAGAATTAATGTGACTTTATAGAAAATAGCCACAGTAAAGATTTTCAACTTTCTTACAACCAGAATTAATGTAACTTTAAAGAAAATAGCCACAGTAAAGATTTTCGGCTTTCTTAATTAAATAAATTTAATATTTCAATGAAATTTTTAAATTTTGAATGAATCAATTTTTGTCTTTTGTCAATTATAATGATTTGTTTTTGATTTTTCGTTTTTCGACTTAAAATCGTCACTCATTTGTAAAATTTAAGAGAAAATTTTCGCGTGAAATATTTACGTTAAACAATGTAAATTTTTGTTAAATGTTTCAAGTAATCAATTGCCGACATTAAAACAGAATAAAATTTAACTTAATAAAATACAAAATTTCAAGAGAGAAATAAAAATAAATTAATTAAAATTGCTGAACTTAAAGGAAAAACCAAAACATAAAATTAAAGAAAACAACAATAAAAATAAGCATTTTTTTTCTAAAATTAATGATAGCGATTGAAGATTTGATTAAAATAAACTGAGTATGACTCACCTGAGAAATGTATCATTTTCTTCATTCATTCGTTCAACATCTTTATCCTTGTATTTTATTAAACGCTCAACTAGAGCACGATTCTCTTCCTGAAAATTGAAAGGAAAAGAATAAATAAATAATAATTGAACGGGCAACATTTTCTGTCTGTTTATGTTAGATTCTAGAAGAATTGAGAAGAATTATGTTTCATGTTTAGCTTCAAATTAAAAATAAAGCCGAAATTTAAATTTCAACACTAAGATCGCCAAAAACTAAGGTAATTTTTTATCAAATTATTTATTTACAGATTTCTGGAAGATTATGATTATTGTTATAAAAACCATACAAATCCCATAAAAACCCTACACATCTGTCTATTTATCTTCGTTAAATATTAAAAAATTAAAGAATATTGAACTACAAATATATTTTGAGTAATTAAAACAATTATTAGCTTAACAGAAAAATTTCTACAAAAATAATTTTTAATCATTTTGACCTTTGATTTGTCGTATGAGTTCATCATAGAAGTAAAATTAAATTAAAATTTACTCACAATTGATTTTGAAATAATAAATAAAATAATTCAATCACAGAATTCAATAAAAAATTTTATTGAAGGATGACGTAATTTTTTTAGTTAAAATATAACTGTGTATGTGACGTCGTACATAAGAAATTATGGAGACAATTTGTGCTCTACCCTAACAAATTCTTCATTAAAATTTTATAGTAGAAAGTTTTGGCAAATCACCAAAATAAAATGGAGTGACGTCACACACTCACACTCATTATTAATGATCACTAAAAGAAATAATTTCCTTTAACATAAAACAAATGGAAGATGAAATTTATAATTCCTACGCAGTCGCAATTATTTAGGCGCCAGAATGTCTTTGTTAATTTTTCTTTTTCATTTGATTGCTCTAAATAAATATTTAGAAAAATATTAAAAATGGATAAATATTCTTTTTTAATGAAAGCAAATATTTTATTTTTGTTGGTTTGTCCTTTAAAAATATGTAAATTTTATATTGACTTTAGGCACAAAAATTATTTGCATAAAAATAATTTGCCTTAAATGGAAATCAACTGACCTTTTTCAAGTTTAAAATAAAAATAAGTAATATTTTGTAAATTGGAAAATTATAAATTAATTCAATTACATTTAATGGATCAAAGAACAGATTCAACTTTCATTGCCTCTCTCATGTTAAAAGAAAATTAAAATCAAATTTAATGAATTGTAAAATTCAGAATAAAAGTTAAAATTAGAAATAATTAATTCGTTTGAAAAAATTTTGACTGTAAAGAATCTTTCAAATGAAAATTCGTCTACATAATATTTAAGGACAAAAATTTTCAATTCAACATTTACATCGTGTCCGTGTCTTAAACGGCTAATATAAGACACAAAATCTAATTCGAATGTAAATACAATTTTTCTATCATACCATAAATTATTCTGATTAGAAATAATTCAAACACAACAAAAAAAAAAGGGGATAAAAATTGAACAATTCTCTAACACTTTCTAACAAATTCTATCAGTCTAAGATAATTCTTTCGAGATGTGTAACATTTAATCCAAAATAAATCCATAATAATTATATTGTGTATCATTCTTGTTTGCATCACAAAATACTCAAGTTGGTTTTTTTTTTTATTTTGTGATTAAAACTGAAAATCATATTCGATAAAAAAATAAGCACTAGAGACAAAGTACAAGTCATCATTAGAGACACTTTTTTTTTAACTTCGCAATTCAATAAATTACACATTTTTTTTTATAGTCTTCAAATATTCAACAGAATTTAAAAAGCAGCACAAGAATAATTTGTAAAAACAAAAGAATTTGTAAAAAGGAAAAAAAGGAAAAAAAAGAAAAACAATTTGAACCTTTCTTTCATTTTTTGGTGACTTTCCAAAACGGAAAAATGATTTTTTACACGAAAACATAATTACAAAATTTTTCTAATTAAAATTTTTGATCTTTATTCGATTAATCACAAAATTCAACTGTTTTTTAAATCAAAATTAAAATTAAATTTTAACAAAATTAATTTTAAAATAAAAACAAACTCAGAAGCTAAACGCAAATGAAATTCAAGTTACGTGGATTTTGCAAGATTTCAATTTTTTTTTTTTTTTGCAAAAAAGAAAAAAAAAATGTAAAGAAATAAAAAACAGAAGAAAAAGCAAAAGAAAACCAAAAAGTAAAAATAAGAAACATAAACAGAAATTCAGTTGTTGATTTTATTTGATCTTTCATTTATAAAATTTAAACGTGAAGAATATTTTTTTTCTTTTTTTCCTTAATCAAATAAACTAAAGAAATTATTTTTATGAGAAGGATGATTTCTGAAAAAGAAATTAAATTTAATGACCAATCATTTTATAAATTGTGAATTTAATTAATTCGATTAAAGGTAAAATTATTCACGTGGTCTTTTCTGTTGGTTCTGTTGAAAAAAAAAAAAATACATCCGATCATCTAAAATACAAACATTGAATAAAATCTTATAATTTATCTAACTCGTAATTTCCTGTTTTTTGAACTATCGATAATATAGATAAACGAATTTAATTTATGATAATTTCTAATCAGCCACATTATAATCGTAAAATTTTTGATAAATATTTACAGATCGGAAACGTAAAATTATTTAACACAACATTAAATTGAAGAGAGATTATATTTAAATATCGAGTCTTTCTCTTCAAATCAAAACAGTGTAAGATTTGTAAAGTTATAAAATTTTGTAAATTGTATAAAAATCAGATCACAACATTAAAATTTCACTTATAATTTTTTTTTTTTTGAAACGTGTAAACGAGTCTTGAAAATTACGTATTTTTAGACAATTTACAATTTTTCTTTTCCTAATTTTTTGTAATTTCTATTTTAAGTTTTATTAAAATGATATAAATTAAAAACCAAAAACGAACAACAAACCATAAAAATTTATCCTCGAAAGAAATCAAAATAGTTGCATCTTAAATTATTTTTTACAAATTCAACATTTTGGATTTGTGCCAAATTTGATTTAATGAAGATTTATTTACAAATAAAATCAAAAGAAAAAATTAAATCACATTTGAGTGTAAAATTTTTTGATGTTTGCAGGTCAAGTTCAAAAAAAAAAACAAAAGAAATTTTCTTTTACTTTTATTTTCTCTTCATAAATTTTATTTTTCCTAACAAATCTTTGACCCCATTTTTGTCTTTCTTCTTTGAATATTTTATTTCAAATTAAATAAAAAAATGTAAAAAAATGTTTTCTTTGATATTTAATCTATTTTGTAAAATACTAGAACCAAAGAAGGGTTTCATATTTAAAGATTTAATTTTCTAACAACAACAACTACAACAACAACAAAAATTAAACTGGCTGAATTTGTGTTTTTTTTTTTTTGATTTTTTTTTTACCTTTTAAATTTTATAAAAAAAAAAAAAAGAAAGTGAACGTACGAGAATCACAAGAATAAACAACAACAAATATGAAATCTGGTGATATCAAATTATGCTGACTACAATTTTTTGTTTGTTTTGTTTTTGAAATTTCAGGTGGGCGCTACGTCGTCAGGTGTGAAAAGGTTTGATTCTGATTTATAATAAATTGCAATTTAATGCTGTCAAGGAATAGAATCCGTTTAGTATACTGTCAATCAGGTTTTTAAGCCCACCAATATTATAGACTAAAGATATAATAAATAAATTAAATAATAAATCACATTTGTAAAATGTAAGAAGTTCTATAAGAATCGAAGGTGAATTTGTTTTGAGTCAAAATAATATGTAAATATTAAACAAAACAATAAAATTAATGATTGGCTTACAATTTTCAACTATTCAAAATATTTAGAACTAAACGGTAGACCTTTTACTTAAATTGATCTCATTGACAAATTAACTAAAATTAAAAATTTTATCTTTATTTGAGAAAAGATTTAAAATTTCATTGGGTCTAATAAAATTCAAACAAAATTTCGTGAATATTCTCCACTGACGAAAATAAAATAATAAAACCGACAATCTGTTTTTATTGTTTTTCTCATACAAAATGACGTAATTTTAAATTAGATTCAAAGAACATTGAACAGTGAAGAACAGAAGGAACAATCATTTTTTATAACATTTTTTTTTTTGTTTTTTGAAAGATTTATTGTTTTGATAAAAAAAGATAAAATTATCCGACAGCAAACAAAAATATATTTTTTCGTTTATTATTATTCGTTTTTTTTTCTTTTAAAAATAGATTATCAAATTTAAGCATAAAATTATAAAAATTTAATTATTAAATCAAATAGGATTAATTGCGCTAATTTTATTAAATTATTTCGTAAAAAATCGAATGATATAAAAAATGTTCTTACCTGGACTTTTCTATATTTTTCTTCTAATGCATTAAATGCTAATTGTAATGCAGTATGTTCATCTCTAACAGTTGAATTGATTAATTTTAATTCTTCCATACTAACTGTTAGCATATCAACTTCAGCTCTAAGTGAATTGTTAATTGCATTTTGCTCATTTATGCTGAAATATAATTAATATTAAGAATTTAACGGTTTAGAAAATCAAAAAAAAAAAATGAACCTTTGTTCTTTATCAAGTAACAGTTTATCCTGATGTGACAACTTAATATTCATTTCAACAATCCTTTGAGAATTTTCACCTTTCCTTTTATGAAGTTCTGTTAAATCTTCTTGTTGTGTCATTAACTTCCTTTCCAATGCTTGTATTTTTGTTGACGTTCTTAAAATAATAGTGAAATATAGTTTATAAAATTAACAAAGAAATAAGTGATAATTTTACCTGTCACCATCACCAAATTGTACCCGCTCATTTTCTACTTTTAATTTATTGTACTTAGCACGAAGTTGGACATTTTGATCATAGAGCCGATTATCTGAAAGAAAAGATATTTTAAAAAATAAAATTAGAAAGTTTGATGAATAATTTTGAATTTAATGCAAAAACAAAAAAAAATCTAAACAGGATTTCTTGAATAGCTTTTTTAAACTAAAACATTTGAAGAGATTTTATATTTTGTATGAATGGTATGACCTTTTAAATTATGTTAATCATTAAAAAGTGATATGACAACTTTTAAATTGCTAATTAAATGAAATATTTTCAAAAAAATTCAAAACAAAAAAAAACGCGAAGAAAACAAACGTCAAATATTTTATTTATGTGAGGTTAAAATACTTACTGTATCCAATAAGATCTTTAAAATTTGTAAATTCTTCTTTATTTCTATCATGCAAACGTTCTGCAATTAATTTACGCCAAATTGGTTCGTCATTTGTCATTTTCACTTTATATTTTCTGCAATATTGAAACAAAAACAAGAGCGATATTCTGTTGTTTCTATATGTGTCAAAATCAAAAGTTTTCTTCTTCTTCTTACTTATTATTATTTTTTGACAAGAAGAAGCTAACACACTGAACTAAAAAATAAGTTAACTAAAAAACACAGAACTAAAAAATATAAAAAAAATTACGATTTCAGTTCACTATTCTTGTTACTAAAATTTTTATTATCCGTGTCTTTTTTTTGTTTCCTTGCTTTTTCAATTCAAGCAAAGATTTAAACGTGTAAGTAAAGATTTAAACATGTCAGCAAAGACACAAGTTTTCTGTAAATTTGGGCAATCAATGTGAAAATGGTGCAATCAAAATTTAAAGTGTGCAATCAATTGCAATCTGTGAAAAATGTATAAAGTTATATAAAATATAAATAATTTATGCTGGGCTTATTTTCATTCATAAAAACCATTAATCTTTTATTTAGAGAAAAAAAATGAGAAAAAATACATTATCATAATAAACTTCGTTAACCAAAAAGCCTGAAATCCATTCCTTCAAAAATGTTTAAAAAATTCTACCATTAATACATTAATCGAATAATCTGATTGACGAATAATGAAAATTATTTTCAGAACTAACTTATACAAGTAACAGAGAACAAATTGGATTCAATTAATTGAAAGAAAATAAAAAATTAAAACCAATTTCGAATAGAGAGAAAATAAATATCGTTAAGTTTCTGTAGTTGTTTGTTGACTCATACTTATTATTTAGAAAAACAGAACCAACACAAAATAAGTCTTTACCTTTGGTAATATGAAGCATCTTCGAGCAGATAGAAAAATATATAAGCACACACACACGCATGGTGCAATAAAAACAAGAATATTCCATCAATTAAATGATATAAAACATTTTAATAGTTAGAGTTAATAAAATGCAATTATTCTATTAAATTTAGAAAAATATTTATTAGAAGAAATCGGCGGATTTTTATTCCATTATTATTCTATTCAGGAATGAATTGGTTGTTTTGAAAAGAACAATTTTACTGCAAATTTTCTACTGTAACAAATTTTAAGGATTAAAGAAGATTCCAGAAGTGCTGAATTGCATATATTTTAAGTTTTGACTAATTTAAAACGAGATGAAATTTTCAATCGTCAATTATATTTTTCACTGATGTAAAATTACCCTCTAGCTTAATTTCATCACTGCCTTTTTTTCTTAATATGGAAGAGACGACATCACATTTAATCATTAATAACTACTAGACAAGTTAACTTCTAACCAACAAAACCCACACGTGAATTTTTTAAGAGATCAATAAAAAAAGACGAATAAAAAAAAAAAAAAGAAACAAACGAAAAATAACAGTAGGTACGTACGACCAAAAAAGAAATTGAAATATTTTCTATAAATAAAAAATAACGGCTATCAAATTAATAAATACCAAAAAAAAAAGATTTTCATAGGTGACGTCACTGCGAAATTTTCACACACGAAAAATATTTATTTAAATCTTTTTTATATTTATAAATTTTACCCCCTTTTTCAATTATTTCCTTGTTAATAATTTCGTTAAAATAATAAAAATAAAACTTTTTTAATTCATTCAATGGACTGAATTTATATCGTAGTGACGTCACACACATATTCCACCAACACACATTATGGTCAATAGAATAAGAAAAAAAAAAAGGATGATTCATTATAATTGATATAAAAATAATATTTAGATAAGAGTATCGATGTTTCTCTTACATTTTATTTACTTTTATAAATGTAAATTCTAAGAAATTATTATGCAAGAATGGAAGAAAAAGGAAAAAATAAATAAAATATAAATCAAAGATGAAGAAAAAGAAATAGGAAGTAACAAAAAAAAAAGAACACTAAAATAAATAAAAGGAAAAAATAAAAAGAAATATAATCTAAGTGCAATTCAATTGCAAATATAAAAGAAATAATAAATTGTAAAAAGAAAACCGGTTAAGATTTAATATTTTTCTTATAAAAAAAAAAAAAACAAAAAAAGGAAACTAAATCAATACAAGAAAAATTGTTGTTTGTTGTTGTTGTTATTAAAACAAACGTCTCTAATGAAGAACCATTCAAATCTCAAAAATGATTGAAAAATTTAAAACAAAAATTTATACGGTTTAAATTAAATAATTTGAAAATCGCACGAAAACAAATGATAAATATTTAAAAAGCTCTTCTGTTTAAATACGTAATCCGTGTGTAAAAGAGAAAACGTTTAATATTATGAAAAGGAAACGTAGACAATTTGGCGTCTTATAAAAATGAAAATTTATTTATTCAATTTTATTTTTAATTAACAAAAACAAAAGTTGCTTAATTTCTTGTTTTTTTTATATATATAAATAAAGTGATAACTAGATAGACAGAAAGAGAAACACACTGGTTTATTTAAGTTAATGATAAAGATTTGCTTAAAAGTAAAAAAAGACAATTGATAAAATATTGAAATTTAATTATTTTTCAGTTGTACTCTTCAGATTTAACAAATTTGATAACAATCAAACTTACAATGGTTTTTTTTTCTTACGAATCTTTCTTAATCTTATTCGTATATATTCTTAGTATTACATAAAACAAATAAAATAAACACACACACACACATCCTTAAAAACGTCTTTTTAAATAGTAAACAGATGAAGAATATGCAGAAACACACATGTAACAAATATACCATTACCACAAACATACAAACCGTCATAAACACATTAGCAAAGAATACAAACAAATAATATAATAAAATTATTTACTTTATTTTTATTACAACAACGCCGTCTTATTCTCTTTAACTTTTAGTTAGTTTATTGTGGTTTTGTATTTCTTTAATATTATTACCTTTATTATTATTATTATTATTATTACATACTTCTAATACACACACACACACACACATATGAAACATGCAACACACATTCACAGTTTTTATGTTCTTTTATGTTAAAAGCTAAGTTGGAAAAAAAAACGCATTAAATAAAAACTCAATACAAACACAAACCCATAAGAAACACATTGTATACACATGCACATTTAACACAAACCCATCGGTAAAAAAAAAAAACAAACAAAAAGTGGTTTTTTAACGCAACCATGGCGGTCGAGTTTTGTTCTCTCTCGTTCTCTCATTGATTTTTTTCTCTTTCTTTTATTCTTTGGTTTGGCGCGGTGGCCGGGTAAGTTTTTTAGTTTTTTAGTTGAGTTTTAACTTTTGTAAGAATCACAACAATATTTACTAAAGTTTTTTTAATTTTTATATTTTTTATTTGTCGTTCTGTTGACGACAGACAACAGGTGATTTTTCGCGTTTTGTTGTTAACGAAATTTTCGCGTTTAATATTTTAATTTTTTAAATTAAAAAAAAAACAAACAAATAAGGATTATAAGAAAAGTTGAAAATTCTCGAATTGTATTTTGTGAAGAAACAAAATAGAGGGAAGAGGAATTAATTAAGATTATTTTCTATATAAAAAATAAAAAAAAAACTGGAACGAATTTTTTCCTCCATTTATTTATTGTTTTTGGTTTTTGTTTTTTTTTTGTTTTTTTTTTTGTGCTTTTGGGAAGTCTACGAGAAGACAACCAAGAGGAAAAAAAAAATTTAATTATAAGAAAAAAAAAACATAAAAAACGGATTATAAAAAAAAAAGTGTGGTGACCAAAAGAAGAAATAAAAAGAAAAGATAAAAATAGGAATAAAAAAAAAAACAACAGGTTTTTTTTGTTTTTGTTAGAATATCCGCGCGCGCAGTGCAAAGACCTAAAAAATGTTCTTTCGTGTCTATTTTCTTATTTCTATTTTTTTTTATATAAAAGTTTAAAACTGAAGTTGAAGTGATTTTTTGTTTTGGTTCATTTTTGTATTTTCTTATTTAAATTTAATAAGTTTAATTGAAGCAAAAAAATTGAGTGATTCTTTGAATAAAATTATTATTATTAAAAAAGTGTTTTCGATTTTTACTTTTGTGTCTTGATATGCACCTGTTGCATTTTTGTCATTTTGTGAAAATTTATATTTTTGGATTTGGATTATTAAAAATCGCCGTTGCCGATAAAGTGGATTATTTTTATTAGACAAGAAAAATATTGGAGAATTGCTGGATTAAAAAGGATTTACAAAAATCGAACAACCTCGAAAAAAGTATGCAAAATCAGTTTTTTATTATTTTTTATTTAAAACTAAAAAATCTTTCAATAACAAATTTTGACGTAACCAACGTACGGGTTCTTTTCTCACGATTTTAAGTGTTTCTTAAGTTTTATTGTTTTTATTCGGTTTTTATTTTTGGGTGTTTTTATTTTTTTTTATTTTTATTCTTTTCGGAAAAAATAACCCTTTCATTTTTAATTGGCACATTGAGTCCCATCAGCAACAAAACAACAAAATAAAAAACGAAAACGTCTGGCCCCTCAAACTATATAAAATTCACTTTATATAGTTTCTTATCGATTACAACAATCGTTTTATTTATATACCAGTGGAGATATTTTTCGACTAGACTTTATAATTTTCTACAGTCATTAAATTTTCTTAATTATCCTATACTTGTATTTATTTAATAGGAGAAAAATTGCCAAGCAGTTAATTACATTTGCATTTGTTATATGCATGCAAACCTTTAAAAGACGGAACATGTTTTACATGTTCAAAATTAATTAGATTTTGTTTTTTTTTTTAAGAATTTAAGCGACAAAAGAAAACTATTAAATTAAGTGGAGAAATATGAAACGGAAAATCTGTCAACGACGGAATTCATGTTTGATTTATTTTTCCGGCTTCCACAGGTGTTATTTTCAAAAATTTGATTTTCAATCTTACTAATAAAAGAGAAAATTATTTTATCAGCAACGGGTGATTATTAAATAATTTAATTTTTTTCATTGGATAATTCAGGAATCGCGATCATTTGGAATTTATACGATATAGAGAATTATTGCCGTCCATTATTTTTGTTCATTCTCTTTATTAAATTAATAATAAGAATGATTGCATTTGATTTATTTCTCACCTTTATATTTAGACCAGGATATTGTTAATTTCTTTTATTCTGAAATTCTCTGAATTCAGCAAAAAAAATATACTTTAACCTTCAACAAATTCGTATCAATTAATCTGTGAAAAAAAAACCAAATAATACCAAAAAAATAAAAAATGATTAAATTTCAAAATACTTTTATTTTCAACTAAACAAAAATAAAGAAAAAGATGACAAACAAGTGATAGGGGACAGAATAACAGAAGCATCTTTTCATCTTTTAATCTTCAATTTTATTTATTTATTTTCTTTATTTTTCTAAAACCTACAGAAAAATCTTTATAATATTTTTCACTCACTCTCTCTCTATCTCTCTCTCTCTCTCTCTCTTTCTCTCTCTATTTGTCTTTATCGAAAAAAAAAAATATAAGAATAAGAAAGATTTTAATCAATAAAATATAAAGAAATAAAATAAAATAAAATAAAGAAGAAGAAGAAGAAGAAGAAAAATCTCAATTGATATAAACAAAAACAAAAATATATATAAGGAGTACAATATAAGAAGTTGAAGTATAATACTAAAGGATATATATAACGGAATATATAATTATCAAGTACCATCTTATTCGCATATTCAACTTTTTACTTTTTTCTTCATCATCTTACTTTATGTCTTCTCTTCACCCAAAGAAATCCATAGGTAAAATTGGCTACAATAATTTTGTTAATTATTTTATACGAAAATTTTGTGAAAAATACAAAGGTTTTGTCAGTTTTTACGAATATTTACGAATATTGTCCTTATTTTTGAACTAAAACAACATTCTTTTTGTAAATTAAACAAAAAAATACTGTATAAGTAGATTTTGTTAAATTTTGTAAATTCAAACAAAATTAATGTAAAAAAACTCTTTAACGCAAAGCTTCTTTGTTTAGATTACACATAATTTGTAAAGTTTAGTTAATTATTTTTGTTAAATTTTGTAAAAGAAACAAAATGAACGTAATTTTTACAAAAACATTCTGTATCAAAACTATTTACAAAGCTTGTTTGGCTACATTACAAATATTTTGTCAGTTTTTATTAGATTTTTTTATGAGTTTAAAAATATTAAAAAATAACCGTCAATGGAAAATAAAATTTCAGTTAATAATAAATAATGTTTTTTTTATCAAAAAAATTAAATTTTTTAATTTAATTCCTCATCAACATCATGTAACAAATAAAGGACATTAACTTAAAAATGTATGAGGATTAAACTTTTTTATGCCTTCTTTAGTATAGAATATCTAACAATTAATGATTCCCAATTACTTGAAATTACACGGAAAAAAATTGAGAAATTAATATTTTTTTTTGAAGAAAAAAATATCTTAATCAGTATCTTAATAAAATTATTTTCTATAGATGTCACATGTTGGCTTTTCTAATTTATCTGTTCGTTTAAGTTGCGGCATTAAGTTACGGTTTTGTGGAATAAGAAAACAATTCTTAACATTGAACATTTCTGAAATTCTTATCCACGCAGGAGTATCTATAGATTTGAGTTTTAATTTAGTAAAAATTGGTTCCTGTTTACCTAGCTCTAAAAAATGCATGTTTAGCTGGTTCTGAAATCATATATTTTATTTACTCGAATCATAAGATTTGACCGTTAAAAACTTTCAATATTTTTTCATGAAAAATCATGTGCATTTATTTCACGAACGTTTTATTTTTCTTTAACAAAATTTTGTTTTATTTCACAAAATATTGTATTATTTCACAAAATATTGTATAAATTTTACAAAACTTTGTATTATTTCACAAAATATTGTATTTTTTTTACAAAACTTTGTATTATTTCACAAAATATTGTATTTTTTTACAAAATATTGTATTATTTCACAAAACTTTGTATTATTTCACAAAACTTTGTATTATTTCACAAAATATTGTATAAATTTTACAAAATTTTGTATTTCTTTCACAAAATCTTGTATTATATCACAAAATGTTGTATTAATTTTACAAAATTTTGTATTTCTTTCACAAAATCTTGTATTATATCACAAAATGTTGTATTAATTTTACAAAATTTTGTATTTCTTTCACAAAATCTTGTATTATATCACAAAATGTTGTATTAATTTTACAAAATTTTGTATTTATTTCACAAAATCTTGTAAAGGTTCTATAAGAAAATTTCGCATTTTTTTAAAGCGGTAATCAGTTCAATTGAAATGTTCGAGGTAACAAGTGCTATGAAAAATAAAAGCGGAAAAATAACAAAAAAGAAAAATATTAAAAAATTTATTAAAGGTTTGAGCCTCGATATGGTTACTCGTGTGTTTGTTATAAAAAAGTGTTTGGGTGAATATAAATTTAAGTTCGATTTAAATTTTTATGTAATAACATGTAATATTCTTTAATTAGATTTTAATATTAGCGTAAAGCAGTTAAAAACGTGTGATTTAGGTGTTCTTTGTAAATCCATAGTGCCAGATAAGGATCTGGCATATAGAGTACGTATGGAATTTGCGCTGCACAACTACTGCCATAAAAAATTAGTAAGTATTTATGAATTTAGTGATGCTTGTTCATAATTATATTTCAAATATCAAAGTAATAAAACCAAATTTTTTTAGAGCACTCCAAACTCTGTAAATTGTCTATATTGTTTATCGGAACTCGATAGAGATACAAAGCGTGCTTCTACCAATTCCAAAACTGAAACGTTTACATCATTAAATACGACTATAGATAAACCAGAACTCATCAGTCTCGAAGGAAAATAATATTATTAAATTAAATGTTTAATTGTAATTAATTAATTTCTTAACTTATATAGATTTGGAAAAAGATTGTGCATGGTTAAAAAATCACAGCGAGCCTTGGTCGGAGGTCATAAGTAAATGGGAAAGGACAATGATATACAGACGTGATAATATTTTAAAAAATGAGGATGCCAATACGGTTGGAATTTTGCTTAAATGGCCTATTTATAATCATAGTCTTGGACATTCATTGGTAATAAAAAAACAAGAATACTTACATATTAATTATTATAATTATAATAATTTATCGTATTTTTACAATTCTAGATTGACATCGACTACAAATTAATTGGCATCGCTGACTGTGACATCCTTATCAATTGGGCTCATTTCCAGATTAAGGTACAATTAGTATTTAATCGTATTAAGGATCCTGTTCATCGTACGATGTTACAAAAATGTCAAAGTGATCCCATGAATGGTAAATATGATTTTATGCGTTTCAATTTAGGCATAAATATTTGTTTAATTTACTTTTCTTTGTTATAGATTATACAAATTACTTGATAATACAATTGTTGCACGTTTTTCTTCCCCCAACAATCTCAGCAAAAAAGACCAAAAAATACACAGCAAAGGATTCACAAGAATCTTTTGTGATGTTAGTGAGTGACTCTTCGGAAATTTCATCAAAAATTGCTGCATTAAAAGAAGAATGCTTCAAAAATAATTCAACGTCTCAGCCAATTATTATAGTAGTTGGAGATTTAGACTCCCATACAATTTCTGAGTTTTATGTTAATTTTGATAAAATAACTTATAAGTTATTTACTTTATTGAAATCAATAGACACTTGCTTTAAATTATACCAAGTTTTTAATTTAAAATACCCTACGCAATCAGAAATTGTATGGGAGTTTATTCAAAAATATTTTTACCAATTATAAACAAAATTTGATAAAAATACTTCAAAAATTTCAAGCTTAATTTCTGATTTGAAATGAATAAAAATGGAACTTATATTATTTGAATTTATCTTACTTATATATAAACTAAGAATTAACATTATATAATAAAATAAGAAAGTTTTTTTAATTTTTTTTTTGTCACTAGTATGTATATTTAGTTTAAGTTTTTATTTCAATAATGAAATATAATAATTCAATAAATGAAATTAAAATTAAAATATTGATTTTTATATTATACAAATATTCCTTAAAAAAGTGACAAAAATATCGTAAAATAAGTTAACAAAAATATCGTAAGGTAAGTACAATAATTTTGTATATTTCTAATTAAATACGATTATTTTGTAATTTTTTACAATTATGTTTTTTTTTTTTTACAATAATATTGTAAAAATAAAACAAAATATTGTAGTTTAGTCCGTACCCAACTACACATTATTTGTATTTTTTTCACAGTATTTTGTAATTTTATTACATAATATTGTATAAATACTACAACTATTTTGTTTATTTAATCATAAGATCTACGAAATAATTTTGTAGTTTTTTACCCTACTATTCGTATATTAAACAACAGTTTTGTTAATTTTTATTTTACAAAATTTTTTTACAAAATCTCACAAAACCTAACAAAATCTCAATTTGGATGAAATCCACGAATATTTTGTGAGATTTTACCCACAAAAACTCACAAATCTACCTATGGATTTCTTTGGGTGTTGTTATGGTTTCTGTTGTTGAATGAGTTTTCTTGAAAAACACATATTTTTAAATGTTTTTTTTTAAATAAAAAAAAAAGCAGAAAAAAAAGAATCGAAGAGTTTTGTGTATACTCAAAAATAAATTATATAAATATAACCTTCAGTGTATAGACTGAAGGAGTTTATTTACCCGGTATTTTATTTGCAATGTGCAACTCCCTATATTTGCTATTGCACTTTTAACATTTTTTTTTTTTGTTGATTTATAAAAATAAAATAAACAAACAGAAAATAAAGAAATATTTGCATTCTTTCCGCTATAAATAATAAAATATACAGAAATATAAATCGGAAAATTCAAACGAAAGATCTAAACTGATTATTTTGTCGTTTTTGATTCGATTCAAGTTCAGGTTGAATTTGATTTGATTCAGAAAAGGTTTTTGTTTCGGTTCAATTTGAATCTTTTTTAATATTATTTATAAACTTCAGCTCAATTGTATTATAATTATCTGAATCGGTTGAACTTATTTTCTTTTGTTTTATAACCGACAAACGCTCTAATAAACGATTCAATTGAACTCTTAAAAAAAAATTCTTCTTTAATTGGGCTATCAACCAAAAATGTATTTCTAAAGTTCTAAGAAAATTCAAAAACCTGAAAAATTTATAAAGATTATTCATGAAGATTTCCAATGACATCTTGTCATTTCTTAGAACTTCTTTTACTTTCGTCGTTTAATAATGAATTTTTTTTGCCATTGAACTAAATCGTGTTGAATGTTAGTTAATAATGACAGTTATCGTAAATTTAAAATTGACAGAAAAGGGTTTGCTAGTATCTGGATTTCCTTATGTTGAATTTATTATTAAAATTTTGGTGTAATGATTTAGGTTCATATATACTTTTGACTACGGTATAATTTTCCAATCGTTCAAATTACACGATATTTACAAAGAACTACAAGATCAATAAAACAAAACAAAACACAAAAATAAAATAATGCAAAACCACGACCTAAGATAACAATTTTATAATAATATATGTAACAACAATAACAACAAATAAACCATATTAAAGCATAACAAACAGCAACATAATATAACAACAACCACAACGGGGGAAAAAAAACATTTATATAAATCGCGTATTTATGATAACATCAAAATGATTTTGTTTGAACGAAGAAAAAAAAAAAGAAAATGAACGAACGAACAGCAACTTTGTATGCAATCGGTTATTGGGCGGCTTCCTGTTACACTCACGCAAAGCTCATAAATCCCAATTATCCTTTTTTTTTCTAGATTTTTCATTTATACGTACGCGATTTTATATGTTCAAACTTCCCTCTCTCTCTTTCTTTCTTTCTTTTGCTCTTCATTTTATTCACCGCGATATTTTCAATTATAAATATTCTTTCATCAATTAAATCTTGCAGCAAAAGAAAAATCGTTTGAAAGAGGAAAATAAAAAATCATCAGTCAAGATTTTTATATAAAGAAAAAATAATAAAAACAAAATAAAAACCAAATAAAAATAAAGACAAAAACAAAAAGGATAAACAAGACACACAGTCAGTGTTAACTTTTATAATTTGTTGTTTGTGTTTTTATTTTAAAGTAAGAACCAGTTTAACATTTGGCCAATGGCCGTCGTCTTCTCGGGTAATCAGGCTTAACATTTAGAACTTAATAATATAAGAATAAGAATATTTTAAGAATATAGATTTTATGAATAAATAATTGTATTCGGCTTGTACATATTTTTCTGTTACTTGTGGTTTTTTTTTATTTTTACTCTATTTCATTTTTATGTTGTTGGTTCAAAGACTTAAAAACGTTTTGTACTAAGATTAAGTATGGAAGAACTCCAATCATCATCATACAAGGACTCTCCTTTTATTTTCATTTTTTGTTTTTATTTTATAAAAAATAAAAAAAAGCAACCAAATAAACCTTCAGTTGCAAATAATAACTTTTTTTTTAACGTTAAATATTCTTTTTTTTTTTTATTAATAACACAAATAATATTTTCTTATTCTTTATAAATATTGTTGTTATTATTATTATTATTCTTATATTCCTCATCCCTTTCTCCTCTTCCTCTTATTTTTCTGATTCTTCTTCTACGGTAACATAACATCATCATCCTCTCCATTGCGTTTATTATTATGATTAAAACCGACATTTTTCATTTGCTGAATTTTACTAAGTTCTGGCTATGTTTGTTGGTGTTCCTTTGTAGTATTGTAGTTATTTGTTATTATAGTTAGTTGTTATTGTTACCGTTTTTCTTATTTAATATTTTTCGCTTTATAGCAAAAAAAAAAATATGTTTTTTATTGATATTTTTTCTTCTTCTTCTTCTTATTCTGAGTTTGAAGTCTTTTATATACAAACACAACAAGAACACACCTTTTTATTGTAAGAAAATGTTGTAAATTTAATAGATCGGATTCGTGAATTGATTTATTTTTTTTTTGTTATTGTAATTTTGTTGTTATTTTTTTTAAAAATATTTATTTATATTTCTTAAAGTACAAGATCAATGAACTTGTTTCGTTTTAATTCTTTTTATTTTTTTTATAATAATTGTTTAATAAAAAATAAATAAGAAAATATTAGAAGATGATGTGACATGAAAATCTATTCAGGTTAACATTTTCATTTGTACTTCTACTGCACGGATTCTGTCATACATAATCTGATGCATTGATTATAAACTTCTAAAATGATTCATTTCAATTTTATAAATTTGATTTGATGAACTTTTGTGTTTAAATTCAAGACAGAAAATAAAGATCACGAAATTTACCAAACAAAATTAAAGTAGGCCACGATTGAATAAAAAAAATATGAATTTAAAAGATAGAGAATATTTAGTCAACGCAGCCAAAGTTTGACCAAAAAGTCTTCAAACGTCTCAATATTTTTTTTTTATCTCTAATTTATTCGTTTTTTTTTTGTGTCTGTTTTTTTTTTCTCTTGTTTTATTTTCATTTTAATTTTAATTAAAAATATTGTCACCAAGTTAAAAAAAAAGAATTTGTCAAAACTGTGAGACTGATTATATGCGACTGATTATGTCGATGGAAATTTTTTTTTAAGTCTGCGGACTAGATGCCGCCATATTGTTTACAAAAACAAAGCAAAAAAACAAAAACAAAAATAGCAATAAATAGTTCTATATAAAAGTAGACTACTTAGATCAATCAAAGTGTAGATTTATTTATAGAAAAAATAGAGGGCCCACTGTTAAACTCAAAGCCTACTTTATAACAATCTCTTTCGTAGTTATTTTTTTTTCTATAATGAATTTTATATTATACGTTTTGGCATTTTATTAAAAGTTATACATTAAAAATTATAACAACCAACAATAATAATAACAAGAATTTATCTAAACGACGCATCAAGTTTTTTCAAAGATAAATACATAATTACATCGAATGGATGAGTTCTTAACACCTATTCTGTTGTTAAAATGAAAGAATAAAATATAATAACATTTATGTTGAAGTGATCTAGATTGAATATTAACTTGCCATAAATGGTTAACTGTTGTTGTGTATACAAGAAAACTTGATTTATCCTTATAAAAAAAAAGGAATAAAATAAAAACAAAAGAATATTTGTTTTTGGAATCATTTTGATTTATTTTTCTTCATCGTATTCCAAGAGTTTTGTCTCAAAATCCAGTATTTTTATTACATTTTAGTTGATGCCCAAAGAAGGTATTTAATTACAAGACTTAAACAATTTAAAGCGTCTCAAATGATTGATTTTTTTTATTCAGGAATCGAGTTAAAGAATCTCGATAAAAATAAAAGAAGTTCATTAATTTCTATCTACTTGCATGGCTTATCATAAATTGATTTAATTATTTATCCTTTTGGACACATAAGAAAATTTATGATATTCTTTTTTTAAAAGTATTTTTGCTGTTTCTATATTATTCTTCAACTATAAGTTTTTTTAAGGTTACGTTTCCTACCTCGTTTGACAAATTCGTGAAGATTAATTGATTCTTTAAAAATATTTAACGTTCTGCATTTATTAACTGTTTATTTAGAGAAATCTGATATTATTTACTTAAAAAAAAGGCAAACATAAAATGAAGAAAATTTAAAGTCCAAATACGAATACAAATTGATTCAAACTTTAAGTATACAATTTTTTTTTTGCAAGAAACTGTAATAAATTTCTGGACACAATTAAAATTCATTTCTAACTTACAAATATCCATCAACTTTACAAAAAAAAAATTGTACTTTTACTTCCATTTACACAAATCCAATAATCAATTGAAATTTTCGATATATTTTTTTATTGTGAAAATGCAATTATAAATTATTATTATTATTTGCAAAGAAAAATAGAATCAATAGAACCTTTTACGCAGGTCAAGAAATAAACTAAAAACAAAAAAAAAAAAAACAACAGAAATAACTAATAAGGAAATAATAACTCAATAACATACAAGTCAATCGAAAATAATTTCAGACAAACCTGTAAAATATTTATATAATTGTATATTACTTATCTTCTTATTACTTACTTACATACTTATTATTTAAACAGAAATAAGTAACAACAAATAATTAACCAAAAAAATTACATAGAATACTTAAAATAAACAACTTTAAGTTTTAATATGAAAACTCACATACATACACACAAACAAGCATAAAACATATGAGACACACACACACACACACAAAATATGGCAAAATACAATAACAACACAAATTAACGTAAAGAAATTGCATTAACTTTCTGATTATAGAAAAAAAAGCCTCTTACATAATTCATAATAATCGCGTCAGACTTGCTCCTCTTCAGTTTGCAATTTTATTATTATTATTCAATATTCTTCTCTCTCTTTCATTACTCATTTTTATTCATTCTTTATATTTTGTTATTGTTGTTGGTAGTAAAATAATAATAATAATAAAAAAAAGAACGAAAATAAATCGCGATCATAGCGCTTTTTTTTTTTAATGCGTGCTCAATTAATTACAAAATCATTATTTTCAAATTAAAATTTAATTTAAAAAATAAAAATTGCGCGCGTCTGCATTTTATATAAAATTTTCAATCAAACGAAAATTATATAAACAGATTTTTCTCACATTCATATTTTTTCTCTCTCTCTCTCTCTCTCTCTCTCTCTCTCTCTCTCTCTCTCTCATTTATTATGAAATTTTTGTATTTTTTTCTCTTCTGCGAGATTTTTCGTTTTTCTCCACTATAAAAGCAACAAAATATAATTTCTAATTAAAATCATAAATTACAAATAATTAATTTTATTTATAGTTTTCTTCTTTACTTTAGTTTACATTTTAATAACTACGTAATGTAATAAGTGAGTAAGGTAAGTAAGGACTAAAGACCGTTTTACATTATATGTTAGTAATTTGTTCAATAATTTACATTGTATTGACGTGAAATATGATACGTTGGTGGCAGCCTTTGTTCTTGCTTGTAGCTTAGAAATGAAATTTGGTTGTCATTCAAGAATATAAAAATATGAGAAGAAACTGGTACCAAACAACATAGAATGTAACACGATTTTTATAAGATCGCAGTCTTTTCTCAGTTTATAATAAAATCTGTTATAAAGATCAGGGCGTTATTTTGGAGATTCCTCTTCTTCGGATTCTTCTTCTTTCATTCATTTTTTAAATATAAAAATTATTCTCGATCATTTTTGTTTTCTTAAAAAAAAAAAATGTAAAATTTCGTTCATTCGCTTCGTTTGTTGTTATGATTTAATTTTTTTTTTTTGCTGTGTTTCTAACGCAAGTGAAAACTTGATTTTATTTTTTGTTAACTTTTGTGCAAAAATAATATTATTATTAGTTAGGTACTTTAAAACTTGTGTATAAGAAGTGCGTGGGATGACCGCGACTCGATCAGTTAAAAAAGTATAAAATAAAATTGAAAATAAATTGATTGATTTTTTTTTTCTTTCTTATGTTGATCTAGTGGTGGGTTTTATAATTTTTTTGAATTTCTTTCTATGTTTGTTGTTATTGTTTTTTTTTCCTCATTTTTTTTTTTGTTTAATTTTAATTTTCTTTATAAAATACAAATAATGTTATATGTTCTATGATCGTATATAAATCATAAGAAAAATATGTCTTGTGTGTGTGCCTTAATACGAAACTCGTATAAAAAAGTTTTGTATTTTAATTTTTTTGTTTGTTTGTTTTTTTTTTGTGTGCGGTAGATCGAGGTCTTGGGTCAGATATGCGCGCGTAATTGGCTACTGCTACCTTAGGAAAATTAATAATAATCAAGTAATACGCGCTCTTAAAATTACTTATATACAATCTTCGTTTTCCACTCACTGTTTGTTTATTAATTTATTAGTTGTGGTTTTTTTTTAACTCCTTGTTACTTTTTTTTTGTTGGGCTTTTGTTAATTAAACTCAATTATATAATTAATTTTTAAAAACAAATAAAAATTATAAGCAAAAAAAAAATGTTTCAAACGTTTGAAAGTGAAAACAAACAAAAAAAAAATATTAATCAAGTTCACCTTCAATTTATCGACCCACCTAGTCTGAATTTTAAGAACATAAATTTAAAAATTTATTCTTATACGTTTGAATCTTCTTTTTAATTTTAAGGAGAGAAAAATAAATTATACTTAATAAAGTGCATCCTGTTTTGTCGTCACTTAATAAAATTATGATGATGATCATCATAAATTTGTCAAATCAAAAATGACAGAATGAAAGAGAGAATGTAACTTTCAAGGATAAAAAAAAATATTTATGTTACAACTCGATCGATTTGTAATTTAATATTTATAAGTTTTTTTTTCTTCATTATTTATCCTCCTCCCATGCATTAATGTACCTATCACTTAATCAAGTTAACCGGCCCCGACTGTCAATGGATAAAACCGACACGACTATAATTTTAATTCAATCAGAGTTTTTTTTCCCTCAGAAACATAATTTTTCCATTTTATCCGGCAAACGCATTGAATCTTCATTATTTCAACAGTCGACTGCATTTTTACCATCCTTCATTCGTTGTATATTTATTTCTTTCATTCTCTCATAATTTTCTAAATTTATTGGTTTATTTAAATAATACAAAAACAAAAAACAAGATGAGGGATTTCTTGATGAAAATTTATTCAATAGAAGAATAGAAGAAAATGTGGTAAAAAAAAATATTCATAAATAAACAAAATAAAAAACCTGCTTGAAAATTCAAAAAAAATAAAATAATAATAATAATAAAAACTATCGAGGTGTAAGAGTGAAGAAGTAGAAGTCTAAGAATAATTTAACTCTCTAGAGATAGCTTAAAGATACTTTAGTGGTTCAGCACCTGTTTCAATTTGTACAACGATTTTTTTTTATTGTTATTTTTTCTCTTCTGAAAAAAATAAAAAAAAAAATTCAACTAAAACCGCTTAAAATTGTCAAGATGGCAGGTAAAAACAGATCTTGAGTATGTCAAGAGTTAAAAAAAAAATAATAAAAAACTGTATACTGTAAATATTGCCACTGATCATGGTGATCATAGTGATGATGGTTGATCATCACCATTCCGTCGCCGCCGGTTATCAATATTATGTTTTATGCGTTTCTTCTACATCGCGTCTTTTATTTTATAATTTTATTCGATTTTGTAATTTATTTTATACACAAAAGTCAATAATAATTTAATAATATTTGATTTTGTTGTCTAATATTAATCTGTTTACCTTTTTTTTTTGCTGTGTGTGTGAGTGTATATGTCCAACGATATGTGTATTTATCTAACGTCTTAAAACTATTTCCGCTTTATTAATTATTTTGTCTTAGATTTTTTTTTTTTATTTGATAATTAATTAGTTAATTAAATAATTAAATATTCAGTTTTGTTGCTTTTTTTTTCTAATTTTTGAAACCAAAAAAAAAAAAAAAAAACAAATAAGAAAAAGAAAAATGGGGAAAAATAAATAAAAGACGCGCGCATTATAAAAAATTTATCATAAAATTGAAAAATTGTAAGAAAATTAAGAAACAAAAAAAAAAAAAAATTAAAAGAAAATGACTGATGACAAATTCATGATAATAAAGTTATGTTTTTATGTATAAAAAATGTGTATGATGAACAAAAGAAGAAAATATTAGAAATAAACAAAAACTCAACTCCTACGAGAAAAAAAAAATGTCTTGATTGAAAAATTGAAAAAACGAAACCTAAATGTAAAGAAATAAAATGGTTTGAATTACACGTATGAGAAATATATCAGATTTGGTTCTGTTGCGGTTTTATTTAATGCAGATGATTTGTTTGTTGTTTTTGGAAAATAAGTGATGCCGGGAATATAATACAAAATACAAAGTTACCACATTTATCCGCTAGACTCTCTTAATTTGGACTTATTACCTTGAAACAAAAATCTATTTTTGGTTATTTTTTTTTCTCTCTGTATAAATTTTAAGTTTAGCGACATTCTAATCGGATGTGTCAAGGCGATGATCCCATAAAAAGAGTTAATTTCTATAAACGTTATAAACACTTAAAGAAGAAAAAATCAAAAAAACTTTAAAAAAAAAAACTACAAGACATAACAAGAGGAGATTAGTTTAACTTCCTCTTTTAGATCTTTTAAGTATTTTTTTTTTTTGACCAAAGAAGCTTAGAAGATTTAGAAGATGAAAAGAAAAAAAAACTCAAATATTTGTCTATATAATATAAAAGAGATTACAAATCCACACATCATAGTTTTTTTTTTTTGTGATGGGTTACAGATCAGAGAAGATGTCAGATGCGAATTATAAATTATTTTTATATTTACAGATTCCATTTGGATTCTAAGTAACATAAATAAATCTAAACACTGTTTTATATTTGTGAAGAGTCTTTAGATTTTGCACTTAACTTAACTCTTTATGGGTGTGGTTTTAATTTTAAAAGATGTAACAAAGAACTAGAATTATATATCACCCAAGGTACACATCCTCCATACTTAAATATAAAATCTGTAATAGAAAAATAGCATCTAGCAAACGGATGATAGTTCATCTTAGATATAGAATTTATAGAATGAAACGCGCGTGTATAGAAATTAATAACAATTTAATAATTTAAGCTATATAATTGACTTTTGCGTAATCATCGATCTTCTTCTTCTTCTTATTCTTTCCGTTGTTTTTGTATTTTTTATTAATTTGTTGTTTTCCACTGGAAATCTGTCAGAACCACCATCCTCTTACAAACGTTTACTCACAGTACAAATATACAATGAGGAATTTTATTTAAAGTAATTTTTATGGAATGTGAAATTTACAAACAAAAAGGAAATAATGTTAAATAGAAACATTGGTATATTATTACTACGTACGTAAAAATACCAATCAATATACAATCACATATAAAAAATATCAACTTCTCTCTCTTTCTCTCTCTCTTTATTTCTCGTTCTGTCATTATAGAGATAAATAAAAATTATATCCGACAAAATATTGTTAAAGATGAATTCATCATTATTGGATAAAAAAGAAACTGTCAGTTTTTTATTTATTTGCAAAAGAATATTTTTCATGTATATTAGATGATGCTGGTGAGTGTTTCATTTATCTTAACTTTAAGATTAAATTCAAGTAAATAGGAAAAAAAAACTACATTTTGAAAATAAGAATGAAAAGAAAAACAAAAAATAAGTAGGTACCTACAGATTTTTTTTAAAAAAAATAAAAATACCTAGACATTTGTTTGTTTTTCCTATGTTTTGTTTCTACCTTTGGAAATTTTTATAATTGTTATTGGTACAATAAGACGTCACCTGAATATCACTGAAAGTCCCACTCAAATAATATAAATATAAAAGAAGAATGTGTAAAAAAAAAAAATAAAACATTAACATATTCTGTATATGAAAAATAAAAAAACAAGTGAAGAAATAAAAGTGCAGAAACGCGTTTTTTGTCTCCGGTGAATTGTATATGTTTTGTTTTTATTCTTTTATTTAAGAAATGCACCTGCAGTTTTAATTTCAATGAAATAAAATGAATAAAATATTTAGATTATCTTTCACTATATGTGCATTTTATTTTTATGTTTCTTTTTTTCCATGGTACAAAATCAGATTTACGAAAACATATTGAAACAACAAAGTTGGAGCATTGAAATTTTTTCTTTCTATTCTTTTTGTTTTTTGTCGTTCATTTTTGCATTGTCATCTGTGTTTAATTTAACGCATTTGATTGCGCATAGATAAATTCATATTTATTTGTCAAAATTTATATTTTCTTATTTTAATTTTAGAAATATTGTCTTATAATTGTGTATAAGATAAACATAACATCTTATACACGTTTTTTTTTTGCATCAATTAGTTCCATTGTTCTTCTCTGATTATACGAAACCCAGTTCTCGTATATATATGTATTTTTTTTTTAGGGAAGATTATGCGGAAGACATAAATAAAATATTTTACTTTGTTTAGGAGGAACGATAATTTCTTTAAAAAAATTAAACACAGAAAAAAACTTTGTTCTTTATAAATAACTTTTGTTTTAGTTATTGGGTAAGGATGGGAAGTAATTTATTTTTAGATAGTCTACGAAAAAAATATAATAATAACAATAAATGCATTCAACAATGAAATAAAAATAACTTTTGGGGACAGTTTTTTCTTTCCTGAAGTTAAAACAGGAAATTAGGTAAATTATATTTTAATAAAATTAATGGACTTAAATTTCTAAGATTTAGATTGTTGCATCTAAATAACGAAAGAATTTATGTAAACGACGAACCTGACGGAATCATGATTTAAATTTTTTTCATACAAAAATTTCTTTTCTCTTTTGATTTTCGGATGCAAAGGCCAAAAGGGTAAAATATTTTTCAATTTTTATTTTTTAACTGAAAAGTTCACAGATGAACGATTTTTCATTATCTCATTTTTTATTAACCAAATTACAATCATTGATTACAAAAATATTTGATAAGCAAATGTGTTTATGCTGCATTTCTAAAACCAAAATGTTTCAACATGAAATTCTTATATTTACAATTTAATTTCTATAAAAACAAAACCACACACCCGCCTACTTTAAAATCTCAAAGAAAAATAATCTGAAATTCAAAATTCGATTCACTTCAATCACTTTTTTACCGCAAAAACACCACTTTTTCTCCTGATAAAAAACAATAACAAATAAACCAAACTAAAATTAAAAACAAAAAAACATTAATTTGTAATCTTTTAATTTTTCACAGTTGAACTGAACATCGCATCGCATGCAAACAATTCATCATTCATCAGTGTGGAAAATTGTGAAACAAATTTCAGTTTTATAGTGAACAACAATAACAACAACAACAACGACAAACAACTAAAATTGCATTTTATGGTAAGAGTGTTTTCTTTCTCAGTGTAAAAAATCAATTGAAGAAGAAAGATAGAAAATTTTCTAAAGTAAAAGAAAGAGAAAAAATGTGAATTTAAAAGTGAAATTTTTATAAAAAAAAAAAATAACGCATGCAACAAAAAAAAGTCAAGTTTAATAAAAGAAAAAATTAAAAGTTTAATTAGTCACAGTAAAGTGAAAATTCTAAATAAAAAGAAATAAGTGAGGGGGAGAGAAGAATAAAGTGTTCAAAACAGAAAAAAAAAATGTGCACGAGCCGGAAAACGAATTCTAATCTTTTCTAGTTTCAATAGAGAAAGAGAAAGAAATAGTGTGTGAAAGAGAGCAAAAATTATCAATTTAAAAAAAAAACCGTTTTAACGCCAAAAGGTGAATTTTATAATATCATAATTCATCTATAATTATCACAGAGTGATTTTTTTTTTTTGGTCAGATCAGAAGAAACCAAGTTATTTTCTCATCTATGTTCGTTCTAACTGAAAAAAGAAGAAGGTTTCCTTTTGCTTCAATTTTATAATTATAAAGGTGAAATCTATGTAATATATATACAACCGTATATATAAAGATAATAATAAAAAAAAAACAACAATAACAACAAAGGAAAATTCATTTGGAAAAATGGTAAGTGTTGAGTCCCTTTTATTATTTATAAATATATTATTAAAGTTTTATAGAAGATTTATTTTTTTCTTTTCATTTTGTTAAATATTTTTCTGATCTAGATTATATGATACGGTTTCTTCCAATATATCTAAAAAAAAAAAATTATAGATTATTACTTATTATAAACTTTAACTAAGACATTTATCATCTTCACTTTATACTTTATAACGATTCTATCTATCTATCTCTATATAAGATTAACAGATCCGGTTAAGGTGGCAGTAGGTCGTACGTTCACTCCTATATACAATTTAAATTTTAATTTCTTCAGCGGTATACATACTTAAGTCACACACTTAAATATATGTTATTAAAAAATTTTAACTCTTCTTTAATCCTTTTAATAAAATTACTAGATTCGACCCTGAATCTTTCTTTTCTATCTATATATGTGAACAGACCTAAATATATGTATAGACATCATTTTTAATGTTAAATCTATATAATTGAACTCATAAAAAATGATTGGTTTCTTTTTCTTCATCATCTTCTTCATCTACTTTTCTGTTGATCTTTATAATAATAAAATATGATTTTTGTTTTCTTTATATGAATCCCAAGAGACCAGAAGAGTGATATAAAACACTCATAAATATGATCAGATGACCAGTCATCTTATATGTTGTTCATATATTTTAATCAGTAAAAGAGAATTTTAAATTAGAAATTTTAGATCAGAACGCAAAACTAAAAATGGATTGACTATAAGAAAATTAATAAGTTTTCCTGAGGGAATTACTATAAAATATTATTAATGTTACACTGATTGCATACCTAAATTGGATAAATATTACACAGATTGTAAATGATAATCTCAATACACATATATTTGTTACGCAAAATTTTATCGATCAAATGCGTTCAGTAAAAACAAAACCAACAAATCAAGGAATATTGTTTTCCTTCGTTTTTTATCCATTAATTATATTGATTGGATACTTGAGAAAAGAATAACCAAAATTGAAGTACGATTCTCCATTAAATTACTTTTTCATTAAAAAACTGATCCTCTTTCAACGGAACCTTTTTTTATTTATCAATTACGTCTTTTTGACTGATCATCTGATTGCTTCTCACTGATTAACAAAAAAGAAAAAAAAGAAGAAGGAAATCGATTATTATAATTTTATAAAATAATATCAACATGCATTATATGTTGTGATCGCAAATAATATGATGATGTCTTAAAGAGATTATTCAAGATAAAATAAAAAATGAAAATAAAAATTCTCATACTTACTTACGACTTGACTTGACTTTAAGTGACTGACTTTCTTTTACAGCAACAGCAACAAAATAAAAATTATTAACTTACTTTATTATTAAAGATTTTATAATCATAAGTTTTTTTTTTTATTTGTATATATTTTATTGTTTCGTCACCGCCGTCGCGCCACCGCTGCCATACACTATTGTCGTCGGTCGTGTGGGAAAGTATTAGAAAAAAAATATGATGATGATGATGAGTAATCGTGTTATGGGTTAACCCCAATGGGTCAACTTTTCATATATTTTAGACAAATTAAGAAGAAATATACATACCTTTATATATCTGTATGATTAGCAAGTTGTAATTGCGCGGTTTTATTTTTCATATAAGAAAAAAAAAACTTTGCTGAATAGAAATGAGAGAAAGAAGTTTTTATTTCTTTTGTGTAAATTTTTTTTTGTTTTCTTTTCTTAAATAAATTAAATTGGTTAAAATGAAAGGATTAGAGAAAAAAAAATTGTGTTGTTTTTTTTTCTGTTTCTTGAATGATGAAGTTTCTATATTTTTATAAATTATATATTATTAAAAAATATTGTATAAGAGAAATATAAAGATAAGATCATCACAAATAAGGATTCCAAAACTGGATACATTAATAATTTTTTTTTTACTTGAATGTCAAAAGACAACAAAACAGACTATAAAAAAAACATTGAAGAAAAGAAGAAGAGATAAAAAAAAACACCGAAGACTTTTAACTTTTTTTTTTTTTTTTGTTAAGAAAAAAATCAATTTTTCAATTGAATTTCTATTAAAAAAAATTTTTTTTTTTGTACTCATCGATTTTGTTTTTCTTAACTCCAACACTTTGAACAACAAAAACTTTTAACAATAATAATGAATTTGAAATTCTTTGATTATATGATTTCTGTGAAAGTTCACTTTTTTTTCTTCATTTTCTTTAAATATTTTATTAAAAACAAAAACAAGAGAATAATATTTAGAGTTGAGAATGAGAGAGTAAGAGAGAGAGAGTGAAATGAATAATATTAATCCTTTTAGATATTCGTGTTTAAAACTTATAAAGAACCGAAAAGAAAAACAAAAAAAAAAAAATTAAACAACAACAACAATAATAATAGAAAAAAATTGTACAATTTAATTATATAGACAAAACGGCTAATGGATTCCATTTACATTTCTTTTAATGTTTACGTTTTGTTTAAAAGGAAATTAAATTTTTTAAATTTTTTTTAAAGCTTTTGTAATTTTTTAAGTTCGTTTTTAGTTAGTCAATGATATTTTTAATGGGATGAACCCTAAAGTAAAAAACACATTCTTTCAACATTTATTAAATATTTACGTGTGTGTGTGTGTGTGTGTGTGCATTTGTGTTTGTTATTTAATAACGCAATTAAACTAAATGTAAAAGGCGCACTATTTATTAATTGCTTACTTATACAAAAATTAATTCAGTTTAATTGTACTTATAATAAATGTAAACCTAAATGAAAATATACTAAATAATATTTGTAAGTAACGAGGTCAATGCAAAATCAGCAAATGAAATAAAGCAAGTCACGTCATCGCGTCTTTAATAAAAATTAAACAAATAGAAAATAAAAACACAAACAAAATCCGCCCGCTAATAAAAAAACATTTATAAAAATAATATTTAATATTTTGATACAATTTTTTTTTTTTCTGTTTTTTTTTTGTTCTTCAAATATTAAAGATACAACAACAAACCAAAAAAACATTTCTATATATATTCTCATTTATTTACATTTTCTAAAACTTTTCACTTCTATTTACTTTTAGATATTTTGCAACGTAAACCAAAATTAAAACAAAAACGTTTTGTATTAAAAAAAGAAATGAAACAAAAACAAATAAATTTTTTTTTGTTATGATTTCATCAGAAGATCAAAACTGAAGGCATACTTCTTAATAAAAAAAAAACAACAACAACAACAAAATTTAGGTACAGAACAAGAAAAGAAGAAATTAAAAACAAAACTAAACTAAACCAAAAAAAAAAAAAACAATTTCTACATCTAAAAGCAGTTCACATAAAACTAAAAACTTTATATAAAAGATCTGCATAAGATGAGATGATGAGTTGTAGTTGAGATGATGGAAGATGAGAAAGGAAAAGAAAAAAAAAATATAATCATGAAAGACACTTAAATTAAAATTGAATTATACAAACAGACACAAGAAAAACAAAAAAAAAATCATAATAAACATCCAGAGAAAGAAATGAAAAGAAAGAATTGAAGAGATGAAGGAAATAAATTATAACACAAGAAAAAAGAAAGAAAACAAAAAAAAAGCAGAAGTTATAGAATTTTTGCTTATGACATGACTCAACTTTATTTAGTTTATTATAAATAAAATTATGCAAAGTAGAGAAAAGGAAGACGAAGAAAAAGAAGAAGAAGAAGACGTTTGAATGGACTTTGATTGTATATATTGTAACATCTGGATCTATTTAGCTCGTTAGTGTTGCGATTCTGTTTATTATTATTGTTTTGTTTTGTTTTT